>CM060944.1:81140000-82482840 GCA_030765085.1 Allium cepa | reverse complement strand
AAACTCCGTATTCTGACGCGTTCGTAACGCTGCATTAGTAATCTTCCAATCCACTTTCGTACGGGTGCGATCATACCAGCACTAAAGCACCGGATCCCATCAGAACTCCGAAGTTAAGCGTGCTTGGGCGAGAGTAGTACTAGGATGGGTGACCTCCTGGGAAGTCCTCGTGTTGCACTCCTTTTTGCCTCTTCTCGTTCCAGTCCCCTTTTAATTTTAATTTCTTTTTTTTTTTCCTCCTTCCGTCCGATTCTCGATCCGACTCCTCGACGATACCTTCTTGCCGTTCCCTTTTTTCCGAAATTATTTCACCCTTTTTTCCGTTTTTATTTCCTTTTTTACTCCGTGGCTACTCAAACCGTTCTGCGCGTTCGTAACGCTGCATTAGTAATCTTCCAATCCACTTTCGTACGGGTGCGATCATACCAGCACTAAAGCACCGGATCCCATCAGAACTCCGAAGTTAAGCGTGCTTGGGCGAGAGTAGTACTAGGATGGGTGACCTCCTGGGAAGTCCTCGTGTTGCACTCCTTTTTGCCTCTTCTCGTTCCAGTCCCCTTTTAATTTTAATTTCTTTTTTTTTTTTTTTTCCTCCTTCCGTCCGATTCTCGATCCGACTCCTCGACGATACCTTCTTGCCGTTCCCTTTTTTCCGAAATTATTTCACCCTTTTTTCCGTTTTTATTTCCTTTTTTACTCCGTGGCTACTCAAACCGTTCTGCGCGTTCGTAACGCTGCATTAGTAATCTTCCAATCCACTTTCGTACGGGTGCGATCATACCAGCACTAAAGCACCGGATCCCATCAGAACTCCGAAGTTAAGCGTGCTTGGGCGAGAGTAGTACTAGGATGGGTGACCTCCTGGGAAGTCCTCGTGTTGCACTCCTTTTTGCCTCTTCTCGTTCCAGTCCCCTTTTAATTTTAATTTCTTTTTTTTTTTTTTTCCTCCTTCCGTTCCGATTCTCGATCCGACTCCTCGACGATACCTTCTTGCCGTTCCCTTTTTTCCGAAATTATTTCACCCTTTTTTCCGTTTTTATTTCCTTTTTTACTCCGTGGCTACTCAAACCGTTCTGCGCGTTCGTAACGCTGCATTAGTAATCTTCCAATCCACTTTCGTACGGGTGCGATCATACCAGCACTAAAGCACCGGATCCCATCAGAACTCCGAAGTTAAGCGTGCTTGGGCGAGAGTAGTACTAGGATGGGTGACCTCCTGGGAAGTCCTCGTGTTGCACTCCTTTTTGCCTCTTCTCGTTCCAGTCCCCTTTTAATTTTAATTTCTTTTTTTTTTTTTTCCTCCTTCCGTCCGATTCTCGATCCGACTCCTCGACGATACCTTCTTGCCGTTCCCTTTTTTCCGAAATTATTTCACCCTTTTTCCGTTTTTATTTCCTTTTTTACTCCGTGGCTACTCAAACCGTTCTGCGCGTTCGTAACGCTGCATTAGTAATCTTCCAATCCACTTTCGTACGGGTGCGATCATACCAGCACTAAAGCACCGGATCCCATCAGAACTCCGAAGTTAAGCGTGCTTGGGCGAGAGTAGTACTAGGATGGGTGACCTCCTGGGAAGTCCTCGTGTTGCACTCCTTTTTGCCTCTTCTCGTTCCAGTCCCCTTTTAATTTTAATTTCTTTTTTTTTTTTCCTCCTTCCGTCCGATTCTCGATCCGACTCCTCGACGATACCTTCTTGCCGTTCCCTTTTTTCCGAAATTATTTCACCCTTTTTTCCGTTTTTATTTCCTTTTTTACTCCGTGGCTACTCAAACCGTTCTGCGCGTTCGTAACGCTGCATTAGTAATCTTCCAATCCACTTTCGTACGGGTGCGATCATACCAGCACTAAAGCACCGGATCCCATCAGAACTCCGAAGTTAAGCGTGCTTGGGCGAGAGTAGTACTAGGATGGGTGACCTCCTGGGAAGTCCTCGTGTTGCACTCCTTTTTGCCTCTTCTCGTTCCAGTCCCCTTTTAATTTTAATTTCTTTTTTTTTTTTTCCTCCTTCCGTCCGATTCTCGATCCGACTCCTCGACGATACCTTCTTGCCGTTCCCTTTTTTCCGAAATTATTTCACCCTTTTTTCCGTTTTTATTTCCTTTTTTACTCCGTGGCTACTCAAACCGTTCTGCGCGTTCGTAACGCTGCATTAGTAATCTTCCAATCCACTTTCGTACGGGTGCGATCATACCAGCACTAAAGCACCGGATCCCATCAGAACTCCGAAGTTAAGCGTGCTTGGGCGAGAGTAGTACTAGGATGGGTGACCTCCTGGGAAGTCCTCGTGTTGCACTCCTTTTTGCCTCTTCTCGTTCCAGTCCCCTTTTAATTTTAATTTCTTTTTTTTTTTTTTCCTCCTTCCGTCCGATTCTCGATCCGACTCCTCGACGATACCTTCTTGCCGTTCCCTTTTTTCCGAAATTATTTCACCCTTTTTTCCGTTTTTATTTCCTTTTTTACTCCGTGGCTACTCAAACCGTTCTGCGCGTTCGTAACGCTGCATTAGTAATCTTCCAATCCACTTTCGTACGGGTGCGATCATACCAGCACTAAAGCACCGGATCCCATCAGAACTCCGAAGTTAAGCGTGCTTGGGCGAGAGTAGTACTAGGATGGGTGACCTCCTGGGAAGTCCTCGTGTTGCACTCCTTTTTGCCTCTTCTCGTTCCAGTCCCCTTTTAATTTTAATTTCTTTTTTTTTTTTTCCTCCTTCCGTCCGATTCTCGATCCGACTCCTCGACGATACCTTCTTGCCGTTCCCTTTTTTCCGAAATTATTTCACCCTTTTTTCCGTTTTTATTTCCTTTTTTACTCCGTGGCTACTCAAACCGTTCTGCGCGTTCGTAACGCTGCATTAGTAATCTTCCAATCCACTTTCGTACGGGTGCGATCATACCAGCACTAAAGCACCGGATCCCATCAGAACTCCGAAGTTAAGCGTGCTTGGGCGAGAGTAGTACTAGGATGGGTGACCTCCTGGGAAGTCCTCGTGTTGCACTCCTTTTTGCCTCTTCTCGTTCCAGTCCCCTTTTAATTTTAATTTCTTTTTTTTTTTTTCCTCCTTCCGTCCGATTCTCGATCCGACTCCTCGACGATACCTTCTTGCCGTTCCCTTTTTTCCGAAATTATTTCACCCTTTTTTCCGTTTTTATTTCCTTTTTTACTCCGTGGCTACTCAAACCGTTCTGCGCGTTCGTAACGCTGCATTAGTAATCTTCCAATCCACTTTCGTACGGGTGCGATCATACCAGCACTAAAGCACCGGATCCCATCAGAACTCCGAAGTTAAGCGTGCTTGGGCGAGAGTAGTACTAGGATGGGTGACCTCCTGGGAAGTCCTCGTGTTGCACTCCTTTTTGCCTCTTCTCGTTCCAGTCCCCTTTTAATTTTAATTTCTTTTTTTTTTTTTCCTCCTTCCGTCCGATTCTCGATCCGACTCCTCGACGATACCTTCTTGCCGTTCCCTTTTTTCCGAAATTATTTCACCCTTTTTTCCGTTTTTATTTCCTTTTTTACTCCGTGGCTACTCAAACCGTTCTGCGCGTTCGTAACGCTGCATTAGTAATCTTCCAATCCACTTTCGTACGGGTGCGATCATACCAGCACTAAAGCACCGGATCCCATCAGAACTCCGAAGTTAAGCGTGCTTGGGCGAGAGTAGTACTAGGATGGGTGACCTCCTGGGAAGTCCTCGTGTTGCACTCCTTTTTGCCTCTTCTCGTTCCAGTCCCCTTTTAATTTTAATTTCTTTTTTTTTTTTTCCTCCTTCCGTCCGATTCTCGATCCGACTCCTCGACGATACCTTCTTGCCGTTCCCTTTTTTCCGAAATTATTTCACCCTTTTTTCCGTTTTTATTTCCTTTTTTACTCCGTGGCTACTCAAACCGTTCTGCGCGTTCGTAACGCTGCATTAGTAATCTTCCAATCCACTTTCGTACGGGTGCGATCATACCAGCACTAAAGCACCGGATCCCATCAGAACTCCGAAGTTAAGCGTGCTTGGGCGAGAGTAGTACTAGGATGGGTGACCTCCTGGGAAGTCCTCGTGTTGCACTCCTTTTTGCCTCTTCTCGTTCCAGTCCCCTTTTAATTTTAATTTCTTTTTTTTTTTTTTCCTCCTTCCGTCCGATTCTCGATCCGACTCCTCGACGATACCTTCTTGCCGTTCCCTTTTTTCCGAAATTATTTCACCCTTTTTTCCGTTTTTATTTCCTTTTTTACTCCGTGGCTACTCAAACCGTTCTGCGCGTTCGTAACGCTGCATTAGTAATCTTCCAATCCACTTTCGTACGGGTGCGATCATACCAGCACTAAAGCACCGGATCCCATCAGAACTCCGAAGTTAAGCGTGCTTGGGCGAGAGTAGTACTAGGATGGGTGACCTCCTGGGAAGTCCTCGTGTTGCACTCCTTTTTGCCTCTTCTCGTTCCAGTCCCCTTTTAATTTTAATTTCTTTTTTTTTTTTCCTCCTTCCGTCCGATTCTCGATCCGACTCCTCGACGATACCTTCTTGCCGTTCCCTTTTTTCCGAAATTATTTCACCCTTTTTTCCGTTTTTATTTCCTTTTTTACTCCGTGGCTACTCAAACCGTTCTGCGCGTTCGTAACGCTGCATTAGTAATCTTCCAATCCACTTTCGTACGGGTGCGATCATACCAGCACTAAAGCACCGGATCCCATCAGAACTCCGAAGTTAAGCGTGCTTGGGCGAGAGTAGTACTAGGATGGGTGACCTCCTGGGAAGTCCTCGTGTTGCACTCCTTTTTGCCTCTTCTCGTTCCAGTCCCCTTTTAATTTTAATTTCTTTTTTTTTTTTTTCCTCCTTCCGTCCGATTCTCGATCCGACTCCTCGACGATACCTTCTTGCCGTTCCCTTTTTTCCGAAATTATTTCACCCTTTTTTCCGTTTTTATTTCCTTTTTTACTCCGTGGCTACTCAAACCGTTCTGCGCGTTCGTAACGCTGCATTAGTAATCTTCCAATCCACTTTCGTACGGGTGCGATCATACCAGCACTAAAGCACCGGATCCCATCAGAACTCCGAAGTTAAGCGTGCTTGGGCGAGAGTAGTACTAGGATGGGTGACCTCCTGGGAAGTCCTCGTGTTGCACTCCTTTTTGCCTCTTCTCGTTCCAGTCCCCTTTTAATTTTAATTTCTTTTTTTTTTTTTTCCTCCTTCCGTCCGATTCTCGATCCGACTCCTCGACGATACCTTCTTGCCGTTCCCTTTTTTCCGAAATTATTTCACCCTTTTTTCCGTTTTTATTTCCTTTTTTACTCCGTGGCTACTCAAACCGTTCTGCGCGTTCGTAACGCTGCATTAGTAATCTTCCAATCCACTTTCGTACGGGTGCGATCATACCAGCACTAAAGCACCGGATCCCATCAGAACTCCGAAGTTAAGCGTGCTTGGGCGAGAGTAGTACTAGGATGGGTGACCTCCTGGGAAGTCCTCGTGTTGCACTCCTTTTTGCCTCTTCTCGTTCCAGTCCCCTTTTAATTTTAATTTCTTTTTTTTTTTTTTCCTCCTTCCGTCCGATTCTCGATCCGACTCCTCGACGATACCTTCTTGCCGTTCCCTTTTTTCCGAAATTATTTCACCCTTTTTTCCGTTTTTATTTCCTTTTTTACTCCGTGGCTACTCAAACCGTTCTGCGCGTTCGTAACGCTGCATTAGTAATCTTCCAATCCACTTTCGTACGGGTGCGATCATACCAGCACTAAAGCACCGGATCCCATCAGAACTCCGAAGTTAAGCGTGCTTGGGCGAGAGTAGTACTAGGATGGGTGACCTCCTGGGAAGTCCTCGTGTTGCACTCCTTTTTGCCTCTTCTCGTTCCAGTCCCCTTTTAATTTTAATTTCTTTTTTTTTTTTTTCCTCCTTCCGTCCGATTCTCGATCCGACTCCTCGACGATACCTTCTTGCCGTTCCCTTTTTTCCGAAATTATTTCACCCTTTTTTCCGTTTTTATTTCCTTTTTTACTCCGTGGCTACTCAAACCGTTCTGCGCGTTCGTAACGCTGCATTAGTAATCTTCCAATCCACTTTCGTACGGGTGCGATCATACCAGCACTAAAGCACCGGATCCCATCAGAACTCCGAAGTTAAGCGTGCTTGGGCGAGAGTAGTACTAGGATGGGTGACCTCCTGGGAAGTCCTCGTGTTGCACTCCTTTTTGCCTCTTCTCGTTCCAGTCCCCTTTTAATTTTAATTTCTTTTTTTTTTTTTCCTCCTTCCGTCCGATTCTCGATCCGACTCCTCGACGATACCTTCTTGCCGTTCCCTTTTTTCCGAAATTATTTCACCCTTTTTTCCGTTTTTATTTCCTTTTTTACTCCGTGGCTACTCAAACCGTTCTGCGCGTTCGTAACGCTGCATTAGTAATCTTCCAATCCACTTTCGTACGGGTGCGATCATACCAGCACTAAAGCACCGGATCCCATCAGAACTCCGAAGTTAAGCGTGCTTGGGCGAGAGTAGTACTAGGATGGGTGACCTCCTGGGAAGTCCTCGTGTTGCACTCCTTTTTGCCTCTTCTCGTTCCAGTCCCCTTTTAATTTTAATTTCTTTTTTTTTTTTTCCTCCTTCCGTCCGATTCTCGATCCGACTCCTCGACGATACCTTCTTGCCGTTCCCTTTTTTCCGAAATTATTTCACCCTTTTTTCCGTTTTTATTTCCTTTTTTACTCCGTGGCTACTCAAACCGTTCTGCGCGTTCGTAACGCTGCATTAGTAATCTTCCAATCCACTTTCGTACGGGTGCGATCATACCAGCACTAAAGCACCGGATCCCATCAGAACTCCGAAGTTAAGCGTGCTTGGGCGAGAGTAGTACTAGGATGGGTGACCTCCTGGGAAGTCCTCGTGTTGCACTCCTTTTTGCCTCTTCTCGTTCCAGTCCCCTTTTAATTTTAATTTCTTTTTTTTTTTTCCTCCTTCCGTCCGATTCTCGATCCGACTCCTCGACGATACCTTCTTGCCGTTCCCTTTTTTCCGAAATTATTTCACCCTTTTTTCCGTTTTTATTTCCTTTTTTACTCCGTGGCTACTCAAACCGTTCTGCGCGTTCGTAACGCTGCATTAGTAATCTTCCAATCCACTTTCGTACGGGTGCGATCATACCAGCACTAAAGCACCGGATCCCATCAGAACTCCGAAGTTAAGCGTGCTTGGGCGAGAGTAGTACTAGGATGGGTGACCTCCTGGGAAGTCCTCGTGTTGCACTCCTTTTTGCCTCTTCTCGTTCCAGTCCCCTTTTAATTTTAATTTCTTTTTTTTTTTTTTCCTCCTTCCGTCCGATTCTCGATCCGACTCCTCGACGATACCTTCTTGCCGTTCCCTTTTTTCCGAAATTATTTCACCCTTTTTTCCGTTTTTATTTCCTTTTTTACTCCGTGGCTACTCAAACCGTTCTGCGCGTTCGTAACGCTGCATTAGTAATCTTCCAATCCACTTTCGTACGGGTGCGATCATACCAGCACTAAAGCACCGGATCCCATCAGAACTCCGAAGTTAAGCGTGCTTGGGCGAGAGTAGTACTAGGATGGGTGACCTCCTGGGAAGTCCTCGTGTTGCACTCCTTTTTGCCTCTTCTCGTTCCAGTCCCCTTTTAATTTTAATTTCTTTTTTTTTTTTCCTCCTTCCGTCCGATTCTCGATCCGACTCCTCGACGATACCTTCTTGCCGTTCCCTTTTTTCCGAAATTATTTCACCCTTTTTTCCGTTTTTATTTCCTTTTTTACTCCGTGGCTACTCAAACCGTTCTGCGCGTTCGTAACGCTGCATTAGTAATCTTCCAATCCACTTTCGTACGGGTGCGATCATACCAGCACTAAAGCACCGGATCCCATCAGAACTCCGAAGTTAAGCGTGCTTGGGCGAGAGTAGTACTAGGATGGGTGACCTCCTGGGAAGTCCTCGTGTTGCACTCCTTTTTGCCTCTTCTCGTTCCAGTCCCCTTTTAATTTTAATTTCTTTTTTTTTTTTCCTCCTTCCGTCCGATTCTCGATCCGACTCCTCGACGATACCTTCTTGCCGTTCCCTTTTTTCCGAAATTATTTCACCCTTTTTTCCGTTTTTATTTCCTTTTTTACTCCGTGGCTACTCAAACCGTTCTGCGCGTTCGTAACGCTGCATTAGTAATCTTCCAATCCACTTTCGTACGGGTGCGATCATACCAGCACTAAAGCACCGGATCCCATCAGAACTCCGAAGTTAAGCGTGCTTGGGCGAGAGTAGTACTAGGATGGGTGACCTCCTGGGAAGTCCTCGTGTTGCACTCCTTTTTGCCTCTTCTCGTTCCAGTCCCCTTTTAATTTTAATTTCTTTTTTTTTTTTTTCCTCCTTCCGTCCGATTCTCGATCCGACTCCTCGACGATACCTTCTTGCCGTTCCCTTTTTTCCGAAATTATTTCACCCTTTTTTCCGTTTTTATTTCCTTTTTTACTCCGTGGCTACTCAAACCGTTCTGCGCGTTCGTAACGCTGCATTAGTAATCTTCCAATCCACTTTCGTACGGGTGCGATCATACCAGCACTAAAGCACCGGATCCCATCAGAACTCCGAAGTTAAGCGTGCTTGGGCGAGAGTAGTACTAGGATGGGTGACCTCCTGGGAAGTCCTCGTGTTGCACTCCTTTTTGCCTCTTCTCGTTCCAGTCCCCTTTTAATTTTAATTTCTTTTTTTTTTTTTTCCTCCTTCCGTCCGATTCTCGATCCGACTCCTCGACGATACCTTCTTGCCGTTCCCTTTTTTCCGAAATTATTTCACCCTTTTTTCCGTTTTTATTTCCTTTTTTACTCCGTGGCTACTCAAACCGTTCTGCGCGTTCGTAACGCTGCATTAGTAATCTTCCAATCCACTTTCGTACGGGTGCGATCATACCAGCACTAAAGCACCGGATCCCATCAGAACTCCGAAGTTAAGCGTGCTTGGGCGAGAGTAGTACTAGGATGGGTGACCTCCTGGGAAGTCCTCGTGTTGCACTCCTTTTTGCCTCTTCTCGTTCCAGTCCCCTTTTAATTTTAATTTCTTTTTTTTTTTTTTCCTCCTTCCGTCCGATTCTCGATCCGACTCCTCGACGATACCTTCTTGCCGTTCCCTTTTTTCCGAAATTATTTCACCCTTTTTTCCGTTTTTATTTCCTTTTTTACTCCGTGGCTACTCAAACCGTTCTGCGCGTTCGTAACGCTGCATTAGTAATCTTCCAATCCACTTTCGTACGGGTGCGATCATACCAGCACTAAAGCACCGGATCCCATCAGAACTCCGAAGTTAAGCGTGCTTGGGCGAGAGTAGTACTAGGATGGGTGACCTCCTGGGAAGTCCTCGTGTTGCACTCCTTTTTGCCTCTTCTCGTTCCAGTCCCCTTTTAATTTTAATTTCTTTTTTTTTTTTTCCTCCTTCCGTCCGATTCTCGATCCGACTCCTCGACGATACCTTCTTGCCGTTCCCTTTTTTCCGAAATTATTTCACCCTTTTTTCCGTTTTTATTTCCTTTTTTACTCCGTGGCTACTCAAACCGTTCTGCGCGTTCGTAACGCTGCATTAGTAATCTTCCAATCCACTTTCGTACGGGTGCGATCATACCAGCACTAAAGCACCGGATCCCATCAGAACTCCGAAGTTAAGCGTGCTTGGGCGAGAGTAGTACTAGGATGGGTGACCTCCTGGGAAGTCCTCGTGTTGCACTCCTTTTTGCCTCTTCTCGTTCCAGTCCCCTTTTAATTTTAATTTCTTTTTTTTTTTTTCCTCCTTCCGTCCGATTCTCGATCCGACTCCTCGACGATACCTTCTTGCCGTTCCCTTTTTTCCGAAATTATTTCACCCTTTTTTCCGTTTTTATTTCCTTTTTTACTCCGTGGCTACTCAAACCGTTCTGCGCGTTCGTAACGCTGCATTAGTAATCTTCCAATCCACTTTCGTACGGGTGCGATCATACCAGCACTAAAGCACCGGATCCCATCAGAACTCCGAAGTTAAGCGTGCTTGGGCGAGAGTAGTACTAGGATGGGTGACCTCCTGGGAAGTCCTCGTGTTGCACTCCTTTTTGCCTCTTCTCGTTCCAGTCCCCTTTTAATTTTAATTTCTTTTTTTTTTTCCTCCTTCCGTCCGATTCTCGATCCGACTCCTCGACGATACCTTCTTGCCGTTCCCTTTTTTCCGAAATTATTTCACCCTTTTTTCCGTTTTTATTTCCTTTTTTACTCCGTGGCTACTCAAACCGTTCTGCGCGTTCGTAACGCTGCATTAGTAATCTTCCAATCCACTTTCGTACGGGTGCGATCATACCAGCACTAAAGCACCGGATCCCATCAGAACTCCGAAGTTAAGCGTGCTTGGGCGAGAGTAGTACTAGGATGGGTGACCTCCTGGGAAGTCCTCGTGTTGCACTCCTTTTTGCCTCTTCTCGTTCCAGTCCCCTTTTAATTTTAATTTCTTTTTTTTTTTTTTCCTCCTTCCGTCCGATTCTCGATCCGACTCCTCGACGATACCTTCTTGCCGTTCCCTTTTTTCCGAAATTATTTCACCCTTTTTTCCGTTTTTATTTCCTTTTTTACTCCGTGGCTACTCAAACCGTTCTGCGCGTTCGTAACGCTGCATTAGTAATCTTCCAATCCACTTTCGTACGGGTGCGATCATACCAGCACTAAAGCACCGGATCCCATCAGAACTCCGAAGTTAAGCGTGCTTGGGCGAGAGTAGTACTAGGATGGGTGACCTCCTGGGAAGTCCTCGTGTTGCACTCCTTTTTGCCTCTTCTCGTTCCAGTCCCCTTTTAATTTTAATTTCTTTTTTTTTTTTTCCTCCTTCCGTCCGATTCTCGATCCGACTCCTCGACGATACCTTCTTGCCGTTCCCTTTTTTCCGAAATTATTTCACCCTTTTTTCCGTTTTTATTTCCTTTTTTACTCCGTGGCTACTCAAACCGTTCTGCGCGTTCGTAACGCTGCATTAGTAATCTTCCAATCCACTTTCGTACGGGTGCGATCATACCAGCACTAAAGCACCGGATCCCATCAGAACTCCGAAGTTAAGCGTGCTTGGGCGAGAGTAGTACTAGGATGGGTGACCTCCTGGGAAGTCCTCGTGTTGCACTCCTTTTTGCCTCTTCTCGTTCCAGTCCCCTTTTAATTTTAATTTCTTTTTTTTTTTTTCCTCCTTCCGTCCGATTCTCGATCCGACTCCTCGACGATACCTTCTTGCCGTTCCCTTTTTTCCGAAATTATTTCACCCTTTTTTCCGTTTTTATTTCCTTTTTTACTCCGTGGCTACTCAAACCGTTCTGCGCGTTCGTAACGCTGCATTAGTAATCTTCCAATCCACTTTCGTACGGGTGCGATCATACCAGCACTAAAGCACCGGATCCCATCAGAACTCCGAAGTTAAGCGTGCTTGGGCGAGAGTAGTACTAGGATGGGTGACCTCCTGGGAAGTCCTCGTGTTGCACTCCTTTTTGCCTCTTCTCGTTCCAGTCCCCTTTTAATTTTAATTTCTTTTTTTTTTTTTTCCTCCTTCCGTCCGATTCTCGATCCGACTCCTCGACGATACCTTCTTGCCGTTCCCTTTTTTCCGAAATTATTTCACCCTTTTTTCCGTTTTTATTTCCTTTTTTACTCCGTGGCTACTCAAACCGTTCTGCGCGTTCGTAACGCTGCATTAGTAATCTTCCAATCCACTTTCGTACGGGTGCGATCATACCAGCACTAAAGCACCGGATCCCATCAGAACTCCGAAGTTAAGCGTGCTTGGGCGAGAGTAGTACTAGGATGGGTGACCTCCTGGGAAGTCCTCGTGTTGCACTCCTTTTTGCCTCTTCTCGTTCCAGTCCCCTTTTAATTTTAATTTCTTTTTTTTTTCCTCCTTCCGTCCGATTCTCGATCCGACTCCTCGACGATACCTTCTTGCCGTTCCCTTTTTTCCGAAATTATTTCACCCTTTTTTCCGTTTTTATTTCCTTTTTTACTCCGTGGCTACTCAAACCGTTCTGCGCGTTCGTAACGCTGCATTAGTAATCTTCCAATCCACTTTCGTACGGGTGCGATCATACCAGCACTAAAGCACCGGATCCCATCAGAACTCCGAAGTTAAGCGTGCTTGGGCGAGAGTAGTACTAGGATGGGTGACCTCCTGGGAAGTCCTCGTGTTGCACTCCTTTTTGCCTCTTCTCGTTCCAGTCCCCTTTTAATTTTAATTTCTTTTTTTTTTTTTTCCTCCTTCCGTCCGATTCTCGATCCGACTCCTCGACGATACCTTCTTGCCGTTCCCTTTTTTCCGAAATTATTTCACCCTTTTTTCCGTTTTTATTTCCTTTTTTACTCCGTGGCTACTCAAACCGTTCTGCGCGTTCGTAACGCTGCATTAGTAATCTTCCAATCCACTTTCGTACGGGTGCGATCATACCAGCACTAAAGCACCGGATCCCATCAGAACTCCGAAGTTAAGCGTGCTTGGGCGAGAGTAGTACTAGGATGGGTGACCTCCTGGGAAGTCCTCGTGTTGCACTCCTTTTTGCCTCTTCTCGTTCCAGTCCCCTTTTAATTTTAATTTCTTTTTTTTTTTTTCCTCCTTCCGTCCGATTCTCGATCCGACTCCTCGACGATACCTTCTTGCCGTTCCCTTTTTTCCGAAATTATTTCACCCTTTTTTCCGTTTTTATTTCCTTTTTTACTCCGTGGCTACTCAAACCGTTCTGCGCGTTCGTAACGCTGCATTAGTAATCTTCCAATCCACTTTCGTACGGGTGCGATCATACCAGCACTAAAGCACCGGATCCCATCAGAACTCCGAAGTTAAGCGTGCTTGGGCGAGAGTAGTACTAGGATGGGTGACCTCCTGGGAAGTCCTCGTGTTGCACTCCTTTTTGCCTCTTCTCGTTCCAGTCCCCTTTTAATTTTAATTTCTTTTTTTTTTTTTCCTCCTTCCGTCCGATTCTCGATCCGACTCCTCGACGATACCTTCTTGCCGTTCCCTTTTTTCCGAAATTATTTCACCCTTTTTTCCGTTTTTATTTCCTTTTTTACTCCGTGGCTACTCAAACCGTTCTGCGCGTTCGTAACGCTGCATTAGTAATCTTCCAATCCACTTTCGTACGGGTGCGATCATACCAGCACTAAAGCACCGGATCCCATCAGAACTCCGAAGTTAAGCGTGCTTGGGCGAGAGTAGTACTAGGATGGGTGACCTCCTGGGAAGTCCTCGTGTTGCACTCCTTTTTGCCTCTTCTCGTTCCAGTCCCCTTTTAATTTTAATTTCTTTTTTTTTTTTTTCCTCCTTCCGTCCGATTCTCGATCCGACTCCTCGACGATACCTTCTTGCCGTTCCCTTTTTTCCGAAATTATTTCACCCTTTTTTCCGTTTTTATTTCCTTTTTTACTCCGTGGCTACTCAAACCGTTCTGCGCGTTCGTAACGCTGCATTAGTAATCTTCCAATCCACTTTCGTACGGGTGCGATCATACCAGCACTAAAGCACCGGATCCCATCAGAACTCCGAAGTTAAGCGTGCTTGGGCGAGAGTAGTACTAGGATGGGTGACCTCCTGGGAAGTCCTCGTGTTGCACTCCTTTTTGCCTCTTCTCGTTCCAGTCCCCTTTTAATTTTAATTTCTTTTTTTTTTCCTCCTTCCGTCCGATTCTCGATCCGACTCCTCGACGATACCTTCTTGCCGTTCCCTTTTTTCCGAAATTATTTCACCCTTTTTTCCGTTTTTATTTCCTTTTTTACTCCGTGGCTACTCAAACCGTTCTGCGCGTTCGTAACGCTGCATTAGTAATCTTCCAATCCACTTTCGTACGGGTGCGATCATACCAGCACTAAAGCACCGGATCCCATCAGAACTCCGAAGTTAAGCGTGCTTGGGCGAGAGTAGTACTAGGATGGGTGACCTCCTGGGAAGTCCTCGTGTTGCACTCCTTTTTGCCTCTTCTCGTTCCAGTCCCCTTTTAATTTTAATTTCTTTTTTTTTTTTTTCCTCCTTCCGTCCGATTCTCGATCCGACTCCTCGACGATACCTTCTTGCCGTTCCCTTTTTTCCGAAATTATTTCACCCTTTTTTCCGTTTTTATTTCCTTTTTTACTCCGTGGCTACTCAAACCGTTCTGCGCGTTCGTAACGCTGCATTAGTAATCTTCCAATCCACTTTCGTACGGGTGCGATCATACCAGCACTAAAGCACCGGATCCCATCAGAACTCCGAAGTTAAGCGTGCTTGGGCGAGAGTAGTACTAGGATGGGTGACCTCCTGGGAAGTCCTCGTGTTGCACTCCTTTTTGCCTCTTCTCGTTCCAGTCCCCTTTTAATTTTAATTTCTTTTTTTTTTTTTCCTCCTTCCGTCCGATTCTCGATCCGACTCCTCGACGATACCTTCTTGCCGTTCCCTTTTTTCCGAAATTATTTCACCCTTTTTTCCGTTTTTATTTCCTTTTTTACTCCGTGGCTACTCAAACCGTTCTGCGCGTTCGTAACGCTGCATTAGTAATCTTCCAATCCACTTTCGTACGGGTGCGATCATACCAGCACTAAAGCACCGGATCCCATCAGAACTCCGAAGTTAAGCGTGCTTGGGCGAGAGTAGTACTAGGATGGGTGACCTCCTGGGAAGTCCTCGTGTTGCACTCCTTTTTGCCTCTTCTCGTTCCAGTCCCCTTTTAATTTTAATTTCTTTTTTTTTTTTTCCTCCTTCCGTCCGATTCTCGATCCGACTCCTCGACGATACCTTCTTGCCGTTCCCTTTTTTCCGAAATTATTTCACCCTTTTTTCCGTTTTTATTTCCTTTTTTACTCCGTAGTTAAGCGTTTTTTCTTTTTGCTCGCTCTACGCTAAAAATGCTCTATCTTTCAATCCGTAAATCTAAATAACTAGCCGTCAGCGCCATTTGAACCGTATCGTCGACACCTAGCTAACTTCGTTTCGAGCCATTTCTGGCACCGTTTAGGTGGTCAAAATCGACTTCGAAGTGCAACATACTTCGACAACATAGGTACAGAGACAACATAGGTACAAAAAACTTGGCCCCTAGCAGGTGCACATCTCCTTAAGTATTGTGCCACTAGTCCTCTAGTTAATGGCAAAATGAAACTTATAAAGTTGAAATGTGCCGTACTGCATTAAACAAGGTAATGTACTACTGCATCAAACACCATAAATGAAACATGGTCACACACTCAATCCCAAAATACATTACCCTACAGTAATGTACTACTCACCATGCATACACAAAACTTCTGCGTTATAACTCACGGGTACTGGGAAATGCTTCTTACCTCCGATATATGACTGATCAACGATTTCTGTGCAAATATGTCCTTTACTTGAAACACTAAATTCGCGCCATTATATAATTTAAAATAATAGTGCATACTGTATACATCATTGATTACATGGTATACTGTATAATGGTTTACTATACAGGTATCGAACAAGTTCAAGAAAGGGGACTGAGATATTCACGTACCCACAAGATCAGGTTCAAGAAAGGGCACTAAATACCCACTCTCAAGACCTTCTCCCTCTGCCTATCAGGGTGGAACCAGACGCACCTACAAATATATTCCTCTGTGTGCATGCCAAATCTTAATACCATGCATATCTTTTATCTAAGACAGCTCCATCCATCAACATAGCCGACCTACTTCTACTTCTGATTTCAGAAACAATAGAAACAATGCAGAACTCTAGTTCATAGGACAATCACTGAAGAAAACTTGAACGAAAACTTCAGCCGAAGAACATCTGCCAACTGCAACTAATTAATACAATCTGATAGGCTTGATTTGTTTCCAGCTGTTTTTTGCCTCTACAAAGTGCTGATGAATAAGATGGGTTTTCTGTGTTTGAATAGGCTTGATTTCGAAATATTTGTCCGTTACAATCAAATCCAGTTTTTTCTGTTATTATGGAAATTATTACGTCCATGCTACTTAGTTAAAACAAAATAGTCCCTATTTTTCTTCTTCTGTTCTTGACTTTCATCATTGCTGTATAAACTGATGTTTCTATTTTTTCACCAATTATATATAATATTTCAGGACAAATTTAAGTGCAAGGAAACATAAATCAAATGTAATAGCATGAACAAATGTTGAAGGCCACTAACTAATTGAATAAGAATATTAATTATTGTTAGGATCATAGTTATTGAATAAGAATATTAATTACTGTTAGGATCATAGTTATTGAATGATAATAACACATATACACACAGATCAACGTGGTTTGACAAAAAGAATCATAGTTATTGGAGGCCACTTACACATAGTTATTGTTAGGATCATAGTTATTGAAGGCCACTAGCACATATTCAACAAATAGAAAATTTGTTTTAGCTTACTATGCTCAAATTTATAAGTTATACAAACTTAGATGCCTAAACTGTCATGAATATTCACTTAAGTTTACTATTCTATTATTTCAATTCATGGTAACATAATTACTTTGCGGCATAACTTTATATTCATTTTTATTTGATTCATTTCAAATATCTGTCTAATTCATTTCAAATTCAATTCAATTTATTTAACCTTTCTTTTGTTAAACTTCAATTTCATATAATTCATTTTACTAACTCAATATATTTAACTTTACTTTCAATTAACCGATGTATTTAATAGATGTTTAAGACAAAGTTATAAATTGTCGCTCCTAACTACCCATATTCTCCGCATTAGCAGATAGTATTACCCAGTAATACTTTTAATTTTATGTGGGCCTCGGGGTGGGGTGTCACAGCTCGTATTCTTGAAAGGATTGGGTCTTTTGCTTATAAGGTTGAGTTGCCTAAGAGATTGGTAGGTGTTCATAATATATTCCACGTATCTCATTTGAGAAAGTATGTTCATGATCCATCATTAATTGTAGAGTCGTCAGTTCAAGAGGATTTGGAAATAGAACTGAAATTGATAGTGGTTAGACATCATGTTCGTATTGTAGATCAAGATAAGAAGCGGAGTGGTGAGGTTAGTTACGATTCGGTGGAGTAAGAATCCCAGGGACTGCACTTGCGAGACTGTGGAGCGTATGAGGGAAGCCTATCCTGACTAAATGTAAGGATAGTTGTTTGTTAGTTTGTATGTATAGTGTATGCCTTGTTGCTATGGTTGCTTAATGTATGTCTTTTGTATATGCTTTATGGTATAAATATACGGCTTTTTGTAGTTGAGTTATCTTCTTGTTTACTAATTTCGGAACGAAATTCTTTTAAGGGGGGAGAATGCAACGACCCAGAATTTGATCACTTAAAATATGGATACTTAATTATATTTTTAATAATTAATAAAAGGATTTTACAACTAAAATAAACTCTTTTTAAATAATAACAAATGATAGTGAAATCATTTTCAAATTTTGTTTACCAAAATAATTAGTTCAAAGAAAGATTGAAAATGCAAACAAAATTTGTTTTTCGAATTTTTGATTTTTCGGCGGCTAAAACTTGTCAAAATTGTCCTCATTTTTTTGAATACACACTCATATATTTACAAATTTTTTGGACATCAATTTGCATATTTGTACATGTATATACATTTAAGTATGCTTATAATAAATAGGTTAAGTTTTATTACAAGAAATATATATATATATATATATATATTTCTTGTATAAATATATAGATTCCACTTTACACATTAGGTACAAGGGAGTAAAAAACATGTTTTGGGTGACATGATGGAGGGTAGACAAGGAGGGGGCGAAATTTCATGGGTGGATAGAGAAGGTGAGGTGGCGTAAGAATAGAGTGGGGTAAAGTACCGAGGGTATTTTAGTACATTCACTTGTCAACTTTATATAAAACTAACTTTTCTTATTTTATTTTCATTTTTATCATTCACTGCTTCATTTTTTAATTTTCTAAAACTCTTAAGCATGCTTTCATCGCTACTCATCATATTTTCAAAAATAAAAAATCTTAGAGTTTCATTGTAAAATCACTTCCAAGTTTGCTAAACACTTCTTCCTCCACTACTTCACTTTCTCTTCTACGTTCAAGCCACTTCCACTTAAAAATGGCCAAGACCATACCATTATATGGTTTTTCTTGACTAACCCAGGCGTTGTTTTGCTATAATGCTCAGGTCAAACCGAGCATATTTCAAGGTTTAGCTGGATGTTTAGAGCTTTAGGAGGAAAGATGGGGGCCAGGGACGTATTCACGTACATGATTATTTTTCCGTTGCATTCATTATTGTATCTACCGGCAATTGTAAGGACAGGTTGTTATAACTGTCTGTGCGGAATAGGTTAGTATACTCTGATTTATGTTTGTATATACATATATTAAAGTTTTGTTTTTGTAAATATTTGCTATATATATTATAGATCATTCATTCCGCTGTGAGATACTATATTGTTATTATTCTTCTTGTCTTCTTTCTTCTTTCTTCTTTCTTTTCCCTAACCATCCACCTTTCCGTTCAATTTGGGTTGAACATGTGTGGTTTATTGTCAGCATAAACTGTATGGAAATGTAGGTCGCTACAATCCCGCTACGAGCCTCGCCCAAATTGCCGCCGAACCCACCATGCCACGTCCAAGAAGCACGGTCGTTCCCCCCTCCCCCCCAAAATCCCACCGTGACTTGCCGAACTCCAGCTCTATGTGTGCCACAACCCGCTAACCCCCAATTCAATCCCCAATACCGAGATCATCGCATAAATTTCCAAATATATCAAACATTAGGTCATTGTAACAGCCCCCAAATCCGTACCTCTTGAGTCAACACTATTCTACATCAATCAACTCAAGTTAAACGGAAATACAAACCATTTGGGTTAAAGAAGAAGAGGTAGAAGAAGAAAATAGAATAGGTAATAAATGATCTTTACACAAAAACAAATATATCTATTTATACATTACATCATAAGAGTACATCAATCACATAACACACAATTGGACAGTAATCATATATGTCCTCACCCAATTGAATACACAGCGGAATATAAATCAAGCACGGAAGTACGTATGGCCATCCAGCTCGTCTCCTGAGCTCCACAGCAACATATCCTGCATTCTATAATGCACGGTCTGACCCGAGCATTATAGTTAAATAACACCCGAGTCAGTCAAGAATACCAGCGTGAGAAAACCACACCCAAATTTATTATTAAAGTTTCAAAAATCCTTTGAAAATCAAAAACATCTCGTAAGACCATGCCACAAATAAACATGTCTATTTTTTACCTTACGATAGCTAAAACACTTTTTATTAAAATCCTATGATACTATAATAAGGTCTATTTACAAATACTTATTAAAATAGGCGAAATTGTTACATCTATTAAATTCCAGCTACTAGCCACAAAGTGGGTAATACAATCAAAACTCGTAAAAGGCGCGTAAGGAGAATGGATTTCCAGCTAATGACCAGGCACTGCGTACCACCTCTCACGGTACCTGGTCTAGATGAGCATACCGAGGATCACTCCCGACCCCCTGCATCACAAGAACGGGACTACCCCTTACTGGATAATCCCGAGTAAGATCACCCCATGGTTGTGATCAGCAACCGCACCACTAAGCCGAAATAAAAGGGACATCTAGACAGGGATGACCTCACCCTGAAATGGGTGCTACCCACCTAGCATTGCTGCAGAACCCCTGGTTTTCAGTCATTCTCGGTTGATGAGACTTGAGGCTAAGCATTACCTTTTAGATCGTTTTACTTAGAATGCCCATCGTCCACCTGACGATGTTCTGAAAGCATTCATCCATACAAGTCCGTCTCGGGTTCGAACGGAACCGAAGACACTATTCTTACTACATCCATTTTGGAAACATCCTCAGGATTAGTAGCGATTAGCCCTTGCACTTCATTGCTCCATCTTCGACTTCAAACTCGTTTTTCCCATTAGAACGTACAAATCGGATCGAAGTAGTTTTCGAGAAATTATTCCTGATCCCGGTCTCTTCGAAATGATCGACCCATTGGCCAATATTGATGGTCGGTGATTTAACTATCAATTAACATCCACAAACATCCATCACGAAATAAATAATTTCCAAAATTATTTATTTATCTCAAAATGTCTTCGCAACATATATTTCTATTTCCAACCCTTTTGAAAACATTTTCAAACCATACTTTTCTCATAACATAAATTTCCAAATATTTACTTCCACTGAAACCCACCAAGCACAAAACTTAAGATTTTTATAAATAATTTAAAACTCCTTATTATAAAATATCGTTTGAATCATTTAAAATAAAAATTACTTTAATACTTATTCAAAATATATACTTTAATAATATTCAAAATGAAACTACTTCGATGCTTCATTAAAAATACATACTATATGAATATTTGAAAATGAGGTTACTTTATAAAATATTAAACTAGATTTTCTCCTTTAAAACAAAATACCAAGCCACCTTTAAATAATTACAACTATAAATAAATTTTAAAAATACTTACTTTAGAATTTAAATATTTAGAAATAACAATTTTTTTTTAAACATCCTTTTTAAAACAACATAACTTATATTTTGAAAATTTACATTGAAAACGTATTTGGCAATCTAGGGAAATACTCTTCTCTTTCCATCTTTAAAAATAAATCTCTACTTATTTTTAAACAAATTTTCCATTACTTTAATAAATTCTCACCGTGAATTTATCCTTTCAAATATCCACTGATATATTGCTTTACTTTTACAAACACAGTTTATAAACTTCATAGTCACATTCACATTTAAAGTTCCAATTTTCAAATATTTAAATCAATTTCCAAATTGATTTACAATTTACTCCATTTAAAATAAATTCCTTTACTTACTCAATTCATTTCAAAATACATTGACTTTATTATTATTTTTCTTTCGTTTTGATTTTAAATCTTTTAACTGAAACATACCAATTTTAGATATTTCGAATTTCTTCTTTATTCCTTTCGATAATTTAAATCTTAAATTTAAAATAAATGCTTTATTCTTTTAAATACCAACACTAAAGTTTTAAAATTCATTATCTTCCTGTTTATTCAAAAATCCCCCTTTTATATACAGAATTTATTTATTAGAATTTTAAACCACTAATATTCTTATCCAGTTCAATCTTAATTTATTTAAATTTTCTATAATTATTTCACTTACAAATTCTCTTCCTTTTATTTTCAAAAATCCAATCCTATGTATTTTGATAACTTAGTGTACCGAAATATATTCAAGTAAATTATAGCATTCAATATTCCATTTATCAATAATATTCATCACATAATATCGAATATTCATAACAGAGAATATTAAACAATATAAATAATTTTGAGGAATCAAGTTGGATCCCTCCAACCTGTTTCCGTGCATCCACATACGTTAGCACAACATAAAATAGTAATTCCACTTCAAGGTGGAATATCGTGGTATATGGGTTTTAAATATAATATCATCCGCTATTATATGGTCCATAGGGTCTCATCCGCTATATAATGTGGGAAATCAATCATTCCAACATATACTATATATACATACTATATAATATACCACATCCAATAAATTCAACCAATCAACCAAATATTTTAAATTTAACCATTTTAATTTAAATAGCAACCAGATGAGTGAGATTAACTCACCTTTCGTTTATTTGCAGTCCATCCCATCTTGACTTTTTTTCCACGATTTCAGACCTTGTATAATCATTAGATGTTTTATTAATATTCGAGTCAATTGAATCATTAAATTTCCATTTAATAATTTAATTAACTACATATATTATTACCATTCAAAAAATTTAATTTACTATAATTTACTTTAACTAAAAAGTACCTTTTTAAAAATCTTTTAATAATTATGATAAATTATATAAGTTAAATGCATAAATTAATCCAAAAATACCCTAAAAAGAAAAAAAAAACTAGTAAATTAAAATACCTATAATTACTTTATTTAAAAATAACCTATATAGGTTTAAAGCTCTTCTCTTCTCTTTTTTTTCTTTTACTGTACATTTTCTTCTGCATATAATCATATATAAGTGTTGTTAAATTTAAGAAAAAAAGAAAAAAAACAAATACCTTCACAGCTAAGTTGAAATTGAACGAACCCTAGCCGAGCTCATCTATTTCGCCGCCTCGTCTCCACGTAGCCGAACACCAGATCGACTAACCCCTCGCGCCTCGACAAGCTCATCACCACGACCATCCACTACCCGAAACGCCATCCATGCCACCAATAACCCTTAACTTCAGTCGTGACTCATTCCTCGGCTTCGCCACTGTTGCAGCACCGCACGCCACCATGCCTCGCGAATCCCCACCTTCCAGCGGCTTCGAGTCCACCCACGAACAAACCCTAGCTCTAATTCGAGCGCACGACTCCCCTTGTCATCGCGCTCGAGATCAACTTACGTGCTTCCATCGCGTTGACTCTTTTTAAAAAAAAATAGGCTTTCGATTTGATTTGAAAATGAAGGAGAGGAGGTGAGTGATTTTAGATCGGCCATTACCATGAAATCGAACGAAGAAAGAGGGGTTTTGTTTTTTTTCGAACGAAGACTTTTTATTTTTAGTTTCTTATGCTCGGCTTTGGCCTCCAAAAGAAGGAAGCCACGACAAAAAATTTCTGCCAAGTGTTGAAACAAATAAAACATGTAATTTATCTTTTGAAAATAGTATTATATTAAATACATTTATATATCTTTTTAAATTCAAATTTAAATTGAAATGGTCACAATTACGAAATTCAAAATCTCGATCTCCAATCGAGGCGTACCGCTAGGCGTTTATAATATTATAACCCTATTCTGAACGCATTGGAAAAGGGTTTCGAGTTCTAATTCAATCGTATGTAGAAGATAGCTTTTTGAAGCAGTTAAACATTGAATTTTCGATATAAATTTCAGTGCGTTTGTATATCGTACGCTCACACAACAACTCCAATCACTATGAAAATTGAAATCTGATAATAATAAAATATTATAGATCCAATGGAACTGGTTTCGTCAAAATCCGAGACTATGCCTCGGAAGGCTATTTTAAATATCAAGTTAAACAGTATATTTTTAAAACTTAACAACGCAATTCCAAATTCAGTTTTAACACTTTTACTATCTTCAGTATTATCATTATAAATTTTATAAGCCTTTAAAATATTTTTAACATGTTTGAAACTTAAGATTAAATATTTTACCTGTTTGTACAAAAATTGGGCACAACACTCTTTGAAAGTTTTTAAAGAGATAACAGTGAAGAATATAAATTTAAAATGAAGATTATCTAACAAAACTCCAACTAACATGAATGTAAATACACAGACAAGCGATTTAGAGTGGTTCGGCGTGTTGCCTACGTCCACTATAAAGTTTTTTGTGATTTTATTGATTCTCTTTGAACAATTACAGCGATTAACAGCAAAATACAACTTGGAATTCGGATTCAACAACCAGAATAAGGTGCAAATCTCGATCTGGAAGAGTCTGGGCGCTTCAGAATCAAAAGATCCTTCTTCTGTAGCTCTGGGGCTCTATTTATAGGCGTAGGAGGCTGATATCGCACTCAAATTTCGAGAGACTCGTTCTGGCATTTGAGGAGGCCCACGCGACCGATCTTGGAGAGTTTCGACTCGATCCATGATCGATACGAAGTCAATTTGTATCGATGAAGATCGTGTCCAATGGAGCTGAAACTTGGTGGAAGCAATCTTTGGCTTGTACGTAATCTCCTGTGAAACTTTCATAGCATTTGGATCAGTGGATTTTGAGTTATGGTCGATACGAAATTGGATTTCTCGGTGGCTGTCTGGTTCGAAACCAAGATTTTGAATCGATCCACTTCGACTCGATGAAGCACGTGATTCTACGGCGACGTGGCACGCACTCCTCGCATCGATCCACTTTTGCCTCCGGTTTGACCGCGTCCTATCCATGGATTTCGCCTCATTTCTATCGATGACCGTTATCTAATTCATGTTGATGAATTAGAAGTAGTGATAACTCGATGGATTCGAACAACAGAAACATCGATGGATACGAATTAACAAAGGCTGATGGTTACTCGATGCGAATCTGATGGATACGAATTGAGGTGTGATGATGGATGCGAATCCTATCGATATGAAGATAGTGGATTCGAATAGAAGCTCAGCTATGGATACGAATTACACACTGGACGTCCAATACGAAGCGTACTACTCATTGATGGACACGAAACCGATCGATTCGAAGTAGGGCATAATGATGGATGCGAAGAGAGGCAATCTGATCGATGCGAACGCGATCGATAAGAATCGACGCAGATTGATGGATACGAAAGTAAGGCTGCCTCCTTCAAAATGAATCGATCATAACTTGATCGTGTGAACTCGGATTGACTTGAAATTTGGAATGCTGGCTTCCATGGCTTAGTTCATCATGTCTTGTCAGTGGTAGCTTGATCCAGACTCGAATTTTTTTTACCGATATTCATAGTTGACCTATGTATTAACGATCTCCAAGATGATTCATCCTTGGTTTCTAGTCAAGCTCTTGGTGTCACGGCCTTACCAAAAGGCGGGATAAAATTACCCAATCTCCCGTTATTGAATTGAATAATTATATTATTTAACAAATTGTTGTATCTTCATTCTGAATCGATAAACCCAAGTTTTCCATATTTAAAACCAATTTATAATTCAATTTCTATATTTAAAATCATTTAAATATTCCAGATTCAACGCTGAAAAATCCGGGTCGTTACATTCCTCCTCCCTTAAAAGAATTTCCTCCCCGAAATTACTAGATAAGAAGAATCATTCGATACCCATTACTATTTTCCAAAACCAAACAGTTTTATCACCTTGCCATAACATATCTTTTATTAAAGACCCACTATTACTTCAACCAACTTCCCAAAACCTTCTATAGTTCCCAAATAACTTTACTTATTCAACTATTCAAATTTTAAGTCAAAACCAAGTTTTAAATTACAAAATTTCTCAAAAACTTTCTAACTCCCTAAATTTTTGCAAAATTTCGCCAGCGTCTCCTTTACGCGGCTAGCTCGGTACAATTACAAAATGCCTCTACGGGCTCTCAAATTCCAAAAGAAAACAAAAGCCAAGTGGCTAGATCCAAAAAAACCCAATCAAATTTCATACATAAATCTAAATCACATATCTTTTTAGTCAGGCAATTCAAGTTTATCATCTGAAATCAAAACCAATTTTCCTTTCCCTTTATAATACCTGCATATTCTATTTAGCAATAATATCCAATCATAGCTTTTAAAATCTTTTTATTAAATCTTCACTCCAATGCTTATTCAATATATTTTCCCGATACCCACATTATTTAAGAATCTTATCATTTCATCTTAAGCTCAGTATAAGTATTTTATACGCTTCTTATATTTATTTTCACTTTGCCACTTTAGTTTATATCTACTTCTATTCAATTTAGTTTTCGCACTTCCATATGAATTCAATTTATCTTCAACTCTGAATATTGAATTTTATCTTCCATTTATAACTGATTCATATCATTATTTTAAATTAGTTTCATCCACTCTATTTATTTCAATTTTCAATTTGAAATCGTTTTGTCGCTAATAATTTTTTTTCCACAAACTTAAAAAAGTTTTCTAACTCCTAAAATTTTTGGAAAATTTTGGCAGAGTCTCCTTTGTACGGAGGAGCTTTTGCAATTTGACAAAAGATATAATTATATATACATCGACCCACCCGGTCGGAAAAAAAAACAGTTCATATTTCCTATTTTTATTGCGTAGGCGTGCCTTTATTTAGCATTTTTAAGCAAGCGGCTTATTATTTTAGCGTTTTGCACGATCAAATCCAGCCAAATGGCTTCCCGGTACCTATACTTACTCAATTCAAACATGTACGTATTAAATATAAGAAATTTATTAACATTTCACTTACTTTCAATACCTAACACTTGCATTTTATAAGCAACATACATCAAACACTTTCCATGAGCAATTTATATGATTTCAAAACTAATTCAATTGCTTGCAACCAATTCACATGCCATTTCAATCAATTTTAATGGTTTACAATTCAATTCCTCATATTCAATTCATGTTTAACCCAACCAACTCACATTTATTTCAATTGATTCCAAAATCAGTTTTATTTGCTTCTATCCATTTATAGAATTTTATTTAAGCTTGTAACGTCAAGAGCCAATTATTTTATTATGCAAATTTTACAATATTCACTTAATGGAGTATCCATTTTAGTTTATAACTACTTCAAATTAATTTCAACTCATCCAGTATTTAATTCCATTCCGTTTCTAATTTATTCACCAACCATACAATTGCATTTCATTTCATCTCCGTATTGGTTCCATTTTAAAACTATTTCATTGAGCTTGACAACATTCAATGCTTTTATTAATATCCATTTTCCAAATAAATTTAGCCCAATCTTTTATTTAATAGTCCTCCATTCTTACTCAAAACCAAGCTTTATTGACTTAAGTAATTTTACTTCAAATTAATATGCCTCATAACTTAAGTTCATTTTCAAATTTATTTTATTAATACAAAACCATTCTCAATTTATTTCTATTCACCTGGGTTTTGTTTGCCACTCAAATCATTCCTATTATAATTCACTTGAATTTTATTTGTAATTCAAACCATCACCATTTCGATCGAACTCTATTTTATTTAACTCAAGTTCATTTCCAACTACATTACTAACTCACAATTCAACCTTCATTTAACCAATTCAAAATTTGATTTTTACCTTCGAAAATCACTTTATTTAATTTTCTCGAGTTTAATTTATTTTATAATCCATGTTTGGACTTTTATTTCATTTCGGAATACCAAATAAATTTATTTTGGTCATTATCTCACTATTCAAATTCTCATAGGTCATGCGCCTATATTTTCATACGTCCATTCATTTATAATTAAACACATTCCCATTTTCATATTAAAAATTAATTATCCAATTAGCTCACTTCCAATTTACCATTAAACTTGGACTCCCTTTTAAAATTTCAAAACAGCAAGAATTTATTTTGGCATTATTACAACACCTTAGATTTTTATAAGTCACAACCTTATTGTTCTTCCACATTTTCATTCATTCTAGGCTCGAATAGATTCATATTTCATTTAGGCCGGAATTATACATTTATTCGTAGCCCAACATATTTTATTTAAGCATTTTCACTTTATTAACCAAACTAGTCTCATTCAAAACCATTTCATAAATCTCGACAACAACCATTTAACAATTTACTTCAGTTAACAACTTAAGTTCATCTCTATTTCCAATTTAAATTCCCTTCTATTAAATTCATTTTCATTCCAACTTCATTTAAATATTTCAATCAATTTTAATCCAATTAATCTCCCAATCCAAATCTAAATTCTATCTTCCCATTCCAATCACATTCAAGTTTTACTTATTTATTTCTTCCAATCATCAGTTAAATTTCCAAGTGTAATCTTAATCAAAGTTAAATTCTCATTTTTAACTTTCACCTTTAATTTTAACTCCAAAATCCAATCCTCATATCCCTCATCAAAATCATCCACCATTTATAAGTTTATAACTTATGTCCTGATGATCTCTAAATTATTTAAATAAGGATTTCAGGATTTTTGAGCACTCGGCTTTTGGTTTCAAATCATTTTGAAATCACCATTATCTCAAAATCACACTTCTTAAAATTTTAAACCAATCTTGGTTTTTATCCCCAACAAATTTCCTTCGGAATTTTCAAAACAAACTTGCTTTTCCCAAAACATTCTAAACAATGACCACGACGACAATTCATCACTTAGAAACTCGAAAATGAATACCAATGATGCGACATAGTCATCATCAAAGTTATGTCCCAATAATCCAAATGATTTCAATGCTATATCACTTTCAAAATCCATTTAAAACAATTTTCCTTTCAGAAATACCTCCAAAATAATAATGCTACTATTTATCTTCAAAACATTTCAAAAACATTTCCAAAATCTCCGGGATTTTAAATTTACAGATTTTATTTAAATCAAATTTTAACTATAATTCATTTGTACAATTTATGCTCATACAAACTTTCCATTGGATTATACGAGTCATTCCAATTTTTATAATCTTATTTGTTAAAATATTATTATCTAAACATCCAAGTTATATAACAATTTAAGAAAATATTTCTTTTATACCAAAATATAATTTTAGGGCAAAATTATTTAATTCACCCTCTTTCGAAAACAATATTGTGTCGAATTGTTCTATTCAAGTGTTTAGAAACGCCTTCGATACAGTTGTCCAAACTGTGCCGACGAAGGTTTATATGCCACTCAATAAATAAATCAACACAATATAAAACCATTTTTATATCCACTAACAAATACGCGCTCATATCTATTAATACGCTCAAACTCATTCTAGAGTACTACGGACTCTATTTTCAATGAGTAATTCCCACCAGAGCCAAGGTTATACCAACCTCCTCTGATACCAACTGCAACAACCCGCAAATCAGTACCTCTTGAGTCAATACTATTCTAAATCAATCAACTCAAGATGAACAGAAATACAAACCATTTGGGTTAAAGAAGAAGAGGTAGAAGAAGAAAATAGAAAACAACAACATAATCTAACCATCGCAGCGGAATAAAATATAATAGATAATAAATGATCTTTACACAAAAACAAATATATCTGTTTATACATTACACCATCAGAGTACATCAATCACATTACACACAATTGGACAGTAATCAAAACCTGTCCTAACACAATTGAATACACAGCGGAATATAAATCAAGTACGGAAGTACGTATCGCCATCCAGCTCGTCTCCTGAGCTCCATAGCAACATATCCTGGATTCTATAATACTCGGTCTGACCCCAGCATTATAGTTAAATAACACCCGAGTCAATCTGGAATACCAACGTGAGAAAATCATACCCAAATTGATGATTAAAGTTTCAAAAATCCTTTGAAAATCAAATGCATCTCATAAGACCACGCCACAAATAAACATGTCGGGTTTTTACCTTACGATAGCTAAAATACTTTTTATTAAAATCTTATGATATTATAATAGGCTCTATTTACAAATACTTATTAAAATAGCTGAAATTTTTACATCTATTAAATTCCAGCTACTAGCCACGAAGTGGGTAATACAAACAAAACTCGTAAAAGGAGCGTACGGAGTGTGGATTTCCAGCTAATGACTAGGTACTGGGGTACCACCTGTCACGGTACCTGGTCTAGATCAGTATACCGAGGATCACTCCCGACCCCCTGCAACGCAAGACCGGGACTACCCCTTAGTGGATAATCCCGAGAAAGATCACCCCATGGTTGTGATCAGCAACCGCATAACTAAGCCGAAATAAAAGGGACATCTAGACAGGGATGGCCTTACCTTGAAATGGGCGCTACCCACCTAACCTTGCTGCATAACCCTTGATTTTTAATCATTCCCGGTTGATGAGGCTTGAGGCCAAGCGTTACCTTTTAGACTGTTTCACTTAGAATGCCCATCGTCCACCTGACGATGTTCTGAAAGCATTCATCCATACAAGTCCGTCCCGGGTTCGAACGGAACCGAAGGCACTATTCCTACTACATCCATTTTGGAAACATCCTTAGGATTAGTAGCGACTAGCCCTTGCACTTCATTGCTCCATCTTCGACTCCGAACTCGTTTTTCCCACGAGAATGTACAAATCGGATCGAAGTGATTTTCGAGAAATTAATCCCGATCCCCGTCTCTTCGAAACAATCTGCGCATTGGCCAATATTGATAGTCAGTGATTTAACTATCAATTAATATTCACAAACATCCATCAAAAAATAAACAATTTCCCAAATAATTTATTTATCTCAAAATGTCTTCGCAAGATATATTTCTATTTTCAATCCTTTTGAAAACAGTTTCAAACCATACTTTTCTCGTAAGATAAATTTCCAAATATTTATTTCCATTGAAAACCACCAAGCACAAAACTTAAGATTTCTAAAAATAATTTAAAACTCCTTATTATAAAATATACTTTGAACCATTTAAAATAAAAATTACTTTAATAATTATTCAAAATATATACTTTAATAATATTCAAAATGAAACTACTTCGATACTTCATTAAAAATGCATACTATAGGAATATTTGAAAATGAGGTAAATTTATAAAATATTAAACTAGATTTTCTCCTTTAAAACAAAATACCAAGCCACCTTTAAATAATTACTACTATAAATAAATTTGAAAATACTTACTTTATAATTTAAATATTTAGAAATAATATGTTTTTTTAAAACATGCTTTTTAAAACAGCATAACTTATATTTTAAAAATTTACATTGAAAACGTACTTGGCTATCCAGGGAAATACTCTTCTCTTTCCATCTTTAAAAATAAATCGCTATTTATTTTTAAACAAATTTCCCATTCCTTTAACAAATTCTCACCGCGAATTTATCCTTTCAAATATCCACTGATATATTGCATTACTTATACAAACACAGTTTATAAACTTCATAGTCACATTCACCTTTAAATTTCCAATTTTCAAATATTTAAATCAATTTCCAAATTGATTTCCAATTTACTCCATTTAAAATAAATTCCTTTACCTACTCAATTCATTTCAATATCCATTAATTATATACTTTATTATTATTTTTCTTTCGTTTTGATTTTAAATCTTTTAACTAAAACATACCAATTTTAGATGTTCCGAATTTCTTCTTTATTCCTTTCGACAATTTAAATCTTAAATTTAAAATAAATGCTTTATTATTTTAAATACTAACACTGAAGTTTTAAAATTCATTATCTTTCTGTTTATTCAAAATCCCCTTTTCATATACAGAATTTGTTTATTAGATATCCAGTTCATTCTTAATTTACTTAAATTTTCTATGATTATTTCACTTACAAATTCTCTTCCTTTTATTTTCAAAAATCCAACCCTATATATTTTGATAACTCAGTGTACCGAAATATATTCAAGTAAATTATAGCATTCAATATTCCAATTATCAATAACATTCATCATAGAATATCGAATATTCGTAATAGACAATATTAAACAATATAAATAATTTTGAGGAATCCAGTTGGATCCCTCCAACCTGTTTCCCTGCATCCACAGACGTTAGCATAACATAAAATAGCAATTCCACTTCGAGGTGGAATATCGCGGTATATGGGTTTTAAATATAAAATCATCCGCTATTATGTGGCGTATAGGGTCTCATCCACTATATAATGCAGGAAATCAATCATTCCAAGATATACTATATTTACATACTATATAATATACCGCATCCAATAAATTCAACCAATCAACCAAATATTTTAAATTTAACCATTTGAATTTAAATAGCAACCAGATGAGTGAGATTAACTCACCTTTGGTTTGTTTGCAGTCCATCCCATCTCGACTTGTTTTCCATGATTTTCAGACCTAGTATAATCATTAGATGTTTTATTAATATTTGGGTCAAATGAACCATTAAATTTCCATTTGATAATTTAATTAACTACATATATTATTACCATTAACAAAATTTAATTTACTAATAATTTAATTTAACTAAAAAGTCCCTTTTTAAAAATCTTTAATAACTATGATAAATTATATAAGTTAATTGCATAAATTAATCCAAAAATACCCTAAAAAGAGAAAAAACTAGTAAATTAAAATACGTATAATTAATTTATTTAAAAATAACTTTTCTTCTTTTTCTTTTACTGTACATTTTCTTCTGCATATAATCATATATAAGTGTTATTAAATTTAAGAAAAAAAGAAAAAAAACAAATACCTTCACAGCCAAGATGAAATCAAACGGAACCCTAGCCGAGCTCATCCATTTCGCTGCCTCGTCTCCACGTAGCCGAACACTAGGTCGACTAACCCCTCGCGCCTCGACAAGCTCATCACCGGGACCATCCACTGCCCGAACGCTATCCAAGCCACAATAACCCTCAACTTCAATCGCGACTCACTCCTCGGCTTCGCCACTGTCGCAGCACCACACGCCACCATGCATCGCGAATCCCCTCCTTCCACCGGCTTCGAGTCCACCCATGAACAAACCCTAGCTCTGATTCGAGCGCACGACTCCCCTTGTCATCATGCTCGAGATCGAGTTACGTGATTCCATCGCTTTGACTCTTTTTTTAAGAATAGGCTTTCGGTTGAATTTGAAAATGAAGGAGAGGAGGTGAGTGATTTTAGATCGGCCATTACCATGAAATCGAACGAAGAAAGAGGGGTTTTGTTTTTTCTAAACGAGGACTTTTTATTTTCAGTTTCTTATGCTTGGCTTTGGCTTCCAGAAGAAGGAAAGACGCGAGTAAAAATTTCTGCCAAGTGTTGAAACAAATAAAATATGTAATTTATCTTTTGAAAACAGTATTATATTAAGTACATCTATATATCTTTTTAAATTCAAATTTAAATTGAATTTGTCACAATTACGAAATTCAAAATCTCGATCTCCAATCGAGGCGTACCGCTAGGCGTTTATAATGTTATACCCCTATTCCAAACGCAATAGAAAAGGGTTTCGAGTCCTAATTTGATCGTATGTAGAAGATAGCTTTTTGAAGCAGTTAAACATTGAATTTTCGATATAAATTTCAGCGCGTTTATATGTCGTACGCTCACACAACTACTCCAATCACTATGAAAATTGAAATTCAATAATAGTAAAATATTATGGATCCAGTGGAACTGGTTTCGTCAAAATCCGAGACTGTACCTCGGAAGGCTATTTTAAATGTCAAGTTAAGCAATATATTTTTAAAACTTAACAAAACACTTCCAAATTCAGTTTTAACACTTTTACTATCTTCAGTATTATCATTATAAATTTTAAAAGCCTTTAAAATATTTTTAACAAGCTTGAAACTCAAGATTAAATAATTTACCCAATCTCCCATTATTGAATTGAATAATTATATTATTCAACAAATTGTTGTATCTTCATTATGAATCAATAAATCCAAGTTTTCCATAATCAAAACCAATTTAATTCAATTTTTATATTTAAAATCATTTAAATATTCCAGATTCATTGCTGAAAATTCCGAGTCGTTACAGTCGTAAACTTCCACGTTCCTTTACTTTAAACTGGGAACCATGAATTTTTTTACGGCCGCACCCTACAAGGAGCATGTTGAAATGACGATCTCTAAACGAGATTCGAAGATCCCCACTTTTATATTTTAAAGCTCATTCCTTTTTTTCTTTTTTTCCTTGCTACAAATTTTTTGAAATGAGAGGGAGAGGATGGTACCGAGGGGGGACAAGAATGTATTTGTGTGTACAAAATGTTGGATGATGGTGTATACATGTATTATTATTTTAAGTAGAAAACGTCTATCTTTTTAAATGTCTGAAATTCTCGAACTCAAATGAGACATGCCGCTTGGCGTTTTATATGTTATACTCTTATTCCAAACATAATGGAACTAGTCCCGAGATCTAATTCGATCGTACACAGATGATAACTTTTTAAATCCAATTATATTATAAATTTATGAAATTAATTCATACGCATTTTTGATCTTGCATGCCCGCACAATACGTCCAATCGTCATGAAATTCAACAACATATAATAATATGTCATTATGGCTCCAATGGAACTAGTTTCGTCCAGTTTCGAGGTAGTTTCCCGAAAGGCTATTTTCACTCGTTAATTAAAACGAGTTATTTCAAAAATCAATTTAATCACTTTTAATTTCAAATTTAAAAGTTTACTATCTTCCTACTTATTCAAATAGATTTTAGATCAACCTTTGAAATCATTTTCATTCAGATTATTCAAGATTTAAAATATTAAACAATTCTAAATATTAAATTCAACAATTTAATTACCAAATAAATTGCTATATTTCAAAATCCAAGTTATTAACTTATAAAATTGAGTTATCATTATTTAGAATCAACTAAATTTTCCAAATTCAAATGAATAAAATTCTTGGTCGTTACAATGATGGATCAGTACCGATCCATCACTTTGATGGATTTTGTTGTTTAATTTCAATGGTAGTTTTTCTTTTACCTTATGGCTTTAGTTTTACTTTGTTCCTGGTCTTTACGGCTATCTCTTTGGGCTTCCTGCCATGATAACTTGTAAGTCCAACTCTGCTAAGTTCACCCAAATACTGCCTGATCAAAAGGCTGGATAACACTTGCCTCCCAAAGTTCATCTTGTTTCCAACACGATGTGTTTTGAATCAAGACAAGTCAAGATTGCTATAGCGGACTCCAATCCATGCTTCAAACAGTTGTTATCCTTCCCCGGACAATTTTGGTGAAGCGATGTGTCTCTGGTTGTTCGCTGTGACATTTCGCTAATATTTGATACTGTAAAACTAGAGTATACTCTTATGATTTATCACCCTAAGTTTAGTGACTCTAAGCATGTTCCTTTTCTAGATTTTGCAAGTTTGGATCTGATATGTTTGACTCTAGCGATTGAGTGCTGAGTATGCATACACACTTTGGTGTTCCATCATGTTTTGATTTCATGTGCATGCATATTCTTCTGAAATTCTCATGCACATATACACATACATTCATACACATACATTCGACATGCATATGCTCATGTTTTCATTCATCATCACTTTCTTCTCTTTTTCCCTTTTTTTATTGTTCGGTACCGATCCGCGACTATGGATCGGTACCAATCCAACACTTGAGAATATGTGAGTTTTCTACCTATTATCTTGGGTTTGGGGGCTTTATAGCCTGACCCCTCACTTAAAACTTCTCACTTTTTCTTTGCTACCCGGCTTGAGCTTCATCTGCCATCAAACATCTTCCTGCCAAATTAGAGCATGCAACATTGCTTCTTATCCTTTGCCACCATTGGTCATCTTGACCTCCAAGTTCGACCGCCTCTTGCCTTGCTTTGGTTGTACCTAAACCATCATCTCATACCCGATCTAACACTTAAACCTGAACCAATGCTTGAATCGATTATCTCCTTCGATCTTCGAAGCTTCTAGGTAGGCGGTGAGCTTGGAAGAGCTTCATGTTGATGGCCACTATTGGATTAAGGGGATGATGTGGAAAAAGGTGAAAATCCATCCAAGGGTATGGATCGGTATTGATCCAACCCTTGGTGGATTTTGGGCTTCAAACTCACTTGAGGGATTTGCAATATTAACTAACATCCAAGCCTTTTCCAATCAGTATCTCCTGAGTTCAAAGGTGTTATCAATGCACGACTAATGACGTGGAGCCTGTGGGATGCCCAACAATGAAGATCACTTCAGATAGTATCTAGAGTTTCAAATGAACCGTTGACAACATCAGACATTGACACTACATAACACTGCACAACATTGTACCCTACATCACATCACACTAGTTTTCAATGTGGCTTGGGAACACTGTAACCTTTTGAATTTGGCCATTACTCACCGTAATACTAATTCTCCTTTGCGGAAGTTTCTTTCTTCAAGTCTTGCGTTATAATTTTTTGCCATCCTTTATCGATATGCAGCCGCTACCACAACCGCCTCGTCCCTTCTCTCCTGGAACTAGGAAAAATTTAGTCTTTAATTCTTTTCTATGGTATATGATATTCTTTTATGTAATAGGACTTTTACTTTGACAGGTAGCATGGCCTCATATCCATAGGTGGGTGAAAAAGTAGTGTGGCCTATAAGAGATCTAGTTGAAGTTTGGTAAGCCCATAGCACTAAAGTGAGTTCCTCCACCCACCATCTTTTATCTTTTTCTTGAGCAGTTTTTTGATATTTTTTTTGCTGCTTCAACTTGTCCATTTGACTGTGGATGAGCGACTGAGGAAAAACTTATTATAATGCCATTTTGCTCATAAACTTCCATAAATTCTTTGCTTTCAACTGGGTACCAATGTCAAAAATGATTTTGTGAGGTATTCCCTAGTGATTATGCCCTTACTACAATAATGACTATCTTTTGTATAGTAATCGTGGCTAGGGGTTTTGCCTCTACCCATTTACTGACGTAATATATGGCCATTATGGCGTACTTTAATCCTACATTTGACATTAGAAGCGGTTCAATCAAGTCTATCCTACATATGTCGAATGGCCATGGGCATGTGAGTAGGACGAGCTCATGGAATGGTTATCTGTTGATACCGACAAATCGTTGACACCTGTCGCACTTCCTTACAAATTCCTTCACATCTTGGAACATGGTAGGCCAATAGTAGCCGTGTATCGACACCTTTTTTCCTAATTTGTTTCCCCTAGATTGATTTCCACGTTGGTCCTCGTGTACTTCCCTCATGACCCATACCCCCTCTTCCTCGGAGAAGCACCTAAGACAAGGGGTAAAGTAACCTCCCTTGTATAATACATCATCAATAAAGTAGTAGTATGGAGCCTGTTATCTTATCTTTTGATCCTCATTTCTATTTGGAGGTAAGACTCCATTTAACAGGAATTGTTTAATGAGGGTCATCTAGTTATTGTCCTCAGTCTGTTAAGGTAGGAGCCCAATGGCGGGTTGCTCTTGGCTTTCCGTTTTCTCCTGATTTTGTATGCCTTGAATGGCGGCTTGTCAGGCTCCGGTTAGGACTAGTATTTATTTGATTATGTTATATTTGGCTCTGCTTGATGCCTAATTGGCACTCTCTTTATTTCATTAGCCACTTTGGTACTAACTAGTTTCGTTAAGAAGTCAGCGGATGAATTTCTTTCTCGTGGGAATCACTGTGAAATTTAATGTGGGTTACCTTCATTACCTAGGTCATCATAGGCCTGCATAGAGAGCCTCATATTTTTCCACATTATTGGTTACTTTGAAACTGAGCTGCACTACTTCATGCAGCTTTTGTCCATTTGGAGCGATCAATACATATCCAATTCCAGTCCTTTATTTATTCGATGCTCCGTCTATGAACAACTGCTAGAACTATGGGGTGCTTACTTTTCCCTCTGAATGGGGTTCAACTGGTACAGTACATTCTACGATTAAGTTTGCAAGTGTTTGGCCTTTGGTTGCCCTATTAGAACAATAGGTGAAGTTATACTGGCTAACTCCATATCCCATTTGAGTAGGCGACCCGATGACTCCAGCTTCTATAGTATTTGCCTAAGATATTTGTCTATTAGGACTATGATGGGATGGATTTGGAAATAGGGATGCAACTTTCTTTCTGTTGAGAGCAGGTTGTATGCAAGCTTTTCAACAACTAAGTAGTTTAACTCTGTCTCGATTAACCGCTTATTTGTGATACAAATGGGCCTTTGCGTCCCTTCATCCTCTCGTAACGCTGCAACAGTAATGCTTGATCTATTACAACTAAATAAGTGTATAAGTTTTCACCTATAACCAGTTTCGATAATATAGGAGTATTGACCAAATGATCTTTTAGGTTCTAGAAGGCAACTTCACACACCTCATTCCATTCGAAGATTCGCCCCTTCTTCACTTATTTGAAGAATAGGATGCACTTTCTATGGCTTTGGATATAAATCCACTTAGAGCTGCTACCCTGCCATTTAGACTAATCAAGTCCTTCGATTTCTTTGGGATTCTCACTTTTATTATAGCTCAATCTTCTTAGGGTTCTCTTCAGTACCACTTACTATATACCTTAGGAAGTTGCCTGACTAGATGGCAAAGGTGCATTTTAGAGGGTTTAGCTTCATGTGTCATTGCCGTAGGATTGTGAAGGTATGTTTCAAATCTTTACATGGTTTGATGCCGCTTTTGACTTAACCGGCATGTAGTCAACATATACCTCCACATTCTTCCCAATCTGTTCATCAAACATCATATTGACCAACCTTTGGTACGTTGCCCACACATTTTTGACCCCAAATGGCACTACCTTATAGCAGTATAACATCTTATCTGTCACAAAATTGGTGTGCTCCTGATCTGGTTCAAACATGGCTATCTAATTGTATCCAGAATATGCATCCATGAATGAATGTAATTCGTGCCCACTAGTTGCGTCTACCACTTGATCGATTCTTAGTAAGGGAAAATTGTCCTTAGAGAAAGCCTTATTGAGATTGGTGAAGTCTATGCAAGCTCACCATTTCCCTTTGGGCTTCTTACTAATGTTGGGCTGACAATTCACTTTGGGTAGTATACTTCCCTTATGAACACATTATTCTTTAACTTCGTAACCTCTTCACGTAGTGCATTGTATCTTTCCTAGTCTAGAGTTCTATGCTTCTATCTGAATGGATGAGCCTCTGGGTCGATTTTCAGCGTATGGTAGATTATAGCTGGGTCTATTTACTACCATGTTTGAACGAGTCTAGGCAAATACATCCATTGACCTTTTCAAGAAGACTATCAGTTCATCCCATGCCTCTCTACTAAGGTTCTTTCCTATCTTAAACACCTTTCGGGGTTCTCTAGATCTATTTATATGTCTTCGAGATCATATACTGGCTTTAGTTCTTTCTTTGTTGCTCCTAACCTTGGGCCTATTTAACTTTTGATTCGTCTTTTGGTGGTGTTTTCAAGGAATGTGCCTGTTTCTGAGATTCCTTAGAGAAATACTACACACAAATCGAATTATATGTTTCGGAGCCAATCATGTGCATGTATGTTCTTTTCACTTTTCCTTAAGTTTTGTGGGTCTAGGATACTCGCCTAAGTATTCGTTCGAGTATCCCAACACCACAACAACTTTAAGTTCTAGTTTGACTTCTTTTTTATCATTACAAATGCCAGAAGAGGCACTGGAATAGTTTGAAACAATTTTATAGCTAGGGTTAAGAGTTACATTGTATAGTTCCCAAGTTACAAATTATTTCCCTCTCATAGACCCTATTCAATTGGAGTGCTGAATTTCACAAGCAGGTCCTTTTGAGAGATGAACGTCCCCAGGTCAATCCGAGCAGGTCTTCCAAAGAAATGCACTGCAGGGTAAGGGTTGATTGATGATTAAGAAACTTTCATAAAATGACTTGTGTAACGAGGCCTTTCCAGCTGTAATAAGCAGATGCGCTAACCCCATTACAATGGTAACAGTGTTATTGAAATCGAAGATCAGTTCAAGGCTGGACTATAGGATTTATAATGGTAATTCCATTTGATCATAAGTAGACTTGAAAATGACAATCACTAAGCTTCTAGAATCGATGAGGACATTCTTTATAATACAATTTGATATATATACTGTAATGATAAGTGGGTCTTGGTGTAGGAGAGCACAACTCTTGCTGCATTAGCCACCATGAAGGTTATTTCTGGTATATGTTTCTCTTTGACGTGGAAGATTGTCTTCTAGGTTTTGGCCTCGTCACATACCTCTCCTATGTATTTTTTCTTGCACTAGCGAGGTGTCGTCCCCATGGATTGAAGCTATCAGGTTTGAATGGTTGCTAACATGGTATTTATTAGGATCCGGATTCAAATTTTTGGTCATATATCCACTATTTTTCCTCTAGAAGGGACCCAAATAACCCTTCTCAATCAATCTCTCGTCTTATTCTTTTTATGTCGGCAACTATCGGTATGATGACCATTTGTTCAGTAAAAGCGTTAGTATGCTTGACCTTGGTTTTTTTGGTTTCTTTCCCTTATTCGGTATGTTTTATTCTAATTCAGCTTTGGTCATTTATATCTCCTGAGAGTATAAGTGAGGGGGTTTTTTGTAGTGAGCTTTAGCTCATTCTACCACTTCACAGGTGGGTGATATCCGTCTGCTCCCTTTTTCTATCATAACTGGGGGTAGAAGTCCCCCGAGATTGTGCTACCGACCTAGCTTCCTCCATCCTGATGTAACCAACTGCCCTTTCAAAGATAACCTTCATGCTACAACAAGACTTCCTACTATTTTTGTCCTATATAGTATTCCTCTCCTAATCCCAGCATGAGCCGCCATTAATAATGCTTCTCCATTGGTCGTCCCAATTTTGAGAGCTTTGAAATCGAAGCGCTTACTGAAATTGTGCCGGCTTTCGTTCTCCCACTGCTTACACACTATATGGTATTGACGTACGAAGAGGCTACTCTTACCGATTTGAATTATCTTAGAAAATCAATAGATAATTGTCTCTAAGATCGAACTTCCCTTGATCTATATCTCCTGAATCACTGTGTGACTACCCATATAAGTATGTAGAGAACAACTTGCATAAGGCCATCCTTCTAACTTTCAAGATGTCCATGGTGTATTCGAAGGTGCTGAGGTGATTTTCCGGGTTGGTAGTTCCTTAAAACTTGTCAATTTTGGGGGCTTTAAAGTTATCAAGAAAATTTGCCTCTAAAACGTTTTCATTGAAAAGGGTGCAAATTCCTTCCTCTGGTGTTCTGCCGACAAATCTTCACTAGTTGCTCTACCCGATCTCTGGGGTGATGGACTTCGTATTCTTTTGGGTCAACCTAGGATGAGTCACCATTGAATGTTATGTTCTCATCATTTCTAGTATATTAGGTTTGTTTTTCTAGTAGCAAGGGGTTTATATTGGCTGGCTTGGTTTTGATTCGAGGATTAGCCCCATTTTTTCCTTTTTAGCCTAGCATCAGAATTTAGTCTAGCATCACTGTTCCCTTATGGGAGTGCTATTGTTATTACCTGGTTGATGGTCCAGTACAATATGGTAGCAATGGCGGTGAGCTATGGAGTGGGAAGGTGAGGTTGCTTGTCAAATAATGTGTTGGGTCATTCTCTTTTCTAATCCTTCCATGTGTTGGTTTATTTGTTATGAGAAGGATTGGTTTTGAACGAGATAGGGTCAGCAAGGGCATCAGTTGAGGCCCTGCTTCATCTTTGGATTTCGAAGGTATAAGTTGTTTGTTGGTGGTCTTCACTACCAAGTGTAAAGGTTCTTGGATTGGAATTATAAGTGAATCGGTAAAATTCATGGTATGTGGTGTAAAGTTTCATTGGATGTGAGAAGTGAATAGAGGTTAAGAACCTCCTTCTAGCGCCAAAAGATGATGGGGAACCTTTTCATCCTCCAACTCCGCAATTAAGTGTGAAGTACGTAGCGAGCTAATTACTTCAATAATTTGAATCAACCAAATTAAGTAACCTTATTTTTGCCTTACAGTCGTGATTATGTTACTGGGTGCTTACACAATGAGACAGTTGCGCTTTAATTGTTCGTTAAAAGTCAAGTACAAATAAGGTAAGATCTGAACCGTAGACTAAAAGGAAAATAACAAAAGTAAGAAATAGTAAAGGACACATGAAATTTACGTGGTTCAGATATTAAGGAATCCTACGTCCACGGAGTAAATTTCTCTTTCTTCCTTTTTCAATATTTTGGTACAAATTTTTATAATAGAGAGTGCAGTAAATTTTAAATGTCTCGAAAAGAGAAAAAGGTAAAAGTCTCTTTCATGCTACAGTGCCATTTCTATTTCTATCCTTATGACGCATTTGGATTACTAGAATTATTTTCTCATTGTTATGCCTCGGCCCTTGGATTGTCCCTGATGTCGCCAAGTTGTCTATCTCACGTGTTCGGACAGATGATTTGTCTTTGTCAGGAAGCTTGATTGAAGGTGGGAACTCACAAATTAGAGCAGGATTATTTGAAATGTGACAAGAGAATTCGAATTCGAATTGCTTTTGTATGTGAGTCCTCAAAGAGACATTAGGCGTCGCTCGTTGGTCTCAAGGTACTTCCACCGTATCCGCATTGACTGATATATGGTCCTCCATGATGCTGCAATGCTTGTATCTTTGCTACTCATCAGAATTTGCACTTTTTGTTTGTTTTCTTATCGGGGTGGAGTTGCACTACCTTACTTTAGCTTGGGTGTTAGTCCGCTATGCTTATGGAGGTGACCTATAAGTAAGGTTCGGGGGTGAAGCGTATCCTGAGTGACCCTACATGCAGCCCTTTGGAGTGCTTTTTATCCACTGTTTAGGTTGCCCTTGGTATATGCTGCCCATGCCTGTTCTTGTAGGTATTGCAGAGTATGGGCTTTGGAGATGCAGTGCGCTTAGTTCAACATATACTGCCCATGTCTCCATATGAGTGCAGTAATTGTTACTCTGTCGTGGTTCCCTTGATCATAATGTTCGAGTCAGGATAGGCACTGTAGCTTCAAGATGGCTCCCTGTGCAGTACACATTTTCTTGATTCCAATCTTTCTTCTTTTCGTCCAATCTTCTTGACATGAGGGCAGTCTTCCTGGTCTCGCGTCCTGCCCCTTTTTCATTTAATGCGACTTGAGGTAAGAATGGTGTAACAATATTATGTATGTCAAAATATTTTGAAACTGATTTGTTTAAAATTATTCTTTTTCTGTTACATATCCATCAGTGGTACAAAATCCTAGATCGTCACAATCTCACAAATCTCCACTACTTTGTTAAGTATATCAAATACCAAGTTTTCATATTTATGAATTTACTCCCTATTAAGCTTGTTATCCACCATCTATAAATGAAACCATATACCCACCGTGATACCTTTTTCTTCTAGCATCATATTTTCATTACTTTCTTTACAATGTTTCCCAGAGATGTTTGCTGATTTTTTATTGACAAATATATCATCCTCCTTTGACATGCCACTTTTTGGTAGGAGCAGTAACTTATGAAACCTCAGTAAAAGGTGTTTTGGTATACAAAACATTACTGGCTTCTAATTGCTTCAACATAACGTACAGTTTCTAGGACCAATGTTGGAAGTTGGTCCCATTTAGGGCTTCAAATCTGAAGGGATCAAGAAGAATGTGGTTGATTTGAAGGGCCATTACTCTTTACTGAAAAATTTAATTTTAGTGAAGAGTATGCAAAGGGAGGTTGTCCCATGGACATGCCACTATCTCGACAGCGAATACAACACAATTATGGTGTAGTCATTGATTTTCATTTGCTCCTTAAAGTTCATACAAAAATCTTCGATCTTGTGCACTCAAGGTTGAGTGATTACGGGAAGTGCTAAAAGCAATTATTCGAGAGTATTTTGAAGAATTTTACAAGATGAATTTGAATTTTCAATTTGTTTTTTAATTAAAGTAAATGAAAGTAAGTAGGTATAGGTGCAAAAAAAAAAGCTCATTACTCAAAGAGATGACACATCCATAACTCGATGCAATGAAAAGACAATTCTTTTGATAATATTGTAACTTTTATTAATCATAATTATAACTGAAAAATGAATAATAATTTTTTTTTTGGGTTTTGAGTATTAAATAAATCACAGAAAAATGATAAAAGAAAAGGTGATGGGGAACCAAGCCTATACTGTTGTTGCATATAATGCTTAATGGACTATTAAAGCGCTACATGCATATGTCATTCGTCCACATCGCACATGCAAGTGGGAGCTCGCCTGCTAATCCATACTACATATGTCTAATCAAACAGTAGTAATAGTAAAGATATATAGGATTTTTTTCCATTTAGCCTCGATTTAAAACTAATTATCGCAAATATCCCAGTATTAAAAAAATATATCAAATTTAGCCCTGTTTTGGCCAGCTCAGCTCCGAGCTGGCCAAAACGTACCGGCGACTTTTCAAAAGTCGCCAGTTTTGTTTTTTTACAAATAATATAGGCGACTTTTTGAAAGTCGCCTACTGGCGACTTCCCAAAAGCCGCTTATTTGTTTTAAAACAAAATGGGCGACTTCTGGGAAGTCGCCAGTGGGCAACTTCTCAGAAGTCGCCCATTCTGGGCTTTGTAACAAAACCAAAGCCCCCATTTTCTTCCTCCTTCATTTTAACCCCTTCCTCTCCATCTCCATAAACCCCCAATACCTTCTACTCTGAAATTTTCGCCCAAACCCAAAAACATTTAGCATTTTGTTTAACGAATTAGAAGACGACAAGCTCTTCAATGCGGAATGTGCCTCTAGGTATGGATAAATCAAAAATCTTTCAATTTAGGTTTTGAAGAAATTTGCAAAATAATGGTTTTTACGAATTGTTAGCAATCATTGATGGTTGAGGTATCTATGTATGGCTGAAATTATTGGTAAAATGTTGAGAAACAATGCGTAAATTCCTAGGGTTGATGTTGGAAAATAAATGTTGGAAAATAAATTTGAAAATATTATTAACTTGTATATATGTAGATTACTCCAAGATGTTACCTGGACCTATTGATGGATCTACCCTATAATTACAACAATGACATCGAATTAATAATCCAGAATTTGCCGCGGTAAAATTGTTAGTGTTCGAAATCTACAAATATTGAAAAGTAATGTATGTTACCTGTTGGTAATATTTTTGTGATATTTTGAAAGTGTAATACTGCAGACGTTTACGTGTATTCTGATGATTTATGTATCACTAGCTTACATTTGCATATGATTACATATCACGTAGAAGTTAATATTTCTCAACTTACTTTGTATCAGTACCTTTCATTTATATGTAATTGTATTATGTATCGTTGAACAAGTATTCTAAAGATTTATGTATCACTAGCTTACATTTGCATATGTTTACTATCACATAACATTCATCATCTCAAATGAACATAGCACATGAAATAAAAACACAAACTGTTCTTACATAAACAACGTACGACATACAAACATCAAACCAATAATAACACACATACCAAAACTAAATAACTGAATTACAACGACTCCTTTTGTGACCGTGCATACCACATTTACTGCATCTATTCAGCCTTGGAGGCTGCATCTCGCCCATAACGCCTTTAATTCTAGTTGACTTAGGCCTTCCTGGAGCTCGCCTTGCGGGAGGTGGAAGTATCATTTGACCTTCTTATGGAGACCAATACCTCGCGTACGGGACGAAATTCTACAGAGCATGCCGCTAGGTAATTCTAAACGGAGTATCAATGTGATGCAAAATCGTGATGAGCTCTATTTGCACCATTGGCCACCGACGAACAAGGAGCCATCACATGGGCGCATGGGAGATGCTGCAGTAATGGGATGTTGCATGTACATGAACAAGTGTTACCATCGATTATAATTTTGAATTCATCTCTGAAGTAATGAATCACTTGCCATTCAATTTGACTGAAATGGACAATCCGACAAAGTCTAGCTTCGCTTGCTCTCTCCACTATTTTTGCTTCCCATTTTGGCGTGACACGAAGTGTGGAATTCGTAGCTAACTCTCTTCTTTGGAAAAAGTAATCAATGGATCGATAGAAGGTACGTGCAACAAGTGCTCTAATAGGCAAAGATCTTGCACCCCTAAGTACATGTAACGACCCAACTTCCCAACTTCAGAAATTCGCATCGCTAATAAGAAAGAAAGGGATAGAGAATAGAAAGAAAGAGAAGAAAGAAGAACCAACACAACAGAATCTAAACAGCGGAACGAATAAATTATATTAATAAACATAAAATATTTACATAGTTTACAACCACTATCAGAGTATACAGATAATACAACACATACTAGACAGTTATAAACACCTGTCTAGTATTTACAACATAATACAATCTCAGAGACAACACAAAACACACAACGGAATACTAATATCTAACACAGAAGCCTCCTGCTCCATTGCTCCTCCAATACTCGTCAAAGCTAACCCGAATCCTAACCTGAATCCCTTGGCTACTCGTAAAAATTTGAGTACCCAAGAGTTTATGAAAAACAAAAATAAACTCCGGGCCAGACATGGGCCTGGTATGAGTAACAGGTTAAAGTTGCTTAACTTTTTTTAAAACCCTTTAAAAAGAAAGGTATCACGTAAGACTTCCCACACATAAACATGGAAAAGTTTTTACCTTACGCTAACCAAAACATTTGATAGGAAATCCGATGATATTATAATAGTGTCTAGGGTTTTCAAGTAAATAAGAAATAACCGAAATTGTTACATGATTAAATTCCAGCTACTAGCCACAAAAGTGGGTAATACAATCAAAACCGTTGGCACTTATTGGATTTTGGATTCCATACAATGGCAGGGCTACTGGGGTACCGCCCGTCACAGTATGTGGCCTAGATCACCGTACCGAGGATTACTCCCTTCATCCCCTGCAATACAAGGCCGGACCCGTTCCTTACTGAACAGTTCCGAACAAGACAACCCCGGCAGTTGTCGCGATTCAACCGCCCCACACAGCCGAATATAAAGGGACTTCTAGACAGGAGTAAATCTTGCTCTCAAGTGGAGGCTACCCACGAAACCTTGCTGCACCTCCCCTGTTTTAGCCATTCCCGGTTGATGAGGCTTGAGGTTACGATTACCTTTATAGAACATCAAATCTTAGAATGCTCATCGTCCGCCTGACGATGTGCTGAAAGCATTCAATCCATACGAGTTCGTTCCGGGTTCGAACGAAACCGAAGGCACTATTTCGTTGCACTCATTATTGGAATCACCCTCAGAGTCAACGACCATAGCCCTTGCACTCTGATTCACCATCTCGAATCTATAAGCACTATTCCGTCAAACTCATTACGGAATCACCCACAGAGTTATACTGACGTATAGCCCTTACACCTCGAGTCTTCACTTGCTCCACTTAGATTCACGACCTAACGTTAATTGGAATCGATGTGGTTTTCGGATATCCAAATATGGAAACCCGATCCCGGTCTCATCGAAATCCAAAGCGTGTCTTTTAGGTCCAAGTTGTTTTAAGTTTAAAACAATTCAATTTAAACTATCTATATACACATAGATAGATACTTCACATCATCATAATAGATAATCAACAATATTATCATAAACAAGTAATCATCACAAATTGACAATCTATATTACCATCATCCATAGATAACTTATACCATTACAATGCAACCAATGCATCCATATCACACAACACTATTTATCTCATGTCTGAGATTCAAACCATTCAAGATAAACCATATCATCCATTCATAAGCAAGGATCTATAATCACACCATCTATAATTAATTTAAAATGAATTAAATTAATTATTTCTATCTCTAATTAATTTAAACTGAATTAAATTAATTACCTATTTTTAATTAATTTAAAATGAATTAAATTAATTACTTCCTCATTTTAAATCTTGCTTACCTAACCATTAATTGATTACTATCAATTAAATAATTATACTCAATTAATCACCTTAATTAATCACTCTTGATTAATTATCCCTTAATTACATTCAAGTAATTATCCTTAATTAATTTTACAAATTAATTATTCTTAATCAAATGCAGTAATTAACCTTTAATTACTTCATTAATTAATTAATTATGATTAATTACATTAATCCTTAATTAATTACATTAATTAATTACTTCCTTAATCACTTATCATTGATTAATCAATCTTAATTAATTAATTCTTAATTAACATCATTAATTATATTAATTAATGATCCTTAATTAAATTTAAATTAATTTCTTATTTAAATTAATTACATTATGTAATTATTCTTAATTGAACCAAAATTATAAATCACTTTTAGTAATTATCTAACCTTGATTACTTTCTTAATCACTCCTAAATTAATTACATTTAATAATTAATTATATTTATTAATCACATTTGATTAATCTCATTAGTAATTAATTACTCTTAATTAATTACACTACTTAATTATTTCAAAAGACTTAATCAACCATTACTTTAATTAATTACACTAAGTAATTTATTATAAATCACTTTCACAAAGTAATTACCTTCCATATTAATTACACAAAGTAATTAATTTCCAAAACTCTTTTCTACTTTAATTAATTACCTCCAGTAATTTACTTATCTTAATTACTTCTTTAAATAATTATTCATCTTTGATTTCTTACCAAACCATTCAATAATTATTCCAAATTAATTAAACTTAATTAATTAATTTAAACTAATCAAATTAATAAATTAATTAATCCAATTAATTATCAAAATTAATTACATTAATTAATTAATAAATAATCATAAGTTAATGACTTTCATTAACTTATTAACAATTTCTTGATTACCTTTCTTAAGTAATTAACTTAAATTAATTATTAATTTAATTAACCTTAATTAATTTCAAATCTTTAATTAATTTAACAAATTAATTAATTAAATTATTTAAATTACCTTACAAATTTAAAGAAACAAAGATCATTAAATCTTAAATTTACTTCTTAAAATAAAACATTTCTTATTCATGATTTCTTTATTTTTGATAAAGTAACTTAAAACAATTTAACTTAAAATTTGTTTTTAAAATTACTTTTTAAATTTAAAATTTAAAAAAAAATTAAACTTAACTTAAATAAAGTTTTTAACAACATTTTAAAATCTTTTAAAACTTTATTCTTATTTTATAAAGAAGTTATAAGAAATTTTAACTCCAAATTCATTTAAAAAAAATACAAATTATATTTTAAATATGTTTGAACAACCAATTTGTTTAAACATTTAAATTTCTTTCTAAAAACTTCCTTAATTTTCAAACCATTGTTTCAAATTTGAATTTGATTTTCAGATTTAAACCCATGTTTGAATCTCTACTTATATTTAAAGCTTTATTCAAAATTTAAAATATTTAAAATCTTTGAAGTTGTTTAAATATTTTTGCTCCAAAATTTAAATTTAAAATTTTCAAACTGGATTCAAATCTCATTTGAAATTCATACCTTAAATTTGATTTAAATTCTGTTTACAAAATCCTGCATTTAGATTTTTAAACAAATCTTAAAATTAAAACTACAGGTTTTCAGAAACCTGTAATAAAAAAAACAACCCGAGTTTCCCCCATATTTACTTCGAGTAAAATTCCTAACCACTTCGAGAAAATGATCAAATCGCCCAAGGAAACAACATCTTCCCAAGACCCACTTCATACCTGATACATCACCCCACCGTGCATATGCACGGTGGCTCTGGCCGCCTCCAGTCACCACTAAAACTTCGAGCATGTCATAGTTCATCCCTAGAACCCAACACGACCATCATAAACCCATCAACCCTTCAAAATCGCATTCGAGTTCCTCCCAATCCCAAAACTTGGCAAACTACTGGAACAACAACATCACCTGGAAATACTTCGCCAATCCAATTCCGACCACCCTGTCGATTGCAACTCCGGCCATATCTATATCGATACTCCAGCTACCCATTCCCTGAATTCCAATACGCTCAGTCCACTAGGAAGAACGAGATTATCAAAACTTCGAATCATGCTAAAACTAGGTTAACAGATTTCGACAACCTCCCATCGCCTCCACCTAGCCCTGTTCACTCTCCTGGCATTTTTGCCACACCCCCTGATCACCCCACTACCACCACCAAGAACCCCAAATCTTCTGATCATCTCGATCACCAAAAATTGACTCTAACCCATTATCGGTTCAAAAAGGTACTGCAGTCTCAACTTCTAACTAAACACTATGATTTTAGTTTTTAAAAATCATCTTTTTGTTTGCGTTTTCAGATTGTAATACTGAATTGATAATTTATTATGTTCTGAGTTTCCTTTTATATATCATATTCTGATGTTTTTTCCAATTTACAGAGGACATCACCCAATTGTCTTTACTTAATAAGTTTTAAACTAAACTATGGTATAATTAACATAGTTATTTCAAGGCCTAAGCCTTAACTAAAATATTTTAACAAGAGCAAGAGGATTTCATTTTTTTTTTAGAAACAGGACCTGGAACTAAAATCATAGGCAAAACAAATATATGCACAACAACAATTCATACATACACAAAGCTCACTGATGAATTCAGTCATAACATACTTGTTTATAGATGATCAGGCAATCTAATTTTTTTTACTTAAATCTTTAAAGCTGTTATGTTACTCACCTGGAAATTATGAGCAGAGCATCCCTTGTTAATTGAAAAGCTTTTGTTTTGAATTCCAAAAACCAGTGTCCCTTGCTTTAAAACTTCAATTTGAATGCTTTTACTTCCTTGAATTTTTGATAAAACTTGAGTTGCTAGCAGATTTAAACTTTAATGCAGGCTTCTGGTTTAAGGAATGCAGGCAAGCTTGCTTTTTATTTCCAGAATGTTGAAATGCAGAGGCTAAACCCAGATTTTAAAGAAAATGCTTGAATTTGACAAGATTGCAGTTGCATGCATTTTTGAAAAGAAATGCAGACAAAATTGATCAAACTTCTTGTTTAAAGAATGCAGAGGCTTTTTCATTATGCTTTTGAAATCAATTTCAGGTGCAGGCTATTTCCTTTGAACTTGAGGATTAACAGTTTGCATGATCTAAAATTTTATACAGTGGATTACAGATTTATAATTGAGGAGGATGTTGAAAAAATGAATTTCAGATTTGTATATGGAAATTTGTAAAATGATTTGAAGAGGGATTTGAAATAGATTCAAGATATTGATTTGGTTTGAGTAATATAGCATGATTTGTTTCAGCTGAGAATATTTCTCTTCTTAACTTTGGAAAAAAATGAAGATTTTGAAAAGAATGAGAGTGAAGAAAACATGTTTATATAAGTTAAAATGATTTATTTCAAAAATTAAAAGAAAATCAAAATAAAAAGGACACTTGTTACAGTAGCTTTTTAATTCAATTACACTTGTCTCATTAGTTATATAAGACACTAACACTTGTCATTATACACATTTTACTTATTATTTAATTTGTTTTTATTTAATTTAAAAGTAAATGTAACTCTTTCTTTATTTATTAAATACATGTATATATAAAATTTATCTCCCTATGTATCACTTTTTAAAGAAAATGACATAAAACAATATATATAAAGATGAAAGCTTATTTACAAGATTATATATGTTTATTTATTTGAATTCAAAATTAATTCAAGTTCCCAATTATATTCATACATTTTTAAAAAAACAATTTAAAAACTGGTTTATATTAACATATTAAATTTAAAAATGATATTGTCTTTTAAAACATATCTATATTTATACATTTATTATTATTTGAAAATAACATATTTATTAATTTAAATCATTTATAAAAGAAATCATAAATTACTTATCTTATCACTTGTCTAACTTATTTAAATGAATTAATGTTTAAATGTTTAAATGGTATTTTAAATTTACTTATATAATTCCCAAATTATCAAAATGAATATTAGAATTTAAAAACAAGATTTTATTTGTTTATTTAACTTCAATTCAAAAATTATCTATTCATAATATATATATATATATAAATATATACACACACATTATAAATAGGAAACAATTATTAGCTTTTAAAAAATAAAATTCACCAATTAAACATTTATTTAATTGGATTATTAAATCAAGTAAATTTTTATTAAAATTTTATCAAATCAATTTAATTTTAGATACAGATTATTAAATTGATATTGGTAAAATTTCCGGGATATCACATTCCTTCCCCCTTAAAAGAATTTCGTCCCCGAAATTTAAAAGCAAAGATAATTTAATAACCCATTTTAAAATTTTAAATTTTAAATCACAAACATACATCAATCATATGCTAACAACCATAACAACCAATTTATCTAATCAAACAAATTTAATTATCCAGAAAAATTCTGGATAAAAATTTCTCGAGTTTCCCCAAGTATATATATATCGGGATACTCGCCCTACAGAATCCAAACAATCTAAACTACGAAGCTACAGAGCTCCAACTCATCTAGATCTACAAAACTAGACAAGATATTAGACTACAGACGAGTCTGACTCAACCACTAAACCTTCCTAAACAGCTGGTTCCACTTCCAGAAATAACTCATACACGTACTCCCTCAGAGATACGTGAATCTCATCGAATCCAATTATCCAAACTGGCAATTCATCTCTCGAAAACCAAACACCAATCCAACCAAAACACATAAGAGATTCAAAACAAATCTCCGACTCCAGAATTCAAATTCCTTCGTTTCTTATCTCCAAAACTCTTCTGACGATCCCGGGCTGCCTATATCCAAACTGATCAGCTCAATCCCTTGCTGATGTCCCAAAAAGAAACAGGTAGGACCAAAACAATCCAACACAACGATCTCCTCAAGATCAACCAAGACTAAGATCACCAACTCTACTCTTCAAACATCAGAAGAACAAACTCACTTCTTCTATCTGGAAAAGACAACACAGAAATACTCCCAAACTGCTTCCGCGGCACAACTCTGATCTATCCTGAGCTGCTTCACCAAACTTTAACTCGAGAAACCATCCTTCTACTAGCTGAACCACCGATAGCACTCCTGGAAATCCAGATGATAAGAAAACTCAATCTTCCGGATGCGGACGAACCTCCGACTTCTCAGAAGACAACCAAAAAAAATACTTCAATACCTCAAAAGAACACTCAAACTATCGCAAGTCACTTTTGCGATCATTCCAGACCAATTCCCAATGAAAACTGTTCTCTCTTTGCCAACCAGAACAACCCACACTTAACTAGCCAATCCATCGAAGAAACGGATCTACTCTACTGCTTCTGATTTCCACCTTTAGAAACTACTCAGCCAGTCAACTTCCTGATCCAAAGTTCTTTGAGAGACTCAGGCCTCAAAACCAATCACCATATCCTGCTGAACTCAGCCAGAACACCGAATCAGACACGCCTCCCAAAACTCGTTCCAAAGAAAACATCTTCAGAGACATCCATATTCACTGCATCTCATCACGCAGCTACCACTACCTGAGGTATCAAGATACCATCACACACTTCTGCCAACCAACAGATCCAAACTCTACTCATCCACCTTCAAAGATGAACTCTGAACCTTTACAGGCTTCCTTCAGAGATCGTTGAAATCTCTACACCATTGCACAACTCACTCGAGACGGTATTAGGTCTACAGTCTCGACAAATACACTTCCAACCTCAAACATTCAAACTTCAACCAATGGTAGTAATCGTGTTACACACACCACTACCTTGTCTACCTTTATAACTTATATTGGAAAAACCCAAACAGGTAACCCAACAGATAGGTAGAAATATATATATATATATATATATATATATATAGATATATATATCAAAACTACAAATACGCTCTCTCAAGATAGACACCACTCCAGAGCCTAGGTATTCACTCAACCTAATGCTCTGATACCACTGTAACGACCCAACTTCCCAACTTCAGAAATTCGCATCGCTAATAAGAAAGAAAGGGATAGAGAATAGAAAGAAAGAGAAGAAAGAAGAACCAACACAATAGAATCTAAATAGCGGAACGAATAAATTATATTAATAAACATAAAATATTTACATAGTTTACAACCACTATCAGAGTATACAGATAATACAACACATACTAGACAGTTATAAACACCTGTCTAGTATTTACAACATAATACAATCTCAGAGACAACACAGAACACACAGCGGAATACTAATATTTAACGTAGAAGCCTCTTGCTCCATTGCTCCTCCAATACTCGTCAAAGCTAACCCGAATCCTAACCTGAATCCCTTGGCTACTCGTAAAAATTTGAGTACCCAAGAGTTTATGAAAAACAAAAATAAACTCCGGGTCAGACATGGGTCTGGTATGAGTAACAGGTTAAAGTTGCTTAACTTTTTTTAAAACCCTTTAAAAAGAAAGGTATCACGTAAGACTTCCCACACATAAACATGGAAAAGTTTTTACCTTACGCTAACCAAAACATTTGATAGGAAATCCGATGATATTATAATAGTGTCTAGGGTTTTCAAGTAAATAAGAAATAGCCGAAATTGTTACATGATTAAATTCCAGCTACTAGCTACAAAAGTGGGTAATACAATCAAAACCGTTGGCACTTATTGGATTTTGGATTCCATACAATGGCAGGGCTACTGGGGTACCGCCCGTCATAGTACGTGGCCTAGATCACCGTACCGAGGATTACTCCCTTCATCCCCTGCAATACAAGGCCGGACCCGTTCCTTACTGAACAGTTCCGAACAAGACAACCCTGGCAGTTGTCGCGATTCAACCGCCCCACACAGCCGAATATAAAGGGACTTCTAGACAGGAGTAAATCTTGCTTTCAAGTGGGGGCTATCTACGAACCTTGCTGCACCTCCCCTGTTTTAGCCATTCCCGATTGATGAGGCTTGAGGTTACGATTACCTTTATAGAACATCAAATCTTAGAATGCTCATCGTCCGCCTGACGATGTGTTGAAAGCATTCAATCCATACGAGTTCGTTCCGGGTTCGAACGAAACCGAAGGCACTATTTCGTTGCACTCATTATTGGAATCACCCTCAGAGTCAACGACCATAGCCCTTGCACTCTGATTCACCATCTCGAATCTATAAGCACTATTCCGTCAAACTCATTACGGAATCACCCACAGAGTTATACTGACGTATAGCCCTTACACCTCGAGTCTTCACTTGCTCCACTTAGATTCACGACCTAACGTTAATTGGAATCGATGTGGTTTTCGGATATCCAAATATGGAAACCCGATCCCGGTCTCATCGAAATCCAAAGTGTGTCTTTTAGGTCCAAGTTGTTTTAAGTTTAAAACAATTCAATTTAAACTATCTATATACACATAGATAGATACTTCACATCATCATAATAGATAATCAACAATATTATCATAAACAAGTAATCATCACAAATTGACGATCTATATTACCATCATCCATAGATAACTTATACCATCACAATGCAACCAATGCATCCATATCACACAACACTATTTATCTCATGTCTGAGATTCAAACCATTCAAGATAAACCATATCATCCATTCATAAGCAAGGATCTATAATCACACCATCTATAATTAATTTAAATGAATTAAATTAATTATTTCTATCTCTAATTAATTTAAACTGAATTAAATTAATTACCTATTTTTAATTAATTTAAAATGAATTAAATTAATTACTTCCTCATTTTAAATCTTGCTTACCTAACCATTAATTGATTACTATCAATTAAATAATTATACTCAATTAATCACCTTAATTAATCTCTCTTGATTAATTATCCCTTAATTACATTCAAGTAGTTATCCTTAATTAATTTTACAAATTAATTATTCTTAATCAAATGCAGTAATTAACCTTTAATTACTTCATTAATTAATTAATTATGATTAATTACATTAATCCTTAATTAATTACATTAATTAATTACTTCCTTAATCACTTATCATTGATTAATCAATCTTAATTAATTAATTCTTAATTAACATCATTAATTATATTAATTAATGATCCTTAATTAAATTTAAATTAATTTCTTATTTAAATTAATTACATTATGTAATTATTCTTAATTAAACCAAAATTATAAATCACTTTTAGTAATTATCTAACCTTAATTACTTTCTTAATTACTCCAAAATTAATTACATTTAATAATTAATTATATTTATTAATCACATTTGATTAATCTCATTAGTAATTAATTACTCTTAATTAATTACACCACTTAATTATTTCAAAAGACTTAATCAATCATTACTTTAATTAATTACACTAAGTAATTTATTATAAATCACATTCACAAAGTAATTACCTTCCATATTAATTACACAAAGTAATTATTTCCAAAACTCTTTTCTACTTTAATTAATTACCTCCAGTAATTTACTTATCTTAATTACTTCTATAAATAATTATTCATCTTTGATTTCTTACCAAACCATTCAATGATTATTCCAAATTAATTAAACTTAATTAATTAATTTAAACTAATCAAATTAATAAATTAATTAATCCAATTAATTATCAAAATTAATTACATTAATTAATTAATAAATAATCATAAGTTAATGACTTTCATTAACTTATTAACAATTTCTTGATTACCTTTCTTAAGTAATTAACTTAAATTAATTACTAATTTAATTAACCTTAATTAATTTCAAATCTTTAATTAATTAAACAAATTAATTAATTAAATTATTTAAATTACCTTACAAATTTAATGAAACAAAGATCATTAAATCTTAAATTTACTTCTTAAAATAAAACATTTCTTATTCATGATTTCTTTATTTTTGATAAAGTAACTTAAAACAATTTAACTTAAAATTTGTTTTTAAAATTACTTTTTAAATTTTAAATTTAAAAAAAAATTAAACTTAACTTAAATAAAGTTTTTAAAAACATTTTAAAATCTTTTAAAACTTTATTCTTATTTTATAAATAAGTTATAAGAAATTTTAACTCCAAATTCATTTAAAAAATACAAATTATATTTTAAATATGTTTGATCAACCAATTTGTTTAAACATTTAAATTTCTTTCTAAAAACTTCCTTAATTTTCAAACCATTGTTTCAAATTTGAATTTGATTTTCAGATTTAAACCCATGTTTGAATCTCTACTTATATTTAAAGCTTTATTCAAAATTTAAAATATTTAAACTCTTTGAAGTTGTTTAAATATTTTTGCTCCAAAGTTTAAATTTAAAATTTTCAAACTGGATTCAAATCTCATTTGAAATTCATACCTTAAATTTGATTTAAATTCTGTTTACAAAATCCTGCATTTAGATTTTTAAACAAATCTTAAAATTAAAACTACAGGTTTTCAGAAACCTGTAATAAAAAAAACAACCCGAGTTTCCCCCATATTTACTTCGAGTAAAATTCCTAACCACTTCGTGAAAATGATCAAATCGCCCGAGGAAACAACATCTTCCCAAGACCCACTTCATACCTGATACATCACCCCACCGTGCATATGCACGGTGGCTCTGGCCGCCTCCAGTCACCACTAAAACTCCGAGCATTTCATAGTTCATCCCTAGAACCCAACACGACCATCATAAACCCATCAACCCTTCAAAATCGCATTCGAGTTCCTCCCAATCCCAAAACTTGGCAAACTACTGGAACAACAACATCACCTGGAAATACTTCGCCAATCCAATTCCGACCACCCTGTCGATTGCAACTCCGGCCATGTCTATATCGATACTCCAGCTACCCATTCCCTGAATTCCAATACGCTCGGTCCACTAGGAAGAACGAGATTATCAAAACTTTGAATCATGCCAAAACTAGGTTAACAGATTTCGACAACCTCCCATCGCCTCCACCTAGCCCTGTTCACTCTCCTGGCATTTTTGCCACACCCCCTGATCACCCCACTACCACCACCAAGAACCCCAAATCTTCTGATCATCTCGATCACCAAAAATTGACTCTAACCCATTATCGGTTCAAAAAGGTACTGCAGTCTCAACTTCTAACTAAACACTATGATTTTAGTTTTTAAAAATCATCTTTTTGTTTGCGTTTTCAAATTGTAATACTGAATTGATAATTTATTATGTTTTGAGTTTCCTTTTATATATCATATTCTGATGTTTTTTCCAATTTACAGAGGACATCACCCAATTGTCTTTACTTAATAAGTTTTAAACTAAACTATGGTATAATTAACATAGTTATTTCAAGGCCTAAGCCTTAACTAAAATATTTTAACAAGAGCAAGAGGATTTCTTTTTTTTTTTTATATAGAAACAGGACCTGGAACTAAAATCATAGGCAAAACAAATATATGCACAACAACAATTCATACATACACAAAGCTCACTGATGAATTCAGTCATAACATACTTGTTTATAGATGATCAGGCAATCTAATTTTTTTTTTACTTAAATCTTTAAAGCTGTTATGTTACTCACCTGGAAATTATGAGCAGAGCATCGCTTGTTAATTGAAAAGCTTTTGTTTTGAATTCCAAAAACCAGTGTCCCTTGCTTTAAAACTTCAATTTGAATGCTTTTACTTCCTTGAATTTTTGATAAAACTTGAGTTGCTAGCAGATTTAAACTTGCATGCAGGCTTCTGGTTTAAGGAATGCAGGCAAGCTTGCTTTTTATTTCCAGAATGTTGAAATGCAGAGGCTAAACCCAGATTTTAAAGAAAATGCTTGAATTTGACAAGATTGCAGTTGCATGCATTTTTGAAAAGAAATGCAGACAGAATTGATCAAAACTTCTTGTTTAAAGAATGCAGAGGCTTTTTCATTATGCTTTTGAAATCAATTTCAGGTGCAGGCTATTTCCTTTGAACTTGAGGATTAACAGTTTGCATGATCTAAAATTTTATACAGTGGATTACAGATTTATAATTGAGGAGGATGTTGAAAAAATGAATTTCAGATTTGTATATGGAAATTTGTAAAATGATTTGAAGAGGGATTTGAAATAGATTCAAGATATTAGTTTTACAGAAAAAATGCACGTGATGAAAAAAACGAAGGGCTATTTGGTTTGAGTAATATAGCATGATTTGTTTCAGCTGAGAATATTTCTCTTCTTAACTTTGAAAAAAAATGAAGATTTTGAAAAGAATGAGAGTGAAGAAAACATGTTTATATAAGTTAAAATGATTTATTTCAAAAATTAAAAGAAAATCAAAATAAAAAGGACACTTGTTACACTAGCTTTTTAATTCAATTACACTTGTCTCATTAGTTATATAAGACACTAACACTTGTCATTATACACATTTTACTTATTATTTAATTTGTTTTTATTTAATTTAAAAGTAAATGTAACTCTTTCTTTATTTATTAAATACAAGTATATATAAAATTTATCTTCCTATGTATCACTTTTTAAAGAAAATGACATAAAACAATATATATAAAGATGAAAGCTTATTTACAAGATTATATATGTTTATTTATTTGAATTCAAAATTAATTCAAGTTCCCAATTATATTCATACATTTTAAAAAAAACAATTTAAAAACTAGTTTATATTAACATATTAAATTTGAAAATGATATTGTCTTTTAAAACATATCTATATTTATACATTTATTATTATTTGAAAATAACATATTTATTAATTTAAATCATTTATAAAAGATATCATAAATTACTTATCTTATCACTTGTCTAACTTATTTAAATGAATTAATGTTTAAATGGTATTTTAAATTTACTTATATAATTCCCAAATTATCAAAATGAATATTAGAATTTAAAAACAAGATTTTATTTGTTTATTTAACTTCAATTCAAAAATTATCTATTCATAATATATATATATATAAATATATATACACACATTATAAATAGGAAACAATTATTAGCTTTTAAAAAATAAAATTCACCAATTAAACATTTATTTAATTGGATTATTAAATCAAGTAAATTTTTATTAAAATTTTATCAAATCAATTTAATTTTAGATACAGATTATTAAATTGATATTGCTAAAATTTCCGGGATATCACAGTACACCATTAAAACTTCCTGACGCATTAGTCGTCATAATATGAAAACGACCACCATCATCTTTACATAATGCCCAATTTTCCTCCTTTCCACCCAAACTTCTCTCTATCCAGTTGTGTGCTCTTATACTGCTGGTTTTAATTTCTTCATGAATCTTTAAATACTCAATCTCCTCAGAGGCACATGCAGCAGCATAGAATAAATCGGTCAATCGTTTGTCTCTAAAACCCGTTGCTTGAAAATTTGCTTTCAAATGTCCGGCACGGTATCTATGTTTATGTGCGTCTAGCCATTTGCTCTGCAACGCTGTAGGTATTCCTTTCATTCTATCAGAAATGAAAGTAATAAGGCGATTGTTCACGCTGTGAATGAACCTTTGCATGCACGCGAAAAACCAACCCCAACTATCAATGGATTCGGACTCAATGATGGCAAATGCCAAGGGATATAGCTGATCATTTGCATCAACAGCTATTGCAACAAGTAAGGTGCCTTTGTATATTCCATATAGATGTGTACCATCTATGCAAAGCAAAGGTTAAATTCAAGATCTAGCTATTTCTACAATTTCGAATGTTAAATTAACAATTTAATTATCCACTTAAATTATTATATTTGAAGTATAAGTTATTCAACTTATAAAATTAACTTGTGAATATTTAAATCAATTAAATATTCCAATTCCGAATGACTGAAATTCTGAATCGTTACATACTCCCTTACCAAAAAGAATTTCGTCTTCGAAATTACCAAGTGAGAAAAAGCTACAAAATCCATTAAAATTTCAAAACAATTAGTTCAAACTAGATTATCAGCATCATTTAAACCTGTTAACATTTCAAAAATCCATTCGTTAAACTCTTATGAAAACTTTTCTAAGTTTTCAAATTCATCCATAGTCATTAGCTAATACAATTCCATAAATACACTAATATCATTTCAAATTATAACCCAAAATCAAAATTTTAGTTATCAAAAAAAAATTCAAAATTTTCTAATGCCTTAAATTTTCAAAAAATTTCGCCATACCTCTTTTACGCGGCTTGATCTAGAAAAATCACAATATATACACACACACACACACACACATATATATATATATATATATATATCATAAATATACATCTCATCTTCGAGTATGAGGCATCCCGTGGGGAAATAATATAAAAGTACGATATGTAATCCGAGATATGTACCTTATATATTATTAACGAGCATATACGACTAACATAGCATGAAAGCGAGCTTCAAATGCGAAGCATACGCCATCCGCACCTACTAAACACTCAACAAACAATAAGTACATCTATATATGGAAAGTAATATCAATATACAACATATACTATTACAACAACTATATATGCCAACATAGCAAATGCAATCAAAAGCAACAAATTCAACCGTTAAATAACTATCATCCAACTAACATCCAACAAATTAATATCTATCCAATCAATCCATAACCAAATCAATATACATTCATTTCTCACTAATATTCATTGAATGGTTTTCAATTTATTCACATTTGATTCATTATCATCGGATTTTACTAACTTTCATTTATTCATATCCAATTAGTTTACATTCACTAATTTACATTCAAGTTAGTTCACTTTCAATTCAAATCAAATTCAATTCTATTTAGACTCAATTCACTTCCAATTTGAATTCAATTATTTAGCTTTAAATTTCATTAACATTTAATGAATTTCTATTTAATCAACTAACATCCATCTAACAACCAATGCATATCCAACATAACCAAATTAATTTAATTTACACTCAAAAATTCATATTTTCTTCGTTTACATTTAATTAGTTTAATACTTTTAATTTCAGTTGGTAGATATTCAATTTAGATCAAATTCTAGTATTCACAATAATCACATTTTTATACAACACTTCCAATATTATTATTAATTCACAACTTCTTAACGTAAGTTTTATTCAATTCTTAACAACAACATTTATAATCCATGTTTATTCACTAATTCACTTTTACAATTAAATTTGAATTTCATTATATAACTCAAGTTCATATTCATTTTGTTACTTCATTTCATTAATTTACTTTATTAATTCATTTTAAATATCAAATTCAACTTCATTTAAAATTACTCAAGTAAATTCCTTTTCAAAAGTTCATTTTATGCTACTTAAGTTTAATCTCAACTTATAATTCAAATTTAGATTCTCATTTCTTACATTCAACAAATAGAAAAATTTTCTTAACTCACTATTCTCAATTATATAAGTTATACAAACTTGGTTACTTATGATTCATGGATATTTACTTAAGCCTATTTCCATTCACACTTTATAATTTAAATTCATGGCTATACAATCACTTTACAACTTAAGTGTATATTCACTTTTATTTTATTCATTAATATACTTAATTCAATTCACTAATTCTAATTCATTTAACTTTACCCAAGTTAAATTCTAATTTCACATTCAAATTTAAAAAAAATTCAATTACAAGTTAAAAAACTCTTATTTCTAACTTGTCAAACTAAATGTATAAGTTATACAACTTAGTTATTTAAATTTTCACATTCATATTATATAATCACTTGCCTCTTAAGTTTAGTTTTCATTTCAATAACTTTTCTAACCTAGTTCAAATCCAATTCACTTCATTTAACTTCCCCAAAGTTAAACTTCAATTTATATAATTCACTTACTAACTGAATTCAGTTTAACCTTATATATGCTAAATTTTAATTTCATATCTCAATTTCACACTTAAATTTTTTGAAATTTCTTTTTCTTATTTATACTAATCCTAATTAGAAGTTCAAATCTCATTTCCCTTAAATTTATTAGTTTCAAACTTGGATTCTAAATTCAAATATGTTTATCACAATAAAACGTAAATTTTCAATTTACTATTGGTAGCAAATCAATCACCCAGAAACTCGAAAATGGTACTGATGATGCTGCAGTCATCACCCATATTAATTTCCAGCAACGGTAGTGAATTCAGTGCTTTATATTCCTTTAAAATCTTTTTTTATACTTATAAATCACATTTAAAAATTTTTACTTACATAATTTCATTATTTTACTTCACTTATATAAGATTCATTCAAATTTATTTATCTTATTTGGATTTATAATAGTATAACCTTTTTAAACTTCGAAAAATAACTTTTAAAATCAATGGGATTCAAATTCTCAAAATCTTAGTTTAAATCCACTTTTATTTATAACTTATATTTATAAATATACTTATGTAGTTTCATTTCTTATATACAAGATTATTTCACAATTGTAAATCATATGAATTACAATTCCATACCTTATAATTCACTTGCTTATAGAATTTATTCTCTTAAAATTGTTGCTTTTATTTAGATTATTCAAACAGCTTTTATTAACTTATATATATTTACAGTTTCAGACAACTAAACAATTAGTTTATATATCCAATAATAATTTCTAAAAAATTGTCCCTTTATATCTAAAATATAATCGAGGTAAAATTATTTCATTTACTTAATTTAGAAACAATACTATGTCGACCTGCCTCGTTTAAGTGTTTAGAAATTCCTATCGATAACATCGCATCCCGCATACAGACCAGAATTCTTAAACAACTCAACAAATAAGTAAACACAATATAAAACATTTTTATAATCACTAAAAAATACACGCTCATATATATAATACACTGAAACTTAATCTAGGGTGCTACTGACCCTATCTATACCGAGTACACAAAAAAGCCTAGGAACATACTAAACCTAAGCTCTGATACCACGAGTGACGATCCATAAATCCGTACCCTTTGAATCGACATTAAACCACACATGTCTGACCCAAAAAAAGCACAGAACGATGGAAAGTCAAGAGAAAGAAAAAAGAGTGAAGAAGAGAGAGAAGAAAGAGAGAAGAGAAAACCAAATAGAACAATACAGAATCTCACTTCGCATCGGAAAACATATAATATCATATCAATGATATTTGCAAAAGATAAATTGTAATATATACAAACATCCATGAATCAGAGTTCAATAATCAATTAAAAATCATCAGCCTGGACAGTTATAATAACATATCCTTACAATTGTTGACAATTTGAATAACAAAGCAGCGGAAAAAATAAGCATATACGGGAATATGATCTGAAGACATCCAGCTTTCCTGCTAAAGCTTTAAAGTAACAACTCTAAATCTGAAAATATACTCGGTCTGACCCGAGCATTTAAAAGGAAGAACGCCCGAATCAGTCTAGTAAACCAGTGTGAGAAAACACATTTAACTGAATTTATTAAATTACCAAACTTTTCTTTCCAAAACAAAAGTATCTCACAAGACACGCCCACACATAAACAAGGACATGTTTTTTACCTTACGATAACCAAAACCTTTCATATCAAATCATGTTAAATTATACTAGTCTCTAGTATACAAATAATAATTAAAATAGGCAAAATTGTTGCCATTATTAAATTCCAGCATACTAGGCTCTACAAACAAAATGGCAAGCATATAGTGGAGTTTGGATTTCCAATAAATGACCAGGTGAAGGGACTACCTTCCGGTAGTACATATTTTGAGGAATGTACCGAGGATCCATCACAAAGATCCTCTATCAACACAAGACCGGCCTACCTCAATAACTAGGTAGTATCAAATATGTCATCCCTCGGTCGTTACCGACCTTTATCCGAGGGCCCTCATAGCATATAAACCACATTAGTTTATATCCCGAACATCACAACGGGAAGAAATATATCTAGAAAGGCATGATAATATCCTAATTGGGAATGACCCACTTAGCCTTGTTGTATCTAACGCTGTTTCGGTCATTTTTGACTAATGAAGCCCGAGGTAACGATTACCTTTCACATATCACATATCACGTCATCTTTGAATGCCACATTTCCATTTCCATTGACTACTAATTGTCTTCCACAAAAATACAACCCTTGAGCTCGTATGTCTCAAGGAGAGTGTTAAGCTAAGAGTAGTTGCCTTCTCCACCACCCTTGATGCATGTTTGTAAAAACCATGTATGTAATCTTAGAAATGCAATGTCAGACACTCGTTCATACAAGTTGTCCAGAAATCGAAAAAACCAAAGGTATTTCCAACCACATCCTGTCGGGAAATCCCTAGGATTAGTAGCGAATATTCCTTGCATTGGATATTTCATAATGAAGAGACTACTGCTACTATATGTATATTGGGATTTTAACCCGAAATGATCAACAAGCAGTCCTTCACCATGAAAATCCTAAATATCAATGCCATCAATAACCTGCACAATCGAACACATATACGTTGGTCCGAAGTGGTTTTCAGATAAATTTAATCCTGGTCTCTTTGCACCAACAATGCAAAAGCGATTCTCAACCTCATATAGAAGCTAAGTTTCATAGACTTATCATGACTCCGACTTTCACCTTGCTATCCTTCATCCAAGAATGAAGGTCAATAGATTGGAGTAATCATTCCACACTACACGAATCAATGTTCTTAACATAAATGATAATCAAGCCGACACAGTCAGTTAAGTATTAAGTGTACGACTAATTAGTTTCTACATTAAGTCGAGAAAATAAAATTGCCAAATTTGATAGTCACTTATTTAACTATCCAAGCAACAAACAAATATCTAACACCATAAGCAATCACTAGGCCCGTTTAATTAATCTTTTGTTAATTAAATCACTTTTCCGAATCATTTAATTCAAATTATCTTTAAAATGGTATATTCTCAAAACTACTTCAACATTTCACTATTTGGAAACATTCCCATATACTTATTTTTAGAATTCACAATTTACTTTATTTTCTAACCATTCAAACTTCATTTTAAAATTTTACTTCCCAAAACATTCATTTTATTCAGAGGATTATTCACTGCCCAAAATCGGGAATATAATTCTCTTACCCAATTTCATTACTTCCACACTTTTAATTTAAAGGATTATTCGCTGTCCAAAATCATGAATGTAATTTCTTTATTAAAATTTCATATTTAACTTATCAAATTAAGGTGATTTCACATTTATAGAACCATGTTTATAATTCATGTTTCTATCTTATAAAAACTTCCACTTATAAAATTCCTTTATCAACCCATTTTATTTATATCTCATTAATATGACAAAATCCAATTATAAGTTTATCTACTTATAAATCTCTTATTACAAATTCATTTCTTTTTATAACTTTATAAATTTATAAATCTTATTTACTTATAAGATTTAGTTATAACATCATTTTGGCACTTACAAAACTCGTCTATAATCCCATTACTTTTTATTTATAAAAATTCAATTTTATTAATCTTATATATATATAAAACCGTTTATAATAAGTTCAAAATCTAAATTTAAAATTTTACAAAATATCTAACTTCATATTTCAAAAATCATATTTTGATTCCATTTAAATAAACTTCTTCTTCTAGTAAATTACAACTCATTATTAAAACTTATATAACTTCAAAAATAACTTAAACAACCATTTTAAATCGAAATCATTATTTTAGTATTTTAGATTCCTGAAGTAGGGCCAATGCTACAAAAGCGCTAAATAAAGGGATTCACATCATTCGTATCAATCTTGGCATCCAAAAATCATATATCACATGATAACAGCATATATAATAATATCTGTAAATAAAAATCAACACTGGTGAGGAATCCAGTTGGATCCCTCTAACCTGTCACCTGCACAAATATACATATGAGAAAATATGTACAATGTCCGCTTCGAGGCAGACGCATGTACAAAAGGTTATCTGCTCATACACGGGAACGTATATGGTCTCATCCGCTAAAATATATGGGAATATATCCAAACCAACTAATATATATATATATATATATATATATATATCACCCGAAAAATCACTAATCATCATAAATAAATTTGTTCTTACTTATATAAAAATATAAGTGAGTCAGAAAGAGTGAGTTGTACTCACTTTGATTGTAGTAGTCGTTGTAGTTTTTTATTTGAATTAAAATTAAACCGACGTTAGATTTTACCCAAAATTCCTAGCAGCTTCAAATCAATCTAATCTAGCTCCATCGCGTAGCGTTCACGAATACGAACCTAATGCAACTTATTTCACGCAAAACGGACCATGTATGACAAAGAATACAATTTTAAACATTTGAATACAATTTATATAATTATTTTTTTATTAACCTTCATTGCATCCAGGCCGCACGTTTTACCGATCTAGATTGCATTTTTTTCTTCTTTCTTCATCGTTCATGTATACAGGGTGAACACACGCAGAAAACCTATGGCACTCTCGATCTTTGACAACGAAACACCCCACCATCGATCCCCTCAAACATGATCAAGGACCGCCACGCTGTAGCCCTTTGCGAGCTCCATCTTCGGCCAGAGCCATATTGAACCCGGTCACCCTCAACCCTCGAAATCGACGTTCAAACGCCGCCCATCCCAACCTATATTGCCGCCAATCTATCGCTCCATTCTCGATCGTAGTTTTTGGATTTATTGAGCTCATCGAGCTCTACAACATTGTAGTAGGAAGTTTTTGCAGATTGGCTAGGGTTTGGCAAATTTAGTCCTATATTTATAGGCAAATATAAATCACTATTCGCTCAAAATAATTCCAGACTCCAAAGAAGCGTGCCGCCGGGCGTTTACAATGTTTTACCCTTGTTCCGAAAACAATGGAATATATATCGAGAGCTAATTCCATCGTATTTGGAAGATAGGTTTTCGAATCGAGTTATTATAATTAAATTGACTTAAATAAATTTCTACGCTTTCAGCTTCACACGACCAAACTGTAAGTCCGATTGTCACGAAATTTGAAATCCTATAGTACTTCACTATTACGGATCCAGTGAAATTGGTTTCATCGAAATCCGATAAGGTATTAAAAATGACTATTTTCACTCGTTAATTAAATATTAAAATTTCCAATTTCCACAAATTAACTTTTAATTCTATTTCAAAACTCTAACTCCATTCTAATTCAAATAGAATTTGATTCAACTTGATAAATCATTTTCATTCAGATTAAAATCAAAATCCAATTATTTCTCCAATTTCAAATATTAAATTAATAATTTAATTATCTAAATAAATTATTATATTTGAAATATAAGTTATTCAATTTATAATATTAATTTGTGAATATTTAAAATCAATTAAATATTCCAATTACGAATGACTAAAATTCCTGGTCGTTGCATTTTTAATACTCAGGTCAGAGCCGAGTAGTTTTAGGTTTAGTTGAAGATGCTTGGAGTTTCCAAAGGAGAGAAGAAGATCATCCTAATCAGATAGATGTATTCTATTATCTGCTCATCTATTGCATTTGTTTTGTTGTTTTTAGTAATTGTAAGGACATGGGTTTATAACTCTCTAGGCTAAATCCAGGTTAGACTCTAGTATTGTATTTTAAAATTTTCCACTATAAAGATTATTACTGAAATTATATATGTTATTCCATTCATGTGAGATTATGTTCTGTCTTTATTTTCTTTCTACCCTTAATGATCCACTTATTCGTGCAATTTGAGTTGGACATGTTTGGTTTATTATCCATTCAAAGGGTATAGAAAAATGGGTCATTACATCTAGTATCAGAGCCCTTGGACCCTTTCGAAAGCATTTAGAAGTGGCTTAAAACATCTTTAAAACAAGCACTACCTTTCGAAAGCATTGACGACTTTAATACACTCGAAAGGCTAAAGAACGACAGTAGGGCATCAACTTGGTTGGAAGCCCTTCTTTTGAAAGCATTATTTTATAAGTAAAGAAACTCATTCGAAAGCTTACTCTTTGAAACATAAGACGACAACCCCGTCGAAAGCCTTTAGAAATCCTCTTTCGAAAACATATGCTTCAACTGCTTCGAAGGCTTTTATAAAACAAAGGCAGGTGCTTTACTTTTAAAACAAACAAAAAGGTATCGACCCTATCGGAAGCTATGCTTTTGACACCATGCCTTCTACCTTTCTCTAATCTACTATGTACCATCTAAATGATACCTTGTGTATTGGTTTCAACTTAGTGGGGTTTTGACTTGATTGAAGGCAGAAGCTCTGAGTCGAAAGGTACTTCCAAAGAAGGCGGAACTAACTTTTTTGGGTTCAGCTGATTTGATACTAATTGAAGCAAACACTTTCTTACTAACCTACCATTTGTAATATTATGATTGGTTACCTTAACTTTTCAAATTCTTTACTAAAATAACGGCCGCTAATTTCAGATCTAAACCATAGTAAAGTTAGCAAATAAGCCCTTCCATTAGGCAAAACCGATATTGCAAAGACGTCCCTCTTCTAAAATTGTTTAATTTTCTTAGCAAATCACTTAGGAAATATCCTCAAAAATTCCAAAAATTCACTTTGGTCATGTTATCTAGCATATCAAATATTCAGACCCAAATTCTCAATATATTTTCCGAAATAAATTTATAAACCCAATTAACCATATTTTCCTTTGGAAATTCATAATAATCTTTCCATAGCTTGGAAAATTATCAAAATTAAAATCCAACTCCAAAATCATGTTTTACATAACATAAAATTTTTCCATGGCATTTAAACATCAATATAAATCATTTTTGCCCTAAAAATGCATATAATCTTATTTAAACATCCTTGTTCAAATCAAACAAATTATAATTCAAGTATATCATAATACAAATCATCATAAAACGAATTTACCCTTAATTCGAAAACATATTGTTATAAGCAAAATAGAAATGGAATGAATTATTGTTTACCTTGATTAAGATAAGGAGATTGAATTGAGATTAATTTCCCCTCAGTTTTAATCCTTAGCTTTACTTTGATTTCTCTTCCCTTTGATTATGGACGGCTCCTCTTCTTACCTTTGTGCTTTTGTTTTCAAAATGACGTGAATGGGAAATGAAATGGTAGGAAAGAGAATATATAAGGGTAAGGAGTTATGTGCAGGAAATTCCCAGTATACTCTTATATAACTTAATTAACTTAGAACCCATTCTTTGGCCCATTTAATTATTTAATTGATCATGACCTTAATTATATTTATTCAAATCTCAATCCCCTTATCATTTAACATTTACATTATTCTATTTAAATTATCTAATTAAATCTCCTGATTAATATTGTCAAAAATTAGGAGTGCTACAATTCTATACATTATATTTTGGTTTCAACTATGCGAAAGTTTTTTTACTTTAATTTACATAGGAAAAGAAATAAGAATTTTAACATAAGGGAGTAAATAGTAGAGGTGGGATAAGTTTACTCACCGCATGCATCCACTTGATCTTTGGTTAGAGTTTTTTAATGGAGGTAAGGAAGACGATGATGGGGATGAGTGAATAAAATAAAGGAGAGGGTAAAGGGTTTATATACAAGCAAGGTGTAATCATATTATTTTGTTTTATTATGCAGGTAACTAAAATATTTTATTTTAATTAGGCAAGAATTACACTATTTCGTTTTATTAGGCAAGTAATTATGTAATTTTTGTTATGCTGTTGTTTTGCCAGGCAAGTAAGTATACTATTTTGTTTTATTAGGCAAGTAATTATGTAATTTTATTTTATATTGTTGTGTTATTGGGTTAGTCGTTATACTATTTTATTTTATATTATACTTTTAGGCCATTCATTATGCAGGTTAATTTTATTAGGTAAGGTTAATAATTCTTTCTAGTTTTATCAGGAAAGTTTATTTCTTAATTTCAAAGAAGTAATCGTTCTCCTTTTTTTTATCAGGCAAGGAAAATTATAATCTTCTTAATTTAGTAACATTTAAGGAAACAAAATTTCTTTTTTTTTTCCTTTTTTAGATCCTAAATTATATTTTTTATATCAAATTTCAAATAACTTTCAAAATATTTTTAACTATCAAATATAATATTGCCAAAATTCAAGTTGATACATATCCGTTATCCACTTTTCGCAAGTGAATTCTAGAGGAGTCTGTAAAAGGCATTGGAAAAAAATTTGAATTTGAGCATGGCATATCACTCGTAGAACGATGGACAAGAAGAGTGAGTAAATAAGGTTTGGAAGATCTATCAAGCGCTTGTAATTTAGAGGATAAAGAGAGGATTATTTAGCTTTGGTAGAGCTCGCATATAATAATAGCTACCAGACGAGTATTTGCATGGCCCCATTCGAAACATTGTATGATTAGCCATGCAAGTCACTTTGGCATTGGTAGGAGTCTATGAATAAGATTATTGTGTGCTCAATTATGATTAGAGATATAACTGAGAAGATGGAGCTTATAAGGAAAAGGATGAATGCTGCTTAAGACCGACAGAAGTCATATGCCGATAAGAGGAGAAAATATTTGGAATTCAAAATGGGATATTTGGTTTTTGTTAAAGTTTCTCCCTAGAAGAGGGTAGTAAAATTTGGAAGTTCAGGAAAGATAGCACCCAGATATTTAGGTCCGTTTCCAATACCGGAGAGGATATGATGTTTTTCATATGGAGTAGACCTTCCAAAGAAGGTGGTGGGAGTTCATAACCTGTTCGACGTGTCACATTTATGAAAATGTGTACATGATCCGACGACTGTGATAGCACCTAGTCAATTGGAAGTAGTGGAATTGGATTCTATGCCGAGTTCGTACCATAGTTTGACCCATATAGAACGTGGGGGGTGAAATGACTTAGAAACAAGGCGATGAAATTAGTTAAAGTATGAGGGTTGCTCGACAAAGAGCGGGAGTCCGAAGAGAAGTTGAAGGCTACTCATCCTTCACTCTTTTCAGACACATTTTCTAATTTAGTTTAATTTCTTTAGTTTGGATTATTCTTGGATTACGATTTGGTTGCTTTGGATGGATTGGTTGTTAGAATTAAGTATGTGATTGACTTTGTATTCATACAGAGATATATATTCTTAAAATAGATTATTGCATATCATGCCTAATATGCCATCTTACTACATTCATATAGGTTGCATTAGATACAATTACACATTATAAGTTTAGAAACCGCAAGTTTATGATACTATTCATGTCTATATGTTGTCATTGACATTCACTTGTACATATTGTTGCATAAATTGGGTGGTATGTGCCAACTTATTTGATATGTATTAGTCAACAAGCAGTATATAGCATTTTCCATCCCTTAAGAATTTCGAAGATGGAATTATTTTAAGGAGGAGAATGTAATGTGGGTTACGAAATTATGAATAATAAGGCTAATTAAATGCTAGAGGGTGAGGGGGGTTAAATAGTGTTTTCTAATTTTTATGAGTCTTTTTAAAATTCTTTCAAGATTATTATTAGCTAATGTAGAATCAACAACTACAGATGCAAACATAAATAAGCATAAAGGCAATAAAGTAAAAGTAAAGAATTAGAGAGATCATAACAGGATTTTTATACTAGTTCAGAGTTACCCAATGTCCAGTCCCGTAAATTGCTTGTATAGATTTCTTTTCAAATGCCAATCTTTAAATGAGTAGAAGGAAAACCCAATGACAATCTCTTCTGAGGCTACGAGACACACCCTCTTGATTTTCTAGGCTTAGTGTACACCCACATTATTTGAACAGGCCACAAGCACACCCATATAGATTTTTGGGCTACCAATCACATCCAATTGATTTAAATGGGCTACAATCACACTCAAGCAAATACGACTAGGGTTTGATGGTTTTTCCAAAGATAATTTCTTGATCTTTGGTTATAATGAATCCTATAGCCTCTTGGACAACACTTTGATCTTTGATTAAGAGAGCGATGACTGAAATTAGAGAGTAAATAGCAGAGAATCAATACAATGAAGATTGAATTGATTCTTGTTGAATTTGAGAAGATTTTAATATATTTTTCATTAGAAATTTTGGCATAGTAAAAGGAGAGAAGATAATAAGAAAGTAGTTATTAAAAATTCATTTGAAAACCCCATATATATAGAGAATAAATAGACATGTCCATTTGCAAAGAGTTACGATGAATAGACACTTCATTTCGAAATTTGAAATTTGAAATTGCAGCATGCATGTTTACATAGCATCTGCCTATATGTTGACATAGGCTAGTGTAATTTGAAAACTTGTTTGCTGAAAAATGTTTTGAAAATCCTATACAATGCAAAATAATTTGATACTGTGTAGAATAGTTTAAACATAGCTTATAAACGTTTTAACTTTTGAAAAAATTTTATGATTTTTTTAAAATATAATCTATTTTAAAGATAGGGATTAGAAAATGATGAATTAAGATCAAATATTTATACCAGGAACTTTAACAGTATTCTATGACTCTATAAACTTTACTATAGTCTTGAGATCTTCATATCTTGATCTTTATACTTGTGAGTCTTCATGTTCATTCTTTGAGTCTTTATATTGTACAGTCTTTCATTCAACACCCGTATAATATCATGAAATATATACTATATAACTTAGTGGAACATTAGTATCCATCTTTTATATGAATGTATTATTATCATCAAGGTTATTATCATTAAAATCAATAATTAAGGAATTAACATGTAATATTACGATAATACTAAAATAATTGGAGTTAATGAATTTATCTAATAAATAAACTATAAGGTGGGGCAAAATTATAAATTTTCAAATCTTGGAATTTGACGACGAATTCAGTGTCATTGTGACTGTCTCATTTTTTTAATTGCGCATTATTTTTGTTTGCCTCAATTAGAGTCTGTATGGAGTAGTGACGGTCAAAACATCATTGAGTCAAGTAGGTGCCAAAGGGTTGAGTTTGTAATTGAAATCAGGCGGTTATATGGTTCCCTCTAAATACTTAATAAATAAGCACATACATTTTTTTTCAGAAAAACTAATCTACTTGATACTTTTCTTCTTCTCACTTCTTTCTATCAACCACCCAAGATCAGGCTTAATGTTCTTACTCAAAACTCAAGAAAATCGAAAGTGCCAAAACCGCTGCGAAGATAGCGGATAAGGCTATCCACCAATAGAGAATTGAGGTGGAAATCCAAATAGAGGAGATGTAGTGGCACAGACAACAACGATCTAGACAGGAATTGGCATTTCGAATGCTTTGCTCCTTATATAACAATTTTGATGTTATAAGATGATTTGTCGATTAAATAATGTATAATCATGTATAAGTCATTTAACTTAGATTTTTAAAGGTTATGGAGGGTTTTGGCTAATAATATTGCTTAGAAACTAGATTTCTAAAAAATATAGCAACATGATGAGCATATGTCATTTTTTTTGAAATAAATGACCAAACCAGACTTAGGGACATAGAGGTGGGTTCTAAGCACGTTTTAAGGCGACCAAAGGCAGAGTGGTGGCGGCCAGAGATGAGAAACGATGACAAAACTTGAAAAACTCGAAACTTGAAGTTGCTAAAATACACGTACACTAGTTGCATAGACTGGTCCTCCGATGCACGTCAAACTTGCTAGACTGAACCTTGACCCTTAAGGGCTATATAAATAAAAAAACGATCGATTCGACTCTTGCTTTTTGGAAATCAAATGGATGACAATGTAAATGAAAATGTTCTAAATAAATGAATACATGCGATGTTTGGTTGCTAATTGAAGTTGTTATATATGCCGTTAATGTACGGATATGCGATATGGTGATATACGTAGATGTAAACGAGTTTAAGGCGCAAGATAGATGACATAGAGTATGTATGTGGATACAAACTTGTGACACACAAGTAAGTGGTTCGGTTATGGCATTACTCCCATGAAAGCTTTGGCGGACTACTGTGGAGGTGGATTTAAGCGATCTTGTAAGGCATGTTGCTAGTCTAATGTGTGAGTCCAATCAGCTAGTGTGAGGACAATAGTTGACCCTGTAGGGCATAAGGCCAGTCTAAGGCGCCACTCTTATATACCATTTTTGTGATGGTGGACAATAGGAAACCATGTAACGCACTAGGCGAGTCCAGAGAAGAGAGTCCATATATGTCAATTAGTTGTGCTATGGTGATGGAATGTATGGTGGTCAGGTGATAAACTCATGTCATGTTATAGTATTATTTTTGTAGTATATGTAGAGTAGAGTATAATTCACTCATTGGACTTATATTTGACCGACTCTTATTTTCTTATATATATATATATATACGTATGTATGTATGTATGCATGCATGCATGTATGTATATGTTTTCAAGCTGATGGAGTCTAGTGATGACACAGTATCAGAGATGGAGATTCATTTGTATATAGTGTTCATGATGTAAATAAGTGTTGTATTTGGATTTTACTGTGCATGTGGTTTGGGTTGTATCAGTATTCGTTTAAACATATGTATTTATCAATGTAGACATATTACGGTGATGTTACTATGGTTAGTATTGATGTATTATATTTTATTTCCTTCCTCTATGAGACTTTGAAAGTAAACAGTGTTATGTGGAATTGTACCTGATATTTGATATCTGCTTAAAACTTTATATATTTTATCTTACATCAATGACTCGTCTTATCATTTCTTGAGTGTTGACGTCGGTTCGGGCGTGGAACCCAAAGTCAAAAAAATTGGTTGTTACATGGTAAGTCACTATAATATATATTGGTGCCCATTTTATTCTAGAATCCTAATACATCGTAGTGATATTTATTAATGCATCATGTTGATCTAAATCACAAATGTGCATCATTGTGATATCTATTGGTATCTCATACCGATCGACTTAAACCGGGTTGGAGGCAAACTCAACCTCATGTAATGTTATCACATTATATGTGCATCAAAATAATACATATCTTTATATAATAAAAATATATCTCTTTTTATAAACATAGACGAACGTACGAAACTACAAAGTTTTAACTCTTCAACAAAACTTTGTGTTTTCATCCAATATTGTTATTGTAGATGAAATTATGGGGATAAGCTCAGCAAAGATAATATCTCTAAATAATGGAAATATTTTATTCTTATCGTCTGTATTTTAAATAAAATATACTTTATTACATAGTATATAATGTCATGAATATAAGTGATAGTCTCCTAATGTTATATCTCCAGAATTAGAATGTTGGTACAGTAATGGTCCATTTTTAATGATTATAATTTAAGTACCTGTTATTACAAGGAACCGAAATATATTAGATTCCATCAAACGGAAAATCATATCACCTTCTAAAAAATTAATTTGATTATTTTAGTTTTCATAGTTATAAAACTCTGCTAAAAATCATGTAAAAATACAAAAGGTAGATCCATGGTAAACTTACAGAATCACAACATACTTTGCAAATATAACATAGTCGAAAAGAAAAGAAAGATGTAAGTGATAGATCAAGTGTCAACTCTCTCAATATGGTAAGCTGTTCAAAACATCAATTTCATAGCTATTGAATTAAATATGTGAAACTAATATAAGCTAAATCATTAGAAACGATTTGCGGACATCCATTTCAAATAATAAGAAAAGTAAAAACGGATAATCGAAGAAGCACATCTATTTGGACAAAGGTGATGTGAATCCATCAAATATGCATTTTTTTGTATGGGGGACTTAAATGATTCTCTTTCGAAATGTTAAAGGAATCAATTTGCACAGCTTCCTAAACTCAATTTTTTTGTCAACCCACAAATATTTTTTGATAACAAGAGTGATACTTTATTCAAGAAGAGAACTCATTCTGATGTCTAAAAGGCTTGAACCTATATGGTTTATAGGATTATAAGAGAACTCAAAAAATATCTTACTATCTTTAATACCATATAAGTTGATTATTTGATTATTTATAGGATTTTCCATATAAGTTATAAGTCAATGAACATATACATAACTTAATTATATAGAGATCAATCAAGTAATATGTATATGTTCATTGACTTATAACTTATATGGTGAAATCCTACATTTTTAAGGTTGTGCTAAATATATTGAACTTCTTGCAACAACTACAAATTTCCTTACAAATTCCACTATACGTTTTCAAGCAAGGTAAATTTTGGAGTAAAATATTACAATGTTCATTTATCTGACTATTAGATGATGCGCGAAGAGTTTACTAATCACACACAGCGTTATTTTTGACACGAGATCTTAATAAATATGTAAGAGTTAATGGCGTGTATTTTCAAGTTGTAAAAACTATCAATTTTCACGCTGAAGGTCAATAAAAGAAGATTGTAAGAAGATATCACTCATTGAAGGTATATTACCAAGCTTGCAGCGGATGGGAACTTTTTGGTATATTGTAACGGCCCAAATTTTTATGTATCGGTGGATCATAAAAATATTATTTTATTAAGCAAATTGGTCCTAAATAAACTATAAGATTGCGAATATTGAATACTGACATTTTTGGCTTCTAGAATAAGTTATGGATAGGTTTAACTTAGGAAAATTGTAAGATCTAAAACTTTCTATAAAAGATGATTCAGGTCCTGAAGCCACTTCTTAATGGATGATTTTATAGTTTGACATTTCGTGGAGTGGTTATTGTAGATTTTTGGCCTTATGGTTTATGAGATATAATACAGTAGTTCATTTAGGGATTGGACATACTTACTGTCGAAAAGACAACTCCTAATTACTTTTCTATCTTCTAAAAAAATCACTAACCTCTATTAAATCTCATATTATCAATACTCTCCGATATTCATTAAACTAGCTTAATTAAGCAATTAAAGAGATAATTACAAAGGGATTGGCAAAGGTATTATATATTCTTTAACTTGGATGCATTTAGAAACGTGTCTTGGCTATAAACAATTAGATTCACCTTATTTTTGATGAAATTGATCAATACATGTAACGACCCATATTTCTAATGATTGGATATTTGAATAATTGATTTAAATATTTAATCGTTTAGTGAATAAAGGCGCAAAAATATGATTTTTCATATACGGCCTAATCAGGACTCATAAGCACTTCTATTGAGTTCGGATTGACATTGCAAATAAAGATGAGCATAAGGATTACTATGTGTGGAGATCTGACGATCCAATATCTAAAATAATCTCGAAGTGCGCGAAATTAGTATTCCAAGGCGGTTTGTATCGTTGGATCCAGAAAAATGGGATGACGTACGTAGACGAGTTTCATGGCGACCGAACGCATTTTGTGATTGTACAGACTCGAAACATGCGACCATTTATTTGAGAATTTAAAATAAATAGAATATTAAATTATTGTATAAAGCTCCAAGTTGAATATCTCCCTCCATATTTTCAATTGCCATTCACTGTTCATGCTTGAGAACAAAATCCATGGCTGCTTACTGTTTTTCATTTCAAAAATTAAAATCTCCAAATTTGCTCCACTAAAAATCGTGAAACCAAATCCAGCATGCTCGAATAAATAGGAGCTTTGATCTCATATGCTCGATATAAGGCGCGACCATCATTCGTCGAGATTGAGCTTCCACCGTGGATCTATGGTGTGAGAGCGATGGATTTTAGGGCAACGACATAATATTTCTTTCGTCAAGACGCATCCCTCCATAAAATTTAGGAGTGTTCAATCCATTGCGGTGAAACGCAACTTTCAACATGTTGTTATAGGTCGAAGAAGTCGCGATCTATATGGGAGGCGCGATTATAATATGGTGGGTGTAGATCGAAGAGAGTGAGAGGAGAATGATTTGGCGAAGATGGAAAGCAGTTTCATCGAGTAATTAGAGAGAAATCAAGGAGGGAAAGGAATGAAATATGCACGGCCATGTCTCTGTGCACGAACAAGGATTTGAATGTGGAAGAAAGATTACTGATCGGATGAGGCAATTAGTTAATTAATTAATTAATTATCATGTTAATCTCGAATCGTATTTAACCTATATCTTTTGCATATGAGGTCCATTTTGGATGCGGTTTCTTGTGTTTTGCTTGTAATGGCAAGATCTACATTTTGGTGTTGGTTTGGACAGATTTTATGAAGTGAGTGATATTATCTCTCACCATACTATGATTTGTTGTATAGTACGAGATTGACACTTAGGAATAATTTTTGGATCTAAAAAATGATTTTCCTATACTTATATACTTGCTAGATTTTTATAAAAGAAATTAAATTATATTAAAATGGTTTATAAAGAATATCACATATTTTCCATCGATGTGCCATAGTTGGGAAATTATTAGATTTGGGCTATTATTGATATGATTTCTCACATTGGTTGGTACAGATGGATGATACATGATGTTTGTACGGTTGGTATTAATATTAGGCTTGACCTTTATGCGGGCTCTAGCATAACCTAATCTGTCCCTTTGATGATAGATTCATCAAAGCATAATAAATCAGTTGATACCAATCATGGACTGAAAGACAAATGGTATATTCGAGAATTGTACCCAAACCGGAATAGAAAGATCCTGTTCGCGTGCAACATCGACAAAGGGAGACTATTTTTTTACAATAAAAGGCTTTCCCATAGTGATGACCGGATAAACTTTAAGAATCTGAAGCCTATCCTTAGGGAAAGTGAAGTTAAAGTAGAACAATGAATTGTCATATCGCATAGTAATTTTGCTTTTTAATTTCTAATAGTCCTTAAGATGTGTTCTCACAACTGAGAATGGAGGATTGATGTCTAGGAAAAAGTAAACTAACTGATCATGTTAAAACAAAGAGCCTGCCTCAATCACCTTAGGAGGAGGAATATTTACACCATTCACAACTTGTAAATCAAAGTGTCTTGGAGAGAACACACTTGTGTTACGCACCATAATCAGTATGAGGAGATGAAGTAGGGATATCTGGAATAGGATTAGCACCAGAATCCATAATAAGAGGTGCATTTCCCACAGCAACAGTACCAAATTCAGTATGAGGAGTTCAAACATTCGTAGAGGATAGGCCTAGCCGGAGTTAGATTAGTGCTAAAATGCTATAGTCGTGCTCAAATTTCAAGCATTCACACTTGCAATAGTAGTAGAGCTTTCCAAGTTAATGGTAACAGGGATATCATCCAATAATATGATAGATCGAGGAGGAGATATTGACACAATAGCATCGACAAATGAAGCTTCTGAAGTGGTCGAGCTCACATTTGCCATGATAGAAGTAGCGCCAGAAGGAGCAGCAAAAACATGACCGAATCTGGTTGCTGAAACTTTATGGTCGATCGACTAGGCAAAACGTTGCTTTGACTTTCGGGTATTGGCCATCTGGAGATGAGCGTAGGATGGGAGAACGAAGAGGAGATGAAGAAGATAGTCAAGTCAAAGGGCAGGAGGTGGGGGTCGAACAAGTGATGATAGATAGAAGTTAGGGCAAAAAATGGTGTTGGGTTGTTTTTGATTTGAGGGAGGACATTTTTTAGCGATAAGAAATATATATTAGTTTAAAACTCTAATTTGAAATTTATAATATTTTTTTTATTAGATTGGGTGCTCACCGATTGACCATTAGCGATCAACTGGTAGGCGGTTGACCGGTAGCCACCGGTAATGCGAAACCAGAGAAGCCTGTTTAGGCATCTTCTCCTCCATTTTCCTACCATATTCTACATTTCGATGCATACATTCATCAATCAAATACAAAAATAATACTTCAAGCATACACACACCAACATACATCAACACAGACATAGATTAGCTAGCCCTAATTTCTTCACCGCTCTTACATTCTCTACTTTTCCTATTCATTGTAAATTTCCCATTAACTTCAAAGTCAATAAAAATGCAAGCTGGGATGTAGTGTGGTGTTGAGAGGATTATATTTTAATTTGGGAATTTTAAGGAATTTCTTTCTAATTTAATTTGATTTTTATAAGAAGATAGAGTTTTCACCTAAATTTGTTTTCATGAAGAAAGGGATGAAAAACGAAAAAAAACAAAACATGAATGATTTTCATCTGGGAGATAATTGTAGAACCAAGAAATATCTAGAAGTGGAGAAATGGGTTTGTGCCTCATGTCTTGGACTACATGAAAATTAGTTCAACAAATATTTTTCATTCCTACCCCTTTATAAAACTATTTTCAGTTTAACTCTAATCTTCATCAAATTTCAAATAAAAAACAATCATAGTCACATCGCTTAAATAATTATACAATTCGGAGAAATTTTTGTAGAATTTATTCTCCATATTTTAACTCATTTTAGTTTAAATTAATTCTTAATTATATTTTGAATACATTTATTAAACAAATTCAAAATTATTCTCGTTTAATTGTTAAAATCCACTCCAACTAATTAAAACCCAATTATTAGTGTTAAATAATTTCTTATCAACATCGATTTGTTGTAGACTCCCCTTTTAGGAAAACCGCATCCTCACAATTTCCTATAGAAAAATCTACAACAAGCTAGCACTTCTAGATTTTCTACACCCAAATGTAATTAAATCAAGCATATAATCATATAATAAAACAACAAATATTTGACCCTTTAGTGGTTCTCAAAAATGGATTGTCATCCCACGTGCATCATTGATGACCAAAGGTGAGTAGAATAATTCAATTGGTATAATACTCAAGTATCATAACAAAAATTGAAATTTTTGATGTAGGAATTTTCATTGAACTTCGAAGTAAACTCTATGATACAAATATATGCATCAAAAATTCACTACACTCAAATACAATAGTAAACATATCTTACATAAATCCATATTATTTCTTTAATAATAAACTTTAATAATTATTAAATTCCTTAATGAATTTAAAGTGTTAGTACATCTTACACTTTATTCCATCTAAAGATAATGATGTAAAATAATTTATAAATTTAATTTCTTCAAACTCTTCTTATTTTACAAAAATTTCACAAAACCTTTCCAATATATAGATATATAATATAGAGGACCCAAAGTATTTATAAACCTCTAAATTTCAAATTCTAGAAAAACTTTTCTCTTTATAAGACAAGTCCTCATTTTAAAATTATAATTTCACAAAAAAATTCCAACATTTTGTAAAGAACTTTGAAATAAAGAATTTGTACCCTAATCTCGAAACTTTTCTAAAATCATAAATCATCAAAACATAGTGTGGTTTTAAATTTGTAACGAGTATGTTAACTATGATTCGCAAAAGATTTCTCCAAATAAGCTTACGAAACTTCTTTCAAATAATCATTTACTATAAAAGTTCAACTTTCCAAAATATCTCTTTACTTCCAAAAATTTAATTTTCCAACTAATCAAATTTTTACCACTCCTTAATGATAAGTTTTACATAATTTATCTCTACTACTAATAATGGCGATTACCAATTAAAACTTAAACAGTTAAGTTCAAGCACCATTGATCGATATCCGTAAGATTCTATACTCAGGTAATTATTCGCTGATTGTCGTTAATTGCTTTCGATTTTGATTAGTATCTCTTTTACATTTTGGTTCTACGTATTCTCCCTGCTCGCTTGCTATAGGAAAAAAATTAGCTTTCTCACCTTTAGTAGCGATTATCAACTAACACAAGCTCAAGCATCACTGATCGATATCCATCAGACTTTACACTCAGGTAATTATTTGCTGATTTTCGTTAACTGCTTTTGATTTTGATTAGTGCGATTATTGATTAAGCATGAATTGCTTAGAATTTGATTAGTCATTGCAATGGCGATTACCGATTAAGCACGAATTGATTAGGATTTTGAGTAATATATGATATCCATCAGACATGAATCAGTAAATAACTATTCATTGATTTTCATTAGTTACTTCAGATTTGGAGTAATTATTGGGTTCCTTAATGATTCACAAGAAGAGTAGGCCATTTATTGTTTTGTTTTATTACTTTCTCTTTACAACAGAAACAGAACTAAAACTGATTTTGTTCAGTTTGATTACATAAAAAACACAACAGTTATGGTTAATAATGGAGTTTAAGAAATTTAAAGAGTACAATATCAGCAACACTTTTAAATTTTCTATCTCTAAACGCTCCACTTTCATTAGTATCGGCTTTTAACCCTGAAAACCTCAACCAGAATTCAAAAAAGTAGAGAGGAGAATCCCAATAAGAGTTAATAGTCAAAAATCAACTCCATTGCATTAAATAAAAAAGAAGAGCGAATTTAATAAATATCTAAGAACGTAAAGAACTGTCATTAGATATTTAAGTAAATTATTAAGTTTTGTTTAAAAATAATTTAAGAACAATGTGTATATGTATCGGATATGTTTAAAAATCATGTTCAAAATTTTTTAAACACATTTTTCTAAAAATTGATACAAAAAAGGAGGATGTACATAAGAATATATAGCCTTATAAATCAAAAACCTATGGTTAACAGTCGTGTATTTATGGACAACAGTCAATGCTAGCGGACAACCTTATGTGTAAGCATATATTTAATTGCTTAAGTTTTTAGATTTTCTTAACTGTGTACATAAACTACGAACCAATATTTGTAGGTAAGCATATAGACATATATAGCATGGTGGTAGAAATGATTTTGAATGGTTAGATAAATAACAAACACATAGTCTGCCAGGCAATTACCATCTGAAAAAATTAGAAAAGATACAATACTATAGTAACATTTCTATTATTGCTTTTTTCATGGAGTTTTATTATAATAATTCTACAACCAAGCATACTGCCGAAATCTATGACAATGAAGTTAGGTTCGGTAATCAATTGGAGACTATCACTAACAGACCTTTGACTATATTATTGATCAGGTAACTCATTGTAGTGGGATGTCAGAATATATCATTAGGGGCAGCACTACATCCATTAACTATCCTTTATTTTGAGTTACCATCATTAATAACACAGACAGCTTGCCCAGTTTGATAAAAAAACTCGGTTAACAATTGAATGATCTTCTTAATTACTACTCCTAAAGAAATCAGTGTGTACCTGTAACTGTTAAAGTTAGTCTGCACTTAAATTCCTTCAAAATACACCACAAAATAGTTTGATCCAATTATGGGTAACACAATAAACCGCCTCTTAGTACCACTTCTTCCAAAAATTTGCTTACGTTTTTGATATCTCAACAATATTTGGCTGATCCATGACCATTTTTATTTGATTACTGTTTAAACCATCTGTTAAACTCTCATTATATTTGCTGCTTCTACAACACATCTTTAAAATATAAGTGAATTGCAGCTACAAAAGTTAGTTATTATACTAGCATTGAGCTATTGGTTGCTTATGAGTTATGAGAATCTGTTAATATGTTTAGGTAGAGACCAACAAAACTCCTTCTTTAGCCAGACATAAAATAGGATGCAATTGCAAGAAGTCAAGCCCTTGAATAAATATTGTGAATGTTATCAGTTTAGACTTCATTCGTATAAGTTGATTTATTTTGTTATTTGTAAATGAATTGTTTGAACCTTCAATTAAAGGGTGGTGTGGGGTGCTCACTAAGCTGTAGATGTGAGTCATGTAAAAATGTGTTTTGGAAGAAAAGATGGTATGTCTGATTTCCATTGCTTTGTAAAAATAATTTCTTCACCATTTATTTGCCAATAATTTTGCATCATTGTGTTTACTTCTTATGCTCCCATCTAGAGGATATTTGTAGCAATAGTATTTAACATAAAAAGGCTGAACTGTGACCTCTAAAATATGGTGAATGAATCCGTTTTGTATAACCTGATTTCACGAAATTTGGACCTGAGGCGTGGAGTGCGATAAAGTAAACATCAGAAGAAGAAAATATGACACTGGCTGGTTAAGTTGCATTCACCCATAACTTTAACCTATAGTTTTAAAATCCTAAATATTTGTCATGAATTAGATGATATTTCGATCAATCGAAATAGGAGGTTTAGTAATTTAGCAGCCTAAATAAAACCTTTTCTTTCATCGTCCTTATCGATCTACTTGCTAATAGCAAGTATATTATATTAGAGTGTGGGTGTCATGATTTAATTTATTACGATGTTAGTACTATTTACAATTTTTGCGTGAAAGTTCTATCAAGGTGTAATTTTTCTCCAAACAATCTAGACATAAGCATATGCTCAGTTCTGAATTGAATATAACAACCGAGTGAACGTGTGCATAACATAGTTAAGCTGAAAATTCAACTTGCATATAACTGAGTGAGCCATTGAATGTATTGCCTAAATGAACTGCATATACTTTATAAATAAATGGTGTGGCAAAAGTGGCTATTGACTTGCACAAAACTGAATATTTGAACTTTTGAAGTTGAAAATGTAGCTAGCCCGCGTTGCGGATATGAGGCTTAAAATGTAACGGAGTAGTGAGAATAAATTAGGTCTAGAATTAAGCAGTTGTAGAAGCGAACTGTGACCGATGAAGGCCATCAACATGTGCCTTAGTTAGCTGATGTGATAACAAACCAAAATCCTTGTATGTAGAAAGTGATGAAGAAGGTCTAAAATTGTTGTAGAATTGAGGCATTGAATGGTTGATAAGTGATAGGCATGGTGTTATATTGAGTTATAGGCAGGTTGCTATTGAAAGTTATAAGTTACACGAGGATTTATTAGAGCTATCAGTATTATATAACACTCTCAAATAATCAAAACTTTCCAATTCGTATGCTTTAAACAAAGATAATATTAAACGCTTAATAAACCAAAGACATAATCAATATGAGAAAATGCACATCCAAAGTAAATGACGTTATGCAAAGGCCAAGACTTTTCCAATTCAATTAGCTAACAAAGAATTTAACCTGTGAATCCATGACCCATGCCTTTGCAGACAAAAAACAAATATGACCATGAAATTCCCTTTTGATTAGTTTATACTTTGAACTATCATTATTTTTTAAATTACTTTATTCGTAGCAATCATTTGATACATAACTTGATATAATTCTAGAACATAAAAGGTAAATCCAGAGTCATTATCTAACTAGGTCCACTCCACCTACTAAATTCTAACATGATTACGCCGTGATCAAGTAAACCACATCTCTTGAAAGCTGCAAATCTCATTCCATAGATGATGTGGTTTGAGGGTAAAATATGATTAAATACGAAATATCTATACAATTTCAAACCACAAAATAGGTTTTCACCAGAAAACATAGTATGCATTGTAGAAGATCTTCATATGGAAAAGACATATTAAATACTCTAAACTTTGGTATATGATCTGTACATATTGAATAATAGCTGCTTGTAACATCTTTGAAAACTTTTCATACTGTATTAACTATGAGTTAATGTTTCTTTTGAACCAGGAGTCAAATGGATTCTCTACCAATTCCAAAAATATGTAATTTAAAATGTAAAGAAATAAAATTTGTTCTTGATGTCCTCGAGTGACTATATAGGCAGATATTAACTCGCTATTAATGTGATAGATGAATATATGTGTTAATTTTATGCTTAGTAACTCATCTGTTGTAGTTGCTGATTACATTCATGATGTCATTTTAAATGCGGATTAGATTCCATTTTTAACCTTTTGTGCCTTCCGAATAGACCGTGAAAGAGTTCCAACATCAAACCGTCATGCCCAAGGCTGATCAGCTGGCATTTAACCCAAATATACAATGATGTAATCTATAAAGAGATGACATATAAAGTTCTAAAGCGTACATCTTACTGTCTTTAAAATGTTATGGTAATTATGTCTTTCTCGATGTTTGTTTGCTTTATGGAGTTATTTATATAAATGCGATAATGCTATGGTATATGTAAATCTATATTGCAAATCTCTCCGTTTGACGGATTTTGGGAGCCTGATCATAGAGACCATGAGTTCTGTGAAGCTATTGAACATGGTGATGATTATACCATTATTAATGCTCGATGATAAATATCACCATCTCCTTCAGTATTTGCGTGCATTTGTGTCTTTAAAAAAACAATAACAGTGATTTCTGCCATTGTGATAAACTGCAATAAGTAATTTGAATTAGCAAACCAAACAAGACAAATATATTTTTGGATTTTAATTATATAGAAATTTGATGTGTTTCCAAGCTCCTACCAAAGCTTGTTGTGCATTGTCTAATTTTGTTTTTTTACAATGCAATAGCGATGAACCTACTTGAAAATCTTTTGAATACAAGGCAACTATCGGGAAAAAGACCCATCTATGTCCTAAGTAGTTTTGTCTTCTATATTTAACACTTGGACTGAAACTAATACATAAGAGTTTCAATATATCATTCCTTCTTTAGTTCCATATGACTTTCCAACCACTTCATTAACTGTCCAGAAATTAAAATTATTGGAATTGTATACAAATAATTTTAGTTCTAAACTGTTTAGCTTTATTTTTAAATTTTTGAAATGCTTATTTGAATTAAGATTATTTTTTATTATTACATTTTATATAGTGGAGATAAAAGGATAATTAAGTTCAAGGCGTTATCTTTTGTATATGAGTTTAAGGCAGTTTTTGGTATGATTCCCCTTTCAATTCCTCGACGAAGGATTAGGTATATACAACATAACATGGGCCAGTGCATGTAGTGCTACATGATGCTATCTATCTCTATTCTAAATGGAGGCCATTCTTCCAAAGTTCATTACAATAAGTAAATATTTGAATTCTTTTAGTAAACTATTCTTATGATATGTTATAAATTAAGTTCAAGTGTGACGAAGAAGATAAGCATCCCTTAAAACTACGGCATTTAAGTAAATTGAATGACACCAATTGATAATAAATGGTTAGTTTTCTTGCTTTTATCGTATCAGATCTTATTAACTTTTTAGCGAACTTAGTTTTCTAATTCATAGTCTCCAGTTCGAAATTAAGCTGTTCATTTTTTTTACAACGATAAATGTAAGAAAATAAAAATTATTACTTTTAGCAATTAATTATTGAAAATCTTATAGTTATGCAAGTAAAGTTCTCCTAAGTGAATGACATGGGTTAAGAAAGATATCGGTCCACCTTAAAAAAATTTTACAAGGAAAGCAAGTGAAATATTAATCGCAACAACGAAAAATAAGGCAATAAATAGAGTGTAATTTACATATGGATCAATAATAGCAAAAATAACAACCTTCAAGCAGATTGTAACAAAAGGAGGAAAGCACCATACTCATTAAAAATATAGTATAAATGTTATATGTTAAGTCCAAATATACATGTGACCAAATGCACATCCTCATGGACGTGCATATATACTATTTATTAATTGCTCAAAGCTATTTATTACCATCTTTTTATTTTTTGTACTTTAATAATCAACAGGTTTGAAAAAATTATGCTAAATCAAAATCTTCTATTTATATTTCTTGATTTATAAATCATTAGCGGATATGATAATTATTTTATATTCGTTTGTATCCACTGATGCAGATATTCGATATCCAAAAATGATTTCGAATGCGGATGCGGATATGACACTATCCTATCTGAAAGTATCCATTTATAGGCCTAACATCTATGAACTAATGACTCATATTAAAAAATTATAGTCATATTCAAACCAAACCTAAAATATTTAAAAGAAGAATGTAAAATGATGTGATGAAACATGAGCAATATCTGTTGATTCTAAGAGAGCCTGCACTACATTTGGAGCGTACCGCTATGCTAATTACTAGAAAAAACCAAGTTTCTAGTTAGCTAGATTATTATCATACAGTGCACGTTTATTAAATGACACCCATAAGTAATAGGTCTTTTTTGAGCGGCTAATTTCATAATTTATGCATGTGCTTTGGTTCTTTGGTTGTGAAAGGAACCTGCATGTTATAAATAAAAAGGATAACCTCCATGTTATAGACAAAGTGAAAAAATTATATGGTCCAACGATCAAATGCAGGTCCATCTGGATGTGCATATATACTCGTTTTAAATAAGATAATTGCTTTCCTTTCGGAGAAACTCTTCTAATTTCATAATACTAAACCTATATTATTTTCTATCATATATATTCCAAAGTGTTTATACTTCAAAACTCACTTTACCAAAATTAGTATTTATCCTTCTTCAAACACAAAAATATTTCAAATTCATTTGCTTTAAAAAATATCCATCCTTCCAAAATATTTAAACGTTTCTTTACTCAAAACTTAATTATCCACAATTCAAATTTATATGCCTTTTTAAATAAAAATCAATTTTCGTAAAAAACCAATATAAATACTTCTAAATCCACTTCACATAAACCATATTTATTTCTACCTTCAATAAAAAAAAATCCATTAATACTTGAAAATATAATACGTAAAAAATTTCTTTGAATAATTTTTTAAAACTCAAATTTCAATTTCAAAAAACAAACATTTATTTCTATGCTTATTTTAAAACTTCAATTCACCACAAAACTCAAAAATCAATAATTTTCCAAATATTCATGAAATACCATTTCTTATTTCAAAATTTACTTCCTCCAGTTTAATAAAATTGCTTTAGTTATTTACTCCCATTTACTCTTGAAAGCATTTCTCAAAATACTTGTTATTCACAAAATAATTTTCTCTGAACAATCAACTCTTTTAATTAAGCTTTTTAATGATATATTAGTTTCAGAAAACATTATTGAGTTGAAAACTTAAATTATATATTTCATTTATATTATAAACATATTCCACAAAATTCATCCAAGTTACAAACAATCACTCAATATGGTAGGCATAAGAGCACAACCTCACGTAACAAACAAATTCAAATACTAATATATCTAGAAAAATAACGACAATGCCTTGCCATGAATTTTTAATGGATTACTTCATGGATTGCCTGTAGTGTTGGCTATGTGATCTACATTGCCTCACCCATCAACTTCTACTATCTACTAATGCTCGATGGCATATTGCCTCTCACATCAACTTCTACTATCTACTAATGCTCGATGGCTAATAATCATGCCGACACAAAGTGACTCAACCGATACCGACCCGAAGTAGAACCCGAAGTAAACACCATGCCGACCCAAAGTAGAACCCGAAGTAGAACCCGAAGTAAACACTATGATGACCCAAAGTAGAACTCGAAGTTAAGTCGACCTACGCGTTTCTCCAAGTCTTGCGTCGTTTATCCATCGACTATGCTTAATCTTGGCTTCATTTCCGTAATTGATTATCCATCCATTCATTTGAACCAAATCCAAAATATTCTAGCCTCGATAACCGTGAAGTCTATTGGGTTAAATCCGCCTATATGCTGCCATGCCAAAAGGCTGGTTAACACTTTTCCCCTTAAAACATGCCTTGCGATGGGAAGGCATGTTTATAATTGCCTGAAGTCCGACGTTTGGAACCTGCGGATGAGCTATGAAGAGATCAATGATCTTGCCTGATTGTTAATAACGATCATTTGGGTTCGAGTTCCATTTGAGGGAAAATGTGATCGTTCAAGATTGGGTGCCATTCGAGGCGAGATGTGATCATTCGAGATTGAGTATTGTTCGAGGAAAAATGTGATCGTTTGGGATCGGGTGTCGTTCAAGGAAAAATGTGAGTTTCTAGACTGGACTTTGAATCATAAATGTCTGATTTCACGTGCGAGTGAGTTTCAGAATCAGTTGTTATGGCGGTTCATGGCCATCTCAAAGCATGCCTAAGGACCATCCGTGATCATGTACATGTGTAAATTACTTAGCTGTTTTGGTGAAGGATTTATTATTAGTTATTTATTTCATGCCATCAAGAGATGATGACCTATGCCCTTAAGTTGGGCTAGCTCCGATTTGTGGTGGATGATGGCTGCTATGTTCCATCGATGCTATCCATTTCCAAATAAAGCCATCCAAATCCATATCCCCAGTTCCATGAGGAGTTGTGCTGATGCATTCTCCTTGGTTGGGGTTTGCCCCCGGACGATCCAATCCATATCTATGCTTGCTAATTTCCTCTCCAAGTCCTGGGTTGCAATTTCCAGCTATTCCAGCATCCATAAATGGTCTTCGATCATCCTTTTGATCATGCCCTCGAGTCCACAAGGGAATCCCAGACTATCCTCTTCCAAACGTGCATCTATGTTCTGATCCATGCCAAAATCCATAGCTCCATCCAACATTCATTTAGGAATCAAGTTAACATGACCCAGGGTCATGCCCCCAAGTGAGAAACGATCTATGGTTGGTCAAGGACTGCTCCTGGCGACTTCACTCCATCCATCATCCTGCTTCCTTCTTTTTCCCGAATATGATCCTGGATTTCCTCCCCTTTCTTTATCATCCTTTAATGCATAGCATTCATCATTGTTTTCATCTTGTCCTTGCCCTTTACTCCTCGTTGATTGCCAAGCCATTGCTTCCTAGATCCAAGTCCAAGATCCTAACTCCAGATTCCTAAGTGCAAGCTATCTCTCAATGAAAGCATCAAAATGTTGGCATCAAAACTGGCCACCAACACCCAATTATAAGTGAAAGCGCCAATATGCAGTCACAGATCATAGAGAGAGTATATATAGAGAATACAACATGAAGAGTAACCAAAATTAAAATGAAAGAAAGTAAAAAAGACAAGATTTATAGTGGTTCGGCTAACTCCGGCCTAGGTCCAGTCCAAAAAAATATTTTTTATTATACTGAAATTTGATTACAGTTACAATCTGGAATTTCTGAATAAAAAGGGCAGAGTAGCCTCTAGGTGAAAGATGAAGAGAAACAAAGTGAAGATCCCCCTTTCTAAAGCCACACGTGCTGTATTTATAGGTGAAACTCCGGCTACCGAGCCTCTTCACCTACATGAGCCCACCATAGCGACCGTCGAGCCCAACTCGTCCATCTATGCTGACCTGAAGTAGTTCGTATGCTGACCCGAAGCAAACCTTATGATGACCCGAAATAATTCCTCTAATGACCCGAAGTAGATCCACATGCCGACCTAGAGCTGATTCCTTCTTTGCCGACCCATAGTAGTACCAATGTCGACCCCAAGCAAGTCATAGATCGACCTAAAGTGAAATGTATGCCGACCCCTCGTGAAATCACGGCGACCCATATTGAAACCAATGCCGACCCCTAGCAAGTCATAGGCCGACTCGAGGTGAAATGTATGCCAACTTTAACTTACTCATCTCTTGTCGTACCGAAGTTGATACCAATGCCGACCCCAAGTGAAGTCATGCCGACCAAAAGTGAAACCAATGACGACCCCAAGTGAAGCAATGTCGATCCAAAGTGAAACCATCTTTGCTGACCTAATGCAATTTCCATACACTAACCCGAAGTCAAGCCTGTGTCGACCCGAAGTAGAACCCAAAGCAATACCAATGCCGACTAGAACAGGTCATATGTCGACCCTACGTGACTCAACCATTGCCGACCCAAAGTAGTACCATGTTGATCCCAAGTAGTACCCAAAGTGAAGCCTATGCCGACTCGAAGCAAGTCATATGCCGACCCCACGTGACTCAACCGATGCTGACCCGAAGCAACACCATGCCAACCTGAAGTAGAACTCGAGGTAAACACCATGCCGACCTGAAGTAGAACCCGAAGTAAACCCAAGCTACGCCTGTCTCCAAGTCTTGCATCAATTATCCATCGACTATGCATAATCTTGGCTTCATATCTGTAATTGATTATCCATCCATCCATCTGAACCAAATCCACAATATTCAAGCCTCGATAACCGTGAAGTCTATTGGGTTAAATTTGCCTGTATGCTGCCCTGCCAAAAGGCAGGTTAACAGCTATCACCTAATGAACCCGATTGAAAAGTTGATTTGGGAAACAAGCTTCCACAATATGTGGGGAAACTGTAAAATCCTGACCATCCTGTAACACCCCAAGCTCATAATCACCAGAGGAACCACGCCAGAACCAACGAAGAGGGATCTAGACGGATCGACAAGAGACTCATCATTGAAACATATGTGCGGGGTGTCACCGAAGATTGCAGGCCATACAATATTGATCCCAAGTATACATCAGTGAAGTAGAGGAGGCGCAGCTTGGGACCCGAACGGTCCAGAACGCTAAGATAAGAAGTGAGTAAGCTGATAACGAATATCCATGATGCAACCTATCTCGAATGGGTATCTAGTCTAATCATGGTCAAGAAATCCAATCGAAAATGGCAAACTTGTATCGACTACTTAGACCTAAATAAAGCTTGCTTAAAAGATAGCTTTCCTTTACCCAGAATTAACCAGCTTCTGGATGAGACAACTGGACATGAATTGCTATCATTTATGGATGCTTACTCGAGATATAACCAGGTCTTGATGCACTGGCCTGACTAGGAACACTGGCTTCATCACTGATCTGGGATTATACTGCTACAAAGTGATGTCATTCTGCTTAAATATGCTGGGGAAACCTACCAATGACTTAGGAGTGGGCATAAACCGCACCGCTATACGGAAACTGCCCACACCGGACCACAAAAGCGGCGCGAAAACCCACACCGAATCTTCTAACCAAGATGATATCACAAACCGAACCGACCCGCATCGATACGGTTCGGTTGCGGTTTGGACGATTGAACCAACCATATTAAACTGGACTGAACCGAAAATTTATATTAGTAATCTTATGATAAAAGTATAAGCAACTCCTATCTTATTTTAGATTCTAACGATGTACATTCTATTTTTAGCTTATGTTTATGTTATATTAATAATAATCACTGATATAAAGGAAGAAGTTATAGTTTGGTATAATATTTTTCATCTCATTTTTTTTGTGAATAAATGCTAATTATAATCTTATTCTAGTCATTTTCCTTAATGATTATACATTGTTTAATGTTGATATTTGGTTAATCTACCAAAAAAATCTCACTTATAGGTGAATGTCAAATTGAAATATTCATACAATTAAGAACTAATCTTTCATTTTAGCATAACATTGTGTGTTTTAACCTTTAAATGTAAAAGTTTCACATGGTTGCTTTTGTAAATTGATTGTTGATGGAAGTAATTCTTTTATTTCAAATGTAATATGGGTTCTAACCGGACCGAAACCGAAACCGAACCGTATTACAATCAAACCGGACCGAAATCGAACCGTTTAAAGGATTGGTATTATGGTTTGTATTTTTGATTAACCGTTTGATGCAGTGAGGAAGCGGTTTAGACTCCAAACCACACCAAACCGACCCGCGCCACCCCCACAATGACTAGTAAATGCCATGTTCAAGCATCAGATCAGGAAGACTATGGAAGTCTATGTAGACGATATGTTGGTTAAATCGTGCATATATTGCCACAAATAACTTATACAACCTCGCCGAAATGTTTGAAATACTCTGCAAATATATAATGATACTCAATCCACTTAAATGTCACTTCGAGGTAGCCTTTGGAAAGTTTGTGTGATTTACTGTAAGCGCTATAGGCATTGAAGAAAATCTGGAACAAATTGCCGCTTTATAGGAAGTCGAGGCCCCAAGGAACAAGCAAGAGTTACAAAGCTTGAATGGAAAGGTTGCAGCGCTAAGCCAGTTCATCTCAAAAGAAACCGACAAATGTATACCATTCTTTGATGCACTAAAGAAGGGAAAGAAGAACTTCAAGTGGGATCAGGCTTGGCAAACTGCCTTCGAAGAGCTGTTGCGACATATGGAAACTCCGCAATCTTATCCATGCTGATAGATAGAGAAGACTTGTTTATCTACTTAGCTATCTCGTCTCATGCATTAAGTGTTGGGCTCGTACGAGAAGAAGCTAAGGTCCAGCGACTTGTATATTACATCGGTAACGATTCACTTGAGCCGAGAAGAACTATCCGAAGCTAGAAAAACTAGCATATTACATCTTGATCGCATCAAGAAAGTTACGACCATACATCCAGGCACACCCGATAAAAGTACTAACAGATCAACCTTTGAAGCAAGTGTTGTACTGCTCCGAGACCTCTAGATGGCTTATCAAATGGAACATCGATTTAAGTCAATATGAAATCACTCACCTCCTCAAAGGGCGATCAATGGGCTGACGCTGGCAGACTTCATTGCCAAGTTTACAATACGAGATAACGAATAAGAAATTATTCTGGAAGTTGAGACATGTTGGAAGTTGTTCTTCGATGGTGCATCTGACAACTTCACCTTAGGGGCAGCAGTCGTGCTCAAAATTCCCAAAGGATGATCTATTTGCTACGCCTTGTGCTTGGAATCCCATGCAACAAATAATGAAGTGGGATATGAAGCATTGATAGCCGGACTGAAGGTTGTGATGGAACTTGGGATAAAGTCCATACACATTTATATTGACTGTCAACTAGTCGTATATCAGGTGAATGGTGAATATCAAGCCTGAGGAGAGAACCATGCTCCGTATCTATCTAAAGTGCAGAAATAACTGAATAATATCAAACATTACACCATAACTCATATCCCAGGGGAACAAAACATGAAGGCGGACTAGATAGGCAAGCTGTCTAGGTTGGGAGAAGCTCAGTCATTAGGACTAGTCCTAATTGAAACTCTGGCCGCTCCCAGCGTAAGCTTGATTGATATTGACTGGATTTTTGAAACAAATGAAGAACCGAAAACGTGGATGACACAGATCGAGGACTACCTACTCAGAGGAGCACTCCTTGTAGACAAGAATCAGCGAAAAAAGTTCCTTCGAAAGGCACCACGGTTCGTAGTATAGGATGGGATACTATATCAAAAGGAAATCTCTGCCCCCTTGCTCAGGTGTTTGACCAACGACGAAGTTCGAAGAATCCTCAAGGAAGTTCATGAAGGCAACTGCGAAGATCACACGGAGGGCAAACCCTTGCAAAGAAAGTTCTCCGATATGGGTATCTTTGGCCAACATTAAACCACGATGTAGCAGATTATGCCAGATGGTACGACTAATGCTAAACATTTGGCAAGATCAAAAGAACTCCTTCAATAAAGCTAGCACAGATGGTCAGCCCACGGCCATTCGCAATCTGGGAAATTGATTTGATTGGTGTATTGCCAATAGCCAAAGAAGGAGCTAAATATGTTATCATTGCTATTGATTACTTCACCAAATGGGCCGAAGCGGAACCACTAGCCTCTATTACTACAAAGAAATTTATTAAATTTGTCACTAAAAACACTATTTATAGGTTTGGAGTGCCACAAAGAATCAACAAGGGTAATGAGATTCAATTCGAAAGCGCTGAGTTCAAAGACTTTTGCAAACGCTTTCGAATCAAGAAAAGCTTTTTTAATGTTGCACATCCGTAAGCAAACAGACAAGTGGAAGCAGTGAATAAGATCATCAAGTCCACCATCAAAAGGGGCTAACTAAAGCTAAAGGAAATTGGGTTGATGAACTTACATTTGCAGTATAGGCTTATAGGACAACGCATAAATCTACAATCGGGTACTGTCTGTTCTCCCTGGCATATGGTTCAGAAGCCATGAACCCGATAGAGATAGAGTCCCTTCACATCAAAGGCAAAACTTCAATCAAAGGCAGAACGAGCACCTCCTAATCGAGTCGCTTGATATGATAGATGAGAAGAGGGAAGAAGCCAAGTTAATGTAACAACCCGGTATTTTTGTGATTGTTTTAATTGTATATTTTAATTATTTTAAACTGAATTTCCTGTTTCAAAAACTTTATTTTATTTATTAAAATGGAATTTTTGTTATCTTTAAATATAAATTTTGATTTGTATGCGAACTATAATTCCAAACATGAATAAATAAAATATTTTCCAAGAATGTGAATTTTAGTCAATGTGGTCAAACTTTGATTTTTAATTTAAAAAATATAAAATTTGAACCTTTGAAATTCATCTTTATTTTATGAAAGTGAAAAAATTCTAAGTATACTGCTTTTTGTTTCGTTGAAATCTGATTAATATTGTGAAAGTTATGCTTTTTAAACTATTGTATGTAAATTGTTTTATTTGACAAAAAATGATTATTTTAATTTATATAAATATTATTTGGTTTGTCATGTCGTGTTCTAATTTACGTTTACATGTGTAACATGACATGTTATGTATATATATTTTATTTTTTTAAAGATTTTACAAGTGTAGTTGAAATTTTCCAATGTTAGTTGTATTTTGTTTACAAATTTTAATTCTAGTTTCAATTAAATAGAGTATTTTCTTTATTTATTTTCTATTTTTCCAAAAATTATTTACTTATTTTTCATAATATTTATCTCTACCTTATCTTTCTATTTTTATTTATTTAGACATTCATTTATTAATTGAATAGTTATGTGTTTAGATCCATTATTTATTTCATGGAAAGAAATTTCAAATAGATATATGTTATTGACTTAAATGCATATCTTTTAAAATTTATTTATTAAATGTTCTTGTATTTATTTGTTTTGTGAAGGCTTCTTTTTTATACATGTTCCTTTAATTTATAGGAAACGAATCAATTAAGATACGTTACTGGATTTAATTATAGGCATACGTTTCATTTGATTTCTTACCTTTATATTTTCCACCCTTTTGATTTCCTACCATAACTTCTCCATAATTTCAGCCGTAAGTTATTTTTGTAATTCACGTGAGAAAAGCATCTCATATCATCACAACTTTCGGCTACTTTTAGATCTGAAAATATTAGGTAATGGCTTCTTATCTTTTTTCTACTTTTCTATTCATTTTTCTATTGAAATTTTACATTGTTTTGCTTGATCTCTTGTGCTTTGTTCGGCCTAAACATCTCACCATCTTCTCCGGCCGCCACCATCATCTCCTCTTTTATATATGGGTATGTTATATTATTTATATTATACTATGTGGTATATACTGTGCAGTTTACAAAGTTGCAAAAGTATATATATGTCAGTAAGTATGTGTATTAGTTTATTTACGTGTATATAAAATTTACAGTCGTATATAACTTCAGTTTATGAAATTGTACACACACACACACACACACACACACACACACACACACACACACATATATATATATATGCGACGATACGTATTTTTCACGTTCGAAAATCGACATCCATATTTTACATCGTACTCGAATGCTGCTGATTCGACCGTTCAAATCCGAGTCGCCGGAGCTTATAACACATCAAGTATAACAACACAGCGGAAAAAAAAAGAAATGAATATCATATACAATTCCAATGAATACAATATCCAAATATGGAACAACACCGATACAATATGATACAGTCTATCAGAGACAATAAACAACAGTGGAAATACAAAATTAACTAGCAGCGGAACCAAAACTCCAAACAGCAACTGCAACTCAAATCCAATGCTCCAAACCACAAGCTCGAACCACCATCTTGTTTCACCGAGCTAAGCAAGTCCGGTCCGACCAAAAACTCCAAATGGTTCCAAAAAGAAAGCTGAAGGGTATCAAATCGGTATCTACTATCGACTATTTGAAAAATCCAACTCTAGACTGCCCGTGTGTAAAATTGTGGGCACCCAGAGTTTAGGAAGGGAACAATAAACTCCGGGTCAGTCATGGGACTGGTATGAGCAAACAAAAATAGTTTATCTTTAAAAACGAGCAAAAGAACTTTAAAAAATTGAAATCCGCAATGCTTTTTGAAAATGAAACTGCCATAAGGCCTCCCACCACACACACAATGCAAATGCGGACTTGGAGGAGATTTCTCCTTATGACAGTCAAAAATGCTTAACACGCGAAATCCTTTGATATTATTACTATAAGTTCATAGTGGAAAACATTCTGAAAGTATAATATTAATCTTAGCCAGCATACACATTTCGTACTATGCCTACTATAGCTACCATCCAAACAGTGGTGACCACCATAAGTGAATGGCAGGTTATACAACTAAAACCGTACTGGACGCATATTGGATGATTGGATTTCCAACAAATGGTCGGGCCAAGGAACTTCCCATTGCCACATGGGTACGCCTCTGGAGGGACGTCCCGAGAATTATCCTTCGTTCTCTACCAACACAAGGCCTGCTACCCCCTTCCCGGGGAATAAAACCTAAGATATGCCACCCCCGGTCCTTTGGGACCTTTCATCCGAGGGCCCTCCAAGAACAACATCACATGGTAATAAATATACAGTGTCCACACGAGTAAGTATCTGGGCTCCATACCTTGATACCACCCTTTTCCAAAAGGAATGGTCATACCCTAGGGGCGCTACCCTTGAAACCTTGCTGCATCTTTCCTGTTTTGACCATTTCCGGGGTGTGAGGTCCTGATGCAGTCTCGTCCACAAAGCTACGCTTTTCACAAAGCCTTGCTTTGATCAACAAATGATCAGCAACACTTCGAATGCCACATTTCCAAATTGGGAATGTATCACTAGTAACCATCAACTACATAACCTCTGAGCTCGTACGTCTCAGAGAAGGGTGTTAAGCTAAAAGAATAAATCTCCGCCACCAAACAGAAATGTATTTGATAGAAACTGGTTTTACATCTCAAAGTGTAACATCAGACACACATCCATACAAGTCTGTTCCGGGTTCGAACAAAGCCGAAGGCACTTCCGAAGAAGCCCTTGCAATCCGGGTATTCACAATCCCTATCGGACTTCCCATCACTTAGGGAATCTCTATACCGTAGCTACTCAGTGTAGAGACAATCGATAGGTCATCCTATCGTTCTCGCAAACACCAGATCTTCACCACCTGTCTTCAAATGCTATCCATAACATCGTATCACATATTAGGAATGGGCTATATGACACAAAGGTCCTCTCCCGACTAAACCGAATAGTAAGCGCAATATTTAAAAACATATGGATATGGGATCTCGGTTAAGTCACAACTTAAAACCAAAAACCTTTTATTCAAATGGTTAAAACAAATCACACCATTTCCAATCTTTTAAACAAAAAGATTCATTTCAACAACCTTCAATGGTTTAAACAATTTTCACATTTAAATCTTTTAAACAAAAGATTCACTTTTAAGACCCCTTTCAATTTTAAAACAAGGTTCATCAATCTGTCATACAGATTCATTCATAGCTTTTCAAAACAATCCCATTTCAAGTTAGATTAACTCATCCGGTCTTTAAATCAAAGACTCATTTCATAGCTTTCAAAGTTATTTCCAAAGATTCATTTATAACTTGGAAAACTATTTTAATTCAAACTTGAAATTTCTTATGAATTGGAAATTCATTACTTATGTGAAAGCTTTTATCATTTGAAATCAAACAGTTTTATTTCGAAAAACCCGATTCCATTTATACTGGTTAAAATCCTTGGGTTAATTCAAATTCCCAAAACAACATTTTTAAAATGGTTTAAATCAATATAAGCTTGTATACCCCTTTTTAAATCATAAATACCGAATACAGAATTCAATTCCAGATATTGAATTCCAATTTAAATCGAATCATTCAAATTCCAAATCTCTATTAGTTATTCAAAATAACTTTCATTCTTAAAACACCTTTATAAAGCTTTCCATATTAAAATAAATTTATTTCCAAAACTATTTGAATTTAAAAATTTAAATTCAAAGCTTATTTTAAAAATCTGTAACTCAACCGATTTCCACGTGAAATCCATATTTGTGTGTGTATAAGTGTGGTCCAAGGGTTTTACACAATAGTGCACAACATCAATCAGCACATATTCAAATACATCAATATATTTGATAAGCGATATAAACTATAACGCTTATATTTGATAAGCGGTACAAACCAATTGTAACGCTTATCTTTCATTCACAGATCACAAGTACATATCACAGATAATAAATCACAGTAAACATTGCTCAAATCAAAACAGGACATCTCAACTCAGGAATATCAATCAGTTCAATCATTCAATAGAACCCAAATATCCTTAAGCAATAACAATTAATCATCTGATTATTTCAAATCAGATTAGTCACTAATCTTAGTTAATTAATGTTAATTAACTACAAACCATCTTAATTAATTATTCTTAATTGATTACAATAATTAATTAACCCTTAATTAATAATTAATCCTTAATTAATTATTCTTAATTAATTTCAATAACTAATTAATTACTCCTTAATTAATAATTACTCTTAGTTACTTCCATTATCAAGTAATTATCAATTAATTACTTTACTAATTAATTACCATCCATTAATTTCATTAAGTAATTATTATTAAATCATTTAGTGTTTAAATTAATTAAACTTAAATTATTTATTAATTGACCTTTAATTAATTAATCAATCTTGATTACAAATAAATCAACCTTTAATTATTTAAATAATTAACCATAAATTATATAATTATACTCTAATTAATTAATCATTCCTCAATTAATTAATAAATTTAAACCCCTAATTACTTAATTAATCAATCCAAATCATTAATTAATTAAATTATTTAAACCATTTTTAATTACCTTAAAGATTTAATGATTTTAACTTTAAGATAAAAACATTTCTTTAATTATTTAATTAATTAAGTGTTAACTATAACTTAATTAATTCATAATTATTTGATTAAATTAATCCCTAATCATTAATTAAAATCTTAACTTATCTAATTAATGATCTTATTTTCAAATTAACTAATCTTTAGTAATTAACTTCAACCTTAATAAATTAATTCAAATCCTTAACCATTTAATTAATTAATTATCCATTTTAATTTTCCTTATTAATTTAATTTAACACAAATCATCAAGTCTTTATTAAACATTTCCTTATTAATGATAATTGCCATTCAAAAACACATTTGAAACATTTGACTTTCTACTTTCAAATTTCATTTCAAATTTAAAATTTAAAATGAAAACAATTTTAACTTTAATAAAGTTTAAAACCATTTACACCTTAATTATTTTGCAAACCCTTTATTTTCAAGACCTTTAATTATACTCTCTACTCAATATATCAAAAAGAATAATTCAGAAGTCCCTTTAACTAATCCAGTAAAGTTTAAACTGAAAAAAAATAACCATCCCAGGCAAACCCAAGTGAAAACCCGAGCCAATCCCCCACATACACGAACCTTGCTTCGAATTTTTGCACAATTTTACTCGAGTGGCCCAAATTTCCAATTTAAAACATTTTTTCCTAAGTACTCTGCTCTAACCCTAAAAAAAATCTTACTTCAAGTTAACCTTTCATTTTCACGAGAGCGTACCCGAGTGAAACTACTTCTTCCCCAAAACCCAAAAATCATGGTGCACGCGACAATCACCGTGCATATGCACCGCCACCTGAAGCAACTCCGAACATCGCCACACCTTCCAGCACATCACCTATGACCAACTTAACTCCATCGATTACCCATATGAACGATTTGAGCCAAAAACAAAGATCGAGCTACCTGACTTGCCCTTGAACAAAACGGTTCATCAAAAACCTCCTACGGCCCATCGCCTCAGGTCATCAGAGACCTCGCAACCCCATCCCTAGCTCCGCCACATCACCACGCTCCTATTCCTCACCTTGCGATCCAGTCCGGTCTACCCACGTTGATGCAGTCCCCCCATTTCCGACATCGTCCAAAGTAGCACCTTAAACCCCAATTTGCCCACGCCAGGCAATTCCGGCCATTAGAAATTTTTTATACTATTTTTCCTGCGTGACCCATTCCACTATCCTCCTCTAGGTCTGATCACGAGACCCAACTTCCCACTGATCATCGGAATTCGACAAGGAACCAAATCCCGTTCATCTCAGATTTTCTCAAAATTTAATGAATTAAAAAATCTGAAATGATATTCAAAAATCATAATTTAGAAATGCGAATCTGTTCGTATAATTGAAATTCGAAATTAAATCGTTTGGTTTTCCACTTTACATTGATTATTACTGTAATTCCATTCTTCTCTGAATATATGATTAAATAAAAGTCTTGAATTTTTTTTTTTAAAATTTGAATTTGGCAAGTACAAACCAGTTTCCTTTAGAAAAATCAAAACCTGATATTGATTTTTCTGAGTGGTATGGATTTTTTCTTTTGAACAGGTTTACAAAACCTGTTATATAAACAGAGATGCATTTTTTTTAGCTGTAATTTTAGTTTCCAAAAATCATTGTTAATTTTACTTATTTAAAATTTTATAACTGATGTTATCCTCATGTGAACATTTCTTCATTCAGCAAACAACAGCTAAAAATGTTTTTGTATTTTAATAATTTAAATTTTCACATAAGCTTTCAAAACCTGGGATGAACACAGGCCAGATTTTTTCCTGTTTCCAGACATACCTTCCAATATCAACACATCCATATATAAAACCAACAAGCATATCACCATTTATAGCCTAATTTAAAGATCAAAATATCAAAGACATAGGCAGATGTAAGAGAGATCGCTCACCTTTGTTTTTGGAAGCAGAGCACATTTCTGAAATGCTTTTCTGGTTTTTATTTTATTTTGCAGATTTGAAATTTGTTGCATGCAGCTTTCTTTTGATTTGCTTGCTTTATATTTGTTTTGTTTGATCCCCCTTTTTTTCCCAGTATTTTTTTCTTTGCAAATGTTTTCCATTTTGGATTTCTTTTGTACTGGTTTGGTTTATAGGTTTCCAATTTGCTTCAGATCTTTAGCTTGCTTATTTGTATCCATTTCAAGTTTCTAAAATGCTAAAGTTTTGATTTTCTTCTCCTCTGATTTTAAACTCCAGGTTGAAGACATTGAATCACATTGTTTGCTTTGATCTTGTTGCTTCAGATTTAAAAACTTCATGCATGCAGATAACTTAGTTTCCAGTTTTCAGAAAGTATTTGATTCTCAGATTTGCATGATTGTTTTAAGAATACTTTGTTTTGTTGAATTTTGATCTGATCCTCTTGCTTTGCTTTCAGGTTTTATTTTCTTTTTTTCTTTTTGATTACATGAAGATGTTGAAGTTTTGAAAAGAAAAACAAACATCTTGCCACTTGTTAATCCTCATATTACATTTGTAAACATTTGTTATTTACCTTAACATTTGTTAAAAATAACAATTTTATGTTTTAGACCTTCTCTTGAAATTTATTTAAAATTTGTGTTTATATCCTTGTTAAACTTAAATTTGTTTAAATTTTTAAACCTTTATGTAAATTTATTTATAAATCATGTTTTCTTATTTATTTTTTCAAAGGAAAATTTCAATTATTGATGAATAAAAGAAATTTAATTCTTAATTAACCCTATTAAAAATTTAAAATTATATTCAAAATTCATTTTTAAATTATAATGCATAGTTTAAATAAGATTAGAAACAATTTCTTTAAAATTTCATTTTATAAATTTACCAACCAGTTTTACATATACATTATATTCTAAATTTAGTTTTATAATTACTTTATTCAAATCTTATTAATTTTTCAAAAGATATGTATACATTTGATTTTTAACCTTTTAAGTACTTTCTATGAATTTATTTATATTGATTTCAAAACATAATTTCCAAATCTTCATGTTATAGATACAGAATAATTTCTTAAATTCTAAATCAAATTCTATTTATATTTCAAACTATTGTACTTTTAAATAAGTATTTATTCATATATATAAATAAATATTTATACATATTTATTGGGTTAATTTTTAGAAATTTACCATATTGAATTCAAATATATTTTCAGAATACATATTACATATGTATGTTATATATTTGGAAACAAATTTCTATAAATTTTAAAAGATATAGTTTTTCTTTCAAACCCAATTTATGTAAAATATTTATTTTCAAATCCAATATTATCTCGAACTACTATTGTTATTAACAAATATTATTTGAATTTCAACCCATAATTTAAATTAACTCACCATTAATTCGCAATTAAATTCAAAAATTAAATTAATTATCAATTTAAATTTAGCATAAAAATCAGGACCATTACAATATTTTTTTTATATGTATAGTATGTTAATTTATAATATAAACTATTATATATAAGTTAAATAAATATATATAAGTTATATATTCTGTTTATATTATACAGTTATATATATGTGTTTATATTCAAAGAGTTTACTTAACCTGTAAGTTACAATGTTTGTTATAAATATCTTCTTTACAATAGTATAATGTGATATAAGCACCGGTGTTCAAAAAAGTATAAAGGTTTGCATATGTCTGTAGTTGGTACATTAATCATATATATATATATATATATATATATATATATATATGTATATATAAGTATTCATAATTTTGCAGTTGTATTATTTCATAGAAAATGTTTATTTATAATATATATTCTAGAAGAAAGTATATAGTAATTTATAAAAGAAGTATTATACCAATATAAATATCATACTTTAAGATGTAGGAAGTGTTCTATTAGCAGTTATATATATACAGTTTGTTGTTTTGGAAAGAGAAAAATCTGTTGTCATATGTACAAAGTTCAGACAAGTTATATTAAAGTGTTGTTTATTCCGCTGTATATAATGATTGATAAGTGTATATATTAGATTTTGAAATGATGTAAGTTTTTTATATATGCTTGCGTGCTTTAAAGTATAAACTTTTACTGTACTTTATATATATGTTTAGACCTCATCATATTGTTTATATATATAAATATAATAAGTTTATAGTATAAGCATATGGTTGATTTCAATGTATATATGTATAGTGGTTTGTAATAATATTTATTTTAGAATTTGTATGTGTTCTATTATATATTATATAATGATTTTGTTAACACGTTGGTTTTGAATATATGTATATAGAAATTCTATTTATATATGTATTGAAATTGATTTTGAAACAAATAATATTTTCTGTATATACCAATTTGATTCTGATTTGTTCTCGTCCATTTCTATTTATCAGCTGTCCGTCAAATTCGTGCCAAATTTGTTGTTTTGGATTCATGCCTGGATTTCATAACTCAACTTCATTGTCTATCTCTCTTGCCTCGAAAGGTGAGCAATCACTCACGATTATCGTTCTTTTATTTATTAAATTTGATTTCAATTGAAATAACAATTGAAATATGTTGCTGTAGTTATTTAAATTGTTATATATGCCATTATCTGTAACTGTTCACATGTAGGATATGATACCATATCCCGTTGTTTATATTATATTGTTATTGATGATATATGCCTGTTGTTATATTTATATTATCTATTATCACTTTGCAAGTTCCCTGTTAATATAGAATTCATTATGGGTTGAAATGATACATACCCGAACAGAATTTAGAATAGTAGAAAATCATTATGGGTTGAAATGATAAGCCCAAGCGATTTTCAATGAATTGAATTTGGGATTGCGGGTCGAAATGATATCTACCCGTATATATTACGGATTGAAATGATAAGCATCTGTATCACTTGACCCTAGGATAGGAAAATATATACAGACACCGTTGGTCCATATATAAATGTTTGAAAATAATTTCTATGGTTCTGAAAAGAAATATATGGTTTTTAATAAATATTGGTTCTTAAAATATATATATATATATATATATATATATATATATATATATGGAAATTTTATATAAAGAGTTAATAATATTATTATTGAGATTGATTTAATACATACAATATGATTAAGTATTTATTTAAATCTATATATCAAAATAGATTGTTGTAATAATTTGAATAAGTTAAGGTTGAGAAGATAAAGCTGAATTAATTGAGATTGTATTTAATTAAGAATTCTACTAAATTTAATCGATTTGAACTACTGAAGTTGAAGTGTAAGATTGATTTTATAATTTGATTTTTGATTTAAAGTGACTAAATGGATATTTCAAGTTTAAACAAATCGAAAGGAACATTTAGTTTAAGGGTAAATTAAGGTTATTTAAATAATACTGAATTTATTAAGTGAATATTTCTAGACTGAATAATAATGAGTTAAATCGAGATCTATATGAAACTGTTAAATTGAATTTTGAAAATGTTGAATACTGAAGCTTTGAAATGCTAGAATTTAAATGGTTTATTTGTGATCCAGATCTGTATTTGAAATCAATAAAATTTGAATTTGTTATTAGAAACTAAATTGACTTAAAATGGATAAATCTAAATTGAATTAAATGTGAATTCGGAACTCGAATTGATTGGAATCTATTTGTGAAATTGAGGAAATATATATATATATATATATATATATATATATATTTAATGGAAATGACAATTTGGTTTTGAAGTATAAATTTATTGAAATGACCACGGTGTTATAGTGTATATTTTCTGCATTTTAGATAGTTCCACGGATCCTTAGAGGATGGTTATTCCAAACATCCTTTAAGTTAACTGTATTTCAGTTGATATTTCACTTGAGTTGGATTTATTGATATAAGAATGTTAATCTTGACTCGAGTGTTTTGTGTTTTGTTTTACGCTCGGGTCAGACTGAGTGATACAGCATTTGAGACTCACCTTTAGAGTTTCGAGCTCATTTAGAGATCCAATTATCAATTCAGCTTTCAGTTTTTCTAGTTGGTTGGTTCAAAGATGTCATCTGTTTGTATTCGAGACTTCATTGTATTTGAGTTATCCTGCTGTATTTTATTTCTAACTCTGATGTTTATACAATAGCTTCATGAACTACTATTTATTTATTCCGCTGCATTATATTACTCCGTGTCTGTGATTCTGTGATTGTTTGATTTATTGTATATGCTGAGCTTTGCCAAATTTTAAATTAACAATATGATATTTTGAGCAATTCAAGTCTGACATGTGTGGATCATTGTCGATTTGGATGGTCCAAAATACCAGGTCGTTACAGCTGGTATCAGAGCTTTGGCTGTAGACAAGCTTAGCATATATAGTAAATTTATTTGCAGAATCACTTTAGTTCGACTTGAATTTCTTCCTCTTGATTTGGTTTTTTTCCTTTGGACTTTGGAACGCGACCTGCGGTTCCAAAATCCATTATCATCTTTCCCTATTCTTGTTTCTTGGTTATGGGGTATCCCATAACTCCACTTCGAATTATCTCTATAAGAATAGGCGATCACACCAATATTTGAATGATTTGTAAAGGGGTGAAACTCCTTTACAATTGGCATTGATTCACCGGAGAATTCTATACCCTCGGTTCAGATGATCCTATCTTTGTTTTGGAAATCCACTCTTGAATCATCCTTCGAAAATCAAGTTTGTTTGTATTTTAGAAATTGTTTTATATATCGAATTATTATTTTGATAAGTATGATTTTATTCTATATATAAAAGTGAAAATGTTTTCGACAAGGATTATATACCTTTTAAAAACGAGAATTTGAAATTTCGAAAGGACTTGAAATTTTAAAGATTTTATATAAGAAATGGTTTCATATAAAATGATTTATAACTGAAGGTTTTGAACGTGAATTTGAGTGATTGAACTGCGGCATTTTTAAATTGGTTTAAGATTTCGAAAATATATAATAATACGATTTGAAAGTATTTTTCCGAATAAGAAATGTTTCAAAAGATTTCAATATGTTCCAATGATTTTGAAGAAATTTCAAAAGAAGTCTTCGAGAAAATAGAAGTCCATAACCCACTTATGTCGCTGGAAAATAATTTCGATGATGAATGCATGCATCATCGACATTAATTTTTGAGTTTCTGAGTGGGGGAGAGGCCACTTCGGTAGCTTTGCTATGCGATTGATTTGCGAAACCAATTTTGATTTCAAGTACCAAAGTATAATTTGATTTTCGAAAAGATATGCATATATATATATATGACACAGTTTTGAAATGAGCCAATGTTCAGTTCTTTAGTTTCGAATTTGATTGATATAACCCTATCTTTTGGAATTGATTTACCGATTTGTTGGTGATTTCCAACTCTTGGATTGAAAATATGATTTCTTCGGCTATTTTGAAGGTTCGAGCACTTCCAAATCAAGGTTAACTTTTCAAAGGTAAGTAATTTCAAAAAGTATGAAGTATTTGATAAAGTATATAAGTTTAGTTTTGTGTGTTTTAATATGATTTAAATAAGTTTGAAACTGTTTTGTTAAGTTAATGAGTAAAACTATTTTGAATTGTACTAATATGAAATTTAGTTTTGAAACGTTTTGAAGAAAAATTTAGCTTTCAAAATATTTTGAATAAAATGTAGTTTAAATGTTTTAACTTAGTAACATCTTTTATAAAACTATATATATAGTAATAATAATAATTTTCAAAGGTATAGAATTGTAATCGTTTCGAGGATAAGTGATTACTGAGGAAATGATTTGGTTTCAGAAATAAATTGAAATTTAAAACCCAGTATATTTATGATGATTTTTGGGAAATGGATTTGTTTGACAAAAATTATGTTGATTTGGATTATTTTCCGAACTTATTATTTTGGAAACTTGAAACTGAAGGTAATTGATTTGGAAGAAATGATTCGGTTAAATCGTATATGTTTTTCCTTTTGAAAACTGCATTGATATTGAAAGGAATTGAAATTGAGAACCTTGTTTTATTAAATACTTGATTTGGAAGTTATCGAACGTATATTAAGGTGATTTGTATAAGTATGAAATGATTTGATATACTATTGATTTTTGAAAGTACACGATTTGAAAATGAAATCTTATATACAATGGACTTTATATAAGTACGGTAGTTGAAATTGATTTGAAAGGTACTATATAGTATATATTTTCGAAGTAAATATATAGGCAGTGCCTTCTGCTTGATATCCGCTCTGTGGCCACATTGTGGATTCATTCTATTGATATTATTCTCTTTGATTTTGGTTTTTCGGATGTGATACTTTAGTGTCCTACCATGGTGTAACCCATGGTCTTACGAGCGCGACTGCATAGCGTAATTCGCCTGGCTGAAATGACCTATGTGTATGGATGTTTCCTATGGGATCCAGGCGTAACCATAGTGTATCTACGATCTATGTAGGTCGTTTTTAGTAGCGAAATCCGCAGGGTTGAGAAAGCTTACGGAAATGGATGTTTCCTGGGGGATCCAGGCGTAACCATTGTGTATCTGCTGTGACGACACGGAAGTTTTAACGAATTAAATTGGAATAATTAATTGATTTTAAAATATTTAAAAGTTAATTTTAACTTGAATTCAAGATGTCAATATTTACTTGATAAGTAAATCATTGAATTATATAGTTCAAATATTGAATTTAGTATTTGAAATTGGGTAAAATATTGAATATGGAATTGTAAGCCTGTTTAAAATAATTTGAAGGCTTATAAAATTTATAATGATGATACTGAAGATATTAGAATGGTTGGAATTTAATTCAAAGTTAGTTTGTTCAATTTTAATAATATATCGTTTAAATTGACAGATAAAAATAACCTTTCGAGGCACAGTCTCGCAATTCGATGAAACCGGTTCCATTGGATCCGTAATAGTTAGTTATTACCGGATTTCAAATTTTTCGAAGCCATCAGAGTTGTCGTATGACCTTGGCAGCTCGAAACGCTTAAATTTATTTTGATCGATTTAATTTATATCAATCGTTTAATTCCGTTACTCGCACCTACGTTCAAATTAGCCTCTGAAACACGTTCCATTGTGCTCGGAACGCGGGTAAAACCTTATAAACGCCTGGCGGCATGTTTGATTCTGAGTTCAGGATTTCGCGTTACAACATGAGATATTTTAGTTTAATAACGCGTACTCGAGAAGCTTCCGTAAAGGGATATTTATCTCCGTCCTCTTAACCCTCAATCAGAGATCGAATTCAAGAAAAAAAATCGAAATCATGGATGGCCGAAGCCGGCCTCCTCAAAATCGAAAATCATTTCTGAACGAGACTTGAAATTTTGTTCAAACGAATTGTTCTCGTTTGGGAATGAACGAGCTATTGCTCGAGTTCGAGACCCGCGGGGTTTCGTAGGCGTGGCGATTTCAACGGTCGCGATGGTTACGTGGGGATGTCGACGTGCAGTTGGACGTGGCCACGTAGAGAGCGTGGTTGGAGCTAGGGTTTCGTGCCGATTTGAAGGGTCGCGTATTAGGGCTTTGTTGGCTCGTCGCAGCGGCGCCATGTGTTGTCGCAGTCAGGAGGTGGGGCACTGGGGACTCGCGAGTGGATCGCAAGGTCGTTTCGGTCGATTTGCAGAAAGGTATTGGCTATTTCCTTTTTGTTTGAATATGTTTTTAATTTACTGTATACCCTTTTAGGTTAAAAAAGGGGGAAAGAAAAGAATGTATAATTTGTACAGCAGTGAGTTTTATATGTATATGTACAATTCAGCAGGGTAAAATTACCGTTGTTTTTGCGGAAAAAGAAAACGAATTTTATATAGTAAGGGTTTTGAAAGGAACATATAAGTATTTTAAAGAATTTAAAAGTTTTATTATAAAATTTGATATTGAATCGATATAATTTAAGTTTTAAAATATATGTAGTTTTAAAGGAGGTAAAATAAAATAAGAATACATTTACACATTTTTATTTACCAGTTTATTTTAAACAATATTTGGGAGATTAACTTATTAAATTTATTTTGGAACTTAAAATTTATTTATTAAAAGAAAAGAAAATTTGTTTAAATAAATTTTGGGTTAATTAAACTTATTTAAGGGAGATAAATTGTTCGGTTAATTCAAGTATTAATAATCACCTAATGTTTATACAAGGTCCATATATAGTGAAGAAAATAGTCGGGAATGAAGTGGATTTGCAAATTTATGGAGCAAAGGTGAGTAAATCTCATGCTTTTGGAATTCTATTTAAATTTAAATGGTTAAATTTAAATATTTGGTGTAATGATTGAATTGATGTGCACTGTGAATTGATGATGTGACTTGGGTTTGGTTGATTCTCGAGTTAATTGTGGTTTGACTCAAAGTGTTGTGTTTTAAGTTTTTTTAAATCTATTATATAAATAAGAAACTTCATTTTAATGTTAATAAAGATTTAATGATTTGTGATTCATTAAATTAGTAGGGTAATTAAAATGGATAATTAATTAATCTAATTAATAAATGATTTGGGTTAATTAATTTAGTAATTAAGGGTTTGAATTAATTCATAAATTAAATTTAAGTTAATTAACTTAGTGTAAGTAATTCAGAATTATCATTTGATGGTTTGATAAATAATTACTTAATAAAATTAATAAAATATAATTGCTTTGTGTAATTAATCAAGTGATTAATTAAGATGATTAATTATGAAGAAACTTATTTATTTAATGAAGTAAATAAACTGATAGTTAATTACAAGTTTAGAGAAATCAAGAACGATTAATATTGTGGCTTAATTAATGTAATTAATTTGGATTAGAATAAATTAAAATATAAGTGGAAATCATTAATTTACATAATCAATGACGAAATTAAAGATTGATTTATTTAATAAAGTAATAAGTAATAAGTGTCTTATGAGAAGTTAATTAATATAAGTAATTAAGGATTAATGTAATTAATATTGTTAATTAATTTATGAAGTAATTAGGATTACTTATTGATTTGTGCTAGGGATACTTAATAACGTGAAATTAATTAAAGATAATTACTTGAATTTAATTGAAAAATAATTAATCCAGGGTGATTAATTAAGATGAATAGTGATGGATTGACTAATTAATTGATTTGGAATTAATTAATGTAAGTGAAGAAATCTAAGTGATTGAGTTTTGAAATTCAATTAGAATCAACTGAATTGATTTGTGTGATTAAGCTTTGCTTATGGATGATTGAATGGTATTGGATATTTTGGATGAGTTAATATCTCTAATATGAAATGTTGTGTATTTCATTTGAATAACTTGGGTTAGGATAACATGAGTTTTGAAGAGACCGGTGTCGGGTATTGGGAAATACCCGAGACCACTTCGAATTTTTATAAATTGGTTTGTGAAATCAATAGGTTGGAATGAAATGATTTGAGTGAATTGAATTATTTTATCTAAGTTTGCTACTTAGAAAATTGATGTGTGGAATAAGTGTTGTTTATAGCTAATATCGAACTTGTTAAATTGATATATGTCACCCTGGGTTTATATAAGTTGATTTCTTTGGTATTCCATATTAGTCGGGGTTACTCACGCTGGTTTCCAGCCTGACCCGAGTGTCACTGTGGTGTAATGCTCGGGTCATACCGAGTATTACAGATTTTCAGGTTAGGACGTTCTGGAGTTCAGGAGGCGAGCTGGACGACAATATCGTATAGAGTATTTCCGCTGTATTTATATTATTGTTAATCTGAGTCATGATAATTGTAAATATTCAGTGACTGTATATAATGTGAAACTCTGATGTATTAAATGTAATCGATAGATATAGTATTCTTTTGTAAACTGTTATTATTATATTTATTATATTTTATCCGCTGCGAATGTGAGATGTTTAATGTTTCTGTTCTTCTTCTTCTATCTCTTTCTTCTTTTTCATAACTATCTGGAATTTTCGGGATCGAAAAATTTCGGGTCGTTACATTTGGTATCAGAGCGAGGTTAAGCGAGAACCTTGGCTCTGGTGGGGATTACTCATGTAATAGAGTCTGTAGTACTCTAGAATGAGTTGAGAATATATATATATATATATATATATATGAGAGCATACTTGTTATTTTCTTATATAAAGGTTTTAAATGATTTTATATAAAATATATATTTTGATATATAAAGCAATATTTCTTTCTAATAAATATTAAGGTGATTGGTTGTTAAATTATTGGAATTAAAATCTAGAAGTAATATAATACAACCAAATTTAAAGTCTTGAATTGGGATTAAAATTATGAAACATAGCAGAGAGGGCCAAGAAATAAATATGTATATATGTATGGATATACATGATATCAAAGATAATTTGAAATAAACTCTAAGGGGTTGAGTTTTGATTTTTCCCTGAAGTGTGATGTAAAAATCCGAAGTGATATAAGTTGTGAACTTATAAGAGGGAAAGAACTTTGAAGTTTGAAGCGGGAATTCAAATTGAGGAAGGTTGATTGGATTAAGTAAATTGGAATTTAACTTGGAAAGTTAAATGGTTGATTTGAATTAGGAATTTGTGTGATCTCAAAACGAGTTTGAGATTTAAAAATTGATAATGGATGGACGTTTCGAAATAAATTGGATTATATCATCCTATTGTTAATGAAACTCTTTAAATTGTGAATTGGTTTAGTTTAAATGAAATAGAAATGAAGTGTGGTGATATATCCATTATTGAGAAAAAGGGAAGTTAAACATTCATTTGGAATTAAGGGTATGGAATTACTTTGAATTAAAAATTTGAATAATTAAATTTGTAAAATATACTCGTTTAAGAACTGGCTTAAAACTGGAAGATAAAACTGAATAATAAATTAAATTTTGAAAACAAATAAAATTGAATTGAACCTTGAAATACATAAATAAAAATAATTTAAATTGGAATTTTGAGAATTGGACTCAGAAATTAAATATATTAAAAACCTTAAAATAAAAGTCAATTTGGTTTAAAGAGTTAAATCAACCTTTGAGAATTTAACTCGAATTTATATAATTTGAGATGGTTTAAAACTGGGATTGGAATTGAATTAGTTCAAATTGAATCTGATTTGAATTAATTGGATTCATGATTGAAGATGGATAAGTTTAAAATTTTAAATGGAAAAATTGGATTAAATTGAAATGATTTGAACTTGGAATGGGTTCAATTGATAATAATTCAGATTGATTGGAATAATTTGAAATTATAATCAAAGTTGAACAGGATTAAAACCAAATGAAAGTGTACATTGAATTGTTGGGGTAGCAAACAGTTTGACTCTTGACTATTTTAAATAAATTGTTTTAATACAAACTTATTTTTTTCTAAGCTATTAAATATATACAACCTTTCTTTTTAAAGCTAACTTATTATATATATTTTTTACAATTATTTCTGAAACTATTTAACTATTTTTCAACTGTTTTATAAACTAATTACTATTTTTCATCTATTTCACAAACTAATTTCTATTTTACAACTATTTTGCAATTATATAAAATTTCTGAAACTATTTAACTATTTTCCAACTATTTTATAATTAGTTAACTATTTTATAGCTATTTTGCAAGCTAGTAATTATTTTTCAATTATTTATCTATTTTTCAATTTCCAAGCTATTTTATAAATATAAACTGGTTGGAGTTCAAACTGTTATTAATTAAATACCCAATTGAGATAAGAATTGAAGGATAATCCAAATGAGGATTAATGTGAATAAGTGAATGTGAATGGAAAGGAAATTGATTTGGCTAATAATCAATGAAGTTAAATACGTAGGATGTACGTATATTATTCCATTCGCATAGTGATTTAGTCCAGATTCGAGCATAGAATTTCGAGATAGTTATCGATTCGAGTTGGGATTTTTCACTCGATTTTCGACGGCGAACCTGGATATGGATTGTCGATTGGCTCTGGATATTCTCTATCATAGTTATGTCTATGCAAGGAGAATGACGGTTTCTAATCAAGAAATCAGATCTGTGTCCGCACTAGGAAGTCGGGTGGACGATACTAGTTCGGAAGTGGAATTGTGTGATCGAGTGAGCGATCAGATTGGTATAGCGTACAGATGTTATGTGTACATCGTATGGATTTGAATGGAATTGATATTGGAAAGAATAATCAAATTTAAATATTTGATTTGAATAAACAAAGTTATATATCTTTTTTATATAAGATAAATCTTTCCTTGTTAAATCTATTGTCGGAAGAAAATGATTTTTAAAGGTGTTTGAAGTATAAAGGAATTTTATACGAGATTGAAATGATCCAAGTTTTTAAATTTTATATATCTGAATATATAAATATATATATAGGATCTTATAAAGATTTTGGAGAAGGTTTTGGGAACCTTTGAATTTGGAAAGGCTTTTGATTTTTGGGTAAAATCAATATTAAAAATTTGGAGAGTATTAAAAATTTGGAGAGCCTAGTTTGAGAATTTATCGATTTTGGGATAATCGATTTTGTGTAAAGAAGCTTTGTATGATATCATACTAGGTGTATGATTTGAAAGATACTATATGTATTGTATAAAATGTTTTGATAATGGCTCTGGGAAAAAAGGCGCTCCCTTGAAATGAACTTCTCAGGAGTGCCACCAGGTGATGCTGCCTTGAGCCCTAAGGGGGGGGGGGGGGTCCTAAAGTTGGTCCTGTGAGGAGTCCGGACAAAACTAGTTCTTGGGGATTATGAGTTGAGTATACCATAGCGGAAGTCATGTGTGCCGCTGAGAGCCAACAGTCTGCGTTTGATTTTATATCGGTAGACTGCGACCTATGTAGGAGTAGAGAGGTTTCATTTAGACAGCGGAAATCAAAGGCCGCGGAGAGCCTGCAGTTACATGGACTTTTGCTGTGACGACAACGCAACCCTGAATGTAACTGTGATCTGTTGTGTGGGATCCATGTCGTAATTGGGAGGCCGCGGAGAGCCTGCAGTTACGTGGACTTTTGCTGGGATGGCAACGTAACCTTGGATGTAACTGTGACCATGGATGGGAGTGATGATTTCCAGAGCATTCACACCAAAGATATTTCCTCTATTTTCAAAAACTGTTTTCTATACTTTCAGCAACATTATTTTCCAAGTATTTTCACTGGGTGTTGAAAACGGGTTTACCAAGTACTTATAGATTTTCAGTCCTACGCCTGATCAACGTATGATTGAATTTCTGTGAGAACAAGGATGGACTGGTTGAGACATCGAGTTATAAAAGTATTTTATAAAGAGCTATTTTATTAAGTATGACATGAATTTAGAAGCATTTCTAAATTTTTTAAATAAAGGTGTTGGAATTTTGGAAAATCAAGGAAATCCAACTGGAATTATAAAAAAAAAACAAATTTGAACTCAGGAAATTTAATGAAGTAATTTTCTTTACGAATAAAAGTTGGAAGTAAGCTAATAAATAATTATTAATAATGTATGTTAATAAAATTTAACTTGGTTAAACAAATGGATTGTAAGTTAATAATAGAGTTTGGAAATGAATTCGAACTGTAAATAGAATTCGACTTGGATTTGATAATGAATTAAAAAGTGGAGATGTGTAAAATAAAAGTAAAATAGAGTTGGATTGGAAAATGTGATGGTTTGAATTACAAATAAAATCCAAAGATAATTTGAATAATATTTAATGAAATTTGCAAGTAAATTGGATATAGGAGAAATGATTATAATAGAAATGGTTTGAGTTGCAAAACAAAACCCAGGTGAATAGAAATAAATTGAGAATGGTTTTATATTAATAAAATAAATTCGATAACGAATTAAGTAAGTAAACTAAAATTTTTAAAATAGGTTGATTGAGTTAAATAATTAATAAATGAGTTAAGTATGTGCTTGGATATTATTTTGATAAATTGGGAAGGTGAATTTAAAATTTAAAAGGGATGAGCTAACCGAATTCAATGGAATTTGATTAAATGAGAATCAAACAAAAGTAAACTTAAGTTTGATGTTGGAAGTAAATTCACTTGAGTTTAAAATTTATGGAAGCTTGGCTTCGGATAAGGGTGAAAGCCCATTAAATAAAAACTTGGATTGAATTAATTTGGAAATGGCTAGAAGTATACAAGAATGGAATGTGTCGAGGTAATGAATGGCGGATGAATAAATTAGAAATGAAATGGAATTAAATATAAAATGAGTTGGAAATTAATTTAAAATAGTTATAAACTAAAATAGATACTTTATTAAGCGAATATCGTCGAAATTGCATAACAATGATTGTCGTTTGGCATAAACAGAAGTAATTAAATTCCTGTGAGTTGATAGAGATTAAATAAATTGGTTTTAGAATTAATTGAATTGAATATGAGCTTGTTTGGATTAAAAATCAATGGTATATAAGAAATTGAGTTGCAAACCATTGAAATTGAATGAAGTGGTATATAAATTGGTTGAAAGCAATTGAATTAGTTTTGAAAATATATAAATTGCTCATGGAAGTTATTTTGAATGCATTTCTTTTAGAATTGAAGTGTTATAGTTCTTTAAGTAAGAGAAATGTTATAAACTTCATATATATAGTATTTATATGTTTAAATTGAGTAAGTACAGGTACCTGAAGGCCGTTTGGCTGGTTTGGATCGCGCTATTTGCTAAAATAAATGAGCTGCTTGCTTAAAATGCTAAATAAGGTACGCCTACGCAATAAAAATAGGAAATATGAACTGTTTTTGCTTTTTCCGACCGTGTGGGTCGATGTATATATATTTATATCTCTTGTCAAATTGCAAAAGCTCCTCCGTACAAAGGAGACACTGCCAAAATTTTCCGAAAATTTTGAGAGTTAGAAAATTTTTGAGAAAATTTTTGTTAAGCAATTAAACGATTTTAAATTTGAAATTGAAATAGATTAGTAGATGGAACTAATAAGACTCGGTTATAAATGGGAAATAAAAATTTAATATTCAAAACTGAAATAAGTTGAATTCATATTATAACGGGAAAAACGAATTTAAATAGAAGTAAGTATGAAAACCTATATAAGAGAATGTATAAATGATTTGTAAAGTTTCGATTGAATATATTTGCTAAACAAGATATGCAGGTATTAATGGAAAAAGGAATTGGATTTGATTCCAAATGATAAATTTGAATTGCCTGACAAAGAGGTATGTATTTTAAATTCTGTATGAACTGGATTGGGTTTTTGATCTAGCCACTTGGCTTTCTGTTTTCTTTTTGGAATTTGGGAGCTCGTAGAGGCCTTTTGTAGTTGTACCGAGCTAGCCGCGCAAAGGAGACGATGGCAAAAAATTTCGGAAATTTAGAGAGTTAGAAAAATTTTGAGAAAAATTTCATTAATTCAAAATTTGGTTTTAAATAGAAATTTAGATAATTGAGCAAAATTGTGTTGTTGGAAACTATGAAAGGTTTTGGAAAAGTTGGTTGATGTGATAGTGGGTCTTTAATAAAAGATAGTTGGTAGGATGTTGAATTGTGAGTTTTGGGAAAAGTAAACGGGTATTGATCCATTCTTCCTAGCTAGTAATTTCAGGATGAAATTCTTTTAAGGGGGGAGGAATGTGACCACCTGGAAGTTTTAACGAATTAAATTGGAATAATTAATCGATTTTAAAATATTTAAAAGTTAATTTTAACTTGAATTCAAGATGTCAATATTTACTTGATAAGTAAATCATTGAATTATATAGTTCAAATATTGAATTTAATATTTGAAATTGGGTAAAATATTGAATATGGAATTGCAAGCCTGTTTAAAATAATTTGATGGCTTATAAAATTTATAACGATAATATATCGTTTAAATTGACAGTTAAAAATAACCTTTCGAGGCACAGTCTCGGAATTCGACAAAACCAGTTCCATTGGATCCGTAATAGTTAGTTATTATCGGATTTCAAATTTTTCGAAGCCATCAGAGTTGCGTATGACCTTGGCAGCTCGAAACGCTTAAATTTATTTTGATCGATTTAATTTATATCAATCATTTAATTCCGTAACTCGCACATACGTTCAAATTAGCCTCTTAAAAACCGAACATTGTGCTCGGAACGCGGGTAAAACCTTATAAACGCCTGCCGGCTTGTTTGATTCTGAGTTCAGGATTTCGCGTGACAACATGAGATATTTTAGTTTAATAACGCGTACTCGAGAAGCTTCCGTAAAGGGATATATATCTCCGTCTTCTTAACCCTCAATCAGAGATCAAATTCAAGAAAATAGAAATAAAAAAAATAAAAATCGAAATCATGGATGGCCGAAGCCGGCCTCCTCAAAATCGATTATCATTTCTGAACGAGATTCGAAATTTTGTTCAAACGAATTGTCCTCGTTTGGGAATGAACGAGCTATTGCTCGAGTTCGACAACGCGGGGTTTCGTAGGCGTGGCGATTTCAACGGTCGCGGTGGTTACGTGGGTATGTCGACGTGCAGTTTGATGTGGCCGCGCAGAGAGGGGGGGGGGGGGGGGTGGAGCTAGGGTTTCGTGCCGATTTGAAGGGTCGCGTATTAGGGCTTTGTTGGCTCGTCGCAGTGGCGCCGTGTGTTGTCGTAGTCAGGAGGTGGGGCACTAGGGACTTGCGAGTGGATCGCGAGGTCGTTTCGGTCGATTTGCAGTAAGGTATTGGCTATTTCCTTTTTGTTTTAATTTGTTTTTAATTTACTGTATACCCTTTTAGATTAAAAAAAAGGGGAAAGAAAAGAATATATAATTTGTACAGCAGTGAGTTTTATATGTATATGTACGATTCAGCAGGGTAAAATTACTGTTGTTTTTTCGGAAAAAGAAAACGGATTTTATATAGTAAGGGTTTTGAAAGAAACATATAAGTATTTTAAAGAATTTAAAAGTTTTATTATAAAATTAGATATTGAATCGATATAATTTAAGTTTTAAAGGAGGTAAAATAAAATAAGAATACATTTACATATTTTTATTTACTGGTTTATTTTAAACAATATTTGGGAGATTAACTTATTAAATTTATTTTGGAACTTAAAATTTATTTATTAAAAGAAAAGGAAATTTGTTTAAATAAATTTTGGGTCAATTAAACTTATTTAAGGAAGATAAATTGTTCGGTTAATTCAAGTATTAATAATCACCTAATGTTTATACAAGGTCCATATATAGTGAAGAAAATAGTCGAGAATGAAGTGGACTTGCAAATTTATGGAGCAAAGGTGAGTAAATCTCATGCTTTTGGATTTCTATTTAAATTTAAATGGTTAAATTTAAATATTTGGTGTAATGATTGAATTGATATGCACTGTGAATTGATGATGTGACTTGGGTTTGGTTGATTCTCGAGTTAATTGTGGTTTGACTCAAAGTGTTGTGTTTTAAGTTGTTTTAAATCTAAATTATAAATAAGAAAATGCTTCATTTTAATGTTAATAAAGATTTAATGATTTGTGATTCATTAAATTAGTAGGGTAATTGAAATGGATAATTAATTAATCTAATTAATAAATGATTTGGGTTAATTAATTTAGTAATTAAGGGTTTGAATTAATTCATAAATTAAATTTAAGTTAATTAACTTAGTGTAAGTAATTCAAAATTATCACTTGATGGTTTGATAAATAATTACTTAATAAAATTAATAAAATATAATTACTTTGTGAAATTAATCAAGTGATTAATTAAGATGGTTAATTATGAAGAAACTTATTTATATAATAAAGTAAATAAACTGATAGTTAATTACAAGTTTAGAGAAATCAAGAACGATTAATATTATGGCTTAATTAATGTAATTAATTTGGATTATAATAAATTAAAATATAAGTGGAAATCATTAATTTTCATAATCAATGAAAAAATTAAAGATTGATTTATTTAATAAAGTAATCAGTAATAAGTGTCTTATGAGAAGTTAATTAATATAAGTAATTAAGGATTAATGTAATTAATATTGTTAATTAATTTATGAAGTAATTAGGATTACTTATTGATTTGTGTTAGGGATAATTAATAACGTGAAATTATTTAAAGATAATTACTTGAATTTAATTGAAAAATAATTAATCCAGGGTGATTAATTAAGATGAATAGTGATGGATTAACTAATTAATTGGTTTGGAATTAATTAATGTAAGTGAAGAAATCTAAGTGATTGAGTTTTGAAATTCAATTAGAATCAATTGAATTGATTTGTGTGATTAAGCTTTGCTTATGGATGATTGAATGGTATTGGATATTTTGGATGAGTTAATATCTCTGATATGAAATGTTGTGTATTTCATTTGAATAACTTAGGTTAGGATAACATGAGTTTTGAAGAGACCGGTGTCGGGTATTGGGAAATACCCGAGACCACTTCGAATTTTTATAAATTGGTTTGTGAAATCAATAGGTTGGAATGAAATGATTTGAGTGAATTGAATTATTTTATCTAAGTTTGGTACTTAGAAAATTGATGTGTGGAATAAGTGTTGTTTATAGCTAATTTCGAACTTGTTAAATTGATATATGTCACCCCGGGTTTATATAAGTTAATTTCTTTGGTATTCCATGTTAGTCGGTTTTACTCACGCTGGTTTCCAGCCTGACTCGGGTGTTACTGTGGTGTAATGCTCGGGTCAGACCGAGTATTACAGATTTTCAGGTTAGGATGTTCTGGAGTTCAGGAGGCGAGCTGGACGGCAATATCGTATAGAGTATTCCGTTGTATTTATATTATTGTTAATCTGGGTCATGATAATTGTAAATATTCAGTGACTGTATATAATGTGAAACTCTGATGTATTAAATGTAATCGATAGATATAGTATTCTTTTGTAAACTGTTATTATTATATTTTGTCCGCTGCGAATGTGAGATGTTTGATGTTTATGTTCTTCTTCTTCTATCTCTTTCTTCATTTTCATAACTATCTGGAATTTTCGAGATCGAAAAAATTCGGGTCGTTACATCTGCGGTCTACTAGTCATCATGGCGTAATTCGCAGGGCTGAGAAAGCTTACGGATATGGATGTTTCATGGGGCGTAACCATTGTGTATCTGCGATCCATGGTTAGACAATGTTTTGGTTGATTTGTTTGGATTATACTTTCCATATCTATTTTTAAAAGTTTTTCCAGTATTTTCACCGGGTATTGAAACAAGTCTACTAAGTACCTGGAGAATTCTAGCTTTGCGCCTGATCAATGTATAGCCAGAGCCTGCAGGAACAAGGATAAACTTGTTAAGACATCGAGTCGTAAAAGTAATTTTATAAATTATTATATTGGCTACTTCAAACCAAAAAATTTGAAAATGAATATTCATCATATTATAAAATGTTTAAAATGTTATAAATATTAAAATTCTAATTGAAATCTATATAGTTTTAAATAATGGTTCATCCTTGTCTGTCAACCTATTTTCTTTCCTAGATATTCCTATTCTTCTATTTTCCCTTTTAGCTATTCCTATTCTCCTACCTTCTCTTTTTTTGGGGATGTTTTTCAACCTATTTTTCTTTCTAGTTGTTTCTCTGACTTTTTTTCTTTTCGAGGATGAAAAGTTTTGAGTGGGGGAGAGTGTAACCACCTAGTATTTTTGTGATTGTTTTAATTATATATTTTAATTATTTTAAACTGAATTTCCCGATTTAGAAACTTTATTTTATTTATTAAAATGGATATTTTTGTTATCTTTAAACATAAATTTTGATATGTATGTGAACTATAATTCCAAACATGAATAAACAGAATATTTTCCAGAAATATGAATTTTTGTCAATGTGGTCAAACTTTGACTTTTAATTTAAAAAATTTTAAATTTTGAAATTTATCTTTATTTTATGAAAGTGAATAAAATTCTAAGTATACTGCTTTTTGTTTCATTGAAATTTGATTAATATTGTGAAAGTTATGCTTTTTAAACTATTGTATGTAAATTATTTTATTTAAAAAAATTGATTATTTTAATTTATATAAGTAATATTTTGTTTGTCATGTCATGTTCTAATTTACATTTACATGTGTAACATGACATTTTATGTATATATATTTTACTTTTAAAACATTTTATAAGTGTAGTTGAAATTTTCCAATGTCAGTTGTATTTTGTTTACAAATTTTAATTCTAGTTTCAATTAAATAGAATATTTTATTTATTTATTTTCTATTTTTCCTAAAATTATTTACATATTTTTCATAATATCTATCTCTACCTTATCTTTCTATTTTATTTATTTAGACGTTCATTTATTAATTGAATAGTTATGTGTTTAGATCCCTTATTTATTTCTTGGAAAGAAATTTCGAATAGATATTCGTTATTGACTTAAATGCATATCTTTTAAAATTTATTTATTTAATGTTCTTGTATTTATTTGTTTTGTGAACGCTTCTTTTGTATGCATCTTTCTTTAATTTATAGGAAACGAATCAGTTAAGATACGTTACTTTTTTTAATTATAGGCATACATTTCATTTGATTTCTTGCCTTTATATTAACCACCCTTCTGATTTCCTACCATAACTTCTCCATAATATTAGCCGTGAGTTATTTTTGTAATTCACGTGAGAAAAACATCTCATTTCATCACAAATTTCGGCTACTTTCAGATCTAAAAATATTAGGTAATGGCTTCTTCTCTTTTTTCTACTTTTCTATTTATTTTTCTATTGAAATTTTACATTGTTTTGCTTGATCTCTTGTGCTTTATTCGGCCTAAATACCTCACCATCTTCTTCGATCACCACCATCATCTCCTCTTTTATATATGGGTATGTTATATTATTTATATTATATTATGTGGTATATAATATACAGTTTACAAAGTTGCAAAAGAGTGTGTGTGTGTGTGTGTATATATGTCAGTAAGTATGTGTATTAGTTTATTTACGTGTATATAAAATTTACAGTCCTATATAACTTCAGTTTATGAAATTTTACACACACACACACATACATACATATATATATATATATATATATATTGTTTTTTTGTCTATATAAATATATAATATGTTAGTTTATAATATAAACTGTTATATATAAGTTAAATAAATATATATAAGTTATATATTCTATTTATATTATACAGTTATATATATGTGTTTATATTCGAAGAGTTTACATAACTTGTAAGTTACAATGTTTGTTATAAATATCTTCTTTATAGTAGTATAATGTGATATAATCACTGGTGTTAAAAAAAGTATGAAGGTTTGCATATGTCTGTAGTTGGTACATTAATCATATATATGTATATATAAGTATTCATAGTTTTGCAGTTGCTTTATTTCATAGCAAATGTTGGTTTATAATATATATTTTGGAAGAAAGTATATAGTAATTTATAAAAGAAGTATTATACCAATATATATATATCATACTTTAAGATGTAGGCTGTGTTCTATTAACGGTTATATATATATAGTTTGTTGCTTTGGAAAGAGAAAAGTCTGTTGTTATATGTATAAAGTTTGGACAAGTTATATTAAAGTATTGTTTATACCGCTGTATATAATGATTGGTAAGTATATATATTAGATTTTGAAATGATGTAAGTTTTATATATATGCTTGCGTGCTTTAAAGTATAAACTTTTACTGTACTTTATATATGTTTAGACCTCTGCATATTGGTTTGTATATATATATATATATATTTAATAAGTTTATAGTATAAACATATATGTATAGAGGTTTGTAATAATATTTATTTTAGAATTTGTATGTGTTTTATTATATATTATATAATGATTTTGTTAACACGTTGGTTTTGAATATATGTATATAGAAATTCTATTCATATATGTATTGAAATTGATTTTGAAACAAATATCTATTTTCTGTATATATCAAGTTGATTCTGATTTGTTCTCGTCAATTTCTATTTATCAGTTGTCCGTCGAATTCATGCCGAATTTGTTGTTTTGGATTCATGCCTGTATTTCGTAACTCAACTTCATTGTCTATCTCTCTAGGCTCGAAAGGTGAGAAATCACTCATAATTAACGTTCTTTTATTTATTAAATCTGATTTCAATTGAAACGGCAATTGAAATATGTTGCTGTAGTTATTTAAATTGTTATATATGCTATTATCTGTAACCGTTCACAAGTGGGATATGACACCATATCCCGTTGTTTATATTATATTGTTATTAATAATATATGCATGTTGTTATATTTATATTATCCGTTATCACTATGCAAGTTCCCTGTTAGTATAGAATTCACTATAGGCTGAAATGATACATACCCAAACGGACTTTGGAATAGGAGAAAAACATTATGGGTTGAAATGATAAACCCAAGCGATTTTCATGGAATTGAATTGGGATTGCGGGTCAAAATGATATCTACCCATATATATTACGGATTGAAATGTTTAATATCCGTATCGCTTGACCATAGGATAGGAAAATATATACAGACACCGTTGGTCCATATATAAATGTTTGAAAATAATTTCTATGGTTTTGAAAAGAAATATATGGTTTTTGATGAATATTGGTTCTTAAAATATTATGTATATATATGGTAATTTTGTATAAATAGTTAATAATAATATTATTGAGATTGATTTAATACACATAATATGATTAAGTATTTATTTAAATCTATATATCAAAATAGATTGTTTAATAATTTGAATAAGTTAAGGTTGAGAAGATAAAGCTGAATTAATTGATACTGTATTTAATTAAGAATTCTACTAAATTCAATCGATTTGAACTATTGAAGTTGAAGTTTAAGATTGATTTAATATTTTGATTTTTGATTTAAAGTGACTAAATGGAGATTTCAAGTTTAAACAAATCGAAAGGGACATTTAGTTTAAAGGTAAATTAAGGTTATTTAAATAATACTGAATTTATTAAGTGAATATTTCTAGACTAAATAATAATGAGTTAAATCGAGATCTATATGAAACCATTAAATTGAACTTTGAAAATGTTGAATACTAAAGCTTTGAAATGCTGGAATTTAAATGGTTTATTTGTGATCCAGATCCGTATTTGAAATCAATAAAATTTGAATTTGTTATTTAGAAACTGAATTGAATTAAAATGGATAAATCTAAATTGAATTAAATGTGAATTTGGAACTCGAATTAATTGGAATCTATTTGTGAAATTGAGGAAATATATATATTTAATGGAAATGACAATTTGGTTTTGAAGTATAAATTTATTGAAATGCCATGGTATTATAGTGCATATTTTCTGCATTGTAGATAGTTCCACGGATCCTTAGAGGATGGTTATCCCAAACATCCTTTAAGTTAATTGTATTTCAGTTGATATTTCGCTTGAGTTGGATTTATGATATAAGAATGTTAATCCTGACTAGAGTGTTTTACGTTTTGTTTTACGCTCGGGTCAGACTGAGATACAGCATTTGAGACTCACCTTTGGAGTTTGGAGCTCATTTGGAGATCCAACTATCGATTAAGCTTTCAGTTTTTCTAGTTGATTGGTTCAAAGATGTCATCTGTTTGTATTCAAGACTTCAGTGTATTTGGGTTATCCTACTGTTTTTATTTCTAACTTCGACGTTTATATAATAGCTTCATGAACTACTATTTATCTATTCCGCTGCATTATATTACTCTGTGTTTGTGATTCTGTGATTGATTTATTTGTTGTATATGCTGAGTTTTGCCAAATTTTAAATTAACAATCTGATATTTTACGCAATTCCAGTCTGACATGTGTGGATTATTGTCGATTTGAATGGTCCAAAATATCAGGTCGTTACAGTTAAGTACTTCTGCTCACCAGAAAAGGGTCGCACAATATTTCAACTCCAAGGTCTGTTACCATACTTTCGAAATAGGAGACCTACTCCTTAAATAGGTCTTCCCTATACCAGGAACATTCAGACCAAACAGGGAAGGGCACTACGTGATTGGCCGAAAGCTAGGAGATGGCAGGTTCAACCTAACTTCCGTTGATGGGACCTGAATTCCCCAAGCTTAGAACGGCGAATCGATGCATCATTACTTTATCTAAGACTATCTTATGTATTTCATATTTCCTACAAATAAGCCATCTCGGAATACCTGAGTCATTGTAAATAGGCTGAACTTGCCCAACTTTTATTAATGAAATTGCTTTACTTTCGAATCAATAAAATTGTGTTCACAAAAGTTACCTGCTAAGTCGACGGGGTCAAATCAAATCAAAACCATCCAATCACTTCTTGAGATAGTGGAACCATGCTTAAGTAAACCCCATCTGCCTGCTGAGTTGATGGAAGCAAATCGACTCAAACTGTTGAATCAATGAAACTCATCCTTACCTTCTAAGAACCAGTGTTGCTCCATCGACATCGAGAAGGCCCAAATCAAAGATGCTCATTTCGTAAGCTGTGAACCGCTTCTTGGATTATGGAATCATGTCTAAGCAAACACAATTCCCTAAGCCAAGCATCTCCTAAGCTGCACATCGCTTCTTGGTTTGCAAAACTACGAACATGCAAGCCTCGAACCCACTATTCGCATTTCATAAGCTACAAACTACTACCTAGATCGGCAAAATTACATCCAAAGATAAGAAACTCTCATATTGCAAAAAATCATATACCATCCCTGGAGCAAAGAAAATAGCACTCTGAGGAGCGATACGTGTGCGCGATAGCCTGAATGTCAACATCGTGATGAAATCACTCAACAAGTAATTAAGTAATCGACTTTGCTGCTGCATCACCAATAACTGAAGTACGTAAATTGCTTGAGTCCATAAATTACTCGCCATGAGGCCGCTAAAGAGCTTTGCAGGTATCTCCAGCAAACGCTCCCAAAGATGGGAGTTATAGTATAACCTGTCTGAGGGCACCCAGTTTCATATCAAGTGTTCAGAGTAAACAACCCCATGAACTAGGGGGCACACATAAGCTGGCAGTCAACCAAAGTAGCAAATACTTCATAGTTTTGTTACTCCAAACAAAGAATTTTGATAGTATTTACGGGGCTAAATAAAATAGTGATGAATAAAAAAGAGTGGCATAAGTACATGAAACATAGATAAGTAGACATGTGAAGTTACAATCAAAATTTAATCTGTTTTATTGCACATAATGTTTTTCATGTACAACAACAAACAACGGGGGCCATGCCCACACAATATCGGACAAGAATAGAAAAATCCAAACACTACTATTGCAACAGTAAGAAGAAGTGCTAAGTGCTGACTCTGCACTACAAAAAAAGCAACCAAAAAAGCCAAAACTCCGCTTCATGAGTACATGAACAAATCATGACTCCCAGTCATCGCTTCCCATGTTTCCTTTCCCACTCCTAATCGACAACCTCTTAGGCTTCTCCCCTCCTGGTGCAATCTCCCTCTCCGAAACATAGCTGCTGGCGAACCCTCCTTTGTCTTTGTGCTTGTGAGATTCGTGAGAACTCTTTGACGACCTTTTTTCACTTCAACCTTCTCCTTCTTCAACGCTACCATTTACTCCTCGATCAATGGCTGCTCGGCCTCTGCTTTGACTAGTTGGCTAGCTTGATCTACCTACTCCCATCTACTAGTAGCTACCAAGCCTTCCTCTTGAGATATAGAGGGGTCATCCAAACCATCAAATGCTGCAATTTTCTTGGAGTGCGAAACGGGCTGCGAGCCAGATGCAGAGACGACGGTTGATGCGGTCAAAATGGCAGCTTATCCAACATCGTAACAAAGAGGTAACTCAGAAGGAGAAGATGGTTGTTCTATAATATCAGAACAAAGGGCAGTTATCTCGACAATTTCATCAAGAGTAAATTGGAAGTCTTCATGCACGAGAGAGATAAGAAAATTACCTGTTGTTGGGGTTTATTTATGCGCCATAACTTCGAAGCCTTCACTGTTGCCCTCGATGGATGGATGCATAATCATGAGAGAAGTAGAAACGTTCCCCTCATCAGCACGAAGATGTTAAGATGGCTCACTAGGGCATGAAGAAAAATGCCTGGTAACAGCCTTAGCGATGGCCGCGGTATCAATAGCTTCTCGTTCCCTCTTCCATCTCAAGATTTCCTGGCCCTCCACTAAATCTTGGCGAGATTCTTCATTCAAATATGTCTGAACCAGCTCCTCTTTGGTACAACCGCCACCCATGACTTGAGGTTAGAATCTCTTCCCAGACTATGGTAAGCTTACGACGGACCAATGGAGCCAAGTTGTTAAGACTCCTTTAAGGCAACACAGAGTTGACATAAAAGCCCAGAATGGTAGCATATAGGCCTTCCATCTTCTTTGCAAAGGCATCTTGAAACTCTAAAAAGCCATCTTCTATGCTAGCATTCTCCGCTGCCAGCTGCTTTTTCTCAACATCCAAAGTTGAAACTTGTTAGTGAAGAGAGGCAATTTCTTGAGCCTGTTCGGTGTTGGTTTTCTTCCGCGTCTCAACCATCGTCTCTCTTATCTTCAACTTTTCTTTTAAAGCCACTCATCGGTGTGGCACTTCTTCATTTCATCTCTAAATAGCTCCTTAAATAAAGATGCACTTTTGTTCTCTCTCTCTTGAAGGCATCATCCTTCTGTTTCTTCGGCCTCTCAATCCCCACGTCACGATCCACGAGCTACTTCACATACTCATCCTTTCCGGACTTGAACGAAAGAATTTGTAGTACTTTTTTCGATTAATAGTGGACAATTGCATGCATAATTTTTCCGACTCTTCAGCTTGGTCCAAACTGCTCTGAGTTGCATGGAGATGGGATGAATAAGATTCAACATGCATTAACTTCAAATTGGGCTTATCAAACACAACCCCCCTTAAGAACAAGTTAGGAAATGCAACTTGTAGATGCATGGGACCATCGGGAAGAATGTAAGGCACACGCTTAGAAATCGGGAGAGAGGCAGTTATCGTAGCGTGAGTAGAGGAGGTCACGATATCGGAAGCAGGAACATTTATACTAGTGGAAACAGGAAGCCATGAAGCGAGTTCTCGCTCTTGGTCCCTTTTCGGCCTCATTGAAGGATCTTCCCGCTCAGTTGGGCTCTTTCTCTTCTCATAGCCACTTCATATACCATGGCCTTGATCTTTCTCAACATGGCGACATTCTTCTGCCTCTCTATCCTTCCTTCTTTTCCACTCCTTGTCAGCCTCCCCGGGAGTATAGTACTTGGAAGAGTGTCTTTGCGAACACTGAGACTCTAATACTCGATTAAGATTACTATAAAAGCAATGAGACTTGATTCCTGTAGCAAATGATAAAACAGCTTTGGGAAAGAGGCATTTGATGATGCAAAACATCCTAGAAAATAATAGTAATATAAAGTGCGTGATCCTAATGAATTGTGTGCTGCAATCTATCAACCCCATCAGAATACACAAACCAGATCGGTCACCGACTAATATTAAGAAATTGATTTCTGTAGAGATGATCCGAGTAAGCTGGGAAGGCAACCCTTCCAAAATGGATCCATCCATCAAGTCGACTATATTCACAAAAATGTCGCCTCTCTCTCCTAAGTCAATATCGACACCTTCTGACAAAGAGCTGGATACAGGTTCATTCTTAGGAGAAGCACTTTGAATGGGCTCTTTAAAAGGAGGTGAGGGAGCATGTCCATGGCTTAACCTCAGGGCCTTTTTACCTAGGTTGACGTTACCCTCATAAGTGTCAAATCTTTTTCTTCCTCATTTCGAGGATGTTCCTCATTGATCTCTCCTTCCCTTGAACCAACGGAGCCTTACCCTTCCGTTAAATAAACTAGTCTTCTTTCTCTTCTAGGATCTATGACATTTTGAGCGGACTATCGACCCCAACTTGAATTTAGATCTTCTCAGGAGTCTTCTCCGACCCATCGGATTAGTCACTTTCTTCATTCTCGTCATCATCTTCACCAGAGTCATGGGAAAAGGAAATAGAATGGGTCTAGGCCCTAAAGTGAGAAGGACGACTGACGATTCCAATGGACCTCCCAAGGTGTAAAAGCCCACATCAGTGAAGATATTCATCTATGAGAAAGAACTTAATTGTGTGCTTTTGAGCATCGACAACTTTTAGGGTTCTAAGAATAGTGCCAAGTGTCAAATCCTTATTAATCTTCAGAAGAATTATACGGAATATATAAGAAGACTTATAGCAATTAAAGGAAATTCCAAGCATGGTGAAAGAGACTTAACTCCCATGGTCCATAAATGGGTGAATCCCATTGGACATTTATCAAAAAAGAACTGATTCTTGAATGAAGGAACTTTGCTGGAAAGATCCTGTATAAGTTTCCATGTACATTGCGCCTCAATATAAACATGTGATAGGTTAGCCTCTCTCTTTTTGAATAATAGAGGGCTACAACTAAGCAAAACTTGGGACACGATTGAGCATCCGTAGTACCTGATCAAATTATCTATCGGTTGTGTAACTCGGTGCAAGTTAATTCTGACTCTATGGATGAAGATAGCAAAGCCTGTCGAGCACGAGGGCAAAACCCTAGCTTCATTTTGTGAAGAATTCAAGATTTGATCTACTATCTTCTACCACAAAGTCACAGTCAGCTCGAATCTTCCTTTGCATCTATCACTAGGACAACTTCATCACTAATCATTAATGTAGCAATACGCTAAAATCCACATCACTGACCATCAATGGAGAAAAGTGAATTGATCTTTGATTCAAGACAATCTAAACTAGGGTATTAGATGGATTTGATCGGTAACGCTTTGAAATGAAGGAGATCACGATAGTGGGACCTGCTTAGAATGACAGTGATAGCTCTAGGAAGTGGTGGCTGATGGCGTTGGTGGGGAAGATCGACGGAAATAGCTCTTAAGTGGATGGAGAGCTTGGATCGGCAGACTGGGGCATCATGAGATTAGATTGGCTGGAGGACAAAGGCTCAGGTTGAACTGAAGTAAAGTAGGAGGTCAGCTCGTATAAAAAAAGAGAAAGGTGAAAAAAATTGTAAAGTGCTAGGATTGGTACTGATCAAATCCAATTGGATCGGTACTGACCTAAATTTACTCCTCCGAATGGTCTCAAATTTTCCCTATTTGACCTACTCGATGTTCGTATTCATTTTAGAAATTATCGAGTCAAGATCACTCTGTAATTACGAACAATGGAGATTCAATCTAAGGACTAGATAGTTAACCGGTATGTCATAGATGGCTTTTCAAGATGACCAGATACGACCAATGAAACTCCTTAAAACACAAAAGCTAAAAAATTCCAAAGAACAACTTGTTTATAACAAAAGCATACTCTGGGATGCAAATGTTAACCATGTTTTTAACCTAACAGAATTTAATGGGAGTTAGAACATTCAGATTAAACCAAAATGACTCAAAACTTGATCGGAAGGCCCAAAAATACAAGACAAAGGAATCCAGGAAGTTTGACTAAAAAATATGCTTTCTTTTTGGATCAACACCGATCCGATCCAATTGGATCGGTACTGATACAAATTGTAGTTCGTGATGGCCCAAATCCTTTTGCATTGTTACTCTATGCCTCAATCAAGCTCATCCAATAAGTTTAGTAACATTCCAAGCATTCGAGTTCAAGAAGTGAAGGTTCATCTAATACAGAATACAGTTTGATCTAACCCATAGGAAAATCGTCATCAAAACAAGTCAACAAGCTCTGAAATTATACAAAGAGCATCACTATGAAGTAAGAAGCATGACCAAATAATCGGAGCCAAAAATCGGCTAAGGATTTGGATCGGCACCGTTCCAAAAAATTGGCCAGTTTTGGCTCCAAACTTTTTGAGCTCTCTCTGCATAATGACTATAGACTCCTTGCAAAGAAATTCTCGGCCTAAGATCTTTCCAACCACTATAAATATCATCTCATCTGCAACAGAAGAGGGAGCTGCTCTGATCTCTGCTGAAACTCTTCCATTATTTCTTCGCTTCTTCTCCCTTACAACAGCCATTAAAGGGCCACTGAGATCCCACCAGTTGTCTCTGCCGATGGTGGCTTGAGCTAAATTAGGAATCACATTGTAATCCAAAGTACTTTGTAATAGAAATTGATCAACGAAAGCTATAAAGTGGACATAGGCTTTGTTAACGGCCGAACCATTATAAAAATCTCTTGTCTCTTTACTTGTTCTGCGATTTACTATTGGTTTTTCTATTTTATTTGCCTTGATAAATAGGGCTGATGCTTTCACACTCAATCCCGGGTGTTGGTTCGGTTTTTGGGTTAACAATATCATTGTTTATTAACTTTTATATACTTTGTTATATTATGATATAATTATTAAAGTAATCAATTTAAACCATATAATATTAAATCTTTAAATAAAACGTTATGTGACTAACTGCAAATGGTTGCAATCAAGGGTAATTACACAAAAGTAAAGTGACATTTTATTTTGTCAAGATGTTTTGAGAAAAGAATATAAATTCATTTGAGACAAGACTGTGTACCGCTCTCCAAATCTTGGGTAGTATATTACTCGTGGACGCCTAAGGCGCCAAGTGGTTACATACTTGTTAGTTATCGGATTACTATGGAATGGCTCAATGGAGAGTTCGCTATTAATTGATAACAAATAGATAAAAAAGGAAAGCTTATTGTAACGATTCCCTCGACTTGAAAATATTGTGGAACTTTTATATGAATACTTCACTTTAATTATAGTTAAATCATTGTATGGCTATCTATTAAGTGACTATAGTTGGGCCTAAGTGAAGCTTAGGAAGTGAAGCACTATCAAAATAGAGAATTCATCGACTCATTTGGTTAGTATCACAATCAACTGTAGCCAACCCAAAGTCAAAAACTCTAGACAAAGTGGTATGGTTAATAATAATGTTATTATCAAACAAGGGCTTTTTTTAGACTAATCATGTTGAGTGTGGATAATACTAGAATTTTGACTAATACCAAATTCCATATCCTAAAGTGGCATAGTTTTGACGAAGAGAATGCGTGTAAATTATTATTAATGAATGGTACCGTTTATGATAATACAAATTATGATTTTATTAAAAAGGTCTGGATTAAGCAACGAATTCGACAAATGTCACACCACCAGTTAAGGTGACGTGTCAACGTTAATATTTGAATAGTTCAATGTTAATCGCTGATGAATTCAAACTTCTATGCAACAACCGCATTTGTAAATTCTTGAAACACCATATGATTTAATTAGTTTATAAAGTTTATAGATTAATTTATTTAACTAATTCTAATAAATATTAACTATCAATCTATTTGATGTTTTGGGTATTGTTAGTAATTGTTTGGTGTCTGTTTATAAAAGTTATATATGGGTATCGATATACCATATTGATATATATTTAAAAAAGCTTCAAATATATTTATTTTACAAAATGGGCCTTGATATCTTTTGGTCCATATGGAATAAGATCATGGCAGACCAAAAGGAAGAAAGAAGTAATATAGATACTTATTTGGATTCAATTGAGGAATTAAATAGGAAGTTCTAAAAAAATAGAACGGGAAAGGTTTTCGTTCTCTCTACAAAAAAATCCCCCTCATTGATTATTTCATTCAATTTTCCTCTTTCTACATCCTCTTTCATGGTTGCAACTTCTCTTCTTCTTCACCCAGGGAAGAGATTTTGTCACCCCAAAAAAGTTAGAAATAAAATAAAAGTGGTTCATTCGATTCTAGGGAGATTTGATGGTGAATCAAGTATTCTAGGAGACAATTTGCAAATTGAAGTGTTAGAAGGGGCAAGGTCATTTCAGGTTCAAATTATATTTTATATGATTCATTTGTGATGTCCAACCTTGACCCAAAATTGATCTTTTTGTAAATATTCCATTGCCCCTTATTTGACTTAATTTAAAATTGTTTATATATTATCATTTGTAAAACATGAAACCAAATCTTTATACATATTTATGTGAAATAGATGGTTGATGTATGTATGTTTTGGCTATGATAAAATATGTATATACATATCTATAATCCATATATTTTACTTTTTCGAAATAATGAATTTTATATTCAAATATTTTGATTTTTCTTAACCATCCTTGTGTTGTTGAAATAATGAAACATCCTGAAACATATCATTTGGTTAAGTCATTTCTATTTTTTATTTTTTCATCGTTAAGTAAAATATATTTGAAATTTAAACTAGAGTTAATTTTGAATTATAATATGTACACACACATATGTAATGTTTTGATAATCAATTCTTATTGTAATCTTAATTATGGAAATGTTTTAAAGGTGACTTTGTTTTCATTTACTCATATGATACTTTAGATTTAAAATTTTAATGGTAAAAATTAATTATGGATAACTCCGTGTTTACCTTTCCTTTAGAGATACTATTTAATTGAAAAATCAAAAAAGAGAATGGTGAAATTATTCAAATATGTTACCGTTTCTTTTTTCATTTTGAACACTCAGTTGACTTGATGTAGATCTATTGTTCACATATTTCTCTTCTTCTTTAGCATAGCCCTCAACTATATTGTATATATTATCTTTTATATATATGTGTGTGTGCGCGCGCGTTTTAAAGACACATATGTATATATAAATACATCAATGGCTATATATATATTAGACAGACATACACAAACATATATATATGTCTGTTTGTATGTATGTCTAAACTATATATAGGTTGCTACTAATATGTGTGTACTAACCATATAAATATATTGTAGAATAATTAAACATATGTATATACTAAGCATTTATATTCTTGATATGCATGACACTTTTTACATGTCAATGTAAGTTTAATATATATGTATATACAAAGGATATAAATCTCAATATCCATAAGCGTATCTATATGTGTGTGCACACTATAACAACCAGAAATTTTAACACTTTTAATAACGTAATTAACTGGAATTTTCATTAAATTTAATGGTAAGATTTTAACAATGAAAATTTTATATTTGGCATGCGTTTATTGAAGCACAACAAATGGTAAATATATAGTTGAAAATATGTAAGTTAGTTCTGTTGTGTAATTCTCGATTTCAATTTAAAATCAGTTAAATAGATGAAAATAAAATATTTTCGAAATCTGGATATTTTTATATAATAAAAATGTAGATCATTTTCTGAGTGAGACGCCATATTTCGTTTCGCTAAATTTGGACTGCTCTAGCTCCGTTTATCTTATTTTCGGCGTTTTAGCAGCATTTCGGCAACGAAATATTGACTTTTGATAGGATGATCGTATCTTTCATATCTATATACCACTCTGTTCATCTAGTTATGCTAATATCTGTAGTATATTCATTTGTGTATTTCGGAGTCTGATACGCGGTGAAATCAATAAAACAATTAGCCATATTGGTTCCATCTTCGAGCCTTTTTAGTTTCCTATTCATTTCCTACCGTATAAATCTAACAGCCACTAGCAATTAATATACTTTGGATTCAATAGTTGAATTTTGCTGTTCCCTGTTTCAATCTATTATTACTGATTCTATCCCTTCCTCTTCATTATCATGCTAGCTTCTGAAAGTTAAAAATATACAAGTTTATATTTACATTGTTGCTTTTTTTCTCGAGATCTACCTGCTCATTTCTTCTTTTGGCCCGAAGCAATCCTTGTCTCTCATCATTTTTTCAACCGGCCTCTCCATACTCGATCCGCCGCTACCCTTATCCCTTTCCCTGTGTCCAGCCGTGCCCACAACCACCTCCCCCTCACACCCATTCCATTGCAACTCGGCCGAGCTCAGTCACGTCACCAGCCTGCACATGTGTCGCCATGCAACCCGTGACCCTTTCCACCTTCAACCGCAATCCAACCCTTACATCAGGAAACTCGCTCACCGCCCGACTGCTCCACCGACCGACTACCGCTCTAACCCACCGCCGCCTACACCTTCACCAAAGCCACCCCACAGCGCCTTCCCTCCCCTTTTTCAACCTCACCCGACCAGATCTCCAAGCCTAGCATCATACTCCTCTGATCGAAGTGCTCACCTGCCTTTCCATCCCTTAGCAGCCAGACCCCACCTTCCCTCCCTCATCTGCCGCCTGATCGCCTCCCTGACCTGATCACTAAACCCTAACTCAGCCGATGGCTGCACACAGCCTTCGCCCCGCCTTCGACGCCAACTTGTCCACTTCCCTATGCCTGTTGTCAGCCTCCTCTCTTCAGAACCACCAACGTTATCCCACCACTAAGAAAAGCAACCGTGCATCTCGACTTTCGACAATCCCCTCCCCTCTCCAACCTTATCAGTTCATCTCTCTTTTATTTTTATTTTTATTTTTTATTTTTATTTTTTATTTTATGAAGGTATATATATTATTGTGATTATTTCATGATATGTTTTGTTAATATCTAAAATGTGTATACTTATATATATATATATATATATTGTTTTGTATTCTGAAATGCATATATTTATATAGAATATGCTTTGTTAATATTGAGATGTATATATTTATGTAATATGTTGTATTGACATTAATATTAATATCTTGGAAAGTGTGTGTATATATATATATGTTTATTTATGTTAATGGTAATGCTTAAAAATGTATTTAAAGAAATTTTGAAAGAAATGTATGGATTTTATAAATATTATGTTTTAGTATATAATATGTGTATGTAGATTATTTAAAATATAATATATATATATATATATTTTGATTTCAAATATATATTTTGTCCATTAATTCAAGTCCGTCGTGCTTTGCCTTGTTCATTGAATTCGTGTTCATCGTGTCGTGCTTTGGAATTTGTGCTTAGATTGTCACATCTTACTTATTATTTCTCTAACCTCGAAAGGTGAGCAATCATTTACGATTAACTTTCTTTTGTTTAGTAAATTAATTTCACTTGAAATGATGATTAAAAAATGTTGTTAAATTTGAATTAGTTAGTAATTTGACTGTTAAATATGATATGTCATTTTCTGTAATTATTTACCTATGACATATGACACCATAAACCTGTTGTATATATTATATTTAAATTTGTTAGTGATGGTATATGCATGTTGTTGATATGTTATCTTATTATCATATATTTTTTCTCACTCTACAAGTTTCCAGTTAGTTTAGAATTTCCTATGGGTTGAAATGATACATACCCAAACGATCTAGTGGATTAGGGAAAAATCGTTATGGGTTGAAATGATAAACCCAAGCGATTTTATTGATTTTGAATTTTGGGATTGCGGGTTGAAATGATATATATTTGTAAATATTAAATTTATCTTGCGGATTGAAATGATAAATATCTGTATCACTTGATCATAGGATAGAAAACTGTATACGGACACCATTGGTCTATTCTAAATAATTTCCAAATTTTGAAAAGGGAAATATATGTGTTTTAAAAGATAGTGATTTTTAAATATAATATAAAGATTTTAATTTTAGTATATGTGTAAAATTTAGATTTTTAAAATTATATGTTTCGAGTATTTTAAAATTACAAGTTAAGTTTTAAAATGTAAATTATAAAATTTTATTTAAAACTTTATTATTTCTAAACATAAAAAATAAGAATTAAAATTGATTTAATAACAATAAGATTCAATCTAATAATAATTAATATGATAAAATTTAATAAGAATTCAACTTAACTGTTATACACATAATATGTTTAAAATATTATTTAAATTTATATTAATATTTTGAAAATAGATAATAACTTTAAATAAACATAGGTTGGAAGATAAATTAAATAAGAATTTATTTGCAATTTAATTAAAATTAAGTAAGAATTGATTTATAATTAAATTTGTTTAAAATTGAATTTAAAAAAGGTTTTTTGGACTTATTGATTTAGAGATTTTGAAAGGTATGATTTTGTAACTTGATTTGATAAAAAGTGATTTAATAAATATTTTCAACTTTAAATAAAATTGTAATTAAATATTTAATTTCGATTTAAGTTTGAAATACGGTATTTTATTTAAACATTTATAACAAGGTGATAAAGAGAATAATTCCAAATTAAATATAACTGAAATTGAATATTTAATGTTGATTTAAAATTTTATTTTTGGAGATTTTATTTGAATGTTATTTAATTGATTAAGTGAATATTTCAAATTTAAATAAAATTGCAGTTGAAATTTTAAAATATAAACAGAATTTATCAAATTGGGTTATTGTAAATGGTTTGGATATTTAAAAAATAGAAACCTATTGAATTGGAAATGCTTTACATTTGTAGTTCAAACCTGGATTTGAAATCGATAAATTAAAAACGGTTTTAATGTGAATCTGAATTGAGATTGATTTAAATTGAATTCGAAACAAAGAGTTGATTTGAATTGATTTGTAAAATTGGAAGAAACAATTCTAATTTAAAACCATTTTAATATATATATATATATTATTTTAATATATGTACTATTTTAATATATAAACTATTTTAATATATAGACTATTGTGTGATTATGATTATTGAGAATGAAAATGATTTAAATTGAGTAATGATTTTGAAAGTGATATGATTTTGAAGGTAATATGTTTTCGAAAGTGATATGACTTTGAAATGTATATGATATTTTGATATGAATTATGAAATGTTTGAAATATAAAATGACCATGGTGTGAAATAAGTGTTTGTTTGTTAAAGAGACCGGGATCGGATATTGTCATATTCTCTGCCAATACCGAAAACCATTTTAACAATTATGTACGTGGTGGAGATTCCGGAACAGAGTAGGATGGTTTGACAATAATTCTGCATGAAATATTAACGCAGCCCTAACTCCCGTGATCAGCTTGATGCGACTAAAACAGGAGCCACGCCAGGCCAAGTGAGTTCGCACCTCTGATCGAGCATGCTTCTTCGATACCATTCTATTACTTTGTGATTTGATTGGGTGAACCTTTGATTATGGGAGTGTGTTTCGAGGTGGACGGTAGTAGCTGCTATGCATTACCACCGGTCCAGATCCACCAAACGGTGGTATCCTATCCTGGGCATTGCCTCGCGTGCCTTGTCAAATGGCTTATCACGCCCTCTACGAGTTTGCTTTGTACTGTACCTATGGAGTTCTCCCCGAGTATCCCATCAGTTTGGTAGGGCTTACAGTATCTATATAGACTACGAGAATATATAAAATTGTGTTAAGGAGGTTATGGGTAACGCCTTAACGCTATTTTAATAGTTTACTTTACCATAGACATTATACATGTAGCATATTGTACAATGTATGTAGGTAGTTTAATGGATCCTTAGAGGGTGGAAATCTTGAACATCCTTTGAGTTACTTTGTATTTCACTTGACATTTCAACTGAGTTGATTTACTGGTATAAGAATGTTAAATCTGACTCGAGTGTTTTATGTTTTGCATTATGCTCGGGTCAGACTGAGTGTCAACATTTGAGACCCGCCTTTGAAGCTTGAAGTTTTGCTTGAAGATCTATCTCTTATCTATTCAACTTTGTAGTTATCTCATTTTCCAGTTGTTTATATTCAAACATGAAATTTTCTTATGTATTAGGGACTACTATGTATGTGAAATTTCTGTTGTACCTTGTTTTATACTCTGATGTTGTAGTAGCTTCACGAACTACTATTTATCTATTCCGCTAACTATTATTTTATTACTTTGTGTCTGTGATTCCATGATTGATTTTATTTACTATATATGCTAAATTTTACCAAATATAAATTAACAATTTGTTATTTGAAGAATTCAAGTTCGACATGTGTGGATGATTGTCAATTTGAATAGTTCGAAATACCAACTTGCTTGCGCATCTTTATGTTTTCGTGTAATGTTATTGTTGGAACCAGGTCGTTCTACAGTGGTTAACATAGGTACATTTAAAAAATCCCCTGTTTGGATCATAATTAGCCTATGAAGTATAATGGATTTCACTAGACCCAATTTCGTTACTAAATAAAATCGTATTTTATTTTACTTAATTTTATATTTGTTTATTATTGATTAATTCAAGTAAATGTTTAATTTTAAATGTATAATATATGCAGTCAGTGATATAATAGTATAACATAATATAATATAAATATGTGTATAACTATATATATTATACATATATATACAAGTAATAAATTTATATACGTATCTACAATATAAATGCCTAAGTATGCACATATGTTTGAATATACTACAATTTATGTAAATGGTTTTCATACACATATCAATAGTAGCTTCTATATATAGAAGTATATAAATATATGTATATGTGATATTTTGTTGCCAGTTATATGTACATAATACACACACACCATCTACAAAATTATGGGAACAAATTTATATAATAAAATTATATATTTCAAAACAAGAGAATGTTTGATTAAAAGTGAAGATGGAAATAAAATTTTACATTAGCTCCGGATAAATCAAATCAAAACTAAAAAGGAAATAGAATAAAATATTGTTATATATTTCCTCCTTTATTAAAGCCAATTCGTAATTGATTAAACACCATATGAAATTCCATTTTTAACCACAAAAAAATATTCTAAATTTAAAATTATAGATTAGAAAATAAACATTAAATATGTAAAAAATTAAAAATACTATCAGAACTTAATGTATTGTCCCAATCACACAATTAATTCTAAAACATTAGACATATACATATACATAGGTGTGTATAAAGTGAAATAAGATTTGATTTCAAAACATACAGTTGACTAAGTAATGAACTTGAATATATTAATTTAAAAAAATTAACCTGACTTAATGTTTAACTTGATGTTAGTTTCAAATTTTGAAAACATAAAGATGAAGTATATGAATAGACAAACAGACACACACACAGATATAAATATATATATTTATATATATAATATACATAATTCAATTTAATTAAATAATATAAAAAAAGTGTAATGGAAAAAGTAAAATTTATTACAACAATTCGGATCTATGTAAACTCACAATTAGTTTACTAGTTCTGATCCCACAAACAAGAAAATTAGTTTCAGAATAGAAATTTATTTTAGCTAAATAATTAATTGATTAAAATTGTGATAACAAAAGTAAGTTTTATAGAAAATCAAATCTATATTAATTAATGATTTTAGATCTAATCAGAAAAATATCAATACAAAAATAAAACAAAGTTAAGATTGATTTTGCACTTACTTGATAGTACATCACGAATGAATTTGGAAAGAGGAATCAAACTTAAAAAGCCTTGACATTTGTAAAACCTTGAGCTGTGACTTTTCCTTAGATCTCCAAATGAATCAACACCCAACTATGTAAGAGAAGAACAAACCATCTAGCTTATAATTTCCTTTGATTTTTTTTGATTTGAAGTTGTTTTTTTCAAGGTAAAATGTTACAACCCTCACATACGAACACACTGATCCAAAGCAAAAAAATGGCATTTGAACTTGTGTCATGCCAATAAGTATGAATCATTGTGTTTTATGGTTTACATCATACAAAGATAAATATAATTTTAAAATATTCTACACTTTTAGATCTCACAATGTAAGATAATAAAATATAAATATTGAAACTAACCAAAAGTAATATAGTTTTAAGATGACCATGGTCCATACAATAGAAAAGAAATAGTCTCTCCAAATGTCAATATAAATAAAGTCTGTCTGATAAATAATGTGATGCCCCACCCTGAGACCCACATTAACAAAGATTATTACTAGGTGATACCGTCCGCTAATGCGGAGAATGGGGCTGGTTAGGAGCGACCATTTATAGCCTTATCTTAAATATCTATTAAATACGTCGATAAATGCTCTATATTTTTTTCTAATTCAAGTGGATTGACATATCCAATAAATACTTAATACAAAGCCATAGGTGTCAATAAGATCTACTAGAACAAAATACAACAACTCAAATGCAAAACACATCATAGAATAGCAGATAATCAGATATATGTACACATATACAGATACATCAAAGAGTATACAAAAAGATACATCACATATGTGGTATGACAACCACAATACAAACACGAGTCAAAAGAATATACATATTAGAGTAGCAATAAAAAGGACTACACAAAAGCTATAACAGAAAGAGCTAGCAGAAAAGTCCATGCGAAAGCAGAATAGGCTAAGTCCAAAGGGTACCTAACATTAAACACCTCGGTTTGACCCGGGTATAAAATACATGGGTCAGTCTAGCTAAACAAATCAGTTTACTAGGATAAGCGATAATATGAGCATAAGGATAATGTGATAATATTCCTGAATAGGAAGGAACAATCTAAAGTGTATGATTACATCGAGTGATAATATGGTATCACTACACAAACGTATAATCTCAAAGGAGATAAAATAACCCACAAAACGCTAAAACTAGCGAGCCACGTATCATCGGCATTCATAAAACATCAAATATGGCTTAGGGGAAAAACTAGACCCGCCATCTTGGCAAACCCAAAACATTCATAAAGTGATCCCATCTCAAACACACCATAAAGCAAATCTCAGGTAAACGCCAAAAGGTAAATCTTATATAATGCCATTATAGGTAATTCAAATTTCAAAAATAGAACTTCCAAGAGTTCAAATTCCTAAACGTAATAACCACAACTATATATCGAATGGTTCAAAGGAACAATTTCGAAAAAGTGCAAGCACTAGAGAAATCACAAACGTCAATGAAATCATCTCAAAGATATAGCATGTGCTTATGGCCGAAGCCCGCCAAGTACTGCTCTCTCAATATAAGGCGACATGTCTCTTAGACAAACGTCCCGAAGGACAATAAATACATCTCTTAGACAAACATATCGAAGGACAACGTCCCACGGGACAAATACATCGCAATGGACAAATATGTCGCTTAGACAAACGTCCCGAAGGACAAATGACCCGAAGGTCCAGTACTGGCAAATACGTCTCCTAGACAAATGTGTCACAAACTTTCGGATAGGAACCGAACAGTGTTAACGTGTGTCCCATACTATACTTTCATACTAAATGGTTTACTAACCGCTAGTAAATTTCACACTCAAGTCAGTAAAAAAAATTACCTTAGCTTATTGGTAAACTCGACCCGTAGATCAAAATGATCAAACGGACAAGTCAGGAATTAACTGATAAGTTAAATGCACGTGTCTCATACCACGTGTTTTACCAAACCATTTAATTTTCCTTCTCATTCGCTCGAATAGTGCAAAAATGTGTATTTCATATATAAAATAATTTACCCGAGAAAACCAGCTTTTAATACCAATTTTGAAAGCCATATTTGAAAATTCCCGTATTATCGAGAGAAAAATAGATTCTATATTTGAAAATACTTTAAAAATACCATAAATAATAATTTAAAATGCCAATTTATTTAAAAAATTATTTCAGAAAGGTTTGGGAAAATCCGTGCTCCAAAACGAATAAAAACCAAGAAATCACTCAAATCGATATTCAAATTTAATCCAAAATTTGAATTTCGAAATCTCCAAAATTTGGCTTGTCTACCGATAGACATCATGGCCTCAAAAATGTTTAGAAATATCATAAAAACATGAAGTAAAAGTCAATAGTCGGACGGAAAAAGAACATAAAAATGCATCTTCAACACAATATCCAGGTCTGAAATCTTCTCTGAGTTCAAATTTCGAAAATGAAACAGGTAGACAAACGACCTATTGATTAAACTAAAAATTTGTCAGCATAAAGTAGAAAACTTCGGCTTTCAAACAAGAAATCGATGAATTTCGACTGGAAATTAAAAGGTTACGTTGTCTCAAACATTGACTCAGGCCATGTTTGCAGTAGTTCAAAAACAAAAATATGCCCAGGCCTGACAACTATCTTGAGTCCAAATTATAGGCCTGAAACAAAGGAACAACGACCTCATATTGAGCTAAAAATTGGTATGCACATATTAGAAAACTTCATCTTTCAAACAAAAAAATAATCAATGAATTCTAGTTGGAAATGAAAAAGTTACAGTGTCTCAAACATGAACTCAGGGCATGTTTGTAACAGTTCAAAAAACAAAAAAAAGAAGTACAGGCCTGAAAACCATCTCGGGTTCAACTTACAGGCATGAAACAGAGAACCAAATTACCTCGGATTGAGTTGAAAAGTTGTAGGTGCATAGTAGAAAACTTTATCTTTCAGTCAAAAAATGAATCGATAAATTCCATTAAGAAAGGAAAGAGTTATGCTGTCTCAAACATGGACTGAGGCCATGTTTGCAGCAACTCAGAGAACAAAATTTCTACAAGCAAAAATCAGTGTTTGTGTTGATTTTCTACCACTTTTTTGAACATCCAAATGAAAATATTTCTCAACCAAAATTTACAGAAATGAATGTCAGCATGCAGGCTACCAAATGCAAGAAATTCGACAACATTTTGTTGCTGGAATCAAAAGATATTAGCATGCAAATTACCAAACAGAGAAGGTTTTGACACAAACAAAATTGAAAGTAAAAACAAATTACAAAGCAATTTTTTCGTAGATTTGAGCAGTTTTAAGCATTGGCTTCAGCTAGAATTGTGAGCTATTCAACTCAACTTTCAAAATACTAGTGCTATAAGTGCAAGTCGGAGAAAAGGCGCAAACTTTAGCCTTGAAAGATGCTTCAACGACCTGAAAAAGAGTTTACAATGACATGCAACACCAAGTCTTCAATTACAGACACCAACTTCACCAAATCAGAAATAAATGAAAGGAGTTTGAGTTTTCGCTTTGATTACCTAAATTAAATTGACTTTGAATTGATTATTACAGCAAAAGATTGACTAAAGTTAGAGATTTTGGCTTTTGTTTTGAAAGAGGAAGTGGGTTTTTCTTAGTTTACAGGAAGAAGAAAAAAATACGGTACGTTCTAGTAATGAGAAGGAGATGTTTCTTCTTTTTTGGTTATGAAATTTAATAGGCTAAGACCCAACAACTAAATTAATTTAGCCTCTAAATGAAATTAACACACCAAAATAACTTATACATTAATATTTTTCAAGTTATAACAACTATATGTAAATGTTTTCACTTCTATAAAATCACACAACATATTTTATGTTCTAAAATTTATTTTACAACAAAAGAAATACACAACATAATGAAATACACAATTTACAAGAAACACCATTTTTTTTAACTCCAAAAATAAAATAATCTTCTTGCATAATAAAATGCAAAAAACCATTTTAACATCAATTTTATATCCAAAACTTATTTTTAAACAAAATTCCTTCTTTCATTTAAAAAAAATACTTATTTTAAAAATTAATAAAATAAATATTTGGCAATAATTATTAAAGTTATTGCATTTCTCTAAATTAAATCATGTTTTACACATTTTTAACACAAATATCCAAAATAAAGTTTCAAAACTTTATTTCATCATTTTAAACCCATTGTTTATTCCAATAAAATAATGTCCAATTTATTTTATTTCACTATATTAACGATAACCACTGTTATAATTTAATATTATAGGTAATCATCAAAACCAGGGTTGTTATAAATAAATAAGGTACAAAGAAGAATTACCTAGTATCTCCATGCACCTTTCCCAAGTCACCCTACTTAATTCCCTGTCTTCTTGCAATAGATATAAATCGGAAGAATGGACTGGCTCAGACACGGTCCAGTGAATGGATTATCTCACTAGTGATATGGTATTGGAAAGTGATTAAATTGTTGTTATAATATGCATAACCTAGGTTTTCGTTTATGTTCGTAACTATGTATAAGGAACTTGTTAATTTACGCAATTCAGGATAACCATCCCTAACAAGCCTATCTAATAACAATTAACGAGAAGTTCCAGCCAAAGGTTGGACATCCAGAAACTAAGTAAACCTAGGGATATTCCATGTAACGCATCAAGATTACGGTCTTGATAATAAACCGCCTAACTGTACGTTGAGTTAACATCCTCAACGGTGAACCGCTTAAGTCATTTATTCACAGTGAGGATACATCACTATGGCTGAGCATGCACCAAGTATGCAACACCAACAATTCATGGCTTGCCAAAGCATCGAGTAACCTTCTTAGTGGTAAACATATCATATGCTCTATGTCATTCAACCCGATAGCTAAAAGGGTCGATAAACAATTTGACCTTATTCAACTGCTAGACCGATCGTCATACCTACTATTGCGGCATCTCCGTCACTGCTTCCCCACTGTCATCACATCAAACATATGATTGAGTGCGCTATGGTAATGATAGGAGCATCTAGTTTCGATATAATCACATGCCTCATTGGGTATCACATTATATACGCCATAAAATGTCAACATAGGTACATCACCAAGTGTAGAATCAATCACACTTGTTGCATAGCACCATATAGTTGTGTGAACTCCTAAAAAGCTAGAGGTAGTGGGAACTAGTTTCCTCGATCCGCCTTACTTAGCCCGTACCAGGTCTAGGTTCAACCTATGCTTGCTTCAAACACTCTAACACCTGAATGGCATATTTAGATGGTTAACCCTGGTAAAGACATCTAGATTGGTCCAAATGTGTAATTATATGTTTAAAATTTTCTCAAGGCATTTAGACATCTGCCCTTTTATTCAAACATCTGAATTTGATTCCAAACATTTGAATATAGGTTTAGACGACTGAATCGTATAGAATTTGAACCGTTTTCTTTCTACTTCGCACTATTGAAAATTTAAGCACCTGATTTATAGATCAGATGTCTAACCTGGTATATATCATTGTTTTTTATGTTTTACTTTCATCTATTCTTTTTTCAGGTTTTACTATAATTTTGATTTCTTTTTTATTTAAATTTTGGGCAGATAATTATATATAATTCCTATTATATTCATTTCTAACTACATGTAGTTTACCAATTTGATTAGATATTCTCTTATTTATCTACGTATATTTCAAAATTAAAAGAGTCAAATCTAGGTAAAATTAAAAGGTATATGTGTAGATCAACTTCTGTTTTCATAGACCAATTTAAACACTCCTTATAAATTCAGATTAGTATCGATTTAAACATGGATTTTTTAATCTACTCTTTGTCCAAGTTTCATCGATTTATATTACCAAAGACATTATTTAGGGATTTTACAACATATTATTCCAAGTAAACGCATAAATTTAAAGTTTCCAATTCAATTGAAAACATGATTTCGCTTTTAAACAGATATATAAAGGAAATTCAATTGCTTGTTTATATAATAAACACATTGTAATAAATCCATTCACTAATTTGGCTTTCCCTTCTCTTTAACCTTGAAATTCCTCTTTGAGGGTATCCTTCCCAGATCTCAATACTTTGATTAGTTTGCTCTTCCCTTCTTCTCACTTTAATTTAATGTGTTTTACATTTGATTTACAAGTTGGTGATGAATTAGAAAATGTTTAGATCCGAATCTAGATTGAGAAGTTTGTAGGAGGAAGATGAAGATTAATGTTTTTTAGCGAAATCTAGGGTGGAAGCTTAGGTTCTATTTATAGGTGAAATTAGGTTTATGAGGCTTAATCTCAAAAACAATAATTATAGAAATGCCATCAATTCTAATTTTCAACAATTTTGAGTCGTTCCATCAAATTCCGCAAGCTATATCCTTTTTGACTGTAAACGGCATTTAGAACGCAATAGAGCTGGTTCTAAAGACTAATTACAACTTTTGTGAAAATTTACTATGTTGCCCTTTTATGTAAAATTGCATTTTACCCTTATTAATATTTTAATTTATAATTAAAATTTTTGAGGTGTTATAGAAATAGAAGCTATGGATTTTGGGAGAGAGGAGGAAGAAAATTTTCTTTCAAAAAGAAATGAAATGATGAAATTTGTTTTTAACGGTAAAGAGGAACCTTCCCTTTTTCCTCACTAAACTTCCTTATTTAATTCTACTTTAAAATTTATGCAAATCCATTCCCTCATCTCCTTTAATTAATTATTTTTAAACCCCATTTAAAGTATGTTTTATAGATAAAATAAGGTACGTAGAAGAATGACTGCAAATAATATATCTCCAAGCGTGATGTCATCTTCTCCATGGACCATTCCAAGCCACCTTACTTGCTGCTATGTCCTCTTGTAATAGATAGAAAAATGAAAAAATGGAGGGGAAAAAGAAGGTCTATGAATGAATTTTATCACTAATGGTATGGTGCTAACAAGTAATAAAATTGTAGTCATAATCTACAAAAATTAGGAGTGTTCATTTGTTTTTGTATACTATGTGTAAGGAATTTGTCAATTTATGCATTATGGGGTAACCATCCCTAACATGCCTAAATTTAATAACGATCAATGGGAATTTCTACCTGATGGTTGGACATCAAAAACTAAGTAAACCTAGGATATGCCAAGTAACACATAAAGTATACAATCTCGATAATAAATTGCCTAACTATATGTTCAGCTAACATTCTCAACGGTGAACCACTTAAACCACACATACACACCGAGCATACATCGCAATACCTAAGCATGTACCAAGCAACCTAATAGCTAAAAGGGTCGATAAATAATTTGACTCTTTCGTAGGTTCAACCTCCTGGTCGGTGGTCATCCCTTACTATTACAGATGTCTCTATCACCACTTCCTCACTATCGCCATATCAACCATGCAACCAAGTGAGCTAGGGTAATGATAAGAGCATTTAGTTGCGATACAATCGCACAACTCATTGTAAATGTTATACATGCCATGAAGTATGAAACTAGGCACATCATTAATTGGAATTGATCTTGATTAATTCGTAGTTCCATACAGTTATGTGAACTCCTTAAAAGCTCTAGGTAGTAGGATTAAGTTTCCCCGATCCATCTTAGTTGGCCTGCACTAGGCCTAGGATCAACATGGGCTTACTTTAGCCACTTAGACATTTATATTACATATTCAAACATCTGACATTAGTTCAGATGTCCAGATTTTGGTCCAGGCATCGAACTACATATACAAATTTGCTACTTACAACCAGACGTATGACCTATTATTCATGCGTTTGACTTTGAATTAGGCATTTTAATATTGGTTCAGACATATGAATCATGTCCGATTTGAATTTTTCCTTTTGTTTTGCATTGTTAAGAATTTAACCATCTGGTTTCTAATCGAGACATCTGATCTTGGTATAGTTTGTCATTTTTGATCTTTTAATTTTACCTCTACTTTCTACACCTTATTACAAGCTTTGATTCTATTTATGTAAAAATTTGGCACAAACACCAAAAGATATACATTAGAGAACTAAACGAAGAAAAGAAAATTAAAATGAGAATAAATAAGAACACGTAACAATTATAGTGGTTTGACTAATCAAGGCCAATGTCTACTTAATTTTTTTTCTAGTTCTGATGATTTTTTACAAGGCTATCCTTAGGGATCATTGATGATTTGTGGAATTACAAGTAGATTACAAGAATTCGTTAGACAACCAAAATATCCCCTAAACTATGCCTATACTCCTCCATTTATAGTTGTAGGTTGCCGAGATCCTCTCCATCACGTTCACGCCCACATTCCCGTGTCTAGGAGGATTTGTGTAGAGAAGACCATGGTCACATTAACAACTTCCATGGATCAGTACCGATCCATGCTTAGAGATCGGTACCGATCCACGAAGTTGTCTTCTAGGTCTTTTCTTTGACCTTGTGTAAGCTTGACTTGTTTATGCCTTTGTCTTTCCTATTTTGTTTTCTTCATTAGTGTCTTAGGCCAGAATGAACTTCTTGATTTAAGGATACGACGATACTATTTGACTTGTGCGTTGATAGTAATTGCTGATGTGAACTAGTGAACCATCCTTCATTGCATGAAATTGGTCATGAACACCATAACTTGACAACGTGTGAGGTAGATGGCCATTTACGGGGAGTTTTTAGGATCAGTACTGAACCCAGTTTAGGGTCAGTACTGATCCAAACACCTTTGCGTCCTGGGTCTTGAGCTTATTGCTTAGGAGAGGTAGGTGTGTAGGCGTTGCTTGGGCCTTACTTTCCATCTTTGGTATAGATGCATTGATCGTACTTGGTGTCTGAGTTCAATGGCCATCACTCTGGACTTTCTTCTTGTAATAACCTATCCGTTTGACCGACCTAAAGCATCTAAGAATGGCTTGGTCATAAGGTTGGATAACATTTATATGTGAAGCTTATATGTTGTGGATCGTAGATAGTCCGAGCCTTTCTTTACTACGACAGCAGGTCCGCCAACATCAAAATATGTGGAATATAACATAGAATCTACTTGTCCTACAATACCCACGAAGAAACATACCCCTCAGTCGATTAGGAACAAAGAAGTACAGACCATGGAAATAATTCCTTTTGCGCCAAAATTGAAGGGCCCGTAGTTGGGGCCACCACTGACGTTAATATGGGCGATGCTATTATTCTGGATGACCCTCAAGGTTCCCCAGTATCAAATGTCAATGAGACATTTCTTTGGAGGATATGTGGGAGACATGGATGAAGTGTTGGTTCCATCGTCCCATCAACAGGCGCTTCTCCCACAAGTTGGAACAGGGCTTGTAACCGGTAAATGTGTATGGCTAGCTGCATTCCACGGTTTAATTACCTTATCCACTGGATGCTTCAGTTTATGATGCTAGCTCTGTCTCAGTTACATCCAAATAGCCATGCCTTCTTGAATAGCTTGTATATAATTTTTGCCTATCACTTGAACTGAGAGCCTAACACTTGGGAGGTTTTCTATTTATATAGCTTCAACCACCGAAAAGAATCCCATTTACTTACCTATCTAGAGCCCTCCAAGCGTTGTTGAATAGTGATGATCCTCTAGAAAAGGTTAAGCTATTTCAAAGATGTGTTTTTCTTTATTCAACCATCCATCTGGCTTTGTGTAGAGATGGCTATCTAGATGTAAGTCTTATTCTTATTTCTTTCCCCCGATGTGACTGTTGTCATGTTGAATATTCATGCTGATATCTTCTATGGATGCATATAATTCAAGAAGACCTATTGGTGCAACTTTAAAACCACCCTTGCATCAATTCATCAAGTTCCCCTCGAAGAAAGGTTGATGAGAATGTTTGCACCAAAATTGTTCAAAAACACCCGATAGTCTATAATTCACAATCACCAATGAATAATAAATATGAAGATCACTCCAAAAATTCAAAGGAAAGCAGTAAACAACACAGAATTTATAGTGGTTCGACGATCTGGCCTACGTCCACTCTGAAGTTTATGACTTTATTGATTCACTTGATGATTTCAATCGATTACAGTAAGTTACAGTAGGTTATAGCTCTGAAATTCGAATACAACGATGGTGGTGAAGTGTAGAATTGAATCCGGCAGAGTATGGGCGACGAATGGAAAAAGATCCCTTTTCTGTAGGCTTCAGGGGGTTGTTTATTGGTGTAGGAGGCTGATATCACGCTCAAACTTCGGGAGACTCCTTCTGGAACGTGAGTGGGCCCACGCGACCGATCCCAGAAAGTTTCGACTCGATCCGTGACCGATACAAACCAATTTCGTATCAGCCAAAAATGATCCAATCGTGTTGAAACTTGGCAGGAATGTTCTTTATCTTCTACTTAAGCTCCGGTGAAAATTTCGTAGCATTTGGACCTGTTGTTTGTGAGATATGATCGATGCAAGATTGTGATTTTCGTATGCTGCCGAGTTCGAATCCATGGTTTCGTATCCATCCCTTCGAATCGATCTGGACACGTGAGGACGTGGTGACGTGGCGCGAGATTCTTGGATCGCTCCACCTTTTATGCCGCGTTGATCAATTCATTCCTAGGCTTTTGCGTTGGTTACATCGACACGTTCGCATCTATGGCTCGTGCTCTATTTCGTGTCGATGAAACTCTGTTCGCTTCGATGATTGTATCGATATTTGGGGTGCCATTTCGTATCGATCACTAAAGGGAGTACTGCTCGTATCGATTGAATTTGACTCTGCTCGAATCTATCAGCTGATCGATACGAAATAAAGGCTCCTATTGAGCGATACGAACAATGATCCACGATTTCTGGGGATCGATACGAAAGGCGAATCTAGGATCGATGCAAGCAGGGCTTCCACGAGATTGACACGAACAGATTCGACACGAAAAGATGACCTTGATTGATTCGAACATGGGGACACGAACATTTTGATCGATGCGAACCTGATGGATTTGAATTGAGCGAGGCGAGGTCATTCTGATGGGTATGAACCTAATGGATTCGAATAGGCCATCACCTCGACTCTTTAATGGATATGAACAGTATATTTTCTCCAACTTGTATCGATCATATCTCATTCATACGAACTCCGATTATACTGAAATTTAAAATGCCGGCTTTCATGGCTTTGCTTGTCATGTCTCATCAATTGTGGCCCGATCGGGACTCAGACAAAATTCGTCGATATCCATAGCAAACCTGTAATGCATAATCGATATTCGTGCCTAGTAATCACTGATTTTCGGTTAATTTTTGGGTATCTTGGTTTTTTCAAAAGGTGGGATAACAAAGGACACTTCTCACAGACAAGAATCAATTGGCTTATAACTAAATAAAAGAGGGCCAAATTGTTAGTCATGTTGTGGAAGCTCTAGAGGACACCGAATCCGATTAAGAGCTTGAAGTTTAAGCTGATATAGTTGTAGATTAGATAGTGCGCCTAGTCTCGGACGCTGTAGTTAATACTTAGATGGTGATGGGTACTAATTTAGGTGACGAGGGGTCTGAAGGGCACGATGATGGGAACGACAATTCAAGCCATGGATCCCACATTGAAGTTGATGGTCATAGTCATGTGTCTTCGACCTCTGTCCAGACCAAAATCAGAAATATTCCGTTCAGTTCTCATATTAAGGTGCGGTAAACTTTGACTAAGCTAGGGACGCCTATGACCGTGAATGAGGACCACATAGGTTCTCTTGGGAGCATTCCTAGCATTATCCAATCATCTGGCTTAGATAATATTTTCACAAGAGTTGGTTGCCCAATTCATACGGATACTAACATCCCGTCTACGAGGGCCAGAGGAATTACACCTATTGGCCCCCCAACTAAGCCTAGTTTATGTGGGTGATTAAGGCTTACTAACACATCATACACCATAATCACACTACATGTCTTATCCTTTCTCATTGTCAGTGCTAATCCATCTTTGTTTTGTTTGCAGATACAATGAAATTGTAAAGGCACTTATAACACCATTAAAAGCCAAGGGAGCAAACATAGGATACACGGATCTTATGATCGTCCTCACGGCTCCTCTTACAAATCTGATTCAGGGACGTGCTTGAGTCAGGATTCTATGAGATGAAGCACAAAACATAGGTCCCGCGAATCATCTCTGCAACCTAGGGATCGATCACCCTTTCCTTGTAGTTTGGATCCATACTCGATGAAACCCGATCTCGTTACATCTATAAAGGTACCAAGCACTCCTGCTTCGATCCTTTTTTCAACATAGCCGACGTCATCTTCTTATGTGACGTGTCGCTCTAAGCAACTATTAGGTCTGACCATTTCTGATACTGCTCGTTTAAGGCACAATAAGAGATCAGTTCAAGTAGAGCAATTTATTTCTCCAAATCCTCACATGGATGCATTGAAGAGTGCCTTTCTAAGCATCTTTTTCGATAATGTCATGTTCATCCCTAATCTGAAGGGCATCCATCAACGTGCCAAAATTTACACTATGGCTTATGTCAATGATGTGTATGGTCAGTACTTTTAATGGAGTTAGCTAGTTCAGGTCATTTCTAAGCGTTCATATAAAAGAAAGGGGAGCTTGATGGAGTGAAGTTAGAGAAAGATCAGGACAAACGCATATCTCTATGCTTGATAAGGTGGTCGAAAAGCTTAATGCATCAATAGCTAACGCCAAGGACTAAGTGAAGAATTTGACTACATTAGCCGAGGAAGAGTGACAGAAACAATAGAAACAGATTGAAGCTACTAACATAATAGTTATATTCTATCGCAAGTGAATGAGCATCTTAAGAGGCAAGCAAAGGAACTGATAAAAATGCTTGAGAATAAGAATAAAGAGAAGCTTGACATTATCATCATAGCCTAGGGCTACTACAAGCAGTTGTTGGATGCTCTCAAATTAAGAGATGATGTAAAGGTCCGTGTGAAATATGTTGAGAAGTAGGTCGAGGCAGTAGAGAAATAGGTTAAGGTTGAGCTCGAGCCCATGCTTGCCGGTAATAATGCAAATGTCATCAAGTTTGGAAACTTAAAATGACTCGATGAAGTGAATCCCAAGGCTCTAGCCTTGTCGTAGGAGAATATTATAGGTCATGAACGAGAGTTGTCATGCAGGGATGAGGCCGATGTGGAACAACTGAAACTTAACCTTCTGAATGAAAAGGATCTGGATGCACTTAGGGCTGGCGAGCTAATTCTGCATCTCGAATTAATCGTCAAGGCCTAAAAGGATTAAGGCAAGAGCTTCAGGTCTACTTTTCATGACTCCATAGTGAACATTACTACCCCTCTAACTTCTAAGTCACTGTCTACTTATAATATCACCACTCTTTCGAATCCATCTCTCTTTCTGCCATCGAGATGGTTTCCAAAATTACAATGGTTTTAGCATCCTTATCGAAGGGCCATCACAATCCTAATGAACTCTTGCTTCCAAAGTCGTTCATCTTATCTCTCATTATGGTAGGAGGCTCTGGTGGCATTCCAGCTTATATTGAGTCTGTACCTCCTCGACGTACATCATTAACCTCGCCCGTGTTAGAGATGGTCCATATCACACTGGTCGATGTCACTTATCTCTACTTTTATGTTTCTCAAGTTTCAGGTCAACCCTCAATCGCCCTCTACCCAAAAAGAGCTAAACAATAGGCATACATGCCACTCTACCTGTATTGGTCACCGTATCTGCCCCGTTGCCGATCCTAGCATCTAATGTCAGCACTGCCCCTAGTGCCGGAGTCGAAATGATTCATGCTTTGAATGAATAAACTAGGGTGTCGATCCTGAGGCTCAAGAAAAGGAGGACGTCACCATAACTAGGTTCTCTAATCCTCTCCTATGGCCTACTATGGAAGAGAGGTTTCAAGCTCAAGTTCTTCTAGCTAGGGAGATCAAGAAAGAGAAATATGTTGATTTTCCTCCTCCTCTGTCGATCGTGTTGCCTGGTTAACCTATCTTTGTGCCTCCTAAAACTTCTGTGAGTGAACCTGCAAGAGGCCACAAAGGCGAAGAGAGAGGTATAAGGATACCTAGCGATTTTGGAATGCATTCTTTCGAGGAGAAGAACAAGGGGTTGAAGAGGAGGAAGAAGTTATAGTCGTGTCCTCCCTTGTTTTTATCATCTTTGTTTTGATTCAAATAATTATGTAAATAAGCTAAATTTGTGCATGTGCAGCCCTCACTTTTGTTTCTTAGCAATATGTTAATAAACTTAGATTTGTTTTTTTGTTCAAGCCTTGTGTCAATATGTTCATTTATTAAGAAATGTGTTATTTATTTTTTTCCTTAAATTCATACGAATCATTTCTTCATCATCAGTTATCCAAATCAATATATTACTTTGCAATCTTTTAGCTAAATTCTGTTTGACTAGTTATAATGATGAAATTACATTATCTCCATTCTTGGAGAATTATGCCCTAGATGCTTGTCTCTGAGCATCTTTGTAAGGCCAAGGCTAACCTTGGGCCTTGACCGTAATTGTGTGTTCAGAGCGGCAGTCTGATCGTTTATTTCGTGGATGCTTTCCTTCGATCTTGCCTAACTTTGGGTGTTGATCGGGTTTACCACCTAAAATGGTGGTTATGGTGTACATCCCTAAGGTACTTGTGGAATATCCCGCCTAATTCGAGGCATTGATCTTTAAGATCACCATACTCTAGATTAGGAGTTTGAGCTTCGCCAAACTTCAAGCGAGAGCTTTGTTGCAATGTAAATTGTTTAGTTTACCAACTCCATGCAACTGTTCTTGAGAAAATTATCTCATTAAACACTTTTTATGTTTCATACCCCAACGTCCAAGTCATGGATCAAAGGAATTATTTGGCATTTACTCCGAATGCTGGAACAATCGCGCTCCTCAGGTCCATTCACGGATCGTAAATTTTGATTGGCACTTATCTCCAAGCACCTATAATTATGTATTATATAAGCATGAATCATTCAACATATTGTTGTTTATAGCACTGAAATTAGGTAATGAGAATGTAAATTCATTAATCCTTAAAACAAATTCATTTCATATTCACAAGCATGGCCAATCATGCCTCTTTACATTGAGATTGACAAAATATGTACAAAGATAGTTCTAAGCAAAATAATGTCGCAAATGTTCGCTGTTCCTTGCCCTCAAAAGTAAAATTATTTCTGAAGTCGCTAGCTTGAATATACCGTATCCAAGCGTGTGTTTGATAGCATACAGACCTTCCCACGTTGGTCCCATGTTCATCAGACCAGGGAAGATTCATTTAAGGATGAGATCGCTGATCTCGAAGGTTCGATTTCTAACCTTTGTGTTGAAATGGTGAGCTACTCAATTCCATTGAGCAATGGCTCTCGAATCAGCTTCATCATGCTTCTCATCAATCATGTCGATGGACTTAACCAGGAGTTCCTTATTTCTATTTGGATCATTACGTTCATCTGATGAGATTGCACTTTCAAATTCAATTGGAATCATGGCCCTTGACCCATAGAACAACTCGAATGGACCGTGACCATTTTCAGATTTTTGTGTCGTTCGACATGCCAAAAATGGCAGTGGTAATTCATTAAAACACTTGCCTTTTTCATTGTCAATCACATATTTAGAATGGACTTAATGATTTTGTTCATTTCTTCCACCTATCCATTGCTTACGAATGCGCAACCATAGGAAATCTTTGTGCTGTTGAATTGTGTATCGTTATTGAAGATGATCATTTGTGCAATCCCAAACCTACAGATAATATTTCTAACTATGAAGCTGATCACCTTTTTCATGGTGATCATGGCAAGCGGTTCCACCTTAGTCCACTTCGTAAAATAATCAACCACCATAATGGCACACTTCACCTTTCCTTTTATCATCGAAAACACACCCATATTGTTGATTTTCCATACCGTAAATGAACATAGGATGAGTGCTTAATATCTGTAGGTAAGGCTCTATGAGTTTTGGAAAATCCCTAGCATCAATCACATTTCTGGTGTAATCGGCTGCACCTCTGTTGACAGTTGGGCAGAAATTATCCATAGAAAAAAACTTGCTTTGCTAACGTTTGCCTCTCAGTGTGATCGCCACATGTTCCTTCATGTACATCCACGAGGATCCTTTTAGCTTCTTCGTTGGTGACACACCACAGTAGGGGAACAGGAAAACCTCTTTTATATAATAAATCGTCCTGGAAAAAAATTAGCAAGGCCTGGTGCAACAGTTTCCTCCATTCGCTCCTTCCATCTGGAACGTTCCCTTCATTAAGTACTCCTTAATCTAAGTCATCCCTGATTCTTTCTTAAGTTTTGCCTCCAAGATCCATTCGACATCAATATGGTCGATTCTCAGAGCTAACATTACCTCTATTGGAACTAAATACCTGAGTCATGCATTCTCGGAGCTAGCCAGCTTCGCTAGAGAATCAGCTTTCATTTTTTTCTCCCTGGGGATATGCGTGAGTGTGTAATACTCAAAGTCACTGAGCAATTTTAGAACTTTCCTCAGATAAGGAGCTAGCCTACCTCCCTTTGCTTGGAATTCCATCCTCACCTGGCAGACTACCAATTGAGAGTGGCTGTATATGTGCAAGACCTTGACTCCCAACTCCCTTGCTATCTTCAGTCTCACGATCAACGCTTCGTATTCGACTTTGTGGTTCATTATAGGGAATTCAAACTTCAAGGAATAATAAACCGATCATTCCTTGGGGGTTACCAAAGCCACCCCTACCCCTATGCAGTGTTCGTTGGATGCTCCATCTATAAACAACTTCCATTGAACACTTCGCTCTATATTTTCTTCACACTTATCATCTCATGTAGTGAATTCGGCAATGAAATCAGCCAAAGCCAGCCTTGGATTGCCCACTTGGGATGATATGATATATTATATTGACTCATTTTGATATTCCATTTTAACAATCTTCCAGAAGTCTCAGGTTGTTGCAAGACTTGTCTCAAGGGCTAATCGGTCAACATCCTGACGGAATGAGCTTGGAAGTATGGATGGAGCTTCCTCGATGTGATCAATAAGCAATATGCTAGTTTTCCAGCTTTGGATAGTTTCTTTCAAGTCCTGTTAATCGCTTGCTGATGTAATATACTAGCCTTTGGTTCTAGTTTCTTTACATATGAAGGTAGAACTTAAAGTATGTACAGATATTACCAGATAAATGAATAAATCCCCTCCTACCAAAGGCTTCGACAAGACAGACAACCATTCCAGGTGATCGATCAATGCTTAGAAAGCATCCTTGCATTCCTGCATCCTAGCAAAATTTCTCTTCCCAACTCCGAGGACATTAAAAAATGGTACACATTTGTCCGTAGCTCTTGAGATGAGTTGGCGCAACGTGACTACTTTCTCATTTAGACTTTGTACCTCTTTAATCATCTTTGGGGCCTCCACATTCCTCAAGGCTTCAATCTTCTCTTGATTGGCTTCAATTCTTCTCGAGTTCGTAATAAAACCAAGAATTTCCTTAACACAGCCTTAAATGAATATTTCAATGGGTTAAGCTTCATCCTGTTTTGTCGGAGCATGCCAAACATATCTGACAAATCCTCCAAATGGTTCGCCAATCTCCACGACTTCACCAACATATCATCCATGTAGACCTCCACAAATCATCCAATATGACCACAAAACGTCGAATTCACCAATCTTTGGTGGGTATACCTGACGTTTTTCGGACCCAACAGCATGACAAGGTAATAATATAGTCATAAGTCAGTTATGAAGCTGTTATGGTCCTGGTCTAGAATATGCATCGGTATCTGAACGTATGAATGATAGCAATTCGTGACTGGGGGTTGAATCTACCAATTGGTCGATCTTTGGTGGTGGAAAGCTATCCCTCTGGCATGCTTTATTTAGGTCCAAATAATCAATATACGTCTTCCATTTTCCAATAGATGTCTTGAATAAGATAAGGTTGGATACTCATCTATGTACAAAGCATCATGGATGAAGCCGCTGTCTTTGAGCCTATCCAAATCTTCTTTTAGCACAGCGGATCACGCTTGACCCAAATTATGCCGCTTCTGCTTTACTAGGAGACACCTTAGGTTCATATTTAACGCATGATACGTTATTTCCGACAATATTCCATACAGGTCAAAATGTGTCCATATAGACACATCTAGTTTTTCCTAGACAAAACCCGTTAACTCCTTTCACATCTTCAAGCTGAACCGAGACCTGATATTCAGGATTCGGTAGGATCACCATGACTAATCGGGATGCAGGTCATCAACTCAATAGTGGCTTGTAATGATCCAATTGCTATTGTAACAACCCGCAACTTAAGAGGCCTTCATTTCGACAACAACGTAAATATCATTGGATTTTATACCTACAAATAAGCATGAGCATTATCAGAGATTGATAAAAATTAAAACTCACAGCGGAAACAATAATAGGATAAGAATATCGACTATGACTACTACCTTGGAATTTATGGTATTCCTTGAATAGCAGATTGTCACATCAATATCGAGCATGAGAAAAAATAAGACTTCTCCGACAACAAAGCACATCCAGCTCTAATGACCTACTACTCCAAATCTTTCTTGTGGGTTGTAACAAGGAAGGGGTCAGAACAACATTTCAATGACCGGAAATCTATAAACTATCCATAATATGAATTTACAGATTGGTTTCCATTTAATAGTTATGTCTATTAAAGTTAGAAATTCAACGTAGCCTTGCATTTCACACACGATAGCTTACCTACCCCTTCCCAAGGCAAAAAATACCGGCGAAGCCATGTCAACTACCCATACTTCCGAAACCATTTGCCACCCAATACTTCTAAAAAAGAAGCAAGCTTCTATAATCACCACAAAATACTTTTTAAAGAGAAATAGGTTGACTCTGCCATTTAAGACCTCAATCAAGGTTGACCCCGTCATTTAAGAACCATTCCCAAGGTGGTTTTCTAACAATGTTGCCAATGGTCGGTGGGTCGTAGCTACAAAGACTTCTAACCACTATTTAAGACTTCCAACATTTAATGTCCAACTATTATCACATCTATCACCAATAAAATTATAGCCATGTAAGAAATAGTACCCAAGCCACTTAATACTTTTAAATGGATTTGACGGACTTCTAACCATTTAATAATTTTATTCCAGGCAGGTCCTACGTCACTTAATACCTATCCATAGGCAGACTCCTCACGGGTACTATTGTTATTACGACCTTAGCAATGTGAGAGACTATACCCAAGCCACTTAATACCTCATTAGTAAGGACTAAGAAGATCCTTGCCCATGTAAGACATATTTAAAGATAGGCCTTTGTCATTTAATACCTAACCCCAAGGCGAACTACTTACCGATACTATTTAGCTGATATTGCTTGGAATCTCACTAGGTTACTTAGTAAATCTCACTAGGTTAGTTAATACTTGTTTTTAGGAAAGGGACAAACCCTTTGATCAGTCACTTAATGCCTCAAACTAAAGCAAACCCTTCGTGACATACTCTTAATTACAAATATGGATCTCATTAGATTACTTCTTTCGGTAGGGAGACGGGCCCTAAAATAGTCATTAAATACCTCAACACCAAAGTAAATCCTTTTAGAGACATCCTTAATATTTGGAATCTCACTAGATTACTTAATGCTTCCTTTCAAGGGAGAGGCAGACCCTACAGTCATTTAATACCTCAAACTAGAAGCAAACCACTTTGGTGATATCCCTCATCGCTCCTAATTCCAAATTTAGACCATTTAATACCTTTCCATTAAGAAAGCATGTTAAATATCTCACATCATCATGGGTCTTAGATTAGTGATATCTCACACCAGTAGCAAGTGGACTGCTGATAGTCTCAAAGTAAAGGGCAGTCTTCTGTCGAGTGACTCCACCGACCTCGCATCATTAACTTACTAAGTCCAATTAGCCATCCTAAGTCTATATTTATATTATATTAGGTAGACATTGGACTTGGCCAACTAATACCATATTTATTTGAGGCAATATGATTTACCTTAAATATTTATCTACCCATAAATACCCTTTTTATGCTCACAAATGCTAATTTGTCCACAAAATCCTAATAAACATTTCTTGAGACATTTATGTATGATTACTAATTTCATATTAGTAACCTTTTATATCTATTAAATTTTTATCAGTTCATTTTGATCCATTTGTCCTTATTAATTGTAACTCCCAAATTCATTTCCATTAAATGCCCATTAATTGGAGTTACAGTCCTTTCTTTCCTGTTGATTATTATCAATTCCTAATTTATTAGCCATTAATAGGAATTAATACTTTTCCAAATTCTACCTATTCACTTTTCAAATTCTACCTTATTAATTGTAACTAGAATATGTTTTCAAAATTTAATTGGCTAGAATTAAATTCCTTAGGAAGATTTTCCGCTATGATTTCCATAAATTGGTTTTAACACAAAAGGAAAGATTTACTATTTTTGAGATTATAAGGAATGGGTAATTTCTTTTTATATGGAATAAATAGTGTAAACTATGGAGAACAAATTTGTAGTTTACACATCTCTTTCCTTTTTGTTTTATTCCTTGATAAATCAAGCGTTGCCTTTTTGAATCAAAAGTGGAAAAAAGTAATTTTTTTTATAAAAATCCAATATTTTTCCCACAAATTAAACTATGGAAAATCTACAACTTAACACAAATTTGGGCGATAATCCAAAAATCCTATTTTACATCCAAGTAGGTATATGGAATAGAAAATATACAACATTCCAATTCTAAAATCGTTGGGACTAATTTCTAGATCTAGGTGTAAAAATATTTCAAATTAAGTCTAAAACAAGAATATGTAGGCAATAGTTTTCTATACTAATTTAAGAGTATAATTCACAAATAAAATTAATTTAGGCATAAAAATCAAACGCATGCCCACAGAATATATTTAAAACCTAAACAACATATATAATTACCTACTTACCTTTTAAAAAAGATCTGAATCTTCAAATCTGAAGTAAAACGTTAAATTCATCTCCAAATCTTTTTTAATCCAAGAAATATATATAAAGGGTATGTACATATATTAGAATTACAGATCTGAGAAGAGATTTGGAATTGGAAGAGAAAATAGATACAAATATATATAAATTGCCACAAATAGGCGTATAGTTGATTTTCTTCTTCTTTTCATTTGACTTCTATTCTTCTCCAATCTACATGAACATAAATACAAATATCTTATTTTTATAATTTAGAAAGAAAGCGGTGAAAGAGAAATGGTAGAGCTTCGCTACTGCCTCCAAAAAAATATGCGAAGAGAGTGGAGGGTTAGGCCTGAATTTATAGGCTTAAGAATCAACCGGAACTGTACGATTTAAAATATTAAATTTGGGCTATTGCAGGTAGGTTTATTGTAGCAGCCTAAATGTGACCGATTGACTGCCCATGAAGCACAGGTCGACTGGTCCCAATGATAGGTCGGCCATTGAGACTGGGTGACAAATTAATAAACGTTAATTTACCCAATCAAATTATTCTTGTTTCAAATTATTTTTTCGTCCGTAGCTTCTACGCTTGGACTCCAATCGTAAAACTCCAAATATTAAAATTGCTTAGAATTTTGCCATGAACGCAATGGTGCAATTTTCACAGTCAAATTCCACCTTTGCAAAAATTCCATTTTTTCAGCCTTATTAATTAACTAACTAAATAATTAGGTAATTAACGCCAAATTACAAGATATTACAACTATACCTATATTATTAAAGAACATTATAAATAATGCCATCTAATAACATGGAGAATAGAGCTTGTTAAGGATGACCAAATGCAAACATATCTTTAAACTGACACTACCACATCATACATACCATTTTATTGAATATCTGGAACAAAATTTAACATGTAGAGTTTCAGTCTAAAGTAATGAGCACACCGGTTTCTCAAACATAGCATTGTATATCATATAAAACTATAATCATAGATCACGATGGAATAATATACATCATATACAAATACATACTGTGAGTCTAGAAAATATGATATTAAACCCACATAATATACATATAGTACAAGTCACTATCTTATTTATACATCCCATATACATACACATAATCCTATATGAGGTAAACTGAAAAGTCAAAAATAGTTTATCTCCTAGCTAGCACACTCACCCAAAATGTTTGCATTTCCTAAACCTGAAAAGTCTTGGTCTGACCCGAGTATTATATAAAATTATAAACGTGTCAGACTATCTCAAAAAAGGGTGGAACAAGATATAACACAATGATATATGACATTGTGTATAAATAAAGATGTTATAGATATAAAAAGTCCCTGGAATATTATAACTAGGAATCAATCCCAAGGTACAGGAATACTTAAATCGCAAAACAGGAATAAATCACAAAGCCTCATAATCCACCTCAAGACAAAGAAATACTTGATAGAAAAAAAAGAATAAATCACAAAGCCTCAAATTCCAGAATAAATAAAAATATCTCAAAATCCTACAAAACCTAATCCAAACCGATCGCAATGATCGTCAACACCGGTAGCAATGATCATCCATATCAATCGAAATGATCATCCATACCAATCGCAATGATTGTCCATACAACGGAAAACAAAATCCTAATCTATACCGATCTGATACCAAGGATCGTCCATACCACAAAAGACAAACTCCCAACCGACCTCAAGGATCATCCATACCGATCACAATGATCATAGAAAACATAGCTTAAAGACCTTAGAACTTATAACTCATACCGATCTAGATGATCGTAAAGAAATCCATGAGTATACCTCTTAAGGATCTATCAGCCTGAAAACAGAACAACAAAAGAGAACACACTCTAAGGTCACAAATACTATCACTTTAGTAATCACGAAAGCTTTACTAGAACGTCCCTTACTGGTTGATGAAATTCAAGTATCTACTAGAAGTTAGTACGTCTCACTCAATACAGATACAACTGGAAATCCTGAACTATATATTTCCTTAGGATCTATCGACATAAAATTCAAAAACTAGAAGAGAATATAACCCTAAAGTATTAAATACTTTCACAAAGGAAAACACCAGAATTTAATCCAAGCATCCCATACTACTTGGTGAAATTCAAGTATTCATTAATAGGTTAGTGAATTCCACTCAAACATTCTATTCAATGAGTTATACCATATTCGAAGAAGCGTTACTTGAGAGTATTTAAACCAATCATGCTAAGTCGATTATTAGTACTTCTTATAAAATTAAGGCTCTCAAAAATTTATCCCAAGGTCCATTCCAAATTCTTAATAAAAATGAACTACCAAATCTAAGATACACCTCAAGATTTACTAAATAATAAGAAATCGTATTTTTAGAGAATTATAAAACAGTTTTGAAAGCTATATATACATATTCACACACACACAAACGCACACATATATATACATATATATTCCAACAAGTTTTATTTAAAACTTTTAAACTATCACTTTCCTTTATAAAACCATTCATCTAAAATACACTTGTTTTTAGACAAAATTTAGAATTATAACAAATCACTTTATTGATTTAAAATATTTCCTTTTCTTTTGAGTGCATATATAGATACACACACACACATATATATATACATATACATACATACATATATATATATATATATTAAAACTCAACTTTATTCTGTCAAGATTATGAAAATCAATTATATTAAACCCAGGGCAAGTCATTTCCTCTAAAAGAATACACACACAGACACATATACATATATATAAAGATTAAAACTCAACTTGATTTCATAAAGATTATGAACATCAATTATATTAAACTCAAGGTAATATTCCAGAATCTCAGTTTAAAAGCATATCAAAGATATCAAAAATATCACCAGAAAGTCAAAAAAAACCATAAATCATCACAAGTTAAAATGACAAACCTAGAGCGAAATAACTTCAAGTTACTGCCCAATAGTCGACTGGTTACTAACATCGGTCGACTGGTTACAGTCGACCGGTGGAGCTTACCAATCAACTCCTGGGAGTCGTTTTTAGAGCAGTCTACTCCATGATAAACTTCTAGTCGTCGCAGTGTCATTTTCGACAACCCCAATACTCTAATACAATTTTAACTCATTTCTAGACCTAGTTTATGACCTGAACGAATTAGAGATGGCCAAAATCCAAGTGGATGGCATCTCCTTTATATTTCAAGCAATTCAAACAGTTTAAACATGTCAAACAAATCGCAAATTCAACCATATCTAATCCAAACAGAGATCAATTCAATAATTAAAACACATTTAGCCCCACTAGAGTTCGTGAGGATCACCCACCTCTTTTCCACAATTAACTAGCAAATACAACACAGCGGTTCCAATTTCTCAAAATAGTAAACCCTAGAAATTACCTCAGCCCAAACATATCACATATAACAATAAAGATTACATACTGTAAAACTAAAATTGAACAGTCTAAAATCTAGAATATGTTACAAAATCATTAACTTGATTTTTTTAGATTTTATAACAATTATTCTCATTTTAAATTTTCTAATTTTTCCTAGGTTGAAGAGGAAACTTGATTTCCTTTTGTTATTCTATTTTCTAAACATAGAAAAATGTACATACATGTAATAGGATATAAGAAGTAAAACTTCTCTTTTGATTTCTCTTAAATGGGCTATTGATCTAAATTACTAAATCCAACTATTTCCTTTTCTATTAAATTAACAACTTGGTTTTATAAAATAAAATGCTAAATGTTTAAAACACTACTATAGCCTAACATAGATAAAATAATTTCTCGAAAGGATATTTTATAAGGGAAATCTATAAATCCTAAGTTCTTTTTTATTTAAAAATAAAAGATTCAAATTAAATAAATAATTTCTTTTCAATTTAATTCTAAATTCCAAAATTTCAATGCTTTGCAAATACTAAAATTTCTCAATCACAATGCTTTAGAATTAACCATTCTAAAATAAAATTATCCTTTATAAAAGAATAAAAATTCCAAACTAATGATTTAAATTATCCAATTTAAATTATTATTTATTTTATTTAATCAACACAAAAATACGAGTTGTTACAGCCTTTTGCCTTAAAGAAATTGCGTCCTCGCAATTTCAATTTAGAGAAAAGTTTATAATATATTTTAAGAAATCCATCTTTAGATTCCCACTTCAATCTTTAAATTTAACCAAATATCACAAGAATAAAAACATTGTTTTAACATAAAAATTCGATTTAAAAAAATCAATATATCATACTTCCATATTTTCTAATTTGAAAACACTTTCACACAAATATTTAACATTCTTAGAAATAAGAGAACACCGTTTTATAGTCTAGAAAACTAAATAACTAAGGGGTTTAAAAGATAATCATCTTTTTAAATCTCTTAAAGTATGAATATGAAATAATTTAAAGATTTCCCCTTATTCCAAATATTTTAACTTCAAAATTCAGAATCTCAATTATTACTTCAAATAATTGTTTCCAAAATTTACATTTATCTAAAGAAGATTATAGCTTCTTAAGGTAATGATTTATACCGCATCTTATACACACACACACACACACACACACACACACATATATATATATATAATATCCCTTAGATTCCAAATCATCAATATATAATTTCTTTTCCTATTAATTTCTTATTTTAAACTTTCAAAATCTATTTACACAATTACTTACATCATTTTATTTTAACTTTATAAAAATTAAGGCTTAAATATATAAATATTGACATCCATTAAAGTATAGAATGATATATACAGTAAATCAACAATATAACACACAGTCCTTCTTAGAATATATCTAAATAAATTTACATACACAATTTAAATATATCAAATAATTTAGTGATACTACCTTTCCATCTATTTATAGCGAATCGCTTTGTTAATTGGCTGCGATTTTGACTGTGAAATCAATACTGCCTCGCCACTAAACTCTATTATTGCTAATGTTAGATGGTTGCACAAGTCATCTAAATTAATACATATAATGCATCATTATAGTTTCAATATAATTTTCTAAGCCAATAAATTTTTGTAAACACATAAATAAATTTTCTTCCAAAATTTATTTTCCAAAATATAAAAGAGGATCTTTCATAATCTTAAAACTTCCATTCATAATTATTATATCATATTTAACTCAAGTCTATTTAATTTGAAACTTTAGTAACTGTTATCCAGCCATTTGATCCGGCTATATTCAGATTGGCAAGATAATTTTGGACCGATGATTATTAAGGCAGTCATTTCAAAGAGATGATCCCAAGGTCCAGGAACCAAATACAGACAAGACCACAAGATGATGGTCAAACAAGCTTAGAAGTGCAATACCCTAGAATATTCTAAGATGGATCGATGTTCCACCCTATGTAGGGGATCGGTACCGATCCATAGAGGTATATCCAAAGTGGCCCCCACTCTTATGGCACTCTGCTCTATCCACATAGGCATGATTCAAGTGTTATGCAAATCATATTGGTAATATCAATATATAGTCTAGAGCAAAATTCAGCCTTTTGTAGATCCATCATTTAGACTAAAAAAACTAGGCGACTATGCAAAACAACATTGGAAACTCAAAGCCAACATCAAGATAAGTTAACACAAGAAGTCGCGGCCATAACATTATTTATAGGGACCGGTACCGTTCCCCCATATAGGGATCGGTACCGGTCCACAAGCGTAAGGGATCTAGGGCTAAGATTTTTTGGGGGACTTTGTTTTCAAGAGTAGATTATATGGGAGAAATATTATTGAGATATTTGGTCGTCTTCCCCTATAAATACAGAAGTCATGATTAATTCTAAGGATCTTATTGCACCACCATTACACTCTTACACTCTTGAATTCAAGGATCTATTCTGATCCTACTTTCTTGTAATCGAAAAACGAATGCAAAATTAATAATCATTCAAATGGACATATGCCAAGATTACCGAACCACTATAAATTTGTGTGTTCTTATTTTCTATTGAATTTCCTATATTTTTCATTTACTTTCTTTATTTAATCTTTACTACTTACCTTTCTGGGTGTTTGTGCCAATTTTGGTTCAAACATTTTGGTACTTACGCTGAGAATTTGAAATTAGGTCATTTGGATCCATCATCTACTGTTGGATTTCCGATATCCAAGGGATAGATAGATCCAATCTCTCTACCTTTTGATCTACAACTCAGATTTTCGAAGATACACTAGAAGCTTTTTGCCACGGCCCCACCAAGGAAAGAAATATGTACCATAACAACCAGGGCTCCCTAGTGATGTTGAGAACCAGAATCCTAACATAGGAATAAATCTAACCAATTACAGCAAACGGAGATTCGGACTCCAACTAATGTTGTAACCAGAGTGGAGATGGGTAGGATGATGAAGGAGATGGGAGTCTAATTCCAGGCTAGTCGGTAGGAGATGATTTAAACAATGCAACAGGGCTTGACGCTATTGAATGTACCGATTCAAAAAAGTTGTAGACGAGTAGAAGGGATTCTGTCTCAGAGTTAGAGAGTTCTACTTCATCCGAGCAAAGGCATAGAGATAGAAGGTAGAAGTGGATCCAAAATACTATTGAGACATCGTACTAAGGGAGAGCGTGGACCCAGGGCACATATTTAGGGATCGGTATTGACTCCCGAGGAAGGATCGTACCAATCCTCATTACCATGGGCCCAATGCTCAATTGTTGGAATGTGGTGTGATGTGGTCTCTGGACATGCTATTGATGTTCAGAATGTGGAGTTTCGGACTGCTGCTGAAAACACAACTCATTAGGATCTAATAGGGGGACTATTAGATGAACGATCCCTCAGAGTTTGGGGAGATTAGGTACCAAGTACCTTCTCAAGAGTGTTCGCCAGGCTGGACACGCGGGACGGCACTCGATTACTGCTGTTTAGTTGAACCTATTGAATCAGACTATATGGGAGATATGGTTAGGAGATTGGTGAGTGAAAATAAATTCAGAACCAATGATGCATGGTGTACCAATGTGAGTTGGAACTCATTCACAGAGCACATTCTTCGTGCAAGATATCCCTAATGATTTAACATGTCAACGATGTCATTGTTTAAAGGAACGACGGATCCTAGGCAATACTTATTGAGATATGAATAATATATGGATTCAACTAGAGCTTCATATGTGATGAAGTGTCGACGTTTTCCAATTTTGCTAGAGGGGGTGGCTACATGTGGTTCACTCGGCTGACCAAAGTCTATATCGTCTTTTACTATGCTGTCGCAAAAATTCATGGAGTAATTCTACCTATATGCTTTATGTCCGAAGCATGTGCTATCACTGTCCAACAATTATCAATCCAAAGGAGAGTCGTTGATTTGAATCGACTCTACACGGTTGTAATAGAAGTAATGGATCCTAAGGAAGACACCGTACCGATGGCACTATGTAGGGGTTTTTACCCAGACTCAAATTTTGGAGACTGGTTGGAAAGGAAGCAAATGTCGACAATGGAAGTTTTTACATAAAAGCCAATGAATATTTACGTCGAGAGGATGCGTAGAAGTGTCCATGAAGGACCGTTTCTAAAAAATTGGATGAGGTAATTCAAATAATGTCGTTATAAAGAAAACAAAAGAAAATTCTAGGGATGTAAACGTGAAGGTTGGAAATCAGAATGAAGGTCGAAAATAGAACAATAATAGGGTCTAGAGCCGTAAGCAAGATAATCAGAAATGTTTTCGAACTCCTAAGTATGACAATTACACTGAACTTAACAACTAAATAATGAACATTTATCTAGCTACTTAGATACCAAACCATATAGGCAGTCAGCTCCTAAGAAGTCAACCGAGAAGGAGAGGAAGTTGGGCAAATTCTTCGGATTCCATCAGACTCATGGTCATAATACCAATGAGTGCAAGAACTTATGCGACATGATTGAAGATTTGATTAGAAAAACGAAATTGTAGCAACATGTGAAAGCCCCACAGGGTAGCGGGGAAGGAACTTCTAACCACCTAGGTCATCTTCGCAGCAAAGGCAAGATTAGCCCAGTGCTAATCCACCCAGGCAGCCAGAAAGACATTTGATATTTAAGATAATCATCGATGGCCTGCATCTTATTGATAAAAACTTTATGGAAATGAATAGATACATTAGAGCTATAAAACATCGTAAGAATAAAAGTTGCTATGTTTTTTAGGATGGAGCCCTAGCGAAACAATCTCGAACCATGCCAGATGATATTGTTTTTAAAAATAGATACGCTAATGGAGTGGAAGCTTCGATGATTGACCCACTCATGATTTCAACCACGATTGATCCTACTGTTGTAAGGATGTTGCTTGTTAACTGTTGGAGTTCAGTCAATATCTTCTTCAAAAAGCTTATAATCAAATGATGTTAGGAGAAAAAGATTTGAAGCTATGTAGGTTTTAAATTTAGGGGTTCAGTAGGATGGTTACTGAAGTCATGGGATTTTTTGAACTACTGGTGGTACTTGGTGAGGGTGACGACCAGAGAGTATGGGTCGTGCCTTTTTGGTGTTGAATATATATTCTATTAATAATGCATTCTTGGGATATATACTCTACAGACATTGCAGTTGGAATTGTCTATGTAGATCAGCTGGCTAGCAGCGAATGCTACATTGTTGAGCTAAAAGAGGCAAGATGAAAGGAGAAAGGAAAGAGTGTAGAGGGGACCATTTGCATAAAGGCTTTGGATGCATAGCAACTACTGAGCCCGGGCTTGAGTGGACAAGTCGGCTTTACAATGATATGGATCGACGAAATGTGCTAAAAGGCAGACGAGCAACTCTCGCCTTGTTGGCGATCATTGTTCCATTTAAAAGGGATGATTCAAGCAGAGTCCTAAAGGTTGGATCTCAGCTCAGCGCTAGTGTGTTGAAGGAGGTTGTTCGATTTCTCTTAACAAACCTGGATGTGTTTGCCTTGACACGCTTGGATATGTGTGAGATTTCGCCAGGGATAATGAGCCATGCATTAAAAATCAATCCTAAATGCGTTCCTATGAAATAGAAACGCAGCGTCCAGGGTTCGAAGAGATCCACTACACTCAAAGAAGAAGTGGATACGCTGAAGAACAATGCCTTTATCCATGATGCCTTATACCTGGATTAGGTATCAAACCCTGTCTTGGTGAAAAAAGAAAACAGGAAGTGAAGGACATGCATCGACTATTCAGACTTGATAAGGTGTGCCTGAAGGATAACTTCTCGCTTTAGAGGATAGATCAGATGGTGGACTCGACTGCTAGACATGAGCTACTTTCATTTACGGACACGTACTCCAGATATAATCACGTCCCGATGCACTTCTCAAATTAGGAACACACCAGCTTCATTACCGACCACAGACTCTACTACTATCTGGTCATGCCGTTTGGATTAAAGAATGCGTAAGCGACTTAACAGAGGCCCGTTAACTGGATGTTTAAAGACCAGATTAGATGATCGGTGGAAGTTTACATGGACGACATGCTTGTGAAGTCACGATATTCAAGACACCACATTGATGATTTGTGTAACAACCCTGACTCGACCTTCAGAAATCGGCACCGAATACGACACTCGTATTCCAATGCCACAGATCCAAACGTCGAATCTGGTACGCCGGAGCTTATAACACAATTAAGTATAACAACACAGTGGAAGAAAAGAAATGAATATCATATACAATTCCAAATGAATATAATATCCAATGATATAACAATGATAAAATATGAAACAATATCACAGATACAAGATAATGCTACAACGGAAAACTCAAATGAACTAGCAGCGGAAAACAAAACTCCAAAACAGCAACAACAACTCTAGCTCCAAAAGCACCAATCCAGCAATAGCTCGAACCACCATCAATTTTTACCTAGATAAGCAAGTCTCATCTGAGAATCCAAAGACTCCAAATCCAGGATCTCCAGATAATGCCAAGAGAGAGCCGAAAGCTACCGAATAGATGTCTATATCTACTATCTGAAAAACCAACTCTAGACTGCCCGTGTGGAAAACAGTGGGCACCCAGATTTTAGGAACGGAACAATAAACTCCGGTTCAGTCATGGGACTGGTATGAGCAAACAAAAACAGTTGGTCTTTTAAAACAAACAAAAGAATTTAAATTTGAAATCCGCAATGCTTTTAGAAAATGAAACCACCATAAGGCCTCCCGCCACACACACAATGCAAACGCAGACTTGGAGGAGATTTCTCCTTGTGATAGTCAAATATGCTTGATACGAGGAAACATTTGATATTATTATTATAAGTGCACAGTGCAGAAAATCCTTCGAAAATAAAATATTAATCTTAGCTAGCATATGTACTATTATATTATGCCTACTATAGCTACCATGTTAGATGGCAGGTTCTACAACTAAAACCGTATAAGGCGCATATTGGTAATTGGATTTCCAACAAATGGTCAGGCTAAGGAACGTCCTGGGCCACATGGGTACGCCTCTGGAGGGACTCCCCGAGAACCTAACCGGAGCTCTACCAACACAAGGCCGGGTTACCTCTGTAACTAGGTAACTATTAACACGAGTATGCCATTCCCAGATCGTAACCAACCTTTATCCCGAGATTTGCCAACAACCACAAAGTAATAAATTTGCAGCAACCACATAGGTTAAATATTTGGGCTCCATACCATGATACCACCTCTATCCAAAAGGAAATGAACATACCCTCAGGGGGCGCTACCCCCAAATAACCTTGCTGCATTCTTCCTGTTTCGACCATTCCAGGTTGTGAAGTTCGACGAAGTCTTGTCCACAAAGTTATGCTTTTCACAAAAGTCATGCTTTGATCAACAAATGATCAGCAGCACTTCGTATGCCACATTACCAAATTGGGAATGTATCACTAGTAACCATCAACTACATAACCTCTGAGCTCGTACGTCTCAGAGAAGGGTGTTAAGCTAAGAGAATAAATCTCCGCCACCAAACAGAAATGTATTTGATAGAAACCGGTTTTACATCTCAAGGTGTAACGTCAGACACACAATCCATACAAGCCTGTTCCGGGTTCGAAAAGAACCGAAGGAACTTCCAACGAAGTCCTGGCAAATCCGGATAATTTCTAATCACGTCCGGACTTCCCATCACAATGGGTGCTCGAATCTCTATACCGGGGATCAGCCGATGCAGAGACATTCGACAAGAAACCCTTTCGCTTTCGAAAGTATCCGGTCTTCACCACCGGCCTACAATTGCTATCCATATACATCGTATCACTATTTGAAATGGGTTATATAACACAAAGGTCCTCTCCCGGCTAATCCGAATAGTGAGCGCAATATTTAAAAACATATGGATATGGGATCTCAGTTAAGTCACAACTTATTATCCAAAACTTTCATTTCAAATGGTTAAACAAATTACCATTTATAAATCTTTTAAACAAAAAGATTCATTTCAAAAACCCTCAATGGTCTAAACAATTTCCACATTCTAGTCTTTTAACCAAAAGATTTACTTTTAAGACCCCTTTCAAATTTAACAAGGTTCACAAGATTCATTCATAGCTTTTCAAAACGATTCCATTTCAAATTGGATTAACCCATCCGGTCTTTTAGTTAAAGACTCATTTCATAGCTTTAAAAATAGTTCCCGATTCAATCTTTTATATATATATATATATAAGATACGCCATTTAAAATCTTATTAATTTCACATTAGGGTTCAACTATATTTTACAAAATTCAATCATAGCTTTCAAAGACATTCCATTTTAAATTGGAAATCATAGTTTTGGAAATTATTCCTTATATAAAAGCTATTACTATTTGAAAACCACTTGTTCCGTTTCAGAAAACTCGATTATAATTGCACGAGTTAAGGCCTTTCAAAACAACTCCATTTCAAATTGGGTTAAATTCAAATTCTCAAAGTAATACTTTTAAAATGGTTTTTAATCCATATAAACACATTTATAACTTCATATAACATTTTTACGTCATAAATACCAGATATAGAATTCAATATCATATATTGAATTCAGTTTAAATCAATTTTTTTTTCAAATTTCAAATCTTTATTAAGTTATTCAAAATAACTTGCATTTTACAACACCTTTTCAAAAGTTTTCCCACTTTGAACCTAGTCCATTTCCAAAACCATTTGAATTTAAAATTTAGATTCAAAATAATTAAAAATCTGTGACTTAACTGATTTCCACGTGCAATCCATATTTGTGTGTGTACAAATGTAGTCCAGGGGTTTTACACAATAGTGCACCGCATAAATCATCACAGATATATCAACATCAACAAGCGGTATAACCCATAATGCTTATCTTCATTCACAGTTTCACAGATAAGATAAATTTATCAATCATCGAGATTCATCATTACAATTCGATGTGGGTTTTGCATAACCAACTGGAATCCGACTTCCTGTTGCATCGAAATTCAAGTGCCGTTTTACGGCAAAGGAGTTTTCACAGATATACAGAAAACAAATCATAACTCATAGTACAGCACACGGCAATTCACATCACATAGTATCACAATCAGAATAGAAATATCAATTAAATAGACAACATCTGATGATAGTCAATCGTTTTCAATTCAAGGTAAGGTGACTCAAAAGAATTTACCACATAACTATTTTTATTGATTTATATAAATCAATGATTAACTATTCTTAATAATGAATAAATTAAAATTTAATTGATTATTCTTTAATCAATTAACTCGATTAACTACTAATTATTGATTAGTTAACTTAAATTATCTACTTCACAATTCTTAATTTCAATTTAATCAAACCCATAATTATTAACTAACTGAACTTTGATTTTAAATTAATCAATCTCTAATCACTTAGTCAATTACAATTTTCAATTAAATAATCATTTTTAATTACCCTTTTTAAACAATCAATAATAATAATTCATCTTAATTAACATTGAAACATCTTCTTTAAAACTCTGAAAACAAATTATTATTAATTTTGAAACTTTAATATTGATTAACTTTAACATTTAAATTATTAACTTAATGAAAACATAGATTAAGGTTTTAAAAAAAACATTCTAACATATTCACTTGGTTAATTTAAATTTGAAACAAAATCTTAACTCAAACATTTATTACTTTATTAACACTAAAACTTGTTAAATATTTTTATCTTTAATCTGTAAGCCTTAAACCTGTTAACAACAAAACCTGAGAACCATCCCTATGATACTCGAGTGTTACTTCGAGTCCACCACCCACTTGCTCCGGGTCATCTCACTCCCTCTCGTACTCTTCTTCTTCCCTTTTTTTTCTTTTTCTTACAGTAAATCAAATTTTAGTTTTAAGTTTAAAACTAAGGCATTAGAAAATCCAATTTGCGTTCTCGAGCACGAACCCGAAGCGACCACTACCATCACTCGAGAATCGACTCGCGCCATTCACCATCGAGCCTGACATAGTGACAACGTGCTCATGCACGTGTACGACCCTCCCGATCGTCTCCGACCACTGCCCTGAGCCTCGATAAGTTGCCGATCCTCCCCTAAGCCACCACGACAACCTAGGTTACCCAATTTATGGGAAAATCAAAATTGAAGTATGCAACCATTACTGGAACCCTTATAACCCACCAGAAAAACATCTCTCCCCACCGATATAGTTCACCAGAGCTCACGCCAATCGACCACAAGCCACGTTATGTCACCACGCTTCTATTCCCTCTGATCCCATCCAGTCCGATACACTCATGCCTGCACAATCACCCCGCAAACTTTGTCAACTCAAACAGGGCCTTAAACCCTAATTCATCAACATTCCGCCGCCTCGATCATCAGTAAATACTTCAAATATTTTTCCTAGGACCACCCAACCATCACCTTCCTCCAACAATGATCTCGAGATCCCAAACTTCTTCATTTACCAGCAAATGCCCAAATTATAAACCATGTTCAACTCCGAATTACTCGATGATTATACCCACAAAAATTGTGAAACGAGTCCTTAAATTCGTATTTTCGAAATACGAATAAGTTCTTATGATCAAAACTTGAAAATCTTAAAACTAAATCTTCGACTTAAATTTATTTTTTACTGTTATTCACAATTTCCATCAATTCTTCTTACTATTTATACTTAAATGTATTTTTAAAATTAAGTTTACACCCCTACTATCCTCTTTTATTTAGGATCCAAGGTCTAGAATCGATTGTACCTAGAGAAATTTATTTTTATTTTGTGTGTGCTTGAGCCTGTGAATATAACAAAATAGCTTGTTCATATATGTACATACACATAGATGCATACACATTTAAACAGAGGATTTTCAAGCATATGCAGATAAATTAACATGCAAACCAGATTATATATATATATATATATATATATATATATATATATATATATATATATATATATGAAGGTTGGAGGGTTTATTCACAAACAAAAGTATTAGATTCAGGTAGAAGATTTTGCTCACTGTCTTCCTAAATTTTACAGATAATTTGCAATTCTATGGTACTTAAACATATTTTTAAATCTTAATCTTGAGTTTAAACAACATGTTTTTGTTTGAAATTCTCAATTTATAAGAGAATGTATATAGAAAACTTGATTTTTTTTTATCGAGGACAGAGCCATGCCTCTGTAAACAGACATGCATGCTTACCACTCCCAAATTCATCAACATGCAAACATAACTCATTATATCAATTTAAAGATCAAGTCAGGAAATTTGCTCACCAATCATTAGTTGCACAGGGAAGCAGAGATCAATCCTGGAAAAAGGCAGAGCTTTTGAAACTTGATTTTGTTTTCTGATCTTGATCTGTCCTTTATTTTCATTAAACTTGAAGTTGCTGACACTCTTCTATCTTTTCTTTGTTTGATTGCTTCTTGTTGCATCAGATTTCAGGTTGAATTCATGCTTTAAGTTGTTTGTTTTTGGTCTGCCTTTGATTCAGTTTTTTTTAAAGCCTGCAGATTTACTTGCTTACTTGAATTCATTCAAGCTTTAGTTTTGTTAATATTTTGATCAGGTTTTGTTTTCAGTTTGGTTTTGCTTTGTTCCTGATGCTTTTTTTAAATGTATTCAGGTTTCAGGTTGAAGCTTTTGTCTTCTTGAAATTTTAACTGAAATTTTTATTTTCTGGTTTCTCCTTGTTTTGCACTTGTTGATTGTTTAAGTTAATATTTTACAAATGTCATTTGTTACTTTACATTTTAAAAGAAAATAGATTTAAATTTAGAAACATATTTTTTTGCCACTTTTAATAATTTAAGCCTTAATGTTTTTACACTTGGTCATACAAGTTTTAAAACTATTTACACTTGTTAAAACAGATACTTTTTATGTTTTTAACCTTGTTTTTATTTTAATTTACAAATTTGTTTACACTTTTAAATTTATGTTTAAATCCCTTTATTAATAGTTTACAAATGTTGAAACAATTATTTAATACCTTCTTATGTATTGTTTATACTTATACAAATTAAAATTTTAAACCTTATTTTAAATTAATTCATGCATTTGCATTTAAACTTTATTTTATTTTTATTTTATTTACAAATCTTGTTTTAACTTAAATTATGAATTTATATCTTCACTCTATCATAATTATATGATATGTAAATGTTCTTTTACATTTTCCATTCATTAATGTACAACTATATTTTTATATGTTCCAATGTTTTAAATCTTCTCATCAAATCTAATTTTACATTTCTAATTCAAATTCAAAATTTAATATATAATAAATTTGTACTTATAAATGAATAAATAATCAAATATTGTTTTTATAAATATATCTTTATATTCCATTTGATTTCAAACTAATAAATTTTATTTACAATCTCTTGATATATTTATTCATTCAAAATTTCAAATTAATTAGATTCCAATATATTAACATTTGAACTTCAAATTCACATTTTCAAATTATATTTAAAATTAACATCTATAAACAACTAATATTTATTTTGAAAAACCCTATTAAATTCACAAATTAATTTCAAAAATTAATTCAATTATCAAATTAGACTGGGCTAAAATCCAGGGATGTTACAGATTCCCCATTAAGAAAATTCCGTCCTCGAAATTTGTAAGGGAGACAATCTAGAACAGATGAAAGACAGCGAATTCCGATAAAATTGAATATCTATTCTGCATTTGGCTTACCAAATCAGAATATCAATAATAGATACGCGAATGAATCAAGATACTCGGGTCATCAGATCTACGAGTACACAGGAGTATTGATTAGTTCTAAGGATAACTAACCCCTCGTAGAGTATACCGAAACCCAACAGAATAAACAGATATATGGATGCAATCCAAAACCTTTAGTTTAAACAACCAAAATATACCTATCAACCATAGCAACCAAGGCAAATAATTCATCCAAACAATCAATTCTGACCCATCTGGAGTTTGTGTCCCATGCAGAATCAAAGCTTCTTCCTGGAGCTGTCAGGAATCATCAAAGAATTTAAAAGACGAATCAAAGGAGATTGCTAGAGAAAGTTGTTTCCGCTATTGCAGGGTTTTGACCATCTGTAGTCGTACTCTCCTGTCCCCTATCTCGTCTTCTTCTTGCACTCATACTCACTATCAGTGGATAGTAAGAGAATTCACTGAGGCATTCGAACGAATATCTTAGGGATTACTCATTCTAGGGCATACTTCACCCTATCTCTAATGAGTCACTTAATGTGCTATACTCCAGAGCTAAAGTTTCAACCTTCAGCTCTGATACCAGATGTAACGACCCTGATTCGACCTTCGGAAATCGGCACCGAATACGACACTCGTATTCCAATGCCGTAGATCCAAATGTCGAATCTGGTTCGCCGGAGCTTAGAACACAATTAAGTATAACAACACAGCGGAAGAAAAGAAATGAATATCATATACAATTCCAAATGAATATAATATCCAATGATATAACAATGATACAATAGAAACAATATCATAGATACAAGATAATGCTACGGCGGAAAACTCAAATGAACTAGCAGCAGAAAACAAAACTCCAAAACAGCAACAGCAACTCTAGCTCCAAAAGCACCAATCCAGCAATAGCTCGAACCACCATCAATTTTCACCTAGATAAGCAAGTCTCGTCTGAGAATCCAAAGACTCCAAATCCAGGATCTCCAGAGAATGCCAAGAGATAGCCGAAAGCTACCGAATAGATGCCTATATCTACTATCTGAAAACCCAACTCTAGACTGCCTGTGTGGAAAATAGTGGGCACCCAGAGTTTAGCAAGGGAGCAATAAACTCCGGGTCAGTCATGGGACTGGTATGAGCAAACAAAAACAGTTGGTCTTTTAAAACAAACAAAAGAATTTAAATTTTAAGTCCGCAATGCTTTTAGAAAATGGAACCACCATAAGGCCTCCCGCCACACACACAATGCAAACGCAGAATTGGAGGAGATTTCTCCTTATGATAGTCAAATATGCTTGATACGAGGAAACATTTGATATTATTATTATAAGTGCATAGTGCAGAAAACCTTTCGAAAATAAAATATTAATCTTAGCTAGCATAGGTACCATTATATTATGCCTACTATAGCTACTATGTTAGATGGCAGGTTCTACAACTAAAACCGTATAAGGCGCGTATTGGTAATTGGATTTCCTACAAATGGTTAGGCTAAGGAACTTCCCGGGCCACATGGGCACGCCTCTGGAGGGACGCCCCGAGAACCTAACCGGATCTCTGCCAACACAAGGCCGGGTTACCTTTGTAACTAGGTAACTAATGACACGAGTATGCCATCCCACGGTCGTAACCAACCTTTATCCCGGGAATCGCCAACAACCACAAAGTAATAAATTTGCAGCAACCACATAGGTTAAATATCTGGGCTCCATACCATGATACCACCTCTATCCAGAAGGAAATGAACATACCCTCATGGGGCGCTATACCCAAATAACCTTGCTGCATTCTTTCTGTTTAGACCATTCCGGGTTGTGAAGTTCGACGAAGTCTCGTCCACAAAGCTATGCTTTTCACAAAAGCCATGATTTGATCAACAAATGATCAGCAACACTTCGTATGCCACATTACCAAATTGGGAATGTATCACTAGTAACCATCAACTACATAACCTTTGAGGTCGTACGTCTCAGAGAAGGGTGTTAAGCTAAGAGAATAAATCTCCGCCACCAAACGGAAATGTATTTGATAGAAACCGGTTTTACATCTCAAGGTGTAACTTCATACACACAATCCATACAAGTCTGTTCCGGGTTCGAACAGAACCGAAGGCACTTCCAAAGAAGTCCTTGCAAATCCGGATAATTTCTAATCACGTCCGGACTTCCCATCACAATGGGTGCTCGAATCTCTATACCGGGGATCAGCCGATGTAGAGTCATTCGACAAGAAACGCTTTCGCTTTCGAAAGTATCCGGTCTTCACCACCAGTCTTCAATTGCTATCCATATACATCGTATCACTATTCGAAATGGGTTATATGACACAAAGGTCCTCTCCCGGCTAATCCGAATAGTGAGCGCAATATTTAAAAATATATGGATATGGGATCTCAGTTAAGTCACAACTTATTATCCGAAACTTTTCTTTCAAATGGTTAAACAAATTATCATTTACAAATCTTTTAAACAAAAAGATTCATTTCAAAAACCCTCAATGGTTTAAACAATTTCCACATTCTAGTCTTTAACCAAAAGATTTACTTTTAAGACCCCTTTCAAATTTAATAAGGTTCACAAGATTCATTCATAGCTTTTAAAAACGATTCCATTTCAAATTGGATTAACCCATCCGGTATTTTAGTTAAAGACACATTTCATAGCTTTCAAAATAGTTCCCAATTCAATCTTTTATATATAGAAGATACACTATTTAAAATCTTCTTCAATTTCACATTAGGGTTCAACTATCTTTTACAAAATTCAATCATAGCTTTCAAAGCCATTCCATTTTAAATTGGAAATCATAGTTTTGGAAATTCTTTCCTTATATAAAAGCTATTATTATTTGGAAACCACTTGTTCCGTTTCAGAAAACTAGATTATAATTGCACGAGTTAAGGCCTTTCAAAACAACTCCATTTCAAATTGGGTTAAATTAAAATTCTCAAAGTAATACTTTTAAAATGATTTTTAATCCATATAAACACATTTATAACTTCATATAACATTTTTACGTCATAAATACCAGATATAGAATTCAATATCAGATATTGAATTCAGTTTAAATCAATTTTTTTTCAAATTCCAAATCTTTATTAAGTTATTCAAAATAACTTGCATTTTTACAACACCTTTTCAAAAGTTTTCCCACTTTAAACCCAATTCATTTCCAAAACCATTTGAATTTAAAATTTAGATTCAAAATAATTAAAAATTGTGACTTAACCGATTTCCACGTGCAATCCGTATTTTTGTGTGTACAAGTGTGGTCCAGGGTTTTACACAATAGTGCACCACATAAATCATCACAGATATATCAACATCAACAAGCGTTATAACCCATAACACTTATCTTCATTCATAGTTTCACAGATAAGATAAATTTATCAATCATCAAGATTCATCATTACAATTCGATGTGGGTTTTGGATAACCAACTGGAATCCGACTCCCTATTGCATCGAAATTCAACTGCATTTTACGGAAAAGGAATTTTCACAGATATACAGAAAACAAATCAAAACTCACAGTACATCACACGACAATTCACATCACATAGTATCACAATCATAATAGAAATATCAATTAAATAGACAACATCTGATGATAGTCAATCGTTTTCAATTCAAGGTAAGGCGACTCAAAAGAATTTACCACATAACTATTTTTATTTATTTATCGAAATCAATGATTAACTATTCTTAATGATGAATAAATTATAATTTAATTGATTATTATTTAATCAATTAACTCAATTAACTACTAATTATTGATTAATTAACTTAAATTATCTACTTTACAGTTCTTAAGTTCAACTTAATCAAACCCATAATTATTAACTAACCGAACTTTGATTTTAAATTAAACAATCTCTAATCACTGAGTTAATTACAATTTTCAATTAATTAATCATTTTTAATTACCTTTTTTAAACAATCAATAATAATAATTCATCTAAATTAACATTAAAACATCTTCTTTAAAACTCTGAAAACAAATTATTATTAATTTTGAAACTTTAATGTTGATTAACTTTAACATTTAAATTATTAACTTAATGAAAACATAGATTTAGGTTTTAAAAAAAACATTCTAACATATTCACTTGGTTAATTTAAATTTGAAACAAAATCTTAACTCAAAGTAATCAAACATTTATTACTTTATTAACACTAAAACTTGTTAAATATTTTTATCTTTAATTTGTAAGGCTTAAACCTGTTAACAACAAAACCCGAGATCCATCCCTATGATACTCGAGTGTTACTTCGAGTCCACCACCCACTTGCTCCGAGTCATCTCACTCCCTCTAGTACTCTTCTTCTTCCCTTTTTTTTCTTTTTCTTACAGTAAATCAAATTTTAGTTTCAAGTTTAAAACTAAGGCATTAGAAAATCCAACTCGCATTCTCGAGCACGAACCCGAAGCGACCACTACCATCACTCGAGAATTGACTCGCGCCATTCTCCATTGAGCCTGACACAGTGACAACGTGCTCGTGCATGTGTACGACCCTCCCGATCGTCTCCGACCACTACCCTGAGCCTCGACAAGTTGTCGATCCTCCCCTAAGCCACCACGACAACCCAGGTTACCCAATTTATGGGAAAATCAAAATTGAAGTATGCAACCACCACTGGAACCCTTATAACCCACCAGAAAAACATCTCGCCCCACCGACATATTTCACCAGAGCTCACGCCAATCGACCACAAGCCACGTTACGTCGCCATGCTCCTATTCCCTCCGATCCCATCCAGTCCGATACACTCATGCCTGCACAATCACCCCGCAAACTTTGTCAACTCAAACAGGGCCTTAAACCCTAATTCATCAACGTTCCGCCGCCTCGATCATCAGTAAATACTTCAAATATTTTTCCTAGGACCACCCAACCACCACCTTCCTCCAGCAATGATCTCAAGATCCCAAACTTCTTCATTTACCAGCAAATGCCCAAATTATAAACCATGTTCAACTCCCAATTACTCGATGATTATACCCTTAAAAAATGTGAAATGAGTCCTTAAATTCATATTTTCGAAATACGAATAAGTTCTTATGATCAAAACTTGAAAATCTTAAAACCAAATCTTCGACTTAAATTTATTTTTTACTGTTATTCACATTTTCCAACAATTCTTCTTACTATTTATACTTAAATGTATTTTTAAAATTAAGTTTACACCCCTATTATCCTCTTTTATTTAGGATCCAAGGTCTAGAATTGATTGTACGTAGAGAAATTTATTTTTATTTTGTGTGTGCTTGAGCCTGTGAATATAACAAAACAACTTGTTCATATATATACATACACACAGATGCATACACATTTAAACAGAGGATTTTCAAGCATATGCAGATAAATTAACATGCAAACCAGATTCTATATATATATATATATATATATATATATATATATATATGAAGGTTGGAGAGTTTGTTCACAAACAAAAGTAACAGGTTCAGGTAGAAGATTTTGCTCACCGTCTTCCTAAATTTTACAGATAATTTGCAATTCTATGGTACTCAAACATATTTTTAAATCTTAATCTTGAGTTTAAACAACATGTTTTTGTATGAAGTTCTCAATTTATAAGAGAATGTATATAGAAAACTTGATTTTTTTTATCGAGGACAGAGCCATGCCTCTGTAAACAGACATGCATGCTTATCACTCCCAAATTCATCAACATGCAAACATAACTCATTATATCAATTTAAAGATAAAGTCAGGAAATTTGCTCACTAATCATTAGTTGCATAGGGAAGCAGAGATCAGGCCTGGAAAAAGGCAGAGCTTTTGAAACTTGATTTTGTTTTCTGATCTTGATCTGTCCTTTATTTTCATTAAACTTGAAGTTGCTGACACTCTTCTATCTTTTCTTTGTTTGATTGCTTCTTGTTGCATCAGATTTCAGGTTGAATTCATGCTTTAAGTTGTTTGTTTTTTGGTCTGCCTTTGATTCAGTTTTGTTTTAAAGCCTCCAGATTTACTTGCTTACTTGAATTCATTCAAGCTTTAGTTTTGTTAATATTTTGATCATGTTTTGTTTTCAGTTTGGTTTTGCTTTGTTCCTGATGCTTTTTTTAAATGTATTCAGGTTTCAGGTTGAAGCTTTTGTCTTCTTGAAATTTTAATTGAAATTTGTATTTTCTGGTTTCTCCTTGTTTTACACTTGTTGATTGTTTAAGTTAATATTTTACAAATTTCATTTGTTAGTTTACATTTTAAAAGAAAATAGATTTAAATTTATGAAACATATTTTTTTTCCACTTGTAATAATTTAAGCCTTAATGTTTTTACGCTTGGTCATACAAGTTTTAAAACTATTTACACTTGTTAAAATGGATACTTTTTATGTTTTTAACCTTGTTTTTATTTTAATTAACAACTTTGTTTACACGTTTAAATTTATGTTTAAATCCCTTTATTAATAGTTTACAAATGTTGAAACAATTATTTAATACCTTCTTATGTATTGTTTATACTTATACAAATTAAAAATTTAAACCTTATTTTAAATTAATTCATGCATTTGCATTTAAACTTTATTTCATTTTTATTTTATTACAAATCACGTTTTAACTTAAATAATGAATTTATATCTTCACTCTATCATAATTATATGATATGTAAATATTCTTTTGACATTTTTCATTCATGAATATACAACTATATTTTTATATGTTCTAATGTTTTAAATCTTTTCATCAAATCTAATTTTACATTTTTAATTCAAATTCAAAATTTAATATATAATCAATTTGTACTTGTAAATGAATAAATAATCAAATATTTTTTTATAAATATATCTTTATATTCCATTTGATTTCAAACCAATAAATTTTATTTACAATCTCTTGATATAATTATTCATTCAAAATTTCAAATTAATTAGATTCCAATATATTAACATTTGAACTTCAAATTCACATTTTAAAATTATATTTAAAATTAACATCTATAAACAACTAATATTTAATTTGAAAAACTCTATTAAATTCACAAATTAATTTCAAAAATTAGTTCAATTATCAAATTAGACTGGGCTAAAATCCGGGGATGTTATAATTTGGCAGAGATGTTTGGTGTCCTCCTGTTATATAGGATGAAGCTCAATCCATTGAAATATTCTTTCAGTATTACTTGTGGATGTTCTTGGGCTTCATTGCCAACTCCTATGGGATTGAAGCCAATCCAATAAAAGATCAAGTTTTCAAGACAGATCGAAGCCCTAAAGACGATCAAGGAGGTTCAAAGCTTAAATGGGAAGGTTGTCGCCTTGAGTTGATTCATCTCTAAAGGCACTAACAAGTGCATCCCATTCTTCGAAGTGATCAGAATAGGGAAGAGACTTAGAGTGGAATCAAGACTACAAAGACGCATTCCAAGCTCTGGTGAATGACGTGGAGAGACCTCCCATTCTCTCGAAACTGGTGGATGCGGAGGATTTGTTCTTATACTTGGCGGTGTCAATGCATGCCCTGAGTGTCTTGCTTGTATGTGAGGAATCTCACATCTAGCGGCCGGTCTACTATATCAACAAGCAATGAGATAAGAGAAAAAAGAAACTATCCGAGATCGAAAAAGCTTGCTTACTGCCTATTGATTGCTTCCAGAAAACTCTAACCCTATTTCTAGGCTCATTAGATAAGTGTCATCATTGACCAGGCTTTATGACAAGTCTTGCAATAACATGAGAATTTTGGAAGGCTGTTGAAAAGGAATATTGAACTAATTTAATATGATATCATCTATCGCCCTCAGAGGGTAATCTAGATCCAGACCCTGGGGGTTTTCATAGTTGAATTCACTGCACGAGATGATCCTCTGGAGAGCAGTGGAGAAGAAGAAGTTGGATGGAAGATGCAAATGGATGATGCATCTAAGGATCAATGTTCTGGTGCTGGAGTCGTATTTGTCACTCCCGAAGAACACTCGATCAGTTATGCCCAAAACTCGACTTTTGACGGTGAACAGTAAAGTTGAATACGAGGCCCTGATTGTAGGACACAAAATCACCAAAAAACTAGGAATAAAGACTTTGCACACTTCCTAAGACTCCTAGCTAGCGGTACGAAAGGTTCGGAAAGAGTATCAGGCAAAGGTAGCAAGGTTAGCTCCTTATAAACAAGGTTCTTAAGCTTCCCGATGACTTTGAATAATATACAATAACACATATTTCCAAAGACCGTGAAAATGCCGATCCATTGCCTAAGATGGCTAGTTCTGGAGGTGCACAGCTCACAAGCTTGGTTACGAAGGAATTACTTTTAGCTCTGACCATCGACTTGAAGGACGTTGATTGGATATTGGAGATTGAACCTAAAAGGGTGTCATGGATGACTTTAATCTTGAATTTTTTTTACGAAGAGGGATCCTTCCAGAGAGAAGGAATGAACGACAAAAAATTCTTCGCCAAGCTTCGAGATACATCATGCGAGAAGGATTACTGTACATGAAGGATTTCACTGTCCCATGTATAGCATCTCCCAACATGGAGGCCCAAAACTAACAGCTACAGATGTTACAGTCATCCATAGTTATTAATTCTCGGCAACCAAATATGGCGGTGCTAGATACATTGATACACAGATCATAGAAATATGCAAAAAAAATTAACGATTCAAACATACATTTTCACATTCTATTCAAAATATTTGATGTTCATTGCATAACCCTGAAAAGTTAACCACGTTCAGCTAAATATGTTTATTACACATATGCCAAGAGAGACATATGAAGATGCCCCCTTGGTAGATCAGAGTATATAATAAGGCCAATAAATCTGCCTTTACAAACAAAACACACGGTGGAATAGCTTCAAAACCAATTGAAAGTATCCATTTTGAAACCTTTCGACCATGTTGAAGTATTATTGTATAAGAGTAAAAGAATAGCTTCAAAACCACTTGAAAGTATCCGTTTTGAAAGCACGGAAGGTTACCCTTCAAACCATCAAAAATCCACCGTTTCGAAAGCAATGTGTTTATACCTAAAATATTACTTTGGGTTCAAGTGAAACTAGGTGAAAGCATCCCTTTCGAAACCACTCTTTATTTTATAAAATATCGGGAAAATTTAATGGTGTTGAAACCATCCTTTCGAAATCATTGAAATATCGGGAAAACAATTGAATCTTTCGACAACGTCGAAAGCTTTGGGAAGCGGTTTATATTTACAAAAAACAATTAAACTTTTCGACAACATCGATGCCTTCGATTCCATTGGAAGGTCACATAATCTCAAAAGGGTTTCGACCTGGTCGACAACTACCCCTTCGAAAGCTTTAAACAAAAACTAAGTTACCTCTTTGGAAGCTACTTCTTTTGACAAAGGCGGTAGCTCTCTTTCGAAAGCCTCTTTGAAATACTCTTTCAAAAACATAGCTTTCAACCTTGTCAAAAGCTCTTTAAAAACCATAGAGGTCGAAAGCTCTTCAAAAACAACCCGTCGAAAGCATAGCTTTCGACTGTGTTGGAAAGCATTTTTAAAAATAGGCAAGTGATTTTCTATTCAAACCAAAAATAAACTAAGGAACCAACTACTTCGAAAGTAACCCTTTGACAACTACCTTCCGCCTTTGTCCAATTTACTACGTACCACTTAAATGGTATCATCTGCATTGCTTTCAACCTTATTGGTTTCAATGAAGTCGAAAGGTCTAGGTTGAAAGTTCTAAGTCGAAAGGTTCTTCCAGAGAAGGCAGAACCCCCTTTTTCTGACCAAAAGCTATTTTTCCCAAATTGAGTAAACTTTTTGCAACAAACCTGCCCAACTATAAACATTTGATTGGCTTTCACAAACTTTTAAATAATTAGTACAATATCTTCCACATTTTCTCAGATCTAAATTCAAGTTAACTTTTAACAAATAAGGCCTTCCACTTATCAAGACAATTAAATCGTTTAAGTCCTCCTTTCGAAATAATTTAATTTCCATACTAAATCACTTAGTAAAAATCCCCAAAAATTCCAAGAACTCACTTTAATCATTTTATCTAACATATCAAAATTGCAGATCCAAATTCTTAACATAATTTCCAAAATATATTTATAAACACAAATAACCATATTTTCCTTTGAAAATTCATAACTAATTCTCCACGGCTAGGAAAATTATGAAAATTGAAACCCAACTCCAAAATCATATTTTCCATAACATATAATTTTTCCATGGCATTTTCAAAATCAATAAATCTCGGTTTTACCATAAAACCGTAAATATTTCCTTTAAACAACCATGTTTAAACATATATAAATCATAAACCAAGCATATCATCATTCAATATATCATAAAAACTGATTTACCATTAAATCTAAAACCATATCATTATAGAACCAAAATTAGAGATGTAGAAATTATTATTCACCTTAGATTGGATAAGGAAATTGAAATTTTATTGAGATCGATTTCTTCTAGTTTGATCCTAAGCTTTTGCTTTTATTTTTCTCTTCTCTTCTTCCTAATGGCCGACTTGCTTTCTTCTCACGGATACAAATTTTATTTGTGATAAAATGAACATGTATGACTAAGAAGAATAGTACAAGGGTAGGAAATATGGGCGGCTATTTACCCTAATTCCCTTATGTTTAATTACTTCATCATTTATTGGTTCATTCAGTTAAATATGCATGGCCGCTTAATTTATTAATCAATTAATCTCCTTATCCACGTTATTCTATTTAATTTATCCAATTAAATATCCTGAACAATGTTGAACAAAAATTAGGGGTGTTACAGGCTCCCTTCCTTAAAGAATTTCATCGTCGAAATTCAGTAAGGACTACAAACAAGCATAACAACCATGCAAACCAAAGCTAGTATGTCCTACTAGCCAATAAGTCTATAAAAACAAATATAGAACATACCCTCATAATAGCCCAGGATAAATATCCCTAATCCTGTCCTCTATCTCTCAGGTACGGTCCTCTCGTTGTTGCTCCACTAAACTTTCACTAACTTGACTGCCTTGGATCTTAATCGCTTCTCATCTCTCACTACAACCCAAACTAGTTGTCCAACAAAAGTAAAATCGGGCTCTACTACCAAATCCTCCAACTCTGCCTGAGGAATAGTAGCTTTGGATCATGCACAAATTACGAAGATGAGACACATGGAATACTTTATGGACACCTGTCAAACTGCTCGGTAACTCTACTCTATAAGCGGGCTTTCCAATCCTTTCTAAAATCTGGAATGGTTCAACATATCTCAGTGCTAACTTTCCCAACTTTCCAAACTGTACCACACCCTTCATTGGTGATACTTTAATGAAAAGCCTATCTCCCACTGAGAAATCTAGGTCTTTACGCCTCTTATCTGCATAACTCTTCTTCCTAGATTGAGCTTCCTTCATCCATCCTTGGATTAACTCAATCTTTCCCGAGGCCTCTCTAGCCAAATCTGGACCTAGGACTAATCTGTCTCCAGTCTTCAACCAACATGCTGGCAATTTGCATGTCCTTTCATACAAAGCTTCAAAAGGCTCCATTCCTATACTAGTCTGATAACTATTATTATAGGAAAACTCAATCAAATGTAGGTGATCCTTTCACTGTCCATCAAAGTCCAATACATAAGCTCTCAATAAATCCTCGAATACTTTATTGACTCCCTCTATCTGCCCATCTATATGTGGGTGATATGATGTACTAATCTTGAGCTTGGTACCTAATACCTCTTGTAGTCTCCTCCAAAATTCACTAGTAAATAATGCACCTCTGTCACTGACTATGCTACTATGAATCCCATGAAGTCTAACTTTGTTCTTTAGGAATTGACTTTACTGGAATGAAATAGGAACTTTTGGTCAAACTTTCCACAATAACCCATATGCTTTCATTTCCTCGATTTGACTTTGGCAACCCATCTCATCGATAACGAATCCCATTTCCAGAATCGAATATCTAAAGGCTGAAGTAACCCACTCGGCTTCTTCGTTCGGCCTTCACTTGTTGACAATTAACACACTGCCTAACCCATAAGACAACATCATTTTTCATGCCTTCCCAATAGAAGCTCCTCTTCACATCTTGATACATCTTGGTTGCTTTAGGATGAATCGTAAACTTCGATCGGTGACATTCCTCTTGAACTATCCTCCTTAAGTTCTCTACATTCGGAATACACAAATGTCTCTTCTTTCTCAACCATCCTTTTTGGTCAAGACTAAAATCCTTTAGGTCATTAATCGCCAATCCTACCTCAATCCTACTAACCCTCTCCATTAAAACGAGATCTCCCCTCTACCTAGAAGCTATCTCTCGATCGGCACCTGTCGAATTTCTAAACAAGATAACATGGCAGTACTCTGACTAGAAGTAGCAGTAGATCTCAACTGCATACCACAACTGGTTAAAGCTTCTAGATCCTTCCATTCTACCAACATTGCTAACACACGTTCTGATGTTTTCTACAAAGTGCATCTGCTACACTATTCCCTTTCCTAGGAGCATATTCTATACCGAAATCAACAGCGTCTGAAAATTCCAGCGATCTCTGTTATCGCATATTCAACTCCTTCAGAGAGAATAGGTATCCCAAAGACTTATGATTGGTATATAATTCAAATCTCTCCTCCAAGAGATAACGCCTCCAAATCTTCAAGGCAAATATCGCTGCAGCTAACTCCAAGTCATGAGTAGGATATCTTACTTCGTGCGGTCTAAGTGCCTAGATGCATAAGAAATAACTTTGCCCTTCTACATTAATACTGCTCCCAATCCGATCCCACATGCATTAATGTATGCTACCAACCCTTGATTACCATTTAGAACTACTAATAATGGCGCATTGGTTAACAAATGGTTTAACTTAAGGAACCCTTCCTCACATTTTTATGACCAAACAAACATCACTTCCTACCCGATCAACTTTGTCAAAGGCACTATTATCTGCAAGAAATCCTTAATGAATCTCTGGTAATAGCCAGCAAGTCCAAGAAAACTCACGATCTCGGTTACCATCTCTGGTCTCTTCCAATTAATGACAACTTTGATCTTATTTGGATCAACTGACAATCCATTTTCCGAAACCACATGACCAAGAAACTTAACCCCTTTCTTCCAAAAATGACACTTGGAAAATTTCTCTTTTAGATGATTCTGCCTCGGGGTCTCCAACACCACTGTAAGATGAATCTCATGCTCCCTTTCATCTTTAGAGAGTACACCAAAATGTCATCTATAAATACCAACACAAACCTATCCAAGTGCTCTCGAAATACTCGGTTCATCGGATCAATGAAGAAAGTAGGTGCACTCGTCAATCCAAATGGCATCACCAACCACTCATACGAACCATATCTAGTCTGAAATGCCATCTAAGAATGTTATCCTCTGCCACTCTCAACTGATAGAACCCTATCGCCAATTGGAGAACACTCTGGCTCCACTCAACTGATCAAACAGATCGTTTATTCTCGACAGAGGGTGCTTGTTCTTGATCATCCTTTCATTTAACTTGCGATAGTCGATGCACATCCTTAACAACCCATTTGGTTACTTCACGAACATCGCGGCCGCTCCCCAAGGCGAACTACTTGGTTTGATAAAATTCCTTCCCTCATGATCCACTAGCTGCACCTTCAATTCCTTCATCGCTGTCAGCGTAATCCTGCTAGGTGGTCTACCGACAGGTTCAGCTTCTGGCACAAGACCTATTTGAAATTCAACAGCTCGTTTCGGGGGTAATCCAATAACTGGTTCAAAGATATCTGCAAATTCCCTTGCCATACGAACCTGAATAAGGCCTTCTCCAACCTCCATAGCATTCAAAAAAGCACAAGCACTCTTACTGGAATTCTCCACTGAGAAAACGATTCGGTTATGACAAAATATCCTAACCTCATACTTACCCAACAAATGATCCCGAAATCTACGAAATCAAAGACTTATGACCTAACAAATAAAGTTCTAACTTGTCACATCTCATCCCAAGAGTTGCATACCCTCTTATTTGATTCGCAACACTTAAGGAAGTAATAGGGTATATGGGTTCTATACATAACCTATCTACCAAACACTGAGATATAAATGAATGTGATGCTCCAGTATCAAATAATACCCTGAACGGTATGCTATGAATCAAAAGCGTACCATCCATCATAGACTTTCTTTTCACAACAGCAGATGGTTTAGAGGATGATGGTTCCAAAGCAAAGTCCTTTCCTTTTCCTGCCCTAGCAGCTTTAGGACACTTGTTCTTGTAATGCCCCATTTGGTTGCAATTATAACATTTCACATTCTGCTTCCCCACAACCATCCTTCCATTACCCGAACGGCACTCATTATCATAGTGCCCCTTCTTATCACATTTGTATCAAACTATATCTGCTTTCCCTTTCTTGGCTGCTCCTCCTCTGTGAGCGCCCTTCTTCTTAAAGAACTTCCCCTTCTACCCCTAAGGACTATGGGATTCAAATAGCTTCTCTCTAGCTGAAATAGCAAGATTTTACTCATCGCGAATGGCCATCTCCACCACCACATTAGAAATATCTTGGATATGGGTCATAGTCATTCTTCCTTAATCCGACCTCAATCCTCTAATGAATCTCTCATTCCTTCTGACATCAGTGTGAACCAAAGCATAACTATATCGAGATAGCTCATCAAACCTAGCAACATACTCAATCATAGACATATCTCCTTGGATAAGATCCATGAACTTCCTCATTAAAGCCGATTTGGCAACCTTAAATAAGAACCTCTACTCAAATCACCTCTTAAAATCAGCCCATGTCACCTCTTCCTCCAGGGCACCGGTTATCACACTGTTCCACCAACGAAGTGCTATCCTCTGCAACTGTCTAGAGACTAGCCTTCCCTTCTCTCCATCATCCAAGCGTAAATCTATACAGATCTTCTCACATCTCAGCAGCCAATTCTCTACTACCACATCATCCTCCATTCCGACAAACGATTTTCACCAAGATTGGTATAGTCTCTGCTTAGCTTAGCATAGTTATAACCAGCTGGAACTATAGGATTATCTCCACCAACATTACCAGCACCTCCTGCTTACAAAAGATTAGCCAACAACTGATACACCATCCCCGCATCTACTGGCAGATTTCTAGCACCTACATTAGCCTCGGTATTTTGATTAGCATTAGCCTGTCGACCTTGGTTTCTCCAAGTATTAAGTCGAGCATTTCCATTGGTAGTGGTGCTTCCTCCACCTAGATTTTCTCTTTCATTTTCGACTTCCATATCCTCTTTCTCATAAATCTTCATACCATTCTAAGTAAGATACAAAAGAATGATCTAAGAGAGAGGCGAATACATAATTAGGTATATATCTATATATTGCATATACGTACATTACTAAAGCGTTAACCCAAATCTCGATCATGCTTTCAAATTCATTGGATTATGTTTCAAAAAGCTTTTAGGTTTAACTTTTCTTTTAAAGTTTCATGAACCTATGCTCTGATACCAACTTGTAGCATCCCCCTACTTAGAGGCCTAAGATTAACGGCTACGGATACTGGAGTCATTCACGGTTAGTAATTCTTGGCGACTAAGTACGGCGGTGGTAGATACATTGATACACAGATCACAGAAATGTGGAAAAAAGTTAACATTTGAAAAATACGTTTCTACATTCCATTTAAAAATTTGATATTTATTACATAGTCCCAAAAACGTTAATCTCGTTCAACTAAATATAATTATTACACATACGCCAAGAGCGACATATGAAGATGCCCCTTTGGTAGATCAGAGTATATAATAAGGCCAATAAATCTACCTTTACAAACAAAACACATAGTGGAAAAAGGTTTACCTAAATAACTATATGCCTCCCGCATGCATATAGAAGCTTTATTCATCTAAGAAGAGAACCTAAAAACCCTAAACCTCAAACTACTCAAAATCAATTTAGAACCCGAGAGTTTATAGAGAAAATAAAAAATTCGAGTCAGACATAAAGTCTGGTATGAATAATAATCTAACATCTCAATACTTTTAAGTATCTAGTGAGGAACACCGCTTAGCAGAATGGGTTTTCCCCTCACTAGTATCCTAAAACCTTTCTAAAACCATATTCTTTGCTCCTGCATCCACAATGGTTAAAGCATACATTTCAAAATAATTATGATGATGTGCATACTTGAAAACAAGTTGGATTTCCCATCCTACATTTGATAGCCTATCCATCTAAGTTTCAACTGACTATCTATCTTATAATTTTAAGGACTACCTATCCCATTTTAGACTTTATTTACATCAAAGAGGAACAATCCATCCCAAAATCATTTTACTTAAGCTGATGTGGACTGTCCATCTTATATCATAGTTTTCCTAGGATGACTATGAACCCTTCTTCAATCATATGGAGATTATCCATCCCCTTCATGATGTTGACTATCCATCAAGCATCACATAGTTTTCCTAGGATGAATATGAACCCATCACTTAAAGATATGGAGACTATCCATCCCCAACATGATGTTAAATATCCATTTAACATCCTATAGTTTTCGTAGGATGACTATGAACCCATCACTTAACGATATGGAGACTATCCATCCCCAACATGATGTTGACTATCCACCAAACATCCCATGCTATCCACATGATTAGTCTATTTCCATTATTATCCCTAATTTAAGTTATATTCATTATATAATTTTCATTGGTATCCCTCTATGTTTTTGTCAAAAATATAAGTGTTGGCATCCCCAACTATTGTGTTAAACTCATTAAACCTACCCCGGTCCCCAAGGTTGAACAACATTTATTATATAAGGTTACCCACCCTACACATCAAAATCAAGTGTCATATAAACATACCCTTTCGAAAGCTTCCCCATCGCAAGAATAAAGATTGGGTAAAAGAAAACAATTTTATAGCCCCTTCGAAAGTATCTCCTTCGAAGGCTTTGCTTTTTGACCCCTTCGAAAGCTTTTCTTTTAACCCCTTCGGAAGCATAAAACACATATTTTCAAAACAATGGGCTTTAGCCTTTATAATACTTTAAAACACCTATTTCGAAACCTTTCGACCATGTTAAAGTATTATTATATAACAGTAAAAGCATAGCTTTGAAACCACTTGATAGTATCCCTTTCGAAAGCATGGAAGGTTACCCTTCGAACCATTGAAAATTCACCCTTTCGAAAGCATTGGGTTTATACTTAAAATATTACTTTGAATCAAAGTGAAAATAGGTGAAAGTATCCCTTTCGAAACCACTCTTTATTTTATAAAATATTGGGGAAATTTGATGGTGTTGAAACCATCCTTTTGAAATCATTGAAATATCTGGGAAACCAATTGAACCTTTCAATAACGTCGAAAGCTTATGCTTTTGCCCCTTCGAAAGCTTTGGGAAGCGGCTTATATTTAAAAAAAATTATACCTTTCGACAACATCGGTGCCTTCAATGCCATCGAAAGGTCACATAATCTCAAAATTATTTCGACCAAACTTTTGAGGCCCATGATCAGGCCAGTGAAGTCCCTTTTGGTGTCAGGAGAATATTACCAACGAACTCTTGCCTTCGGATTGAGAGTAGGAGTATAATCTTAAGCTGGACATGACATGATTGTCCTACGCTAACTCCTGCTTTCAAATTGGGGGAGAGAGTATAAACTAAATGGACGTGAGCCGACCGTTCATTAGCCAACTCTTCTCCTCAGACTGGAGGATAAACCTGAACCGAATGTGACATGGCCATCCACGAACTAACTCTTGCCTTCAGATCAAGGGTAGGAGTATAAACTAAACCTGGCATGATATTACCGTCTGTATGCTTACTCTTGCCTTTGTATTAGGGACAGGAGTATAAACCGAAGTGTATGTGATAAAACCATCCAACTCTTAACCTCTTGCCTAAGGTAGGCAAAATAGAAGATCCACGCCTAGAATAAGGTGGTACTTAACTTACAAGCCTTCAATCGAAGCCTGGATTTAGGCATGATTGGGTGTAAACATCCTGGGTGAGGATATGTAGACTGTAACCCTAAGTGGTTGACTTAAACTAGTGTCCGTAATTTGTGCGACCAAAAATTATTATCCTAGAAATGGATACTTAAGTCACTAATCGTAAGTGACTAACGTTAACTAATTCCCAGCGTTTAGCATTTCAGTAGTTACCTTCCATTTATTAGGATGGTAAAAGGCCGGTGAACTATGAAACGGGCTAAGGACTTAATCTAAAAACATTCATCAAAAGAAATGAATCGCAAGTACATTGAATGTAAGGCATATTTATTAAGTACTTAGGAAAATCCGAACAAAGAATCGACGAAGCAAAAAACTTATGTTATTCACATGAAATTCAAAGGCTAAGTGAAAGTGTTGTCAACATTGGAAACAGAAAGCAAAAACTGGGGAGGAACCCGCACTGCACTAGCTGGACAAAACAAAAGCAGGGAACTAGAAAAGTCTAATTACTGCTATATAATAAGAAGGCACAAAGAAAACAAGCAATCACTTCTTGAGCCTCTTCTATCTTTCCTCTCTTTCTTCTCCATAAAAGAAGGCACGTTGGATCCTTTCGGCTGTTTTCTTGTTCTTCCCCAACTTCCTTTTCCCTTGGGTGGAGGGGTCTGAGATGAACCAGTGAGAACACTTTAAGCACATTCAGGCGGAGGAACGGAGGCTGGGGTATTCTACAAGGATCCAATAGGTACACTCTGAGCACTCTCGGCCAAAGGAATATTGACTGGAACGTAAATGGTCTGCCCGGGCAAAGCAATGGAAAAAGGATGAGGAATGACTTCAAACCACTCTTGCTTTATCTGTATGGCAATGAGGATATCCGTCTTGATTTTTGCTCAAGTTTTACCATGGTGCGGCCTGATGAAGACTCGAAAACCTTGGTGATAATCACATTTTAAAAGGGCTCCCTATAGGTTACCAGCTCCATCACCTAACGTGGCATCAATCACCCTCTCATCAAAGCCAAAAGTCTCTTCAGCAGGAGCGTAGGGAAACATTTTCGAAGTAATGACGGTTACTAACTCTATCACAGGCGCTTATTGCCCTGGCTGGGAATCTTTAAGAGATAGCGGAGCAATTGCATGTTGACCTAAAGCTAGAGAAACATAAAATGAGAGATTAATGATGTTGATTGATGACATATTGACTCTCTGATATACATGAAAGGTCAAGGTGATACCTTCCTCAGCATGGAGCTATGCATGAGCCGTAATGCTACCGAAGGTTCCCTCTAGAATAGGAGAGAGAGTAGTAGATTTCTAAATCTGAGGCCTCTCCATATCATACACAGAATCAATGGTGGAGTCTGAAGAAGCTTAAGTCTAAAGAGTTTGACTAGCCGAAGCATTGTGCTATGGAGGTCCAGAACCTTCGCCAATTTACTTTTGCGCGGTTGTGGCAAGTTCTAATTGGATAAGGAACGGGCAGTCATGTAAAATCCAAGGCTCTTGTTTAACCAAGATATCCTTCTCCAACTATTCCAGATCCATCTCAGCACCCTGGAGGAATTCTTCTCTTCCTCTATAATCCACTCTCAGGCGCACATAAAGAGTCTAGGATAATCATTTTCAAGCCACTCCAAATTTCTGAATTTGAGCACATTGGCATTGTATTGAGTAATCAATGGCTCCAACTTGTCCATAATCCGCTCCTTTCCCCACTGCTCCATGGATTCAACTTCTCTCTTCGCAACAACATCAATATCCCTAGCTCGTTCGAGCGGTTTTTCCCTCTCTTCCTTCATGGTGATCAGCTCATTGCATGAGACTTGAGCTATTTGCATGCTTCATATTTTTCCTTTGTCAGATGATTGATCTTGTGCTCAGCCGCATTCCGTTTGGCAGCATCTTTTTTGCATACCAACTCACAATTCCGATGATGCGCCTGCTTGATTTCTTTAAGATCTTGGATTTTTCAGCTTTAAGCACTTGGTTAGCCTACTCTGGTTTCGTCTCTACTTTAGCTTGGGATTTTCTCAAATTATCGACCTCGGCATTAAGGGTGGCTATGATTCTTTAATGATCGGGCTCAATAAGAATTTATTTTGCGATCTCATGCAACCAATCACTCGAGGCCTTATAAATCTTATCAGCAACTCATGCCTACTCGTTATATTAGGAGTGAATGTCGGCCATACAAGCTATAATCCTTTCTTGGACTTTCATTGGAACTTTATTTAGGATGGGCATGAACATAAGCCCATCAAAACATATGTTTGGGAGTTGATCCATAAGTTCAACCATACGAGTGTCGACTGAAGTTGTTCTGCTGTATCGACCAAAGTGACAATGTCTCTTTGCTAAGCCTTTGATGAGGAGTCTCGGAACCACCTTTATAATGTCTGTGCTCAGAAGATGGACTGAAATGAGGTAGCATTATGGGTTGCACGGGAATAAAGGTAGAGGTGAAGCCGAGAAGTATCAGCTGGTAGAATCTTATCACGACGATCAGGTCGCCTATCCGAACCATTAGGAGGAGGTGATTTGGATCTAGGCCAGTACTTAAGAGCAGAATCGTGTGAAGAATGGTCCCTATCGTAACTACTCATGTCACGGTCATCCCTGTCACGACTAAAGCAGTGACTTGAATCATAATCTTAACCGCTCCCTTAGTAGCATGAACTCGGCTGGGGCCTTAGTGCTTGATATGCTTTTTCCTTTAGAGATCAATATGTATATTTCCACTTCTCCGTAGAACCTACAAAGGAAATAGGAATGATTTAGATTCGACGAAACAAACATATGGCAAGTGCAAGATAGTGCTGCGAAGTTCATATGCACGTAAGTGCCCTAGTGTCGCCCCAGCCGACCATGTACTAGAGCCACCCTAATGTCCCCCCAACGTTCCATGTACTAGAGCCATACTTACAAGAGTAATCTCTCCTACACTAACAGAAATGGTGTCATCACCAAATCGAAGAGGAGAAACTTTTATGCTCATGTTTCCTATATTAAAAGAACAAAACTTGATAGGAATTGGTCCCATCCTTGAAAATGTATCCAGAGAAGGAAGAGATGGAGTTAGTTCTACTGTTGCTACTTGCGGAAGCTGTTTAGAAATTTTCCATTTACCAAGCTTAACAACGAGCTTCCTCCTGGAAGCAAGTGGTTGTTCATCTGAAGACTGCTCAGCCATTGATTCGTGACTAGAATGTACGTCGTTATCAACAGCCTTATTACTATCGCCTACTATTTCACCTTCCTCGATGTTGCCTTGAGCATCCTCGACTTCCTAGCAAGGGATCAGGGTCACGTCAGGGCCGACGTGACCTGCTTCACTCTAAGCACTGCTACCTATTACTAATTCATCGTTATCACTAGACAGGCCGATGTTATTACCCTCTTCTAGCAAGTTAAAGGCCAATAGATGTTCATCAGTAATAAGGTTACTAATTTCCCATCTTCCTTTGGAATGTTCTTGAGTGTTGTAAAGGATTTTAATAAATATCACCACCGGTTCTCGAAGGAACGTCTGCATAATTTGGAAAATCGTGTTAATCAAATGCAGCTTAACTAAAGCTTTCATGCTATTCTTTGGAAAAGCACTTACATCCTACTAATCACCATTTTGCAAACCTGTGTGGATAGTACACATAAAACCATTCGATTTTAAAATAGCTAAGCTTATCCCAAGCACAAGTCACAACTTGACAGCCACCGACTAATTCACGATAAGTGAACGATAGACTTCCATTTCGTCACTTGAAGCTATATACAAATTGAATATCTTTATAGGTTGGCTCACGATTTAAGAATTTAGGGAATACCATGTATGTGCCATAGTGAAATGAATAATTATTTAGATGCAACTGAGCTGGAGCAAGTCCCATAAAATGGAGCATTCGACAGATGAACAGATTAAATGGTGTTACACCCCTAATTAGGTACATATACCTTTTACGGGCAGTATACCCTTCTGGAGTAAGATGAGCCCTTTGGTCATGAGACGGGACCAGTACGTTATCATATGGGATTCCATCACTATTGCAATTTAAACAAAGAGAAGCCTCATTAACTTTCAAAGTAGTCGAGTCCATTGGATCATCTAAGAATACGACATCCTCAATTGGACCAGGAGATGGCTCTACAGTATCATCTGCCCCTAGATTTGGTGATCTAATTAGAGCATGGTGTGAGCATTCAAGTTTTTCTAATTGTTCATCCAGAGTGTATTGAGAAAAAACTGCCGCTAAACTTGACTCAGCGTCTAATTCGACATGTGTGGAAGTTTGATCACAGGTCATTATAGCTAAATGCTTGGAGGGTCTGAAACCCATATTAAACTCGACAGATAATTATGGTTAGATGGATTAACCTACCCGTTCCCCTTCCCCATCCCCATGCTAAGTGTTATCTAGTGTGGTGTGTGTAGTGCAGTGTTGAAAAATATAAAATTATACAACGGCGATGGCGATATTCGGGAGTTCGACTGAAGTGACCGTCATCACTGATCGTTCCAACCAGTTTTCACATCAATGCTTATACATAAGAGTTTAGTCCAAGTTCAGGGATCAACTATTGGCGTATAAGGGTATGATGTTCATACTCGAGGCAATTGCATTCATCAAGGTTTGTCTCTAGACATGCATGCATGTGCATTCAAGTTCAAGTCCAAAGTCATAGTGATCATTTATGTATGTGCACAAGTTATAGGCAACAAATGTTCACGTCTAAGAGTCCAATTCCATATGTAAGTGTACAAGGCAAAAAACATGAAAATTGCCGAAGTATTGGACCAATACTAATCCCATACCTAAGGGAGTTTTTCTCCCTTATGCAAATCAAACTCCATCCTCCAACGGTCGATCCATGAATACATCCCCACAACATGAAATGATCCCAAATTCGAGGCCAACCACCTCCATGAAATCACCCCTAAAATTGTGTCTTCTCCATCGTACTCCGACTCACCACTTATCTGAGATCAAAATCCCACCTATGTGTGAAATTTCCATCAAATCAATCCAGGAATCGACCTAGGGTGGATTGGATCTTGAGACTCAGGGGATTCGATCCAAAAATCTAGGAAATTGTAATGGAGATTGATGGATTTAAATTGTAAACAAGCAACAGAGGTGTAGGAGGCAGGGTTCGATCTGGTAGATAATGGGTTTAAATGGTTAGTTGATATTCTCAATTTCAAACTTTTAATGGCAGACTTGGTAGGAAAGGAGTGGAGGTAATGGGTTATATACCCAAGCACAACTCGATATATATAGATCAAAAATGGCTAAGTATAGGATCAGTACCAACCCCTCTATAGGGACCAGTATTTAATCCGACCATGTAAAAAAACAAAAAACAACAACAATCTTGTTATTGCATTTCCATAAAACTAAGCGACGACCTATAGGCATGAGCCAATGACAGCAGCATGTACATGAGCATGCAAGCATGTATATGTACTCAACATTCGATTTCTTGAACTGTTGAAAAAAAAATTCTTACCTGGAACTTTCAGAAAAGGAACCAGTTCTAATAACCGAGGCCTACTAGCTTAATCATTAGCTCAATGGAACTGAGCATAGACATTTATAAAAAGATGATTTCCATTATTTGTAATGTTAGATACCGACCAAAGCTTCACGGCGAACAGCTAGAGATACGACTCTTAGTAAGAGTAACTCTACGAAAGGATAACGACCGTTCAAAACATTGATTTGAATCCTCTATAGGATTCTTATTTATCTCGATTCGAAGGACATCATGCTAGAAACACGATGTACTTTAGGAGCAAGTCTTATCTAGCCTTTTAGCCTGACTATATTCAGATTGACTTGATAAGTTAGAGCAGATGATTATCAAGGCAAGCAGCCTAGAGAGATGATCCTAGGGTATAGGAACCAAATACAGACAAGACCACAAGTCAACGGTCCAACAAGCTTAAAAGTGCAATACCGTATAATAAACTAAGTATGGATCGATGTTCTACTCTATATAATGGAGAGATGCTGATCCCTACGGGTGCACCCAAAGTGTCCCCAACTCCTATGACACTCTTCTCTATCTACATACCCAATTCAAGGGTTATTCCAGAATTCCTATGCATTGTATGGCAATCTCCATATACAGTCTAGAGTGATAATTCAACCTTCTATAGATCCATTATTCGGATTAAAAAACATTTATGCGACTATGCAAAACAACATTGGAAACTCGAAGCCAACATTAAGACCAGCGAACACAAGAAGTCATTGATCTCATACCATTGTTTATAGGGAGTAGTACTAATCCTCCCTTATAGGGATCGATATCGGTCCCCAACCATAAGGGATCTAGTGGCAAGATTTTTTTTGGAGCACTTCGTCTTTATGAGGGGGTTCCCGTGGGAGAAATATCGACGAGATATTTGGTCCTCCACCCCTATGAATAAGAAGGCTTGGTTTATTCTAAGGATCATTTTACGCTGCCTTTACACTCTTACTCTCTAGTACTTAAGGATCTATTCTGATCCCACCTTCTTGTAATCACAAAAATAGGTGCAAAAGTAATAAAATCATTCTGGTGGACATAGGCCAAGTTTGCAGAACCACTATAAATTTGTATGTGCTTGTTTTCTACCGGATTTTCTTTATATTTCATTTAATTTCTTCATTTAATCTCTATCACTTACTTTTCTAGGTGTTTGTACCAATTTTGGTTCAAACGGTAACTAAATAAATTAATCTAAATCTAATTTGTTTATAAATAATCACTGCATCAGTCTCTTTTTTATTCATAAAAAGAACTAAAAGTTTTTATCTCATGTTTATCAAACGCTCATGGATAATTAAAACACTATAACCATTTATTTTTAAGGAACTCTTAAAATTTTTCAACCAATTCATTAAATTATGAATTAGAATGATCTCATTGTATAAGTAGTGTTAAGCCACTAATTATTGTGGTCCACTTTATTATTTACAAAGTTAACCGCATACGCTATCAACAGTGCCTTACCAAGTCTCTATGCTTCACACAATTATTTTATGGATAAATATTATTTCAAATCATCCCTAAATTATTACTATTTATGTCAAAATGCCTCATTAGAGGTGTAGGAATTCCTATCGATAACACGACATCCAATATATCGATTAAAATCCTTAAACATTTTCCGGACAAGTCAAAACTTATAAATCACAAGCTTACACAATTATATTTATTTTTTCACTACTAACATCCATGCATCCAATATAAATAACACAACCAAGCAATCAATTCCAAACAACTAATTAAAAAAAACTAAATAGTTGCCTTCAGCAGAACAATTCTATTTCTAAAAGTCTGATGTGCAACTCTGATCACTCTTAGATCATTTAAATTTTAAACTCATTTAGTAAAATTTTCCCTAGTTCTCTATTAAAAGAAAATTGTTTACTTTAATTCAATTCACTCTAATTTTTCTACTTAAAATTTTTAGAATCAATTTCCCGGTAATCTAAAATAAATTTCAAAACTTGAAAATTTTCAACACATCACTTTCCAAAATTTTAATGTATAAATTCCAACTTATCTAATTATAATTTTAAATCAAAATAAGTCCTAAATGATTATCCCGATAATCATTTTTATATTCCTATCCTTATATAGATAACTACTATAACTACCTACGGCTCACCCTAGAGGACAGGACTCTAAATCATCTAGGCATAAGCTATGATATTATATTCTATAATTTTCTGATTCAGCTCTGATACCAAGCTGTAACAATCCCACCACTATGCCCATATTATTAAAGAGCATTACAATAGTGTCATCTAATAACATGGAGATACAGCTTGCTAAGGAAAATAAATGTGAATTTACCTTTAAATTAACACTGACACGTTATCCCAACCGTTTTACTAAATATTTGGAACAAAATTTGGCATGTACCATCTTAGTTTAAAGTATAAACTTACTTGTTTCTCAAAATCAAAAAATTATATCATATAAAACAATAATCACAAATCACATAAGAATAATATACATCATATACAAATACATACTGTGAGTCAACGAAACACAATAATAAACCCACATAATATACATCCAGTACAAGTCACTATCTCAAATTACACATCCCATATACATACAGATAATCCTATATAAGATAAACTAAAAAGTTAAAAAATAGTTTATCTTCCAGCTAGCAAACCCACCCAAAATGCCTGCATTTCCTGAACCTGAAAGATCCAGACCTGACAAGAGTATTATATAAAATAATAAACGGGTTAGACTATCTTAAAAAAAGGAAGAGAATATGATATAACACAATGATATATGAAATTATGGATAAATACAAATGTCATAGATATAAACAAGTCATTGGAAAATTTAACTCAGAATCCATCTCAAGGCACAGGAATACTTAAGTCACGAAACATAGAATAAATCACAAAGCCTTGGAATCCATCTTAAGACATAAGATTACTGAAATCATGAATTAGAGAATAAATCACAAAACATCAAATTCCAGAATAAATAATAATATCTCAAAATCAAAGAAAACCTATTCTATACCGATTATAATGGTCGTCTATACCGATCATAATAATAATCCATAACAATCGCAATAATTGTCTATATCATGGAAAATAAAATCCTAATCCATACCGATCTAATAACAAGGATTGTCTATACCACGAAAAACATAATACCAACTGATCTCAAGGATCATCCATACCAACCACAATGATCGTCCTACCGATCAAAATGATCTAGAAAACATACCTCAAAGACCTTAGAAGATATAACTCATACCAATCTAGATAATTGTAAAGAAATCCGTGAATATACCCCTTAAGGATCTATCAGCCTGAAATCCGAACACCAAAAGAGAACACAATCTGAAATGTTAAATACTATCACTTTAGTATACATGAAAGCTTAACCAGAATGTCCCAACCATTTGATGAAGTTCAAGTATTTACTAGAAGTTAGTACGTCTCACTCATTATAGATACAATTGGAAAACTTGAACTATATATCGCTTAAGGATCTATCAGCCTAAAATCTAAACACCACAGAGAATATAAATCTAAAGTTTTAAAAAAATTCCCAATGGAAATCACAAGAATTTATGTAACGACCCGTATTTTTACGGATCGAAAGATTGTAAAACTGTCGACAGTAAGTCGTTGATGTTGTTAAGTTGTTTAGAGATGAGTCGACCAAAGCTTAGGTCGTGTGAGTTAGGTCGAATGGAGCGACCTATAGAAGTTAGGCCATGTAATAGTTAGGTCGTGAGGAAGATAGGTCGGGTGGAGCGACTTATAGTAGTTAGCAACCTAAGAGACTATGTGAGTTAACGGCTTAAGGTTTCGACCGACCTAAGAATGGAGCGAGTTAAGGAAGTTAGCGGGTTAGAAGGCCCACGGGTTAGTTTAGGTCGTAGAGACGACTTATAGAATTAGCAACCTATAGGATGTTAACGACCTAAGAGTTGCAGCGACTTAAGGTGTTTAGCGACTTAAAATAGAAGCGACTTATAGTATAGAACGACTTATAGAATGGGACGACCTAAGGGTTAACGACCTAAGGGGTTAGGTCATATGTTAGTTAGGTAGGTTGATTTTTGGAGCGACCTAAGGTAGTGGAGCGACTTAAGGATTTGAGCAACCTCTAGGAGTTAGCGGCTTAAGGGGTTAAGGACCTAGTAGGGAGCGACTCATGTTAGGTCGCGTAATGGCCTAGGTCGCTGGGTAGTTATGTTAGTGCATTAGTGAAAGGCTTAAGTCGTGAGGGACTTAGTTTAGGTCGCGACCATAGTTAGGTCGCTAAAGACGCATAGACTAAGTCGTTAGGTCGCGGCACGTGCTAAGTCGCTATGTTGCATACCAGTTAGATTGTTGGTCTTGTGGGGTCGTTAGGTCGTTGACTCGGGTCTGTTAAGACGGCTATGTGTTAGGTCGCGTAGAGGCTTATGTCGCTAAGTCGCGAACGACTTAAGGGTTAGGTCGCTAAGTCGCGAACGACTTAGGGGCGGGCGACTTAGGGCCTATAAATACACGGTTCTATCTTCATTTTTGGGATCCGGATTTTGAAGCGACGAAGTGCTGCCATTTTGAGAGCTCGACTACAACACTTCTTCACTTCTTTTCTCCACTCTAATCTAGTGCTTACATCCATCCAAGATCGAAGATCCAAGGGCTAAAATTGAAGATCTACATCCAACAAAGAGAGATTTCATCATTTGAAGCGGAATCTTGTCGGATCAAGCTAGATCCCTCGCTGTCCAGATCTGAAGTTGTTATCTTTTGAGGTGTTTAGGTTTTTTGATGAGTGGTAGTTATCTCTCACACGGACCCAAAGGAGTATATTGGATCGGTGGTTTGTTTATGTGTTAAAGAGAGTGATTTCGTGCATTTTTCTCAAGTCTGCATGTAGATCTATTGTTCATGATGATTTGACATCTATTTTACTACATGTTTACTTATGCAAGTTCATTCATCAAGTTGTAGAGATATTGTTCATAATTTATGCTTGTTAGAATGCATGTTAAATTTGGACTCTTTATTTACGAAATTGCCATTATTGTTGTAATTGTTTATTTAGATCATGTTTGATTTCTTAATTACTTGGATTAATGATTGTCTTGATTGATTATTTAGAGTTAGTTGATTTGTGGTTGGATCTAGACAAGTATGGTCGAAGATGATCCAAAAGCTAAGGGAGAGGCTAAGGGATGAGAAAAGCTGCTCGTGGCATATGTAGCGGATGATGAAGCTCATATGGACGGATTTGATGACGATGTTGTGATAGAGCTTTGCTATGATGAGATGAGGCGAAGCATGACGTGATGTAGCCTTGGCATAATCCAGACGGGATCATTCCAAGCATGTTGATAACTCGAGGAATGGTTCGAGTTGGTTGATAATGGATTGCTTGAGAGGTAGCTTGGGCTAGTATGAGAATAGTCATCGAGGAGGACGACTAGGAGGCTTGGATTTCATCGTTGTTGAAGGTTCTAGCAAACTCAAAACAAGAGTACATGGAGCGCCCAATACGACTACAGGTAGGTGGTCGGGACACCCAAAAGACTACAGGAAGGTAGTCGAGTACTCTGGGCAGAGTAGGTAAGTCCTAGGCATGGGTCATGACGACGTGTGGAGTTATGTCTAGAACCGGGGTTACCATTAGCTCTTGACTTACGGCTGAAAGAATGTGCCGGTCATTCAATTAACGGTGGTTTCGAGGCAATGATAACAGTGATAGCCAGAGTCATGGATGTTTGGTTGTATCGTCACTCGGTCTCAAGAGCGATGTTTTGTGGGTGCTTATCTGATCTTGGTTTAGGCCTTGGGGGTTTGTACTTGGAAAATATCGACCTTGACTCGAGTGATAATTGCTTTACTTTAATTGTCTGCTTTGCTATGTTTGTTTCTGCTTAGTGTGTCTGGGAGCTATCACTGGAGAAAGAGGTGGAGTGGGATGGTTGGGTTCCTATTTCTTTGTACCCTTTATGCTCTTTTGGTATGTTTGATAGTTGATTTACTGCTCACTAAGGCTTTTGTCTGACTCAAGGTTTTATGTTTAACTCTTATTACCTTGGGCTGTTCATCCATGTTGGGATGGGCAGACTAGGTAGCAGGTGACAGGTGTTGTTCATAGTGGCCAACGCTGTTGATGACGAAGACGAGCTGGAGGCTTTTGCATATTGTTTCCTTACTATATGTACTGGAAGTTCCGCTGCTTGTATATGTTTTGAGTGTTATGTAGTGAGGCTTGATGTATGGATTGTTTAGATGTTTGTATCAAACTTCTATGATGCTTATATGATGATATTCTGTTCTATGGAGCTTCACTATATTTATATTTCTCTATTGTATTTTATCCATGCGCTGTGAGTTGTACGATAGAGATTCCTATTTTATCTTACCCTGACTATCGTCCATGGCTGCCTGGCACACCTTTCAACGCACCATTTCCCTGTTTTAGTGAGGGAGTCATGGGCGGTCATCACAATTTAACCAATGCATCCCTACTTCCTGGTAAAATTCAAGTATGCACTAATGGGTTAGTAAATTCCAGTCAAACATTCTATTCAATGAGTTATACAATATTCGATGAAGCAATACTTGAGAGAATTTAAACCAATTAATAAAACTAAGTCAATTAAAAGTACTTCTCATATTATAGAAGTAAAGCTCTGAAAATTTTATCTCAAGGTCTATTCCAAATCCTTAAATAAAAATGAACTACCAAATCCAAGGTTTATCTCAGCATTTATTAAATAATAAGAAATCATATTTTTAGCGAATTATAGTTTTTAAAACAATATATATATATATATATATATATATTCCAACACGTTTTATTTAAAACTTGTAAACTATCACTTTCCTTTATAAAACCTTTCCTTCTAAAATACATTTGTTTTTAAACCAAATTTAGAGTTATAATTAATCATATTTTTATTTTAAAATACTTCCATTTCTTTTGAATGTATGTGTGTGTGTGTATCAAAACTCAACTTGATTTTACTAAGATTATGAAAATCAATTATATTAAACCCAAGGAAACTCATTTCCTTTGAAAGCGAGCGCATGCACATACACACACACACACACATATATATTAAAACTCAACTTGATTTCTTGACGATTATGAAAATCAACTATATTAAACTCAAGGTAATATTCCAAAATCTGAAGTTAAAAGCATATCAAAGAAATCAAAACCATCACTAGAAAGTCACAACAGAAACCACAAATCATCTTAAGTAAAGATGAAAAATCTGGAGAAAAATAACTCTAGGTTACTAAACAGTAGTCGACTGGTTACTACCACCAGTCGACTCCTGGTAGTCGTTTCTAGAGCACTCTGCTCCATGACGACCTTCTAGTCATCATTGGTTCATTTCTGATGGCCCCACGTACTATAATACCATTTTAACTTGCTCCTAGACCCTAATTAATGACCTGAACGAATTGTAGATGGCCAAAATCCAAGTGGATGGCATCTCCTTTTTATTTCCAGCAAATCAAACAATTCAAACACTTCAAACAAATCACAAATTTTGTCATATCTAATCCAAACAAAGATCAATTCAACAATTAAAAAACATTTTGTCGTATTAGAGATAATTGGTGAGGATCACTCACTCTTTTCCTCAATTCAACAACAAATACAGCATAACAATTCCAATTTCTCAAAACAGCAAAGCCTAGCAATTACCTCAACCCACATAAATAACAACAAAGATTACACACTATAAAACTAAAATTGAATAGTCTAAAAGCTAGAATAGTTACAAAACAATTACATTGATATTTCTAGATTTTCTAGCAATTTATTCCCTTTTAAAATTTGCTAATTTGTACCTACGTTTGAAGAGGATACTTTATTTGCTTTTGTTTTTCTATTTTTCGAACTTAGAAAAATGTACGTACAGGTAATAAGATATAAGCTGTAAAACTTCTCTTTTAATTTCTCTTAAATGGGATTTAGATCTAAATTAGTAAATCCAACTACTCACTTTTTTATTAAATTAACAACTTGGTTTTATGAAATAAAATGATAAGTGTTTAAAACACTACTATAGCCAAACATAGATAAAATAATTTCTCAAAAGGATTTAAATACACAAGTAACTTATTTTCTAAGGGAAATCTACAAATCATAAATTATCTTTTATTCAAAAATAAAAGATTCAAATATACTAAATATTTTCTTTTCAATTTAGATTTTAAATTCTAAAATATCAATGAATTGCAAATAATAATATTTCTTAATTTCACAATGATTTAGAATTAATCTTTCTAAAACAAAATTATTCTTTATAAAGGAATACAAATTACAAACTAATCATTTAAATTCTCCGATTTAAATCATTATTAATTTTATTTAATCAACTGAAAATTTTGGGTTGTTACAGGGCCGCCCTCGCATCCTCTGGCTCTTTCCTCGGATCTATAGCTTTATGAAAACTACTATGCCGACCGAGCCTATGCTTAGGTGGTGCTTTTTATGTATCAAGGTCTTGATGCATAATGTCTTCTCTACATGCTTTTCCTTTTCACGTCGCTTTGATTCCTTTAGCTCCAGGATGTATCATTCATGTCCGACATTTTGGTTCCTCTAAATGACTCCTACCTCCATTGTCTGTGGAAATTTCATTGTTAAGAACTATGCGCATGAGGGCCACTCGAAAGCTAGCCAGGGCCGGTCGGCCCAAGAAAGTGTTGTAAGCAGATAAATGTCCATCACGAAGAAGGACGCAACCCGCACTCTCTTATGGTCACCTTCACCTAGAACCACTAGTAAATCCACACAACCCACAGGCTCTATACCACTCCGTTAAACCATTGAATACAAAACTTACATGGCTTTAGATCCTAGCCATCCATCAGCATCTGGTTGTAAGATTTTTTAAACGGAATGTTCGTCAAACTACCGTAATCAACTAGCACTTTCCTCACCGTCCCTAACCCAATCATGGCTGATATCATCAAAGGATCCATCATAGGTGCTTCGACCCTATCGGCATCACTATTTCTAAACAAAATGTCTTGAATGATTGTCCTAAGAGTTTTATTGGAGCTCCGTCTTCGATGGAAAACAACTCTTACTTATAGCATGCGTGAAAGAATTCACATATCCCTTCATCTTATTCCAGCTTTTCGCTGCCGGATGACGTCCATCAGAAACTTTGTTAATAACCAATCTTTTTCCAAGTTTCTTAGGCTCCTCATCACTAGGACTAGCCCAATCAATTCAGGGCAGTTTCCCTTAGGTTTGAATACTGCTTTACCTACCATCTTGCGGGGCTTTCACAAACGGCTGAAGCTTTTTTGGATTAAATCTTCGATCATGTCTCTTAAGTGCTGACACTCATTTGTATTATGACCATGAGTCTCATGGAAGTGATAAAACTTCCTTGAAATTTTCCCTCTCTCTGCTGACTCCTTGGGAGCCAACATCTTGTCATGCTCAGTACCTTACAAAGCAAGATATATATTCTCAATCGAATTTTTCAACGATGTATTTCATATTTTAGATGCCTCTTGAAATAGGGTTTTCTAGCTCTATCGCCGTGGTTATTTTTTCTGGTTATTACCCTTATTTTCCACATTCACAACGACATTCTCAGAACAACCACTAGACTGCTTTACTGCAAAATTACACTAAATTACTTCAGCTGGCTGTCCATTATCAGTTCTTCTGGTGGTCATACTCGGCTCTTCCAAGCATAAGAACTAGTTCGCCTTTTTGTAGAAAACATCCATATTCGGTGGGGGTTTCATTTTAGCCATCTCCTTATCTGAGCGTATCCCTCTAACCAAAGCCATCAATACTATATCCTCCTTAGCATTGCTCACTTCCCTCACTGCCATTTTAAACCTTTTCAAGAAGTAATTAAATGACTCCAGTATGCTTTGGAAGAGGTTTGATAACGATATCATGTCCTACGGGTGGGTGGTGTGCAAGAAAAACTATTCAACAAACTTCCTTGCTAGCTAATCAAATGACATTATGGATCTCAGCGGAAGTCGGGTAATCTGCAACGTCGCTACTCCTTCGAAGAAAATGAAAAAACATCGGCAACTAAAGGCATTTCCCAATTTGTGTCCATGTGTCATTCATATTTCAAGAAGCGCTACCTCGGATCCATCGCTTTACTGTAAGATGGCATCATCGGCATCACAAACCTTAGGGAATATTCCTCATGCAACATCTCATTAGTGAATGGATTCCTGTTTAGGGAATAACCCCACTTCTAGTTACTTCTATGCTGGCTTTCACTCACTAACTTTTTCACCATATTAGCCAAAGATTCTAGTTCAACCCAATCTGCTGAACAACGATAGTCATGGCCCGGCCATATGTATGGCTCCGTAGACGTTCTTAGTTATTTACAAGGTACTTGGGTTCCCCAGACTTTGGGAGAGCCATTCGTCCAGTTAACGTGTTCCTATAGTTTCTATGAGGCAGATCAGTACCTGTCGCCTGCACTCCAACATTCTGATCATTAGCAACATGACCGCCGTTACCACTAACATCATGTTCTAAGACATCAATTCTTTCATCAACCAAATCAAGGACAGAGGGTTCGGTAATGATCCCTGCTTATGGTTCGACACCAATCCTCAACGCTTCAAACAATATTCAACTTCTATTTCGAAGTACCTATCTCCTTTCGTTTCATTTTTCCCTTTCCATCACGATCTCTTTCAAAAGATGAAGAGGAACTGTCCTCAAAGTTAAAAGGCGAAAGAAGATTACATCTCGATCTCCTTTCAATCTTGATCTCTTTCCATCTTGATCTCTTAGGGATCGGTGACGATTCATGGAATTACAAGAAGATTACAAGAATTCATTAGACAGCCAAAAGAACCCCTAAACTATGCCCCTACCCCTCTATTTGTAGATGCAGGTTGCAAAGATCCCCTCCACCATGTTCATGCCCACGTTCTCCACATCCAAGAGGGGTTACACTGAGAAGATCAAGGCAGCAACCTTCAGGGATCGGCACCAATCCATACTCAAGCATAGGTAACAATTCATACTTAGGGATCAGTACCAATCCACTAAGTTATCTTCTAGGTCTCCTCTTTGACCTTGTGTAAGCTCAACTTCTTTCTGCTTTCATCCTTTTTGTTTTTTCTTCATTAGAGGCTTGGACCTAAGTGAAATTCTTAGTTTAGGGATAAGACAATACTATTTGATTTAGGTGTTGATGGTAATTATTGATGTGAATTTGTGAACCATCCTTCATAGCATGAAATTGGTCACAAACGTCCTAACTTGACAATGCATGAGGCAGATGACCATTTAGGGGGAGTTTTGCGATCGATACCGGACCCTGTTCTAGGATTGGTACCGATCCAAACACCTTTGCTTCCTGGCTCTTGTGCTTGTTGCTTAGAAGATGGTAGGTGTGTAGGCTTTGCTAGGGTCTTACTTGTCATCTTTGGTATTGGCATATTGATCGTATTTTGTGTCTGAGTTTTGCAGCTATCACTTTGGACTTTCTACTTTTAATAACATGTTTATTTGATCAATTCAAAGCACCTAAGAATGGCTTGGTCATAAGGCTAAATAATAGATTTCATTTTTATTTGAGTATTGGGGAAGTAACTATATACAATTCATGTTATATTCATTTCTAACTTTACATAGCTTACCCGCTTGATTATATATAGATATTCTCTCATTTATCTACGTATATTTGAAGATTAATAGAGTCATAACAAGATATATTTCAAAGGTACATGTGTAGATCTAAATTTATTTTCTTAGACCGATTTAAACCCTTCTTATAAATTCAAATCTATATAGTTTTAAAGATGGATTTTGTTCGATCTACCCTTTTCCTAAGTTTCATGAATTTATATTACCTAAGTCATTACTGAGGGTTTTTCCAACATATAAATCCTTGTAAATTAATAAATTTAAAGCTATCCATTCAAATAAAACACAAATTTAATTTTAAATAGATATATAAAAAATTCAATTGCTTGTTTGCATCATCATAAACACATTGTAATAAATCCACTCACCATTTTAGCTTTCCCTTCTCTTTAACCTTGAAATTTCTCTTCGTGAGCCTCCTTCCTAGATCTCAATCCCTTAATTTGTTTGTTAACCCCTTTTATCACTTTAATTTAAATTGTTTTGTCTTTGATTTAGAAATTGGAGAGGAGATTAGAAAAATGTTTTGATCTAAATCTTGATTGTGAAGTTTCGAGAAAGAGGAAGAAGATTAAAGTTTCCTAGCTGCGACTAGGGTTATAGAATACAGTGGATGATTGGGTTCGATTTATAAGTGCAATTAGGGTTATTAGAGCCTAATCTAGAATCATTGATATGCAAATAACATTAGATCCAGTTTCCTCTAGTTTTGACCTGTTGCATCAAATTCAACAAGCTTTATATGCTTTTTGACTGTAAACGATATTCAGGATGCAGTGAAATAGGTTTTAAAGTCTAATTCCAACTTCTATGAATATTTAATGTTTTTCCCTTTTATGTATTTTAACTTTAATATTTTATTTTATTGCTGAAATTTGCAGGGTGTTACGTTCTCGCCCTTTTAAAAGAATTTTGTCCTCGAAATTCCAAGAGATGGAAAATGCCACTTGTAGACTCAACTATATTATAGCAATCATGTGTATGTATAATATATACACTCAACTCACACTAAACACAAAGAATCCAAGCAAAGCATCAAAACAATTCATATCAAACATATTTATATCCTAACATTTCTGGTGGTAATATATGAAACCCATAAGGATATCACTAAGTTCTAGATATAGACATCAATATATAGAAGTAGAAAAATAAGCATAAATTGTAATGCGCACTCATCAGCGAATATATGTCATGAACGTGGCAGGTGATAAACGCATAAATACTAATCCAGCTCCTATACAAATGCAAGATCATGGCATATAGGCATGGATGCAAAACATCCTAAATAAATTTATAATTTCTTTATGTATGCAACATGATGCACAATAAATCAAGTCATATAGCACTACAAATTACAAAATCAAAACATGCCCGCCATCTAATTTTCTAATTGAACAAAGAAAACAAAATAAAGAAAATTTATCGAAAAAGAGTAGGTATGTGAGGGTCTAATCCTCTCTTTTTGCTCCCAAGTACTCTCAACCAGTTCATCTCCCTATTGGAATTTAACCAATCTAATTACTTTGTTACGGAGTCACTTTGTCCCATGCTCAACAATGTGGTAGGTGCACGATGAACAAGTGACTCTCATTCTACCTTAACATTTTCTAACTAACTCGACTCGACCATGGTAATTGAATCATGTAAACACTTCCGCAAGTGTGACACCTGGAAAACATTGGAACCCCTACCAACTTTCTAGAAGTTCCACCATATAAGCTAGATTCCCTACTCATTCCAAAATCCTAAAAGGCCCTATAAACATTAGTGCCAAATTTCTCGAATTATCGAATCTCTCAACATGTCTAGGCGGCGAGATTTTCACAAAAACCATGTCACCCACTATGAACCCCAACTCTGTATGTCTTCCGTCAATATATGATTTATGTTTGTCCTACGTTGTCTCCATCCAACTATGGATCCAATATACTCTCTTCAAAGTCTCTCTAATCATGTCTAGCCTGAGGAAGTTCCTATATATAGTGTCCCACCAACAAGACGGAGATCTACATGGCCTCCCATACAACACCTCAAATGGTGCCATTCCAATACTTGCTTAATTGCTGTTATTTTATGCAAATTCTACCAATGGCATGTGTTCTTCCCTAGAACCTCCAATTCCAAGTGCACATACGCAGTAAATATTCAAATACATGATTCACCCTCTCATTCCGTCCGTTTATTATGAGTGGTAGGTTATACTCAAATTCATTTTAGTGCCTAATGCCTTTTGAAGACCCCTCCAAAATTCGCTGTCGAAAAGTGGATTTCGGTTACTGACTATACCAGAAGGAACTCCATATGTAACATCCATAATTAATTAGTTAATAACTATTAATCAAAGAATTAGGATGAAATGGAAAATGTTATAAAGGATAAACAAAATTAAAAAAGTGAGTAATGAACTAATGAAGAAGGGTTCGATGGCCAATGCCTAAATTATTATGGGACGATAAGGATGACACTTTTTCCACTCCTTCATTTCTTTCTACAAAAAAAGCATAAACGTTTAAGTGGAACATTAATGGTGGTGGCCTAAAAAGTGAAAATAAGAAGAAGCAGAAGAAGAAAATGCCAGATAAAAAAAAAGGCCAAGAATATTAAAACAAGATATTACAAATATCTAGGTGAGTAATAATAAACCCTTTTTACGATTTTTATATGTTTGAATTTGGTTTTGATTTGTATAAGATAAAATCCATATAGGTTAGTATTAAAATGAGGTTAATAATATTTTAATGAATGTTTAGGGAAAAATTTAGATGATCATAGGTTGTTTAGATGTGTATCCTTACTCTAATGATTTTGAAATTATATGAATATTTAATATGTTCCAATCATGATGTTGAAAATGCGTTTCTAAATCGAGAAGTTTTCAACATCAGAATCATTTATAATAGATTTTTAAGGAAAACACCTAGAAAATGTACAAGGAAAATACCCGAGAAATAGAAATATAAATTAAAGAATGTTAAAGGAATTATTAATGAATTTTTCGGTATTTTCATGCAGCTTTCTATGTTAAAATAAATCAATATAGAAGAGGAAATATGATGGTGGAAGGTTTCTACGTAGGAATATGTAATTTGTTAATGTAACAGAAAATTAATGTTATATAAATAGGGAATAAGATCACACTATATTCTAAAAGATAAATAAAGGAAACTATCACTAAAGAACGTGGAATCTTAACATATTAGTTTGCAACAACTGTAAGGACAGTAACAAATTCGTCAGATGGTATCAGGTACGGATAGTATCTGTGCCAAGTTGTTGTGAAATAAAAGACTAAAGGGCCGAGGGAACACAAAGATATGTAGGGAAGGTCAAAACTGCACTAAAATGAAGAGCGCTATGTAAAAGGAAATGTGGGCAACAGCCTAAAACTGGAAAGAGTAAGAGAGTACTGCACCATAATATAGGTAAGGCATACTTCGCCACAACACGGATGAGAGGAAAGGTACAAATACGTTGAAATAAGTAGGAAACGGAAGCCTAATATAAATAATAATAAGGTCTAGCTCTTAGAAATGAGGGGACTAAGCAAGGACATGTATAGCGCAGTAATATGTATGAACATATTGCGCTGCTGTAAGAGTGAGATCTAGGTAGAGCTTCCTTGCAATGTGAAAAAGTAGCACTATGCCGTAGCAGGTTGAAAGACAATGGTTGTGCTATGCCGAAACTAAAATTGAATGCTGGTTTAGAAGTGCTATTAATGCTAAGTTAGGGACATCCGGGCCTATTCTAAGCACATGAAATTGCACCTGGCTGATTTTGTTTCAAGAACTGCATATGGATGGTTCTTTACAGAATTAATCGAACTAAATTGAAACTGCATGTGGCTGGGTCTCTACAGTATAAATTGAACAATCAAATAAATAGGAACCAAATATCGTCAATTTTTTGTGGTGTAGATCGAGTAAATAGGAACTGGAACTGCGTTAGGAGGATTCTTCACAGAGTAGATTAAATAAGCTAAAACTGTAGGAGGCCGAGTCCTTGGAGTTTTAACGAGAAATACTTAGGATGCACTTGGAATCTAAAGTGTAGGTAGGGCTTTCGGTAGATACGGTTCCATGCGCAGTTTTAACTTATGTTTTTCTAATGATTGCATTTGTGGTTAATGTTTACGCTGGTGAGGGGAAACCCATTCCATGTATAACGGCGTGATCTTATAATATATTTGCTTTTATGTAGGGTAATTTTCATCCTAGACTTTATGTTCGACTCATGTTTTTATTGTAGTTTTCCGTATAAACTTACAGGTACTCATTTAAGTAGGCTGAGTTTATGGATTTAGATAAGTTTTCTTAGGAGTCGAAGCATGCAGACCGAAGACGGAGTGCAAAGCATTGTTAGCTAATAAATAATGTTCATTTCCACTATTTAAGGAGATCGGGAGTATCATTATGTGTTTACCTAACTCTCGACTATATTATTTTCTACTGTTATTTGGCCGCTACGTGGGTACTACTTTTGAGTTAATCCTGAAATTATATGAAATGAACTTTAAGACATATATATGTAATGATAGTACATTTTTTGCTCTATTTACTAAGAATGTTTATTATAAATGAAACTAGTTTGCATCACTTGAAAATATTTCTAGCGATGAATGCAGCTTCATTGGCATTCATTTTCAGGTCTCGAAGTGGGAGATATTACAGTTGGTATCCGAGCAAGTTTAAAGGACACCTAAGTAAATCCGATCTAGCAAATAGGAGTAACATTTATAATAAAATCAACCCTCTAGGAAGGGTATGCCCTATTATATATATATAACGTACTAGTGTTTTGCTCTATAGAGATATAAGAGGGTACATCTATTTATATATTATTGTTTCATTCTCTAACTTTTCATTTCTAATGAAGACTTTCTTAACATAAGAAGCTAGATGGATTTGAGAAGTGGATTAATTATGATAGGAGGGGTAAATAATAGGAGGCTAAGAGCTGTAGACTAATTGAGGGAATGCAGTTGAGATTTCGAGAGCAGTGGAGATCGAAGCCACACAGCCTGCAAGTATAGAAGACATGGATGTGAATTCCCTGGTTAGGAAGTTTATAATGTAAATGATGAGGGAAATATACCAGAGGCAATGGGACCAAGGCCTGCGGTAGTGAGAGAGGACTTCCCTAAACTTAACCAAGACTATGAGAACGTAGGAGGAAAGGTGTTTATGGGAAAGGAGCCCGCTGTTGAAGTGTTGAATTGGCTAAGAGTTGTGAGCGTATATTTAGGGACTTAGGGTTGAATTATGTGCATAAGATAAGACTGGAATCAAGACAGTTACATAAGAATGTGCTGGATTGGCGGGAGACTGTGATTGCAGAGACTCCTGATGAGGAAATAACATGGTTGCTGTTTAAGGAGTGGTTTGAGGCTCAGTTCATATCCGAGTCTCAACAAAGTGTGCTGTTATATGAATTTATTAATCTAAAGGAAGGTGATCTAATGGAAGAAGGATACATCTAGAAATTTATCTCATTTTCCAAGTATAGTAGAGAGATCATTAACAATTCAATGAAGAAAAATAAGAAGTTCAATAGGGGTTTGAACTAGGGGCTTCATTATAAGGCGATGACTAATTTACCATGTCCTTTTGGGTCGTAATTGACATGGCCATAAGGTATGATGGAATGTATCAGGAGAAAAGGAGAAGAGAGATGAGACCCAAGGCAGTGTAGAAGAAGAATTTCACACGGTATACCAAAGGCAAGAAAGGAGTTCCACTGAGAAAAGGCATACAGGTTGTTGATGCAGAAATTGCTTGTCTTAACCGAGAAAAACAGGACACTATGCAAAAAAGTGTCCCGTTTCAAAGATTCAGGGAAGGGTGAAGTTCTTCAAGTGTCACAAGATGAGTTATTTGAAGAAGTACTTTCCCGGGCTCAAAGTGTAGGTTCATGCTTCGGAAGGACGAGGGGAAGGACCATCTATGGAAGAGAAAGGCAAGGATCATCTATGAAGCTACATAAGATGATCTAAATCAAGGTGACCTAATGGAAGAAGGGTACATCCAGAAGTTTATCTCATTTTCCAAGTATAATACGGTGATAATTAACACTCCAAAGAAGAAGAATGAGAAGTTCAATAGGGTTTTGAACTAGGGTCTTGATTATAAGGCGATGACTAATTTATCATGTCCTTTTGGGTCATAATTGACATAGCTAAAGGTATGATGGGATGTGTCAAGAGCAAAGGAGAAGAGAGATGAGACCTGTTAGCCCCAGAATTGGTCACTAATACCTTGGAATAGATTTGTGTAGAGAGATAAATGAAGGTAATAGATTAAAATAAAGGAGTTGCACAATATACTGCAAAAATAACAGTAAAAAGCAAGAACAAGAGAATTATAGAGGTTCGGCTTAACTGCCTACATCCACTTTGAACGTAATCTTTATTGCTTTTCCAATTGCTTGAATACAGATACAATCCATAAATAACAACTTGAATTCAGTTTAGAATGAAAAGGAAATGAGCACAAAAAATGGCAGAGTCTCTCCTTAGTTTCTAAAAAATATCGCCTAAACTGGACCCTCGCCTCTCTATTTATAGGCGAAGATAGTCTGGCTTCCCTGTCCAGGCCCATGATTAAGAGAGCTCGATCCACTGTTGACAAGCTAGGTAGACCGACCCGGGTATGCCAACCCCTCACAACCAACCCTGGACTCTTTGGATGTCGACCCGGAGTAGGTCCCACGTGCGCTCGAAGTAACCTGGACTGTGACTCAAAGTAACTCATGTTTTTGCTTGTGTTAACCCACTCCTCCATTCATGAGTTCGAACCAAGTTAGCCGACCCCTATACGACCGACCCCAGAAGAGCGACCCAAAGCCATTCCTCAAAGGATTCGAAATAGCCTATGCTTCATCCATTTGCCGAGCCAAAATAACCAATCCACTATTGTCGATCAACTTATTCCGATCTACTCATGCCGACCTAAAGTTGGCGACCTGATCGAGTGCACCGAACCTAAGTTATTCTTCCAACCCCAAACTCTCATGGTCAATTGTAAACAACTGATCACATATAACCAATCGAGAATAATTGATCCACAGTTCCATCATCCAATACACATCGAATCATGTCCATCGAGACCGACTCGAAGTAACCGCCATTATGACTCGGAGCAAGCCTCCAACAACTCGAAGTTAATGTCAAGAAATCCAGGAGTAAACACTCTTCAAACTCGAAGTAGACCAACCCTTGACATTATGCCCGCTTACATTCACTTATAACTTCTACAGCCACCGTCTTGTAGCCGGGCCATGGCGACGGGTAACATTTTTCCCCTAATGCGCGTCTTGTGAACGACATGACGCGTTTTGAATTAGCGAGTACTTCTGTTACCAAAAGCTAGTTCATTCAGACCGATAACTCGTTATCGCTTTTCCTTAGCCTTCAATGACTCTCTACGTCGTCTGAACGCATTAATTTATCTCAAAGGAATTCCTGGAATCCTGTTTTAACTTTTCAAAAGTTGAATGCATACTGTCTTTCAAAGGCTGAATCACAATGGGTTTACCAAACCCACGCTTCCCCACCTATCACGCAACATCCATCTTTTCATCGCACTATCATGTTCATTTATCATTGCATGTATATATATATATAATATATATATATATTATTTTATCATCATTTCTATTTATTATTATTATTTTATTTTATTTTTAAAAATAGGAGATTGGCACTTAAATACCGATCCCTGAATTTTCATACATGGGTTAGGGTCGGCATATCTAACAGCCGGCCCCTTGGAATACGACCGGGTCTCAAGGACGAGACCGGTACGTATTCCACCTAGCCCTATAAAAGCCCAAGCTCATCATTTCACCCCTCTTTCTTTACTTTACTATTTCACTACTTCCTCTTTGCCTTTGCATAAGAAACTTTTGTACTGAACCCTGACAAAAAAAAACAATTTTTTTCAATCCCTAACCTCAAATCCAAACGCAATATCTTCCAAATTCCCACAGTCACACTTCTTTCGTCCCCAATCCTGTAATCCCCAAATGATTGCCTTTAATCTAACTCGATGCATGTAGGTACAAACATTCCTTTATCCATGCAATTGAGTTGTGTTGTGAGATTTTACCGTGTGCGTAGGGTAATGAGTCTGGGAGTCTTTTAGGCTGATGGATTGATGGGTTGAAATAGGATATAAGTTTAAGGAGAAGAAGAGGAAGGAGTAGGAGATAGAAAAAGAGGGTTCGGTAGAAGTCTTTTGAACTTGTGATGGGTTAGAATAGGGGTCGGTGAGAAATAATGTCAATGTAGGATAGATGTGAGACTATCTGGCAAGGGATCAGTGAGGAGGATGTTAAGATGAGGTATCGTGTTCGGTATGCCGATCGAGGGAGGGGGTTGGCAGGTTCATGGAGTAGAGTCGGGTCGGTAGGCTTCTAATAGAAGAGCGGGTCGGTAGGATATGCGAGTCTAGCTTGATACTCTAAGAGAAAGTGGGTCGGTATAAGCTATAGTGAGGCCGGGTCGGTGTGTTTTGATAGTTGGCGATCAGGTCGGTAGTAGGAGTTAGGCATGGGTCCGGCACTAAGTGTCGGGGTTGGCATTGGCAATAATGACCAACCCAACTTGACCAATGCATACATTATGACTACACACTCCTGTGCCTGAGCATAAAATAATGAACAATGACAAGGACCATGACATGAAAGCCTATGGACTTAACCCATACTAACGAATCCACAGCTTAAGCAATTCTAAATATGAATCTAGCCCAACAAATGCAAGTGCCTCATTCTAAAGATTCTTGAAAGGGTGATGTTCTTCAAGTGTCATAAGATGGGTCATTTGAAGAAGGACTTTCTAGGGCTCAAAGCGCAGGTTCATGCTTTGGAAGGACGAGTGGAGATCTTGGAGCTCTAACTTTGTCTTAAGGACCATCTATGAACACTAATACAAGACGGTATGGCTTTGATTTCTGATATTTCAGTTAGAGTATTATTTTTATCTGGTGCTACACACTCATTTAGAGCTAAAGACTTAGCTGAAAAATAGGGTTAGTGGTTACATATTTAGTCATTTTTATATGTGTAGTAAATCTAATGAGGAGACATGCCATCCTGGATTGAGATGCACTAACTTAGAGATAGAGTTAGGTGGGTGTAAGTTTCTGTGTGATCCCTATGCGTTTCACTTCATAAGCTTATAGTTATTTTAGGGATGAATTGGTTGGGGAAGTACTGCACATGAATATACTACATCGAAAGAATAATAACATCGAGTCACCCAGACCAAAACAAGAAAGCATTCATAGTTTCAAAGGAGTCTGGAGTTTGACATAAGAGTGTTTTGTTTGCCTTAGCTTCAAAGAAAGATGATCTTAGTGCAGTATAAGTAGTGCAAGAGTTTCTTGATATCTTTAAACTAGTTTTAGGGTTCCTACCCTTAGATCGGTGGAGTTTTGCATATAGCGACTAACTCGCACAGAACCATTTAGTCGAGCCCTTAGCAGAATGTCTTCAAAGGAGATGGAGGAGTTGAAGAAGTATTTGTTAGAAATTGGAAGTTTAGAGCTTTGTAAGGCCAAATGGCTCACCTTGGGAGATGCAATGGTATTTGTGAAGAAGTTAGATGGGTCCTTAAGACCGTGCATAGAAAATCAGAAGCTAAATAGAGGAACATTGAAGAATATTTATCATTTTCCAAGAATTGATGACTTATTTGGTCAGTTGAATGGAGTAAGTTGTTTTCGCAACTAAACATGACTACAGGGTTCCATCAGCCAAGAGTTATGGAGGAAAATGTTCATTTGGTTGCAATCATGAGGTAGGGCCCTTATTAATGGTTGGTAATAGACGAATGCTCCTTACTAGTAATAACAGAAGGGGATGATAATATAATAGTGTATACTGATGCTTCTAGCTCAAGTTTAGCAGAAATATTGATATAGAAAGGCAAAGTTAGCATATGCATCTAGACAATTGCAACCCCATGAAGTACGATGCTGTAATCATGATTTAGAGTTCGCGGCTTTTGTCTTTGCACTAACGGTTTGGAGACATTATCTCTTAGTAGTAGGATTTGAGCTATTTACTGAGCAAAGTCCTAGTTGTATTTGTTCCCTCATAACGATCTAGACATGAGGTAGAAGAGGTGGTTAGAGTTTTTAGCACCTTATGAATTAAGGATATAATATACTCTAGGGAAGAGAAGTTAAGTGGAAGATGCTTTAAGCCTAAAATAGTAGAACAATGTTCAGGCCATGATTGAGGAATGGAACGTCTTAGAGAAGTTGTCTACCTATAATGTGCAATTTCAGCCAAGTGTGTGTTCGAGTAGTAGTTTTGAAGTCCTATCATACATAGAGGCTAAGCTTGCACTGGTAGAATAGATTACAAAATTGTAAATGGAAGATAGGTTCTGCACTGACAGAACACGAAACTTAGACTCAAGAATCGAGACAGTGGAGCTAAAGGGGTTATGTATTGATAGAGAAGGAAAACAATGGAAGAATGGAAGATTATACGTTCCGAGTATAGAAGGACCGCAAAAGGAAGTATTTGGAAAGTATCATCGTTTAACTTCACCATTAACCCAAGAGCTACTAATATGTACCGAGATATGGAGAGAAGTCTTTTTGCGAAGGGATGAAGAGATATGGTAGAGAATATGTGAGAAGATGTCTTACATGCCAAACGGTGAAAGCAGAGCATCACAACCCTAGTGGAATTTGGAAACTATTAGAGATTCTAGTATAGAAATGAGATTCGATATGTGTAGTTAAAGCCCTGCTAAAGCCTCCAAAAATCTTCACTATAGTGCATAGTGCTTTTTGACCGCTATGTTTTTTCAATATAATGCTATTAAATAGTATATCCGCATTAAGCCCCGCTACTTTCTACTACACCCACTAAATCAAGGCTTTTTAGCACCCACTCTAACAGCATTAATATAAAAAGCTTAATTTGACTAGTTTTCTTCCAAATCAAATCGACAAAGTTAGGGTAAAGACCTAATTTTAAGGCAAAACTACTTAATATGAGTTAGAAATCTATTATGGTCACCAAATCTTGACTACATAAATCATGATATTCTTTGATTTTGTAATATGGGATTAAACAATATTATTTTTTCTACATTAATTATGTGAGAATGAGAATAAGTTAACTTTAAATATTTTTGTTATATCTGATGAAGCTTTTTGCACGTCAGCTATTTTATGATATATCCCCGCTTTATCCCTGCTATAAATTTTACACCTACATCGCTTGTCAAAAGCTAAGTGCCTTAAGTGCATAAAATTCAGTATCCATGGACTTCGTGGATGGATTACCAAGGTCAAGGGTAGGGATTGAAAATATATGGTCATAATTGATAGACTGAATAAGTGAGCTCATTTCATTCCAGTAAAGGCCGCGAGAACTGAACCGAAGTTAGCTGAGATATAAATAAAGGTAAAAGTAAGACTGCATGGAGTTCGTAACACTGTTGTTAGTGACCAAGACCCACTATTCACTGGTGATTTTTGGCACAGTTTGTAGAGTATGTTCGGATCAGAGTTGTGCATGAGTACTGCGTACCATCTACAGATAGATGGAGAGACCAAAAGAGTCATCAAGGTTATAAAGGATTAGTTGAGATCTTGCATCTTATGTTAAGGGGATCTTAGGTGGATTATGTACATTTGGTAGAGTTTTTATACAGTAATATCTACCATTGCAGTATTGGGATGACCTCATTTGAAGTGTTGTATGGAAGCCATGTAAATCGCCTGCTTGATGGTTATAAACTAGGGATAGGAGTAAGTTAGGACTCGATATGGTTAAGGATGCTATTGAGAAAGTATAGCCAATACAGACAAGGATGAAGGCAGTGCAATCTAGGAAAAAGAGTTATGTTGATACAAGTAGGAAAGAACTAGAGTTCGTAGTGGGTAATTTGGTGTTCGTGAATGTTTCTCCGATATAAGGAATGATGCGCTTTGGGAAGATAGGAAGTTATCATCAAGATATGTTTGACCGTTTTCGATTATATGGAAGATTGGAAAGGTGACATACAGAGTGGAATTATTGAGTTCTTTTGCAGGGATCCATAATGTGTTTCACATATTGCATTTGTGGAAGTGTATTGAGGATTTAGGTACACTAATAAATCTGAGGGTAGTAGAAGACATGGAAAAAGAGCCGAACCTGACTATATGAGGAGGTTAGTTTCGAATAGTGGATCGGGACGAGAATTCACTTCGGAATAAAGTGGTGAAGCTAGTATATGTCTAGCGGAGTGCGGATCGGGAGGATTGCACATGGGAAATTGAGGATAAGTTTAAGAGAACTTGTCCAAAATTATTTGTTTCGATTTAGAATATGATGACTGTCTATAATACTATGTAGAACACACACAAAGATGTACATATATGATTATTATGGTTGATTGCTTTGTATTAGTAGATGGTGTTAGTACACTTTTGTTATCATATATGAATTTGGAATTCATGGGTTATGCTAAGGGTAAGCATCGGATAGATTGGCAATCACTGCATGCCTTAATTGAATTTCAGGGGGGAATTCCTTTAAAGGGAGAAGTCTATAACACTTCATAATTAATTAATTAATTAATTAAAGAATAAGATGAAATTGAAAATGTTATAAAGGATAAATTAAATTAAGAAATTGGGTAATAAACTAATGAAAAGGGTATGAAGGACAGACCCAAATTATTATAGGATAATAAATATGACTCATTTTCTATTCCTTTATTCCATTCTACCAAAAATAAAAAAAAGCTTGAGAGGAGCATTAATGCTGGGGGACTAAAAAGAGAAAATAATAAAAAGAAGAAAACGCTAGCTAAAGAAAGACTAAGAAGATCAAAATAGGATATTACAAAGGTCTAGGTGAGTATACTAAACCATTTTTACAGTTTTCCATATTTTTGATTTCGGTTTTGATTTGTATATAATGGAATCCATATGTTTGGTGTTAAACTGGGGCTAATAATGTTTTAATAAATATTTAAGGAAAATTAAATGAACGTTGGATGTTTAGATATATTTTCCTATTCTATTGATTTTGCAATGCTACGAAAATTTAATATGATGTTCTTATCATGATGTTAGAAATGAGTTTATGAATTGTGTACTTTTCAATGTTAGAATAATTTGTTATGGATTTTTGAGGAAAGTACCTAGAAAATATATAAGGAAAATACCCGAGAAATAGAAATATAGAATAAAGAAGGTTAATGGAATTATTACAGAATTTTCTAGAATTTTTAGGAACCTTTCTATGCAAAAAATAAATCAATATAGAAGAAGAACCATGCCGGTGGAAGGCATCTACATAGGAATATGTAATTTGTTAATATACTAGAAAATAAATATTAAATGATTAGGGAATAAGATCCCATTAAAATGCTAAAATGATAAATAAAGGACACCATCACTAATAGAAAGTGGAGTTTTAATGTATGAGGTGGCAACACATGTAACGACAGTAACATACATGTTAGGTTGTGTTGGGTACAGAGTGGAACTATACCCAAGTGTTGTGAAATGAACTTTGTCTAGAGGGCTAGGGTATTATTTGCCTAGGGAACACATAGACCTTCAAGGAAGGTTAATACTACGCTGATGCGAGGAGCATTATGTAAAAGGAAATGTAGGCAAGAGCCTAAAACAAATTGTAAGAGAGTATTGTGCTGCAGTATGGGTAAGGCATACTGCATCGTAATATGATTGAGAGGAAGATTCTACAGTGCAAAAATAAGTAGGAAGCAGAAGCCTAATTTAAATAATATTAAGGTTTATCTCGAGGAGCTAAGCGGACTAAGTAAGGAAGCATACCCCGCCGCAATATATAGGGACATACTGCACCATTGTATGGGTGAGTTCTGGGTAGAGCCATGCTGTAATGTGAGAGGTAGCAATGCGTCACAATAGGACGTAAGTGCACAGCTGTACCGTGCCAAAAAAATTGAATATGATGGGGTTTGGAAGGGTTATTGACACTGGGTTGGTGACGCCCACCCAAATTAATATCCTTCAAAAGGGCAGATGGACAGGCAATCAACTTCTAAAGGAGCGTGGGCATCCGTGCCTGTTGTAAGCTCTCACAACTGCATGTGGCTGATTCTTTGCATATAAATCAAATAAAATTGGAATAGCATATAGCTGAATCTTTGTAGAATAAATAAAATTAAATTAGAACTACATATGGCTTGGTCTTTGTAGTATAGATTGAATAATCGAATAAAACTAAACCACATGCTGCAGATTCTTTGCAGTATAAATCAAGTAAATAGGAAACACATGTGGCTGGTTTTTTGTAGTGTATAATGAATAAACTTGAACTACATGGACTGGATTCTTTGTTTAACGAATTAAATAAGCTAGAACTACAGGAGGCTGAGTCCTTGCAGCTTTAACGAGAAATATATAGGATGCACTTGGAATTAGGACCATAGGGGCATCTTTCGGCAGATAGGGTTTCATGTGCAGATTTAATTTATATTTTTCTAATGATTGCATTTGTCATTGATGTTTAGGCTAGCGAGGCAAAAATCGTTTCGCATATGGCGGTGTGGTTTCACTACATATTTGTTTTTGGGTAAGGTATAATTCACACTAAGCTTTATGTCTAATCCATATTTTCATTATTTTTTCTCCATGGACCCACGAGTACTTTGAGTCGGTTGAGTTGATAAGTTTAGGTAGATTATCTTAGGAGCCGAAGGAGGTAGATCAAAGATGGAGCATAAGGCTATGTTGTCTAATAAAGAATGTTTATTTCCGCTATTCTAGGCGCTCAGGTAGCATCATCTTATGTTGACCTTACTCTCAAGTATGTTATTTTGCCTCTCCGTGGCTAAGACTTTTGGGTTATCTTGAAATGGTATGTAATGAAAATACTTTTGTTGCTCCATTAACTCAGACTTTTTATTATAAATAGATCTCACTTGCATTGCTTGAAAATAATTCTGGTGATGACTGCATCACCATCAATGTTCATTTTTAGGTCGCGAAGTAGGGGATGTTACACCCTGCATATGAATGATTTTCCTTACATATAAGTTCAATAGGGATGCGGTTGTACCCTTAGCCGGAATAAAATGAGTGCATGGTTAATTGATAAATGATGACCCAAACACTCTCATTCCCACTCCTACTCCTAAAAGCCCATCAACAAAATTCGTAGAGATACTCTCCTAATTCCATCGTGGAATATCCAAAGACTATAATAATCTGCCAAGCTTCTTCTTCTCTGTCTTTACTTATTTTAAAGTCATACACTTCAAAACAAGCTCTACTGTATGTCTTTTCATAATTGGCCAGAAAATGCCCTTTTCACATATTGATACATCTTGTTACCACTGAGATGAACAGTCATCCTAGAATGATTGGACTCATCCAGTACCAGGTTAACCAACTCCTAGATAAAAGGAATAACAACCTACAGTCTCTTTGCAGCGATCCCTTTGCATCAATGGAATAATGGTCCAAGCAACATAAATGTCCTCCTCTATTTAGCCCTTCAAAAATATCCAATGCTTCCTTGTCTTGCTTTTTACTTAAACCAATATGGCCTGTAAGCGAAGGTTGAACATCTAAAGATGCTAATAACCCTAGTATAAGGTTCGATGAAGGTCAAAAATAAAATGTACAAATGAACTCTAAGTGTTTCCATTCTAAACATAGAGCCTAGCATTGATTGCTTCCTTCTCAGGGAATCGGCTTCAGTATTGCCTTTGCGTGGAGTATAGGAGATAATGGAATTATACGGCACCAATAATCCAACATGCTCTGCTGCCTCAAATTTAGATCTTTCTGGAAGAACAAATACTTTAGAGACTTATGATCCATGAATATCTCAAATCGCTCCCTTAAAAGATAATGCCTTCAAAATTTGAGGGCAAAAATAATAACTTCCAACTCAAGATCATAGGTTGGATAGTTTCTCTCATGTACATTAAACTGTCAACTAGCATGACAAACAACTCTACCCTCCTTCATCAAAACGGCGCCTTGTCCTAAACCACAGGCATCATTATATACCACAAATAATTTTGAACCATTAAGGAGTGTTGAAACAGGTACGCTAGTCAATAACTCATTTAGCCTAATAAAAGCAAGTTTGCACTTTGAATTCTAGAAGGAAAGTAATTCTGCTTTGTAAGGCGTGTCAATAGCATATAAATTTTTGCGAAGTCCTTAATGAACTTCTTATAATAGCTAGCCAAACCAAGAAAACTTCTTATTTTCTTAGCATTTTTCAGTACGTGCTAATTCCTTACTACAACAACTTTACTATGATTAACTGTTAGTCCATGCTTGAAAACAAAATGTCCGAGAAAGCGATCCTTGCGCCAAAAGTGGTAGTTAGAAATTTTGCCTTGCTTATAGAGAGTGTTGAGCACTTTTTCTAAATGCAACTTGTGCTCTTCCTTGCTTTTTGAATAGACAAGCGTATCATCAACAAATACCACTATGAACTTATTAAGCAATTTTATAAAGACTCGACTCATGAGGTCGATAATTTTTTTAATGCATTAGTTAGTCCATACGACATGTCTAACTAGTCATAAAGTGAGACAGGTATACGAAATGTGGTTTTCTAAATACAATCCTTGACCACATGCAGCTGATGAAATATAGTAGCCATATCAAGCTGAGAGAATACCACTACTCTAACTATTCGATCGAAGAGATCATTTATAAGTGGCAATGGATGACGATTCTTCTTTTTCAATTTATTCAGTTCACGATAATTGACGTAAAGACTTGATGAGCCATCCATTTTGGCAGCAAAGACAATGGGTTATCCCATTCCGTAATACTTCTCTGAATAAAGCCATTCTCTAATAGTTCATTTGCTTATTTATTAAGCTCTAGTCAATCTCTAGGAGCTATATGCCTAAGTAATAAGGCAACAAGTCTATCATTCACTTCTAAATAAATCCAAAATTCAATCTCTTTATGAGGAGGAAGTCTAGAAAATTTGGCAAAGACATATAGGTGGTTACGAACAACTGGCACTAAATCTAACTCATCATGTGAATGGTCTAAGGAATACAAGTAACTCAACATAAACAAACTTTTGGATCATAGTAAACCTCAAGGCTATGCCCAATACAAGCACCCAAACACACTACCTTCCTATCACAATCTAATGTTGCTCTATATATATAGCCATCCAGTCCCTTCCCATGATTCAACCAGACCCATAAAATCCCAATATAAAAACACCACAATCAAATTTGACGCCAAAAATATATAATTTTAAACCCTTTCAAAACATGGATAAATAGATTGATCGTCCAACAGGGTTCGATGTTATAACATCATCTGCAACTATGTTAGTCTTTAAGTGCAATCCATCTACTAGCTTACCCAAAATAAATGAGACAGATGCTCTGGAGCAAAATAAAGCGCGAATAGATAAATTAGAGAGAGTTAACAAACCTTCTATGATGACTTTCTTCCTAGGAAGTTAAAGCCCCACTTAATCCCCATAAACCCCCCGCTGATCGCTACACTTTTTCAATAAAGCATTATTAAAACAATAGATCCGCTTTAAGCCCCACCATTTTCTCCTACACATGCTAATTGAGGTTTTTCAGCACCCGCTTTAGAATATTAATATAAAACGTTTGATTTGACTAGTTCTCTTTTGAATTACATTAAAAAAGTTAGGGTCAAGACCTAATTTTAAGGCATAAATGCCCAATATAAGTTATAAATTTATTGTAGTTACCAAATCTGGACTGCATAAATCATGATATTCTTTGGTTTTATCATATAAGATTAAACAATATTTTTTTCTACACAATGATGTGAGAATGGAAATAAATTAATTTCAAATATTTAGTTTTATATCTAATGAAGCTTTTCGCACCTCCGTTATCTCCCCACCTTATCCCCGCTTTATCCCCATTATAACTTTTTTCACCTCCACCGCTATGGAACCGTTAAGCGATTTAACTGCACAGCTTTCTTCTCTTTCTCCATAGTTGGGGTTGGGATTGAACTAGGGACACCATCAAGTGCATAAGCTGGAGCCAGCTGGGTAGAAATCTTAGGTTCGGTCACGAACTCCCTCCTCATGTGCCCAAATTGATTGTAGTTGCAGACTTGACCTTTGTAATACTCGTTCTGCAATCCTTTGTCAAATGCCCCTTGACATGGAACTTCTTGCACTTAAATCATAGTTTCTCTATTTTGCCTTGAGCTCCATTCCACCCTTGCTTTAATCCTAATGAGTTGGCTTCCCCTCTGCCTTCCTAGGTTCTTCCTTCCTAATTGAATTTAGCAAACCCATCTCAACTAAGCTCTCAAAATTAGCTTCATTAGGTATATGGCTTAAAGTAGTATCTCCCAAATATGTATTTAGCCCTTTATCAAACTTTGTCGCCTTTTTACTTATGTATGGATAAGGTCTAGGACGTACTTTATCGGTTGATTGAACTCATTGTCATCTTCATTAACATTGCGATCTCCTTGCTCCAAATGGATGAACTTCCCTTGCTCCAACCACATTCTACTTTCGATATAAAATTAGTCTTAGAGCACCTCCTATAATAAGTCCAACAAATCCTAGCCTCTTCTATCTCAGGATTAACTAAATCCTACATGTTCAAGACCTTTCTTTGTAACTACGATGAAACAAATTGTCTCTTCATTGCATCCTTCACATGCATCATAGATATATGATCAGAATTCTTCAAATGACTCGGTTCTACAATAATTATTTCCATCGGACATTGGAAATTCTGACACAACTTTAAAAGTCCAAATATGGCCATGGAGATGCGACTGAAACTTGTGCTTGTGTTGCTAGCCCTTTATTAGGGTTAACTCGGCCTAGCCTCTAGCCTAAAGATACTGATGAAACCAGGTTAGGATGTTCATGCTCGGAACCCCAGTCATCTCACCAGATCCATTTCCAGTTTGGTTTCACATCACACCTAACTGTTATAGTAATTATTATAAACTTCCTTGGATGGTAGTAAACATTAATGGAAGTTATGGGAGTCATCGTGTTATTTTTGTATATAAAATAATTTTGAAAATATATAAGTACGTTCCCACAATACGTGCCAAATACCCAATGATCTTGAAAACTAAGCTATCATACCAAATGTACCAACTCGCACCTCTATACACATCGATAAAAAGACCAAAAATGGCATTTGAACTTACTTGTGCCAAGAAGTACGAATTGTTAGGTTTTATGGTTTTCATGATAAAAGAGATCAATATAACTTTAAAAAATTCTCTACACTTTCGGATCTCACAATGGAAGAAAATAAAATATAAGCACTAAACAAACCTAAGTAATACAGTCTCAAGGTAACCGTTGTCCATACAATAATTGAGAAATAGCATCTCCAAATGTCAATACAAATAAAATTTGTCTGATAGATAAAATAAGGTACATAAAAGAATTACTATAGTCTCTCCATGCACCTTTTCCAACACTGCAACAAAAATATCATTTTACAACACTAAATAACCACTGTCAATGTATTTTGACAACATTTATCATTACGCTGTTATATCCACAGTTGTGAATTACATGGTATTTTCTAGAAAATTTATTCGAATGTTGCATAAAATGTTGTAGAAAAATCACTTATAACAAAACATAAACATAGCGAAAACACCAAAAATAAATGAAAAACCATTTACTACATTTTTTGATTGGTATGAGATAGCCAAATACAACATATTTCAGATATTATGACATACTTTTTTATGATAATATTTATATGTTGTATATCTTTTTTTCAATCCTTTCCATATGTTGTAACATAATTTTAACAATGTTACTCATCTATTATAAACCCATTATTCATGTCTTTCGACAAAAGATTCATATTACTTTTATACAACAATTGTCGAACGTAGTATGCTATATTTTAATTATATTTGATCGACATTGTAAACATGAGCAAGAAAATGTTGTTAAATGTTATTCAAACTTCATTTGCAATAATTTGTGAAGATTACAAGACAAAATTCATATAACCATTTTTAACTGTTATATTTTGTATTACTACGACAATTGCGAATCACTATAAATGAATTTGCTACAACATTACTTTAACATGGATAAAAATACATTTAGTTCATACAATAAATGTTGTGCGTAAATATTTTACAACTAATGACAAACATTATGTGTAAATTATGCCAACATTTTTTACATGTCGTATCTTGTATTTTAATAATACTTATAAAGTATCGCAGCAATCACAAAACATTATTAAATATCAAACCACAACTATACACAAACATTGTAGAATACATTATATACAAGCACACACATGAAAAAATTGATTAATATATGAGAAACGTGTACATGATACATAGGACAATTCAATGAAACAACTAATGATTTACTAATACAAAACATTACATGAGTCATAAAGTATTTTATGGTTTGAAAGACATACATTCAAACAAGAATTTAAATATAAATTGAAAAATAAAAACTACTTCAAACCAGAATATGATGACAGCAAAAGCCTTCTTCCTAAAAGCACCTTTATTTCCTACATTACATACAACATAAAATTTTAATTAAAACACTAATTAGTAGCTTAGTCAAGCTTTATGCTTTTAAAAAATCCACAACTAATGGGAAATGTAATTGATACAAGAATTAATAACGAGGCAATAAAAGAATTGTCGCATGTGCAATTTAATGAATCTCATGTAAAAGTCATTCCTGGCAACATTTCATTGGATGATTCAGTTCAAGTTAATGCAGTTTCTTTGTGAATACCCATATCCAACTTACAAAACAATCATAAGTATAACTCAAATGCCTTTTCTCTTATCAATGCTAAGTATAGACTCCGCATATCTCCGCGTATCATCCTTCCAAATTCTACCCACCTGCGCTTATCCAATAAATTAGAAGCCTTTCACAGCTATTTAATCAATTAACTAGTCCTATTTAACATGTCTCTTTGTCTCAAATTGTTCAGTGTGAATCTCTCATTCTCAATGAACAAGCTCATACGTCCCCAATAACACAAGTCCATCCCACTGACAATTAAAATTTAATCTGATAAAAGAAATGACAAGCAGAACCATAATCGGATAAATCTGACATTATCAATATAAATTGTTCTGCAAATCCAGATTCTCTTAAAATAGCTAAAATAAGTCATCCCCTTCCACTTCAGCAGCCATTTTAATCCTTGCAACTAATCCCTTATGAGCATTTGACGGCTCCTCTACACCTTCACCTGCTATCTCCAAAGATTCTACTGACCCGATCTCTCCTTTCTAAAATCACTTGAAACTTTCAATAGTGAAGTTTTGTACATAAAACCTACTTTCTGCAACACTGTAGTTGGTTTGTAAACGCATCATATTTCAAAGTAATATTTGTTTTAATCACTTAACTTTTAATAGTGAAGTTGTAGTACATAAAATCTACTTTTTGAAACTCTTTACTGGGTATGTAAATGCACCAAATTTCAAAAGTAATAGTTGTTTTAATGACATGTACTAACTCTAAAAAATTAGACTTTGGACAGCAAATATCTTTTTTTTTTGTATGCACTATATGAACCATGTGCGATTTACTTTAATATTCACCTTTATGACGCAATTAATGTATAATGGTGATAGTATATAAGCTTTTGGCTTGTTTGTAGTTCAAATTTGCACAAATTTGTTATTAAACAGTTATTATTTCGCATGCTCTTTTCCTTCGCAATCTGTTACAGGATTGTGTAACATTCCCTTGACAATTTTGAATAACAAACAAAGTGATACTATGAATTTTTTTTTTTTGAAATAGTAAAGGGCCAAGCCCAAATGGAAAATAAAAGAGATATCGTGTAAAACAAAATAACCCGAATCTCCCTACAACCTTTTTACAAACTCAAACCCTAGCTATCTAGGGCAGAATGCACCTCCATTTACAAAACATAAAAACATAAAAATGGCGAACAACCAAGTGCGAATTTGGAAACAACTAATAGATCAACTCGCTTAAGCCCTAAGCAAGGCCTAAGGAGGCTTCCAGTTCATCGAAACTGGTCATTGATCCACTCGTAGCTTAGAAGTGAGGTGAAAATCCTTCGTTAGATCGGTTTTTGCTTCAGTTTCCTCAAGCAACTTGCTAATAATGGCCGGGTTTGCGGCGTTAATTATCCAGCTGCTTTCTCCTCTCCCCCAGTTAGATAAGTGAAATAATTGATTATTAATTCTGTTGCGATAATGGTTGTAGCCTAATTTTTGCTCTTCGATGGCCAAATGGAGCTTTTTGTCATGTTCTTGAAAGATGCAATTCATACGGTATCCTCCAGATCTGTCAGGTAAGCAAAAAAAATCCTTACAATTTGAAGTATTGCAGTTAACATCTTTGAAATAAAAAGGAGCCTTGATACTTCCCTTATTTAGTTGACATATTAATATCCTGGAGGGAACTGCTAGTTTGGTTGTCTGTTTGATCTCCGTTACTCTTTACAGATAAGTGTTTATCAAAGAAATGTGACGACCCGAAAATTTTGACAAATTAAATTGGAATAATTGATTGATTTTAAAATATTAAAGTTAATTTTAACTTAAATTCAAGATATCAATATTTACTTGATAATGAATAATTGAACTGTATAGTTTAAATATTGATTTTAATAATTGAAATTTGGTAAATTGTTGAATATGAGATTCTAAGCCTGTTTAAAATAATTTGAAGGCGTATAGAATCTATAATGATGATACTGAAGATAATAGAATAGTTGAAATTTAATTTAAAGGTAATTTGTTCAATTTTAATAATATATCGTTTAAATTGACATTTAAAATAGCCTTCCAAGGCACAGTCTCAGAATTTGACGAAACCAGTTCCATTGGATCCGTAATAGTTAGTTATTATTGGATTTCAATTTTTGCAGCAATCAGAGTTGTTGTTTGACCCTGGCAGCTCAAAATGCTGAGAAACTATTTTAATCGATTTAATTTAAAATTGATCGCTTACTTCCGTAACTTGCGCATACGATCAAATTAACCTCCGAAACACGTTCCATTGTGTTCGTAACGCGGGTAAAACCTTATAAATGCCTGATGGCATATCTGATTCGGGGTTCGAGTTTTCGAGAATGCAAAACGAGATATTTTCAATATTCGATTATTTAAAATCAATTAAAGGTCTAAATTGCATCACCCTAATCACGTGATCTCGGTTTAGCTTGCACCCGAAGCCACTTTTAGGAAATATCTTCTCTATTGCTTTCAGATTAATGAAACTAAAAATCGAAAAAGAATAAAAAAAATCTAATGGCCGAGTTCTGATCTTCTTCAAAATCCCCTCTCTTCATTTCGAAATCCATAGCCGTATTCAAAAAAAAAAAGAGAAAAGGGGGATTTTGGAGCGTGGACCGATTTGGGAATTGGGGAGAAGATCGACATCGCGAACTCGGCTCGAACTCGAGCTCGAGGCAGTGGCATTCGCAGTTGTGAAGTCGCGACCCTTTGCAATGGCAGCGCATCTCTCATGGAGTCTCGTGGAGGGGTCGTTCGATTAGCGGTGACGTGATGTTTGGTGGCCGTTGTGGCGTGGCGCAGTAGGAGGCGGGCCGTAGTGGTAGCGCGACGTTGTCACGATTGGAAGAGAGCGCAAGGGTTTCGTGCTTGATAGTGAGGTTACGGGTTGGAGACGAGTTGGTGATGTTGTAGTGCAGTGGTTCGTGGTGGATCTGGAAGGAGGTCATGTCTTGTTCTCGGGTCGCGGGCAGTAAGGTAGTGCTTTGTTTTAATTTAATTTAGTAAATATGATTTTGAAAAGAACTAAATACAGGAATTTTTAAAAGGTTATTGAATTTATAAAATTAGTTTTTTAGAATGTATATAAATTATTTTCCAAAAAAATATATCTATGTAGTTTAGAAATGGAAGAGACTAGATATACATGTTTTTACTTATTACCTTAATTTCAAATTAATGTTTTATGGAGATGGATTTGTCTAATAAACTCATCCCATTATTTTAGTTGGTAAAAAAAAATATTTTATTAGAGGGAAATCAGTTAAAGTTTAATTTTTAGTTTATAATAAGTCCATCGGATAGTAAATTTATAAATGGGAATGTAATTATTCAATTAATTCAAATATTGATAAATTATATAATGACTTTTACAAGGTCTAAAACCATGGAAAACCTAGCCGAGATCTGGATTGGATTGCAAATAAAGCAAAGGTGAGTAAATCTCACTTTGTTGAAGTTTTATTTAAATTTAAGTGGTAAAATTTAAATATTGGGTTGAGTGGTTGAATTGATTTAATGACCTGTTGATCTTGGTTTTTGGTTGATTCTCGAGTTGATTGCTGTTTGACTCGAAGCGTTTGGGTTTTAAATGGTTTTAACTTAAATCGTAAATAAGAAAAAAAAGGTTCAGATTAAAGTCAATAAAGGTTTAATGATTAGTGATTCATTAAATAAATAGGATAATTTAAAGAATAATTAATTTATTAAATTAATTTATGATTGGGTTGATTAATTGGGTCTAAATTAATTTGAATGATCATTGGGTGGGTTGATAAATAATTGCTTAATGGAATTAATAAAAATATAATTACCTTATGGAATTAATCAAAAGATTAATTAAAATGATTAATCAAGGAATAATTAATTTATATAATAAAGTTAATATAAGATAGTTAATCATCGGTGGAGATAAATCAAGAATGACATATAAATATGTTTTAATTAATGATTAATCATTTAATATAATTAAAATTAGATTAGAAATGTAAATCAGAAATCATTAAGCTATAAAATCAATAATGTAAATAGAGATTGATTAGTTAAGAAAATAAATTAATATAAGTGACTTATGAGAAGTTAATTAATATAAATAATTATGGACTAATGTGAATAAAATACTTAATTAATTCTTGAGGTAATTAAGATTTCTTATTGATTTAGGTCAAGAACCATTAATACCGTGAAATGAATTAAAGGTAATACTTGAACGTAATTGAAGAATAATTAATCCAGGTTGATAATGCTGATGAATGTTAAAGGGATAGTTGAATTATTTGATTTGGAATTAATTAATATAATATGAAGGAATCTAAGTGAATGTGGTTAGAAATTCAATCAGAATAAATTGAATTGGTTTGTATGTGGTTAAGTTTTGCTTATGGATGAGTGAATGGTATTAGATGTTTTGAATGAGTAGATATCTCTGATATGAAATGTTGTGTATATCATTTGAATAACTTGAGTTAGGATGACATGAGACTCGAAGATGTAAAGAACCGTAAATACGTACTCCTTTGAGCTGGCAACATTCCACAACAACCCAGCCAAAGAGGAACAAATTTACGAGTCTTTAGGGTTAAAGAAGAGGTAGAAGATAGAAGAAGAGAGAAAGAAAAAGAAACAACAGAACAACATCGGAATCTCATAATTCGCAGCGGAACAACATATAATAGATAAATGAATAATCTTTAAACAAAGAACTATATCGGTTATTACATTACATCATATTACATTACATCACCAGAGTGCACAACAACAAACAACAACAAACAGCGGAAAAGAAATACTATATACTAGTAAATACGCCACGCCCTCCAACTTGCCTCCAGCAACTCCTGAATTCCAGAATATCCTGATAAACCTTACTCTTGACTGCCCGTGTGGAAATTGGTGGGCACCCAGAGTTTAGGAAGGAAAACAATAAACTCCGAGTCAGTCATGTGACTGGTGTGAGAACTAAAACAATTTATTTTTAAAACAAAAAAAGGAATATTTTTAAAGTCAATTCGCAATGCTTTTAAAAATGAGACTACCATAAGGCCTCCCGCACACACACACAATGCAAACGCAGAATCGGAGGAGATTTCTCCTTATGATAGTCAAAGATGCTTGATACGCAGTAAAAAGAAACATTTGATATTATTACTAGTGCATACTGCAGGAGAAATCATCTTGAAAATAAAGATATAAATCTTAGCGAGCATAGGCATTCCGCACTTATGCCTACTATAGCTACCATGTTCAATAGCAGGTTACCGCCACATTCCATCGAAGGTTATACAACTAAAACCGTACAAGATCGTATTGTTTCTTTGGATTTCCAACAAATGTTCAGGCCAAGGAACTTCCCATTGCCACATGGAAACGCCTCTGGAATGACGTCCCGAGAACCTAACCGGATCTCTGCCAACACAAGGCCGGGTTACCCCTAACTGGGTAACTACTGACACGAATATGTCATCCCCCGATCGTAACCGATCTATATCCGAGGATCCTCGATTTCCAACAAACACAAAATTTGCAGCAACAACATAGGTTAAATATCTGGGCTCCATACCATGATACCACCTCTATCCAGAAGGAATGACATACACTAAAGGAGCGCTACCCCCTAATAACCTTGCCGCATCCTTCCTGCTTTGACCAATTTCGGGGTGTGAGGTCCGATGAAGTCTCGTCCACAAAGCCACGCTTTATACAAAAGATGTGCTTTGGGTCAACAAATGATCAAAGTAATGATCATCAAGATAATGATCAAACAAATGATCATATCACAAATGATCAAACAATGATCATCCCACAGCAACACTCAGCATGCCACACTACCAAATTGGGAGTATATCACTAATAACTTTCAACTACATAACCTCTAAGCTCGTACGTCTCAGAGAAGGGTGTTAAGCTAAGAGAATAAATTCTCCGCCACCAACAGAAATATATTTTCAAGAAATCAGCTTTATATCTTAATTTGTAATGCCAGACATACAATCCATACAAGTGTGTTCCGGGCTCGAACAAAACCGAAGGCACTTACAAAGAAGTCCTTGCATTCCGAATAATTTCTAATCACGTCCGGACTTCCCGTCACTAAGGGTGGTAAAACCTCTATACCGGAGATCAGCCGATGCAGAGCAACTCAACGGTAATCCATCCGTTTTCAAAAATATCCGGTCTTCAACACCGGTCATCAAATGCAATCCATTACGACGTATCAATTATTCAGAATGGGTTATACGACGCCAAGGTCCTTTCCCGGCTAACCCGAATAGTGAGCGCTTATTTAAAAATAAGTGTAGCATTCAAATTCAAGCAAATCACAACAAATACCTATTTAAAGGTAAATATTGATAGTCAGATTATTTAACTATCAATAGGCATGCTCAACATCACCAAATTCCAAATAATTTCCCAAATTATTTACTTTCCAAAATATCTTTACTAGATATATCTTTCCACACTTCAAAAATAAATCAACGTTTATTTTTAATCAAATTCCCCTTTCTTTTATAAATCCCATAGTGAATTTACACTTCCAATATATCCATGAATATATGATTCCCAAATCGATTTCTAATATTCGTTTTCAATTTGTCTTCAAAATGATAAATTCTCAAACCATTTCATTTCACATTGGAAAAACATTTCCATACTTATTTATTTATAAGTAATTCACAAATCCATTTATTTTCAATACTTAGAAAATATTCAATATACTTAATATCGAAATTAAGTATATATTTCATTCTTTAAGGAAAACATTCACTTAACACATTTATTTGGGTCAAAACGAATGTTGCGTAAAACATCGTTATGATAACCCAAAATCACTAGTATAGGGATTCGAAATTTAGATAGATATATAAATCCCAATACTATACAAAAACATTTCCTTTCGGAAATCATGGACTATAACAACTGTGTTATAGTCCACCATTTCCTTATTTCTCGAAAACGTCTATTTCAACAATGAATGTTGAAATCTATGTTTTCGATGTTTAATACATTTTAAAACACCGTTAAAACGATTAACTTCATTTTATAATATTCATTTTATCTGATAATATATTCACTGTCCAAAATCGTGAATATACTTCCTTAACCAATTTCAACATTCAATTTATCAAACTCCATTGATTTCGAATTTATAAACCATGTCTATAAATTCCATTCCTATATATAAGCTTCGATTTATAAATCTCCTTTATTAATCCAATTCAATTTATATAACTCAATTTTATACTAGAAGTCCATATTATAAGTTAAGAACTTATAATCCATTTATTTACAAATCGTTCTTTTAAAACTTTACAAATTACAAATCTTATTCACTTATGAATTCATTTATAATTCATTTTGACGCTTATAAATACTCGTTTTATAATTCCTATATTTTTAATTTATAAATATCAAATTTTAAATCTTTTATATAAATTGTTTTTAGAACAATTCAAAAATCCTAATTTAACTAAATTTATTCTTTTAATAATTTACAAATCGTTATTTAAAGCTTGTATACTTCAAAACCATACTTAAGTATTATTTTCCAAAAATCTTAACTTTTATGAAAATAAAATTATAAAGTTTATTTATTTTAACAAATGAAAATTTAATAAAACGTATACTTTCGAAAATCACTTTAAAATTCCTTTTAAAAACCAAAATCATTATTTTAAAACTTCAGAAATGGATCCGATGATGCAGCAGCACCAAATAGTCAATCACGACATCCAAATATCATATATCGATATGATAATCAACAAATATCACAATATCAGTAAATAAATCAATACAGTTGAGGAATCCAGTAGGATCCCTCCAACCTGTTTCCCTGCATCCAAAGATGTTAGCACAATACCAATTCCGTTCCAGTACGGAATTCTCGCGGTATATAGGATTTATAATTTATTATCCGCTATTATGCGGCGCAATAGGGTCTCATCTGCTATATAATACGGGAAAATCAACTCCAAGTACATAAATAATACCAATTTCACTATACTGTGAAATATTCGCGGTATATGTTTTTAATAAATAACCTCCGCTTACTAACGGCGCATAATGTCTATTTTAACAATCAATAGATAACAATCATCATTCAACATACAATCAACAATTTTAAATCTAACTATTTAAAATATTAATCGAAACTATTCGATTGAGTGAGAAGTTCTCACCTTGATTTCAATTTCGTTTTCAGCTTTTATTTCGAATAAAATTAAACAGACGTTTAATTTTACTCGAAATTCTCACTAACTCCAAACAACTCCAATCCAATTCCATAGCGTAGTGCTCGTCCATACGAACCCAACGCAACTGGTTTCGTGCGTTTTCGACCTCGTATGAAAAAGATACGAATTTCTAAAGTTGCACGAATTTATATATATATATATATATATATATATATATATATATATATATAATTTACAACATTTTTTTTTTCTATTTCATATACCCAAGCTCATCACAGCCGATGATTCTCCCCTTGCTTCATCCAGGCCGCACCCCTTTTCTTCCATCTCCCTCACGTTTGCGCTCCTTGCCCAGTAATTGCCGAACCCATTCAAGTAAACTAGGGTTTAACTTTCGAGCCTCCACGACGACTTCGACAACGATCAGCAAGCACCATTTCAAAGCCCATCCCCCTCCCTACTTTCGGCCTGAGCCATGTAGAACTCGGCCTTGACCTGACTTCAAACGACGTGCGCGACCGCATGGCCTTTGAGCTCGAATTGCAGACAATCCACTTCCTTAATCTCGATCTTAACCGTTGAACATATAGTTCGTGTTGTGCTCTACAAGATTGTAGTTGGAAGTTTGTTGTAAATGTTGATGGATTTGAAGAAATTTGAGGAAGAACGAGGAAGGTTTTTGGCCATTCATGTTTAAGAGGCGGCTGAAGGTTTTTGAAACCCTAGGATTTTTTTTCTTAGCAAATAATGAATTTTTAGGGGCTTATATAGAAAAATTCTCAAACACTATTCATCCTGGAATTTTCGAACTACAAACAAAGCGTGCCGGTTGGCGTTCCTAAGGTTTACCCCATGTTCCGGACACAATGGAACGTGTTTCGGAGGCTAATTCGATCATCTGTGCGAGTTACGGAAATAAACGATCAAATTTAAATTAAACCGATTAAACGAATTTTCTAGGCGTTTTGGCTTCCCTCGGACAAACGATAAATCCGATTGACACGAAATTTGAAACCATACAATAATATCACATTACGGATCCGATGAAACTGGTTTCGTCGAAATCCGAGACTGTTTGAAAAATGACTATTTTAACTCTCCAAATTAATATTAAAACAATTTCGATGCGTTTCGAGCTGCCACGGTCAAACGAAAGCTCTGATTGCTACGAAAATTGAAATCCGATAATAACAAACTATTACGGATCCAATGGAACTAGTTTCGTCCAATTCTGAGACTGTTCGAAAATTGACTAATTTCACTAGTCGATTAAATATTAAAATATTCAATTTTCACAAATTAACTCTTAATTCAATTTTAAAAGTTCTAAAATATTATTCTAACTCCAACATGCTTAAATAAAATTTTACAAATCAATTTTAATCATATTTAACCCAATTTTCAATTTTTTTCTGTAATTTCAAATATTAAATTATCGATTTAATTATCCAATTAAATCCAATTATTCAAAATAAAATTATTCGACTTATAAATTTCACTTATTAATATTTAAAATCAATTAAATATACAAATTTTAATTAACAAAAATTCTAGGTCGTTACATACTTCCCCCCTTAAAAGAATTTCGTCCTCGAAATTACCAAATAATAAAAATTACAGAATCCATTAACTTTCCAAAACCAACCATTCAATTTAGATTTTTACAAATCTCTTAAGTGTTTAACTTTCCCATAATTCATAGTTAAACTTCTTACAGAATCTTTACTAAGTTTCCAAATCCAAACTTAGTTTTCAAAAATTTCCCAATTTTCTCAAAAATATTCTAACGCCTTAAATTTTCGAAAAAATTCACCAGAGTCTATTTTGTGCGACTCGATCTGAAAAAAAATGATAGTATATATATCACAAATATACATCTCATCAAGTGATGAGGCATCCCGCAGGGAAAAAAGTGTAAAAGTATGATATTTAATCCGAGATATGTACCTTATTTATTATTAGCGAGCGTATACGGCTAATATAGCACGAAAGCGAGCTCCAAATGCGAAGCAATGCGCAATCCGCACCTACTAACACTCAACAAACCATGAGAAACATGCATATATGAAAGTAATATCAATATACAACATATAGAAACATAACAACTACATGTGCCAACATAGCAAATGCGAAAAAAGCAACAAATGCAACCATCAAAACAACTATCATCCAACAAATTCATAACCAAATCAATATTCATTCATTTCTCACTAATATTAATGAATTGGTTTTCAATTTAAATCACATTTGATTCATTAACATTAGATTTTACTAACATTCATTCTCAATTCAATTAGTTAACATTCACTAATTTACATTCAAGTTAGTTCACTTCCACATTCAAATCAAATTCACTTAACTTCCAATTTGATTTATAGCTTTCAATTTTCCTTAATTCCATTTCATTATCACTTAATGAAATATACACAATCAATCAATCAAATAACAACTAATGTTTATTTAACATAACCAAATTATTCAATTTACATTCAATTTGGTCCAACACTTTTAATTCCAATTGGTTTATATTAAATTGATTTCCATTCAATTTATTCAACTTCCAATAACATTAGCTTTTAATGAATTTGCACTTATATTCATTTTTTTATATCAATTATCTACATTAAATTGATTAGCATTCAATCCATTAATTTATTCAATTTCTAATTCATTTTACAAATAAAGTTGAATTTCATTTATATAACTTAAGTTACATTTTATCACTTAATTATTTTACTTCGATACCAAAATCCATTCCATTCAACATCACTTAAGTTTTTTTTCATTTAAACATCATTTGTTTAACTTAACTTAAGTTTCAACTTATAAATCCAATTCGGATTTCAATTTTTAATTAACTTTTACTTAACCTTTATCAAAGTCAAATTTTATCACTTAATCAAAATTACATTTTTTTTATTTTGCTTAACAAAATTTGTTTAACCATTTTAATAATTGGTTTCACTTACATCTTCACATTTAATAAGTTATACAACTTATATTTCAACTATTACCACTTGGATTTAATTGATTCACTTATACTTAATTTAATTTAACTCCATCCTTTAAGTTAAATTTATTCTATCAAAATTTAAATTGTATAAGTTATCAACTCATTTATCATTTTAATTATAATTTCATACTTATAATTCATTTGTTTATACATTTATTCTTTTACTACTGTTGTTTTATTTAACTTATTCAAACGACTAAACAAACAATTATATACACTTTAATAATTCTAAAAATTATTCCTTTATATATAAAATATAATCAAGGTAAAATTATTTCATTTACCCAATTTAAAATAATACTGTGTCGAATTGTTCTATTCAAGTGTTCATAAACCCCTTCGGCACAGTTGTGCAGACCGTGCTGACGAAGGTTCATATGCCACTCAATAAACCAATAGTCACAATATAAAATAATTTTATATTCACTAACAAATACGCACTCGTATCTATTATTACACTCAACTCATTCTAGAGTACTACTGACTCTATCTCTAATGAGTAATTCCCAACAGAGCCATGGTTGTCGCTTAACCATAAGCTCTGATACCAAATGTAAAGAACCGTAAATCCGTACTCCTTTGAGCTGGCAACATTCCACAACAACCCAGCCAAAGAGGAACAAATTTACGAGTCTTTAGGGTTAAAGAAGAGGTAGAAGATAGAAGAAGAGAGAAAGAAAAAGAAACAACAGAACAACATCAGAATCTCATAATTTGCAGCGGAACAACATATAATAGATAAATGAATAATCTTTAAACAAAGAACTATATCAGTTATTACATTACATCATATTACATTACATCACCAGAGTGTACAACAACAAACAACAACAAACAACGGAAAAGAAATACTATATACTAGTGAATATGCCATGCCCTCCAACTTGCCTCCAACAACTCCTGAATTCCAGAATATCCTGATAAACCTTACTCTTGACTGCCCGTGTGGAAATTGGTGGGAACCCAGAGTTTAGGAAGGAAAACAATAAACTTCGAGTCAGTCATGTGACTGGTGTGAGAACTAAAACAATTTATTTTTAAAACAAAAAAAGGAATATTTTTAAAGTCAATTCGCAATGCTTTTAAAAATGAGACTACCATAAGGCCTCCCGCACACACACACAATGCAAATGCAAAATCGGAGGAGCTTTCTCCTTATGATAGTCAAAGATGCTTGATACGCATTAAAAAGAAACATTTGATATTATTACTAGTGCATAGTGCAGGAAAAATCGTCTCGAAAATAAAGATATAAATCTTAGCCAGCATAGGCATTCCGCACTTATGCCTACTATAGCTATCATGTTCAATAGCAGGTTACCACCACATTCCATGGCAGGTTATACAGCTAAAACCGTACAAGATCGTATTGCTTCTTTGGATTTCCAACAAATGGTCAGGCCAAGGAACTTCCCATTGCCACATGGAAACGCCTCTGGAATGACGTCCCAAGAACCTAACCGGATCTCTGCCAACACAAGGCCGGGTTACCCCTAACTGGGTAACTACTGACACAAATATGTCATCCCCCGATCGTAACCGATCTATATCCGAGGATTCTCGATTTCCAACAACCACAAAATTTGCAGCAACAACATAGGTTAAATATCTGGGCTCCATACCATGATACCACCTCTATCCAGAAGGAATGACATACACTAAAGGGGCGCTACCCCCTAATAACCTTGCCGCATCCTTCCTGTTTTGACCATTTCTGGGGTGTGAGGTCCGACGAAGTCTCGTCCACAAAGCCACGCTTTATACAAAAGCTGTGCTTTGGGTCAACAAATGATCAAAGTAATGATCACCAAGATAATGATCAAACAAATGATCATATCACAAATGATCAAACAATGATCATCCCACATCAACACTCAGCATGCCACACTACCAAATTGGGAGTATATCACTAATAACCTTCAACTACATAACCTCTGAGCTCGTAAGTCTCAGAGAAGGGTGTTAAGCTAAGAGAATAAATTCTCCGCCACCAACAGAAATATATTTGCAAGAAATCAGCTTTATATCTCAATTTGTAATGTTAGACATACAATCCATACAAGTGTGTTCCGGGCTCGAATAGAACTGAAGGCACTTACAAAGAAGTCCTTGCATTCCGGATAATTTCTAATCACGTCCGGACTTCCCGTCACTAAGAGTGATAAAACCTCTATATCGGAGATCAGCCGATGCAGAGCAACTCAACGGTAATCCTTCCGTTTTCAAAAATATCTGGTCTTCAACACCGGTCATCAAATGCAATCCATTACGACGAATCACATATTCGTAATGGGTTATACGACCCCAAGGTCCTTTCCCGACTAACCCGAATAGTGAGTGCTTATTTAAAAATAAGTGTAGCATTCAAATTCAAGCAAATCACAACAAATACCTATTTAAAGGTAAATATTGATAGTTGGATTATTTAACTATCAATAGGCATGCTCAACATCACCAAATTCCAAATAATTTCCTAAATTATTTACTTTCCAAAATATCTTTACTAGATATATCTTTCCACGCTTCAAAAATAAATCAACGTTTATTTTCAATCAAATTCCCCTTTCTTTTATAAATCCCATAGTAAATTTACACTTCCAAAATATCCATGAATATATGATTCCCAAATCGATTTCTAATATTCATTTTCAATTTGTCTTCAAAAAGATAAATTCTCAAACTGTTTCATTTCACATTGGAAAAACATTTCCATACTTATTTATTTATAAGTAATTCACAAATCCATTTATTTTCAATACTTAGAAAATATTCAATATACTTAATATCAAAATTAAGTATATATTTCATTTTTTAAGGAAAACATTCACTTAACACATTTATTTGGGTCAAAACGAATGTTGCGTAGAACATCGTTACGACAACCCATAATCACTAGTATAAGGATTCGAAATTTAGATAGATATATAAATCCCAATACTATACAAAAACATTTCCTTTCGGAAATCATTTACTTTAACAACTGTGTTATAGTCCACCATTTCCTTATTTCTCGAAAACGTCTATTTCAACAATGAATGTTGAAATCTATGTTGTCGATGTTTAATACATTTTAAAACACCGTTAAAACGATTAACTTCATTTTATAATATTCATTTTATCTGATAATATATTCACTGTCCAAAATCGTGAATATACTTCCTTGACCAATTTCAACATTCAATTTATCAAACTCCATTAATTTCGAATTTATAAACCATGTCTATAAATTCCATTCCTATATAAAAGCTTCGATTTATAAATCTCCTTTATTAATCCAATTCAATTTATATAACTCAATTTTATACTAGAAGTCCATATTATAAGTTAAGAACTTATAATCCATTTATTTACAAATCGTTCTTTTAAAACTTTACAAATTACAAATCTTATTCACTTATGAATTCATTTATAATTCATTTTAACGCTTATAAATACTCGTTTTATAATTCCTATATTTTTAATTTATAAATATCAAATTTTAAATCTTTTATATAAATTGTTTTTAAAACAATTCAAAAATCCCAATTTAACTAAATTTATTCTTTTAATAATTTACAAATCGTTATTTAAAGCTTGTATACTTCAAAATCATACTTAAGTATTATTTTCCAAAAATCATAACTTTTATGAAAATAAAATTATAACGTTTATTTATTTTAACAATTGAAAATTTAATAAAACGTATACTTTCGAAAATCACTTTAAAATTCCTTTTAAAAACCAAAATCATTATTTTAAAACTTCAGAAATGGATCCGATGATGCAACAGCACCAAATAGTCAATCACGACATCCAAATATCATATATCGATATGATAATCAACAAATATCACAATATCTGTAAATAAATCAATACAGTTCAGGAATCTAGTTGGATCCCTCCAACCTGTTTCCCCGCATCCAAAGATGTTAGCACAATACCAATTCCGTTCCAGTACAGAATTCTCGCGGTATATAGGATTTATAATTTATTATCCGCTATTATGCGACGCAATAGGTTCTCATCCGCTATATAATGCGGGAAAATCAACTCCAAGTACATAAATAATACCAATTTCACTATACTGTGAAATATTCGCGGTATATGTTTTTAATAAATAACCTCCGCTTACTAACGGCGCATAATGTCTATTTTAACAATCAATAGATAACAATCATCATTCAACATACAATTAACAATTTTAAATCTAACTATTTAAAATATAAATCGAAACTATTCGACTGAGTGAGAAGTTCTCACCTTGATTTCAATTTCGTCTTCAGCTTTTATTTCGAATAAAATTAAACGGACGTTTAATTTTACCCGAAATTCTCACTAACTCCAAACGACTCCAATCCAATTCCATAGCGTAGTGCTCGTCCATACGAACCCAACGCAACTAGTTTTGTGCGTTTTCGACCTCGTATGAAAAAGATACGAATTTCTAAAGTTACACGAATTTATATATATATAATTTACAACAATTTTTTTTTTCTATTTTATATACCCAAGCTCATCACAGCCGATGATTCTCCCCTTGCTTCATCCAGGCCGCACCCCTTTTCTTCCATCTCCCTCACGTTTGCGTTCCTTGCCCAGTAATTGCCGAACCCATTCAAGTAAACTAGGGTTTAATTTTCGAGCCTCCACGACGACTTCGACAACGATCAGCAAGCACCATTTCAAAGCCCATCCCCCTCCCTATTTTCTGCCTGAGCCATGTCGATCTCGGCCTTGACCTGACTTCGAACGACGTGCGCGACCGTATGGCCTTTGAGCTCGAATTGCAGACAATCCACTTCCTTAATCTCGATCTTAACCGTTGAACATATAGTTCATGTTGTGCTCTACAAGATTGTAGTTGGAAGTTTGTTGTAAATGTTGATGGATTTGAAGAAATTTGAGGAAGTATGAGGAAGGTTTTCGACCATTCATGTTTAAGAGGCGGCTGAAGGTTTTTGAAACCCTAGGGTTTTTTTTCTTTGCAAATAATGAATTTTTAGGGGCTTATATAGAAAAATTCTCAAACACTATTCATCCCGAAATTTCCGAACTCCAAACAAAGCTTGCCGGTTGGCGTTCCTGAGGTTTACCCCACGTTCCGGACACAATGGAACATGTTTCGGAGGCTAATTTGATCATCTGTGCGAGTTACGGAAATAAACGATCAAATTTAAATTAAACCGATTAAACGAATTTTCTAGGCGTTTTGGCTTCTCCCGGACAAACGGTAAATCCGATTGACACGAAATTTGAAACCATACTATAGTATCACATTACGGATCCGATGAAACTGGTTTCGTCGAAATCCGAGACTGTTTGAAAAATGACTATTTTAACTCGCCAAATTAATATTAAAACAATTTCGATGCGTTTCGAGCTGCCACGGTCAAACGAAAACTCCGATTGCTACGAAAATTGAAATCCGATAATAACAAACTATTACGGATCCAATGAAACTAGTTTCGTCCAATTATGAGACTGTTCGAAAATTGACTAATTTCACTAGTCGATTAAATATTAAAATATTCAATTTTCACAAATTAACTCTTAATTCAATTTTAAAAGTTCTAAAATATCGTTCTAACTCCAACATGATTAAATAAAATTTTACAAATAAATTTTAATCATATTTAACCCAATTTTCAATTTTTTCTGTAATTTCAAATATTAAATTATCGATTTAATTATCCAATTAAATCCAATTATTCGAAATAAAATTATTCGACCTATAAATTTCACTTATTAATATTTAAAATCAATTAAATATACAAATTTTAATTAACAAAAATTCTGGGTCGTTACGGAAGAGGTCGAGATCGGGTATTAGGAAATACCCGAAACCACTTTGACTTTTTATAAATTGATTTGTGAAATCAATAGGATGGAATGGAATGATTTAAGTGAATTGGATTATTTTATCTAAGTTTGGTACTTATAAATTTATAAGTGGATATGCATTGTTTATAGCAAATTGTGAATTGGGTTAAATTGTTATAAGTTACCCGGGGTTTATATAAGTTGTTTGCTTGATATTCCATGTTAGTTGGGTTTACTCACGCTGGTTTCCAGCCTGACCCGGGTGTTACTTTGGTGTAATGCTCGGGTCAGACCGATTATTACAGATTTTCAGGTAGGTACGTTCTGGAGCTCAGGAGGCGAGCTGGATGGCAATAGCGTATAGAGTTTTTCCGCTGTATTTATATTATTATTAATCAGAGACTTGATAATTGTATATATTCAGTGACTGTATATATGTGAAACTCTGATGTATATTAAATGTAATCGATAGAAATAGTATTCTTTTGTAAACAGTTATTATTTACTATTATATTTTATCCCCTGCGAATGTGAGATGTTGTTGATTTTGTTCTTCTTCTTCTCTCTCTTTCTTCTTTTTCATAACTATCTGGAATTTTCGAGTGTGAAAATTTTGGGTTGTTACAGAACACATAATTATCTTCTGAGCAAGGGGTATTGGAAATATTATTGATGTTGACTATCGCTTGCCAATCTTTGTTAATGCTCAGGTGATTGCCTATTTGATCAAGAGGACTGAATGCGCGGTAGCTTCCGCCCCTACCAGGTATGAAATTAGAATTATTAGTGCATAAATGAATATTATTTGTAGGGAAAAAAGAAATGTCTTTTAACAAATTTCCCTTATTGTTGCAGGAGTAACTCCTGTAGTGTTGGTAGAAGTGGCCGCACTCAGTGCTGGTTATTTTGGAGGAAGCATTATCATTACCCAAAGGCTTTATCATCCAGTGATTGCCACTGCGATGAGGAGGCCTCGTATTGGGAGAATCAGAGATGATTTTCCCATTTTTAAGAAGTATTCTAAATGCTCTTCATATTTATCCATGTGCTAGTTTGCACAGTATTGATTCTCAAACAATTTGTTTTGATTTCTGCTTTTGTTGAAGAGGATTTGGCAATCCAAATCAATTTTCTTCCAGAGTTGAATGCTTTCTGTTTTTGATTGAGAGTGAAGTCTTTGATTTCTTTCTTTCTAGATGTGAAATATTGTTCAAGTCAGCATAATACTAGCTTTTTTGAATTCATTTGTTTTTCCTTTGAAGTTTTCAAGGATGTATCTGATGCTCTCTCAGATGTTTTGAACCACCTGATTTTGGCTGATTTTGTTGTTTTGGCAATAAACCAAATATGTTTTGTATAAGTACAATCAAAGAACAAATGATTGATACTCTCCTTTTCCTCTCTGCAAAGCAGGCATATGTATCCCCTTTTTTATTCCATTTTAAACATCTATCCCTAGTAGGGAGTCCATTTACAATTGCAAAATAAGCACATGGGACAATTTTGGTCAATTTGCTTTATTCCAAATAACAGAGTGCCAATCCACTTCAGTTACATGCCCTTTTATAAATTCCTAAGTTTTTTTGAAGGAAAAAGAACCTTTCGTAGATGTTTTCCAATCCCATTTGTCTTTTGAAAGATTAGAATCAATTGATATTTGGTTTATGGCAGTATTGAAAATAGATGTAGCTGGATGCAGAGATGTATTCCACCTGCAGTTTTGTATAATACCGCTAACTTTTATATGAATTTCGCCAAACAAGTAAATGTTGTTCCATCCCACAAGATTAACTAAAATTTTTCATTGAATCCAAGGGTCGAACCATAAGCTAGTTTGATTCCATTTTTAAATTTTCTTTCCAAAAGCTTGATATCCGTGTCTCTGCTATTGAGAATATTTTTCCAAACAAAAGAGTGATGATTCTCAATTCTAGTATCCAAAAGTTCTTATTTTTGAGATATCTAGCTTTCATCCACTTGGCCCATAGAGAATTGCCATTTATAAATCTTCAAAATAATTTGAGTTTACAAACTTCTCTGCGATCATTAATGTCTCTTAAACCTAATCCCCCTGCTTTTTATGGAAGACAAATTTTTTCCCAAGATATTTTGTGATGTTTACCTTTCCAGATAAAATTTGCACAAATCTTTTCAATTTTGTGGATCGCTTTTGCTGGGATATTGTGAGCTTGAATCTAATACATGATGATTGCGATGATGACAGTTTTAGTTAGTTCAATTCTACCAGCTAAAGACAGAAATTTGCTAGCCCATCCTTCAAACTTATTTTGAATGATATCTAGTAGTCTTGTACAGTCTCTGTCATTAATTTGATTAACACCGAGAGGAAGACCCAGATACTTAACAGGCATATTTCCTTCCTTAAAATTTAAGCTATTTAAATGTCCATTTTATTGGAGCAGTTTTTGCTGAAATAGATCTTGCTTTTGAATTCATTGACTTTTAAACCATCATGCTCTTCTAATTTGTCAAAAATGATTGCAATGGATTTCGCACTTTGTGTGTCTGTATTCAAAAAGATAAGTAAATCATCAGCATATAATAAATGTGTAATTAATGGTCTGATTCTATTTATTGGTTTGATATCTCCTTTTAAAAGCTCATTCCATAAGAATTGAGAAATATTCCATTGCAATAGTAAATTAGTAAGGAGAAAGTGGGTCTCCTTGTCTAATTCCCCTATTCCTTTGAATAAGTCCATTAGGAGAACCTTAAACCAAAATAGAATAAGAAACATTATTAATACACTCAAAGACTAAATCACAAAATTTATTGCAAAAGCCCATTTGTTTCATCATGTAAATAATGAAGTGTCTATTTATTTTGTCAAAATCTTTGTGTAAATCAATTTTAATACACATGAGGTTTTTATTATTGTTATTAAAGTTCCTTATTAATTCATAAGCTAGCAAAGTGTTTTCTACAATTAATCTTCCAGGTGTGAAAGCACTCTGGTTTTCAGAAATAAGATATTTCAAAAATATTTTTAACCTATTACATAAAATATTTGAAATGATTTTGTAGATGAAATTACAACAAGCAATAGGCCTATAGTCTTTTAAACAGTTAGGAGTAAGAACCTTTGGGACTAGTGTAATAAAAGTATGATTTAAATTTTTTAAAAATTTACCAGTCCTAAAGAATTCAGAAATGGAATCAAACAAAATGAATTTGATTTCTTCCCAGCGGGTTTTATAAAATTTTGCACCAAAGCCATCCGGACCAGGACTTTTATCATTATTGGAATTAAAAATGATGTTTTTAATCTCCTCAAGACCGATAGGAGCCAAAAGAATATCATTGCTGTTTTCATTAACTTTATATTTAGGTTCTATAATAGGAAAGGAGTTAGCATAAATATTAGTGTTATACAAATTAGAAAAATAGTTGATGGCTTCTTTCCTAATGCAATCTAAATCATTGATAACATTGCCCTTGTTATCAATAATTTTCCCTATATCATTTCTATGTTTTCTACCAGACATTTTAGCATAAAATTTTTTACTAGTTTCATCACCATGTAAAAGCCAGTCAATTTTTGCTTTCTGTCTTAAATTTAAAGACTGCACATGAAAGGACTTGACTAGATTATTTTGGGCTAGAAAAAAATTGTTGACTTTATAATGTCTGAGCAATCCTTATCTAACTCATTCTGTCTGTAACGTCCAGCCTTATGTACGCTTTAAATTGACGATAAATCACACACGCCAGACTTAAACCATACATAAGGGCGGATTGTTATGGGGTAAATAAGAAAAAGAAGAGAAGAAAAAAAACAACTATAGAATCTTGCAGCGGAACGGTAAAATATAATAATCAAATATACAGTTTATAAAACTGTTTTACAAAATATTTGATTATACTTATACAACATATATCAGAGTTATACATACCATAGAATAATAATTTATGCAGCGGAAACAGTATGAATGTGGTGGAATAATATAATAGGTAATAGCAATAAAATATTCGTCTTCGTCCTCCGGGATAAAATCTTCGAATCCTGAAATACTCGGACTGACCCGAGCGAATTTAAAAGACAAAATACTCGAGTCAGAACTAAAAGACCTTATGTAAGTTAAATCAACAGCAATAAATATGAGTGCAGTAATTCAAGAGATGCTCGGGATTTACATCTCTTAAGGATCCGTTAAACTATTTACTATGTAGTATATTTCGCTATTATAATAGTGTCTACTTGTAAAATAAACTTACTTTTAAATAGAGTTAAGGCTTTACATTTTCCACCTTAACACATTTATATATTCCCATAGTCTATACAGTACCGTAATCTCCCCCGTACTGGGCGTCGTCAGAGGGCACTCCATAGGTTTGGTACAAAACCAAAATCGTATCAGGCGCGCTAGGGTAGGTGACACGGCACAACTAGGCAATGCCAGGGTAGATATAACAATTACGCTTCCGGGTCGGTGGTAATGCATAGCCGCTGCTACTGCCCACCTCGAGCCACACCCCCAAATCAAAGAAATCAAAAGTGGACACCGAATAATCCAAAAGTCAGAGTATAATATCGAAGGGATGTGTCCGATCAAAGGTGCTACCTCATTAACTCATCAATCGCTCCTGTTTTAGCCACCTTATGCCAACTCACGGGAGTCGGGTCCACATATTTACATCAAAGGAAACGCCGCCACCGTCCTACTTCACTCTGGAATCTCCACCGCGTACACGGTTGTTAAAGAGGTTTTCGGAGTTGGTAGAGAGTATGACAACTTCCGATCCTGGTCTCTTTAACAACCAAACGTTATTATAACACCACGTTCTTTTCAAAATAGTTTATACTTTCAAAACTAGAACAAAATTATATAGATACGATATCATTTCTATTTCAAAAATTAAATCAATATGATACCATTTTTATAAAACCCAAATCTATATAATATCATTTTCAAAATATCCCTTTTTCAAAATCATAGCACTTCAAATTTATAATATTTCGAAATCAAACGCTTGAAATATAGCCTTTCAAAACCTAAACTTTGAATTTCATAATTTTGAAATATAACTACTCCACTTAAATGGTTTAAATATAAATTACTTAATATAATAAAATAGTCTCTTCACCTTCACAAATCAATTCCCAATGTCGATTTAAATCCCCAAATAAACTAGTTCAATTTCCATATATTTCAAGCTTTAAATATTCCACCGTTTCGAAACGAATTCTTTGATAATTTTATATATATCAAATACAATAACTATTATTTAGATTTGAAATGTTTACTTAATAAATCAAATATCATTTAAGTAAAACGTTTAAACTTCAAACAGTAGAATATACTTTCAACTTATTTAACTTGATAAATTTATTTATCTCAACTTTACATTCATTTAGATTACTATAAACCAAATCAAGTTATAAGAATCATACCCTTTACAATCTCCATTTTTATTTAAATTTCAAATCAAATTTCTTCAAGTACAATTCTTAAATCATTCAATTTAAACCAATTTCATATTTATCTTCTAACTTAAACTTCATTTAGGTCATTTAAAACTCTATATATACAATATCTTAAATAGGTACTAATACATATAATATAAACAATCAAACTCCATTATTAAACTCATTTTTATAAATTAATTTTATACATAGATTAAATTCAAGAATTTAACTATATATATAAAAATATGTATATAACATCAAAAATTAATATTTATCAAACCGTATATTCCTTTCCAATACCATAGAAATCAATTCAAAATATTATTATATATAGACCGCGGTGTCTATATATAATTTTCTACCCTATGGTCAAGTGATACGGATATTTATCATTTCAATTCGTAATTTAAAATAAAAATTACGGTTATATATCATTTCAAACCACAATCCCGAATGAAATGAAAATGCATAATAACTTGCAGTTTATAACATTATAAAATACAGCATCCATTCATTCAATATCAACCATCAACCATTTATCACAATCATCATCCAAATTCAAACAATACATCAATATATAACAGGTGATAAATAACAGGTATCAACTATTAGTTTATATTCAAAAATAAATTATAACTGTTTAACTCGAAGTTTATATGCAATAAAATAAATAACAATTTAACTGGCAGTTAATATGCTATGAATAATTAAGTAACAATTAAATTAAATAATTTAATTTTACTGGGATGGTGATTAAAATATGCCAAATAACCATAAATAAATTTCAAATCACATCATATATCAATTTAACAAACATAGAAATTTTAGAAGTTGTAAGTGGGTTAAAACACTCACCTTTTGAATTTAAATTGAATTTAAATTCAATTTAAACCCAAAATTTGCACCGTATCGGAATTTGTCCAATCAGCGCCAAAATGTCCGGAATTTTAATACGAACCTAGCGAAGGAAACTGCGCGTGAAACGGACTAAGTATGAAAAAGTTATTAAGATTTTAACATTGAAATTAAAATTAAAATTAAATTAAAATAAACACAAAGCTTACTCTCTTCTACAGCACACGTCATCCCCATCTAATACAGCATGAACCCAGGCACATTCGAAAATGCGAGCAACCCACTTGACTCACGCAAAAACCCTAGAGCCACCGTTTCCATCACGCGAAACCAGTCGTAAATCACGTGCGCGACCTTCCCCCCGAAGCCGCCTCCACCTCCTGCCCCCACGGCGAAGCACGAACGCCAAAAATCACCGGCCGCCGCTTGGGTATGAAACCCTAGTTGAATTTTTTTCGACGATCTGACCGTTAACTCCACGAATGAACGCCGCGGATCAACTCCCCTTGGTCCCCTCTACAAAACCCAGAAAGGAATTTACGATCCGACACCGGTCATCGACGCGCAATGAACGGATGAGAAAACACCATCAATTTTTAAACAAATGATGATTCGAATTGGAAAATGAACAGCCGATCCGCGATGCGTACATCGAGAGCTTCGAAATATATATTTTCTGAATTTTTCTGAGGAGTTTGAAAATTTAGCTTTGGATTGAAATTTGAATTGGATAGATTAGGGTTTACAGTCATTGCGGAAGAGGAGCACAGAAGTTCCTGTACGTATAGAAATGAAGTATAGAGGCTGCTAGGGTTTATAATAGGGTATTTATAGACAACTGAAATAGAATAGATGGACCTGATTAATAAATGTGCTGAACGATCCATGGCCCGAAAAGCCCATTTCGCCTCTGGAACGAAATTTGGTCAACCCATATTTCGAAATAGATGTTTTAAAATATTATAAACGCAATGGAAAAAGTTTCAAGTCCAAATTCCATCGTATGAAGAAGTTATGCTAAAATCAATAATTTTCAAATTGATTTCAATTGATTTCAATTTATCGATTTCAAGGCGTTTCGAGTCTGTACGATCAAACGACAAGTCCGATCGCTACGAAACTTGAAATCCTACAATAATTCACCGGTACGGATCCGATGAAACTGATTACATCGAAATCCGAGTCAGTGGCTGCATTAATAAAACAAATTAATAATCAATTAATTAAATCCAATTTTTAAATTTCAATTTTATAATTGACAATTTTATCACTTTTATATTTCTTAATCATTTACAAAAATTGAAACAAGTTTAGATGTAAATTAAAAGTTTATAAATCTATCAATTGCAGCGTTAATTTCTCCACTTCATTATATTTAGAAATTATAAATTTAATTCTCAAAAACCCATTTATTAAATTTTTTAAACTTCTTATTCACCTCTTTTACCAAAATGAGGATGCCACTAACATTGGTTCATGATTTATTACATTGTTATCCTCAAATTTCATTTTAATTTCAATAACGTAATATTTAAACGTTTAATTCCATTTTATTTTGCAATAAATACAATTATTGAATTTTATACTTCAATTAAATTAATAAATCTTGCTTTCTATACTTTAAATCAACCAATAGTCATATTATGGATGGATTAAACATTGGATTCAAAACTATTACATTAATACTCTCCAATTTCAACTAAACTTTCAATTAACGTAATAATTAAATATTTAATTCCAATTAATTGCAATAAATTCAATTATCATAATTTAAATTCAATAAATAATTAAATCTTGATTCCCATTCTTATTATTCAAATAATCATTATCCTATAAACATATTTAACATTTGGTTACGTTTCATTACACTGATACTTTCTGTTTCACCTTTATTCGTATTAACTATTTTATTTCCACTTATTGTGTAATAACTACCATAATCCAATCATATTGAAAATTTTAAATTTCACCCATTACTTTAGATTTTAAATCAAATAAATAAATTTACCTTGGCTCCATTCTTTATTACATCAATTGTTACTTTAATTTACATTAACAAAACTTTAAATTAAGATTTATTGTAATTGATTACCATAGTTTATTTGACACATTAAGTAAATAAACAACCAATATTAATTGTCACCTATTTTCTTTTATTTGCATTTAAAAGTTGTTCCCTATCAACCGAGGTTATTATCCCATATATGACACTAATTCTATTCCATTTCCAATTTCATCTTTATTTCAATTGCATAATATTAAATTCCAATTGCTGCAATAATTACACTTTATTATAAATTGGATTTAGATGGAATGATTTGTTTGTCTTTCATTAAACTACTATATTCAAAATCCAGCCTTTCTCTGTATTAACTACTATTTCCATTTTATTATAATTGCCAGATATGTACATTAATTACGGTTTATATTCTCAATCAATTTCTTTACTTGGTTTCATACTTTTATTACATCAATTACTATCTTATAAATAAATTACGTTTCTATTCAATTTACACAATTCAGCTTAAATTAACTTCGTTGTTATATTCCATCCTAGTTATTATTTCACTATTTATTATAATTACTTACATCATATGAATTCATTCTCTTACCCTAAATCAGACATAAATTCCTATATTCATACAATACTTACCTTTATTTACTTAATTTGCATTTATAATCAAGTCCTAATATTTTCATTACTTGGAATTTCCTTCCATTCATTTATTACTAACTTTAATTAGTATTGTTGTAACAACCCCTATATTTATCGATTTTTATATTTAAATATTTTATTTAAATATTTCATCATTAGTCGGATTTTAGTCCGAAAAGCTACTTTTTGCATACGGTCGAATTAGGACTCGGGACCACTCCCATTGAGTTTAAAATGCTGTTTGCGACCTTTTTGAGTGTAAGCTTCGATATGTTTGGGGAAAGTTGATTTTTGCTACTTTTCACTTTGGGTTTGGTTTTGGGCTCAGCCCTGTTTTAACTTATACTCCAAAACTGAACCACTCTCCCCATTCTCCCTCACTTCTTTCTCTTTTCAGTTTTCTTAGCATTAATGGTGGGAGAGATTGGAAATTAAAACTCCAAAACCCTAGTTTCTCTTGCAAATCAAATTCCTAGCTCCAAACTCAAGAAGAACCCATTGGTAAGCTTCTCTCCTTCTTCTCCAACTTATTCTCTTACCAATTTCAGAAATTCCTAAACCTAATTTCGGGAATGTTCTTGTTTTGAGCTTAGATTCAAGCTCAATTGGGTTGTGTTGAAGAGAGGTTGATTCTCCATTTGCTTTCAAGCTTCTTCTTGTTCGATTTTGTGAAAAGGTGAGATTTTTAATCTCACATCTAAGTCTATGAATTATCTTCGAATGTTAGGTATGAATTCCTAACACTTATTTGTGTGTATTTGCTTTTGGATTGGATTGAATTGGTGTATATTCCAATTTTTAGTGTTTTGAGTTCAATTCCTTAAAAATCCTAACTTTGATGTTTGAACATGTTTTTGGTGATGCATCGAGGAGCATATAGGGCCGGGTCGTCGATTGACATAAATCCTTAGCGTCGTTGCTCGAGCGAATGCAATTTTGGTCATGATTGAACCTCATTTGTAATAGGCAGGGAAGAGGCTGGAAACAGGTACGGCCGACCGACCCCCCTGGTTCGGTCGACCGACCTGCTTCCAAGTGCATAAGCACTTTCCGTTTTAAGGTTCGGTCGATCGAGTACAGGGTTCGGTCGACCGACCTGCTGTCCCGAGAGGTTTCCAACCTTTGGTTCGGTCGACCGACTCAGGGAGTCCGGTCGACCGACCTGATGATTTTTGCTAGATTTGCCTATTTTGCTAATTCGTTTGAATATCCAACTTTAATCGATTCGTGTTGTCTCCCTTTTGTTGTCGTCATTTATTATCGACTTTGATGACCTTTTCTTTGGGAATTTTAGATATATCCACTTTGATGGATTTTATATCGATTTCTTTGGATTTTATTCACGTCTTCGAATGTGAATTTTTATGCCCGATTGTTTCTATAATCACTTCTATGATTTGTCACTTTAAAATATAAAGGTTTTCTATACTAGTAGTAAATATCAAAACTCTTTCATCAAATGATTTCAACACTATTTTATTACAAAGCTCGTTTTCTCAAACTGATTTCCAATCTATTAGTATATACAAACCTTTACCTCACTCGTATGAGAAATCTAATTAAACGACTTAGTAAAACAAGTGGTATGAAACGCTTGCGTTCACTTTGTTGGTTAATTCTTGGACTTGTTCGATTGAAACTCTTGTGACAATTTTCTAGTAGAGATCTACAATTTGTTCGTAAATATTTAAGTTAAGCTAGTGGTTATGGGACATGATGCTAAGCTCATATATTTACTAGCTTACTGTAATCGACACTTCTCGATGATCATGACGATCATTTTTGTGATTTAGACTAGCAATGTGCGATGTCTCTTTGTCTGTAAGGGAGACTAAACCCCGTTTTGTGGAGTTTCGACTCAAATTGGTGGGGTAGCAACCCACGGTCTTCGGACCTTTCGTGTATCAGGTCTTCGGACCATTCGTGTGTCAAATTATTGGCTAGCTACCATGAGATAGCTTCTCGTTCGTGTGTTACAGCTGTTGGTGAGTTTTCATGCTCCCGTTCATGTGATAGGCCTCCCCTCCTTATTTTGTGAAATTTCTGGATTTCGTGTGTCGAATTCTGGAATTTATACTACACCTATTTTTGTGATTTCTATTGATATGATTTATCAATTCTTGTGCATAGGTGAATTTGTGTGTCATTGACTGGATTTCTTGTGTTGATTTCTGGAATTTATGTTTCACCAACTTTGTGATTTCTATTGATATGATTTATCAATTCTTGTGCATAGGTGAATTCGTGTGTCATTAACTTGTTGTGAATACAAGTTTTGGGTATGATACCCTTTTTGGATCTTTGAGAAGATTCTTTGATATTGATTAATCGTTTGTTGATTATCATTTACATACTTATAGTAGTATGCCATTATGGATATTATACGTCTATGCCATATCTTATATGTCATTTATTGTGGCTTGGTGAATGAAATTAGGAGTATGACATTCCTTTTTATCTTGAGTAGATTATCGTGATATTGATTAATCTCTTGTTGATTATCAATTACTTATATATATCACAGCTTGACATTGTGATTATTATGTGTTTAGTCATATCTCCTATTCTATATCATGTTATCTGATATTTATAGTTAGACTGATCCGTTTATTATTTTCTTATAAATAATACTCGGGTCAGACCGAGATGTTGCAGGTGCTTCGACTTGACTTCTCTCCGGGGATCCATTACTCTGACCTTTTGCTTATTACTTAGATTAGTAGTTTTTGTTGTATACATTTGAGATACAGACTCCATAATGTATACTTATTCTTTTGTGTAGTTCATGTAACTATTCTTTTGTGATATTGTGTATCTTTTTAGACCACTACTTTGATGAACACTTTCATGTGTTATATTCATATCTATTTCCGCCTTTGTGATATGAATTGTCTGTGACTGATTTATGTTATGTTTACTTCTATATTCGTTTCCGAAGATATTATAGCCACTGTGTAGTAGCTTTGAGTTTGTGTCGGCATGTCGGATTTCCACTTGAAAAGAATTGCATGCTATACTATCTGACATATCGATGCTCGCACAAAGCAATTACACAGATGGTCGCTCCTCAACAGCCTTATTCTCCGTGCTAGTTGACAGCATTCACCGTAATGTTCTTGGCTAGCGTGGGTATAGAGGTGGGGCGTCACAATTGTTTACCTTGCATTAACATTATTGCCTAAATTTACATGCAGTTACTACTAATCAACATATTCTTGCATTGGTTAATTAAATGCTTACTTTTAATTTCTTTCTAAATTAAATTACAAAAAATTAATTAAAAATAACCAACTTATTTATTAAAATTTATGGGTCGTTATACTGTCTAAGCTCACATTCATCCCTAATGGTTTTAATATCATTATCGATTCTGTATTTATTCTAGATTTTTAATTTTCTTTGGTGATAAGGAGAAGTTTATTGAATTTAAATTGGGCAGTGCCCAAGATTTTTGTGGATAAACAATTTTTAACAAGATCTTTGTAACAATCTTCATAAACCCATCCATTGAAAAATCTGAAATGAATTTTCTTTTTATTATTAACATTTTGAGTGAGTTATATTTGAATTGGAGTGTGATCACTTGTGTCCTGAGGAAGAGTAGAACATTTGAAATCTTTAAACAAATTAGTAAAAGTATTATTTAAAAGAGTTCTATCTAATTTACAGTGGATGTTTCTAAATTTCCCAGATTTCCAAGTAGAAGAATTTCCAATCATATTTGGTTCAAATAGACCAGTTCTAGGAAGAAAATTATGAAGCATTTCAATTTTTTTAAAAGGGATAGGATTCCTCCCTTTTCTCAAAACCATGCATAACTGTATTGAAATCACCAATTATAATCCACGGTGATCTCATTTTGGAATTAATTGTTCAAGACTATCCCAAAGAGTTAATCTTTCAGTTTCACTGTTGGAAGCATAAATGAAGGTGATTTCTAATTGAAATCCATCTTTGTTTACACATTTACAATGAATAAACTGAAAGTTTATAAAATATTGAGAAATATCCCATATGTTAGAGTCCCAAAGAACCAAAATTCTACCATTACCTCGTATTTGATTATTATTAATGATTTTCCAATTATTAAGATTTTTAATCTGTAAATCAGCAATTTTAAAATTGTCTAATTTGTGTTCTGTCAATCCTACTATACTTGGTTTAAAGGTCAAAAGAAGATTATTCAGGTCTAGTTTCCTCTATGGGGAGTTTAGACCTCTAACATTCCATGAGATTATCGTCATAGTAAAAAATAAAATGATTATAAAAGGATACTCAAAGGATATAAACAAGAGCAGCTAAGCACTATGACTGCTCTCTTCCACCAAGGTCTCCAGCCTTTTACCCTTTTTCTTATATGATGTTTTGCTAATTGGTTTAAGTTGTTCTTCCCATTTTGAATTTTTTGAGATGTAATTTCTTTTGAAGTCATTGTCTTTAGTATCTACATAGCTATCTTCATTAACAATGTCATTGATGCTTTTCATTTTACCTCTTTTTCCCCCCTTTTAACTTTCCTGATTTTCTTTGATGTTGAGGATGAATTTGCCATTAAATTAACTACCTTTTGAATATTAGTTTCTGAACTTGACTTTGTGGTAAATGAGGAAAGGTGGTTTGCAACATGACTAACGTTGGGATTTTTAGGCGGTACTTCACTGAGAATAGCAGAGATATACGATTCATCATCAATGCTCATATTAATTGTTGTGGAATTTTGCTTTCTGGATTGAGTTGAACCATTCTTGCTGTTTTCATTTGCTTCTAAAGGAATTTCTGAGATGCTCTTTTCTGTTTCTATGTTTTTCTCCCCCAAATTCTGTAATACATTACCTTCCTGAATTTCCATTTCTTGTGTTAGATCTTGAATAGTAAAAGTTTTGTTGTTGGTGTTGTTCTTTTCTTTCAAAGGTGGACATATGGATCCATTATTTATTTCCATTGTTTCTGCTATTGAAGGATCACCTTTTTCATTTGTGAGACTGTTATCAGCAACATTTTCTTGAATTTTCTTCTTTTCTTTCCAGACCATTTTAGCAACACAGTTTTCAACAGAATGTCCAAAACAACAACATGTTTTGCATCTAGGGGGATCCATTCATATTCAATGCTTTGTATTATTTTTTCACCCTCATGCATTGAAATATGAGCCTCATTTGGTAAAATAGAATTTACTTGTATTTCCACTAATATTCTAGCAAAAGATAATTTTGATTCTTTAGCTGTATATTCATCCAATTTGATAGGGTTGCCCACAATGCTAGCAATAGCACTTAAAATTTCCTTATCCCATAATCTGAGATTCAGTTCTGGAAGTTTTATCCAAATTGGCGTAGAAGTGAGCAAATCTCTATCAAGATTAATTTTATTATTCCACTTTTTCATAATAATGAGTTTTCCATTTATAAAATAAGGACCTCCATTAATGGCTTTTTCACCGTCAGATGTAAATTACCAGTTAGAGTGCAAGATTTTGCTATGACAGCCTTGAAATGATGATAGGTGGGTCTGTTGCCAAATACATAAGTAATAACTGAATGGCACCACTTGCTTTCTGCTCTTCTACTGGCCTCTACGTTTACAACTACAATTTTCTTATCTACACTATGAATTTTAGATCTTAGTAAGTTAGTGCTATATTTAGAATTGCTTATTGTCCAAGTAACGTTGAATCTAAAACTAAAACCATGAATTTAGTGAGTTAGTGTAATTGTTGTTAGCTTGCTTATTATTGTTGTGCCGTAGTTAGTTTTTGTGTCTATTGACATAAATATAGAGTGAACTCGTTCTTTTCATTTATGGATGTGGTACATTATTCAGGATTCAAATTTATCAATTAGTATTTTAATAGCTGTTTCAAAAGAGGAAAAAATAACAAAACAAAATATGAAACAAGACTGATAAGGCAAACTAGATGTAATCAAATTTTAGAAGATTTGCAGAATGTGCATTTGTGGACATTAGAAAAGGATTTAAAGCATTCTCTTTATGATGCAGGTATGAAAATATGTGCCTATTGGCAAGAAATAGCTGAGAGAAAGTCATGACTACATCATGTGACTTTATAGTTGATACCAGTGTTAATATATTTATTATGTGGATAGATTTTACATTTTACCAATAATAATTGATTTAAGATAAGCAATAAAATCAATATCAACTTTATTGATATAATATAGTATTAATTAATAGGTGACCTAAAATATTTATTGACTTTTTTGATTTAATAAGTTATATATTAATTAATTTTAATACAACAAACAACATATATCAATAAATATTAGTTAGCAGTTAATCTCGTTTATATTCTTGTCTTATACGTAATCAAATCTAGTTTTGAGCAATGATTCAACATGCGTCTTACTTTTATACTATTGTGTGCAAATACAATTTGGAAGACATCTTTATTGTGTTGCATAAAAAATTTTGGCTGTCAATATACTATTATATTATTGGCTGGGATTTATTATTAAAGGAAAACAACTAATAAGATTAGACTAGGGAACATTAGGATTATTTATAAAGATGTCTTCAGCTTGTAACAATATTTAGTTTTCCAGTTGTTTTAGTATGGAGATACTACGAGCCTACAGACATGAAATAAGGAATGCATTAGTATAAACAATAATTGCTATTTATTTTTATATATAAGAAATAAAAAAACATAGTAATAAAAGATAAGAAGGGCCAACATTTAACACATAGTTTTTACTCATAGTTACCTTTTATAAAAAAAATACTACAATTGAAGCATAAGAATAGGTCCACTAAAATGTACAGCTGCATACTAACATTATATAAACCATAAAGTAAAATAAAGTTAACAATCAAATAGAAGAATGATCTGATTCAAGAAGCTTTTGCAATCATATGCATGTGGAAGTGTGTGATCAAAAGTGAAATGTAAGCCATATTATTCACACCGCCACTTAAAAATCCTAATCCTAAATAGTTATGCATTGGTGGATTGATACAACAAAGATTACGTGGAATTAAGACTTATTTTGCAAAAAAAAGAACACAAGTAGCTAAACACATAACAAGTAAACAAATTTATTACGCATATCGCTACAATTAAGTTGAATACAAAACATTGTCGTATCAATGCATAATGATTTTGAATTATTAAGTTTTGTTGCTAAGATCAAACTATTACCTAAACAATGGAAATAAGGGAACCTATATTAATATGCCTTCCCGACCCTTTCTTTCGAAGCCATCATCACCTTCCAAAGCTTCATCAAGTTGTGAAAATCCAATGGTTGAAAATTTATATAGGTATCCTCGTTGCACATTTCTAATTCAAGGAAACCTCTAGATGGGGGTTTCAATACAACATACCAGTTAGAGGCATTAGAATCTCTTGAATAGAACACTTGTCTGGCTTATGAAGATAATATAAAAGGATCACTTTGGAATTGGTTCTGAAATTGGTGTAGATTAGCTAACATAAAACCATCTTCCATCTTAACACCACGAGCAATATTAGCCCAAGCACATTTAAATATAGGAATTTGCATAATATGATAGTCTAACACGATAATTTCTTGAAGATGAAACGACCCGACTTTCTTACCAGAGAAAATCGCATCATTTTTAAGAAAGAAAGGGATAGAAAAAGAGAAAAGACAGAGAAGAAAGAAAGAAACAACATCAGAATCTAAACAGCGAACGAATAAATTATTTTAACCACATAATACATTACATAGTATCATATACATCAGAGATACACAGCTAAAACAACACATACTAGACAGTTATAAACACATGTCTAGTTATACAACTCAATACAACTCAAAGACAAACGACTCAGAGAACACACATCAGAAAACTATATCTATACGCAGAAGCCTCCTGCTCCATTGCTCCTCTAGAATTCGTCAAGCCAACCTGAATCCCCTGGCTACTCGTAAAAAATTTGTGTACCCAAGAGTTTAAGAAAAACAGAATAAACTCCGGGTCAGACATGGGTCTGGTATGAGTAAATGGTTAAAGTTGCTTAATTTTAAAAACCTTTTGAAAAAAAAGGTATCACGTAAGACTTCCCACATATAAACATGGAAAAGTTTTTACCTTACGCTAACCAAAACATTTGATAGGAAATTCAGTGATATAATAATAGATCTAGGGTTTTCAAATAAATATGAAATAGCTGATATTGTTACATTAATTAAATTCTAGCTACTAGCCACAAAAGTGGGTAATACAATCAAATCCGAGGGCACTTATTGGATTTTGGATTCCATACAATAGCGGGGCTACCGGGGTACCGCCCGTCACAGTACGTGGCCTAGATCACCGTACCGAGGATCACTCCCAATTTCCTGCAACACAAGGCCGGAACCATTCCTTACTGAACAGTTTTGAACAAGACAACCCCACGGTTGTAGCCAGCAACCGCCCATACAGCCAAATAAAAAGGGACCTCTAGACAGGGGAAAATTTTGTCCTACTTGGGCATTGTAATGACCGGGAAATTTCGATCCCGAAACTTCCAGATAGTTAGAAAAAAGAGAGAAAGAGAAAGAAGAAGAAACAGAAAACTCAAACTCAGAAACCTCACATTCGCAGCGGATCAAAATACAATATCGAATAATATTTTTTACACAAAGAAAACCGTATCAAACAATTACATTTTAAATACATCAGAGTTACGACATATATACAAATAGTGGACATAAACAATCAACATGTCCCAAACATGCAACAATATATCACAGCGGAAAATTCTCCATACGTTCATGTTCTCCAGCTCGCTTCTTGAGCTCTAGAACGTCCTTACCTGAAAATCTGTAATACTCGGTCTGACCCGAGCATTACATCAAAGTAACACCCGGGTCAGGCTGGAAACCAGCATGAGTAAACTCATCAAGCATGAAATACAAAAGCATAAAACCCAGGTAACCTGTATAAATTTACAACTTCACAAGTTGCTATAGACCTCACATGTTTCACACATCGATTTCTAAGCGTCAAACTTAGATTAAATGGTCCAATCCACTTAATCATTACATTCCAACCAATCGATTTCACATATCAATTTATAAAAAAAAATCGAAGTGGTTTCGGGTATTTACAATTACCCGACTCTGGTTTCTTCGAGTCCAATGTCATTTTAACCCAAGTTATTCAATTAGATACAATTCAACTTTAATTATTGGATAACACTTTTACACCACAATTCAAGATTGATTGATACTCACATTATCATTGTTTCCCAAACATATCATATCACAAAGTAGTTCCTATCAGAGATATCAACAAACTCCAGACACTTACTATCACTCAACATTCATAAGCAACATTGATTACCTTCATTAATTACATTAATTAATGATCTTCTAATTCCATTAGTTAATTATTCTTAAGTTTCATTTAATAATTAACCTTTAACTTATTTACATTCATTAATCAACCTTGATTAATCACAATCAATAATAACTTTCCTTACTTACTTCATCAATTAAATCAACTCCTTGATTAATTATATTAATTAATATTTTAATTACACCGAGTAATTATCAACCAATTTCTTCCACAAAGTAACTATCCTTTGATTATTTCCCATCAAGTAATTTCCTTTTTACTGATTACATCCAGTAATTATCCATTAATTACTTCACTAAGTAATTACACCTCATTAATTACCTTAAGTAATTATACTTAACCCAACATCAAACAATTATCTTTAATTAATTAATTAAAATTAACCATATTAACCTATCATTGAGTACTTACTCTAATCATCTTCTTAACATTAAATAATTATCTTTTAAATAATTAATCTCTAATTACTTAATAAATTTATCCTTATTTAAGGATTAAATATTCTCTAATTAATTAACTCATAATAATTAAATTAATTAACTATTCTTCAATCATTAATTAATTACTCTTAATCACTTATTTATTTATTAAATCTATAATTATCCAAGACTTTCAGTTATTATAAGATAAACTCTTCATTCCTTATTACTTTCTATATCATTATTAAGATCTTATTAATAAATATTAAGTCTTTTATTATTAACATATTTTAAATTAAGTTTAAATAAACTTAAGATTCAACTAAATTGATAACATATTTATTCAACTTCTAAATCCAATAGTTAAATAAAATATTGGTTACATAAAAAATTAATTTATTTAAGAACATTTTAGACCTGATAAAACTTTATTTTACTTGGATTTTAAACTGTATAAATTTTTCCTCAAAATCAATTCGAATGCACTCGACCAAGACCAAAACAAACCCATCATCTCGTAATAACTTTGTTTTAAATTAAAACAGTTAAAATACAGGTGAACTATCGAGGGCAACTCACTACTGACTCGAGTAGAACACCGTACAACCCCTTCTTCCCAAATTCAAAACCTCATCTTCACCTTTCTTCTCCTCCCAATTACTGTTCTGACATGCACGAGCACAAACGCGTGCACCTGCACACAGCTCCGTCACACTGGAGCATGACACCGTCCCTATCCACAAACCATCTCCGACCTCCTAAATCACCTAATCACCTCAACACCCCACAACAGTTCCAGTATAAAATTTCGAACAACCGAAACTCCTTTTACAGGAGTAAGAACCCATCATTTCGCCTCGTTCTCCCCTTCTTGGCCACCGGAAACTCTAAAAATTTGCCATCGCCATCGTCTCCTTATTCAGCAGCTATCCCCTTATTGCGAAGCACTCCGGTCACTCCAAGGCATTACATTCGTCTCGAGAAACTCATCGATCAAAAACTTATCTCGAACCCTACCCTACCGCCTAACCACCACCACCGTGAACTATAAAATCATCTCCTATTTTTCCCTAACTCGCCTACCCCCTCGCCTCCTCCAGGCTCAATTTTGTCACTCGCGAACACGTCAATCAACAGAAAAGATCAAAAACCCTTTTTCTGATAAACCTTAGATATCCCATTCAACACCAACTTAAAAATTATGATTTGGCTTTTAAAATTCCTAGTTCTCGAAGGCAAATCTGATTATATTGGTGAATTCGAGAATCATCATATTCGAATTTTTTCCCATTTCTGATTTACACTGTAATTCTTAAACTTACAGCATGTTTTTCAAATCACTTAGAACATTTTTTTTTAAAAACAAGAACCTACTGTTATTAACATTTTTCTTTTCGAAAGCAAAGTTTAATTTTGATTATTTAGGGAGATAGAAGTTATTTATGATGGAAGTTGAGCCTGTTACTAATAACAGAGCACAAAGACAAATATATACAGATATTCACTCATGAACAAGCATTTTCATACACATGTCCAGCTAAAATAAGCATGCAAACCATATCTCAACCTTTACACATAAGATCACCACATATAGTACCAAAAACTAATTATTATTATTTTTTAAAGTTTACTCACTGGTTTGAGGAGAACCAAACTTTTGAAAATCTGGGGTTTGAAACTGTGAAAACTGAACTTGAGCTTTGAATTATTTGTTTATATTTTAAGGTGGTTGATCCTTGAAAATCTGAATCTTGGAGAAGAAACCCCATAGACTGATTTACAGGGAGTTGCTTTGCTCGAATTCGTTGAGTTTGTCTTACAAGTTTGGTACCATTCTCTGGTTTGCATTTGTTAAAGAGAAGATGAATTTCAAGCCCTAGATTCAGGTCATAGGAAATTTCCAGGTTTATTTTGATTTGATGATTTTTTTAGAAAAGGTTTCAGATTTTGGACTGCATGAAAATTTTCTGGTTTTACAGATGAAGTTATTGTTTTGTTTTTACTTTGTTATTAGAAATGAAAAAAAAGTTGAAGATAGGAAGTGAATGTTTAATAGATTGAATTATAATAAATTTTAAAATGAAAGAAAATAAAAAAAACTATTGACACTTGTCTTTCACCTAATTTAATTGCTTAACATTTGTTATTCTAAGGGTTTATTTCTTAGCATTTGTAATAATTTATATTTATATTATTTTTAAAAGATTTTTAAAGCTTTTACATTAATCTTTCCTAATTGATAAATACCTTTGTAAATAAGTAAATTCTTTCTCTAAATTTATATAAATAAGTTTCCTTTAAAGAAAAATAATATAAAACAATCTTATTTTAAACCTTTACTCATATATTTCAAATCGAAAATATTTTTAACATATATATATATATATATATCTTTCAAAATTTTAAATTCAAATTAAATTTAAAATCTAATTTAAAATTAATTCAAATATATGTATTTTTATCTAAACAAACATAAATTTAATTTGCTTGAAAATAATAGTTTTCCCATTCTAAATAATTATATTAGGAGATTGTTAAATAATTATTTACCCAGATATAAAAATTCAGTTTCTATTATTTATATTCAGATATTCTTTATTATCACTGTTCAATCTATAAACCGGAGAGTTATCCAACTATTAGATGCTCAAATATCCGGGTTATCACAGGCATGACCCACTTAACCTTGTTGCACCTCCCCTGTTTTAGCCATTCTCGGTTGATGAGGCTTGAGGCTAGTGAACACATCACTTACAATGCTCATCGTCCACCTGACAATGTTCTGAAAGCATTCAATCCATACAAGTTCGTTCCGGGTTCGAACGAAACCGAAGGCACTATCTCGTTACACTCATTTTGGAATCACCCTCAGAGTTAACAACAATAACCCTTGCACTCTGAATCTTCATCTTCACTTGAGATTCACGACCTATCGTTAATTTGGATCGATGTGGTTTTCGGATATCCAAATATGGAAACCCGATCCCGGTCTCATCGAAATCCAAAACGTACCTTTTAGGTCCAAGTTGTTTAAGGTTAAACAATTCAATTTAACTATCTATATACACAGATAGATAATTCACAATATCACAATAGGTTATCATCACAACAAATAATTCATGTTATCATCCCAAATATATAACTTACTATCATCTCAATGCAACCAAAGCATCCGTATCATATCACACATATCTCATCAGAGATATCAAGCAACTAAGCCATTCAATATAAATCAGCCATCCATAAGCAATGATCTATAAATCACACCATTTAATGAATTAAATTAATTACTTTGTCTCTTAATTAATTTTAAAATTAATTAAATTAATTACCTTCATCACAATAAATCTTGCTTACTTATCCATTAATTAAACCAATTAATTAATCATCATCTTAATTAATCAACCTTGATTAATTATCTCTTAATTAAGTAATTTATCCTTAATTATTCTCATTAATTATATTAATTAACGAACCTTAATTAATTACTTTCATTATTTAATTAACTATAATTAATTACATTATTGCTTAATTAATTACATTAATTAATCATGCTTGAATTAATTAAATTAACTTTAATAATTATAAAAGGTAATTAATTATTCTTAATTACTTCTTAATTACTTTTATAAATCCTTTGATTTATTACACCAAGTAATAAATCCTTAATTACTTTACCAAGTAATTATCCATTTTAAAATTACTTCCCAATAAGTAATTTCACTTATCTCAATTACCTCTGTAATTTATTCATCAATTACTTATCTTAAGTAATTACTCTAATCAAAATTCATTAAGTAATCATACTTAATCAATTACCATGTGACTATATTTAATTAATTATCAAATTAATTAACTTAACTTGATCACAAACACCTCATTAATCATAATCGAGTAATTCATCCCTTAATTACCCTTTAACCAAATTAATCTTCAACTATTGATTAATAAACCTTAATTATTAATCAATCCTTTAATACAAAGTAATCAATCCCTAATTACTTCTATAATTAATTAATTAACCTTAATTAACTAATTAATTATCGCTTAATCATTAATTAATAAAACTTAATTATTAATTAACAACCTTAATTACAAATTAATTAATCCATAATTATAATTAATCAATCCTTAATTACAATTAATTAACCTTTAATAATAGTTAATTAATTCTTAATTAACTTGCATTATAGATTAATAAACTTTTAATTATTAATCAAGAAAATCCAGTTATCACTTAATAAAACTTTATTAAGTAATTCTTATGTACTAGTTTAATAATCCCTTAGTTACCTAATTAATAAATAATTACAATTTAATTAATCATTAGTTATTAGTTAAATTATCATAATTATTAGTTAATTAAATAATAATTATACTTAATCAATTACTTAATTAACCCTTTTTAAATAATTAATTAATTAAGTTAATTAATACACTTAAACTTCTTAACTAACTTAATTAATCTCAAATTATTTAACCATGATTGCCTTGAGATAAAACCTTATATTAATTATGCTTATTAAAATAATTTACTTTAAAAATTATCTTTACTTAATCAAATTATTAATTAAGTTTAAAATACATGTTCAACATAATAATTTAAAGTTTACAAATCACAACTCCCTTTAAATACTTCAAAATATCATCAAGTAATGGTTTAAATCAAGTTTTAAAATTTAAATCAATATACTTTCTTTTTAGAAAATATTTATAATTTCATTTCTATTAAAGTTTTAAAATACTTTAACTTGATTTAACAAAATTTAAATTAAATAAAGTTCAACTTCGTATAACAATGTTAAAGAAACATTTATTTCATAAATAAATTTAAAAACAAGATTCATACTCAAAATTCAAAACACACTTTATTTAAAATTTAAACCTGTTTTAAAAATAAATCCTTTAAAAATTTATGAAAATTTCTTTAATAAAACTTCGGGTCTAACCCGATCAAAACCCGAGAATCACCTTCCTTTCCCATTCTTCCATTACAAAACTTAATTTAAGTTTCAGTTAAAATTTTAGATTAGAAAACCTGTAAACAAAGAAAATTGCTACAGGCTAAAATATTTACTCGGCATTACTTGAGTTAAAACTCGAGCGTCCTTGCCAAAATCTCGAGTTACAACCCGAGACAAAACAACCTCCCTAAACAAACACAACCCACTGACACCCATGTACCTGTGCAAGTGCACCGGCGATTAACTCCGACGCGACCAACTCCAACCCCTCTCACATGTCAGCGACACCGACTACAATCGTTCTCGACCATCCCTTCGTCACTACAGTACCCATATCAAATTCGAGCTTCTCAAATAAACTTGAACCCGAACCTCTACCTGAAAACACCCCGCTTCCACGTCGCCGACCACTAGATCATCAGAAATTCTGGCCACACCATCCCTAAACTTCCACGATCATATTCCCAAAATTCCTTCAAGCTCGATTCATCAATGAAGTTGCAGGAGACAAAATTCCAAGTTCGAACAGAACTAGGTTAAAAATCAAATCTACCTCACCGTCGTCGCTACGGCCATCATTCAGAGCTGCTGCCATTTTTTCCACACTTCCCCATCCTATTTCTAGCTCCATCAAGAACCCCGAACTCCCCAGATGCAAAGATCATCAGATTTTGACCAAAAACCAATTTCCTGTAAAACCCCAATTACTCACTCAATTCAATTTTAAAAATTGTGATTTTCTTTTTAAAATTCATATTTCCCAGTGACAATTTAGTTTAAATGATTATTTTATCCAATTTCAACATTCAATTTCAATCATTGATGTTAAGATGTTATTGCATTGTTAGTTTCCTGATAAATTTCAAATACCAGAAACTTAGTTTTATTTCTAGTTCTTGGTTTATACTTAAACTAACCTATTTTGCTTGAACCTAAGTCCTAATAGTTGTTTAAATAGAAATAGATTGAAGATTTGATTTTTAACTCAAATTCTACAGTAAGGAAACAGAGAGGAAAATGAAACCAAACATGCACAGTTTCAAACATAACAAAACATATTGCATATTTATATCTACACAGAGGCAAACTTCTATGTATATAAAATAAACATCATCTCAAACTTTCATGCAACAGAAAATTTACTACTTAAGTTTTTAGTAAAAATGTTAACTCACCTTTTTTAAATGAAGTGCAGAGGTTTGATGATAAAACTGGAAATTGGAATTGCTATAACACTTTTGCCTTGACCCAGATTATTCACTTGCATGCATTTTGAAAACTGGCAAATGCTTGAAATTTTTGAAAACATACTGCAGGCATGCAGTTTTGAAGGATGGTTACAGACATGGGAAATGCAGAGCCTAAGAACTGGATTGAAATTTGTTTCGAACTTTTGCAAATATATTGCAGATTTGGTCTGCACATGATTTTAGGTTTTTGTAAACAGAGATTTATGTTTAATGAGTGTTTATAGGCTTCAAATTGATTTCTGGATTGTGTTTGAGTTTGAGGAGTTGATGGCAGGTTTGGGAAAAAAGTTTACAGGGAAACAAATTTTGCAGATTTGAACTTGAGGAGATTTTAGATTTTTAAACTTGAACAATGGTTTCAGATTTTAGTTTGAGGATTTTCTGATTTTTGAAGAGTAAAGATTGCATTGATAATTCTTGTTTTCTTTTAGGAATGAACATAAAATTTAAAGAAAAAGAAAATGAAGAAAAGATAGGGTTTATATAGGCTAATTTTCAGTTTTATTAAAATTAAAAGAAAATGCAAATAAAATGACACATGTCTCTAACTTACATTAATGTTTTAACACTTGTTATCAAAATGATTTATAACTTAACACTTGTCAAAATTTACTTATTTTTATCCTAAAAGAATTTTAAAAGCTTTTTTTAAAAATTAATTTCCTAATTAACTAATATGTTTTCTTAATTTATAAATACTTCACCAATTAAACTCCTAATAAACAAATACGTTTATACATTTATAAATGTTTTCTAAATTTATATAAATACAATCTTTAAAATAAAATAAAATAAAACCAATTATAATTTAAATAAAATTATATAAAATATTGTAAACTCATTTTTAAATGCTATTTCAAAAAGCCTTTTGTATTTATTGTTATTAAATAAATACATATCCAAATTTCTATAGATAACTTTCTATAAAAAGAATAATATAAAAAAACCTTATTTTTAACTAAAAAAATTCTCTATATATTTTAAATCGAAGCTATATTATTATTTTATTTTAAGATGTATGTATATTCCCTTGAATTCAAATTTATATTCAATTCAAAGTCGATTTAAAAATCCAAACCTAAAATCAATTTAAATAAATATAAATATCTATTTTTAAATAAGCTCATTATTATTTATAAATAATTTATCCTATTTTAAAATAAATTTAAATACACAGATATAAATATATTTAAACACACTTATTAACTTTGAAAACAATAAGTCAATTTAGTATTTATTTACGCAAACAAAATAATTATTCTTATTTTAAAACCAATCTATAACCATAATTAAGACATTATATTATTATTACTTGGTTATTTATTTTTGAAAATATCAATTTTATCAATTTCAAATAATTGAAATTAAGAGATTATCACATTTTAAATTCCTAGAAATTCCGGGATATTACATTCCTCCCCCCTTAAAAGAATTTCGTCCTCGAAATTTAAAACAAAGATAATCTAAAGTTTTATTTTATTTCAACCAATTCAAACATACATAATAGCCATACACTATCAATCAAACAAACAGTTTCATCCAAATATCCAATTCAATCAAATAAATAACACTAGCTATCCAAACACAGATTCAGATAAGCTTCCTAAAATTATCTTGAGTTACCCAAGTACAAACAAAGGGATACTCGCTCTACTAAATCCAAACTAGCTATACTGCTAAGCTACTGAGTTACTACTCAGCTAGATCTATAATCTGCACAAGATACCAGAATACAGACGGGTCTGATCAACAACTACATCCTTCACAGATCTACTGGTCTCAAAACCCATGATGGACCAAACACGTACTCCCTCAGAGACATGTGAAATATTTTGAATTCCAGTCTTCCAAACTGGCAATTCAACTCTTCAAACCAAAGCACTTATCCTTACAAAAACTCAAAAGAATCCAATATACCTCGGAGCTCTCCTCATAATCTCACCAAATCTTATTGCTTCCTTTACCAGAGTAAACCTCAACAACAACGAAGTTTCCAACTTCGAATTCCAAATTCTTCCGTTTCTTAACCTCAAAACTTTCCGAATGATCTGGGAGGCCTACAGATCCTTCCTGATCAGCTCAACCTTCGTTGATACTTCAACAAACAAACTGGATCAAAACAACTCAACTAACTAATCCTCACAAGATCTACCCAAAATCAAAATCAAACTTTACTGTCAACAGTAGAAAAAACTTCCCCTATCTGGAAAAGACAGAACAGAATCACTCGCCAACTTACCTCAGATCCTGAAGAAAAAAAATTCAGTAGAAACTCTCTAATCCAAAACATTGCAACTTCCAGTTGCTTCTACTTAAGAACAACAGCCACCTTGCTTCCGCTGCACAACTCTGATCTGGAGCAGATGAGAATGCCGTCGATGAACACAAGCACAGACTAGACAACACATCTCGGAAATAAGGTTCAACATAAGTTCCAAGAAATACAGAGCTGCTTCACTAAACAATCAACCTAGGAGACATCCTTCTACATAGCTGAATCACCGGTATCACTCCTATCATCAAGTCGATTCAGAACTAGATCTCCAATGCGGGCAAATCTCTAACTTTCCTGAAGATATATCCGAAAAAACTTCGACAACTCCAAAACTCCTACATCCTCCAGAAATGCCACAAACCCAAGCAAAAGACTATCTAAGATAATCACCAAACTATCGCAAGTCACTTTTGCAATCCACCCAACCTAAATTTCAAAAATACTGCTCTCTCTTCACAAATCAGAACAGTTTATCCTCGAACAACTAATCCATCGAAGAAACGGTTCTTCTCTGCTGCTTCTGAATTCCACCTCTAGGAAATGCTAAGCCAAAAAGATCTTCCTGCTGGAACACAGAACATTCCCGAGCTACACCGTTAACACAGATGCCAAATACTTCTTATCCAAAGCTCTTTGAGAAACTCGGACCTTTAACTAAACACATACATCCTGCTGAACTCAGCTACAACCCTGAAGCATACACACTTCCTTAAACTTGCTCCGAAAGAAAACATCTTCGAAAACATCCATAGACACTGCGTCTCATCACACAGCTACTACTTCCTGAGGTTGCTAAGATACCATCACTTGCTTCTACCTAACCGACAGATCCAAATTCTCAAAAATCCGCTCATACGAGCGCGATCAAACTTACGCTTCAAAGATGAACTCCGAACCTTAACAGGTTTCCTTCAGAGATCAATGAAATCCTTACACCAAACTGCAAAGATTACTCGAGATGGTATTGGGACTACAGTCTCGACAAATTCACTTCCAACCTCAAACATTCAAACTCCAACCATTGGTAGTCGTGTTACACACACCACTACTCTATCTACCTTTATAACTTATATTGGAAAATCCAAACTGGTAATCCTAGCAGATAGGTAGAAATATATATATATATATATATATATATATATATATATATATCTGTGTGTGTGTGTGTGTAGTTATATATGAAAATTACAAGTACGCTCTCTCAAGAAAGACACCACTACAGAGCCTAGGTATTCGCTCAACCTATGCTCTGATACCAAAATGAGACGACCCGACTTTCTTACCACAGAAAATCGCATCATTTTTAAGAAAGAAAGGGATAGAAAAAGAGAAAAGACAGAGAAGAAAGAAAGAAACAACATCAGAATCTAAACAGCGAACGAATAAATTATATTAACCACATAATACATTACATAGTATCATATACATCAGAGATACACAGCTAAAACAACACATACTAGACAGTTATAAACACATGTCTAGTTATACAACTCAACACAACTCAAAGACAAACGACTCAGAGAATGCACATCGGAAAACTATATCTATACGCAGAAGCATCTTGCTCCATTGCTCCTCCAGAATTCGTCAAGCCAACCAGAATCCCTTGGCTACTCGTAAAAAATTTGTGTACCCAAGAGTTTAAGAAAAACAGAATAAACTCCGGATCAGACATGGGTCTTGTATGAGTAAACGGTTAAAGTTGCTTAATTTTAAAAACCTTTTGAAAAGAAAGGTATCACGTAAGGCTTCCCACACATAAACATGGAAAAGTTTTTACGTTACGCTAACCAAAACATTTGATAGGAAATTCAGTGATATTATAATACGTCTAGGGTTTTCAAATAAATATGAAATAGCCGAAATTGTTACATTAATTAAATTCCAGCTAGTAGCCACAAAAGTGGGTAATACAATCAAATCCGAGGGCACTTATTGGATTTTGGATTCCAAACAATGGCAGGGCTACCGGGGTACCGCCCGTCACAGTACATGGCCTAGATCACCGTACCGAGGATCACTCCCAATCCCCTGCAACACAAGGCCGGAACCATTCCCTACTGAACAGTTCCGAACAAGACAACCCCGCGGTTGTAGCTAGCAACCGCCCACACTGCCGAATAAAAAGGGACCACTAGACAAGGGAAAATCTCGTCCTACTTGGGCATGACCCACTTAACCTTGCTACACCTCCGCTGTTTTAGCCATTCCCGGTTGATGAGGCTTGAGGCTACGATTACCTTTAGTGAACACATCACTTAGAATGCTCATCGTCCACCTGACGATGTTCTGAAAGCATTCAATCCATACAAGTTCGTTCCAGGTTCGAACGAAAACGAAGGCATTATCTCGTTACACTCATTTTGGAATCACCCTCAGAGTTAACGACAATAACCCTTGCACTCTGAATCTTCATCTTCACTTGAGATTCACGACCTATCGTTAATTTGGATCGATGTGGTTTTCGGATATTTAAATATGGAAACCCGATCCCGGTCTCATCAAAATCCAAAACGTACCTTTTAGGTCCAAGTTGTTTAAGGTTAAACAATTCAATTCAACTATCTATATACACAGATAGAAAATTCATAATATCACAATAGATTATCATCACAACAGATAATTCATGTTATCATCCCAAATAGATAACTTACTATCATCTCAATGCAACCAAAGCATCCATATCATATCACACATATCTCATCAGAGATATCAAGCAACTAAGCCATTCAATATAAATCAGCCATCCATAAGCAATGATCTATAAATCACACCATTTAATGAATTAAATTAATTATTTCATCTCTTAATTAATTTTAAAATTAATTAAATTAATTACCTTCATCACAATAAATCTTGCTTACTTATCCATTAATTAAACCAATTAATTAATCATCATCTTAATTAATCAACCTTGATTAATTATCTCTTAATTAAGTAATTTATCCTTAATTATTCTCATTAATTATATTAATTAATGAACCTTAATTAATTACTTTCATTATTTAATTAACTATAATTAATTACATTATTGCTTAATTAATTACATTAATTAATCATGCTTGAATTAATTAAATTAACTTTAATAATTATAAACGGTAATTAATTATTCTTAATTACTTTTGAATTACTTTTATAAATCCTTTGATTTATTACACCAAGTAATAAATCCTTAATTACTTTACCAAGTAACTATCCATTTTAAAATTACTTCCCAATAAGTAATTTCACTTATCTCAATTACCCCTGTAATTTATTCATCAATTACTTATCTTAAGTAATTACTCTAATCAAAATTCATTAAGTAATCATACTTAATCAATTACCATGTGGCTATATTTAATTAATTATCAAATTATTTAACTTAACTTGATCACAAACACCTCATTAATCATAATCGAGTAATTCATCCCTTAATTGCCCTTTAACCAAATTAATCTTCAACTATTGATTAATAAACCTTAATTATTAATCAATCCTTTAATACAAAGTAATCAATCCCTAATTACTTTTATAATTAATTAATTAACCTTAATTAACTAATTAATTATCTCTTAATCATTAATTAATAAAAATTAATTATTAATTAACAACCTTAATTACAAATTAATTAATCCATAATTATAATTAATCAATCCTTAATTACAATTAATTAACCTTTAATAATAGTTAATTAATTCTTAATTAACTTGCATTATAGATTAATAAACTTTTAATTATTGATCAAGAAAATCCAATTATCACTTAATAAAATTTTATTAAGTATTTCTTAATTACTAGTTTAATAATCCCTTAATTACTTAATTAATAAATAATTAAAATTTAATTAATCATTAGTCATTAATTAAATTATCATATTTATAAGTTAATTAAATAATAATTATACTTAATTAATTACTTAATGAACCTTTTTAAATAATCAATTAATTAAGTTAATTAATACACTTAAACTTCTTAACTAACTTAATTAATCTCAAATTATTTAACCATAATTGTCTTGAGATAAAACCTTATATTAATTATGCTTATTAAAATAATTTACTTTAAAAATTATCTTTACTTAATCAAATTATTTATTAAGTTTAAAATACTTGTTCAACATAATGATTTAAAGTTTACAAATCACAACTCCCTTTAAATACTTCAAAATATCATCAAGTAATGGTTTAAATCAAGTTTTAAAATTTAAATCAATGTACTTGCTTCTTATCAAATCTTTATAATTTCATTTCTATTAAAGTTTTAAAATACTTTAACTTGATTTAACAAATTTTAAATTAAATAAAGTTAAACTTCATATAACAATGTTAAAGAAACATTTATTTCATAAATAAATTTAAAAACAAGATTCATACTCAAAATTCAAAACACACTTGATTTAAAATTTAAACCTGTTTTAAAAATAAATCCTTTAAATATTTTTGAAAATTTCTTTAATAAAACTTCGGATCTAACCCGATCAAAACCCGAGAATCACCCGAGTTCCTTTCCCCCTTCTTCCATTACAAAAATAATTTAAGTTTCAGTTAAAATTTTAGATTAGAAAACCTGTAAACAAAGAAAATTGCTACAGGCTAAAATATTTACTCGGCATTACTCAAGTTAAAACTCGAGCGTTCTTGCCAAAATCTCGATTTACAACCTGAGACAAAACAACCTCCCCAAACAAACACAACCCACTAACACCCATCTACCTGTGCAAGTGCATCGGCGATCAACGCCGCCGCGACCAACTCCAGCCCCTCTCACATGTCAGCAACACCGACTGCAATCGTTCCCGACCATCTCTTTGTCACTACAGTACCCATATCAAATTCAAGCTTCTCAGATGAACTTGAACCCAAACCTCTACCTGAAAACACCCCCCTTCCACGTCGCCGACCACTAGATCATCAGAAATTCTGGCCACACCATCCCCAAACTTCCACGATCATATTCCCAAAATCCCTTCAAGCTCGATTCATAAATGAAGTTGCAGGAGACAAAATTCCAAGTTCGAACAGAACTAGGTTAAAAATCAAATCTACCTCACCGTCATCGCTACGGCCATCATTCAGAGCTGCCACCATTTTTGCCACACTTCCCCATCCTATTTCTAGCTCCATCAAGAACCCCGAACACCCCAGATGCAAAGATCATCAGATTTTAACCAAAAACCAATTTCCAGTAAAACCCCAATTACTCACTCAATTCAATTTTAAAAATTGTGAATTTCTTTTTAAAATTCATATTTCCCAGTGACAATTTAGTTTAAATGATTATTTTATCCAATTTCAACATTCAATTTCAATCATTGCTGTTAAGATGTTACTGCATTGTTAGTTTCCAGATAAATTTCAAATACCAGAAACTTAGTTTTATTTTTAGTTCTTGGTTTATACTTAAACTAACCTATTTTGCTTAAACCTAAGTCCTAACAGTTGTTTAAATAGAAATAGCTTAAAGATTTGATTTTTAACTCAAATTCTACAGTAAGGAAACAGAGAGGAAAATGAAACCAAACATGCACAGTTTCAACCATAACAAAACATATTTCATATTTATATCTACACATAGGCAAACTTCTATGTATATAAAATAAACATCATCTCAAACTTTCATGCAACAGAAAATTTACTACTTAAGTTTTTAGTAAAAATGTTTACTCACCTTTTTTAAATGAAGTGCAGAGGTTTGATGATAAAACTGGAAACTGGAATTGCCCTAACACTTTTGCCTTGACCCAGATTATTCACTTACATGCATTTTGAAAACTGGAAAACGCTTGAAATTTTTGAAAACATACGGCAGGCATGCAGTTTTGAAGGATGGTTACAGACGTGGGAAATGCACAGCCTAAAAACTGGATTGAAATTTGTTTCGAACTTTTGCAAATATATTGCAGATTTGGTCGGCACATGATTTCAGGTTTTTGTAAACAGAGATTTATGTTTGAGGAGTGTTTATAGGCTTCAAATTGATTTCTGGATTGTGTTTGAGTTTGAGGAGTTGATGGCAGGTTTGGGGAAAAAGTTTACAGGGAAACAAATTTTGCAGATTTGACTTGAGGAGATTTCAGATTTTTAAACTTGAACAATGGTTTCAGATTTTAGTTTGAGGATTTTCTGATTTTTGAAGAGTAAAGATTGCATTGATAATTCTTGTTTTCTTTTAGGAATGAACATAAAATTGAAAGAAAAAGAAAATGAAGAAAAGATAGGGTTTATATAGGCTAATTTTCAGTTTTATTAAAATTAAAAGAAAATGCAAATAAAATGACACATGTCTCTAACTTACATTAATGTTTTAACACTTGTTATCAAAATGATTTATAACTTAACACTTGTCAAAATTTATTTATTTTTATCCTAAAAGAATTTTAAAAGCTTTTTTTAAAATTAATTTCCTAATTAACTAAAATGTTTTCTTAATTTATAAATACTTTATCAATTAAACTCCTAATAAACAAATACATTTATACATTTATAAATGTTTTCTAAATTTATATAAATACAATCTTTAAAATAAAATAAAATAAAACCAATTATAATTTAAATAAAATTATATAAAATATTGTAAACTCATTTTTAAATGCTATTTCAAAAAGCCTTTTGTATTTATTGTTATTAAATAAATACATATCCAAATTTCTATAGATAGATTTCTGTAAAAAGAATAATATAAAACAAACCTTATTTTTAACTAAAAACATTATCTATATATTTTAAATCCAAACTATATTATTATTTTATTTTAAGATGTATGTATATTCCCTTGAATTCCAATTTATATTCGATTCAAAGTCAATTTAAAAATCCAAATCTAAAATCAATTCAAATAAATATAATTTTGTTTTTAAATAATCTCATTATTATTTATAAATAATTTATCCTATTTTAAAATAAATTTAAATACACAGATATAAATATATTTAAAAACACTTATTGACTTTGAAAACAATAAGTCAATTTAGAATTTATTTACACAAACAAAATAATTATTCTTATTTTAAAACCAATCTTAACCATAATTAAGACATTATATTATTATTACTCGGTTATTTATTTTTGAAAATATCAATTTTATCAATTTCAAATAATTTAAATTAAGAGATTATCACATTTTAAATTCCTGAAAATTCCGGGATATTACAGAAGAACACCAAAATATGCTTTTGAAGTTGAAGTATTATTTAAAAGTGAATCGTTCGTGTTATTTCCTTCAGTCATTACACCACTTTTTTGTGTTAACCTTTTGACATATTGGGTATAAAATCTGCATCCATTTATAATATAACCAATATGTGTAACCACTTGCTTTTCAGGACCAAATGATAAACACTTTATCTTCTCGGGAACGTGATTTTTTGTTTTAATCTACATTCTAACCTACATAAGTTGAAATGGGCTATAACAATCATGTACGCATATGTGCATTTTTTATGTAAGGAATATATACACGTTCAAATAATAGAAATCAAACTAATAACGTTGTATATAAGATACCTTTTTTTGAAATCAATCACAAAAGGTAGTGGAATGTTGATCCCAAAGAAAAGTTTCATTTTTAATGAAATGAACATCTAAATGCTTCAGCTCATCCATATGCATTCTAAAATGTAACAAGATAATAAAGATGGTAAATATTACAATTTTTAAGTTATAGTTGTAGCATAGCAGATCCAAGTACACTTCTCAAAAGAATGCACTTCTGCCGTATTAAAAAGCACATAAGATGTGCAATTTTAAGCATTTCACTAGACATTGCAATATGTTTTTCTTTACTGATTGGATGCCCGACAATAGAAGCATTATTTTCATATTCTTCATTTCGACCGTGCTTCTTACCTATTTCAACATTTTGTCTCATAGAACCAGCACAATACCTGATGCGCTCTTCTGTAAGATAACTCTCCGATATGCATCCTTTAGGACGTGAGAGACTTTTAACATATCCTTTCAGTATTTTCATATATCTACAAAAAGAAAAAAATTACCAGTAAATTTATTTCCAATCTATTATTTATGTAAATTTATTCATTATCCAAATAAAAAATGTCTTCTTATATGACTACATCTCCTCTTCCTTTCTTTTTGGTAGATGTAATGACATAAGATTGATATGACATTGTCATTTATACATTGACGAGGCTTAAGATAATATAATAGTTCTCAACTTGTAGCTTCATATGATAAAGTTTCATTAATAAAATGATTCTCATATGTAACTTAGTATAATGAAATTCAATAATTACTGTGCTCTAAAAATCATTCGCAAAAGCGAAGTTAATTCATTTTTCCAAACTATATCAGGCTATAAGCATCTAAAAATTGAAACTAGATTGTTTTCTCATTTTTATACGCTAAAAAGGGTTTATTTTAAATATGAATCATACGAATTTGCTCTAAAAATAAAAAAATGATAGTATGTCCCCTTTCAAATGGGTACATCCAACAAAATTGTACTGGCCCACACAATCTTACTTCTTTCGTCAAGTGAATAGTCAGGTGTGTCATTATATCAAAAAATGATGGAGGGAAAAATCTTTGGCAAAGTTCATTAAAAATGAACAGAGTCGAAATATTGCATTTCTCGACCCCTTTGGTAAGAGCCCCCTCAAAGCTACAAGTAATAATTGTTGCATTATAACGTGACCATCATGAGATTTCATTCCTATTATGTTATCATCCTTTGAGAAGCATTGTCGAATGTTCGAACTATAGCTATCAGGTTCCATTAATTTCCTAAATTGGTTGTAGAAAATTTGTTTTTTTCTTGTTTTGTTAAGGTGTATTTTGCAGTAAAAAGGCATATTTTTCCACCTACTTCTTGTGGATGCAACTCTTTTCTTATTCCCGTATGTTGTAGATCCTTACAAGAATTTAGCCCATCCTTGGATTTCCCATTTACGTTTAAAATGGCTCCCACTTGACTTTCGCATACATTTTTTCAATATGCATAACATCCAAATTGTGACGTAAAAGCAATTCCTGAAGGTAGTAATACAAATTTTAGAATGAAGAAGAATTAAACTGGAAAATCAAAAGTTAAAAAGGGGCATTTCGCCAGAAGGACAAACTTTGCAGTCCAATTAGTTTCTAGGGAAAACATTCAACAAATTAATTTCAAGGCCAAAGTCAGCAGAATAATTACTTTCAAGGACAAATTCAGTAGTCCGATTACTTTCAAGGACATAATTTTATAGGCTTTTAGGCCCTAGAAACTAATTATTTTGGGTTTTGTCCTTAAAAGTAATTATTTCAATTGTGTGTCCTAGAAACTAATTCCACTTTCCAAATAGGCTCTTGTGGCTAATTTTCGCAATTTTAAAAATACATATATTACTGATTAATAATTTGTACCTTCCAATAAGGCTACTTGAAGAAGATTGACTTCTTTTTCCACATATAAGTGTTTCTATCATATGTAGCTTTTCTCTTCTTTGGGTTTTGTCTCTTTCTCTTAGTAACTTTCAAAGTCTTTCCTTTCTGTTCTTTTATTTTCTTTCCCCGGTGATTTTGAATATTACTTATAGATTTTAGCATATTTATACCACTCATTACTATTGGTTTACCTCGTTCTTCGATTTTACCATCAAACCAACTCTTCCTTTTTCGAAAAAGGTGATCTGGAGACAAAAACCTTCTATGGTGCACGTATACATATTTACAACTAAATGGTAACATATCTGACAATGTATTAACTCCATAAATCAGACAGCCTGTCTTACCTTTTGTTTTACAACCAACTAGATTACCATAAGTTGGAAAATTATTTATAGTCCACAGTAAAACAGCATTCACCTTGAAATTGGAATTGCTAAAAGCATCATATATCTCCATGCCATTATTCCATAGCTCGTTCAAATCATCTATGAGTGGCTTAGGAAAACATCAATGTCAATGCCTTCTCACAAAAAAATAATTTTTAATAAGTTTATGCCATTAAAGTTGCATGTGAAAATTAATATATACATAAGTTTTTTACTTCAAAATTAATATTCCTTAATCAGATTATAGTAAAAAATGTTATGCTTGTAGAAAATAATATTAATTGTAAGTGTTAGATATCAGAATACATTTAAATGATTCTACATTATCCACTTCATTATTATGGTATAGAGGAATATGAAACTTCCTATGTTGTTGAGCTGACATTATATGCTATCAAAGTATCATACCACCTTTGTTTACAATTAAAACAATGAACTACGTGCTACTAATTAGCAGTATGAGGAAGTTGATATATGTGTGATATCAATATATGTTCTGGAACGATATTATAACAATGAGTAGTTTTTTCGAAGTAATAATGGATTATAAATACAAATTTTTTTTGCAAATGTTATAACCAACAATTATACTACTGCCCAAACTGTAAATGCAATAAGAAGGTAGTTGAGATATAGGTGTAAATCTCCACGATATATACCTTAGAAAATGTCATATGACAATAATAAGAAATTCTAGTACCAAACTAGTGTAGACCCAATTAAGTTATGTGGCATTATGTTAATGAAAAAGTGTGAATTTAAAAATAATAAAACAGTGTGGTGTAAATTATAAGATAACTAATTTTTTGCTTAATTACTTTTGTAACAATGAATGAAAAACAAGGATAATTAAAAGTAAACACAAACGTGTAGAGTAAATTTGAATACTTATATAATTATTTTGAAACAGAGAATTATTAGAAAGTCATGTTTATGACTTATAATTGCATATGAAAAATGCGAAAAGAAAGTATGTTTAACATAACTTATCTTACACGATTGTTAGTTTAAATAATAAAATTAATGCTTGTTAAAAATATATAACCATCACTATAGATTTACAAAAATAAGTGTTTATAATAAGATTATGTAACATATGTGAAAAGTGATACATGTACGTATTTTTTGGCTTAAAAAGAAAAATCTTAGTAATATAAAGAAAAAATGCTTTGTAAAATTAAGAAATGCGATAGATATAATTATTAAAAAATCATATTTGTGAAGTTTGATCCCCTGACAGCATGTACAGAGCATTTAAGATGATGTGAAATTATAGTGCTTTTACTTAACAAACTCTACATTACACATAATAATATATACTCACAAAAACAAAAGTGGTAATAAAAAAATATAATAAAAATATTACCTTGTTAGGTGCAAAAATAACTAATTGAACTAGGGTAAAAGTTAACAAAACCAACTTGATCACTTAATTCATAATGTTACATATTCATAATTGTCTATACGTATATCAATTTGATGATTAATAATAACAAAAATAAACTGTGGCCTTGCAATTATCTAATAATTAATAATGGTAAAAATAACGTAACGAGAAATCCTAAAATACTCTTTGTTTTAAAAAAAAGAAATCATAAATCATAGTAATTGGATTTGTCATTCCAATCTTGACAGGATGACTTGACTTGTAGAAATAAAATTTTCTTCATACAATACCATATTTACATTGCAATCAAATTTCACAAAAGTTAAAGCTACTGTAATAAAATGTGTATAAGATGGAAATGTTGTATCAGGTTAGAAATAAGAAAAACAATTTTGAATACCATAAATACTTTAAAAAAACAGCAGAATGAAATTAACATGCAAGAATATGAAAAATTTAATGTCATAAGTATTTATAAAATACATCTACTATCAGATGGAATGTAAATACCTGGATTTATGAAGAAAGATTGAAGCTTTGCTTGAGTATTGACCTCTAGGAACTTGTACAGTTAACAGTTTAATTTCTATAGTTGATTTATCTCAGATTGAAATCTGTTTCATATTTCTTCTTTGAATGCTTGTATCTTCTGATTCCTGCAACAAAATGCTGCCGGATTTTCATCTACTGATAGGGCATACGTTGAAGTATAAGTGTGCAAAATTTCATAGCAAAACTCTTTCGTTTGATAGCTGAAAATTCTACTGCAAAATCAATACAAACCCAAATTTTTGCATATACACATTTTGTTTTCTGAGTTGCTGCAAACATGGCATGAGCCATGTTTGAAATAGCATACCTCTTTCATTTCTTGCTAGAATTCATCGGTTCTTTTTTTGTTTGAAAGATAAAGTTTTCTACCATACGCATACCAATTTTCAATTCAAACCGAGGTGCTCCAGGTTAGGTACCTTTGGACTTAGCCTATTCTGCTTCCGCATGGACTCTTTTCTGCTATCGCCTTTTTGACATAGTTTTTGAGTAGTTCTTTATAGCTACTCTAATACGTATATTTTTTGACTCGTGTTTGTGTTGTGGGGCATCATAGCTTGGTAAGCTTATACAGCCCTTTTGATAATGCGAGTAAATGCACATTAGTCCTAGACCATTTTTGTTGACCAAGGTTGGACAAATTTCCTTTTGAATCATAAATAATGTGTTCAGTTTTGTTATATTCATTATACATGATGCTAAATGAATTCAACATGCTTTCTTTCCAAGTTCCACTTTGGAACTGAATGTGTTCAATCATCATGCTCATGTTGTTTTTCTATTCAAGATACAATAAGTCATTCATATATCCATTTAAATTTACATTATTCTATCATGAATCCAAATAATAAATGCACTGTATTATTAAAAGATGGCCTACTTCCATCCTTCTATCGTGTATGAATATCCCAATAAATCATGTTCATACACTTATCTATAGTTTTAGTTATTAAATTAGTGAAGAGTGGTTATGGAAACAAGGCGGATTTAAAGAGAAAAATTCAACACATCAATTAAAAGCATACACAAACATCAACTAGAAAAATTCTTTCTAACTATGTTTGCATTAGTATATGCACGAAAGAGAATAGTCCACGAGAATATTATGAAAACATAATTATGATTACTTGGTTGCCTGGGGCCTGGAATCAGCAAAGACAATATCAAGTTTTCTTTTTTCATGCATAACCATGGAGGAAGGTTGTATGTAAAGAGTATTACGGGCCAACAACTATAAGTCGATCTTGGATCAGTGAAAGGACTAAATCCATCAGTAGTAAGTCCAAATCTCAAATTTCTTAGATCAAAAGAAAAAGTAGGCCATTTTTTTGTCAATTTTCTTCCATGCTAACAAATCAACCGGATTTTGTTATTTACCATCTTCACTTTTTTCATATCATGTCACCTCAACTGCTTTGATGTTTCTTGTGATTAAACATTCTTCTAAGTCTATGTACAATTAGAAAATATCTAAGGACCTTAATAGGAATATTTTTCTTTCTCTCATTATCATTGTCACTTTCGTTGTACCTAGCCTCTGAACATTTATCTAAGTTTGCAATCTCTTTTCGAAAAGACAACAATCATTCTCACAAGCATGTATTTTTTCATAATTGAGATTGAAACATTTGAGAAACTTTTTAATTTCATGGTTTCTCTTCGGAAGCAAATTGTCATCTGGTAGCATATGATCATGTATTGCCTTTAAAAATTCATTGAAACTTTATTGATAATTTATTCTCGGTTTTGATTTGGTATAAAGCGAATGTAGCAGAAATCTTTGTAGACTTTTTAAAGCTAGGATACAAAGGAAGTAAAGAATCTCCTACCATATCATCTTGTATCATCCAAAATCACTTCATCATCAAAAGAATCGGCGTAGCTCTATATATATTATAATATTCGTTATCTTCACGAGCATTTTTGACATTAGTATGTCAGTGTAATGACCCGCAAATCCATACCCCTTTGAGCTGACAATATTCTCAAATAGTTCAACTCAAAGTGGACGAGAATTCGAACCACTAGGGTTAAAGAAGAAAGAGGTAGAAGAAGAAATAGAAAACAATATCAGAATCTCACAATCACAGCGGAACAATATATAATAGATAAATGACTGAATCTTTATACAAAATGAATTATATCCGTTTTATACATTACATCATCAGAGTACAACACAATCAGTAGCAAAATAGTGGACAGTTATATTAACTTGTCCCCATACAACTGAATACACAGCTTATACAGCACAACGGAATATACATCAAATATGTGTGATAGGTCTCGCCATCTAGCTCATCTCCTGAGCTCCATAGCATCCTATCCTGTATTCTATAATACTCGGTCTGACCCGAGCGTCATAGTATAATAACACCTGAGTAAGTCTGGAAAACCACAGTTGTAAAACACACTCAATTGGATTATTAAAGCTGACCACGACACAAATAAACATACCGGGTTTTTAGCTTACGATAACCAAAACATTTTTATCAAATTCGTCTGATATTATAATAGTGTCTATAGAAAGTAAAACAGAATCTAGCTGAAATGCTTGCATCTCACTTTCCAGCAATAGTTGGGCACAATCAAAACTGTACAGGCGCTTATTGGAGATTGGATTCTACACAATGGCAGGGCTACTGGGGTACCACCCGTCACAGTACCTAGTCTAGATCAGTGTACCGAGGATCCCCCTGATCCCCTACAATACAAGACCGGAGCTACCACTGGATAGTCCGAATAAGATCACCACGCAGTTGGGATCAACAACTGCCCACACAGTCAAATAAAAGGGACATCTAGACAGGGATGACCTTATCCTAATTGGTTGCTAGCCACTTAGCCTTGCTGCATCTCCCATGTTTTAGCCATTCCCAGTTGATGAGGCTCGAGGCTATGCGTTACCTTTTTAGCACACATTCACTTAGAATGCTAATCGTCCTCCTGATGATGTTCTGAAAGCGTTCATCCATACATCCATTTCTGTTCCATCCTTAACCGAAGGCATTACTCCTGCTACATCCATTTTGGAATCACCCTCAGGATTAGTAGCGATTAGCCCTTGCACTTCGTTGCTCCATCTTCGACTCCAAGCTTTTATCTTCCTCACGAAAACGTTCAAACCGTATCGAAATGGTTTTCGAAAAATTAATCTTGATCCGGTCTCTTCGAAATGATCAGTGCATTGGCCAATATTGATAGTCGATTATTTTACTATCATATAACATCCACAAATAACCATCAGGCCTTAATAATTTCCCAAATTATTTATTTCAAAATATCTTCGCAATATATTTTTCTACACTTCACCCTTTGAAAATAGTTTTCATATCACTTTTTCTCTCGCGGAATAAATTTCCAACCAATTGTTTATTTCCACTGAAAATCACCAAGTCTACATACTTTAGATTTTAAAATAATTTAAATCACTTTATCCAAAAATATATACTTTAAAATATTTAAAATAAAAACTATTTAAAACACTTTATTTAAAATAGTAGTTATGAAATTTCATAATAATTTCTCATGTAAAAATTAAACCAAAACTAAATTTAAAAATAAAAGTTATTCTATAAGGTACAAATATTAAATAATTATCTTTTAAATCATAACACCATTTAAACCTTTGAACTAATTTACTTATATAATTAACTTAATAAATATTTACTTTTAAAAATTTTAAAACCACTAAATAATAATTTCGTTCTAAAACATTCTTTTAAATATCACTTTAAAACCTCTAACTTATACTTGGAAATCTTTCTTTGAAAATATACTTGGCTTTTTAGGGAAATACACTTTCCATTTAAAGTATAGCCATCTAGTCATTATAAATCCTATGTGATTTATCATAATTTAATTTACATCCACATCCCGTAAATTTATTTTTCACTTTTAAAAATAAAACCACCTTTTTTTTTAAATTACCATCTCCTTATAAATTCCCATCGTGAATTTATACTTTCAAATTTATCCAACGATAAATATACACTTTATTTATAAACCATGTTTATAAATTCCATACTCTCATTCTCTTTTTGAAATACTGTTTTAATCACTTAATCGATTTAAAAATTGAGTCCCTAAATTTAATTCTCATAGAATTTATTTCTCGATTTATTCAAACTTTATTTTAGAATTTCAGATTCCCTTCTTAATTATGATTTAAAAATCTTATTTAAAACTGAAAATATAAATTCATACTTTATTTCAAAATTCTTATGATATTTGTTTCCAATATTTTAAATCTTGAATTTAAATAATCTCTTAAATTCTTAACAATATAATTTAAGTCTTCAAATTCATTTATCCCTCCTATACTCAAAATTTATTCGATAGGATTTTAAAATAAAGCTTTTTATTTTTTCCAAATTCATTCTTTGATTTATCTAATATTAATTTACTTAAAATTTCTCTCTTTATATCTCTTTCAAAAATCAGCTCTTTTATTTTTTTGATATCTTCAAATACCCAAAATATGTTCAGCAAACCCATAACATTCATTGCTTCCAATTTTCAATGTAATCTATCACAGATAATCAATCAATCATATCACAGATTATGAAAACAAATTTCAATATTTTGATGAATCTAGTTGGATCCCTTCAACATGTTTCCCTACATCCATAGATGTTAGCACAACATGAAAATACCAATCCCACTTCGAGGGGGATATCGCGGTATAAAGGGTCATCCGCTATTATGGGGGATGCATAGGGTCTCATCTGCTATATAATACGGGAATATCAATCACTTCGATATATATACTACTATATATAATATCACATCCAGACTGATAATAATAATAAATTCAGGAAATCAACCAATAATTTAAATTTAACTATTTAAATTTAAAAAGCAATCTGAATGAGTGATATTAACTCACCTTTTCTTTTTACTTCCAATCCACTTTGATGTTGACTTGGTTTCTTCATGACTTAAACCTTGTATAAACATTTATACTGCTTATTAATATTTGAGAAAATTGAACAATTCATTACCATTTAATAATTTTTTTAATCTAATAACTTAATTTTGAAATAATTTCCCTTAAAATCTTTTAGTAACTAAAAATAATTAAATAAGTCAATTAAACAAATTAATCACCTAAATGCATTATTTTAAATTGAACTAGTAGGTGAAAATATTTATATATGTATTTATTTTATTTTCCTTTGAAAATACATATACTAAGAAAATAACCTATATTTTTTTTCTTTTTCTAATCTTTGTAAACTCTATACCATTTTAAAATTCCTATACTTTCAAAAACCCTACATATATACACATATTTACTGTTTCAATTATATGTATATATTTATTTAATTGAAAAGGAATTATCTTCACATTACTGTATATGTTCATATATATAAATCTTAAATCCAAAGAATAAATAGATATATACACACACAAACACACAATATATATGTACCTTACTGTAAAATCAGATAATGTGATATATATATTATAAAAACAAATCTTATACCTTTTTGTACATTTAAATATTGTCTATCTATATGTTTCTTTCTGTTTCCTGATTTATGAGTACATATACATACGTAAATTTTTATAAAATAGACTGAAATAACTTACTGCTCTATCCCAAACCCTTGCTCGTCAGGTCGTCGATCCTCACTCGGCAAGCTCTGCCATCAACTCACAATTCCAAAAGCTCGAGAGCCATCAACGTGTGCGTAGCGCCATGGAACGCACATACGCTGCGCCTCACTCACCCACAGTCGTCGCTCCATCCCCTCACCGATGTCGACCTCGAACCACCACCGCTCGAGCCCTAACCGATCGCGATTCGATCGTGAACGTTCAACTCGGATTCGATTTGGGAATGATTTACTGGAGAAATCTCTACCGATCGAATCTGATTGGGTTTTTTGTTCGTTACTTGTTGAGGAGGAAAAATGAAGAGGGAGGTTCGGCCATTCGATTATTTTTTTCTGTTTGATGAGATTCAATTTGAAAGAGAAGGGCTCGGCTCTTTTATTTTATTTTATATTTTTTTAGGGGAGACGTGTGTTTCACGAAGAAGAACACGTGTTTGAAAAGGCAAGATACGTGTTCTGAAGTAAAAAGTAATGACGTGAAATTATTTAAATTTAAATTGTCTCAGAAATGTAGCTTGAAATCTCGACCTCCTATCGAGGCGTGTCGCCGGGCATTCATAATCTTATACCCCTATTATGAACATGATGGAAAAGGTTTCGAGTCCTAACTCGATCATATGGAGAACATTGCTTTTTGGACGGTTATTATATTAAATTTTCGATATAGATTTCGACGCTTTTACTTATCATTCGATCACACGACAACTATAAATGCAAAGAAAATTGAAATCCGATAATAGTACACTATTACGGATCCAATGGAACTAGTTTTGTCGAATTCCAAGACCGTGCCTCGGAAGGCTATTTTTAAATATCGATTTAAACAATATATTTTCAAAACTGAAAAAACACTTTAAAATTCAATTTCAAAACTTTCATTTTTTTTAGTATTATCAACATAAATTTTATAAGCTATTGAAATATTTTTAACCAGCTTAAAAACCAAGATTCACTATTATAACCAATTTCCAATTATTAAATTCAACAATTTAACTGCCAGATAAATAGTAATATTTGAAATTCAAGATAAACTAACTTTCAAATATTTAAAATCAATTAAATATTCCGATTTCAAATATCCAAAAATTCCGGGTCGTCACATTCGTCCCCCCTAAAAGAATTTCATCTCGAAATTACTAGTTAAGAGGAATGGTCCACAACTCGTTCATCATTTTCCCAAAACCAAACAGTTTTTACAACTTCCCAAAATCTTTTTTATGAAAGACATTATCCCTCTTACTAACTTTCCAAACTCATCCATAGCTCCCGAACAACATTACTTACTCAACCATTTCAAATTTTAATTTAAATCCAAATTTAAATTCTCAAAATTTTCTCAAAAATTTTCTAACTCTCTAAATTTTCGAAAAAATTCGCCAGCATCTCCTTTGCATGGTAAGATTGGTACAACTACAAAATGCCTCTACGGGTCCCCCAAATTTCAAAAGAAACAAAAGCCAAGTGGTTAGATCAAAAAATCATCAAATTTCATATGCCAAATTAAATGCATACCTTTTTCCGGTAATTAAATTTTATCTTCTAAAATCACAAACACCAATTTTCCTTTGCTTTTAAAACACCTGTATATCCTACTTAGCAATAATGGCAAATCACAGAATTCAAAAGTCATTCCATTCACTTCTTTTCAAAAAATTTAATAATTGCTTTACCTAACCCCGTATGATGTTCATATATCATCCATACGCAATATCAAATCCGATTGCTCACTTGACCACACACTTTCACTTCCAAACTAGTATCGTCCACCTGACTTCCTAGTGCGGACTCAGATCTGGTTTCTTGATCAGAAACCATCATTCTCCTTGCATAGCCATTCACTATGATAGAGTACTTCAGGATCAATCAAAATCCATATCCAGATCCGCCGTCAAAAATTAAGTGAAAAATCCCAACTCGGATTGATATAACTATCTCAAATTCCGTGCTCGACTCTGGATCAAATCATTATGCGAATAAAATAATATACATACGTCCTACGTATTTATCTCAATTGATTATTAACTATATCAATTCTCTTTTATTCACATTTATTTTGATTCTTATTTACTTATCCACACTTATCATTTCACACACTAATCTCCATTAAAATATTAACTTAGAATATTTCCTCAATTCCAAATTTACTTAAGAATTCCACCATCACTTCTTAAGTTCAATATAAATATTTTATACACTTAAATATTTATTTCTACTTCACTACTTAAGCTTTCACATCTATTTTCATTTAACTTAAAGTTTCAATTCCATTCTGAATTTAGTTTACCTTCATCATTAAATATTGAATTTCATTCATCTTGTCTCGAACCATATTTAATTAATCATTTCTTTAATTAGTTCCATTTACTAATTATTTAAATCTCAATAGATTTTATTTCCAAACCTCTCATTTATTATCTTTAGTCTACTTCGAACTAATTTTTTCATCTTCTCTTTACTTTACTTTACACAATTTAAATTAAATATCACTCTAATATTCAATTTCAATTTATTTGCTTACCCAATTTAAATCAATTAGCTTCCTTACTAATTTTATTTTCAATCTTTTGTTCATTCATAAATTTATTTCCAACTAATAAATTTTATTTCAATACTCTTATCTCACTTAGCCTATTTAGGCTTGTTTTCCTCAAAGTTCACTTTTATTTAACTTAATCCGGTTAAATTTCATTTCCATTCAAAATTTTAAACTTCTATGGGTTCTCCAACTTTTTTGTATTCCATTTACTAATCTCTTCCGACTTACTTCATTCAATTGGTTCACTTACCACTTTATTTTATTATCACACTTACTTTTGTTTAACTCTCCTTCAAGTTAAATTTTATTCTAACAAACTTCAATTTTTATAAGTCCCCACTCATATGTATTCCAAACACATTTTTAATTAAACTTTCAGAGTTTAAACAATTCCTTAAACATTCAAAACATTTTTGAAATCATATATACCCAAACCAAATTATTCCTTTGAATTTCAAAACCCGCGCAGCTTTTGCAAACAACTCCAATTTAAAACATTTAGGTAGCAATTCCTCTTTTGGAAACTCGAAAATGAATCTCGATGATGCTGCAGTCATCACCGAAATTGTTTTCCAGCGACTGAAAAGAGTTTAGTGCTTTTATCCCTTCAAAAACATTTTTAAATATTTTTGATTCCAAATCTCACCAGATTTCATATCCGATTCAAAAATATTTCCCAAATAATATCACTATTATTTCTCCAGAACCATTGAAAAATCATTTTCAAATCGAAGGAATTTAATTTCTAAAATTTCAAATTCCAAATCCTTCCAATCCATATTCAAATATTACTCTGGAATTTTATTTCAAATTATAAATCACATTTAAAATTTACATTTACAATCCCATTTTGTTATATGAATTCTTTCCTTATCTTTTGGGTTATAATATTATTTCTTATTTCAATTTGCACCCAACAATGATAATAATTTAATATTATCACTTCCTAGCAACCAAGCAACCATATACTATAATAATTTACAAAAATTATTTCTTTTATACACAAAAATAATTTGGGCAAAATTATTTCATTTACCCACTTTTAAAACCAATATTATGTCGGTTTGCCTAGTTTAAGAGTTTAGAAATCCCTATCGAAACAGTTATCCAGACTGCACCGATTAGTATTTATAAACACTCAACTGATAAGTCGAAACAATATAAAACAATTTTTTATATTCACTAACAAATACGCGCTCATATCTATTAATACTCTCAAACTCATTCTACAGTACTACAGACTTTATTTCTAATGAGTAATCCCCACCAGAGCAAAGGTTCTCGCTTAACCTTCAGCTCTGATACCAAGTGTAATGACCCGCAAATCCGTACCCCTTTGACCTGACAATATTACCCAACTGGTCAACTCAAAATGGGCGGGAATGCGAACCATTAGGGATAAAGAAGAAAGAGGTACACGAAGAAATAGAAAACAATCTCACAATCTCACAATCGTACCGGAACAATATGTAGTAGATAAATGACCGGATCTTTATACAAAAAGAATTATATCTGTTTATACATTACATCATCAGAGTACAACACAATCAATAGCAAAATACTATACAGTTATAATAACTTGTCCCCGCACAACTGAATACACAGCTTATACTGCAAAGCGGAATATACATCAAATACGTGTGATATCTCTCGCCATCCATCTCATCTCCTGAGCTCCATAGCATCCTATCCTGTATTCCATAATACTTGGTCTGACCTGAACATTATAGTATAATAACACCCGAGTCAGTCTGGGAAACCAGAGTAAGAAAACACACTCAATTGGATTATTAAAGTTTTCAAAATCCTTTGAAATCAAAGGTATCTCGTAAACCACACCACAAATCAACATGTCGGGTTTTTACCTTACGATAACCAAAGCATTTTTATCAAATTCGACTGATATTATAATAATGTCTATAGATAGTAAAATAGAATCTAGCTGAAATGCTTTCATCTCAAGTTCCAGCAATAGTTGGGCACAATCAAAACCGTACAGAAGCTTATTGGAGATTGGATTCCATACAATGGCAGGGCTACTGGGGTACCGTCCGTCGCAATACCTGGTCTAGATCAGCATACCAAGGATCTCCCCTGATCCCTTGCAACACAAGACCAGAGCTACCCCTTGCTGGATAGTATGAATAAGATCACCCTACGGTTGGGATCAGCAACCGCCCACACAGTCGAATAAAAGGGGCATCTAGACAGGGATTACCTTACCCTAATGGTTGCTAGCCACTTAGCCTTGCTGCACCTCCCCTGTTTTAGCCATTCCTGGTTAATGAGGCTCGAGGCTATGCATTACCTTTTTAGCACACATTCACTTAGAATGCTCATGGTCCTCCTTACGATGTTCTGAAAGCATTCATCCATACAAGTCTGTTCCTGGTCCGAACGGAACCGAAGGCACTACTCATACTACATCCATTTTGGAATCACCCTCGGGATTAGTAGCGATTAGCCCTTGCACTTCACTACTCCATCTTTGACTCCAAGCTCTTATCTTCCTCACAAAAGCGTTCAAACCGTATCGAAGTGGTTTTTGGAAAATTAATCCCGATCCTGATCTCTTCGAAACGATCAGCGCATTGGCCAATATTGATAGTCGGTTATTTAACTAGCATATAACATCCATAAACAACCATCGGGCCTTAATAATTTCCCAAGTTATTTATTTCAAAATATCTTCGCAAGATATTTTTCTACACTTCACCCTTTGAAAATAGTTTTCAAATCACTTTTTCTCTCATGGAATAAATTTCCAATCAATTGTTTATTTCCACTGAAAATCACCATGTCTAAATATTTTAGATTTTAAAATAATTTAAATCACTTTATCCAAAAATATATACTTTAAAACACTTAAAATAAAAAATATTTAAAACACTTTATTTAAAATACTAGTTATGAAATTTTATAATAATTTCTCATGTAAAACTTAAACCAAAACTAAATTCAAAAATAAAAGTGATTCTATAAGGTATAAGTATTAAATAATTATCTTTTAAATCATAATACTAGTTAAACCTTTAAAATAATTTTCTTATATAATTAACTTAATAAATATTTACTTTTAAAAAATTTTAAACCACTAAATAATAATTTCTTTCTAAAACATTCTTTTAAAAATCATCTTAAAACCTCTAACTAATACTTGAAAATCTTTCTTTGAAAATATACTTGGCTTTTCAGGAAAATACACTTTCCATTTAAAATATAGCCATCTAATCATTTATAAATCCTATTCGATTTAGCACAATTTAATTAACGTCCACATCCCGTATATTTCTTTTTCTCACTTTTAAAAATAAAACAACCTTTTTATTTTTAAAACAAACTATCAACTCCTTATGAATTCCTATCGTGAATTTATACTTTCAAATTTATCCACTGATAGATATTCACTTTATTTACAAACCACGTTTTTAAATTCCATAATCTCATTCTCTTTTTGAAATACTGTTTCATTCACTTAATCGATTTAAAAATTGATTCTCTAAACTTAATTCCTATAGAATTTATTTCTCGATTTATTCAAAGTTTACCTCAGAAATCCATTAATTCCGGATTCCCTTAATTATGATTTAAAAATCTTATTTAAAACTGAAAATATAAATTCATACTTCATTTCAAAATTCTTCTTATATTTCTTTCCAATATTTTAAATCTTGAATTAAAAATAATCTCTTAAATTCTATAAAATACATATCTAAAATTCTATAAAATAGACTAAAATAACTTAATGTTCTATCCCAAACCCTTGCTCGTTAGGTCATCGATCCTCGCTCGGCAAGCTCCGCCTTCACCTTACGCGATACGGCCGTCATCTCCAAAAGCTCAAGAGCCTTCAACTCGCGCGTAGCCATCTCCATGAAACCCACATATATTGCGCCTCACTCGCCCACAATCGCCGCTCCATCCCCTCACCGATGTCGACCTCGAAACACCACCGCTCGCACCCCAACCGATCGCGATTCGACCATGAACGTTCAACTCGGATTCGATTTGGGAATGATTTACTGGAGAAGTCTCCGCCGATTGAATCTGATTTGGGTTTTCGTTCGTTACTTGTTGAGGAGCAAAAATGAAGAGGGGGTTCGGCCATTCTATTTTTTTTTTGTTAGATGAGATTCAATTTGAAAGAGAAGGGCTGGGCTCTTTTATTTTATTTTATATTTTTTTAAGGGAGACGCTTGTTTCACGAAGATGAACACGTGTTTGAAAAGGCAAGATGCGTGTTCTGAATTAAAAAGTGACGACGTGAAATTATTTAAATTTAAATTTAAATTGTCTCATAAACGTACCTTGAAACCTTGACCTCCTATCGAGGCATGCCACCAAGCATTTATAATGTTATACCCCTATTACGAACACGATGGAAAAGGTTTTGAGTCCTAACTCAATCGTATGGAGTAGATAGCTTTTTGGACCAGTTATTATATTAAATTTTCGATATAGATTTCAGCACGTTTACCTATCGTTCGATCACACGACAACTCCGAATGCTACGAAAATTGTAATCCGACAATAATACACTATTACGGATCCAATGGAAGTGGTTTCGTCGAATTCCGAGACTATGCCTCAGAAGCCTATTTTTAAATATCAATTTAAACAATATATTTTCAAAACTGAACAAAACACTTTAAAATTTAATTTTAAAGCTTTTATTATTTTCAGTATTGTCAACATAAATTTTATAAGCCATTGAAATATTTTAACCAACTTGAAAACCAATATTCACTATTTTAACCAATTTCCAATTATTAAATTCAATAATTTAATTGCTAAATAAACAGTGATATTTGAAATTCGAGTTAAACTAACTTTCAAATATTTAAAATCAATTAAATATTCCAATTTCGAATATCCAAAAATTCCGGGTCGTCACAGTCATTCTTTAGACAAAATCCTTGTAGTGTAAGTTGGATCCATGCCATCAGAAACTAAGTGCTCAAATACATCATAACCAGATAGATGAGCACCCAAGTTACAACATTTTGAGCACAGACAGCTATATTTATTATGTTGTTCCATGGTTTCAGAATTAAATTTTGCATTCATTTTCTTAGCAAGTTGCTCATTGCACTTTAAAGCTTTGTTTATAAAATTCCATGACCTTTCTCTATATTCACTTATGACTTTGAATGCATTAATTAATTTTTTTTGAAACTGAAACATATTCAAAACTTATCAATATAATGAATTGATATAGCACAAACCTGGGTAGATGAACCCAAGATTTCTCTAATCCATGGTAAATCGGTGGCATATTTTGTTCGACTGCAGAAAAATAGTTGGTCAACTTATTTAGACGTGATCTATAAAATTTAAAGCTTATCTCTACATTTCATGAAAGAAATTGAATAAATATATGGACAAAAAGGAACTCGAATCATATAACACTTGCATTTCAAGTTAATATGCATTTACAAATATAGCAATTATTATATTACTGCCCAATCAAGCAATTTTCATAATTACAAACTAAAATGCCTCTATATTATTAAATTTAATTATTCGCTTTTCTATTTTTCATTTACAAATCCCTATATACAAAGCTCGCACTTACAAATCCGTATATATAAAACTTCAATGTAAGCTGCATTTACAATCCCTATATATAACACTTGCACTTCCATTTAAGTTGCATTTACAAATCGCTATATATGGAACATAAAGAATTTTTCATTATGATTAGAAACCATGACATTTAAGCTTATCAGTATGATAAAAATTATATTGTTTCCCATCAAGTGATTTTCAGGATTACAAACTAACATCTCCCTATATTATTGAATTTTTTGTACGAAAGAGTGGACCTTTTATGAGAAGAGTGTTCAAAATTTTATTAATAATAATGTATAGATATAGAAATGTCTGAAGGGTATAGTTGTTCGGAAGTGGAGATAGTGTTTTTGATGACAACAACCTTTGTAACTTATCTTATTATAACTTATATACTAACACTATTGTCAGATATATATGAATATTATTATGCAGGATATATATAAACAGGCACTAATTATTGAAGATTGTATAGTATAAAGATCAAGAATGAAGAAATCAAGTTAGAAGACTCTTGAGTATCAAGATCAAGATTTGAAGATATGTGTGTAGTTTTTTTTAAAACTTCATAATAGCATAGAAATCTTCATTCCGAATTTCATTTGGGATGGAATCCATTTCTACCGTCCTAGTGGCTTACAAACCCACGACAAGTAGCTTACAAACCTACGACAAGTTGCATAAAAACTCACGAACATCTTGGTTTTGTATAAGTTCTCGAGTCCTGATGTGATGGGATATTATGCAGGAAGAAGCTTGCAAAACTACTTCAAAATGGTTTTTCAATATGATTTTCAAAACCGCTTTTCAAAATATTTTAGCCTTAAAATTATCAATTCAAATAATTTTCAAAAAGGTGTTTTAGCCTTTAAATCTAATCTGTTTTTTTAAACAAACTCTTGTTTTAAAACTTCATTATCAGAAAAAAATTTACATTGTTATTAACATAGGCATGTCGACATCATGGGATACCCCATGTCGACATGGTATCCGTTGAATTCAAAAGTTTCAATTTTCAAAAGAAGTGTCTATTCGTTTAAATCTCTTCAGGAATGGTTATGACTATTGGTGCTTTATAAATAGCCTTCACAAACGAATTTTTTAACCAACTAACTACTTATTTTTCTTCACTTCTTCTTCTCTACAAATCCATATTCTACAATTTTTATATTTTTAATATTGTGCCGAAATTCTGTCGAATTCCTAAGTTAACCAAATTAGAATCTCATTCTTGTTTGATTATCTGCCCTCTCTCGAAGATCAAAGTGCTATTCAGAGTTATGGGATCAATTTGTAATCAAAATTTTATCGATTCTTTCTATAAGGTGTGGTTGTGCCTGGAAATCTATTGGGTAATCTTGTGGCCCGTAAATCAAGAGAGTTTGCCCCGGACTCGTGAGACAGGAGGGTACCTCAAGGCCTTTAGAAATTGAAGAATGTAATCTCGACATTGGTATAATAAAAATCTATATGAGATGGTTTGCCTTGGTATAGGACTGAATGTAGGGTAACTCCGAACCAGTATAAAATCTGGTGTGTTCTTTTTTTTACTGCTTTTTATTTACTTTCTGCATCTGTGTTAGATTCTGTAATTGTTCTGTGATTAAATTTGCATTTGTTTGTAGCACAATTGTTAAGTTAGTTCATATAAGTCTTAGAATCCATTAAACACTATTCACCCCCTCAACTGTTAAATTAGCCTTAAGATCCTTAATCCCTGTTCCTTTTAATTGGTATCGAAGAATTGCTTTTCATAGTTTTTGTAATCTGAAACTTGAAAATTGTTTTAATGGCTACCAACACTGGTAACATCAACTCTAGCACTAGTTCTGTTATCACTAACACTAGTTCATTTGTAGAAGGTCAGTCTACTATCAGACCACCATTTTTCAGTGATAGTAATTATGCATATTGGGCTTATAGAATGAAAATTTATTTACAATCTGTAGTATTAAACACTTGGAATATTACACAAACCGAGTATATTGAACCAACTACCAATTTTGCCTGGTGGACTGTTGAGCAAAAGGGTGTCAAAATAACTCAAAGGCCATGAATATATTATTTTGTTCACTAGATATTAATGAGTTTAATAGAGTGTCTGTTTGTAAGTCTGCATTTGAAATCTGAAAAACTTTGCAAGTTACTCATGAAGGAATAAGCAAAGTTAAACAGACTAAAATTTCCATATTTACTAATTGGTTTCAATTGTTTAAAATACGGCAAATGAGTCCATTTCCAATATGTATTGTCGATTTCAAGATGTTGTTAATTCACTAATTGCACTGGGAAAAAGCTTTTCGGAGGAAGACCAAGTCAGAAAAATTCTAAATTCACTCACTCTAGAATGGGATTAAAAGACACTTGAAATCGAAGAAGCAAATGATATCAGTCTAATGAAAATAGAAGAATTAATTGGGAATATGATGTCTTATGAATTTCAACTGCAAGGAAGAAGAGAAAACAAGGCTATGAAAAAGAAGTCATTAGCATTCAATGCAACAACTGAAGATTCGGAGCCAGACAATGATGAGGAGATTACTTTCATGAAAAGAAACTTCCGAAACTTCCCAAAATATAGAAAAATGAATAGTTACAAAAGAAATGATCAAAGGAATTCCAGAAACAATACGGAGAACGTCAACAATGATAGATGCTACAATTGCAATAAGGTCGGGCATTATTGAAAAGATTGCCGTATCCAGATAAACAGTTGCTCCCTCCAAAGAATGACTCATCAAAGAAAAGAAAGAAAGCATTCACAGCAACTCTCGATGACTCAGACTCATCATCCAGTGACGATGAAAAGAAGACGTATAATTCAAATCTGTGTTTCAGTGCTATTCATGAATCAAATGACGATAGGAGTATGGATCTATAAATAGATACGCATTTACATTATTTTTTATTTCTCTTGTTTGAATGGATGCTTGTTTGTTTGCTTGATTATTTTAAAATTCCTTGAAATTTTAAATTCAAATTTATCCCTTGAAATTTGAATTTTAAATTCAAAAATAATATTATTTTAATAATATTTTAAATATTAAATTTTTAATATTTAAGTATTATTATATTTGATGTTATCACAAGAATTATATAATTAGAATATAGGATATAATATATATTTATTAGGAATTAGGAATAGAAACTTGTCCTTTGATCAATAGGCATATGTCGACATACCACGATACCCCATGTCGACATGCCCCTCAAAATTTGGTTTCAAAATTTGAAATCAAACTTTTGAATTTTCCTCCACCTTTCATCAACTTCAATGCTCTGGAAATATATCTCTTGACCAGAGAACAAGTCTATAGAATCTCTATTTATCTCACTCTCTTTATCATCATTTTTCACTTTTATTTCAAATTTCAAACTTATTTCATTATCTTCAACTCCTCCCAAACATCTTCAATGGCCTCTTCAAGTAATCCTAACACCATTAGGCTTCCAAAATCTATCAAAAACTTTCTTTTTAATGACCTGGAAGCTATAAAGCTTACATCAACTATGCACACTTTGGTAAAATTCATACAGGAAAATTTTCTATTTTTGAAGATTTCTCTTCTTATGAAATTGGAAATCTTTTTCAACAATATTCTATTCTTAGTTTAGTAGATAACAACAAAATGATTTTGTATGTTATCTAAATCTTGTTAAGATGTTTTATGCAAATTCAAATCGTGGTTTTTATGATGGGGAAGAAGGAAAAATTTGGAGTAGTGTTAAAGGAACACAAATTGTTTTGGATTGTGAAATTTTGGGAAATATTTTGGGATGTAAGTATACCAGAAGAATCTCTCGGAATTTCAAATCAATGAAAATGATTGAGAGACATTTCATTACATCTTTGAAGGAGATGACAATTTCGAATTCAAAAATCGTTATTTTCATCCAAAAGCAAGAATTGTTAATCTTCTTATCTAACACACTCTTATACCAAGATCGGTAAACTACAACAACCCGACTTTGAAAGTTTGCAAAGCCTTTTTTGCAAATTGTGGAAATTATGATATTAATTGGGCTCAAGTTATTTTGGATGAGCTAAGGCCCAAGAATTTTACTATGGGTGAAAACACATTATATCATGGAATTTATCTCACCCGGATTTTTAATTACTTTGGAGTTGATTTCAAAAGGGAAGAATTTATAACTATAAAAGTGTTCAACCATGAAACATTGCCCTTATGCAAATTCCATTCATATGAAATTCTTACGGAAAAGGAAGAGAGACTTGCTCATGAAGAGATGGAAGAAATGGAAGAAGAAGAAGAAGAAGAAGAGGAAGAAGAAGGAATGGAAATTGAAGAGGAGGAAGAGGAAGATCAAGAAACCTCCTTAGAAAGTATTAAATGTCCTACTTATCCGAATAATCCATCCAATAAGACCATTCTCAATAATCAAAGAATTATGGTGGAAAATCAAAAGACACCTAAAAGATAAATGAGTAAGAAAATGGATAAGATTTCCACTAAAATTGACTAGTTCTTAGGAAAAATTAGTAGCAAACTTGGACTATCATCTTCTTCGTCTTCATCTAACTAGTTTTAGTTCATGTTATCTTAAGTTCTATCTTTGTATTTTCTTTAGTTTAGTTAATATTATATTATCTTATGTAATGTTGACTAAAATTATTAATGAAATCCTTCATTTCCTGTTATTAAACTTCACTTGTCTTTGTAATTGTTTTTTTTATATTATAAAAATTTTAGTTTAACAGATTTGTTCATAATATTCAAAACAAAGAAAAATGTCACTTTAGGCACTGGCATGTCAACATACACCATCCCCTCCATGCCAACATCCAACGGGCAGAAAATAGCTACACTTTCAAATTTTATTTTCATGTAACTAACTTGTGTCTGTTCATTTCAAACGACTTTCTACCCCTATTTATATCTGTTTCTTCCAGAATAAATTGTCAAATTTCATCTCTAATAAATCTCTTTCATAGTTCTTCCTATTTCTTGAATTATGGCTTCTCCAGTTAAGAATCTATGTGACAATCTTGAAGAAACTCTCACTTTCTTCAAGAATATTCTTACATTCATACTTTGTAATTAGCCTCTCTTAGAGTTGAGTCAAATACAAATGATCAAGGAGCAAGAGAGACATTTCGACGCTCTTTGTTGGATGATCTCAGCCCTTCACAAGGACGATCTCAAAGGAAATCCACCAGTCACTCTCGACAATGACAAAGGTGAATGGAATTCCATCAAAGCAGACCCTATCTATAGAGAAGATGGATAGGTGGAAGTACCAAGGAATGTCTAGTCATTCTGTATGTTATTTGGTTGATTTGATTGGTGTGTTTTAAACTTGATTAACTTAACTTATGGTTTGTATATATGTTTGGATTGAATAATTACTGTAAATATGATTGACTAATGATTGATTTACTTTTTGGATTACACTTATGATCACACTTAGCACTTATTACACTTATATATGGATTACTCTATTTTATTGCGGTTGATTGTCTTGTATCAAGTTCAGGGTATTTTATTACACTTACATTAGAAGTTTTTGTTGATGACAAAGGGGGAGAAGTTATAAAATAATAGTTGGCGTGGAGTAAAGGGGAGTTATGGAGTAAAGGGGAGCCATGGGGTAAAGGGGAGTTATGATAGGAGTTATGGAATGATCGAAGTGCTAAGTATATTTTAAGGTTGTCATCATTAAAATGGAGGAGATTGTTAGGAACTGGAGATAGTGGTTTTGATGACAACAACCTTTGTAACTTATTTTATTATAACTTATATACCAACACTATTGTCTAGATATATATGAATATTATTATGTAGGATATATATAAGGCAGGTACTGATTATTGAAGACTCTACAGTATAAAGATCAAGAATGAAGAAATCAAGTTTGAAGATTCATGAGTATCAAGATCAAGATTTCAAGATATATGTCTAGTTTTTGTTAAAACTTCATAATAGCATGGAAATCTTCATTTCGATATTCATTTGGGATGGAACCCATTTCTACCTTCTTAGTGGCTTACAAGCCCACGACAAGTAGCTTACAAGCCTACGACAAGTGGCTTACAAACCTACGAACATCTTGGTTTTGTACAAGTTCTCGAGTCCTGATGTGATGAGATATTCTGTAGGAAGAAGCTTGCAAAACTACTTCAAAATGGTTTTTCAAAATGATTTTCAAAACTGCTTTTCAAAATATTTTAACCTTAAAATCATCTTTCCAAATGATTTTCAAAAAGATGTTTTAGCCTTAAAATCTTATTTGTTTTTGTTTTAAAATAAACCCTTGTTTTAAAACTTCATTTTCAAAAACAAATTTTACATCGTTTTTAACATAGGCATGTCGACATTGTGGGATACCCCACATCGACATGGTGGCCGTTGAATTCAAAAGTTTCAATTTTCAAAAGTAGTGTCTATTCATCTAAATCTCTTCACGAATGGTTATGACCGTTAGGGCTTTATAAATAGCCTTCACAAACAAATTTTTTAACCAACTAATTTCTTATTTTTCTTCACTTCTTCTTCTCCACCATATTCTATAATTTTTATATTTTTAAGATCATGTCGAAATTCTGCCGAATTCTTAAGTGAATCAAATTAGAATCTCATTCTTGTTTGATTCTCTGCCCTCTCTCGAAGATCAAAGTGCTATTCAGAGTTATAGGATCAATTTGTAATCAAAAGTTTATCGAGTCTCTCTATAAGGTGTGGTTGTGCCTGGAAATCAATTGGGTAATCTTGTGGCCCGTAAATAAAGAGAGTTTGCCCCGGACTCGTGAGACAGGAAGGTACCTTATGGCCTTTAGAAATTTAGGAATGTAATCTCGACATTGGTATAATCAAAATATCTATGAGGTGGTTTGCTGGGTACAGGACTGGATGTAGGGTAACTCCGAACCAGTATAAAATCCGATGTGTTCTTTCTTTTTACTGCTTATTATTTACTTTCTGCATCTGTGTTTGACTCCTTAATTATTTTGTGATTAAGTTTTGCATTTGTTTATGTTATAATTGTTAATTAGTTCATATAGATTTTAGAATCCGTTAAACACTATTCACCCCCCCTCTAGTGTTAAATTAGCCTTAAGAATCTTAATTTGCTGTCCCATTCAATAGTTCGTAACAAATGTTTTGATTTGTACCTTCATATTTAAGGTAAATTCTTTTCCAACTTAGAATTTAAACTTTGTTTCTTTCATGTTCAGTTTGACAATTTGATATATTTTCTCATTTTGTAGATATTTTGGAGAACCATACTGTTTGAATTAGATTAGTAACAGAGCCGATGCATTATATTTACATTGAGTAATCATTTTCATGCTAGAGTTTGATAAATTTTTATATAACTTGACTAGTTAGGGAATAAATTTGATGCATGCATCAGCTCCTTATTGTCGTGCGGGGGAGGTGCAAGCATTGCCATATACCAAATTAGCATATATTTTTTATGAAACACTTTGTTTCTGAAAATAATTATGAAGTAGCTTCCACTGAGATATAAAAGGAGAGTTCCATATAACTATCAATTAACTATTAAATTCAAAGATGAATGGATATATCGGAGTTTTAATTTAGTAAACTTATGGCACGTAGTTTCAACCAAATTCAGAGATGGTAAAAGATCTTACAACGAAGGAGACTGTTCAACTGAAGCTGACAGCAAATAATATCAAACTAAAATTAGCATGCTTATTACAAGCTAGTGAAAATTTAATAGCTTGTTAGCTTTTATCAAAACTATGATTATGGAAAGGAAACTCTAAATAATAGTACGTAAATTTTATTCACATAAATTGAGCTATTCGTAGATTGATTCTAAAAACTTTTAGCTGAGTGCACTTACTGATTGGGTCAGTATAGTGTTATAATTAAATCAGTAGAAGGGAAAAGAATTTTAGAATGACTGAACTCACTCCTTGGACATATGTTTTCAATTATTACAGGCATACTTTACCGTTTGAGTACCAGATGGACAGTTATCTATTATTAGAAACTTAAGGAAACGAAAAATTTCCAACCTTGGTGTTGCCATTTTCAAAAGAGATAAAAATTGATCTGCATTGATGGTGTTCTTTATTTTCAAAAGAAAAAAATTTGATAATTTTTTTGCATCAGTATTAAACTGTTTTCATATTATTTTTCTTCATGTATTACATACATACATAATATGTTTACCATTTGAATACATCATGAATGAAGATCCTTTCTCCTAAAAGAAACAGAATATATTTTTTCTGGATTGATATTGCCATTTTTAGAAGAATTAATTGACTATTATTTCTTGTATTCTTTAATATTGTGAAGAATGTAATTAATAATTTATTTATCCTAGAATTATTTTCATTTTATCGATTATTCTAACTTTCTTAACTCACAATCAAATTTATGCAACAAGTTTGCAAGTTTACACACACACATAGAGGACATCTAATATGCAACATAAAGGGTGAGATACCACCAAACCAATGTTTGAATATGATGTTAATTTTGTATTTATGGACAAGTGAATGTTATGGTGTTAGTAAAGACAATATTCACTACAAAATACTGAGGCATCTTCCATTATTGGATTGGGCAGACATTGTTGATGCACATATGATCTTTGGACCTGGAATTGTGGATGGGGTTCAAGGTAAAGGTTTGTTGGAACCGTCTAAGTATATTGTTTGTATATGTATATGTATGTTATCATTGTTGGTAGATTTTACTAGATTTAAATTCAAAATAAATTAATTCTTCCAACTTCGAATTCGGTTTTAACTTCAATCATTTTACTGTTTGAGTATTTTTTGTCCATGTCGATCATTAATGAACTTTCAGCCAGTTTACATTGATTTTTTTACGGCCTTGCAGTTAGATCAGCAAAATGTATACATCTTATTTAAAATAAACTACAAATTTACTCGTCCATGCTACTGAATTACTTTAGTATTACAATTTACTAATTCAAATTGACTATGATATAAAAAGTTACTATGCTACCATTGAGCACGGGTTGTCAATGATCATGGATATTTATGATATAGTTTATTTTGCTGATGTACATACAGAACTGTGCTCCAGTTAATAAAATAGGGCTTTGTTGTTCATTTTTCACTTTATTTTATTGCATAGAGTTAACTATGATTCTTATGTGGATATGTTCGACTCTGATTATAACAACCCGCATATTTATCGATTATATATTTAAATATTTTATTTAAATATTTCACCGTTCATCGGATTTTGGTCTGAAAAGCTACTTTGTGCAAACAGTCGAATTGGGACTCGAGACCCCTCCCATTGAGTTCAAAATGACGTTTGCGACCTTTTTGAGTATAAGCTTCGATATGTTTGGAGAAAGTTGATTTTTGCTACTTTTTCCCGCTTAGGGTTTTGGTTTGGGCTGAGCCCACTTATGTATTCAGTCCCAACCCCTCTCCTCTTCATTCACTTCTTTTCTTATTTTCCTAACACTCAAGCTCAAGCAAAAATGGGGGAAGAGAAAAAGAATTAGGAAATCCTAAGCCCTAGTTTCCATTAGCAAATCCATCTTCTCGCTCCAAACTCAAGAGAACCCATTGGTAAGTATCTCCTTCTTCTTCTCCAACTCATTCTCTCTTTGATTTCTGAAATTTGCTAAACCTAAACTTAGGAATGTTCTTCTTTTGAGTTGAGAATCAAGCTTCTTGAGTTGGGTTTGAAGAGTGGTTGATTCCCCTTTGCTTTCAAGCTTCATCTTCATAAATTTTAGTGCAAAGGTGAGATTTTTAATCTCACATCTATTCTTATAATTCTCTTCTATTGTTAGGTATGAAGTCCTAACACTTATTCATGTGCATTTGATTTTGATTTGGATTGCTTTTGTGAATATTCCAATTTTTAGTGTTTTGAGTTCAATTCGTTAAAAATCCTAACTTTGATGTTTGAACATGTTTTTGGTGATGCATCAAGGAGCTTATAGGACCGGGTAGTCGATTGGCATAATTCCCTAGCGTCCGTGCTCGTTCGGTTGCGAATTGGAGGAGGTTGCATATCAATAATTGGGCATCAAATTGCAGAGTATCAGGTTCGGCCGACCGACCCCCTTGGTCCGGTCGACCGACTTGCTAGTAAGAGTGCAGTTGCACTCTCTGTTTCTGGTTCGGCCGACCGACCACCCTGGTTCGGTCGACCGACCACCCTGGTTCGGTCGACCGACCTGATGCCCGAGGAGTTTCCAACCTCTGGGTTCGGTCGACCGACTCAGGGAGTCCGGTCGACCGACCTGCTACTTATTGCCAGATTAGCCTATATTGCTAGTTCGTTTGAATTTCCAACTTTAATCGATTCGTGTTGTCTCCCTTTTGTTGTCGTCATTTATTATCGACTTTGATGACCTTTTCTTTGGGAATTTTAGATATATCCACTTGATGGATTTTGTATCGATTTCTTTGGATTTTATTCACGTCTTCGAATGTGAATTTTTATGCCCGATTGTTTCTACAATCTTTTTTGTGATTTGTCACTTTAAAAATATAAAGGTTTCTATACTAATAGTAAATATCAAAACTTTACTTCAAATGATTTCAACACTATTTTATTACAAAGCTCGTTTTCTCAAACCGATTTCCAATCTATTAGTATATACAAACCTTTACTTCACTCGTATGAGAAATCTAATTAAATGACTTAGTAAAACAAGTGGCATGAAACGCTTGCGTTTACTTCGTCGGTTAATTCTTGGACTTGTTCGATTGAATCTCTTGTGACAATTTTCTAGTGGAGACCAACAATTTGTTCGTAAATATTTAAGTTAAGCTAGTGGTTATGGGACATGAAGCTAAGCTTATATATTTTCTAGCTTATTGTAATCGACACTTCTCTTTGATCATGACGATCATTTTAGGTTTTAGACTAGCATTGTGCAATGTCTTTGTGATTTGGTTCATCGGACGTTCCGCTGTACGACGTCGTTGTTCCCTTTGATTGTGATTTGGTTCATCGGATGTCCCGCTGTACGACGTCATTGATCCTTTTTCTTGTGATTTCTGGATTTCGTGTGTTGAATTCTGGAATTTATGTTTCACCAACTTTTACGATGGGCATTGATATATATATGTCATATATTGTGGCTTGGTGAATGAAATTAGGAGTATGACATTCCTTTTTATCTTGAGTAGATCTTTGTGATATTGATTAATCTCTTGTTGATTTTTCAATAACTTATATATCACAGCTTTGCATTATGATTATTATATGTTTATGTCATATCTCTTATTATATATCACTTCATCTGATATTTATAGCTAGACTGATCCGTTTATTATTTTCTTCTTAAATAATACTCGGGTCAGACTGAGATATTACAGGTGCTTCTGCTTGACTCCTTATCGGACCATCTTTTGACTTTTGGCTAACTACTTTAGTTTAGTAGTTTTTGTTGTATACATTTGAGATACAGACTCTATGATGTATACTTATTCTTTTGTCTTGCACTTGTATCTATTCTTTTTGATATTGTGGATCTTGTTTGACCACTACTCTGATATACACTTTCATGTGTAATATACATATCTATTTCCGCCTTTTTGATATGAATTATCTGTGACTGATTTATGTTATGTTTACTTCTATATTTGTTTTCGAAGATATTATAGCCACTGTGTAGTAGCTTTGAGTTTGTGTCGACATGTCGGATTTCCACTTGAAAAGAATTGCATGCTATACTATCTGACATATCGATGCTCGCGCAAAGCAATTACACGGATGGTCGCTCCTCAACAGCCTTATTCTCCGTGCTAGTCGACAGCATTACTCCGTAGTGTTCTTGTCTAGCGTGTGTATAGAGGTGGGGCGTCACAGCTTGGTATCGGAGCCAAACTTCGGAACAATATAGAATAATTTAGCAAGGATCGTGTCCTAAGTCTTTCTTAGGAGTCGTGCTTTAGGATTTAATTCGAGTCTTCGTACCGATTCATCCTATTTTCTTTATGATTCCTTGTTTTATCTATCAAGAATTGCTTGATATTTATCTTGAGAATAACTTTTTCCTCTTCTTTCTTTCTTTCTTAAAGAAGAGAAATGGTTAGACCAGGCCGTCCCAGCGCCGGTCAATCTAGTGCTACTCCCCAGGATGGAGTATTTATGTCTGCCCAGCAGCTTTTAGATGTTGTTAGGAACGCTCAAGCTGCCGGACCCAATCCAGAGCCTACTCATCCTAGATCCGGTTTTGCACGCCTATGCAGAGACTATACCGATTTGGGTGGAAGGCCATTCACGGGATCCGAGAGTGTTATAGAAATTCAAGCTTGGCTCAAATCATGTGATCGCATCTTTTCTCGCATGAACCTTATTGATCTACATCGAGTCCAAGTGGCTTCTAGCATGCTCCAAGAAAGAGCATTAGATTGGTATGAGCTTTTAATTTCTGAAATTGTTGAGGCGGATCTCACTTGGGAGCAATTCCGGGAAAGGTTCGAATTGAAATTCGTGCCGGAGGCCGAAAAAGTAACTTTGGCCCGGCGTTTTATTGACCTTGTTCAAGGTGAATCTTCTGTGACAGACTATGTCGCATCTTTCGAATCTCTTTCTAAGTACGGGGTTGAATACATCAACACCCCAATGAAGAAAAATCAGAGATTCGTCTATGGCTTGAATAAGAGTCTTAAGAAGCCATTGCTTTTGAAACTTGAGGTTTCATTTGATCAGCTTGTTGATATCGCTCTTCGTCTTGAAGAGGCCGATAGAGAAAGCGATATTGAAGTTGTGTGTGCTAAACAAAACTTCAACAACAACATGAAGAGGCCTATTAAATTCGAAGGCCCCAATCCCATCATGAAAGGGAAGCAAAAAACTCCGTTAGCAAAGTCTCCTATCTCTAGTCGTGGACGATGCTACAATTGTGGTTCCACGGACCACCATGCAAAGGAGTGTCCGAAAACTCTCTTTTGCCGTTATTGCAAAAGTTTGGGTCATCTTATATCTTCATGTCCCATTCTTCAAAGCAGGAGAGAGGGAGAGCTGAATATTGTGCAAGCTCCTGGTAACACTTCTCTTGGTCAAGGTACTTTTCACTCAATCCTTGATGGCATTGTTTTATTTCGTGATCTTCTTATTTGAGTTCGTTTTGATATGGGTTTCATCTCACTATTTTCTATCAAAAGAACTTGTCGATTCTTTTTCTTTGAATATTTTGGGCTTGATGACTTCTTTGAGGATTGTGAATCCGGATGGTAGATCCGCAACACTCAATTTGCTTTTTATTGATGTCGAAATTATTTTATGAGACTTTTCTTTCCGAGCCGATATTCTTACTTAGGCTTCGGAGTTGATTTTTTTAAAAGGATCGGCTTAATCATTGTGAAGCCCATATCCTATTTTTCGAGTGGACTATTCATCTTCGAAATTTTCAATCTGTTAAGCAGATTTCTATTTTTCCTTTATGATTTTGATTCCAACTTGATGGCATCATTTTATTCCTTAAGCCCACTTATAAGGAAAGTGTTATTTCTCTCATTCATGTAGTTAGAGAAATTTTCCGGAATTTTTTTGAGCTTGTCTTAGGATTATCACCTAAGTAATCTTTTGTGTGGTGCTAAGGTCTTTTCAGTTTGACCTTACCACCAATTTTCATTTGCTACGAGTTGCGGAAGTTAGCATTTCACTTACCGCATTCCGCACTCGTTATGATTCTTATGAATGACTTATTTTGTCATTCAAATTGTCCAGCCTATTTCATCCATTTTATAAATCGAATATTCTATGAATATTTCGATGAGACCATTCTTGTATTTATTGATTTTGGATGAAAATAGTAATTTAAAATTTTGCAAATCTTTTTCATAAGATTTATTTATAAGTAAAACTGGATTTTGTTCTTGAAACGAACAAAGAATATTCTTAAAACTTTTTAAGAGATTTATTTATCCTATAAAAGATGATTTTGTGATTGTATTGCCCGTTGAGTGCTTTAAGAATTTTGGTCGATGCGCTTGATCAACGTTATCGATAGAAGTCTCTTAAACGCTTTGATGAGACAATCAGACACAGTATATTAACTTGAAAATAGTAAATTTTTCTAGAATGATTATTACATAATGATAAACGCAATTTTGAAAGTTTTAACTTTTTGGGAAAGAAGATTATTTAAAAGAAATTCTTTCTTTTCGATACTCTTGTTCTTGTGATTCCTGGAGGGGAACCAAGATTTTGCTATTTGTACCGATATTAGTCATATTGGTTTGGATGCCATTCTCTTGCAAAGGAGAACGTGCTATCACTTGTGCTGCTAAATCATTATAGCTTATCGAGACTAGATATGCCACTCATGATCTAGTGCTCGCGGCTATTGTTTTACTTTTGGAATTTGGCATCATCATATTTAGATGAGAAATTTGTTCTCTACCTCGATCATAAATCTTTGGAATATTTATTTTCTCATAAGGAACTTCATGTCGACTCGAGTTCCTAGCATCTTATGATCTTGATATTCTTTTATTTCTGAAAGGGGAAATCGTGTTGCCAATGCGTTTAGTCGTAAGCAACAAGTTTTTTGATTCATTGGATGTACCGTTGTACTACATCGATGTCTTTGCTTTTTGATTCATTGGATGTACCGTTGTACTACATCAATGTCTTCGCTTTTTGATTCATTGGATGTACCGTTGTACTACATCAATGTCTTCGCTTTTTGATTCATTGGATGTACCGTTGTACTACATCAATGTCTTCACTTTTTGATTCATTGGATGTACCGTTGTACTACATCAATGTCTTTGCTATTTGATTCATTGGATGCACCGTTGTACTTTATCAATGTCTTCGCTTTTTGATTCATTGGATGTACCGTTGTACTACATCAATGTCTTTGCTATTTGATTCATTGGATGTACCGTTGTACTACATCAATGTCTTCGCTTTTTGATTCATTGGATGTACCGTTGTACTACATCAATGTCTTTGCTTTTGGATTCATTGGATGTACCGTTGTACTACATCAATGTCTTCACTTTTTGATTCATTGGATGTACCGTTGTACTACATCAATGTCTTTGCTTTTGGATTCATTGGATGTACCGTTGTACTACATCAATGTCTTCGCTTTTTGATTCATTGGATGTACCGTTGTACTACATCAATGTCTTTGCTTTTGGATTCATTGGATGTACCGTTGTACTACATCAATGTCTTCGCTTTTTGATTCATTGGATGTACCGTTGTACTACATCAATGTCTTTGCTATTTGATTCATTGGATGTACCGTTGTACTACATCAATGTCTTCGCTTTTTGATTCATTGGATGTACCGTTGTACTACATCAATGTCTTTGCTTTTGGATTCATTGGATGTACCGTTGTACTACATCAATGTCTTCGCTTTTTGATTCATTGGATGTACCGTTGTACTACATCAATGTCTTTGCTTTTGGATTCATCGGATGTACCGTTGTACTACATCGATGTCTTTGCTTTTGGATTCATCGGATGTACCGTTGTACTACATCGATGTCTTTGCTGTTTGATTCATCGGATGTACCATTTGTACTACATCGATGTCTTTGCTTTTGATTCATCGGATGTACCGTTTGTACTACATCGATGTCTTTGCTTTTGATTCATCGGATGTACCGTTTGTACTACATCGATGTCTTTGCTTTTGATTCATCGGATGTACCGTTTGTACTACATCGATGTCTTTGCTTTTGATTCATCGGATGTACCGTTTGTACTACATCGATGTCTTTGCTTTTGATTCATCGGATGTACCGTTTGTATTACATCGATGTCTTTGCTTTTGATTCATCGGATGTACCGGTGTACTACATCGATGTCTTTGCTTTTGATTCATCGGATGTACCGTTTGTACTACATCGATGTCTTTGCTTTTGATTCATCGGATGTACCGTTTGTACTACATCGATGTCTTTTCTTTTGATTCATCGGATGTACCGTTTGTACTACATCGATGTCTTTGCTTTTGATTCATCGGATGTACCGTTTGTACTACATCGATGTCTTTGCTTTTGATTCATCGGATGTACCGTTTGTACTACATCGATGTCTTTGCTTTGGTTCATTGGGCGTACCGTTTTTGTACTACGCTGATGTCCCAAATTATTTGAGTTTCTAGTTTCTCGGGCGTACCGTTTTTGTACTACGCCGTTGCACTGGCTCAAATTTTCTGCTATTCTTGACGTTCCCCACGTCTTTTATCTACGGAAATGCCTTAGGGATTCCGGTTTTTATTCTTGAGCCCGGTGTTATTGAGGGATTGAAGTTTCACCAAATTTGACTTTTGAGCAACATTCTATTCGCATCGTTGCTTTGGAGGTCGAGCGCCTTCGATATAAAGATATTCTTTTTGATAATAGTTCAATGGTTCTCAAATCCTATGGATTGCTCTTGGGAATCCAGAGAATTCATCGAGCGATCCTGTTCGTGCTAACTCTTTCGTGCTCTTTATGGTGAACTTCCTATTTCAAATTTTCTTTTGTGTTGATATGCTTCTATGGTTGTTACTTCTTATTTTCTTCTTAAGTATTGCGAGGACGCAATTTCTTTAAGGAGGGGAGTCTGTAACAACCCGCATATTTATCGATTATATATTTAAATATTTTATTTAAATATTTCACCGTTCATCGAATTTTGGTCCGAAAAGCTACTTTGTGCAAACAATCCAATTGGGACTCGAGACCCCTCCCATTGAGTTCAAAATGACGTTTGCGACCTTTTTGAGTATAAGCTTCGATATGTTTGGAGAAAGTTGATTTTTGCTACTTTTTCCCGCTTAGGGTTTTGGTTTGGGCTGAGCCCACTTATGTATTCAGTCCCAACCCCTCTCCTCTTCATTCACTTCTTTTCTTATTTTCCTAACACTCAAGCTCAAGCAAAAATGGGGGAAGAGAAAAAGAATTAGGAAATCCTAAGCCCTAGTTTCCATTAGCAAATCCATCTTCTTGCTCCAAACTCAAGAGAACCCATTGGTAAGTATCTCCTTCTTCTTCTCCAACTCATTCTCTCTTTGGTTTCTGAAATTTGCTAAACCTAAACTTAGGAATGTTCTTCTTTTGAGTTGAGAATCAAGCTTCTTGAGTTGGGTTTGAAGAGTGGTTGATTCCCCTTTGCTTTCAAGCTTCATCTTCATAAATTTTAGTGCAAAGGTGAGATTTTTAATCTCACATCTATGCTTATAATTCTCTTCTATTGTTAGGTATGAATTCCTAACACTTATTCATGTGCATTTGATTTTGATTTGGATTGCTTTTGTGAATATTCCAATTTTTAGTGTTTTGAGTTCAATTCGTTAAAAATCCTAACTTTGATGTTTGAACATGTTTTTGGTGATGCATCAAGGAGCTTATAGGACCGGGTAGTCGATTGGCATAATTCCCTAGCGTCCGTGCTCGTTCGGTTGCGAATTGGAGGAGGTTGCATATCAATAATTGGGCATCAAATTGCAGAGATCAGGTTCGGCCGACCGACCCCCCTGGTCCGGTCGACCGACTTGCTAGTAAGAGTGCAGTTGCACTCTCTGTTTCTGGTTCGGCCGACCTACCCCCCTGGTTCGGTCGACCGACCTGATGCCCGAGGAGTTTCCAACCTCTGGGTTCGGTCGACCGACTCAGGGAGTCCGGTCGACCGACGTGCTACTTATTGCCAGATTAGCCTATATTGCTAGTTCGTTTGAATTTCCAACTTTAATCGATTCGTGTTGTCTCCCTTTTGTTGTCGTCATTTATTATCGACTTTGATGACCTTTTCTTTGGGAATTTTAGATATATCCACTTGATGGATTTTATATCGATTTCTTTGGATTTTATTCACGTCTTCGAATGTGAATTTTTATGCCCGATTGTTTCTACAATCTTCTTTGTGATTTGTCACTTTAAAAATATAAAGGTTTCCTATACTAATAGTAAATATCAAAACTCTTACTTCAAATGATTTCAACACTATTTTATTACAAAGCTCGTTTTCTCAAACCGATTTCCAATCTATTAGTATATACAAACCTTTACTTCACTCGTATGAGAAATCTAATTAAACGACTTAGTAAAACAAGTGGTATGAAACGCTTGCGTTTACTTCGTCGGTTAATTCTTGGACTTGTTCGATTGAATCTCTTGTGACAATTTTCTAGTGGAGACCAACAATTTGTTCGTAAATATTTAAGTTAAGCTAGTGGTTATGAGACATGAAGCTAAGCTTATATATTTACTAGCTTATTGTAATCGACACTTCTCTTTGATCATGACGATCATTTTAGGTTTTAGACTAGCATTGTGCAATGTCTTTGTGATTTGGTTCATCGGACGTCCCGCTGTACGACGTCGTTGTTCCCTTTGATTGTGATTTGGTTCATCGGATGTCCCGCTGTACGACGTCGTTGATCCTTTTTCTTGTGATTTCTGGATTTCGTGTGTTGAATTCTGGAATTTATGTTTCACCAACTTTTACGATGGGCATTGATATATATATGTCATATATTGTGGCTTGGTGAATGAAATTAGGAGTATGACATTCCTTTTTATCTTGAGTAGATCTTTGTGATATTGATTAATCTCTTGTTGATTTTTCAATAACTTATATATCACAGCTTTGCATTGTGATTATTATATGTTTATGTCATATCTCTTATTATATATCACTTCATCTGATATTTATAGCTAGACTGATCCGTTTATTATTTTCTTCTTAAATAATACTCGGGTCAGACTGAGATATTACAGGTGCTTCTGCTTGACTCCTTATCGGACCATCTTCTGACTTTTGGTTAACTACTTTAGTTTTGTAGTTTTTGTTGTACACATTTGAGATACAGACTCTATGATGTATACTTATTCTTTTGTCTTGCACTTGTATCTATTCTTTTTGATATTGTGGATCTTGTTTGACCACTACTCTGATATACACTTTCATGTGTAATATTCATATCTATTTCCGCCTTTGTGATATGAATTATCTGCGACTGATTTATGTTATGTTTACTTCTATATTTGTTTCCGAAGATATTATAGCCACTGTGTAGTAGCTTTGAGTTTGTGTCGGCATGTCGGATTTCCACTTGAAAAGAATTGCATGCTATACTATTTGACATATCGATGCTCGCGCAAAGCAATTACACGGATGGTTGCTCCTCAACAGCCTTATTCTCCGTGCTAGTCGACAGCATTACTCCGTAGTGTTCTTGTCTAGCGTGGGTATAGAGGTGGGGGGCTTCACACTAATTAAGCATGGATATACCAATTTGGTACTATGATTTTCTTTTCTTTTTTCCTATTCGACTTGACTACTTTTCATATTTTTTAGGATTCCAGTAAAGTTTTACACCTCTAGCCCGATCAAGGTTTTGAAAATCACACTTAGGACCCAAATAAACCCGGTCCAAAGTACCAAAGACCTAACTAGACCCATAATTTACCACTCATAATTTTAACTTCCTTTGAGAACCTAAGCTACAATATGCTTAAAGGATGTTTAAATTGAATTATGATGATTAAATGGTACAAATTGTCTATCTCAATCATCGTGATCAAGATAGGTATAAATTGGCATCATTGTTTAATTTATTATTAATAGCATAAATAAATAATACAAGATACCTAAATCATGAAGCATGTGCCATATCCCTTCGATTAAACTTTATCTAATGCATTTCCCAACCTGAAATTTTAGCTACTTGTTATAGGTAGATAATATACAACTGGCATTTCAGTTTGAAATAAAACTCTGTTATTGACAATCACCCACATTTCATTATGTACCCTTTAATTCTTTCAACTTAGGATTCAATTAGGGCAGGGACCGACTCTACATGTTGCCGAAACTATGCTTGCTCGAGAGAGATTGGGCACTTATTACAAGGTTTGCTCCTTAACAATCTCATTATTGTTTATTATGAACGTCTAAACTTCATGAAATACATATTTTGTAAAATTCTTCCTAAGTTGATTGTTAGACGTAACGTATGGTCCTGTGCAACATCAATGTATATTATTATTTCGATAATATTTGAAGCCAAATTTTGTGATAAACTAGTCAAAAAATGTCTTATATGTTGTTACAAGTGGTTTGCTCCTCACTAGGTAAATTAGTTCCCTTAATCCATATGAATTTTGATATAAAGTATCAATTTTGTTTAAAAAATATAAATGGGTAATTAGTAAAATTTATGTCTTATTGGTTTAAATTTTACACATATGAAACCAATTTCATCTTTCTATATCAAATGACGTGTATTTTACATAATCAAACAAACCGATCCAACATAAGTATTAGTGAATCGTCTATAATAAATATTGGAACAATGATTAGGGATGGACTAAATGATTCATCCATACAAGTCATCGGACTTTCAATTTTGAATCTAGCTGCCTTTCTTCTATTTTTCTCTACAAATCAAAATTCTAATGGGCTTAACAAATACATTTTCCAAACATAGGTCCAACCCAATCCAAAGTTAAAATCAGGTTATAGTGATTTTATATATTTTATCTGACCTTCTGCTTGACCAAGTTGGTCTTTACTTGATCTGGTGTTCGAACTAAGTTTCTATTTTTAAGATCCATTATAATCAACTTATACAAGATTCTGTGACAGTTGTAAAAACAAACATATATAATCTTATATAAAGACTCACATTGAATGGTCAAAAAGATATGTCGAATCGGTGTGGGGGAAAATGTAGATCATTCATTACAGATACATAGTAAAAAAACACGATGAGAGTAAATGAATGGTTGTGAAACTGCATTGTACCGAAGTATTTCAAAGACATTCCATAAAGAGCATATCTATTGATAACTCATTTCACCATCAATAGTCCTCTCATTATGATAGAGAGTCGTATTAATTTCACCTACCAATATCCAAAGCTAGCAATGGATGAATTCTGATTTTTTATTTTCTCCCACAGCGATTTCTTTCGTCTTAAAGTATTATCTTCATATAGCACCGTGCACATTAATGCTTATACCACTAGGGTCTGATTTTTTGCAATATTGTGTTTTTCTATTGTTTTGGGTCCCACATTATAAGTTTCTTCAAGTTTTTCATGTTGTCAGTCTCATGTTGCTGGTTTGGATTGATTAATCTTATGATTTGAGCAATTTTTTTAGGGCAATTTGTTTTTCTAGTAGACCTATAAAGGACATCTTATGATTTTACATGACATTTCAAGTTAGTAATTATTTCTTGTAACGTACTTTCATAATTGCTGACATAATGAACAATAATTCAACCTCTGCAATCGATAAAACCACACCACTATGACATCCTTATCCAGCCAATGTCCATGACCAAACACACACCTTTGTCAAAAATTTACCTTTGCTACTATGCAAACATTTTTACCCAGTTAAAATATGTTTTTGCTTATATGTTCTTAATCTTAACAAATCAAATATTCATGTTTAAAAAGCCAATATATAAAGCCGTGTGTTTTTTTATTGAAGCAAACATACACATACATACATACATGCATACATACATACATGTATATATACACACACATACACATAAACATAGTGCAAATTGCAAATGGTAAATGGACAGTATAGAATTTTTGATCAAAACTGTATACATAGTTATATGGATATCTTGGTTTTTTCCCCTCATGAAAACGACTACACTTATTCTACTACTATATTATTTTCCTCATTTGAAATTTTGGGTTATCAGTTGTATTCCCTACTAACTTCTTTATACATAGCAGGCTTTCTATGTTTGATCATCCTTATAAGGAAGGCTACCCACTCCAACCGGCCACGCTAATAAACATTGAAAAGTCCACCACATTGAATAAAGTTCACCGTAAAGCAAAGTAATGAACTGAACAAACGAATAAATATCCTTTAACCGAAGTTGCAAACCCATATACAGTTTAGAATAATTTCAATGAATTATGTAAGAAAATTAGATATGCATAATAAAACCGCAAGTTACCTTCAACCAAAAGTTTTAACAAAATTAAGATGTCGGAACTGTGGTGGACTCAAGATGCAAAGCGAAGCTTGAGTGCTGGATTTGGAATGGTCATGCTTCTGTGGATTGATGTGGCTGAGCTGATTTGTATTCACCTTAATTTAAGCTGTTGATAGTAATGCCAATGATTTTTGAAGCGGTGGATCTGATGTAGAAAAAATTAGGTCAAATTTTGGTAGGCAGCGATTTATTTAGGAGTAAATATGAGAAGCGACAAATGAAAGATTAGATAAGCGATATAGATAATTCTTTTTATAATTTTATCACCAAAAAATATAATTTGGCGGAAATTTGAGAATAAGTAGTATTTTTTACAATATTTTGTTTCATCAAAACCTATGAGACATAATATTTATTTTTTCATGTCACATATCCGTAGTTATTATGTGAAGTTACTTGCTTTGAGATAGAAATGCATTTTCCTATTATGGATATGTAACGGACTAGGTATGGTATGAGATTATGTTACTTGTCAAAAATATTAGCTATGATTCTAGTATTCATAATTGACCTGTAACTGATTTGTGATGAATTAACCATTATATGTAACGATATGTATTTTGCATATTGGAGGATCGTAAATTGTTGTTTTCAAATTGAAATTGGTTATATGTGGTGTTAGCGCCAAAAATAGGCACAAACACCCAGTTGTATGCGAAAGCACCAATATCCAGTATTTAGATCCAAACAAAGAATACAGGTTCAAAGATCACAAATAGATTGTAGAAAAGTAAATGAACATGCAAATTTTATAGTGGTTTGGCAAACTCTAGCATACATCCACTTCAATGATCTTTCATTTATACTATTTGAGTACATTTACAAATGTATTTTCTTTCGAATAATAATGGAATAAGAGATAAGAAATGATGAAGGATGGCCAAAATAAGATACTGCAGAAGTTCCCTTGCTATGAGCCAAGTCCGTTGTATTTATAAGTAAAGACGTGCATGGATCAGGCTGAAATTTCGCCTGAAGAATTTGTAGATCTAGACGAGGTTGTACGTACGATAACTGGCCCCACTTCATTGTTTGGAATGATCGACGTCGATTGTTCAAGTTGGACCAATTGGGTGGCGATCGTTCTTGTGGGTACCCCATAATGTAAGCTACTTACCTTCCAAATTTCATGTCATTCCAACTTACCGTTTGTGAGAAATTGCTCGATCTCCGTTCAGTTGAATTGCTTTATGGATCATGATCGATCGATCCAACTTCATCATAGGGCCCAACGATCGATGGTGTAGGTCCATCATGTGTAGTGTAGCTGTCCTCCAAATTTCTTGTCAATTTCCTTTATAGATTTTGAGTTATAGATCGACCATCGTCAAAAATCACCAAAGCATTCGTCGAAAAACCCACTTCATGGTTGACCTGAAGTGAAACCCAAAGTAATCACCTTTTTGACTCTAAGTAGGCGCTGAAGATTCTAGCCCAGGTAAAATTGAAATTTTCACAAAGCAGATGTGATTTTGACTCCAAGCATGAAAAACGATCGGTGCTGGTTGATTTTCTCCAAGCAAACATGTATCTGATACCAAGCATGATCCAGCACTTCAAATTTTTACGACTCCAAGCGAATCATGCACCGACTCCAAGCGATCAATGTGCCTACTCCAGGAAAACAGCAAATTTTCCCAGGTCCAACTCCAAGCAAATTACCACTGATCTGTCGATACCAATCCATCATCTTTTGTCCATAACTCGAGCATATGAACTCCAATCGACTTGAAATTTTGAATGCATCCTTATTTTGCCTTCCTTGTCACTCCATACTAATCGCACCTTAATTAGATCAAAAATTAGGGATTTGATTTGATTCGTTGTCATGGTGAAGTGCTAATTTCACAATTAGTCAGTTTTTGTATCCGAATCCATTTAACTATCATCCACAGTTTCAATTGTAATCGATTTCCAATCCATCCATTTTAGTAAAATCCATAATATCTCAGCTGGACCAAAAGGCGAGATAACATTTGCCCCCCCAAAATATCTTGTGGTAGGAAGGTGTGTTTTGAATTGCTATAAATCCGAAATCCGTAACCCATTGATCAAAATCTACAAATCTCTTTAGGTCTTAATTATGGTCGTTCGAGACCGTTAGTGAGATTTTAGTCGTTTAAGGCTAGCATTTATTTAAGGTTGATGTTCCCATTCAAGGCGAGTGGTGGTCATTCTTGACTGATGGCGTTCATGGCAGATGATGGTCGTTTATGACCGATTTTCGTTCAAGATGATATATGATCGTTCAAGATCAGATGCCGTTCAAGGAAAAATATGATTATTCTAGATTGAGTGCCATTCGAGGTGGAATGTGATCATTTGGGATCGAATGCCATTCGAGGTGAAATATGTGATCGTTCAAGATTGGGTGTCGTTCAAGGCGAGAATGTGATCGTTGGAGATCGGGTGCTATTTGGGACGAAAATATGATCTTTTGAGATCGATGCCGTTCGAGGCGTTAATGTGATAGTTCGAGATCGAGTGAGGAGGCATGTTCTTGATATTGTGTCACATCTTTCTGGATGAGGTTTAGAATTACCAATATTAGATTTCACATTCGAGTGAGTTTTGTAGTCAAATAATTCAACTAATAGAATCAAGCTCAAAATGCTAAATGGGAAAACAAAAATAATCAAACAATGCAATGCGTGCATCTCTGGGAGTGACAGTTTATTATCATCTTAAAGCATGTCTAGGGACCGTTCATGTGACGACCCGTCTTTCAATACCTAGAAAGATGTATCATCAATGAGAAAAGAAATAGATAGAAATAGAAAAGATAGAAAGAAAATAACAACAATCATCAGAATCTCACAGCGGAAACGAACAAAATATAATACTACACATATCCATTACATAGTTTTACATATCAGAGTACACAAAATAATACTACTCCATTACATCTGACATTCATAAGAGTTTGCTAAACCATACTACTCAAAACACAACATCAAAAGTCACTACAGCCAATAGAGATAGTTAATTACCCCTGGTCTCCAGCTCCAGCTTCCAAACATTTGCTAATCCCAACCTAATCACTTGGCTGCTCATAAAAATTTGAGTACCCAAGAGTTTATGAAAATAAATAAACTCCGGGTCAGACATGGGTCTGGTGTGAGTAAATCAGTTAAAGTTGTTTAACTGTAAAATCATTTTTAAAATCACGTAAGACTTCCCACAAATAAATACGGGTAAGTTTTTACCTTACGCTAACCAAAACATTTGATACGAAATCTAGTGATATTATAATAGGGTCTAGGGTTTTCAAATAAATAAAAAGAATATAGCTGAAACTGTTACATTCATTAAATTCCAGCTACTAGCCACAAAAGTGGGTAATACAATCAAAACCATAGGGTCTCGTAGGAAAAATGAGTTTCCATCAATGGCAGGGCTACTGGGGTACCGCCCGTCACAGTATGGGGCCTAGATCACCGTACCGAGGACCACTCCCGATCCCCTGCGACACAAGGCCGGAACCATCCCTTACTGGACAGCTCCGAAAAAGACAACCCCGCAGTTGTGGCCAACAACTGCCCACACAGCCGAAATAATAAGGGACTTCTAGACAGGGGTAAATCTCACTCTCAAGTGGGGGCTACCCATGAATCCTTGCTGCACCTCCCCTATTTTAGCCATTCCCGGTTGATGAGGCTTGAGGCTACGATTACCTTTAGAGAACACATCTCTTAGAATGCTCATCGTCCACCTGACGATGTTCTGAAAGCATTCAATCCATACAAGTTCGTCCTGGGTTCGAACGAAACCGAAGGTATTATTTCGTTACACTCATTTTGGAATCACCCTCAGAGTTAGCGACAATAACCCTTGTACTCTAAAACTCCATCTCGATCCTCACTTGAGATGTCACGACCTAACGTTTAACTTGGATCGATGTGGTTTTCGGAAAATCAAATTTGATTCCCAATCCCAGTCTTATCGAAATCCAAACGTGTCTTAAAGGCCAAGTTGTTTAAAGATTTAAACAATTCAATTCAATTCAATTTTAAACATTGAATCCACACAGCATTATCCACAGATAATGCAATCATCCAACTCAGATATATACAAATCTCATCACAGGATATCTCAACTATCATTCAATAGATATCAACCATATTCAGATATTCAATTCAAACAATCATCCATAAGCAAGCACTTCTTTAATTCATATTATAATTAATTTAAATTAAATTAATTACTTAAGAATTAATCACTTAATCTTGCTTAACCAAGCATTAATTAACTAATCACAATCATTTAATTAATTAATCACCTTTTAATTATCCTTATTATTAATTATTAATCTTTAATTAATTAATAATCCCTTATTTAACTATTAATTAATAACTATAATTATTCATTATTAAAACTTGATAAAAAATTAATCATTCTTTAATTGGTTATTAATTAACCCTTAATTATAATTAATTAATCTTAATTAATTCTTAATTAATTATTTAATTATTTAATTAATTTATCTTAATTACTTAATTAATTATAAATTAATTAACCTTAATTATTTAACTAATTAAATCTTAACCACTAATTAATTAACTATTAATTATAAATTAATTAATGTTTGATTACTTTATTAATTAACTCTAATCAATTAATTAATTCTTAATTACTAATTAATTAATTACTAATCACTTAATTAATTAATTACTAATCTCTTATTAATTAATCTTTAATTATTTTAATTAATTATCTATTAATTATTATTTAATTTAATTTAATTCTTAATTATCCATTTAATAATCCATAATTAATTAATTAAATCATAACAAATTAATTTATCTAAAATTATTAATTAATTTGACCTTAATTACTTTATTAATTAAAATAAACTTAATTATAAAACTTAATTAATTTTCAAAACCAAACAATTTCATTAATTATTAAAAACTATTACATATTTAAAACATTTTCAATTTGTTAAACTAATTACCTTTTAAAAGTTAACTTAAATGAATATAAAAATCATTTTTAAGCTTGATTATCAAACTATAAAATACTTCCAATTGAAATGTTAAATATTTAACAAAATAGTTTAATTAGAATCTTAAAGTTTTAAAACTTAAACAATTTTGGAAACCTGATTAAAGCATTACTGGTTCGGGTTCGAACGACCCAAACTCATACACTCGAACAAGCAAAGAACTCACCTTTGCTCTTTCCTTCCCTTCCTTCTTTAGTTGAAGACAACTAACCCAAACAATACTGGAAAGAACAACGTTCCATTCCCCATCCTTGCGCGAGAAAAAAACGACCACTCCCCTGCATAATCACGAGCCACAAGCCCAACAACTCGAATGTTGCTTCGAGTCCCCTGATACCCCATCTCACTGACACAGTCATTACCCCGTACACGTGCACGTTGCTCCGACGCCGCCGCCACCATCCACGATACCTCGCGCAAGATCCACTTCGACCAACGACACAACTCCGGCCCTCAATCCTTACTTACACGAGCACAATCAAAATCGAGACGGCTCGAACCCAAAACCAAACTGCATCACCAGAAAAAACCATCAACCTACGATTGCCGACCACCGTTCGCCTCGAGACTTCGACCACAACCTCGTACGACCCTAACGCAGCTTCACCCCAAACCACTCACGACTCGATCCATCCAACAACCCACGTTCGCAAATTTCTCGAGTTCAAACAATCACAGAAATAAAACCCTAAAATCCTAAATTCCCAATTCTCTGTTGAATAATTATCACTTCCATTATTTTTCTCATGTTAAACCATCTACAATACACCTTCGCCCCAAATTTCAAGGCTTAAAACCATCACAGTAACCAGAAATTGCTCAAAACCCACTCTCGAGTTATCAACAAAATACACCTTCAATTTAAATTTAAAAATTATGAATTTTGCCTTAAAAATCATGTTATACGAAGTAGATTCAAGATGCAAAATTTATTTAACAGAATATAATACATGTTTTCATCATTTTATTAATTTTTTTTACTACAACACCCTGATTCAGAAGATTATCAACAAATCTTATTTAAATAAAATTTCAAACTTTAATTTATATTTATATAAACATTTTGTGTTAATAACTCAATGCTTATCAGTATTTATCAAAGAAAAATTTGAACTTAGTCTAGCTTTACTCTGTAATTTAGGAACAGAGAGTATCAACCCATTTTTATCATGCATAGTTTAGAATTTTTATATGCAAACTAAAAATTACAGGAATAGGCACATGCAAACATCAACCAGATCAAAAATACACATGCAAACATTTGTCTTACTTAAATTTTTTTGATTTCAAATTTACTCAGCCGATTTGTTTGTTAAGCAGAGACCAAAAATTTAAACTCTGGAAAATGACTGCAGTTTTCTTTTTTACTTGAAATTGCTTGATCCAAATATTTGCTTGATGATGCTTTCAATCTTTAATCATCGGTATTTAGGATAGAAGAACTTAAATTTTCTTTCAAAATTTTTGAAGATTCAGGAACCTTGATTTGCTGATATTTGCTTTGAATTCTGTTTTGCAGTTTTCTTCCTGATTTTGTTTGCAGATTAAAGTTTTTGAAAAGAGGTTTGAATGTTTGATTAACTTTGGTTGAAGGTGTAAAGATTTTAAGAGTTTTCAGATTTGTTAATGAGGAGTGATTTTTTTTCTTGCTTAAGAAAATATGAATGAGAAAATTTAGATGAAGAATAAGAAGTGGGTTTTATAAAAATAGTTTTGTTTTATAAAAATTTAAAGAAAATAAAATAAATCTTTGACACTTGTCATTATCCCTTGCTAATTTCTTAACACATGTTATAAGTGTGATTTAAATTCAAACAAGTGTACTTTTCATGCAAAAAGAAATTTAAAGAGTTTTTACTAATCAGTTTTCTAAATTTAAAATACATTTTTAATTCATAAAATTCAATTCTTCTTAAAGAAATAAATATAAGTCCAATTTTATATCCTAAATAAAATCATGAAAATACTCTTCTAAACTCAAAGTATAATTTAGCATATAATTAACCTATTTTGAATCCTTTAATTTAACAATTCAAATTAAATTTTCAAATTCAATTCAAAATCAAATTTGATACGAATATAATTTTAATACATCTATTTCCCTTTGTATATATTAATCTTAATTAAAATCAACATATATTTACAACCTATTTATTGTTATTATTTAAAAATAACTTATTTATCAATTTAAATTAATTTATTTACAAAGATTATCATATTTAAATTGGGTTTGAAATTCCGGAATATCACATTCCTTCCCCCTTAAAAGAATTTCGTCCCTGAAATTTAAACAAAGGGTAATCCGAAATTTCATTTTATTCAACACTTCAAACATACATATCATCCATACATAAGAAATCAACCAACAAAACATCCAAACAATGATACATCTAATACAAACACCACTAGCTATCCGGACACATATTCGGATAAGCCTTCCTAAAACTATCCAGAGTCTCCCATGTACAATCTCTGGGATCCTCACTCCACTGGACCTTAACGAGCTTCACTATCTTGCTTCCGAGTTGCCTCTCGTCTCGATCAACAATTCGAACAGGATGTCTGACAACTGATAAGTCTGGCTCAACCTCCAAGTCTTCCTGCATAGCTGGCTCCAAAATAAGAGATGGATCGTGCACATATTTCCGTAGATGAGATGCATGGAAAACATTGTGAATTCCAGCCATCCAGACTGGCAATTCAATCCTGTATGCTACGACACCAATCCTCTCGAGTACTCGGAACGGACCAATGTATCTTGGAGCGGGTTTGCCTGTCTTCCCAAATCTTACTGCTCCTTTAATAGGGGAAACTTTGACAAAGACTACATCACCAATTTTGAACTCCAATTGTCTTCGTCTTTTATCTGCATATTTCCTTTGACGATCCTGAGCAGCTCTCATTCTTTTCTTGATAAGCTCAACTTTAGCAGATGCTTCATGGATCAGATCTGGTCCAAGCACAATACGGTCTTTCGACTCTATCCAACAAGCTGGGGATCTACACGGCCTTCCATACAGTGCTTCATAAGGAGCCATCTTGATACTTGCTTGGTAACTGTTATTATAAGAGAATTCCACTAGATGTAGATGGTCTTCACATGATCCTCCAAAATCTAATATATAGGCTCTCAGCATATCTTCTAGAATTCGATTTAGCCTCTCCGTCTGCCCATCTGTTTGGGGATGATATGCTGTACTCAATCTCAAACTTGTTCCCATAGCTGATTGCAATGCCTCCTAGAATTTGCTGGTGAAGATTGGATCTCGATCACTTACAATACTGACTGGAACACCATGCAATCTGACTATCTCTTTCAAGAAGATTTCTGCCAAAGAAGCTATAGTACGGGTTGCCTTAACTGGTATAAAATGGGCGCTCTTGGTTAGACGATCCATAATTGCCCATATTCCTTCATTCCCCTTCTTTGTTCTAGGCAAATCATCGATGAAGTCCATCGAAATCATCCCCTACTTCCACCTCGGACCTCCAAAGGTTGTAACAAACCGGCTGGCTTCTGCTGATCTCCTTTAACTTGTTGGCAGATTGCACAATTATTAACGAATCTGGTTATATCATCCTTCATGCCCTTCCACCAAAAGACTCTCTTCATATCCTTACACATCTTCGAGATTCCTGGATGGATATTTAATCTGGAGCGATGACTTTTTGCCAATACCTCCTGTCGCAGATCCCTATCATTCGGAACACAGATCCTTCCATTGATCCTCAGTGTCCCTTGATCATCAATCTCAAAACTAGGACACTGACCCTTTCTAACTCTTCTGATAATTCCTCTTAATTTACTATCAGATTCCTGCTTTCTTCAAATCCTTTCCAGAAGAGATGGAACCACTTCCAAAAGAGTAAGAACTGTATTTCTGCTAAGAGCGTCTGCCACAACGTTCGCCTTTCCCGGAGTGTACAGAATATCCAAATCATACGATGCCAAGAATTCAACCCATCGCTGTTGTGTTAGATTAAGATCTTTTTGAGAGAAAAGATATTTCAACGGTTTGTGATCCGTGAATAACTCAAACTTTTCTCCTAAAAGATAGTGCCTCCAGATCTTTAAAGCAAAAAACAATAGCCAATAGCTCTAGATCGTGCGTAGTGTAGTTCCTCTCATGTGGCTTCAATTGCCGACTCGTATACGCAATTACCCTACCATTTTGCATAAGCACAGTTCCCAATCCAACAATACAGGCATCAGTATACACTTCAAACTTTCTCTTCCCATCTGGAATAGCCAATACAGGAGCACTTGTCAACTTTGCCTTCAGATTCTGAAAAGCTTCCTCACATTCCGGTGTCCACTTGAATTTAGCTCCCTTCCTTGTCAGCTTTGTTAGGTGAGAAGAGATCTTAGAATAATCCTTAATAAACTTCCTGTAGTAACCGGCCAATCCTAGAAAACTGCGGACTTCTGTTGGTGTCCGAGGCTGCTTCCACTCCAGAATAGTCTCAACTTTAGCTGGGTCTACAGAGATTCCCTCACCAGAAACAACGTGGCCTAAAAATTTTACTTCTGATTTCCAAAACTGACACTTAGAGAACTTCGCCTTTAGCACATGCCTTCTCAGAGTTTCCAAAACCATTATCAAGTGGTGCTTGTGTTCTTCTTCCGACTTAGAATAAACCAAAATATCATCGATGAACACCAAAACAAACTTATTCAAAACATCTCTAAAGACTCGGTTCGTCAGGTCTACAAAGTAGGCAGGAGCGTTGGTTAACCCGAAAGGCATAACCAACCACTCATAGAAACAATTAGGTCCCCTAAATGCAGTTAAGGGAATACTATCCTCAGCTACCCTTAACTGATGGAAACCTGTTGCTAGATCCAACTGAGAAAAGACTGAAGCTCCATGAAGCTGGTCGAAGAGATCATCAATACGAGGAAGAGGATACTTATTCAGAATGGTCACTTTGTTCAATTCACGATAGTCTACACAGAACCTTAGCGACCCATCCGAATTGGTGACAAAAACTGCAGTAGAGCCCCAGCAAGAAAAACTTGGTCTAATCAAACCCTTCTCCAACAGACCTTGAGTTTGCTTCACTAGTTCCTCTCTTTCCCTTGGTGCCATCCTCCTACTAGGTTGAAATACGGGCACTGCTCCACGAACCAAATCTATACGAAACTCTATTTCTCGGTGTGGAGGCAAACACTAAACTTCTTCGAATACGTTAGAGAAATCCCGGACTACTTCAATATCTACAACCTCCTCTTGAGAAGTCTCAACTCCATGTAAAAGACTACTCAAGTGAATTCCAGAGTTATCACACATTACTCTGGCAATTCAACCCCGATCAGTTTCCAACGAAACTGTTCTCTCATCACAATTTAAAACAGCCTTATATTTGTCAAGCCAATCCATTCCCAATATAAGGTTAAAACCTTTAAAATCCAATACATAAGGGTCACAGGAAAAACTATGGGATAGATAAGAGATTCTCAAATCCTTACAGATCCTATCTAATTTAGTTACTCCTCCTATAGGATTAGATACACAAATGGGATTATCTACGATACTAGGGGTAAGTTAGAAATTATCAACAGTTTCCAGAGAAATAAAACTTAAAGAAGCACCAGAATCAAACAAGACTTTAATATATTTTCCATTTAAAAGTAAAGTACCTTCTAAAACTCCTTTGCCCTTAGACGAGTTTGATGATGCACCCTCTAAGGCAAATACTTTGTTCCGTTGGACTTTATGAAGGAGCGGGCAATCTTTAATCATGTGTCCCAGTTGATGATGGTTAAAGCAAGGAGACTTCTGAACTAAAGCTGACCCTGGTCCATTATAGCTATTGCTGTTGCTGAGACTCTCTTCTGGGACACTCATTTGCCAGGTGACCTTGCTGACAAATATAACATTTGCGTGGTCCATTAATATTTCCGAACTTTTTCTTGTTTTGCTTCTTCCAGTTAGGATTGAATTTTCTTTTGGTAGGGTTGGAAGAATTTCCTCCAGATGCAGCTACTCAAGCCTCAGATCTTTTGTTCATCAAGTCTTCATATCTTAACCCCATGTCGATAAGCTCCACAAAAGACCCTTTCAAATATGCAGTCATTCTTTCATGATACTCTGGCGTCAACCCTTGGACAAACATCTCGTTTTTCTTAAGAGGGGTGTCTATAAGTCCAGGACCATAGCAAGATAACTCGTTGAATTTTGTCTCGTATTCAGCTATTGACATGTTTCCTTGTTTCAGATTCAGAAAATCCTGATAAAGCCGAGTTCTCCCTGCAGCAGGCATGAACTTCTCCTCAAACATCTCCTTAAACTCTTACCAAGACATATCATCTTCCGAGATATTAGCAGTCACTGAATTCCACCAGACTGCGGCTCCACCTTGTAATTGCCATGAAGCCATTATTCTCTTCTGCTCATCCGATAGTCTCATGCTCTTAAAGATCTTCTCACACGAACGAAGCCATGCTTGGACTTCTATTAGAGTTTCTGTTCCTCGAAACGGCTTTCCTCCAAGATGAACGAAGTCCTTGCATAATGCAGCAAAACTGACTGGAGACGTAACTAGATTAACAGCCTCATTTTCAGTCTGCTCTCTCCTATTACTGGTTGATGCACTTCCTACGACCCTTCCCCTTCTGCCTCTTGAACTCATACTCACTACCTGAACAGGTAACCTAACCAATTTAGATAGGGATATAGTTATATAAGAAAATTACAAATACGCACTCTCAAGATAGATACTACTCAGAGCCTAGGTGTTTCTCAACCATTGCTCTGATACCAACTGTGACGACCCGTCTTTCAATACCCAGAAAGACGTATCATCAATGAGAAAAGAAAGAGATAGAAATAGAAAAGATGGAAAGAAAAGAACAACAATCATTAGAATCTCACAGTGGAAAATGAACAAAATAGAATATTACACATATCCATTACATAGTTTTACATATCAGAGTACACAAAATAATACTACTCCATTACATCTGACACTCATAAGAGTTTGCTAAACCATACTACTCAAAACACAACATCAAAAGTCACTACAGCGAATAGAGATAGATAAGTATGCCTGGTCTCCAGCTCCAGCTTCCAAACATTTGCTAATCCCAACCTAATCACTTGGCTACTCGTAAAAATTTGAGTACCCAAGAGTTTATGAAAAACAAAATAAACTCCGGGTCAGACATGGGTCTGGTGTGAGTAAATCAGTTAAAGTTGTTTAACTTTAAAATCAATTTTAAACAAAAGGTATCACGTAAGACTTCCCACAAATAAATACGGGTAAGTTTTTACCTTCCACTAACCAAAACATTTGATAGGAAATCTAGTGATATTATAACAGGGTCTAGGGTTTTCAAATAAACAAAAAAATAGCCGAAATTGTTACATACATTAAATTCCAGCTACTAGCCACAAAAGTGGGTAATACAATCAAAACCGTAGGGTCTCGTAGGAAAAATGGGTTTCCATCAATGGCAGGGCTACTGGGGTACCGCCCGTCACAGTACGGGGCCTAGATCACCGTACCGAGGACCACTCCCGATCCCCTGCAACACAAGGCCGGAACCATCCCTTACTGGACAGCTCCAAACAAGACAACTCCGCAATTGTGGCCAACAACTTCCCACACAGCCGAAATAATAAGGGACTTCAAGACAGGGGTAAATCTCACTCTCAAGTGGGGGCTACCCACGAAGCCTTGCTGCACCTCCCCTATTTTAGCCATTCCCGGTTGATGAGGCTTGAGGCTACGATTACCTTTAGAGAACACATCTCTTAGAATGCTCATCATCCACCTGACGATGTTCTGAAAGCATTCAATCCATACAAGTTCGTTCTGGGTTCAAATGATACCGAAGACATTATTTCGTTACACTCATTTTGGAATCACCCTCAGAGTTAACGACAATAACCCTTGTACTCTAAAACTCCATCTCGATCCTCACTTGAGATGTCACGACCTGATGTTTAACTTAGATCGATGTGGTTTTCGGAAAATCAAATTTGATTCCCGATCCCGGTCTTATCGAAATCCAAACGTGTCTTAAAGGCCAAGTTGTTTAAAGATTTAAACAATTCAATTCAATTCAATTTTAAACATTGAATCCACACAGCATTATCCACAGATAATGACAATCATCCATCTCAGATGTATACAAATCTCATCACAGGATATCTCAACTATCATTCAATAGATATCAACCATATTCAGATATTCAATTCAAACAATCATCCATAAGCAAGCACTTCTTTAATTCATATTATAATTAATTTAATTAATTTAAATTAAATTAATTACTTAAGAATTAATCACTTAATCTTGCTTAACCAAGCATTAATTAATTAATCACTATCATTTAATTAATTAATCACTTTTTAATTATCCTTATTATTAATTAATTAATCTTTAATTAATTAATAATCCCTTATTTGACTATTAATTAATTACTATAATTATTCATTATTAAAACTTGATTAAAAATTAATCATTCTTTAATTGGTTATTAATTAACCCTTAATTATAATTAATTAATCTCAATTAATTCTTAATTAATTATTTAATTAAGCAATTAATTTATCTTAATTACTTAATTAATTATAAATTAATTAACCTTAATTATTTAATTATTTAATTAATTAAATCTTAACCACTAATTAATTAACTATTAATTAATTAATGTTTGATTACTTCATTAATTAACTCTAATTAATTAATTAATGAATTAATTACTAATTAATTAATTACTAATCACTTAATTAATTAATTACTAATCTCTTATTAATTAATCTTTAATTATTTTACTTAATTATCTATTAATTATTATTTAATTTAATTTAATTCTTAATTATCCATTTAGTAATCCATAATTAATTAATTAAATCTTAACAAATTAATTTATCTAAAATTATTAATTAATTTGACCTTAATTACTTTATTACTTAAAGTAAACTTAATTCTAAAACTTAATTAATTTTCAAAACCAAACAATTTCATTAATTATTAAAAACTATTACATATTTAAAACATTTTCAATTTGTTAAACTAATTACCTTTTAAAAGTTAACTTAAATGAATATAAAAATCATTTTTAAGCTTGATTACCAAACTATAAAATACTTCCAATTAAAATGTCAAATATTTAACAAAATAGTTTAATTAGATCTTAAAGTTTTAAAACTTAAACAATTTTGGAAACCTAATTAAAGCATTACTGGTTCGGGTTCGAACGACCCAAACTCGTACACTCGAACGAGCAAAGAACTCACCTTTTCTCTTTCCTTCCCTTCCTTCTTTAGTTGAAGACAACTAACCAAACAATACTGGAAAGAACAATGTTCCATTCCCCATCCTTGCGCGAGAAAATAGCGAAAACTCCCTTGCATAATCACGAGCCACAAGCCCAACAAATCGAATGTTGCTTCGAGTCCCCTGATACCCCATCTCACTGACACAGTCATTACCCCGTGCACGTGCGCGTTGCTCCAACACCGCCGCCGCCATCCACGATACCTCGCGCAAGCTCCACTTCGACCAACGACACAACTCCCGCCCTCAATCCTCACTTACACGAGCACAATCAAAATCGAGACGGCTCAAACCCAAAACCAAACTACATCACCAGAAAAACCCATCAACCTACGACTGCCAACCACCGTTCGCCTTGAGACTTCGACCACAACCTCGTACGACCCTGACGCAGCTTCGCCTCAAACCACTCGCGACTCGATCCATCCAACAACCCACATTCGCGAATTTCTCGAGTTCGAACAATCACAGAAATAAAACCCTAAAATCCTAAATTTCCAATTCTCTGTTGAATAATTATCACTTCCATTATTTTTCTCATGTTAAACCATCTACAATACACCTTCGCCCCAAATTTCAAGGCCTAAAACCATCACAGTAACCAGAATTTGCTCAAAACCCACTCTCAGGTTATCAAAAAAATACACCTTCAATTTAAATTTAAAAATTCTAAATTTTTCCTTAAAAATCATGTTATACGAAGTAGATTCAAGATGCAAAATTTATTTAACAGAATATAATACATGTTTTCATCATTTTATTAATTTTTTTAACTACAACACCCTGATTCAAAAGATTATCAACAAATCTTATTTAAATAAAATTTCAAACTTTAATTTATATTTATATAAACATTTTGTGTTAATAACTCAATGCTTATCAGTATTTATCAAAGAAAAATTTGAACTTATTCTAGCTTTACTCTGTAATTTAGGAACAGAGAAGTATCAGCCCATTTTTATCATGCATAGTTTAGAATTTTAATATGTAAACTAAAACTTACAGGAATAGGCACATGCAAACATCAACCAGATCAAAAATAAACATGCAAACATTTGTCTTACTTAAATTTTTCTGATTTTAAATTTACTCAGCTGATCTGTTTGTTGAGCAGAGACCAAAAATTTAAAGTCTGGAAAATGACTGCAGTGTTCTTTTTTACTTGAAATTGCTTGATCCAAATGTTTGCTTGATGATGCTTTCAATCTTTGATCATCGGTATTTAGGATAGAAGAACTTGAATTTTCTTTCAAAAATTTTGAAGATTCAGGAACCCTGATTTGTAGATATTTGCATTGAATTCTGTTTTACAATTTTCTTTCTGATTTTGTTTGCAGATTAAAGTTTTTGAAAAGAGGTTTGAATGTTTGATTAATTTTGGTTGAAGGTGTAAAGATTTTAAGAGTTTTCATGTTTGTTAATGAGGAGTGATTTTTTTTCTTGCTTAAGAAAATATGAATGAGAAATTTTAGATGAAGAATAAGAAGTGGGACTTTATAAAAATAGTTTTGTTTTGTAAAAATTTAAAGAAAATAAAATAAATCTTTGACACTTGTCATTATCCCTTGCTAATTTCTTAACACATGTTATAAGTGTGATTTAAATTCAAACAAGTGTACTTTTCATGCAAAAAGAAATTTAAATTGTTTTTACTAATTATTTTTCAAAATTCAAAATACATTTTTAACTCATAAAATTCAATTCTTCTTAAAGAAATAAATATAAGTCCAATTTTATATCCTAAATAAAATCATTAAAATACTCTTCTAAACTCAAAGGATAATTTAGAATATAATTAACCTGTTTTGAATCCTTTAGTTTAACAATTCAAATTAAAATTTCAAATTCAATTCAAAATCAAATTTGATATGAATACAATTTTAACACATCTATTTCCCTTTGTGTATAATAATCTTAATTAAAGTCAACATACATTTACAACCTATTTATTGTTATTATTTAAAAATAACTGATTTATCAATTGAAATTAATTTATTTACAAAGATTATCATATTTAAATTGGGTTTGAAATTCCGGAATATCACAGTTCGTGAACCCGTAAATGTGTAAGTGGCTTAGCCGTTTAATTATGAGGAAAAAAATACAAAATAATTATTACGACCGGAGCCCAAGTCCCAAACTCGGTCCTTGCCATCATGATTATACCCTTTGGCGGATCATCCCCCAACGAAGGCATGATATCGACGTCCTCCTTCGAAATTGAATCTAAAGGAATACTCCCTGTGGGAGGAGTCGAAGGAGTTGGGTCTACAACCGGGGGTGGAATGGGCATGAAATTATCGATGAGTGTGCACCCAGGAGATATCACCCTAAATGGAGTTGGGCCAACCGCCATCGTTCCACTCCCAGAACCACCGCCATGTGCCGCTGCCTCCAACTCGGCATTAATTTCAGCCAATATTTCTTCCTCGCCAGCAGATCGGGCTTCGCTGGGGGCAACGTTGGTCTGTATTGAGCAATTGGAAGCCGATGCGAGTCCATTAATGACAAATGGCAAGTCCACAAAGGGACCACTCTGTCTGCCCTAGAGCTCGTTCATCATCTGCTCATCAAAAGAAAGTGAGCTCCCCTGCGTTAGTTCAATGGGCACTGCCGTTGTCATGGTGGTCGCTTCAGTAATGATGGCCTCCTGCACTTAATGTGATTCCTGGATTACAGGAGGCGCTGTCAAAGAAACTTCGGTCACTGAACAAAGAAGGAAGAGAATTGTTAGCAAACGCCTCAGAATAAGAACTTTGCTTTAAGTATACATGAAATTTGTTAAGAGTACCTTCCTCAGTTCGGCTTGCAGTTGGCTGAACGGCTTCAGATGAATGCTCCCTAATAGGAGATAGGCGTGGTTGTTCTATGTAGTAAGCCGGGATGGGCTGGAGCTCAATCACTAGAGTAGGCTTGGATCGAGATGAAGTAACAATCTCGGAACTTGTAGCATGATGCTCAACTCCAGAGCTTTCCCCAAATTCCTAGTGCTGGGTGCCGAGTCTCTCCCTTGCGTGGGAAATCATAGAGTCATAAAGAACCTTCTTCTCATCCTCATTCAGTAAGCGGTTCTCCAGCTCAAATTCATCAAAAGCTCCACCCGACTACACCGCTTTCTCCTCCTCAACCAGCAGATTCCAAGCGTTATAGAGATGAGTTGAGTAATCGTCAAGCCATGCCAGATTTCTACGTCTTAGCACATTGGCGTTATAAGTGACGAGAAGCTCCATTATGTCTGCCTCAAGCCTGGTTTCCGCCAATCGGACATTCTCATCAACTTCAGCCTCAACCTCGCGGGCTATTTCAATGGCCGCATCTCTCTCCCTCTGAAGCACCACCGCTTGATCGCATGCTTCTTGTGTGAAAACGTTAGCAGCTTCTTTTTCCTTTATGATTTCATAGAACTTAGACTTAAGTTCATTTAGCTCTTTAAGGGCTACGTCCCATTCAGCAGTAATGATGGTGTTCCTGTGGCCCATATCCTCCACCATGGCATAGTGCTCTTGCCTCATTCTATCCATGGCCACATAGGCATCATCAGCTTTTTTGAGAGCCTCCATTTCAGATTTTATGGAATACTCGGCCTTGGTTTTAAGTACTTGAATGATCCAGTCTTTATGTGAAATTCTTTTTCAATCTTCTCGATGATAGCTGTCCGTTCAAACGCCACCTTCGACGCTTTTTGCGCAGCTTTCGACCATTCCTTGTACTGGAAAAATATATCCGCAACATAGTCGTGCACTGTGTGTTCGGTCAATGCCGGAATTCTTTTCAAGCGCGGGGGAAAGACGTCGCCATCAAAGCAGATGTCAGGAAAATTCTTTTTCAATTGAGCAAGCCTAATCGCTCCTTCCCCGGTAGGCTTGACGAGGGCCTGTGCAGTAGTTGAGGGTCCGCAACTTCAGTTCTACGATCAGAGTCGGACCATGGAGTATGAGAAGACGACTTGTGCTGTGAATTTTCAGAAGGACATGAAACATGGACCGGAAACGGTGCAAGAGCTCTGGGAGGGGGTGAGCAAGATCGATATCGACGTGCATACCCCTTATCTCTGTCAGACCGCTCCTCGCTGGAGTAAACTTGATCATAATTCCAATCCCCTTCTCTCCTATGCTGCTCATAGTATGACGAAGATCTGCATGTATTGTGTAGGCTACCAAGCATGGAACCACGTCCAGACATCGTATCTGCAAAGTAAAACAAGAACGGTGTTAGTGATCTTCCGAAAAATGGCAACTTACGGTCAGAAATCGTATAGTGCCGTGAACTGTGTATGCATATGCAACCCCCCGACCAACCAAAAGTGTCGACCACATTGGTGGGAAGTGACTTGCTCAAATCTAAAGTGTTTTTAAGTTCATCCAACCCGACATCATGTTGGATGGATACATAGTCTAGAATTGGGAGATCGTCGAGCCCTTCGAAGGGATTTTCCGCTCGAGGGGGAGAAGCCTCCAAAATTCTAACTCCAGAACCAGGCCGAGACATGACCACGGACTTCAATCTCCCAGATTTGGATTGTTTAAATGCGACAGCCTTGCCTTTTCTCTTTTCACCAGAATCCTGGATTGCATCCGTAGGCCTAACCAAAGGCTCATCATCATTATGGGTTCTCCTGGAATCAACTTCCTCAACTATAACAACCCTAGGTTTCTTGTGCTTAACTCGTTCCCTCGGGATAGTCCTTAGTGTACCATTGAGCCTTATACTTTGTCTTCGCTCGATCAACCCAAGGATTCTCAGGTTCCTATCCGTCAAAACCAAGTCGATGTTCCTCTCTTCACTTGGGACTTCTTGGAGAACCCGGACTATCTCCTTATAACGAGCACCTTTGGATCGTTGAATTATGGCTGTAAAGAGAAAGAAGTACAAGTTTGACTTCAGCTATAACCGTCCTGTCAACTATTCTAGAAGATAGCAATACTCACATGTAAACAGCCATCTTCTGGCAAATCCTGAAGGGCACCGAACGTAAAACCACTCCGTCTTGAAGTAGCTCATCTAGTCCAAGACCCCGTGACCACTTGAAAGTTCCTCACCGCCTCCAGGAATGTGAAAGATGGACTATCCGTTCGACTTTTGAAGTAGAATAAGTATCTAATCTCACTCGGGAGCGGCGGTCGATAGAGATACTCCATGAATACAATGAACAAGCTGTTCAGCAGAGCGTATCCATTTGGGTGTAATTGGGACGGAGTGATCCCCAGAAAAGACAACACTTCTCTTATATATTGATTGAACGGCGGGAGCATCCCTGCTGCGCACGCATGGCGATTAAATGCGGTACACCCCTCCGGTGGATCGCATGGTCTGTCGTTTGGTCCTGGCAGTAGTATGTCATCCATCGACAGACCGTGTCTTAGGCATATTCTCCCTAGCATGTCTTCTGAAATATTGGACGGAACCGAGTCTGGTGGACTATTGGTGAGAGATTTGTCAGGAGATTCGTCCGGGGCAGGGCCAATGATTTCAGCCTCAATGTCCGGTATATCGATTGTTGGAGGAGTTAAACTCTGAATTTCTTATGGCTGCGAGCTCAAAGTTTCCATTGCTAACTAACTCTTGAAAAACCATCATTAGGCGATAATGAGCCCGTGTGTCCCCCAGTGTGAAGTGTATGAATGTGTTGTGCAGTGCAGTGCTACATGTTGCTTAAAAAAGTATGCAGAGTTAGATAAAATGCCCAAACGACGAGACTTCGAAATTCAGACTGGAGTGACTGTCATCGCTGACCATCACAACCGTGCCATCCTGACTTTAGAGACCAATCCAAGTTGCAATTAGTTAAGATATTGTTGAGTTACAGTCCCATCGACGAGCTTCGTAAGGTGGTCAAATATACAATTCATCATTTGAGTTCAAATATGCAAGAGTGAAGCTCGTCACAATCATACGTTCGGTTGAAGTTCATATGTTAGGTTGGAGTTTGTATCCACCAGAATGCAAGTTCAAATTGGCCACCTAAAGTCTCGTTCATATCGATCGATACTCGATGATTTCGTATCGATCAGTGGACGCCATCTTCGTATCGATCGAACCTGATGGTTTCATATGGATGAGTTCGCGATGATTTCGTATCGATCAGAGCTTAATCACTTCGTATCGATCCAAATCACGCCCTCTGCAGTGACTTCGCTTTGATCAATCTCGTGTCCATCACGACTATACTTCATATTGGTATCGATTCGAAATGATAAGCACAAAACCCATGAACTAGCAATCAAAGCAAAATCAAAGGCAGAGGATCGATACGAAATCCTCAAGACAAAAGCAGGTTCCTTTAACCTTTCATCGATACGAAATCAAAGCCGAACAGCCCTTCCACGAGCACTCTCGTATCCTTTAATTCCTTTTCTTCTCCAGTCCCATCTAAGCATCGCCATGGCCACCCTCAATCAAGCTCTAGCCCAAATCTGGCCTTGGCGTTGCCGAAATTGATAATCAGCAAGGGTAGGACGGATCTGAGATTTAAACTTCATCACTTGGATTTAGTCATAACTGATTAATTACCTAGATTAAAATTGGAATTCAAAGGGCTAAAAGCTTGTGTTTGATCGATTCGAAAGCGAAGAGGAGTTCCTCTTTTCCTAAACTTGTGGATAGATGCAAAAGCAAAAGATAAGGAAGGTAGCAGTAAAAAGTAAAAAGTGAATAGTGGCCGAGCCTAGAGTATTTGTATGGATCCAAGGAGGAAAGGGGGCAATTTGTCTCCCGGTCAAAGCAACCGATCGCAGCAAGTCAATCAGCAGGTCAATTCGAACCCAATATTCGAATCCATTGGCCTAAGCTCCTATTGGTTCAAAATCTTCGGTAGATCCATCGATACGAACAACACTCTTCGAATCCATCGATTCACATCTTCCAAAGACCAGCATTCATCGCGCAAGTTGAGGATCACCTATTCGAATCCAATGGCGTCGAAGACCATCGATACGAATGTTAATTTCGTACCCATCGATACTCATATCCATCGATTTGAAATGCAAGATTTGCATCCATCAATACAAAGTCCATCAATGCGAGAGCGACATCTCAAACTTCACCATCGATTCAGGAGAGGATCGATACGAAGAAACACCCAAAAACAACCATCAAGCGTTGTTACAACGCAAGTTTCATATCGATTTAGGAGAGGATCGATACGGAACTCAATACGATAAAGCTGACAACGACTCGTGGATGTGCCATGTTAACGAGAGTCAGGTTAACATGTATATGTATATGTCAAACTAATATCCAATATTCAACATTAATAGGAATTGGATGTTCATCTAATAACGATTATGGCGACAAACAGCTAAGCATTATCGTACAGCAACTCAAGGTTACAACTCTCAATAAAGAAGCAATAATTGTTCAGAGTGAAGATTGCAGCTTTTCAAAGCATGTCATGTTTTCACAAGACGTACTTTGGGCTGCAAATGTTATCCCGCCTTTTGGCAAGGCCGAGATATCAAGGAACTGATTGAAAACTAAGGATCATTCGTCCTGGGTATCGAGTATGCACAGGTTCGCTATGGATGTCAATGAATTTTGTCCGAGTCCAGATCAGGCTACAATTGACAAGTCAAGACAAGCGAAGCCTTGGAAGCCAGCTTCCGAATTTCAATTCAATCCAGGTTCATATGCTTAAGTTAAGATCGATGCAAGTTGAAGGAGGTAACCGTGCTTTCGTATCCATCAATCAACATCAATTCGAATCGATCGGTTTCGCAACGATCAGCTACACCACTTCGCATCCATCGATAGGCCCTGCTTCGAATCGATCGGTTTCGTATCCATCCACGAGCCTTAGTTCGTATCGATCGGTTTCGTATCCATCGATGAGTAGTATGCTTCGTATTGATCATTCAGTGTCTAATTCATATTCATCGAGAAGACACTTAATCAAATCCATCATATATCCTTGGTTTGTATCCATCAGTTGGCCTCACTTCGTATCCATCCTAAGTATTGCTTGTTCGTATCGATCGAACGAGGACAACCTCCATCGATACGAAATACACAACCTCTATTGGTACGAAGTTGGTAGGCTACGAATCGATACAAAGCACACGTTATTGATGGATTCAAGCTACACAACATCTCTCGATACGAATAAGGTGAATTTTAAGGGAAGACGCGGTCGACTCGGAGTAAAGGGTGGATCAACACGAGGAACGCACGCCGCATCATCACAGAGGCACGTGCATCATCAGTTCGAAGAGGATCGATTCGAAGCCATGGATTTGAACCCGATAGCCACCGAGAAACTCGAACTCGTATCGATCATAACTCGAGGTCCACTGGTCCAAATGCTATAAAATTTTCACAGAAGACTACGTACAAGCTAAGGAATGTTCTCGCCTAGTTTCACCTCCATCGGACGCAATCTTGATCGATAGGAATTGAGTTCGTATCGATCACAAAACGAGTGGAAACTTCTCAAAACCGGTCGTGTGGGCCCTCTCACGTGCCGGAACAAGTCTCTCGAAGTTTGAGCGAAATATCAGCCTCCTATGCCTATAAATAGAGCCCCAAAGCCTATAGAAAAGGGATCTTTTGATTCTCAAGCGCCTAGACTCTGCCGGATCGAGCTTTGCATCCTAATCTTGTTGTTGTACTCGAATATCATGTTGTAATCCACTGTTGTTCACTGTAATCAAGTGTAATCATTGAAAGAGAATCAATAAAGCCATAAAAACTTCATAGTGGACGTAGGCAACACGCCGAACCACTCTAAATTTGTTTGTCTGTGCATTTACAATTCTGTTTATTTGAGTTTTTGTTAGATAATCCACCTTCTAAGTTTTTATTCTTCACTTTTATCTCTTCAAAAACTTCCGAAGAGTATTGTGCCCATTTTTGGTACAAACAATAATCATTTGGGCTCTCATCCTAAAATAACTACTTTCGCATTAGCCTCATCAGATGATTAGATCGGTTCTCAGCCTCGTAAATACTTATACAGAACACATCCCGTAAATAATGATACAATAGTGGTGAAATCATATAATACTCATTTTGAACTCATAAGATTGTTATGAACATTTTCGCACTTAAAAATTTAGCTTTTGTTTAAACTTAATTTTAAACCCCAAAATATAATTTTTTTTAATTAAGTTAATTTTCTAATAAAATTCACTTTAAATAAAATATATTTCCAAACATAATTTTCTTTATAATAAATGTAGTTTATTTTGTGAAAAATTATAAATATAATTTTTAACTTGAAATTTTAAATTTTGAAATTTTACGATTTTAAAAATTCAAAATTTGAAAGATCAAAATTTGAAAATTCAAAATTTAAAGCTTCAACTTTTGAATTTGGAAGTTCAAATTTTGAAAATCTTAAAATCTAAACTTTGAGAACATTTATTTTGAAAATCCAAAATGTTTGTACCAAAAATGGGCACAACACTCTTCGGAAATATTTGAAGAAGTAAAATGAAGGAAGTAGATCTAAAAAGAGGATTATCTAACAAATACTTCAAAAATAGATAAGAAAAACACGCAGAAACACAGAGATTTAGAGTGGTTCGGCGTTTGGCCTACGTTCGTTATGAAATTGATGATTTTCTTGATGTTTGCTTGCTGATTACAAATGATTACAGCAGATTACAATAGTAAATTTCTTGTACAACAGTGATCTTGGAGTGCAAAAATGGTTTCGCCAGAGTCTGGATGTAGGAGAGCAAAAATCCTCTTTCTATAGACTCTGGGATGTTATTTAAAGGGTAGGATGCAAATATCTTGCTCAGATCTCGGAAGACCTCTTCTGGCACGTGGGTGAGCACACGCGATCGATCTAATATAATTTACACACAATCCACGATCAATATAAACGAGCTTCGTGTCAGTAAAAACTTCAGCCAATTGAGTCGTGATCGATTATGAATGTTGCGGAGAATGTACGTAAGCGCCTATGAAAATTTAGGGACATTTGGACTTGTAGATTGTGAGTTTTGATCGATGCAAGTTTGGGCTTTTTGGTTGTCGTTCTCTTCGTATCGATGCTGTTCGAATTGATCATTTCATATCGATGATCATGCACATGATGCCAGTTAACGTGGCACTTGCTTTCAGGATCAATCCGAAGTTCATGCTAAATCAATCGAGTCTTCGCAATGTTTGCGCCTTGTTCGTATCGATCTGACTTGGTCTTATTTGTATCAATCGAAGTTGTTCAGTTCGTATCGATTGTCGTGGCCTTGTTTTATTGATCGATGTTGTTATGTTCGTATCAATTGTTGTGGCCTTGTTCGTATCGATACTCATAGACTATTTCGTGTCGATAACAGAGGGCCATTTCGTATTGATAGTTGGAGGTTGTTTTATTTGTATCGATCATTGATCGATCGATACAAACTGTGCGATTGGGATCGATGCGAATTAACTCCAATTGATTGGTACGAAGTTGAACCAATTTGATGGATATGAACAACTGATAACATGATGCATACAAATGATACATATAACGAGATGGATACGAACAAATGGATGCAAAATGATGGATACGAACAGATGGATGCGTGTTAGCTGATTTCTTTGGATTGCATCGATTGTATCTTGAGCATACGAACTCCGATTGACTTGAAATTTGGAACGTTGGCTTTCATAGCTTTTCTTGTCGCGTCATATCAATTATAGCTTGATCTAGACTTGGACAAAATTTACCGACATCCATAGGAACCTATGTATAACCGGTTTTCGGGACAAACTGTCTTTTGTCTCTGGTCAATTCATTAGTGGCACGGCTATGCCAAAAGGCGGGATAACATTTGCCCCACAAAGTACGTCTTGTGAGAACATGACGTTCTTTGTAAAGTTACGATATTTATCTTGAACAGTTTCACCTGACTTGTTGAATTGTTATTGTCTTCTCGTCGAAAGATATAACCTTTGATCGATCTTATGTAATATGAACTGTTGACTGCCAATTGTTGTACCGTGTACTATTGTAACTGGGTATTGTATGATAATGATCTATTGTTGTAATTTTCGCCATACGAGTATTCAATTCCTGTGAATTTTAAAAATTGGATGTTAGTTCATCATACATGAGTGTATATTAGCCTGAATCCTGTTAACGTTTGCACGTGCATGATTCGTCATCAGTTTTCAGTTTTTTTACGTATCAAATTCCGTAGTGACCCTCTCCTGAGTCAATGTGAAATTCGAGTCATAACAACGCTTGACGGTTGTTTTGGAGTTTTTCATCGCATCGATCCTCTCTTGGATCAATGTGGAAGGTTAAAAAATTGTTTATCGATGGATGCGAATCCTAGTGGTCTCCAAAAATGATGGATACGAAATGCCCCAACTGGTTTTTAGGATATTATTCGCATCGACTAACAGATTGACATGAATGGAAGTTGCTTTAAGGTAACATAGGATGGATACGAAAAAACCTTTCCTCGTATCGATGTAGGAGAAATTGTCTTGATGGATACGAACCGAGTTCACTAAATGCTGGATAGGAACTGCCCTCTTTTTATATCGGTTGAGTTGTTGATCGGTCCAACTGATCAAAAACACCGGGAGACGAAGATTTTTTTTGGGTTTTTTTATATAAATACTTTCCACACTTAACCAAATTTCCATTTGCTTTTACACTTTCTTTTTTTAATATAAATACTTTCCACACTTAACCAAATTTCTATTTGCTTTAACACTTTCTTCTACGTTCATATCGATACAGAAACCAAGGAATAAAAAATGCCTTCGCCCCTAAATTGATATTGCTCTCCAATCCTTCGAGTTTGTACAATGAATTAGGTGATTGATTGAACAAGTCGATTGTAAAACGATGAGACTCGAGTCTTGGTGTCATTTTATCCAATGTTATAGCCGATTCCAACATCATCGATGTTGGAGTTAGGCTGGAGTGTGGTCGAGGAGGTAGGAATGGCATATGGGTTGATTGGAGAAAATAAAGTGTGGATGGATAAGAAGAAGAGATCTGAATCAATGATGGATGGTAGGCGAGTTCGTATCGATCTGGACATGGCAATACATCGTAATGAATGAGTGAATCATTTCGTACCGATGGATGGTGGGTATCCGTGTCGATAATTTGACCATGGTCATTCATATCGATGCGAAGTGATTGATGCAAATGCTGGATCTGGTGATCGATACGAACTAGAGGCTTTGATCGACACGAACAAAGTTTTTGGGTGACCGATACGAAATGCCGTTCTAAGATCGATACGAACTACTGCCAATCATAACCGATATGAACTCATCCCTAGTGATTGATCGAAGTATATACTGTGATGGATACGAATTCTTTCTCAATCGAGCTTCTGACTCCGGCAAGCTTAATTCCTGCATACCAGGACTTAACTGTTAAACTGCATACTTGACTGCCCTTCGAAGCTCGTCGATGGAACTGTAACTTAACAAAAATTTAACGAACTATAACTCGGATCGGTCTCTAAAGTCTGGATGGCATAGTTGTGACGGTCAGCGATGACGGTCACTCTAGTTGAATTTCGAAGTCTTATTGTTGTAATATTCTTTCAAACTCAATAAAAAATTTCAAGTAATATGTAGCACTGCACCGTGCATTCACAAACTTCACACTAGGGAACACACGGGCTTATTATCGTCTAATGATGTTTATTGATAAGTTGATTAGCTATAGAATATGCATGTTCGCAACAACAAGAAACTCAAAGTTCATCTCTTCCAATAATGGACGTGCCGACCATCGTGGCCGAGGTCATCGATCCAGTTTCGGACGAGTTGCCAGAAGAAACTTTTATTGTAAAACCACAAGTTTCTATGTCGTCCAACGTCTCTGAAGATATGTTGGGACGGATGTGCCTAAGACACGACTTGTCGTTGAATGACGCCTTATTACCCAGGCCAAGTGATAGACCACACGCTCCTCCGGAAGGGTTTACTTCCTTTAACAGCTTGAACGTTGTATTCATGGAGCATCTTTTTCGACCTCCGACTCCGATCGAAATCAGATATCTACTTAATGTTAAGAGTCGGGGAGATATTCCTTCGTTCACATTCCTGGAGGCAGTTAGGAACTGTCAAGTGGTGATGGGCTCTTTGACCAGGCTTAGCTATTTTAAAACAGAATGGTTCTATGTCCATTTCCCTCCAGGATTCGCCAGTTGATGTTTAGCCAGAAGTAAGTGTCACAATTTTCTTCTGTAATTCATGAATTTTGTCATAACCGATGTTGAATCTCATATCTTTTTTCCTTTTATAGCCGTATTTCCATGACCCGAGGGCGCACACATTAAAGAAATAGTACGGGTCGTTCAAGAAGTGCCGAGTGAAATCTGGGACATAGACTCAGTGCTAACTGATAGAAATTGAGGACCGTCAGGCTAATCGAGCGAAATCAGACATTATGCTTGAAGGAATGCTGAGGGCGCTTCGGTGAAACGGGCTAAACGTAGAACGCCTCGGATCGTAATAACCAAAGAGGGTGAGGAAGAAAGTACATTTACCGATGACGAACCCATAGTCGGGCTTCTGACAGCTCTCAAAGTCTTGAAGGAAGGAGAAAAGGCAAGGATGCAGCGCATAAGCGCCTTAAATCTTTGAGATGGTAATCTGTAATCGTGTCTTTGCCTGTTCCCAGAATTAGAATTTCAGATGCTCCTCTCTTGCAAGTGGAAAACCTTTTCGAAGGGCTTGCCGATATCCCAATCCTGGATTATGTGTTACTTCAACATGATGCCGGATTGGAGGAGCTTTAGAGTGCTTTATACTTAAGCGAGTCTCTTCCCACAAGCATGGTCGACATTTCTAGTTGGTCGGGGGGTTGCACATATGTATACACTTCATGGCACTTGATTTCCGATCACAAGCTTTTTACTTCAGGAGATTACTAACTATGCTCTTCTTTCTTCTATATAGATTCAATGACCAGAAAAACTTCTATGTTGGGAAGTCTCTGCTCTGCGCAACAATCATCAAGCTCATATTATGAGTCTCGTAGGAAGGACGATGATAGAAACCGCGACCGTAGTCATTCGAGCCAAGAACGTCACGAGAGAGAGAGAGGGATAGGGATTATAGACATCGATCCTGATCGCATTCTCCTCCTCGAGCACCCACACAGCCTTCGAGCCTTGGAAAACAACCGGTAGAGCCTCCTCACCAAAAACCATCTTCTCAGACTTCTAGGCTAGAATCACAACATCGTAGACATGAGGCTGAAACTCCCATTGTTGATGAGAAAGCTATCACTAAGCCTATTGGGGAAGGGGCTATTAGAATTGCTCGGTTGAAGAAATTTTTTCCAAAATTATGCTTTGACGGCTTCGTCTTCCCCCCTCACTTAAAGAGAATTCCATCGGAAGTAGAGCACACAATGCATGATTATTTTTGTGATATCTACACTCAGTACAAGGAGTGGGAGAAGCTATAGAGAAAGCATTAAAGGTGGACTTTGAGCTAGCGAATACTATCGAGAAAGTAGAAACCGAGCTCGCTCAAAAGGACCGGATAATTTAAGTGCTTAACGACAAAGCCGAATCCTCTCGAAAATCAGAAATAGGGGCCATCCAAAAGGCTGATGAGGCTAACTTAGTGATGGAGAGGATGCGGCAAACACATTTTGCCTTGGTGGAGGAGATGGGCTACCGAAACACCACTGTCATAATTGAACGGGATGCTGCTCTTAAAGAACTTAACGAGCTCAAAGCCAAATTTTCCAAAATTATCAAGGAGAGAGATGATGCAAGTAGTGCAGCCGAGGAGGCATGTCAACAGGCCGTAATGCTTTGGGACGAACGAGATGCGGTTACGGCTAAGGTCCAAGAGGTGGAGACTAAGGTCGAGGAGAAGGTCCAAATGGCAGAGTCCAAGCTAGAGGCTGACATTGAAGATCACCTCATTACCTATCATGCTAACGTCTTAAGGCATAAGAACCTTGCTTGGCTCGTTAATTATCTGGCACATTCATACATCGCCTGGGGCTAATTAATAGAAGATGAGAAGGCTGCCAATCATCACGAATCGGTCGACGAATTCGAGCTTGAGAATCGAGTGTTGAACGAAGATGAAAGGAAAGTTCTCCATGATGTTATGATCTCGTATGAGAAGGGGAAGCTTGGCACTTAGCACTCGAAAGTTTGAGAAGGTTCAGGTGCCGAGCACCGTGACACAATTCCCGAAGCTTTTGTGCCGACTCAGCCTAAACCGACTTCTGCGATTGATTCTCAATCTATTCCTGCTTACAACCCGGATCAGCCGTAGATATATCAAGCTAGCAAGCAAATTTATGAAGCCATTCAGCCGCCAATAAGTCAAACTAAGGAAGGTACTCTGAACATTTCATATGCTTGTTTACGATCGAGAACTTCACTTGAAATATTTAATAATAGTTTTTCTTTGTCTCTCTCCAGTGATTGGAGCCACATCTGTCATACCTCCTAGAACTCATGAGTTGCATCATGAGTAGGAGGCGATTATTACGGAGGTAACCACGACATCAGCCATTGCACCTACAGATGATATACAAGGGAGCACACTTTTATTCGATGAACAGATGATGGAGGAGCTTCTTAGCCATCATAGTGACCCTTTCTCTGACTTGTCGTTTGTCATAAGTGGAGTAGCGCCAGCGACCAGCTCCTTAGTCCCAACCGCAAGCATTTTTGACGATGCACAAACACTTCATAAGGAAGAAATATACCCGAGATCAATGCTGAAATGGAAGCAGCTGCTTGGTCCAGCAGCTTCGGATGTGGAATAGTGGGCCCTCATCGGCCCTATTACAAATGATATCTCCTGGTGGCACTGTTGTCGACACAAGCGTGCCTATTCCACCTCCTATAATGGACCCGACCCTTCCGACTCCTCCTATTGGAGGTATTCCCATACAATTGAGTTCGAAGGAGGAAATCGATCTAATGCCTCCAAAAGGAGATCAACCACGGAAGGGCAAAGGATCAAAGAGGAAACTCAGTGGCAGCTCTAGTGGGTCTACGCCGAAGAAGAAACTGAAAAAGAAGAAAGGGTAGATATGCTTCTTCGGCTCATTTCTGAGTAGATAATAATTTCTTTAGCTTTTGTTGGCCGTGTATATATGCGGATTCAGCCCCATCTAGTAAGATTTTTGGAAATAACTTGTACATAAATTCTTGTTACATGTAATTGAAATGAAATTCTATTTTGTCTTCAACTCAATTATCGTTTATTTTCTTAAGTGTTTTAGCATTTGAATTCTTGTTCAGTAAACTTATGAAGTTTCGACCTTTGGATCGGTTTTTGAGTTTATTTGTTATGTCCTGGGATTATGGCTGTGAGTCGTGACCGGACACTAAGCTGAACTCCGATGCCGCACCGCTTCAGTCAGTGATCGACACTTAAGTTCTACCCTCAATTTCAGGGATGAGTTGTGAAGATCGACAACGATTGCATTTCACCTCCAATACATTAAGCTTAACGTCGTTGAATTGATGCTGAAACAAGTGAAGGTCGAGTGGTCGAATCACACTTGCTTATTTATTGATGATCACATCCACACTCTGGGGATTTGCATTTGTGCGTCGGCAGTTGGTCACGCCTGTTTAAGTTTTAAGTATATATCCATGCTCCGGGGACTTAAATTATTATATGGTTGGTCAATCACACTTGCTTAATACTTAGCTTTACGTCTGCATTCTGGGGACTTAGATGTTTGCGGTTGGTCAGTCACACCTGAGTTGTGTATATACTCTGACCACAATCTGGGGACTCAGAGTTGGGTTACGGATGATCGATTCGTATTCGGTTTGTGCTTAATCTCTAATCCACTCTCTAAGGATTTAGAGTTAGTCGATGTTTATTCTCCAATCCATGCTATGGGGACTTAGAATTAATTACGGTCGATACTCTGGTTCGCACTTTGGTAATCCAAAGTTAGTTGGCATTTGTACTCCAGTTCACACTTCGGGAACCTGAAGTTGGTTGATGTTGACACTCCAGTTCACACTCTGGGAATCCGAAGTTAGTGTTTATACTTCAACTTGCACTTTGGGGATTGGAGTTGATGTTTATACTCTAGCTCGCACTCTCGGAAATTAGAGTTGATGTTTGTACTCCAGTTCGTGCTCTGGAAACTTGGAGTTGGCCGACAGATGGTTAATCACGTCTGTTTAGGCGTTTGAATTTTGTTCGCACTCCAGGAATGATGGACTTATTAGGATCGTGGATGGTCGATTCACATCCACCTAGAGTTAACAAGCAAGGTCTTTAGATGGGTCGGTACATCCTCCTTAAACTTGGTCAAGTTACGGGCGAAGTTGTTAGGTGGATGGATCCACCCTCTTCGAAACCGCATTTATAAGTTTATACTCCAGCTCGCACTCTGGGAGACTGGAGTTAGTTAAAGGATTTTCGTGTATCAATCCTTTTTTGGCTACGGTATGGTGGCTTTCCCTTGAGCTCGGGTTTCACATAGTGGGTGGCCGGTCGTATCACAGTCACTCTATATTTGTATAAATCCCACGGTATGATGGAACTTAGCTCTTTGTGTATCATGATGGTTGTATGACACATTCAATAAATCATAGCTCTGGCTCGAAGAGATTGCATTTTATTTCTGAAATAAGAAAATATGGCAAAATCAGTTGCTTTATTACAAACTCAAATTTCGAAATGCAGAAACAAATTACTAATGAAAAGTAGGATAAATAAATAAATCATGTCATGTGTAGCAGCGAAGAAGACTTTCGATGTTCCAGGCTATTGGCAGAGTAAGACCATCAACGGTCACCAATTTAAATATGCCATCTCCGAGCTTTCTTTCAATCACATACGTCCCTTCCCATGTCAGTTTCATGTGTGAAGGAACCGGGTAGATTCTTTTGAGGACGAGATCGCCGAGTTCAAAGGTTCGAGGTCGGACCTTGGCATTGTATAATCAGGCGACTCGACTTCGGTATGCGACTACCCTCAAATCAGCCTCTTCGCGCTTCTCATCAAATAAATCCAAGGATTGTACAACGAGTATGGCATTTGTCTTCAGATCATAGTAAATCACCAGATGAGAAGGTACTTCCGCCTCGACTGGAATAAAGACTTCTGAACTATAGGAAAGAGAGAATGATGTGTGTCCGGTCGTAAACTTGTGGGTTGTTCGGTATGCCCATAGAGCCATAGGAAGTTCATCGACCCACTTGCCCCCGGCCTTTTCCAATCTTTTCTTCAGAATAGACTTTATAACTTTGTCCACAGCTTTATCCATTCGGTTGAGGGTGTGCAATTGCAGAGAACTTCTTCTGAATGTGGAATCGCTGATAGAAATTCTTGAATTCAACATTATCGAATTGGGTTCCGTTATCAGTGATGATGGTATGTGGGAGACCAAATCGGCAGATAATGTTGCAGACTACAAAGTTGATTAATTTCTTCGTCGTGATTGTAGCAAGGGGTTCAGCTTCATCCCACTTGGTAAAATAATCAACCGCAATGATAGCGTACTTTGCACACCTTTGGTCAAAGGTAGAAAACCAATAATATCAATGCCCCAGACTGCAAAAGGCCATGGGCTGACCATCTGGGTTATTTCGATAGAAGGGGCTCTAGGAATCCGAGCGTGTTTTTGACATTATATTTTCCAGCGTAATCCGATGCATCACGATTCACAGTCGGCCAATAGTATCCATATCAGAGTACTTCCTTAGCAAAGGCTTACCCTGGTGTGATCACCACATTCTCCTTCGTGTACATCATATAATACTCGTTTAATTTCATCGTGAGTGATATACCAGAGTAGAGGAACAGAATATCCTCTTATATACATGACTTCACTCTGAATAGTGAACCATGAGGCTTTTCGAAGAACTTGTCTTTTCTCACTCTTGCGCTCTTGCAGTGTAACATGCTCAAGATAATTTTTGAACAGAATCATCCATGACTCCTTATCGGGAACAACTTCAAATACCCCATCTGTATCCATTCCATTAATGCTTGGAGAAGACAATGTTTCTATAGGAACGAGTCCCATTTGTTGTGCTTCACCTGTGTTGGCTAGCTTTGCCAATGAATCAACATTCTGATTCCGCTCTCGGGGGATGCAGTAGATTGCATAATAACGAACCGATTCAGTATCTCTTAGACCGAGCTAGTTAAGCAGCCAATCTTCGATCTTTGGCCTGGTATTCCCCTCGAACTTGACTTACGACCAGTTGCGAATCACAATAAATCTCCACGGCAATGACTTTTAAATCCCGAGCCAGTCTCAATCCTGCAATTAAGGCTTTATACTCAGCTTCGTTGTTGGTCGCATGAAAATCAAACTTCAAAGCATAGCATATAGATCGACCTTCAGGTGTTTCAAGTAGAACCCCGGCACCTGAGCAATGATCATTTGATGCACCATCAGTATGCAGCTTTCAATTATATTTGGGAGATTCACTAGTTTTAGGCAAGTCCTCTGGGATGGTAAATTCAGCTGTGAAATCTACTAGGACTTATCCTTCAATGGCTAGCCTTGGAGTGTAGGAAATATCAAACTGACTTAGCTCGATGTTCCACTTGAGTAACCTCCCAGACGTCTCAGGCCGTGTAAGGACTCGTCGTAACGGCTGATCGGTGCAAATAGTGATAAGATGAGTCTAGAAATACGGATGGAGCTTCCTTGAGGCAATAACGAGACAATCAGCCAATTTCTCTAACTTCGGATAATTTCTCTCAGCTCCGGTTAGTCATTTGCTAATATAGTAGACCGGTTTTTTCACTTGATCTTCCTCTCAAACTAGGGTAGCACTGATTGCTTTTTTTAATATCACCGGGTAAAGGTACAATTTCTCGTGATCGATAGGCTTCGAAAATATAGGCGGTGTGGAGAGGTGCTGAATTAGTGCTCAGAATGCGCCCTCACATTCCATGGTCCATTCAAAGAGAGGTGTTGAATTAGTGCTCAGAATGCGCCCTCACATTCCATGGTCCATTCAAAGTTTCGTTTCCCTTTTCAGATCAGATCGAAGAAGGGAATGCATTTGTGAGTGGATTTTGAAATGAATCTGCTTAGCGCTGCTACTTTCCCATTGAGGCTCTGGACTTGCTTTATGGTTCTAGGAGTCTCAAGATTTTTGATTTCCCAGATCTTCTTGGCATTGGCTTTAATTCCTCGAGTGCTGACGATAAACCCCAGGAATTTTTCGGATGCGACCCCGAAGTGACTTTTCAATGGATTGAGCTTTATTCTGCATTCTCGAAGGATATTAAACATTGACTCCATGTCTTAAATATGATTGTGGAGAATTGTGACTTCTGGCATGTTTTCCACGTATACCTCCATGGTTTTCCCAATCCGGTTGGCGAATATCCGATTAACCAATCGTTGGTAAGTTGCATCAGCGTTCTTGAGTGCAAAAGGCATAATTTTGTAGCAATAAAGTCCCAAATCAATCCCAAATCAGTCATAAATCGTGTCCAGCCATTGGATCTACAAGCTGATAGATTCGAGGAAGTGGAAAACTGTCTTTGGGGAAAGCTTTATTCAACTCTGAATAGTCAAAGCACGTTATCCATTTCCCATTTGGCTTTTGGATGAGTATAAGGTTAAATACCCATTCTGGTATGATGCATCTCGAATAAATCCATTCGATTTAAGCTTATCTACCTCTTCCTTAAGGGAAGCTGATCTCTCTAGATCCATACCATGCCTTTGTTGCTTGATCGGGATGTACCGCGGATCAATGTTCAATGCACGGCTCGCGATGTCTAGGGAGATTCCACGCATGTCAGATTGTGTCCAAGCAAACACGACAAGGTTTTCTCAGAGAAATTTAACCAATTCCTCTTGCATTTGTTGGCTTAATTGAGATCCAATCTTTGTTGTTCTAGAATCATCGTTATCCTCAATCGGGACATCGATCGTCAGTTCTACCGGAGAAGCTTGACTATCTTTACTTTTATCTTCACTTTCATCATCTCTCAGGTCAAGGCCTCTTTGGAATTGGTTGGGGTGCCCGGGCCGGGGCCCATGCATCAATTGTCAATTCTCAACAAAACGGACGTACTGGGATTCCTCTACGTCCTCTCCCTTTTCTCTTCACTGCGCATCTCGCAGCGCAGCAACATGACAGGCTCTTCCAGCAGCCTGATCTCCTTGAACGACTCCCACTCCACGATCGGTGGGGAACTTTAGAATCAAACACCATGGGGAAATCGCAGCCCTAAACTCAGCTAGGGCCGGTCATCCCAAGAAAGCATTGTACGAAAAGTTGATGTCCAGCACAACAAATTGTAATATCCAGACTCTTCGGCATTCTCCGGTTCCTAACTCCACTGGCAATTTCATCACTCTAGTGGGTATGGTTGCACTTCCGTTGAAGCCACGAATACGGGACTGACAAGGCTTCAAATCTTCAGCCTCCATCTTCATCTGATCATAGGCTCGCTTAAACAGTTTATTAACAGAACTTCCACTGTCAACTAGGATCCTCTTCATCCAAGCAGGACCAACATGAGCTGATATGACAAGTGGATCAATAATGGGGGCTTCGACCTTGTCAGCATCTCTATCTCGAAATACGATGTCGTCAATCATCGTCTTCTGTTGTTTGGATGGAGCCTCATCTTCAAGACTACCACAACATTCGAAGTCCGCATGCCTAATAGAACTGGCATACGACTCCATTTCCTTCCAGCTTCGGTCTGTTGGATGAGGACCACCACTAATAGTACTTATCACTAACCTCCCGCCGGTATGAACGGGTTCCTCCGGTGTTGCCAGATTAGGTACATGATTCTGATTTGATGGGCCCGCACCTCAAGAGTGCGGCGCCCGCACAAACTGCTATAACTTCCTTTCCCTTATCAAATTTTCAATGAGATCTTGCAGGTGACGACACTCATTCATGTTATGGCCGTAGCTATTATGGAATCTACAAAACTTTCTCGTCTAGATTTGCTTCTCTAATGATCGTCTTGGGGTAGGTTTCTTATATTAAATGGTATTACAAGTCTGTAAGTACATATTCTCCAACGATGTATTCAAAGGAGTGTAATTATCAAACGTGGAGCCTTACGTTGTGGACTACGATTCTGATTCCTTTTCTTATTTCGATCTCCATTACCTCTCTGCTAATTCTGTTTATTTTGAATATTCAACTGCACTTTTCCGTAACTCTCCCCAGATTGTTTAATTGCTAATTGCTATAGATTACTTCAACATTGGGCCCATCGTCGTCCTTTTTCCTAGGCTGTTTTGCATCCTTCTTTCTCAAGAATTGGGCTGCGTTGGAATAGAAACAATCCAACGACGTAGGAGTCTTTCCAGCCAACCAGTTTTCGAATTCAAAATCAGGATCAATTCCCTTAGTTAGTTCCATCAGAATAGAGTTATCATTGGAATTGCTAATCATTGCACATGCGGTATGAAATCTTTCTAGATAACGCCTGAGTGTCTCTTCAAGAGCTTGAGTGACACTAGATAGAGTGTTAACATCCTTCGGTCTCGTTACATGCATCCGAAACTTCTCAACAAACTTTGCCGCCAACTGATCAAAACATGAGATAAATCAAGGTGGTAGATGGGTAAACCACATGGTAGCTATGCCTCCAAGAGAGATTGTAAAACTTCGGCATTTAACTGCATCTTTAGCTCGTGCAGCATTCCTCAACCATTCGTATTTCAAAATATGTTGATTGGGATCTAAGCTTCCTTCATAGATGGGTAGAGTTGGCATCCTGAATCGCTGAGGTGGTACAACATAAAGTATGTCATCAGTGAAAGGGGTATGACTTCGGGAGATTCTCCATTCAACATTAGTAAGACCCTGACTTTCATGGATCATCTGACATATCATCGTCGGTATATCTGGCATCTGGACATTTTGGGAACACTAGGCCAAGGTGTGGTCGGGTTCCATAACTCGAGGCTAGGTCGGACGTGGTCGACAGTCCAGGTTTGACCTCCTTGGTTCTAGGTCTTCAAGGATGTAAGGTTCGAGAGTATGCTAATGTTGGATCGGAACTGTCCTATTTTGGGCAACTCCCGGTTCAGCAGCAGTTGCGGTAGCTACGTTGTTTGTAACATAATACGGAATAGTATCTCCTTGGAAGGAGGGTCCATTCTGATGGCTAGTGGATGGGCCAACTCTTGGTTGCCCAAGGCTCAGTGTGTGCTGATGTCCAGTAGCTTGGGTCTAACTCCCATCTAGTCGTGGGTGCATAGATCTGTGATGATAGTCTGAAGAAGCTGAACTTTTAGTAGATGAATAAGAAGCCTGATCCCTCCTGGATCTCTTACACCTTTAGCGATTCAGCTAATTGGTCAATTCTGCGTTGACACGCAGCTGTTGAGCAAGTTGCTGACAGCTCTATGTCAGCTCTTGCATTAGCATGAAACTCTTCCCTAGTGATAGGGCCTGGTGGATCTGAGGGTCCGTCGGCATTCTGATCAGTTGGAGGTAGTTGCATAGGATTCTATCGATCCCATCCTTCTAGATCTACAGTAGTAGAGGTGGTCCTTGTGTTTACCTTGATGAATAGAGAAGCTCTTTGCTAGATCTGGTGCAAATTTGAATAGGATGGAAGAATTCTGAACTTGAGATCTGGATCTTCTTCTTAGATTTATGCAATCCGATATCGATAGTAGATCCAATGAGAAGGAGAAAAACTGTGTTTTCTGAGCGAAAGCACCAAAGTGTTTGTACCAAAATTGGGCACAACACTCTTTGGAAGTATTTGAAGAGATAAAATGAAGAAAGTAAATGTAAAAGAGGATTATCTGACAAACATTTTAAAAACAGATAAGAAAAACATGCAGAAACACAGAGATTTATAGTGGTTTGGCGTATGGCCTACGTCCACTAAGACATTGATGATTTTATTAATGTTTTCTTTCTTATTACAACTGATTACAGTGGATTACAACAGTAAATTTCGAGTACAACAGTGATCTTGGAGTGCAAAAATGATTTCGGCAGAGTCTGGACGTATAAGAGTAAAAAGTCCTCTTTCTGTAGACTCTAGGATGCTATTTATAGGTGTAGGATGCAAATATCTCGCTCAAATCTCAGGAATCCTCTTCTGGCATGTGGGTGAGTCTATGCGATCGATTTAATGTAATTTGCACATGATCTGGGACCGATACGAACGAGCTTCGTATCGATCAAAACTTCATCCAATTAAGTCGGGATCGATTGTGAATGTTGCCGAGGTTGTATGTAAGCTCATGTGAAAATTTGGTGGCATTTGGACTTGTAGATTATGAGTTATGATCGATGCAAGTTTGGACTTTTCATTTGTCGTTCTCTTTATATCGATGTTGTTCGAATCAATCATTTCATATCGATGATCGTGCACGTGATGCCAGTTGACATGGCACTTGCTTTCAGGATCGATCTGAAGTTTTGTGCCAAATCGATCGAGTCTCCCCAACATTTGCGCCTTGTTCGTATCGATCTAACTTGGTCTTGCTCGTATCGATCGAAGTTGTTCTGTTCATATCGATTGTCGTGGCCTTGTTCGTATCGATCGATGTTGTTCTGTTCTAATCGATAGTCGTGGATTTGTTCGTATCGATACTCATAGGCTATTTCGTATCGATAGTAAAGGGCCATTTCATATCGATAGCCGGAGGTTGTTTTATTCGTATCGATCGTTAACCGATCGATACGAACTGTGTGATTGGGATCGATGCGAATTGACTCCAATTGATCGATACGAAGTTGAACCAATTTGATGGATACGAACAATTGATAACGTGACGGATACGAATGACAGATAACGTGACGGATACGAACAGATGGATGCGTAATGATGGATACGAATAGATGGATGCATGTGAGTTGATTTCTTTAGATCGCATCGATCGTACCTTGAGCATACTAACTCTGGTTGACTTGAAATTTGGAATGTTGGCTTTTATAGCTTTGTTTGTCGTGTCATATCAATTGTTGCTTGATCTAGACTTGGACAAAATTTACTGACATGCTTAGGGAAACTGTGTATAACTGGTCTTTGGGACAAAATGTCTTTTATCTCCGGTCAATTCATTGGTGGCATGGCCTTGCCAAAAGGCGAGATAACACAAATTTTTTCATCTGAAATTTTGAATGGTGAAAATTTAGTCTTCGTTTAAATATGTAATCAACTATTCTTTAGTTTAACTCCATAATAAAAGTTGTATATCACTTCAATAATATAAATGTTTACTCTGGGCAAGCTCGTTTAAGTTTACATATTTTTATTTTTCGCGACAAATGGTCTAGCAAAAATCAATAACTTCGTAGAGCGCACGTCACATATTTTGGCGCATTACAAAGCATAAGCAACACTTAATTCGGCCACTCAATCATGTTCTCTATTCCTGATATAAAGTTCGCTTTCCCAAAATGAACCCTGCGAATGTTCTCAAAATCCTGCTCGATCTCTCATCAAACCCCAAGCCCAAACTTGGTAAATTTGATTATTTTATCTTATTTGACAAGGCTTATGGGTTAATCTTGATGTTGATTTCCAGCCGTATTAATTGATATTAACTTTTTCATAGGGTTTACGGTTGATTTTTTCATGCTTTTCTTAGAAATTTAAGGTTAGTTAATTTCAAATAGTAAATTTCTTTTATCTGCTTCAACTCTTTATTGCTTATTAGTTGTTTTCCGTCATGATTCCCTAAGATATTGAGTTAGGAAAGTAAAATATTTTTCTTATTTGTACTTAAATCATTCTGTGTTTGTTATTTTTCCAACTCAATCTTCTAAACAATGTTATGTATATGTTGCATCTTAGTACTTAAAACATATCTGGATTTTAGAGAATATATATGATCCTATGGTTTGTGTTTTGAAGTTTGCTGAGCTGGGATAGGAAATATTTTTTGTGATGCACTAAATGGTAATATCAAATTATTATTCAACTCACACACAACTTTAATATAATTTTTTAACACAATGTAGATTTTTAATGAGTTGTATGCTCATTTGTGAAAGTTGTTAGCATTAATATTATTTAATGGTTATTATATCTGATATTCAATTATTTGAGGAACTTTCTGTTGCTTTGTATTCTTAAGATACTTTATTGGTTGTCAATTTCTGACAAAACTTTTGTTAACATGGGAAAAACTATTTCAAGGGGTGACTGCCTTTAATTTGGATTAAGGACCATATTTCATGCAAAAGCATATGATGGTAAATGAAATTTTAATATAATAATTTATATTTATATTTTCTGACATATTACTGATAAAAAACTTATGATGTTTTAAGCACATGAAAAAGATAACCCGTTCATCAAAAAGACTGCAACCATCACCTGTAGACAATATTGGTGTTTAGGAGGGTGACAAACAAGATTTGTGCTTAGAAGCTTCACTTAAAGTAAAATACAAAGACAACAAACAATGCTTTAGTTTGTTAATGTTATGTTTTTTTCTTTTTTGTATTTAAAGTTTATTCAATTGTTACAGAAATCAAAAGGTGCTAGAAAATGGACAAACAGACCACAGCCTTTTCATTCAAATTCGACCTTGCTTAAAGATGATAATATTCAAGAGTACGGTTTAAATGATTCACCATTGTCAAATGACACACTGGAAGAAAATAACCATAACAACAAAGACAACAACCCTGAAGTCAAAAGGAAGAAACGTGGCATAACCAAACTCAAAGGTTTAGGAATCTAAGATGCATACTGTGCAGGCATGGATGTAGATTTCAATGAAAAGGAACGGCTAAAAAGTGATAATTCTGTAACATTGGCCTCTTTCATAGGTACATTAGTTTGTGATAAAGTTTTGATACTTTATAATGACGAGAGAAAGCTTCCATCGGATCACAAAGACAACCTTTAGGCACTTGTGTTGTTAGGTTCAATATTCGCTCTCATTTTTTCCCTATAGGAACGCATGTTCAGTTTTGGTAGCTTGTACTACACACAACCATATCCAGTAATTTATGCAAGATTAAAATTGATAAGTTGAACAAACGATAACCATCAAGTTAGATTGTATCACTACATTCCCATTACCATTTAGCAATACATTAATAAGCCAAAAAGAATATACTTAGTACGATAAATATCATTATATACTATAACCGTGTTCATACAATGTGGTTAGTTTGTTATTTGCATTACAAGTTAAAATGTAAAACATTTACAAGTTTTTTTGTTTGATAAGATCAAACAGAATAAATATATGCATGTTTATTTATGTGTATATACATATACCAACATGTGTGTGCACATACGCTTAATATTCTATTTTATGCTGATTTTGTACTTGATGTTTGTTACAGCTAAAATGCAATTTGGATGAAACACATAAGGACTACATATTGTAGAAAATGTCAAACTCTTTGAGAGAGTATAGATGCCTTGTTGGGATTGGTGTGGCTGTAGCTCAACTACTGGGCGAGGATGAAATCAGAGAAAAATGCTGAGTTAAAGCCTTTAAATTTGACTTATCGTGAATGGAAAAAATTCATAAACAACAGAATTTTGGGAAAATTTCAAGTAAGTTATAACCATCCACCAATTTAATGCTAAAACATGGTTTTGTTAGAGATGAACAAATAGTTATCACCAATGAGTATCAGTATTAGCAATAAAGTGAAAAAAATCTTTTGATATAGGCTAAAAGCGTTTTGATGAAGAAAGTAAGGGAAAAACATAATCAACCACACACGATAAGTCGGCAAGGTTATGCAAGACTAGAGCAAAAATTGGTAAATTTATATTTTTGTACTTCTGTAGTTAATATAGTTTGATTAATACATATATTTGTCGAACGATCACTAAATCATTTTATAAATTAAATGCAGAAGAAATAAAAGCCAGAACAAGAAATAACTAGATTCCTCTTGTGTACCGAAGGGCGCTTAACCAAGGACTGAAATCCCACAAATAAAGCTGTTAAATAATCGATGGTAAGAAAAACATGGATAGTAACATAGAATAAAACAAAAGTAATATTAGATCAAAATAGCATGTTAATATATTTTTAATCTTAGGCTAAAATAAATGATGTAATATCAATAAACTGTCTTAGTAACCCTTCATATTCATCATGAATAATAATCGTTTTATATTCTCTAGAAAAAATGCAGAAGTTAAATAGGTTACAATCCAAAAATCCAAGACCATCATTGAAAGGCGATGTCCTTTCAAATGTTCTTGGTAAAGACCGACCTAGTAAAGTAAAAGGGCTTGGATCCGCAGTTACAATGTAAAAATTAAAAGCTCAATCACATACAAATAAAGTGATGCTTGCATTAGGAGAAAATTTGAGGGCACCTGTAGCTAAAGTGGATTTACTTATGCAGGCAAGTACTAGAGTTTTTGTGCACACTTTTACATAATTCCATGGTCTAATTTTCTATGATTATCATGTTTATGACAATCAAATCATCAGCAAATAATGCACACTCTCATGAGTTTGATAATTCCATGGTAAATGTGCAAAATATCATCTGTTATACTTTAAATTGCTGCCGTTTGGTGAACAAACTTCTTAGAAAAAATGTAGTCCAAATAGTCGAACGATGCTGAAAACCATGTTAGCTAAGGAAAAATTGAAACGACTATTTCACAAGATCCAGCGATTGGAACCAAATGCAAATTGATGAGCTGGTATAAAAAGGGGATGTGGTGGCTAAAGGTGTAATTTTCTCCACAAATCCTTATGATATGGCTCACTTCAAATCTCTAGGACTTAATGCTTAGAAAGTTTCTGTTGATTATGCTAAGGATAAAGAAGCTTATTTGTGGCGAAGTACGGATGAATTTAAAGCTGTTGGAGATGTTGTAGGATCTACAGTTTCTTGGAGCAAAGAGTTCATTAGTTTAGATGTTTCTTAATAATTAACGAGTAATTTAGTTTCATTATGAAGTAGTTAAAATTAGGATGTTTGATTTTGTAATTTCGCTCTTTAGAATGTTTATATTGTTTTAAAGCTTTAGATGTTCAACCAACTATTTTCATAATTTTTTTCTAGGTTCGTACAATTATTTGTTCATGGATTGTCTACTTTAGTTAATTCTTCTCATTAAGGTATTATGTTTTAGCATCAATTCCCATTGTTTGCGTATTTAAATGTTTACACGGCAGACTAGAATTATGATGCGATTCTTATGCATTTCACTTGATATAAGTCCAAAATATTAAAAGATTGTAGATAGTGACATCATAAAGGTGATTTCATACAACTTGTGTCATTTTTACTCTATTTTAGAATAACCAGTGCATGTGGTTTTCTTTACCTTGTGCAACCTGTCATAATACAAAGTTAGTTAACATTTACTAATTTTAAACTACAGGACGTAGGAGCTCAAACAAAAATACAATATGACTGAGCAACTAATTAGGAAGAGTACAAATTGTGCCATTCATTTTGGAAAACAAACAACCATTTAGTGCCTATAAATTTGATGAATGCATTTATTCAAAAAGCTTGCCTACAAGGTAATATTTAACTTAACCATTTAATATGGTATTTGATTAAGTTGTATTCTTCACTCTTGTTTTGTTTTAAATTATGCAATCTTGGTTTTCAAATTGTGAAACTTATAGTAACTATGATTAATTGGGTGGATATAATTTTTTACCCCTTGCAATGTACTTCAACAAATTCCAGCATCGGTTCTAAAGTAAGAGCAAAGAAAAAGCTGTGTGATTAAATTTCACAGTCTGCGATCGATTGGAGAAAGTCCACCTTAGTTTGTTTGAGACTTCTTCTCTTCTCTACACAAAATTAATCTTCTTTAATTTGGTCAAACATAATCATAGTTTTGTTCTTTTACCTACAAATAGATGTTAGATAAATATATCATAACTCTTCATACACTATACAAAAAAGGAGAAAATCAAAAATTCAAATTGAGTAGTGAGAGGTTCTGGTGTAATAGATGGTGATCTTTCTATTTTATTATCTTTTACATTAAACACAATTTTTTTTCTATTTCTAAACATATATTTCAAATTTGTGCTTTAATTTTCGTATTCGTTATGCAACTCATAATCAAGTTTTTATACCAATTATGACATATAATGTAAAAAAATATTATAAACAATTTTACTGCTCTTCACTCTACTTTTTGTTTTGTGTACATATAAAAAAACACAAGTTGGAGATATTAAACTAAAATTTGCATGCTATTACAAGCCAGTGAAAATTTAATAGCTTGTTAACTTTTATCAAAATTATGATTATGGAAAAGGAAATTCTAAATAATAGTATGCAAATTTTCTTTACACGTATTGAGCTATTCGTATTTCTAGAAATTATTAGGCGAGTGCACTTATTGATTGGGTCGCTATAATGTTATAATCTAATTCAGTAGAAGGGCAAAGTAGTTAGAATGACTGAACTCATTCCTTGAACATATGATTTCATTTATTCCATGCATACTTTACCATTTGAATACCATATGGATGGTTATCTTTTAATAAAAACTTAAGGAAACAAAAAATTTCCAACCTTGGTGCTACAATTTTCAAGAGATAAAAATTGATCTCCATTGATGGTGTTCTTTATTTTCAAAAGAAATTTTGTGCTAATTTTTTTGTATCGGTATTGAACCTCTAACATTTTCTTCTTCATATATTGCATACATGCATACTATGTTTACCATTTGAATACGTCATGAATGAAGATCCTTTCTCTTAAAAGAAATAGAATATTTTTTTTCTTGATTAATTTTGCCTTTTTTAGAAGAATTAATCGACTATCATTTCTAGTATTATTTAATATTGTGAAGAATGTAATTAATGATTTATTTTTCCTTGAATTATTTCCGTTTTAGCAATTGTTCTAACTTTCTTCACTCACAATCAAATTTACACAACTGGTTTGAAAGTTTACACACACACACAGAAGAAATACGGCTAATATTCAAAATAAATGGTGAGATACCACTAAACTAATGTTTGGATATGATATTTATTTGTATTTGTGGTCCAATGAATGTTATGACGTTAGTAAAGACAGTATTTACTAGAAAATTCTAAAGCATCTTCCACTATTGGATTGGGTAGACATGGTTGATGCACACATGATCTTTAGACCTGGAACTGTGGAAGGGGCTCAAGGTAAAGGTTTGTGGAACCATATAAGTATATTGTATGTATATGTATGTGTATGTGTATGTGTATGTGTATGTGTATGTGTATGTGTATGTGTATGTGTATGTGTATGTGTATGTGTATGTGTATGTGTATGTGTATGTTATCATGGTTGGTAGATTTTACTAGATTTAAATTTCAAAATACTTTAATTCTTCCAACTATGGATTTTGTTTTACCTTCAACTATTTTGTTGTTTGAGTATTTTTTGTCCTTGTCAATCATTGATGAACTTTCAGCCAGATTACAATGATTTTTTACTGCCTTGTAGTTACATCAATAACATACATACATCTTATTTAAAATAAAATTACAAATGTACTCCTCCATGCTACTGAATCATTTTAGCAGTATAATTTACTAATTCATATGGACCATGATATAAAAAAGTTACTAGCTACCATTGAGCACGGGTTGTCAATGTTCATGGATAGTTGTAATATAGTTTATTTTATTGATGTACTTACAGATCTTTGCTACATTTAATAAATATAAGGTTTTGTTGTTCATTTTTAACTTTAATTTTTTGCATAGATGTAACAACCCAAAATTTAATCCTTAATAATTAACTTGTTTATTAACTAATTAATAAAATAACTTTGTGAAATTATCATAATTGAGTCACGAGAGTTGCACCATTGTGTTTGTGGTAATTTTATGGTCAATTTCCATATATAGAACATCAGAATCCAAGCTAAAATAAACGAGATATGAATTAAACAAAATAAGCAGAAAATAAATAAATAAATATATACATCAGGTCGACCGGCCGGTCGACCTGGGCACAAGGGCAGTCAACCCGCCTGCCTATTTTCATGAACGAACGAACGTTCATTCGTTCGAATGTTGAGCATGTAATTTGCATTGTTTAAACTGATCTGGTCTTCCTATTCTTGCATCCGATGGCTCCAATTCAGCCTACGACGTGGTTGCATCCTATTCAATCGCTAAATCCAACTATCTGAGATCCATTTCTACCCCTATAAATAGAACTCTAGGCCTAACCCTTTTTCTCATTCTAAGATTTTCTCCAATTGGGTTCACCTATTCAGGAAGGACCCTAAGCGGATTAATTTTTCAAGGAGGAAATCGTTTTAAATAAAATATTTAACAAATCCAAGTGGATTCGTGAAGGCCTAAAGGGAAGAGCTAAGGACCTGAGGTGAGTAATTGTAATTGTTTTAAATTTCTTTAGGGTTTCCAATAGTTGCAGTTTTACTATGATTTTTGGAGTAACATTTTTAGTAATTTATTTATAGTTTTTAGAATTATTTTCAGTAAATTGTAGTTTATTTCTGGCTTTTCCATTTATTTACTGTATTTTAGTTTATTTACTGTTATTTATGTGTTATTTACATCTTCTTCTTACGCCTTGGATTTCCTTCTAATTTTAGTTTTCTTTATTCCTTCTCCTTCTTATTTGCGTATGGATTAGAATAGAATCAACGTGAAATTGGATTAAATTATAAGAAATCTGAAATAATGAAATATAAGATGTAGATTATAAAGACTTTAATATGAATGGAATCGGAATGAAATTATGCCTAACTATGATATCAATTGGACTGAATTAAAGAGATTGGCCTATTTATAACTTATAACTAAAAAGAAGAAAGGAAGAAAAGAAGCTTATTTTCACACTTAGACTTTGGGTTAAGTAATAAGCATGATTATAACGTGGTTATAATAAGAAGTAGAACATAATAAGGCTTATTTTAAGACTTAGGATAAATTAATAAGCACAGATAGTAAGAACAAGAGTAAAGGCTTATTTAATTAACTTATCTGAGTTAAAAGCAAAGAATCAAAGTAGGACCTGTACCAAATAGCATTCCAATATTATTTTCTATGGGTACAGTGTTTGACATAAACCTAAAGTGAGACGAGGGGAACGCTTATGTTAGTAGTGGTAGTAATTGGTCAATATAGAGATGTTCAAATCACAGGGATTTGGACAAGGGCGCTATTAGATATTGTTTGGATGACGGGCCAATACCGACAGCATTCCCCTATATTTTCTATGGATATGGTGTTTCACATAATCCTGAAGTGAGACAATGGGCACGCTTATGTTGAGTCGAGGTAATAATACGACACAATAGGTGGAGCAACATGTAGCATGAGCAAGGTGGCTGTTACACATGCGACTTCCACTTCAGTGCTCAGTAATCGCTATGATTTTCAAGCGCTTAGTATGCGCATCTTTCGTTGACACCATTGCCTTCTATGTAGGGAGCTATGTATCATCTAGTCCACACTGAGTGCTTTGTGTATCTTTCGCAGTTACCATTGGCTGCTTTGTAGGAAGTTATATAGCGTCTAGTCCGCAGTAAGGTCAATGGAGTAGCAGATCGATCAAATGTTAGAATTAGGATTTCAGCTTAATTATAGGATTAGGAAATCAGCCTAATCAAGAAGCTATCAAAGACAAGTGCAAACAATCAAAGTTACCTATCTTTTCAATTGTAATAATTTGACCGTATTTTCCAGCTTATCTCTTTCCTATTTCCTTTGTTTCCTTTTATATATACTAGAATTATTGAAGAGTCTATTACTTTTACTTTGCTTAAAGATTCTAGTAGTTACTATTCACCAGGCTTTTAGTCTAATCCACTCCTCCATATTCCCCTTTTCCACCCATAGGCAATCAAGGGAGAGGGCAGTAGATTGCAGTTGCTCGAAGGTTTCTTGGAGAAGATTGTGCTATGTATTTCCATACTTTTATTTACGTTTTTCTTTCTTTGTACTAGCACTTAAGAGGGATATTTATTCTGATTTTTGTTGAGACTACGATTTTTTATTTCATGGGGCATATTAGGTTTTGAGACATGTATGTTGTATTTGGTATTTGACTTATTTGGTTTATGAAGCAATTACGAAGCTTTTGTTTTGAATAAGTTATTATTTTCGTTTCCGCTATTTTTACCTAGTTTTTCCTTGTGAATCTTGTGAGAAATAAGGATTACGGATCTTAAGGCTAGGATTAACTCTAGAGGGGGGTGAATAGTGTTAATAATGAATTCCTAAATCTTTTTCGATTTATGTTAATTTAGACACCGATGTATGCAATATGCAGACACAGATATGATCACAGAAACAATCACAGACACAGAAATAAAATAAAGGCAGTAAAGGAAAGAACACACCGAATTTTATACTGGTTCGGAGTTACCCTACATCCAGTCCCTCAACACAAGTACGGATTTCCTTTCAAAAGTAATTATACAATTACACCATCGGTTTCAAGGCTATGAGGTACACCCTCCTGAATTTCGATCCTCTAGGTAGAGATATTTGATTTCCGGGCCACAAGTTTACCCAATTGATTTACCAAGGATACAATCACACCTTTTCTTTCTTGATTTATTTTCAAGGCTACAATCACACCTTTTCTCGCTTAATAGATTACAAAGAAGTCTATAACTCTGAATAGCACTGAGAACCTTGTAGAGAGAGTGATAGAGAATCAAACTAGAAGTAATCGAGTTCGATTCAATGTTAATTTCGGTAGAGTAATGATAAGAATATGTATTAAGAAAAGTGGAAGAAGAAGAGGAGTGAAAAAACAGAAAATCTGATGTTAAATTCGTTGAAACTAACCCTATTTATAGAAGAACAACAGTCCATTCGTGAAGAGTTATGGCGAATATACACTTCTTTTGAAATTTAATTTTGAACTCAACTAATACCATGTCGACATGGGGTATATAAGCATGTCGACATCCCAAAGCATTTTTGGATGTTTTGATTTTCTTTGAAAATAACCTTTATCTTATATTTAAAACTAATTTAAACTTTATAAAAGTACTTGAATATAGTTAAAATTCATAAGTAAATATAGAGAATACTATATATAGAATTTAACTCTAATTTTATATTTTAAATCTAAGTATAAATATTTAAAAGTTAAATATATTATATTAAAAGATAGTTTAAAATCAGGAGTAATTTGACTTTGAAATTAAATATAATTTTGAGGCTAAAATTATTTAAAATCAGGATAGAGGGTTTTGAATCTTTTAAAAGGAAAGTTTTGAAAACATTTTGAAAGCAGGATATAATTTTGAAAATCATTTTGAATAAAAAGTTAGCGGATACAAAACAATGTTCCACTAGATTTTTCGTAGGTTCCATCCTACTTAGGGTTCCATCCAATTAATAGGCTCGAAGTGGATTCCATTCCATGAATAAATTGAATTTTAAGATGCCAGTGCTTTTCTATGAGTTTTAACAAAATTCCTAATAATAAAAAATACTTTACTTTGAAATCTTGAACTCTTGATAATCTTGATACACATGAGTCTTCTATCTTGATATCTTGAATCTTTATACTGTACAGTCTTCTTTCTTAGTACCTACATGGTTAAATCCTGCATATACATATATATTTAAACTTATAATGTTAGTATTTATATTTTATAAACTATTCTAAGGTTGTTATCATCAAAACCATCATTTCATGGACTAACAATCTCCCCTTTTTGATGATGGCAACCTTTGTTTATAAAATTTTACTTCTATCCTAATAACTACCCCAAAAACTAATAACTCCCCCTTAATCTATGCCTAACTACCCTATTTTATATTTCTCTCCCTTTGTCATCAACAAAAAAAATTCACTCCCCCTCATTCTTCAGTACCTGCATTGATAAACTATACAACGAAATATGTAGATTAAGAAATAATTATACTTATGAACATGATAACTAATCAAAGTCTATGTACATTTCAATGTGTGTCTATATATATGTCTATATATATATATATGTTTTATACAACAAATTTCAAACCAATATGAAGAAATCAATCCACACAGAGTATCAATCCAAACCAAATCAATTCAAGCAAATCAAACAAAGCAAACAAATAAAAATCAAACGTTCGTGGAACTTTCACCCATCCTTCTTCTCCAAAGATTGGATCTGCCTTAATAGCATCCCAATTATCATTGTCATTGGTGAGAGAGACATGAGGATGTGCTTCGTTATCATCCTTGTGCAGAGAGGAGATCATCCATCATATCGCATCGAAGTGCCTTTCTTGTTCCTTGATCATCTGCATTTGACTCAATTCTAAGTGACGCTGATTTTGTAGAATAAACAAGAGAATATTCTTGAGCGAATTAAGAGTTTCTTCAAAATTTTCGGATAGATTGTGAATAGGATTAGCCATAGTTGAATTTATGAAAGAAATAAAGGATATAGATGATAAGAAATGAATTTCAGTGAAGAATTCTAGAAGAAACAGGTATTTATAGGTGTAGAAATTCGTTTGAAATGAATAGACATTTGTTAGTTATTCAAATTTCAAATTCAAAATCAATTGTCATTTCTGACCAGTACATGTCGACATGGTCATATAGGGGATGTCGACATGGGTCAGCGAAAAATTATGACTAATTTGATTTTGTGAATAATTGTGTACATATATATTTATATACTATACTAAAATTTATTCTGGAGATAAGATAAGATAGATAAAAGAAAGGAAATTTCATTTCATTGCATGCTACAATAATACAACGATTAAGCATACAACAAACTACATGAACATTCGAAATAAAGCAAACTAAAACAAAAACAACAAGATATGAAAAGATAAGACTAGCTAGAGGATGATGAAGATGAAGATAGTCCAAGTTTCTTGCTGACTTTGAAAATTAACTTGTTCATTTTGGATGAAATTTTGTCCAACTTCTTGCTAACGGATCTTTTAAAAATCCGTTGATTCTCAACAATCTCTTTTGGTTTTTGAGAAGGGTTTTGGTGGATGGATTAGGAGGATAGTCAATGCTTTCCAAAGAGGTTTCACCTTCTTCTTCTTCTTCTTCTTCAATTTCCATTTCTTCCCCTTCTTCTTCTTCTTCCTCTTCCTCTTCTTCCATTTCCTCATGAGCCAAACGCTCTTCTTTTTCGGCAAGGGTCTCATAAGGTTGAAAAAACAAAAGGAATTTTCATAAGCGAAATGTTGGAATGGTTGAAAACTTTTCTAGAAACAAATTCTTCGCCTTTGAAATCCACTCCAAAATAGTTAAAAATCCGAGTGAGATAAATTCCATGGTATAAGGTATTCTCACCCATTTCAAGATTTTTAGGACGAAGTTCGTCCAAAATAACTTGCGCCCAATTTATGTCATAATTTCCAAAAATAGCAAAAATAGCTTTGCAAACTTTTGAAGTAGGATTGTTAAATTCCCCGATCTTGGGATCAAAGTATGTTGCAAAAGAAGATCGACAATTCTTGCCTTTGGTTGAAAATTTCGATTTTTGAATTCAAAATTATCAATCCCTTCGAAAATGTGATGAAATGTCTCACGATCATTTTCATCGATTTTAAAATTAGAAAGATCCATTCCCGTACGCTTGCAATTGAGAATGGTACCCCAAAGATCACAATTCAAAACAATTCTAGTGCCTATGACACTACTCCAAATTTCGTCCTCATTTCCATGATAAAATCCACGGTTTAAATTAGCATAGAAAATTTTGACAAGATTTGGATAGCAAACAAAATCATTTTGAGAGGCATCAATAAGACTAAGAACTCCATTGTTTGCAAAAAGAGAATCAAGTTCATAAGAAGAAAAATCTTGAAAAAAAAAAGCAAATTATTTGGGATGGACTTTGGCATAGTTAGCATAATTGATGTATGCTTTTATTGCCTTCGGATCATTGAATAATTGCTCTTTGATTTTTCTGGAAATTCTCATGGTGGAGGGGTTGCTTGAGGAAGCCATTAAAGTTGAGAGCAAAGAGTTTGAAGTTATGAAGAGAGAGTTTGAATTTGAAAATGAGAGTGAAAAGATATGATAAAAGATAGTGAATAAATAGATTCTCAAAGGACATATTCTCTGGTCAAAAAGTAGCTTTTCAGAGAATTGAATGAAGTGAAAAGGTGGAGGGAAATTCAAACATTTGAATTCAAATTTTTAAATTCAAATTCAGGTAGCCATGTCGATATCATGGTAGGGACCATGTCGACATGAGCCTTTGAATTTTCATGAATTGATTTTTCCTAAGTTCTCTAATATATATATAAATATTATTATTAGTAATGCCTATATATATCTGAAATATTATTAAACTTCAAGTATATTTCATAAAATATTATTATACTATTAAAAAACAATAAAAATAATAATGAAATAATGAAATAATAATAAAAAAATAGAAAATAAATTTTAAAATTCAAACAACACACCAATTCAAAACCATTCAATCAAACAACCAGGCAACTAATTCTAAGCAAGCAATTTCAACCAATTGTATTCTAAACGTGTACCTTTTTCTGAGTCCATTTCTTTGAATTCATCTGAGTCATGAACAGCTGTGAAACACAAATTCGAATTATCTTTTTTCTGATCATTATGACTTGAGGACGAGTCTGAGTCATCTAGAGTAGCAGTAAACGCACGCTTCCATTTCTTTGCTGGATCATTGATCATAGGAGAATTTTTCCTATCTGGATATGGATAGTCTCTTTTGAAGTGGCCTGGCTTATCACAGTTGTAACATTTGTCATTATTTGGCATTCTTATAGTTGTTTCTCTTGAGATTATTCATCTTTCTATATTTCAGGAATTTCCTAAAATTTCTGGTCATAAAGGCTATCTCTTCATCATTATCGCTGTTTGAGTCTGATCCATCGGTTAATGCATTGAATGCCATTGATTTCTTTTCAGATGCTTTACTTTCTCTTCTCCCGATCATTTGAACTTCATACGACATTAGATTTTCAATTAATTCTTCTATCTTTAAAGTACTAGATTTTTCGTAGGTTCCATCCTACTTAGGGTTCCATCCCTTTAACAGGCTCAAAGTGGATTCCATTCCACGAATAAATTGGATTTTAAGATGCTAGTGCTTTTCTATGAGTTTTAACAAAATTCCTAATAATAAAAAATACTTAACTTTGAAATCTTGAACTCTTGATAATCTTGATACTCATGAGTCTTCTATCCTTATATCTTGAATCTCTATACTTTACAGTCTTCTTTCTTAGTACCTGCATGGTTAAATCCTGCATATACATATATATCTAAACTTATAATGTTAGTATTTATATTTTATAAACTATTCTAAGGTTTTTGTCATCAAAACCATCATTTCACGGACTAACAAATCTTAGTCTCTGTTAGTTTCAATTATACCTACGATGCACCACACCTTTAGATCTATCCTTTTGGGTATATTAAGGGATGTGGGGTGTTTCAATAGAGTTAACTATGATTCTTATGGGATATTTTTGACTCTGAATAAGCGTACTAATTTGGAATTATGATTTTCTTTTCTTTTTTCCTATTCGACTTGATTGCTATTCATATATTTTTAGGATATTATAGTACGTTTGGCCATGATATAGCTTTATAAAAGAAAAAAAATCAATTTTTATCCAGATTATTTTTTCCAATACAGTTTTACACCTCTAGCCTGGTCTAGGTTTTGAAAATCACACTTAGGACCCAAATAAACGTGGTCCGAAGTACCAAAGATCTAACAAGACACATAGTTAACCACCCATGATTTTAATTTCCTTTCATAACCTAAGCTAGATTACATTTAAAGGATGTTTAAATTAAATTCTGATGATTATATGGTACAAATTGTTTATCTCAGCCATTTTGATCAAGGTATGAATAGATTGCATCAATGTTTAATTCATTACTAACAACATAAATAAGTAGTACAAGATACCTATATCATGAAGCATATGCCATGTCCACTTCTGTTAAACTTTATCTAACGCATTTGCCAAACTGAGATTTCAACTATTTGTTATAGCTAGATAATATACAACCGGCATTTCAGCTTGAAATAAAACTCTGTTATTGACAACCACCCACATTTCACTATACACCCTTTAATTCTTTTAGGTTAGGATCAAGTTAGGACAGGGATCGGCTCCACATGTTGCCAAAACTATGCTTGCTCGAGAGAGGTTGGGCCCTTATTAGAAGGTTTGCTCCTTAATAATTTCATCTTTGTTTATTATGAATGTATAAACTTCATGAAATACATATTTTGTAAAATCTTCCTAAGTTGATTGTTAGAAGTAACATATGGTCCTGTGCAGCTTCAATGTATGTTTTTATTTTGATAATATTTGAAGCCAAATTTTGTGATAAACTAGTCAAAAAAGGTCATACATGTTATTACAAGTGGTTTACTCCTCATTGGGTAAATTGGTTTCCTTAATCCATATGAAGTTTGATATAAACTATCAATGTTATTAAAAAGTATAAATTGGTAATAGTAAAATTTGTATCTTATTAGTTTAAATTTTACAGGTATAAATCCAAATTCATCTTTCTATATCAAATGAACTGTCCTTTACATAATTAAACAAACCGATCCTATAGAAGTATTAGTGAAGTGTCTATAATAAATATTGGAATAGTGATTAAGGATGGACTAAATGATTCATCTATACAAGTCATCGGGCTTTCAATTTTGAATCTAGTAGCCTTTCTACAATTCTGCTCTACAAATCCGAATTATAATGGGCTTAACAAATACCTTTTACAAACATAGGTCCAACCCAATCCGAAGTTCAAATCTAGGTTAATTTTCAATATTTTATCCGACCTTTTACTTGACCAAATTGGTCTTTACTTGATCTAATGTTCGAACTGAGTTTGTATTTTCGAGATCCATTATAATCAAATTATACAAGCTTCTATGACAGTTGTAAAACCAAACATATATAATCTTATATAAAGATTCACACAAAATGGTCGAATGATACGTCAAATTAGTGTGGGAAAACTGCAGATCGCTCACTGCAGATATAGAATAAAAAACACTATGAGAGCAAATAAATGGTTATAAAACTACATTGAACTGAAGTATTTCGAAGGCATTCCATAAAGACCATATCTGATGATAACTCATTTCACCATCATTAGTTCTCTCTATTATGATAGAGAGTCGCATTAAATTCACCTATTAATATCCAAGAGATAGCAATGGATGAATTCTATTTATTATGTACTCCCAAAGCTATTTCTTTCGTTCTACAGTATTATATACATATATAACCATTCACATAATTCTTATACCACCAGAGTCTGATTTTTGCAACATTGTGTTCTTCTATTTCTTTGGGTCTCACATTATATGTTTCTTCAAGTTGTTCATGTTGTCAGTCTCATAATGCTGGTCCGAATTGATTAATCTTATGATTTGAGGAATTTTTTCTAATGGCAATTTGTTTTCTAGCAGACCTATATAGGACATCTTATGATTTTAGTCATCTAATATACATCTAACTATTTTGATGAAGCATTATGGCCTTTAACATTCCAAAATAATAAACCCATTAAGGTTTGCAGGGATTCTTGGTTCTAGGCGTGAAGCATACCTTTTTTTTGAGCATTTTGATTTCCAGCTTTCGGATTTAATCTGACTTACCATATTATTCTAGGTTGGATTGTAGATTACTAGTTGAGGTTGAGAGGCTTCAAATTCAAATAGTACCTCATCTTGCCTGATTCTCCTTGTATTTCTTTGTTTGTAAATTGAAGTTTCCTTACTGTTTGACTCTATTTGATCATCTTCATGCATTATTTGATCATCTGACTAAATAACTTATTGGACTTGAAGACTTTATCGCTGTTACCGTTCAGCTTATACTTTAGATTATAGGGGTTATGCGACATTATTTTCATATTTCAGTATTTGATTGCCCATGTCCACTGTGATATCTTTTATGTATTTTGCACCTTATTTTTTTGATAGTTTACAAAGAATGAGTTAGTTTTGAAACATATGCAAAGGATGGTATACTTATAATAATTTTTCATTGTATACAATACTTGTAGTCATTTTTTTCTTTGTAACGTATAATACATTTGTTTTGATAGTTGTTTAAATGTTACATTATTATTGTTACTAAATAAGTTGCAATATAATTTACTGTAGTGTTCCTTTGCAAATATTGATGTGCGAATAGATTTATAAATATGTTCTTTATTTTATGAATGATATTAATACTTATTCATGTTGTTATTATTTTTAATTATCTGGATTTCTTTCTTTTTCCTTTTGTTGTATGATCAAATTAGGACCGTACAATATTTGTAACTAGATAGGAATTGATATATAGACTGATAGGAGTTGAAGTCTTTTGCAGTAGTGTATGATTTATAAAATTACGAAGTTGAAAAGTATATTTCTTGGATTAACAATGCACATCTTAAAAAATTATGACTTGGATGGATGATGTTAAAAGGTGGTTTAAACTTGCAAATGCATAATGAACCACTCAAACCAATAATTTGAAACATCCTTAGTAAAATATTTTATAATGTCATTTAACTTTATCAAATGTTATGCACTTTTACAATAGTAAATAAACATCATTAAATGCAAAATATTTTACAATATTAATAAAACGTTGTTGTCTAGTACGAAAATTTACCATATCAAGTTGAAATTGTTAAACGTTTATTTTTCATAACATCTATTGTTTGTTTTCCTTATTACAACCTTTAACAATACCATATAAATGTTATAAAGCATGCTTATGACAATGTTACTAATATATTTTGAAATATTAAAATTAACAATATCAATCAAAAGTTGTTTAATGTGATGTTATTAACAATGTAAAATAAACATTGACCAAAATATTAATTGTGATGACCTTATGTAGTGTTGTAAAACAAAAAATAAATATAGTTCACAACTATTCGTTATTGTTGTTTAACACTGAAATTAAAACGTTTGATAAATATTGTTGAGCGACATAAATTGACAATGTTATGAAAATGATGTTGTAGTTGCATATTTCAATAACATTACATATATGTTACGAAAAGTAAAATATAATACAATGTAAAAAAGTCATTGTTAAAAGTTGTTTTCTACGACAGTTTAAACAAACGTTGTTGATATTTTTATTTTACAACATTTGTACATAGAACGTTGTTTGGAAAAATCTATTACAGCATTTTTCTTAACAATGTTATGGAAGACTAACTTTTTTACAACATTTCAGTTAACTGTTGCAGAATTAGTGTTGTAAAATGGTATTTTTGTTGTAGTGCAAGTCACCATACTTACTGCCTTCTCTTCCTATAATAGATATAAAGAGGACGAAATGGAGGAGATCAAACAAGGTCTGGTGAGTGGACTATATCACTGATGAAATGGTGTTGACAAGTAATTAAATTGCAGTTATAATCTACACAACCTATAGGTTTTCATTTGTGTTCGTGCACTATGTATAAGGAATTTTTTAAACTATATTTTATGGGGTGACCATTGCTAACACACCTAAACCTAACAGCAATTAATGAGAATTTCCACTCGAAGGCTGGACAACTAGGAACTAAGTAAACTTAGGGATACACCAAGTAACACATCATGTGCACGTTCCCGATAATAAACTACCAAACTATACATTGAGTTAAGACTCTCAATGGTGAACTACTTAAATCACACTTATACACTGAGCATACATCACAATGCCTAAGCATGCACCAAGTATACAACCCCAACAATTTATGGCTTTCAAAGCATCGAATAACCTTCTTAATGCTAAACATGTCATATGCTCTATGTCATTCAACGTGATCGCTAAAGGGTTACTAAACAATTCGACTCTCCTATATGTTAAATCCCATGAATGGTCATCATCCCTACTTTTTCGGACGTCTCCATCTCTCTTTCCCATTGTTAGCACATTAAACATATGACCGAATGCGCTATGTTAATGACAGGAGCATCTAGTTGTGGTACATTCACAAGCTTCATTGAGTGTCATGTTATACACACTAATAAATCTTAACATAGGTACATCACCAGTGTGGAATTGATCTCGCTTGTTATACAGCTCCATACTATTGCATAAATTCCCAAAAAGCTCAAGTTAGTGGGAAAAAGTTTCTCTCCGTCTTACCTAGCCTGCATCGGGTCAAGGTTCAACCTAGGCTTGCTAGAGCCACTCAAACGTTTGAATGGCATATTTAGTTATCTGACCATAATTCAAATGTCATGGTTGGCCTATTCATCTGATTACATGTACATAATTTTCTAATGCATACAGACATCTGACTTATTATTCAAATGTACGACCTTTACTCCAAACGTCTAACTATAGGTTCAGATGTCTAAATCATGTTAAATTTGAACTGTTTTCTTTATGCTTCACACAATTAAAAATTTAGACATCTGGTCTATAATCTCGATATCTGTACTAGGTATGTATCATCATTTTTGATGTTTTACTTCCATCTCTTCTTTTTAGACATTAATAGAAACTTTAGTTTTCGATAAGTAATTATATATAATTCACGTTATCTTCATTTCTAACTTAAGATAGTTTACCCATTTGATTGTATACAAATATTCTTTCATTTATCACGCATATTTCAAAATTAGTAGAGTCAGATCTAGGTAAAAGTCAAAGGTAAATGTATAAATCAACTTTTATTTTCTTAGATCAATCTAAACCTCCCTTATAACTTCCGATTTATATAGTTTTAAAAATGGAATTCGTTCGAACAGACCTTTCCCAAAGTTCCATCGATTTATATTACCAAAGTCTTTACTTAGGGTTTCTACAACATATTAATCTATGTAAATTAATAAATTCAAAGTTGCCTATTTAATTGAGAACATGATTTTAATTTTAAATAGGTATATAAAAGATACTCAATTACTTGTTTAAATCATAAACACGTTGCAATACACACACACACTCATCAATTTACCCTTCCTTTCTCTTAAACCTTGAAATTCCTCTTCGCGAGCCCCTTTCCTAGGTCTCAATCCCTGACTTGTTTGCTCTTCCATTCTTCTTACTTTAGTATTATTTGCTTTGTTTTTTATTTAAAAATTGAGAAGAGATTAGAAAAATGTTTAGATCTAAAACTAGATTGAGAAGCTTGAAGGAGGAGAAATAAGATTAAAGTTTTTTAGTGGAGGCTTGGGTTATAAAATGAAGAGAGTGGAGGGTTACATTCTTTTATAGGTGAAATTATGGTTATAAGGGTTTAATCTAGAAATCACTAATTATGGAAATGCCATTTGGTCCAATTTCCACCAATTCTGACATGTTCCATCAATTTCATCAAGCTATATATTTTTTCTAACTCTAAATGGCATTCTAATCACAATGGAGTAGGTTCCGAAGCCTAATTTCAAATTCTATGGAAATTTACTATTTTTCTCTTTTACGTGAAATTGCATTTTTATCCTTATTTATATTTTAATTTATTATTAATATTTTAATTTATCATTAATATTTTTGTGGTGTTACAGAAATGAAGGTCATGGATTTTGGGAGAAGGAGGAAGAGAATTTTCGATAAAAAAGAAATGGCATGAAGAAATTTGTTTTTAATCAGAATAAAGATCCTTCCCTATTTTCCTTATTAAGTTTCCTTATTTAACTCTCTTTTAAATTTTTTATCAATCCACCCTTCATGTCCTTTAATAACGATTGACCCTAGCTTGCTCTATGAGCGGCAAATTTCCAAAAACCCACGTAGTAATTATTTATTCTTTAAACCCTTCTTAAAGAATGTACTAATATCATATATCAACATATGCCAATATAAATTTTCTACATGCATTTAAATAATTACCAACAACCAATACAATAAATTTTTCTATTAACCACAAATAGGGACATCATTGGAATACTAGTTACTTTCGTAGTTATTATAATTTATTAAATATTTGGTACACATGGCAAAAACTATAAACTTAAAAGCAAAAAAAACATTCCGCTTCCCTCTTATTTTCCTTCTCTAACATTTTACACCGAAACATTATTTTTTAGTTGTTAACCCAAAAAAATGAATCAACACCCTGATTTGAGTTTGAAAGCACTGATCCTGTTCTGACAGAGCAATAATACAGATAATAGGTATAGAAAAGAATGGTAAAAGAAAGAAACCATGGAATTTTAAAGTGGTTCGGCTGTTAAAGAAGCCCACATCAACTTTATATTTTTGTTATGACTGATTGGTGTTACAAGTAGTGTTTGATTATAAGGCTTTTGATTATCCTTAGCTAGATTGAATCTCCAAAGTTGGAATCCACTGGAGAATCACAGTGAATTCCTTAGGAGAATGTTGTGAGGGAGATAGAGAGTGAAGAAGGTTTCCAGTAGAGCTTTAGCAACCAGTTCGAAGAAGATCTAGTTTAAATTGCAGGTTAGATGGTATTTATGGAGATCAGAGAGCTTCTAGGCCAGGCTTATTCGTTGACTACTTACAGATGGACATAGGAAGAGGCTACGGACCTTAGCTCGTGACCCGAGCCAAAACCATGGATCGCTAGCGATCCATAGGTTATGGCTCATGTGTGAGTTACTTTCTTAGCTCCTTCTCATTGCTTCAGTGTGCTAGCTTGCTAAGTCTCCTCTGTCCAGTATGGATAGCTGGCGATCCATGGTGTATGGATCGCTAGCAATCCATACACTTAGTATATTTTTTATCGTATCTTCTATGTCTCCTTTACTTCCTTTGTGCCATAGCGATCTACTTTCTTGCATGGATCGCTAGCAATCCATAGGGTATAGATCACTGGCAATCAAAGTACTTAGTCTACTTTTGAGTCTGAAGTTTAGGATGCTTCCAAGACCTTGTATCGTTGTTGTTTGCATAGTCTCATTGCATGTTGCTCTGTTTTGACGACGATCTACAAGTTGGTTGTGCTTTAGCTACTGATTGGACTAGACAAACGCTGATATCTTGGTTTAGTCTTACTCAATCGTTGCTTTAGCCTTTTTGGTTAAGTTCTGAGCTGTTCTGACTCCATTAAGTCCTTCCATGTCCTCTTGGATCCTGATGGGTTAAAAACCTTAATAATATTTCCCTCCAAGCGCATGCCTTTGTTGAAAACAAGGTGTGAGTTGGAAGTAACTTCTTTTGAGTCTTCATTTTGTGAAATCTACTTATCGTCTTGAGGTTACCATGCAAAATTGGCTTTGACTATTGAATTTTCAATGTGAATCATCAGAGTCCATCTCAAGATGTTCTCAATTGACTGACTTCTAACAGCCGTTCATTTTTCGATTTCAATCTGAATTTCAATTCTTGGTATTGACAATGCAATATTTGCTTTGTAGTTTACACAAGGGTTTAGGTCGGTAAGTCGGTGCATGATGTGGGTTTGAAGTCAATATATATAGTTTTAACTCAAACAGTGGTGATGCTAAGTTTTGTCTCGCACGATTGTATGCTATCTCGGAGAGAAATCTTGCTCTTTGTCCTTAACTTCTCCTTTTCGAGAACTTGGTTAAGTTTCCATCGTCGTTATTGAATTCCAATGCGATGATTTATTCCAAAATCAAATATATTAGATGATTTGATCGTATCACTCTTTCCATTTTTGTACTCCAGTGATCCTGAAAAGCAAAGCTTCTCGCGTCGCTTCGGATCATGGCTCCGTTTTTTATCATTGATCGATAACGGTTAAGTGTGGAAGAGATATTTTCACAGGACGATATGGATTGTATTTCAAATGTAAGCAAGCTATGTATACTAGATTTTTTGTTTGCAATATTCGGGATACTAGACTCTTCTCACGTAGATAACACACTGCATCTACCCCGGTCATCGCTTAGAACCCGACTGGTCAACATACGTCGATTCCGTTCATATTTCGGGCATTGGTTATACGAGGATATTATTTAAAGTAGAATAACCTGGTGGGGTTGAATGCCAATTTTTTTTTATTGGAAATGACTTTTTGGTCATCCAATCTTTAATCCGACAGAGGAACTTCCACTCATCCAGAAGCTGGGCCCTTTGCAACTTAGGCTTTTCTTATTATTCCTATCATACTGGAATGATTTATTACAATCAATTACAAGGCATAGTTTCAGTCTTCGAAAACTAGAGCATAAGTTGTTAGATTGCGATTATCATTCCTTTGCATTTTTTGGAATTCAACCTGCATACTAGCCTCTGTCTGGTGGGATTATTGGTTTAATTGCTCGATTCCGAGCATTGCTTTTTCTCGCTATTGCACTTCTTGTGTTCATGTGCAGCATATTCGTTTACTGTAATTCTATACATAAAAGTAATGCTTTTGCGATCATTTTGGCATATTCCATTTCATAACTTTATTCGGAAATATGAAGTAGCTTGGTCTGGCCAGTTCTGTAGCTAATCCCTACTTATGCTCAACTCAGTTTGTTTCAACAAAGTTTTGGTGTAAATGCCTTAGTCCGTAGGGCTAATACTTTGACTACCTAACCAACATGTTTTGGGAGATTAGGTCTTCGAAACAATAAGTTCAATTGCCCCAGTTTGATTGACACGATAGATCCTATCTTCGAAAATTAGGGACTTTGTTGCTTGATCCCAAGATCCGAGTTTTGTAATAATGTCGGTATGTGTTTACACGAAAAATGGGCAAACACCTCCAAGACGTGGTAATAGGGCTACGAATACTGGTTGCAGACAGCTACAGTTTGATGAATTTTAGTTGCGAGTGTATGTTGTAGAAAACCAATAGTTTATAATAAAGAATAAATAAAGGACTGAAGTGTGAAAAGGCATAGAATTTATAGTGGTTCGGACTGAATGTGCCTACATCAGTTGTTCCTCTTTTTTTATCTCTTTCATATCTGATAACAAGTACAAGTTCTGAATATGAATAAACTTGCTGTTAGGACTAAGAATTCTCTCTCTCAAAGTTGTCTGCCATCGTTGACAGAAGCTTCACTATTTTCCAACCATCCTTCTATATGATGCCACATGCCTAGTACTTATAGAGTAAGGTTGTGGGGAGAGGCAGCTATGTACATGGCTTATAAGCTTTGGGTCAACCTTTATTCCCTTGAAATATGGTTCAGTTGTTGTTCCACTGCTCTGGGATGCTTGTTGAATATTAATCTGGTGGCTCGCTTCAGTCGCCCATTATGACCCTTAAATCTTGAATATCAGAATAATTAAGTTCATCCCTGGGAGTAAAAATAAGAATGGATCCAGCCCCAAAAAGGCTGGACCAAGTATGTCTACTAGGTCCTGCCCAAAAGGGCTGGGCCAAGTGAGTCAGATGGTCCCGCCTGGTCTGGCACTTTGCCGGACTAGGATTCTGGTCTGACATTTGCCGGACTAGGTGCGGGTTCGGCATTTTGCGGGACCATTTGGTTTCGACCTGTGTCCGGTCTAGAGGGCTGAACATGTGCGGGTTCGGCCGTCTTAAGTCGGAGCAGGATGTTTGGCCATGTGGGGCTGGACCCGGCGGGTCCGACCGTACTAGGCTGAACCGTGTTAGGTTCGGCCCTACTAGGCCAGACGTGTTAGTTCGGCCCTATAGGGCCGGACTCTGCTGGGTCCGACCATACTGGGCCGGACTCAGTTGGGACGGACGTGTGCGGGTCCGGCTTGGGCTGTCAGGCCCTATAGGAACATGCACGTGTGGGTCCGGCTCTGTTGGGCTGGATTTGGCGAGTCCGCCCCTGTTGGACCGGGCTTTGTTGGGCCTGTGTAGACCTGATTTTGTCAGGCACTTTCTTTTCTGGTTTAGGCAGGGTCGAGCCCTGGTAGAAAGCGGTCCTTGAGGCGTTATTGTCGCGCTGTGTAAGGCAAATCTTAGAATGACCATATCGTTCAAACCGTTATTCTAATTGAGACATGGTTCAGAAAGGTGCTCACATCTTGACCTTGCGAACATCTCTAAGCTGTTTTGAGTCTATTTCAGGACTTTGACAATTTTTCCTCTGACTTTTTATATCCATTATATAGTGGGCGAGAATGCCCACAACATTTGCTCCCCAAAATATACTTTCGTGAATGCAAAGTATGCTTTGTTTAATCTAGGGTTGCCTCACCAGTATTGTAGGTGTCATCCTGATGATTGACTATCCACATCTCATAATCGTCCCCAATATGAGCTTCCTTTCATTAGGTGGATGTGATGCTTCATTTTCTTGATGAGGACTTGTTGGTCACTTAATGCTTTTTTTAATTATCCTTCTTTTGGAAGGGCGGTATTTCTCCTTAGCCTTCCTGTTTCTGGCTTCAAGGCTTTGGGTAGTACGTGGACCTGATGATATTTACTTTGTTATATTTGACTAAGGACCCGAGATGTGGAATTTCCGATTCTGACCATCGTATGGCCAGCTTGAGTAAGCACAACCTTACCATCTGATTGTTGAGTTTTTACATTTCTTCATTAATTTTTCACGCTTGGTTAAGGTCAATTATTGATGGAATAATAATTTTCCCTCAAAGGGTATTTGTATGTACAATATTATGCATAGCGCAACTGAGCGGGTGTTGGCTACGTCTGACCAAGTTGGGCTAATTGGCTTATGTTCCATCTAGTTTGGTAAAGTGATGAAATTTAGAGTAATTCCTCGCTCCTCCGTTAGCTCTTCCAGGATTTTCCCCTAGGCACATTTGTATAAGATTATCTTAGCCAATTTCCTTAGTAATTTGCCTGCTGATGTCACGTGTATCTATTTGGAGTCGACTACCAGCAAGAGTTAATAGGGTAGGCGCTGGGTCTGAGCGAGTGGTCTTGGCTTTTTTGAGCGGAGCCCAAGGAACTTTGTCAACATTGTGAATTAGGAGTCCAATTACCGATCCGGTTTATGCTGATTATGATAGTCTGATGTCTCTAACATGGAGTGTCTCTTGGTGACATTGGCTTGCTTTCTCTACATTGATCAGGTGGAATAAACCTTTCAACACAAATGTCTCGTTGGCATTGGCGAGGATCGTCCTATTTTGTCGACTTTACGTACAAGTGTAGGGTCTTTTCGGGCCTAGTGAGGTCAAGGACTTTCATCCTTGCCTTGGAATTAGTTACAGACTACTAATACATTTTTATTTGGAATTTCACCATAGATATGTGTTAGAGTCATCCCGCATGTCCTCGGGATTGATTTACTAGGTAAAGGTGCCAAGATATTTGTGTTAAAATAGACTTTGATGTGAATTAATTGCGTTCGGAAGGTTAGAGATCGAATCATTTTTGCTTTGAAAGGTCGTCATCATTCGAAGTGATTCCCTACTACTAAGGTTTAGAGAGTAGTTTGGCAAGAGGGGTGGGGACGTGGCAGTCCACAAATACTTGTCACATCCTCCAGAGCTCCTTCTAGCGACATTGTCAAAAGTCGGCCGAGAGCGCTCATTATTTATCGGGGTTTTCCCCCAGCATAGTTCACTTGGTTGCTTCTCACAACATGCTGCCTTGTATCATGGATGGGTTCTAAACTTGTGAACTTAAGGTTATGATTCCAATGTTCTGTTACCAAGTTGAGTGGTAGTGTACGTGTATGATCAAGGGGTGAGGTGGTGCTTTGTCCCTAAGTATTTTTTATCGAATTTATCTTATCTTACAAAGTTATTCATAACATTACATTGATTTTTTTCTCAGGTTCCATGAGTATGCTCAGCTTTAGGAGAATCCTTACAATTTTCGAGCGAAGTTGGCCAGAAGGTATATTCTAATTCTTGTGGCAATGTTGGATTGATGTTCCGCTCTCTCTGACGGAGTTGAGTCGAAGCTTCGTTTCCTCTAGTGGAGTGGAAGCGAATAAATGTCCTGTTGTGGTTGGCAGAGTGGAATTCATATTTCTAATATCTGCATGTAATGCCACACGACTAAAAAATTGTTAGAAGCTTCTAGTTTAAGTACAACGAACTGTATTCTCCGTCAAGAGGGTACTTTTAAACATAAGATTTGTGGCACGTAAGCTACTTGCCCTGATTATAGATTTTGGTGACATATGGTTTTTCCGCTCAACCCTATGTTCTAAGGGAATGTAACTTTTGCGATTGCCATACTTAATATTTAGGGCAAGGATTCACACATAGTAACTACCCTGGCCATTATGGCCTGTACCGTGAATATTATTCAATTTATTGTGGCCCGGGTAGCGTGAGTGCCGATCGTCAACTATGAACTATCCCTGCCTGCAGCCAGGCCTTAATCATGGGATTTATTATCAGCTCATCGTTGCCGGCGAGCCAAACGTCAATGATAAACTGCAAAGGCTATAATCGTGCCTAATCTATGGCTTACAGTCGGTTTATTGTTACTGGTTGAGGGACCGAACGTTTTCAATGAACTACCAGCCCTTTATCATGGTTATCTTTCTTTCACTGCTACCGATAAGAACTTGTGATTGATCGCAATAGGAATAATATCAGATGAGCAAAACATCAAAAAAATTAGTGGTTTTAGGTGATACATGCTTTTTACAAGCTGGGAGAAGTATTGGTGGAGATGTTGGAGATTCCTTCCTTTCCCAAACACCTTTCCCATCAACTATCAATGAAATGTAAGCTTTTTTGTGAAGATCCTTATGAACAACAAATGGTCCTTCCCAAACTACATCTAGTGCGCCTGGACGAGGAAAGACTTGCATGAAATAATATCTCCCTCTTGTAACTCTTAGAGCTTCATCTTAGATTTGTATTGTTGTGCCACTTTTCTATCCGTGTACACCGATCTTGAGGGCGGTGTTATTGCTTCTCTCCTCAACTTGTTTGGCCCAATATGAATTAAGCAAATAGAATATGTCTTGTTGTTGTTTTGTAGGAGGCTTGGTAGGCCCTCTAGTGTTGTGGGTAGTTCATCAATCCATGCTCCTTTGGCTTTATCTAGTTTTTCCTTAATTACTGTCTGTAAGATTTTGTTGACAGCTTCAACCTACCCATTGGCCTAGAGAAACTCCTGTTATGAGTCAATCTATGCTAGGCTTTGAATGGATTCATTCTTTTTGTTACTCAAGCTAGGTTTGTGTCTAGATGCCCGAATGGTATGTCATTGCCAAGGAAAGGGGCGATCGTCAGCAGTGAACTGCCAAGGCTATTGCCCTTAGTTATAGCTATATTATTTTCACTTCTGCCAACACATGCTTGTGATTTAGGTTGTTAATCATAAAAGAAGGAGTGGTTATAACAAAATAGATGTTAAGTGAATATAACTATATGCATTAGGTGCATATAATTGCATATGTGTTAAGTGAATGCATTAGCCTCTTACCACTATTAAAGGGAAAGAGTAGTTTAGACCAAACCTGCCGCTTCGAAAGAAGTGAAAAATACCAGGTTGTGTAGTATGCTTAGTTTAAAACTTTCTCTTGGATAGGAATTCTTGCTTGGTATTTTTGTAAGACTTTATGGAACCTAGGAGCCGATGGCATTATCCTGAAATGACAACAACTGAGTTAGATAAAAACAAAAGAAGAGGTTTATCATGGTACCTCCTTTGTCGTGACATATATAGTCATGTGTATGACATGTTTATGCGAGCATATTGTTTGATCGGAGAGCTCTTCATAAAGATTTTCTCCTGGCAGTCATTGGACTAGTCATCTAGTCGGGTTGATTTTGATTAGTTTGGGTGGACTTATAGTTGCCCAGTGTGCATCTTGCTATCTTTAGTCCTTGATCAATTGAATTGTGTTTTTTGAATTATTGAATCATGATGGAGTTGTGAAGCTAGTATCCTGATCGGTGACTGCAATATCCTAGCGATTTACTATATATTGCTGATTCATGTTGAATTACGATATGAGGAGTAGTTGTGGTGGTTCTGAATATCACTCGCCTTTGTACTGCAAGCCAAGTATGTTGGAATGGCTGGAGCTTGGTCTTTCAAAGCCTTTCTGTATAAACTATTATGTTATCCAAGTTCTCCGCAGATGTCGTCTCTGTCGCGTCCTCTTCCTTTCCCTTTGAGGTAACACCAGACTCAAATGGATGGCTTCTCTCTGATCATTGATCATTCGAGCCCCGGAGGCAAAGGGTTGTATCTCTTCCATTTTGCTATAGCATTTCTACTACAATCCGTGCTAGCTTCCTTCAGCAACTATCTATCTGAGCTCCTGATAGTGATGTTTTCTCATCTTTATGTACCTTCCTGAACCAATGGTGAGGTCATGCATAGTTGTAGGGGCTATTTTAATTTCTTGTCTTTACTTCATATAGCGTGCAAGCACCCTCGTGTCCATCAGCACATGCAACGGATTTACGAATCCTTCCTTCACCTTTTTCCAAGGATGGAAATTCAACAGTATATGGTAGAGCCCTACAATAGCTTAAGATTGATTAGAATGAAAGAAAAGTAACTATATAGTATCTCCTTTGTGCCCTCCGTTTATCAGCAAGTGTGGAGATTTGCCAGCGTATAGGGAGCCAGGTTATCCCCTTATAAAGGTTTGTAGTGGGCACTCAAAAGTTTTTGTCTTCTTGGAGGGTGGACTAGTAACTCTTAGTCTTATCTCGTCCTCTTTTCATATTTTTTAAACATATCCCCAGGAAAGGAGAGCTATTGGCATTATTTAAGTCATGTTTGGCACACGCTGGATTGGTGATGCCTTCACGCATGATAGGAGTGACAAAGCATCGTGCATGTCATGTCTAGACTATGAGTATTCAATCATCATGACTTCGGTCTTCAGCTTGTGATATTTCCATCCATCGGTAGGATCCTAATTGTAGTACTTTGATTTGATGTTGGATGGGAAAGGGCTGTGTTGGGGGTTCATTTTGTTATGTAGAATGCCCCTATGTTCTCTAGACTAGGACTTTTCTTGTATTATGACATTGAGATCGAATACTTCTATCTGCCTTAAGCGTGTCAAGAGTTAATCCACTAAAGCTTTATGTTGAGAAAAAAAGTGTTTACTAATTTTAATCACACCTATGTCGAATTTACATCCAACAATTTTTAGCATCGGGAGGTTATTAGACTAATCTTTCTACTTTTTCATATCTGAATAATTGTTGCATTCGTTACAGCGGAGTTCTCTCACTTTAGGCGGCAGATCGAGAAGTTGTTTATTCTTCCCTTCCAAGAGAGTTTGTACTTTTCGAGGGGATACTTCAATTTTCGAGAAGGATTGGGAGGTTTTATAGGTTTGAAGGGTTGATGGTCCGACTCTTAAAATAAAGAGAGAGTCTTGAGATGGGAGGTATAGCTTCTCAATCCAAGAAATGGTGATTACAAACTAGAAAAAAGAAAAAGAGTAAAACTCTAATTCAAAGAGACAATGATTTTAGATCAGGGGAAAGGATTTCGAGTTTTCAGGGAGAAAAGGATTTTCTTAGAACCGTAATTTTATATTTTACTAAGGGAATAGAGTCCTCTTATACAAAAGAGGAAGATAGTTTTTTTATATTAAAGAAACAATGCTTCAGGATGAAAAGAAAATAAGATTTGATTTTAGATCTAGAAAATAACTTAGTATTTCTTTTGGTCAAAATGGTATTTTTTTTATCTGAAATGGGAAAAGAAAATAGAAGGATTTCAGATCTAAGAAATAAATACATGTTTCTTTTTGGTTGAGAAATAGTGTTTGTAGATCTGAAATAAGAGAAAAGAAAGATAGAATTTTCTATCTTCAATGAATAGTGATTGCAGATCTAAAAAAAGAAATAGATTTTGATAAAGTAACGGCTTCAGATCTAGGAGATGTAGAGTTTTTTAATTCGAGAAACAACGATCTCAAACAAGGAAAGTAAAGAAAAGGAGTCTCTCATGCCAATGGGACAATGACTTTAGAAATGAAAGGAAAAAGCTTTAAATTTATTAAAAATGCAATTTAGATCTCGAGACTAGAAACAGTTCTTCTTTTGTGAAAGAAAAAAATGATGCAGATCTAAACAGAGGGAAAAAGGGGTTTCTTATGCCAAGAAACCATGTTTTTGGATTCCAAATGAGAAAAGAGAGCTGGCTTGATTTTAGATCCAAAGAATGGGTACATATTATTTTTTTCACGAGACATGTGTTTGTGGATCTGGAATAGTAAAAGTAATATCTAAGGATTTAAGATCTAAGACATGACATATTTTTTGCTAATAAACAATGGTTGTAGATTGTAAAAGTAGAATCTAAAAGGCAAACAGGAGAATTTTTCTATGTAGTAAAATGGATGTTCGGATCTGAAGAGAAAAGGAGGATTTTTTTGTTTTATGTAAAACAGTTAGGGTAGAGCTGAAAAGAAACATAGATTTCAGATCTTAGAAAAGGGAGAGAGGTTCTTAAGAATAGAAAGGATAATCTCTAGTCAAAAGATTATAAATAGTAGGCTTTAAAATAAAAGGAAAAGTAAGAGAGAGAGAGAGAGAGAGAGAGAGAGAGAGAGAGAATTTCCTTTTAAAAAGGAAATTTCTGCTCTCAGTGAAAGCACCAAAAATGTTTACACAAAAATGAGCAAACACCTCCAAGACGTGGTAGTAGGGCTATGAATACTAGTTGCAGTATACAGCTACTGCTTGGTGAATTTTAGTGGGAGTGTATGTGATAGAAAACCAATGGTTTGCAATAAAGAGTAAATAAAGTACTAAAATGTGAAAAGGCACAGAATTTATAGTGGTTCAGCCTAAATGTGCCAATATTCTCTGTTCCTCTTTTATTATCTTTTTCATGCCTGATTACAAGTACAATCTTTGAATATGAATAAACTTGTTGTTAGGACTAAGAATTTTCTCTCTCAAAGTTGTTTTCCAATGTTAACGGAAGCTTCACTATTTTCCATCCATCCTTCTTTATGATGCAACATGCTTAGGAGAGGCAGCAGAGTACGTGGCATATAGGCTTTGGTTCAACCTTTATAGAGTGAGATTGTGGGGCCGGGCCCTGGTAGAAAGCGGTCTTCGAGGCTTTATTGTTGAATCGTGTTAGGCAAATCATAGAATGACCATATCTTTCAAACCGTTATTCGAATTGAGATGCGGTTCGAACCGGTGCTCACATCTTGACCTTGCATATATTTCTAAGCTACAACTAGTCTATTTCAAGATTGTGAAAATTTATTCTCTAACTTTTCATATCCACTATGCACTGGTAGAGAATGCCCACAATGGTATGTATTAAAAAGATGCGTTTTTGGCATCTTTTGATAAAGTAAATTCTTCTGAGTCTGGCTTTGAGGTCCTAATCATGTGTTGCTTTCTTTCTTCGTGGACTCATGTATAGTTGACACAAACCTGTGGATTTTTCCTTGATGTTGTTGTCCTTCGGATAATGTAAGATTCCAAAAGGTAGGATTAAAGAGTCGATCGAGCTTTTTCTTCTATTTTCGAAAGCCAATGTATCGATAGTTTCATTCAGGGAGTTTCTTCTTTGCATCACCAAACTTCGGGTAATGGCATATTCCTGCAAGTTGGAATCAAATGATATAGTTAAACCGTAAGTAGGTCATCGATACTTCTCGTCATCGACAGACTATGAGCGACGGTTGACTTTTGATTGTTAAATCTTTATTTCCTTTATTGGCGATTTTTTTGCCAAAATGCTCTGTTTTGTGATACAGAACCGTGATCTAACCAACCTCGTAGTTATTCATGTTACACTTTGAAACATTTATTTCAATGAAGTATCTATGTGTCTATCCCTTCTTGTGGGACTAGCTATTTCGAATGCCTGTATTTGGGCGACTGTGAGAGATGGAGATTTTTGGGGTGAATTCTTAATTGCCGCCAGTTTGGCTCTCAATCGCATTCTGGGATTAAGGAAGTTTGGCGATTTTATTTTAGACCTTCCATGATTGTTCTCGCCTATCCTTGGCCATGCATTCTTTTCTTGGTTACTGACATTGTCATGGAATTTTTGTTCATATGTCAACTCATGTCTTTGTGAATTGATAACCTAGCTACTTGGTTCTGAACAATATCTCCTTGAGGCTGCCTATTTTTTGGTTGTATCTAAATTCTTTCTAAGTTGAACATTGGAAATTCGATTGTCCAGCATCTTTCATCCTTAAATATTAGCACAGGACCAATTCAATCCTGGGATTTCCTTTCTACGTAGCTCTATTCTCGTGTAGTGGCTGATTCCTTCGAAGTTAGGTTGAACCATCCGGCTGGCCTATGAAAGGATATGTCTTCTAGTCGTTGCCTGTCACCGGGCAACGGTAGTTTTTTTAAGACAGGGGTAGAAACTTAGTTGAGGTCCAACATCTATCTCCAGAAGCTAGTGCATCGATGGGTCACTATGATGAGTGTTCTCATCAACCCTATAGATTAAAGTTTTCCTAGCACTGCTGAGGCAATACCCTTATTATCGAGTAGAAAGCTTCCTAGAGTTACCTCGGCAACACCGGTACTTATGAAATAGAAAATTTTCCCATCATTGGCAGTGCAACACCAGTACTTGAAAGATAAAAGAAGGCCTTGGCATTTCTGAGGGAACACAGACACTCAGGAGTTTAGGATCGATTTTCCCAGTCGATTCGGCGGTAATTTCTGTCCAGTTGGATATTAATTTCGATTTTTAGAAACTAGCACTTCGATGATTGGATTGTTGAAGTGTTTTCTTAGTGCTGCCTAACTTCGGGTAGTGTTAAAGTCACGTTGGTGAAGATTGAGTCATTCATCCGATCCTGTAGAGTCGAATAGATTCCTTTTACCCAATGTGGTTGTTTTGTCAATATTGCTTAAATCTGGGATACGCCACATTCTGGAAGGGTGAGAGTCCCAGGCGTTTTCATTGCCTAGCTTTGTTTAACCATCAACCCTTAGAGATGCAAGACTATTGCTTAACCAGTTCCATAATTATTCTTATTCATGAAAAATCGAACTCCTCTAACCAGTTTTTGTTATGATCTGATGACTATTAGCATAATCCTTCATTTCTAGGTCTCAAACTCTAGGTTCTTATAGAAAATTTGAAATTATGGAGTAAGTCATCACATTGCCCATGTGCGACAGCGTTCATTTCTATACTAATCATGGACCCGTAGAGTTTGGTAGTGTTTTTTTGAGTTCCTAACACCTAACCTTGCTTGTTTTAGGACATATGCATCATGCTGGACTAATAGCATTATTGCGGATATCAACCTTGTTCGTTGATTCTGTTCTTCGAGAATCAATGGTTTAGCTGCTCGATTTTGAGCGCTTTCCTGGCCATCGTCTATCTTCGGATGATAGCTGGTTTTTTGCAAGTTAGGGTTTGAGAACTTATTCGAGCACCTACTTCTGTCTTTGGAAGCAACTGGGTCGATGGCTTGATTCTGGAAACGTATTCAATCATTATTTATCTATGGTCGTCGGTAAGTTCCTCCTTTTATCCCTATTTTCGAGCTATGGTGAACTTTAAGGAGTTTGATTTTCTTGTTGATATGATAGTCTAGAGTTCTCAATGTTGCTGAGGAAATATTGACGTTTAGTAGGGTTGAGCAGTTTCCTTTTTAATTCATCATTCGTCCAACATACTATACTGTTTAATTTTGTTGTGATTGCTGAAATTCTCTGTTCGGCATGACAGAACCATGAAGTGATTTTTGGTGCCAACTAAGTGTTAGTGTGTTATGTGGCGTTGGTCCACGAGGCTGATTACTCTAAACTCTTGATGCAAGACTAGATGTTCTAGGCGGCTCTCTAGATGCCCCAAGTCATAGTTGTGTCGCAGCTCCTATTTTTGGGAGCTCGTAATTTGAATGTCTTAACTTTAGACATTTTGGTCAAGGATCGGAATTTTTTTTTGAAATCTTGGTTTGTGGACTTTGTGGCATTGTCGGAGCAATGTTGGTCCTTTTGGGTGGTAGGGATTGGTCCTTGTTAAATCCAGAAATAAAAATGTTTCCCGATGTTGTTAAGACAATACCGATACATAGAGGATTTTGACGGAACGGTGATGATGCCGGAGCGCTATTGGGCAGTGTTTGCACAGCTTTGAAGACCTGTGGTTTATGAGAGTGCGCGGCTTATGAGACACGTGGCTTCTGGTAGTGCATGGCTTTTGGGAGGCGCGACTTATGGGAATGCGTGACTTGTGGGATCGATATGACCTATTGATCCGAAATGGTTTGGAACTTCTCGACGTTGACAATCTTTGGGTAACGTGAGGAGTTCATGCTTCAAGAGAATGGTGCGACGACTCAAGAGGTGATGCACGAGGGTTTGAGGTCTTTCCAATGTTGTCAAAGCAACACCAATTCTAAGAAGGCTAGAGCAAAACATTATTTTAGAGTTGGGTTTTAAATTTGAAAATTTTCTAAGCTATGAAAAGATTATTTTTAATTTTTGAATGAAGATATTGCACGTTTGTTTGATAATTAATTTCAAAAAAAAATATTGCGAATTTGAATTTGAAAATTTGATATTTAGATAATATGATCATAGTAAATTTCTTTGATTTTTGGGAATTTTTCTTAAATGATTTGATATGCAAAATAAATTATTTTGTGAAGAGGATCAAAAAGATTTACGTGTAAATTAAAGGAATTTTTATCTGCAAAAGTTTAAGTTTAACGCTTATCCAAAATAATAAAAGGCGGTTAGTTTTGAAAAGCATGGGAAAATTTAAAGAAACCAATAAGAAGTTTACATGTAAGCAGGTTAGTTGATAAAAGTTACTTAAATGGAGCATTAACTAGTTTTAACCCAGAAAAACAGGTTTCGCCTCTATTCAAAATACCATTAGCCCCTTCCCTTTTGCCTTGGACTATGTCGAAACCGCATTAAGCTAAATTCGATACACAGGGTATCATCTAGGTGATAGTGGATCGGAAAAAGAGGAAAGGTATGGTGTCGAAAGCATAACTTCCAATGGGGTCGTCACCTCAGTTTGTTTTAAAATGATAAGTACCTGCCATTGTTTGACCAAGCTTTCGACTTTGTTGATACCTATGTTTTCGAAAGGAGTTTTATAATGGCTTTCAAAGGAGTTCCTTTCATTATAAATAAATGTTTTCGAAAGAAGGGGTTCCAATCTAGTTGTAGCCTTTAATTATAAATAAATGTTTTTGAAAGAAGGGGTTCCAATCTAGTTGAAGCCCAACCATCGATTCTTTTGCCTTTCGAGTGTATTGAAGTCATCAATGCTGTCAAAAGGTACTGTTTCTTTTAAAGCCATATTAAGCCGCTTTCTAAATGCTTTCAAAAGGGTTATGGGTTTCGAAAGCAATTGCTTCGAAAGGGATTTCGAACCTATCCTTCAATATTTTAAATGTATGCTTTTGACTCTGTCAATTGGGATGGTTTCGACACCATCATAAATTTCCTAATATTTTTATATGGTAAGGAATGGTTTGAAAGAGATAATTTCATTTATATATTTACTTGAGCCCAAATGATATTTTTAAAGGTAAATCCAATGATGTCGAAAGGGGGACTTTCAATGCTTTAGGAAGAGAAACTTCCAATGGTTTCGAAGCTATGCTTCTAATATTTAATAAGTAACACTATATTATATTCGAAAGGTTTCGAAAGGAGGATTTTTAAGTTTTTTTTAAAAACAGAAGCCTAATGTTTTGAAAAGAGATATATGCTTTCGAAGGAGGCTATCCAATGAGGTCGAAAGCAAGGTTTCGAAAGTAAAATTTTCAAAATAAATAACCAAATCTCATTTAAAGGAAAAATCAAGGCATATTAATAAACAAAGTATTTTGAAATGGAATTTTTGAAGAAGTCTTATGGGTTAAAGGAATTATCATAGTTATATTGTTTGCTTCTTCATATATGTATATATTCACATTGAAACGAACCCAAAATGGCACCTTAGGGAAGGGCGGAATAACAAGTTAGGCTGACCAAGTAGTGAATATAAAATAAAGATATTGGCAGAGGCCAATAAGTTCACAGTAAGCCTATGAAAACTGTGTAAGCGAAAAGATAGTGGCAGGGGCCAATAGGTTCATAGTTAGCCCATGAAAACTATATATAATTAAAGATGTCAGTTAGACAGGTTTATAGTTTGCCCATGAAAACTATATCTAGATAAGAAAATGAAATATTGATAGATAGTCAATAGGTTCCTAGTCATCCTATGATAAGTAGGTTAAAAGAAAGATATTGACAGTTAGTCAATAGGCTTCTAGCCAGCTCATGAAAACTAGAATAAAAGAAATGATATTGGAATTATTAGTAGGTTCATAGTGATCCCATCAAAACTATATAATTGGACAAGGAATCCTTAAAGATTTAACAATTATTAGTCAGACTATGAAAAATATTAGGTTAATAGTAATCCTGGAAACTATAATTATGATAGATAGTCAAAATAATAGGTAATCCAGAATTGATGCAATTACTTAGCATATCATCACATAATATTTTTTTCTATTAAATTCACCATTGTGGATGCAGGGGCACAAAAAATGGTTTATAAAAGCTTTTAAGATACTATTGAGGGGAAACCCGTTCCGCTAAACGGCATGGTCTCACTCGATATCTAAATTATTTGAAATGGTATATTATTATTCATACCAGGCTTTATCTCTAACTCGAAGTTTATCCCCTAAACTCTCGTGTACTCAACTGATTTTGATTAGCTTAAGATTTGAGGTTTTTAGGTACCTCTTAAGATGAATAAACTTCCGGAGTCGTGCAAGAGGCATGTAGTTATTTGAGTTCTTTCTCATGTAATTCTGCTATGTTATTTTTTTAAGGCAAAGTTGTTTGTTGCCTGTTAACTCTCTGATCACCAAGGGGGTATCTTCATATGTCACTCTTAGAGTATATTGTAATTATATTCCTATGAACGTGGTTAATGTTGTGGGGTTATGTAAAGAATGTTAAAATGAGTTTCTGGAATGGGTTATGAAAGTTTTTTTTAAATTTTAAACTTTTTCCTCATCCATGTATTTTTGGTATATCATTTTGTCTAACATTATCGTGTTTGGTAACCGAGGATTAAAAACTGTGGATGACTGCAGCATCCCTAGCCATTAGTTTTGGGCCTCCAAGTGGGGGATATTACAAGTTGGTATCAGAGCATAGATTTATGAAAATTTAAGTAATTAAAACCTAAAACATTTTCAAAACATAATCGAGTGAACCATAAATTTGATCGAGTTTGGGTAAATGCGATTGTGACGTGCTTGTATTTTATATATATATAAGTACGTATTCCCTCTTTCTCTTAAACCATTCTTCTGTATCTTACTAAGGCTCATATATAGATTTACGAGAAAGAAGATATGGAAGCAGGTAACGGAAGCGAAAATCTAAGTGGAGGAAGCACCATAACAGGTGGAAATTCTCGACCTAACATCCGAAGGAACCAAGATCGATAGGCCAATGCTAATCATATTGCGAAAGCCAACATGAACGCTGGAAATCCGCCATTAGATGCAGGGGTGATGTATCAGTTCCTTGCTAATTTGATGTACGCAGGAACTGCTGGATTGGCTAGAAATATTGGAGGAGAAAATCCTGTGGGTCCCGTTGGGAATAATTATGCCAAGCTAAACCGAAACTACACTAGTCTGGGTGGAAAGCCGTTTAGAGGAATGGAAGATGCTATAGAAGTGGAGAATTGTTTGTCACACCATAAAAGGATTTTCTCTGATTTGGATTTAGAAGATGAGCAGAAAAGAAGGTTGGCCTCTAGGCAGTTGTAAGAGTTAGCACTTCACTGGGGAAGTGGTGTGACTGCCGGAGTTCCAGAGGAAGAGTTAATTTAGACTGGTTTTCGAAGGAGATTGGAACATATATTTATTTATGAAGTTGTCGTCATCATTGATGAGAAAATCTATCGATTTTGTTCAAGGAGACATGTCAGTTATCGAGTATGCAAATAGATTTAATGAGTTATCTCGATATGGATATTCTATTATAGACACTAACATCAGAAGGAATGAAAGTTAATTCGGAAAGGCCCATACTTGCTAGGGCAACCCCGACACATATTCGTAATCATTATAATGTGGTGGTGGAGATGGCCATTCACCATGAAGATATGCTTGATATTTGCGCTAAAGAGAAGCCAGTTAAATCCCAAGGTCCTCAAGGTAAGAAGAGAAAGTTCTTTAAAAATAAAGAATCCTAGAAGGGAGATTCAGCCAAGAAGTCAAAAGCTAATTTAGTCTGCTACAAATGTGACAAGAAGGGTCATTTTGCAAACGAGTGTCGGTCAGATAAGGGGCAAAAGAAGGCTAGGGATAAGAAGGATATTAAGTGCTTCAACTGCGATCAAGTTGAGCATTACAAGAACCCATGTCCAGAGCCAATTAGGGCAGAAAAAAGAAAGGATTTTTCTATTGGACCACCATCTTCTTCTAGACCAACTACATCAGATATGGAAAAGACTGTGATGGAAGGTACATTTTTGATTCCAAGTATTCTAGTTAGGATACTGTTTGATACCAATGTGTCACATTCATTTATATCCTAGAATTTGATTAGTAGATTATGCTTAGAACCCACTTACCTTGTTTCTTTCTCAAGGGTTGCGAAGTCACTAGGAGGGATGCAACTTTTAGGGGTAAAATGTAACCACTTAGAACTTGATTTGTTAGGTCATATGTTTGCAAGCAGTCTGTATGTTTATGATTTCATAGATTTTGGGATTATTTTGGGTGTGGATTGGGTGGATAGATATGAGGCTAGGATATTTTTCCAAGATTGGAAAATATCATTAAGGCATCCAAATAGTCAGAACCGAGTCATCTTCTCTGTATAGAAATTTGACCGAAGTGTTTGTGCTATGTTAAGTGCCTTGGAAGCAGTGGAGGAGCTAAGTCAGGTTCGAGTTGCAAGAGAGTTTGCAGATGTGTTTGAGCCGATCACAGGACTACCACCGAAATGAGCTATTGAGTTCCAAATAGATCTTATGCCAAGAGCTTAACCTATCAGTAGACCACCTAGCAGGATGACACCAATGGAGATGAAAGAATTGAAGGTGCAGCTAGTAGAACTAGAAGGAAGGAATTTTATTAGACCAAGCAGTTCGTCTAGGGGAGCGGCTTCGATTTTCGTGAAAAAGCCATATGAGTCTTTAAGGATGTTCATCGATTATCGTAAGCTAAACGAAAGGACGATCAAGAATATGTAACCTTTACCGAGGATTGACGATCTGTTTGATCATTTGAGTGGAGCCAAAGTGTTTTTCCAATTGGATTTGGTGGTGGGGTTCCATCAGTTTAGAGTTGTAGAAGATAATATTCATTTGACAGTAGGCATGGCATGTATGAGTGGTTACTGATTCAATTCGGATTGACGAATGCAACTGCTTTCTTCATAGACTTGATGAACCTGGTTTTCCGAGAACACTAGGAGAGGTTTATGTTTGTATTCATAGATGACATTTTAGTGTACTCGAAAGATGAGAGAGAGCATGAGGATAATCTGAGAGTAGTGCTTGATATACTAAGGTAGTATCAGCTAAAGGCGAAGTTTTCTAAATGTCGTTCTTGGAAGAAGTAGGTCAAGTTTCTTGGTCATGTAGTTTCGAAGGAAGGTTTGGCAGTAGATCCAGTTAAGATCAAAGCTGTCAATAATTAGAGGAGACCAGAGATAGTAACCGAGATCAAAAGTTTTCTCGAACTTGCTGACTATTACTGGAGATTTATCAAAGATTTTTCACGGATAGCCGCACCTTTAACTAAGTTGACCAGGAAGGATGCGAAGTTTTTTGGTTTGACAAATGTGAGGAAGGGTTCCTTAAGTTAAAATAATTATCGACCAACGCGCAAGTGTTAGTTGTTCTAGATGGAAACCAAGGGTTGGTGGTGTAGACTGATGCATGTGGAATGGGATTGGGAGCTGTGTTGATGCAGAATGGTAAAATTATTGCCTATACTTCTCGACAGTTTAGACCACACGAGGTGAGATATCCTACTCATGATTTGGAGTTGGCTGTGGTGATCTTCGCATTGAAGATTTAGAGACATTATCTTTTAGGGAAGAGGTTTGAGCTATACACTAATCATAAGTCCTTAAGATATTTATTCTCTCACATAGAGTTGAATATGCAACAATAGAGGTGGCTGGAGTTTTTGGCCGCTTATGATTTTGGTATATAATATAATCCTAGGAAAGAAATAAGGTAGCGGCCGCCCTTAGCAGGAAACATCAGAATGTGGTGTTAGCTATGTTGGCAGAATAGATGGATTTAGAAGTTTTAGTTGTGTGTAGTATAAAGTCGAGATCGACTGCTGATTCTAATCAGAGTGCTGCTATGTTGGCTTTTTAAAGGTTCGGCCAGTGCTGATTGAGAGGATAGCTTCTAAACAAAAAGAGGATCCAGAGTTAACCAAGAAAATTAAAAGACTCGGAGTGGGATCCGAGACTGATTATCTTAAAGATTTTGGCATCGACTAGAGAGGATGGTTGAGGAAGTAGGGATGATTGTGTGTTTTGAATGTAGGGAACTTGAGAAGAGAAGTTCTAGATGAGTGTCATCGATCTAAGTTTACGATTCATCCTAGGGGAAACAAGATGTATAAAAAAATACGAAGAGAAGCTTCTATTAGGAAGGCATAAAGAGGGATGTTGGGTTATGGGTTAGACAATGTGCTAACTGTTAACAAGTGAAAGCCAAACACCAAAGGCCGAGTGGGTTGCTTCAGCCTTTAGATATTCCAGTTTAGAAGTGGGATTCTATATCCATGGATTTCATTGACAAGTTGCCAAGGTCTAACAGAGGAAATGAAAGCATATGGGTCATAGTGGACAGATTGGCTAAAAACGCCCATTTCATTTAAGTCAAGTCAATTAGGACGGCGCCTGTTTTGGCGAAGTGTTCGTGAAGAACATAGTTAGACTTCATGGAATTCCTAGTGACATATTCAGTGACAGAGTGCATTATTCACCAGCGATTTTTAGAGAAATCTACAGAGAGTACTAGATACCAAGCTCAAGATGAATATAGCATATCACCCGTAGATTGATAAGTAGGCTGAGACAGTTAATAAGGTACTCGAAGATTTGTTAAGAGCTTGTATACTAGACTTTAGTGGATCTTGGAAAGATCACCTGCGTTTGACAATAATAATAGTTTTTAAACTAGTATAGGAATGGCGCCTTTTGAAGCTTTGTATGGATGGCCATCCAAATCGCTAGCATGCTGGTTAGAGACTGGAGACGGATTAGTCTTAGGTCCAGATATGGCTAGAGAGGCATCAAAGAAGATTGAGTTGATCCGAGATCGGATGAAGGAAGCTTAGTCTAGAAAGAAGAGTTATGTAGATAAAAGGTGTAAAGACCTAGAGTTCTCAATTGGAGACATGGTTTTAATTAAGGTGTCACTAATGAAGGAGTCATTCGATTTGGAATGTCAGGGAAACTGGCACCAAAATATGTTGGTCCTTTCCGGATTATAGAAAGGGTTGGAAAGCTCACATAAAGAGTAGAATTGCTGAGCAATATGGCAGTTGCCCATAATGTATTTCATATGTCTCATCTTCGCATTTATGTGCATGATCTAGAGACTACTCACTACGCCATAGATGGCCTTCTGCAACATTTTTGCAAGGTGTTGCCAGGTAAAATGTTGCGATTGCTATACAATTTTGGTCCTACTGCAACGTTGAATTTTTGGTGTTGCCTTAGCCATAAAAATGTGTTGCTCTATCTAAACAAGTTTAATTGATGCAACATTTTTTTATAGTGTTGCTATAGCAGACCTTTGCATATCTTTCGCGCCGATCCGCGCCAATCTACCAAGACAAATCCTATGTTGGAGAACGTGACACCTCATCAATCCGAACACCACTCCTTGATCTTTTAGAGCCGTGGAGAAAAAAAGGTCCCCGCAAATAACTTTTTATTTTCATTCTTCTCTGTCTTCTTACAAAGGTTCAAGCGAACATTCTTAATTTGGGGTTCAGCGAGTTTGGTTCGATTAGGGCTTTGATTTGGGGTTTCAAGCTTTGTTCAGCGATTTCGCTTCGATTTGGGGGTTCAAGCATTGTTCACATAACTTTAGGGCTTCAATTTCGATTTTGAGGTATAACACTCTCTCCCATCACTTTAGCGTTTCGATTTAAACTACTTATAAATTCTTAATTCGGCCTGAATTAACAATTCGATTTGTCTAGGTTTCCTCTTGTTGGACACACACACAAATTTTATCTTTTTATGTTAAAATAATCATATTCATAATTGTAGTGATGGACAGCGAAAACATTTGGATAGAACTTCCTAAATTTAGTGAAGGATATATTAGCGGGATAAGAGCCTTTATACAAAACGGTTTTTCTAAATTGGCCGTAGGCGATGAAATGACGTGCCCATGCAAGAATTGTAAAAATAGCAAGTGGCGTCGTCCAGATATAATTTATGATCATCTCATCTGCAATGGTCCATCTCCATTTTATGTGAAATGGATTTGCCCAAATTTGGGAAGGAGTGATGAAGATATAGACTGTGATGCTAGTGATTTTGGAGATAATCTAGGTGAAATGTTGCACCGTACTCGTGGAAATATGCAGAACTGTGAAGATGAGAATTCTGATGCACCAAATGCCGATGCTAAAAGATTTTATCGCCTTGTCGAAGATGGAAAGCAGCCATTATATCCTGGCTATTCAAAATTTTCGAGATTAAGTTTTATCATCAGGCTTTATTTTTTAAAATGTGTACATGGAATTACAGAGTCTGCAGTTGGGGATATACTAGAGTTGACGAGAGATGCTTTTCCACAGGCCCACATACCTTTATCTTTTAGAGCCGTGAAGAAAATCATTAAAGATTTAGGTCTTGATTACAAAAAAAATACACGCATGTCCAAACGATTGCATGCTCTATTGGGCAGAAAATGAAGATAAAGATGTCTGTAACTCTTGTAGTATTTCGAGGTGGGAAGAGGAAAAGAAAGGCACCCATGACAATGATCGAGAGAAGTTAATTCACAAAGTCCCGGCAAAAGTAATGCGTTACTTTCCGCTAAAACCAAGGCTGCAAAGACAGTTTATATGCAAGGAGTATTCACAACTTATGAGATGGCATTCCGTGGGTTGAAAAAAAGACGGAAAACTTAGACATCCAGCTGATAGCGAGACTTGGAAGGCGATGGATGCTATGTATCCTGATTTTTCATCAGAAAATAGAAATATCAGATTGGGTGTAGCCTCTGATGGATTCAATCCTTTTCGTACAATAAGTACAACTTACAGTACATGGCCAATTGTATTAGTTAACTACAACCTTCCATCTTGGTTGTGCATGAAGCCCGAAAATCTAATTCTTTCAACACTCATCTCCGATCCAGAGTCTCCAAAGAATAAAATTGATGTATATATGCAGCCTCTAATTGAAGAGTTGAAAGAATTATGGGATCTAGGCATAGAAACTTATGATGCCTTTACTGATCAAAAATTCATGTTACGTGCAAGTGTGTTGTGGACCATTAGCGATTTTCCGGGGTATGCAATGTTATCCGGTTGGAGCACAAAGGGTAAATTGGGTTGTCCTGTATGCCATTATGAGACTTCTTCAATGTACTTTAAACATAGTAAAAAAATGTGCTACATGAATCATAGAAAATTTCTGGATCCGAAACACAAGTGGAGGTTTGATAAGAGAAGGTTCAATGGTGAAGTTGAAATAGGACAGATTCCATGAAATTTATCAGGAACGGACATTGAAGAATTGTTGCGTGACTTTGAAAATAATTTTGGGAAGAAAAAGGATTCCCCTTTCAAAAAGAAGTCAACATTTTTCAATTTACCGTATTGGAGCCACAATTTATTGCGACATAACCTTGATGTTATGCATATAGAGAAAAACATATGCGACAACATACTCGGTACTTTGCTAAATATTAGTGGCAAGTCAAAAGACCATTTGAATGCTCGTTTTGATTTACAGGAAATGGGCATCAGGAAGGTCCTGCATCCAGTTTTATTAAATGATGGCGAACACTTCGAGATTAGTTCTGCCATATTTGACATGATGAATAAAGAAAAAGAAATATTTTGCTCAGTACTGGAGAATGTTAAATTTCCATACGGTTGTGCAACCAATATCAGTCGGTATGTTCACACGAAGGAAAGGAAAATCTCAGGGTACAAGACTCATGATGCTCATTTTCTACTTCACTGCTTGTTGCAATTTGCTGTTAAAAAAACACTGAAGCCTGAGGTTGCATTGCCTCTGATAAGATTTGGTGCATTCTTAAGAGGTCTTTGGGGCAAAGTAATTGATTTGGAAGATGTGAAGAGGCAACAACAAGAAATTGTCGAAATTCTTTGCCAATTTGAGATGATATTTCCACCGGCTTTCTTTGACATAATGGTTCACTTGACGGTTCACTTGTGCAAGGAAGTTGAATACGGTGGACCTGTGCACGTTCGATGTATGTTTTCGATTGAGCGTTATCTAGCTAAACTCAAATCTTATGTGCGCAACAAATCTAAACCGGAGGGTTCCATAGCCAAAGGTTACTTGGCAGAAGAATGCTTGACATTCTGCTCAAGATTCTTAAGCGGTGGTGATGCAGTGCCTAAATTTGAAAGTTGTCCACAAAATATGGAATATGCTATTGGTACAAGAAGAAATAAAGATGGAAAAGCTATTCATCTAAGAGAATCTGAGTGGACGGCATGTCATCGGTACATTATATTCAATTGTGGTAATGAGCAAATAGATAATTTAAAAGAGTAAGTTTTTATGTTCTAATTTTATTCTAGCAAGTACTAAAGAATTAGAATATTTCTTTATTGATATTAATACCATCATAATTATTATAGGGAACATCGAGCTTTAATTGATGGTCATGCAATATCGAGAAGATATAAAAGAGAGAGAGCACATACTGAAGAATTCTGGAAATGGCCGAAGGATGAGGTTGGAAAAAATGAGGACATTTCGAAAGAGCTAGAAGTGCTTGCAATGGGCCCTAATCGGACAGCTAGGAAATTTAGTGGATATGTTATTAATGGATACAGATTCCATACAAAATATAGAGATGCTAAGTGTAAAACACAGAATAGTGGTGTATTCTTGACTGCCTTGACCACTAGCTTTGCAAGTTCAAAAGATCAAAATCCATTGGTTGGTAATGTTAGTTACTACGGAGCAATTGAAGAAATACTAGAAATTGATTATTGGGGAGAAATTTCAGTGGTTTTATTTAAGTGCTGCTGGTACCAAGAAGAGAAAGATTTGTATGGGATGACTCGAGTTAATTTTAATAGATTGTGCCAGAAATCTGATCCATATGTTATGGCTTCACAAGTACAACAAGTATTTTATGTACAAGATCCAACTGATACGGCACTTTATAATGTTGTCAAGAAATTGCCGAGGGACTGGTGTAAAGTCGAAAATGAAAATGGAAATGAAGATGATCCAGTTTTACATGATATTCAATGTGGTAATGGAATAGGAAATCAAGTTAGTGATGTTAGGTGGTATAGAGATGACGTCCCGACAACACAAATCATCATTCTGCCTAGCATAGAGGAAAATTCCTCTTGATTTCTATGTAGCAATATCAAGTGACTTCTATTTATGTATTGGTTCTTAATTAAGGGACGACTTCTGTATCTGTTGATTTTCATAATTAATTTACTACTTTTTAATTACTTGACTGCTTGTAACTTATCCTGATTTTATGTGTTCCCTTGTTGTTTCTAGTGCTTTATATACCTGCATACACATATGTACTTAATATACATGCCCATTTTATTATTTCATATCTTGCTTCCAATGTAAACTCACCATTCTGTATCCATTTTGTATAGGATGGGGGAACTCATGCAGCTCACATTTCATCACAAGGGTGCATTTCAGAAGGCACAATATGTTGGTGGAACCGATACTGTGGTAAGGTGGGTTGATCCTGACTACTTCTCGTACATAGTGCTCATGGAGTTTGTGAAGGATGACCTTCAATACACCGAAATAGGAGGAATTTATATGAGAAATGGTGAGAAGGGTGGGTGGAAGTTAGTGACGAATGATACGGACCTCTCCGAATTAGTCAAAGGAGTTAACAGTGGTGGCAACTTGGATTTTTATATCGACAACATTGTCGATACTGCAATTGAGCCACTGAAGCAAATGCAGTCGCATGTAATCATGCGGCCAAGGCAAAAACTGGTTACAGGTATATATAAATGGATAGTTAATATCATTTACAGATTGTGATATTTTAATATAGCAAAAAAAAATTATTGTGATATTTTGATTATAACATTTAAAGATTATGATTATAATATCATTGTAATGTTGCAGCTACAAAACCAGTGAAACGACAGTACGTGACGGCTCATCTACTACAACAGAACCGAAAAAACAAGAAGTTAGCTGAAGTCAACAGTCCTCGGAAGTCAGCACAGCTGAATAGCAATGCAACTGTGAATCTAAAGTTAGGTGAGGTGAACAGTCCTCGGCAGTCGACACGGCTGAATAATCCAGAACCCAACGATGCAACCGTGAATCTAAAGTTAGCTGAGGTGAAAGTATTCGGAAGTCGGCACAGATGAATATTCTAGAACCCAGCAATGCAACCGAGAATCTAAAGTTAGCTGAGGTGAGGAGTCCTCGGAAGTCGACACGACTGAATAATCCAGAACCCAACAACGCAACCGTGAATCTAAAGTTAGCTGATCAGGTAAATCCTCAGAAGATGACATAGAAAAGAAAACAAAAAATCAGCGATTCAACAGTGAATCTGAACTCATCAAGTGTTAAGAGGAAGTTGGAATCACATTTAACAACATCATAAGAAGAAGATATGGATGAAAATGGCATGCAGGATTGAAGAATTCTTATTATGATGATCTTATTGTAATTTGAATATTTTGTACCACTCTTGCAGCATACTTACTATGATGTTCCTGTTTATTATATACTTGCAGGATGTTCATCTACCACCTCAACCACCTCCAAATGAGTATTCTACACCTCCACTATCTCTAAAAGATTATGAAGTACAGAGAGCTGCTAAGATGATGATGAACCTAAAATATTATGAGGAACATAGAGCTGTTAATGTGATGAGGAACAACGAAGTTCTTGCTTCTCTAGGTGTGCCTGCAATTTTAGCTGAACCGAGAAATGCAAACCAAAAAAAAGATAAAGGAAAAGAAAAGATGCAAGAGGATGTGGATAGTGATCAGGAATATAATCCGGACCATGAGGAGCATAGTGAAGATGATACTTCACAAAGTCCAAGAAAGGTGTGTGATTGCTACATATCTTATTTTTTCTGCTTATGAAGATAATAACTATAAAATCCAATCTTATTTCCTACATATATACAATTTAGAGAACTAAAAAAGTTGAGAAGCCCAAGCCTGTTAGTGGACCATAAACTCGTTCAGCTAGTGGTATCGCAAAGGAAAAGGAAAAGTTGAGAAGCCCAAGCCCAAGCCCAAGCCCAAGCCCGGTAGTAAGTTCAACTGAGAAGGATGTTGAAGGAAAAGCAACAATGGATGATTATTTGGCTCTGCGGGAACGACAAAAGAAAAATGCTGCAAAAGCTAGTGCAAGTGGTATGGCAAATAAGTATGTTGCGGAGAATGTCTTGCCAGACATTGAAAATGTAGGTACTGAACTGATGTGATAATAATATTTAATATTACAGTAGGATTAATATTTAAGTACCGAATTTACATTATGATTTATGTTATTATTTGACGGGACTTTTCATTTTCATTAAAGGTGAAGTTCCTGAAAGACTCAGAGGTCACACAAAGATGTTTAATGTTCATACAAGGGCGAATGACAAAAGAGTTGTAATTATGATGAACTAGTGGTTCTAACCTATTTCAGATGATGACAAAGTAATATCTGAACTGAGCAACTTTTTAGGAACATTGAAAAGGTTTGTGCCACTTACGTATAAATCTTGGTTGGATGTTCCTGAAAAGTTGAAGAAATCTCTATAGGATTATGTTAAGGTAATCTATTATTAACTATAATGTTGCTGAATTTTACTTTAATTTGTAATATTGATCTATTAGCTATAATGTAGCTGAATCTTGATTTATTTATTCTTTTTTATCTTTGATTTATATTTAAGCAACGGTATATTATTTGGGATGAATGTGAAAACTGGGTGTTGAAGTCTATTCATGACTGTTGGAGGGGGTACAAGAGTCGCATAAAAACAGCTCATTATAAAGCTTATAAGACTGATGAGGAGAGGCTAGATAACAAGCCGGACAACATCCCAATGGAGGATTTTAAAGTGCTCTTGTGGTATTGGGCAGATGATGAGATTCAGGTATACGTACATATTATTTATTTCGCAAGATAAACGAGTACTTTTTTTTTGTGAGATAAACGAGTACTTTGTATTTTGTGTATTTTTTAGCAAAAAGCCTTGAAAAATTCTGATAGTCATAAGTCGTATCAAGACACACACACCACTGGTCCAAAGTCGTTCGCCCAGCTTCGTCATAAGATGGTATGTGATACTTTACTTTTTTGACTGAAGAGAGTGTATGATAAACTATCTATTGAACTTGTATCAGGAGACACCATCCGATGCAGCACTTTTTCTTAAAAGTCGTAAGAGAACAAATGGACGTGAGTACGTGTCTAATCCTCAAGTAATGAATTACAAACTTGTAAGTAATAATTCTGTTTTGTAATAATTTTGTTCTGTTTTGCACATGCTGCACATTGTTCATGTCTTGCTCATGTGCATGTATGCTCATGTCCTTGAAACTGTCCTTGAAACACTTGTTGAACCTGAGTTTCACAAACGTACTAATGGCATAGATGTTTGCTTTGGAAATTGTAATTGAGTATATTGTGAGATTAAGAATTTTGATCCCTCAGCCATTTTTTTCCTTTTCTAGTCGAATGAAGAGGACTTGCTTTTTGCGTTTGGCTAGAAATGACACAAAAACTAGAAATGAAGAAATGAATTTGGTTAAAGGGATTACGACTTGGTTTATATAAAAATATATGTCTATAGTAATACACATATGTGCATAAATAAAATGAATGGCCGTTTGAAGCCTCATAATCCAGATGACGAAGCCGTAGCTGGCTGTCGACGGAATTGTTTTCCATTTTTTACTAGTATATATGTTACAAATTTTTGTCTAATTACTTGCATAAAAACAAATTGTTTTCCAAAATATGGCTTTCTCTGCATTTGTTGTACACAATCCATATGTAAGCATTTACTGCATTCTCTACATTTACTGTAGGGTAATTTTGATGTGGCTTTATTTTGTAGGACTTAGTTCAAAAGGCAATGGCCGGTGGAGAAGGAGGAAATACTATTGAAACAGTAATTTCGAATGGAAAATCACAGGGTCGTCCTTTGCTTATTGGGAGGCGTGCAAAGTGTGCAAAACAATCAACCGAGGCTCTAACAAATGCTTACGTACATGACTTAAGGGAAAGGCCTGTCGAAGAAATGGAAGCACAGCTAGAATCCAAGGTAAATCAGAAGGTACAAGAGAATTTGGCTAGGGTGCTTAAGAAATTAGGTGATGCCAACCCGGAGGTGAACATCAATGTAGAGGATCTAACTTCCACAATCATGTCCAGTGAGACTGATAATCTGACCAGAGGCACCAGCTCTTAAGTCTCATTTATGAATTGTTATGTGTACCGGATATTTTAGGGTAGCTTTTAGTATTTTGGGGTAACTGGATATTTTGGGGTAACTGACATGAATTGTGATGTGTACTGCTGTATGAATTGTTATCTGTACGGTGTATTATGCTGTGTATTATGCAAGTGTTTTATGTGATATTGTACTGTGTATTATGCAAGTGTTCTATGTGATATTGTACTGTTCTATGTGCTCTTAGTGTCTCTTTAGATAGTGTTGCAGTAGCTTCAGTATAGTGTTGCAGTAGCTTCAGAATAGTGTTGCAGTAGCTTCAGAATAGTGTTGTAGTAGCTTCAAAATAGTGTTGCAGTAGCTTCATAATAGTGTTGCCACCGGGTTATAAATGTTGCTTAAAATAATGTTGCAATAGTCATTCAAGGTGTTGCCATAGGGATGGACCCAGTTGGGTCGTGTCCCCCACATTGTGGGCCCCACAAGATGTGGGCCCCACAACTTCAGAAAGTTATTATCTATAGCAACATTTTTGGAATGTTGCCACAGATACCTATGGGTGTTGCCATAGACCCAAATAGGGTTCTATTGCAACAATATTACTTATGTTGCCTTAGATAGTCAAAATGTTGCCTTTGAGGTCTAAGGCAATGGCAAAAATTGCATCACCCTAAAAGTGTTGCCATAGACCAATGGCAACATTTTTCGGGCCTGAGCCAACATTTTTTTTGTGTTGCAGAAGGCCATTTATGGCGTAGTGACTGTATCTCTAATAGGATTAGATGAGTTAGTAGTAGAGCCTAATTTGACTGTTGTTAGAAAACCAGTTCGGGATGTAGCAAGAGATTAGAACAGATTTAGGTCCAAGATAGTCAAGTTGGTAAAAGTGCAATGGAGCGACAACAAAAAGAACTATACTTGGGAAACCGAAGAAAGGATTCGAGACATCTATCATGATCTGTTTAAGAATATGTCTATATTAGATTATATAGACGATCACTTGTCAGATAAACTAGTATGGTTGTTATGAGTTATTATAGATATTTTCTATGAGTTTTAGTAAATCCTTAATGAATTTCGAGGATGAAATTCTTTAAGGAGGGGATCCTGTAACACCCTTATTTTTAAATAACATTATTCAGGATATTTAATTAGATTTAGTAAATAGAATAATTTAAATGTTAAGTGATCAGGGGACTGAGATTTGAATAAATATAAGTGGCCATGCTTATTAATTTAATTGGGATAAAGAATGGTTTATAGACAAATTAAATTATGAAAGGGTATAATGGGATTTAGTTACATCTAACCTTATCATTATATACATACATACATACATACATACATACATACATACATACATATATATATGTATATGTATATGTTTACCCTTAAAACCATTCACACTCATATTCATTTTCTCACAAAAACAAAAACGTAATTGAAGAAGAGAAGGCCGACCATTAAAAAGAAAAGAATAGGAAATTCAAAGAAAAAGAAGAGAAAGTAAAAACGGGAATCGAACTCATGTCAATCCTCTTTCCTTATCAAAGATTAAAGTGAATGATAATTTCTATCTCTATTTGTTAAATATATGTTTCGAATTTAAGTTTAAATTCGTATATATGATATTTGATGATGATATACATGAATTATGGTTTGTTTAAATCTAAACAAGATTTTTTAAGTAATGGTTCATAGGGTTTTAGATCAAAACCTTGTGATATTGATGTTTAAATGTCATGGAAAAAATTTATGTCATGCAAAACATGATTTTAGAGTTGGGTTTTAGGTTTTGGAAATTTTCTAAATTGTGGAAAGATTATTTTGAATTTTTCAATGAAGATATAGCATATTAATTTGATAATTTATTTCAAAAAAATATATATTGAGAATTTGGTTCTGAAATTTTGATACGTTAGATAACATGATCACATTAAATTACCATGATTTTTAGGAATTTTTCTTAAGTGATTTGATATACAAAATAAATTATTTTGAAAAGAGGATTAAAATGATTTACGTGTAAATTAAAAGGAAGGTTTATCTGCAAAAGTTTAAGTTTGACACTTATCCAAAATAAAAAAAGGTGATTTGTTTTGAAAAGCATTGGAAAAGTTAAAGCAACCAATAAGAAGTTTACATGTAGGCAGGTTAGTTGGTAAAAGTTACTTAAATTGGACATTAACTAGTTTTAATCCAGAAAAAACAAGTTTCGCCTCTATTCAGAGTACCTTTCACCCCTTTTTATTCGATTTCGACTATGTCGTAACCTCATTAAGCTATATTCAATACACAGGGTATCATCTTGGTGATATGTAGTGGATTGGAGAAAGACGAAAGGTATGGTGTCGAAAGCATAGCTTTCGATGGAGTCGTTACCGCAGTTTGTTTTAAAAAGATAAGCGCCCGCCTTTATTGTACTAAGATTTTGACTTAGTCAATACATATATCTTCTAAAGGAGTTTTATAATGTCTTTCGAAGGAGTTCTTTTAATTATAAATCATTGTTTTCGAAAGAAGGGCTTCCGACCTAGTCGAAGCCCCGCCGTCGATTATTTTGCCTTTCGAGTGTATTAAAGTCATAAATGCTGTCGAAAGGTATTGTTTGTTTTAAAGCCATATTAAGACACTTTCTAAATGCTTTCAAAAAGGTCATGGGTTTGAAAGGCAATGGTTTCGAATCTATCCTTTAATATTTTAAATGTATGCTTTGGACTCTGTCGAATGGGATGGTTTCGACACCGTCATAAATTTTCCAATATTTTTATATGGTAAAGAATGGTTTCAAATGAGATACATTTATTTATATATTTACTTGAACCCAAATGATAATTTTAAAGGTAAACCCATTGACGTTGAAAGGGGGACTTTCTATGCTTTTGGAAGAGATACTTCCAATGGTTTTGAAGCTATGCTTCTAATATTTAACAAGTAACACTTTATTATATTCAAAAGGTTTCGAAAGAAGGCTTTTAAAGTGTTTTTAAAAACATAAGCCTAATGTTTTAAAAAGAGATATATGCTTTCGAAGGGGGCTATCCTGGGAGGTCGAAAGCAAGGTTTTGAAGATTTCAAAAGTACAGTTTTCAAAATAAATAACCCAATCTTATTTAAAGGCAAAACCATGGCATATTAATAAACAAAATGTTGAAATGGAATTTTTGATAAAGTCTTAATGGGTAAAGGAATTATCCTAGTTATATTGTTTGCTTCTTCATATCTGTATACATTTACATTGAAATGAACCCAAAATGGCATCTTAGGGAAGGGCAGAATAACCAGTTAGGTTGACCCAGTAGTAAATGTAAAATACAGATATTGGCAGGGGCCAATAGGTTCACAGTAAGCGTATGAAAACTGTGAAAGGGAGAAGATATTAGCAAGGGCCAATAGGTTCATAGTTAGCCTATGAAAACTATGTATAATTAAAGATGTTAGTTAAAAAGTTTTCTAGTTAGCCCATGAAAACTATATCCGGACAGGAAAATGAAATATCGACAGATAGTCAACAGGTTCCTAGTGAGCTATGTAAACTAGGGTAAATGAAAGATATTGATAGTTAGTCAATAGGCTCCAAGTCAGCCTACGAAAACTAGGATAAAAGACATGATATTGGAATTACCAATAGTTCATAATGATCCCATCAAAAATATATAATTGGACAGGGAGTCCTTAAAGGTTTAACCAGTTATTCGTCAGCCCATGAAAACTATAATGTTAATAGTAATCCTAAAAACAATAATTATGACAGATATTCAAAAAGAATAGGGATGGGTAATCCAGAGATGATTCAATTGTTTAGCATATCATCACACTATAATGTTTCGAATCAAAATCAACCATTGTGGATGCAGGGGCACAGAAAATGGTTTATAAAAGTTATTAAGATACTAGTGAGGGGAAACTCGTTCCGTTAAGCGATGTTGTCTCACTAAATATCTAAATGATTTGAGATGGTATATTATTATTCATACCCGGCTTTATCTCTGACTCGAAGTTTATATTTTCTCCTTAAACTCTATGGTACTCAATTGATTTTGAGTAGCTTTGGATTTGAGCTTTTCAGGTACCTCTTAAGACGAATAAACTTTTGGAGTCGTGCAGGAGGCTTGTAGTTATTTGAGTTCTTTATCATGTGATTCCCCTACGTTATTTTGTTAAGGAAAAGTTGTTTATTGCCTATTATACTCTCTGATCACCAAGGGGACATTTTCATATGTCGCTCTTGGAGTATATTGTAATAATTATACTTCTTTGAACATGGTTAACGTTGTGGGATTATGTAAAAAATGTTGAAGTGAGTTTTTGGAATGGACTATGAAAGTTGTTTTGAAAATTTTAAACTTTTTCCATATCCATGTGTTTTCGGTATATCAATTTATCTAGCCTTACCGTATTTGGTTGTCGAGGATTAATAACTATGGATGATTGCTGCATCCGTAGCCGTTAGTTTTAGGCCTCCAAGTGGGGGATGTTATAGCAGCCATTGTCATTACACTCAATTCATGGAGGCATTACCTTTTAGGGGAGAAGTTTGAGCTTTATATAGATGGCAGATTTCTGAAGTATTTCTTCTCTGGAAGGACTTGAATTTAAGGCAACAAGGGAGTTTTGGGTATTGTACAATTTCGATATCTCGTATACTCTAAGCAAGGGTAATATTGTGGTCGATGCCTTAAGTATACATCATGTAGTGTTGAATCCTTTATTCTTGGAGTGGAGGCATTTGGATTTCATCTATACTTTTGATTTCCGACCATCATCAGATGTTACTTCAGGAATGTTTGTACCCTCAGATGTGCAAACTACACTTAAGGAATGTATTGGATCCAGTTGGAAGCAAGATAAAGAGATAGTAGATATTTTTGAGAGACTTGATAAAGGAGAGTCATCAAGTCGTTTGAGACATTATGCCATTGACTTGAAGGGATGGTTATAGAGGGACAATAGTGTAACAGCCTGCCTTTTCGGCCATTAAAAGTCGACACCATCTACATCCACGATATTTAAATGTCGAACATCTAATCACTGGAAAGGCAGATATTTAAGCTAAGTAGAATGAGCAGAAAAGAAAAGAATAGGAAAAATAGAATCTCACAGAAGAAACGACAACAAATAATATAACGAAGGCCGTATAAACTGCCACTCCAAAATACAAAGCACATCAAAGTCAAAACAAATCCCATCAGCCGGACAGCTATAAATTTGTTGACCTTACAATTGCTAATAGGTATATATAATACAACGGAAAAATAAAATACTATGATATATAAATTTTCAGCTCTACTCCATGAGCTCCATGTCCCACCAATAGTAATATGAAAAAAATACTCAGTTTTATCCGACCATTATAATAAAATAGCACACGGATCAATATGGAAAAACAAAGTAAGAAAACTCAGCTAATAAGGTGAATAATTAATAATTCTGTGAGACCATGCCACTAAACACGGAACGGTTTTTCACCTCACAAGACAACTTTCATATAGGAAGAAACAGAAACAATTAAAAAACCGGTCCAAACAAGAAAAGATGTACACATGCAAGATCAAAAATCCAAACCTAAAGAATGGATACAAATAATTAAACATCGAGAGTCAATCTACTCGCTAGTCGATGCAATTAAGAAAAACGATCCAAATTTCAACAAATGATTAGGAGACTCCCCCCATTCAAACTATACCCCTATAAATATACTTAAGAACTACAATGGCTCTCAGGAGCTCCAAGTCGGACCTTCCCAATGGTTACTAAGAATCCAAATATTTCACATCTTTGAAGCATACAACTGAATCTAATCTAGATGTGAAGACACCTTAATGGAAATATCCCAGATAACTTGGCCTTCACTTGCACTTTGGTTTTAGTCATTTCCGACAAAGGATGGCAATATTTAAATGAGCAATAAATCTCTTGGATTGATGAAACCAATGAAGAAAAGATTAATTCCAAGGTTCGAATCAAAACAAGGAAAATGAATTTATCCTACAAAGATAGGAGGGTACTCCCCCTACACCGAAATTATACCTTTAGATAAAATATACTTGAGAGCCTACATCACGTGCAACACTCTCGAGAAATTCAAAGCAGGACCCAGTTAAATCTACCGACATCCAAATATATTCACATCAATGCATGCATGCTAATGACTAAATGTGAATATACCCTAGTGGGTGCAACCCACATGTCTTGGTTCCCACTCGTGCTTTGATTTTAGTTTCCACAATGTTGGATGCCTACGCACAAAATAAGCAACAAATCGTCTTAAAAGGACGAAGCATGACAATCACTAGGAGGGTGCACCCCCTGACCCACGCTTTGGTTTTAGTCATTTTCGACAAAGGATGTCAAAGCTTAAAAGAGAAACACATCGTCTTAGAGTGACGAAATATACAGAAGATAGCAGAATCGAAATCACTAGTCCATATATCAACTCTCAGGAATAACAAAGTGATTTGTGCATGAGAATAAAATCGCATGCACTTACCACCAATAAATGAATCAAATAAATGAATCAAACTTTTAAAATATTTGATTCACTCTTTGATTTTCACATTTTCATTATTTGTAAAACATTTTAAAATACTCTTTGGAATACACTTTTAAAAGGGATAAATATAATCCAAAATGTACTAAAACAAGGGTAAAAAACAAATGTCTTTAAAACACTATTTACTGTAAACCCAAAACACTATACACTTAGCTTTATATTTAAACAATTTCTTTTAAAAGATTTTCCCATTTGTAAACCAGCATTTACTAATTTAAAACAACATATATTATCTAAAAGGATAATATATTAATTTAAATACCTTTATAAATTTAAAATGTTAATTTGCCCCCAAAGGATAATTTATATATAACTTCAAAATCTTTTTAATAAATCAATCAATTATCTTTAAACACTTTTGTCAGATTAATTAATTAACTTCAAAACATTTTTATTGAATCAAACAACTTCAAACACTTTTATTAAATTGGTTATTTTACTTTAAAATGTTTTATTAAATCGGTCAATTAACTTTTAAAACACCATTAATTAAAATAATTAATTAAATCCAAATATCATTAACTAAATGGATTAATTAAATTCAAACATCATTAATTATAATTAGTAATTAAATCCAAATATCGTTAACTAAAATGATTAATTCGATCCAAACATTGTTAATTGAAATAATTAACTAAATTTAAAACGTCATTAATTAAAATGATTAATCGAATTGAAATATCATTAGTTTAAAATGATTCGTTAAATTCAAATCTCGTTAATTAAATTAATAATTATCAAATATCATTAACTAAAATGATTTATTAAATTCTAGCATCATTAATTAAAATGATTGAATAAATTCAAATATCATTAACCAAAATGATTAATGAATTTTAAACATCTAGTTTGTTAAAATATAAGCTCAACTTCAACACACAAAGGTTTAGCGAGATAATATTCAATAAGTGATGACATAGTGAAAAATTACTATATCGACACTTAAACAATCCAAATAGACTGTCATAATTATTCCAGCTAAACATCAACATAAGCAATAAGTGAATATAAATAAGATGTAGTTAAAAGTAAATAAATAATAACGAGAAACCCTTTGGACTCTCTACAAATGTCCCATGTAAATCACACACATATATGTGTGTATTTTTAAAGTGTTTTGTAGCGACCTATTCACTACGAAAGCATTCCAACTTCTCCATTTTGTCCCTTGCAGCAAAATGGTTATTTATGCCATCCATTACCAGGCGGGAACAAACAATAATATATAATTATATAAATTCCCTATAAATTAGATAATTTGTCATCCATTTTTCAAAATGAATATCCAACCAAAAAATGAATCAACAATAATCTAAAGAAATATCTAAGCATTTAACAATAATTTATAGCATCACGGTTATTTTGCAGTTAAATTCTAAGTGAGTAAACTCATTGAAATTCTAGCGGACGCATTCACGTTCTGGTTTGGTTTAAAATAAAATGTGATTCGATTTTAGCATGTAATTCCATTAAAATATTCAACGAATCCAACTCCAATGTAAGAATAACGTTCCTTTGAGCATAACGTAACTGACCATGTTCGATTTGGACCTTGTATAGGAGAGTTATTTGATTTATAAGTAATTAGATTAAACGAAATAATTAATTACACAATTAACTAATCTAACCACCTAATTAGCATATAAATCTTTCTTCCCCCCAGCTTAAACATGCATGCATAGATTCCTAACACTACCCATCAATGGTCAATTCAAACTAACCCCCTTTCTTCCTTGATTCTCAATGAAGTCGTCCCAAACAAATTAAAATCAACTCTTCCTCACGAGTACATCGCATTCCCTACCAATTTGCCACATCCACAGTCCCACAGCAGATTGCGACTTCTACCCTAGCACATGTTGCACCTGATGACATGAATCACGACAGTGGACCGGAGCTGCTCCGGTTGCCATCAAATGACTCCACTTCAAAGAAATCCACTTTGGCACCCTATGTTTTGCCAATCGTCACCCTAATCTCCTCCCCGAACAAACCCTAGGTTGACAGCCTCAATGTATGTGTCACAGCCTGCACCTCACTCTGTACAGTTAATGCCTGCTATTACCCTGCTATATCTCATAGTGGGTTTCCACCGCTACGATTTTTCAATGTAGCCCCAAAATATAGCCTTTCCGCTTTAAGCCCCGCTATATCCCGTTATTCCCGCTATATTCCGTTATTTCCGCTATATCTTCTTTAATAAAATGAATTGAAAAATTGCATGTATACATTATAAAAATTATGAAACTAATTTATTTGATTTAATTTTTAATGTATTTTCAGAAATGAAAATACTCTAATATTTTTCTAAATTCAATTATGTTATATAATAGTTTTACGTTTATTTAAAGTATATTCGCACATGTTTTTATTTAAAATTATTTATGTATTAATTATAATTCAAATGAATGATAATTTTTCATTTAATTACCATTTATATATTTGTAAAAACATTAAGTACGAGTTTTATATGCTATTTTAGAGTCATCCTCTATATCCCGCTATAACCTCGCTATATCCCCGCTATGACTTTTTGTACCTCCCCCGCTTTGAATCTGCCGAGTGCATTAACTGCACAGACCTCACTTAATGCAGATATTGTCTCTAACTTAGTCACCTCCGCCTCATGGGCCAAGCCAAGGTGTGGGGTTTTGTTCCTCAAAAGGCCTCGACGTTATTATGAGGCGAAGGGTTTGGTATTTAAGCACCCACTTCATAGTTTTTTCCGCGATGTGGGACTATTATTCCCATTTTGAAAGGGCGTTCCAATATCCCCTCCTTTGGAGACCAACGCCCTCGTTGGCTCATGAACACAGCACCACCCAGGCGTTGTGGCTATGATACGTATAGACCATAATTCCAGATGGGTATGCCTCTGATACAATTATAACAGCCTACACTTCACCTAATGCGGGTATTCTCCCCAACTTAGTCACCTTCGCCTCATGGGCCAAGCCAAGGTGTGGGGTTTTATTCCTCAAAAGGCTTCGACATTATTATAAGGTGAAGGCTTTGGTATATAAGCACCCACTTCATACTGTTTTTCCACGATGTGGGACTATTATTCCCATTTTGAAGGGCTGTTAGATGTATACGACATGAAGATCTCCAGCTCACCTGCAGAAGCTCCAAAAGCACCAAATCTGTACCCGTAAATATACTCGGTCTAGCCCGAGCATTGAAAGGGAGAAACGCCCGGATCAGTCTAGTAAAACGGCATGAGAAAGCACACCACAATTGATTTATACAGTTATCAAAACTTTTCATTTATCAAAACAAAAAAATATCCCATAAGACCTAATCGCAAATAAATACCGACAAGGTTTTTACCTTACGGTAACCAAAACATCTCATATCAAATTCTCATTATATTATAATAGTGTCTATTGCACACATAATAAATTAAATAGCCAAATTGTTACATTATTAAATTCCAACGTAAAAGGTTTACATACAAAATGGCAGGCATGTACTGGATTTTGGATTTCCATATAAATGACTAGGTAAAGGAACTACCTTTCTGGAAACTCGGTACACCTCTAGAGGGATGTACCAAGGGTCCAGATACTGGGCACCTAAATCAACACAAGATCGGCCTACCCCTTCTTGGATAGCACTGAATATGTCATCACTCCGGTCGTTACCGACCTGAAAAATTCATGGCTATGAGCATACACAACAAAATCAGAAACACAACGTTATAACGTGTAAATATATATCTAGAAGAGTGATGACATCTCCTAATGGGAGCAACTGATTTTAGCCTTGCTACTTCTATTCCCGTTTCATTCATTTACCGGGGAGTGAGGCCAAAGAGGTATCGATTACCTTTCACATATCACAAATCACATCACTTTGAATGCCACATTTCCATTTCCATTGACTACTAATTGTCTTCCACAAAAATACAACCCTTGAGCTCGTATGTCTAAAGGAGGGAGTTACGCTAAGAGAAGTTTCCTTCTCCGCCACCACTGATGTATGTTTGTAAAAACCAATGTACGTAACAAAGAAATGCAATGTCAGACAAACATCTATACAAGTAGTCCAGGAATAGGACAAACCGAAGGTACTTTCCTACCACATCCTGTCGGGAAATCCCTAGGATTAGTAGCGAATAGTCCTTTCATTGGATATTTTATAACGAAGATACTACTGCTACTATATGTATATTGGGATAACAACCCCAAATGATCAACAAGCACTCCTTCACTATAAAAATCCTAATTATCAGTATCATCGACCAACCTGCACAATCGTCGTATAAATGTTGGTCCGAAGTGGTTTTCAAATAAATCTGATCCCGTCTCTTTGCACCAACAATGCAAAAGCGTTTCTCAACTTCGCACAGAAATTAAGTCTCATAGACTTATCACACTTCCAACTTTCAACTTACTATCCTTCGGCCAAGAAGGAAGCTCGATAGATTGGAGTAATACTCTGCACTACACGAATCAACATTATCAACACAAAAGATAATCAAGCCTACCTAGATGGCTACGTACTAAGTGTACGACTAAATAGTTCCCACATCAAGTCGAGGAACTAAAATGGCCAAATTTTAATAGTCGGTTCTTTAACTATCAAAACAAACAACAAATATTTAGCACCATAGGCAATCACTAGGCCCTTTTAATTTCTCTTTAAATCATTAAATCATTTCCAAATATTCACTTCAAATTATCTCTAAAATAGATATATTCTCAAACCATTTCAACTTCTAAATTGGAAAACATTTTCACATACTTATTTAATAATAATAATAAGCAATTCACAAGTCAATTTATTTTTCCACATTTAGAAAATATCACATATACTTAAATCACAATTAAGTATATATTTTATTCTTTAAGGAAAACATTCTCTTAACCATATTTATTTGCGACGAAACAAATGTTGCGCAAAACATCGTTACGACAACCCAAAACAATCAGTATATGGATTCGAAAATTAAATAGATATATAAATCCCATATACTACACAAAACATTTCCTTTCTAAAATCATTTACTATAACAACAGTGTTTTATAGTCCATCATTTCCTTACTACTCAAAAAAGTCTATCTCAACAATGAATGTTGAAATCTATGGTTTCGATATTTAACACATTTTAAAGCATCTTTAAAACATTTAACTTCATTTAAAATATCACTTCCTAAAAATATCCATTTTATTCAAAAGATTATTCACTGCCCAAAATCATGAATATATCTCCTTTACCAAATTCATTACTTTTACATATTTATAAAAGGATTATCCACTATCCAAAATCGTGAATAAAATGCCATTACCCAATTCATTACTACTGCACGTTTTATTAAAGGTTTATCCACTGTCCAAAATCATGGATGAAATTCCTTTAATAAACTTCTATGTTTAACTTATCAAATTCAATTGATTTTACATTTATAAAACAACGTTTATACATTCCGTTTATATATTATAAAAACTTCCATTTACAAAATCCCTTTATCAACTAATTCCATTTATCACATTTATATGCCAAAAATCCAAATTATAAGTTAATTTACTTATAAATTTCTTATTTCCAAATTCATTATTTTATGACTTCACAAATTCTTAAATCTTATTTACTTATAAAATCTAATTATAACTTCATATTAACACTTACAAAGCTCATTTATAATTCCATTATTTTGATTTATAAAATATCAATTTTATAAATCTTATATATAAACCGTTTATAATAATTATGAAGATCTCAATTTAAACTATTTACCAAATAGTTAACTCCATGTTTAAAAATCACATTTTAATATATTTCCCAAAAATCATAATTTTTATAACATAAAAATTATAACTTCTATTTATTTAAAATAAATCCATTTACATAACAATTCAAAAATTAACAAAACATCTATTTACAAAATCACTTGAAAATCCTTTTTGATTTGAAATCATCACTTTAACATTTTTAAATTACCAAAAATAGGCCCAATGCTGCAACAGCACTAAACACATCAATCACATAATTCCTGACATCCAAAACATCATATATCATATGATAGCAACATATATATCAATATCTGTCAATAAAACCAATATTGGTGAGGAATTCAGTTGGATCCCTCCAACTTGTCACCTGCAACAAATATACATATTAGAAAATACGTACAATGTCCACTTCGAGGCAGACACACGTACAAAGGGTCATCCGCTCATACATGGGAATGTATAGGGTCTCATCTGCTCCAATAGGCAGGAATATTTCAGAAGACCAATCAATATATAGATCATATATATCATATATCATCCAAACAATCCTCAAACATCATAAATAAATTTATTTCTCACTTATATAAAAATATCATTGATTCGGAAAGAGTGAGTTGTACTCACTTTGGGTCCAATAGAAGTTGCAGTGTTTTATTCCGAATAAAATTAAACAGTCGTTCAATTTTACCCAAAATTTACACTAGCTCCAACCAACTCCAAACTAGTTCGAAAATGTAGTGCTCGTTTATACGAACCCAACGCAACTTATTTCATTAAAAATGGACCTCGTATGGCAAAGTTATAGCATTTAGAAGTTTATACGAATTTATATTATATAAATTATTTACAAATCCTTTTTTATTTTCAAACCTTCATCTCATCTTCGCCATTCGTTACCGGATTGCAGATCACGGCCGTGAATTTTTTTCTTCCCTTCCTTCTGTTCATCCAGGTTCACGTTTGAATCACCTAGCCGGCGATCAACCCTAATTGTCGCGCCTATTACACTAATCGAGATGACGATCGAGGACATAGTTTGAAATCCCTTTGCGAGCATCACCTTCGGCCAAAGCAATGTTGAACTCGGACCTACATCCAGCTCAAAAAATGCACACAAATATGCGACCTTCACGATCAATTTTATGCCGATCGTCTTCGTTTCAGTAGATCACAACCGTTGGATACATCGAGCTTGTGAAGCTCTACAACATACTAGTTGAAAGATTTTGGAAATAACCAATGGATCTTGAGATATTAAAGGAGAAAGAATTGATGATTTCTGGCCATTGAAATAAAATGGCGGCTTGCCCTAGATGAATTAGGGTTTTGGAAAAATAGAAAAATTGATGTCCTTTTATAGAAAATTTCACAACACTATTAATCCGAAATTTTACCAAACTCCAAACGAAGCGTGCCGCCTGGCGTTTATAATGTTTTAACCCTATTCCAAACACAGTGGAATGTATATCAGAAGCCAATTCCATCATATTTGGATGAAAGGTTTTTGAATCAACTATTTAAATTTAAAATTTACTTAAATAAATTTCTACGTATTTTAGCTTGCCACGACTAAACCGTAAACCCGATTGATACGAAATTTGAAATCCTATAATAATGTAACATTAAAGATCCAATGAAACTGGTGTCGTCGAAATCCAAGATTGTGTGTAAAATGGCTATTTTTACACATCAATTAAATATTAAAATATTCAATTTCTATAAATGAACTTTTAAATCAATTTTAAAAGTTCACTAACATCATTCTAATTCAAATATAATTTGATTCAACTTTATAATACATTTCTATTCTCATTAAATTCAAATTCAAATTATTTCCACAATTTCAAATATTAAATTAATAGTTTAGTTATCCAAATAAATCACTATATTCAAAATATAATTGATTTAACTTATAAAATTTACTTGCGAATATTTAAAATAATTAAATATATGTATTTTGAATGACTGAAATTCTGGGTCGTTACACTTTTCCCCCTTAAAAGAATTTCATTCGCGAAATTACTAAGTAGCAAATGCACTACAACTCCATTAATTTTTCAAAACAATTTAGTTGAAAGAGGTTATCAAATTCTTTTAAGTGTTTAACGTTCCAAAATAATTTAGTCACAACTTCGTTAATACATTTTCTATGAAAACTTTTCTTAAGTTTCTAAATTCATTTTTAGTTATTAACTAATATAAATTCAAAATCAACTAACATCATTTCAAACGATAATTCAAAATCAAATTTTTTGTTATCAAAATTTTTCCAAAATTTCCAAAAAATTTCTAACACCTTAATTTTTTCAGAAAAATTCGCCAGAGTCTCCTTTGCACGGTTCGATCATAGTAAAATCACAATATATATAATCATAAATATACATCTCATCTTCGAGGACGAGGCATCCTGTAAGGAAAAAAAATGTAAAAGTACGATATGTATTCCGAGATATGTACCTCATATATTATTAGCGAACATATACGGCTAATATAGCACGAAAGGGAGCTCCCAATGCAAAGAAAACGCCATCCGCACCTACTAAACACTCAACAAACCATAAGAACATACATATGGAAGTAATATCAACATATACAACACGTATTATACAACTATCATATGTAAATGAAACATATGCAACATAAGAAATCATCAAACAACTAACATCCATTCAAAAAATCTACAACCAAATTGGTTCATAACCAAATCAATATTCTTTTCAAATTTTAATTAACATTCACTTGATTTGTTTTCAATTTATTCTCGTTCATTTATCATAATTGATTATATTCAATTTAGACTGATTTCAATTTAGCTACATTCACCTTAGATTCAATTTACTTTCACTTTGAATTCAATTATTTAACTTTCAATGAATTAACCCTTACATTTATTTCATAAATTAATTACTTAAGTCTTGCTACAATCATTCAGTACCATTTTTACTACATCTCATTATTCACTTAGTATCATTCTTTTAATACTAATAACACATAACAACTGTTTTATTTCATTTTGAATTTTCTTAAGTTTGCTTAAACATTTTTATTCAACAACATTTCAACTTATATTCAATTCGTATATATACTTAAGTTGAATTTCATTTATTAACTCGTTTAACTTAAGTTGATCTTCATTTATTTACTTGATTTCAATAGTTCACTTTATTAATTTACTTTGATACCAAAATCAACTTCATTTAACCTTACTTAAGTTAACTTCCTTTACAACATTCATTCTGTTTAACTTAACTTCCAATTTATAATTCAAATTTAGATTTCTCACTTACATTCAACAAATACGAAAATTGTTTTAACTCACTATTCTAAATTGTATAAGTTTACAAATTTGTTTACTTAAGATTCATGAATATTTACTTAAGTTTACTTCATTCACATGTTATATTTCAATTCATAGTTATCTAAGCACTTTATTATCTTATGTGTATATTCACTTTTATTTGATTCATTTCAATTACTTATCTAATTCATTTCAAATTAAACTCTATTTTATTTAAATTTCTTTTAGTTAAACTTCAATTCATATAATTCACTTTACCGAATCAATATGCTTAATCTTCATTTAAGTTAAAATTTTACTTTCATATCTCAAATTGAATTTTCTTATTTGTACTAATTCCAATTATAAGTTCAAACTCTCTTCACTTATAGCTATCAATTTCAAACATGGATTTTAAATTCTAATTTGTTTATCACAACAAAACTTCAATTTCAATTTACTTTTGTTAGCAAATCAATCACACAGAAACACGAAAATGATACTGATGATGTTGAAGTCATCACCTTTATTATTTTCCAACAACGATGGTGAATTCATGTTTTAAAATCCATTTATTTACAAATCACATTTATAATCTATACTTATATAATTTCTCTTATTCACTTTACTTATATAAGATTCATTCGAAATTTAATTATTGTTGTTTAGATTTATAATAATAACAACATTTACTATTTAAACACAACAAACAACGAATGATAATAATTAATATTACCATTCATTAACAATAATTTAATTTATATACTACTATATAAAATTAATTAAGGTAAAATTATTTCATTTACCCAATTTTGAAAACAATATTGCGTCAGCTTGCTTGCTCATGTGTTTTGAAATCCCAACCGATGACGTTAGCAAGACACATCGACAAGAAACCAAAATTCAAACTTAACAAAACAAACAACCCAATATAAAACATTTTTATATATCACTAACAAATACGTGCTCATATATATAATACACTCAAACTCAATCCAGGGCGCTATTGACCTTATCTATACTGAGTGCACATCAAAGCCTAGGAATATACTAAATCTAAGCTCTGATACCACGCTGTGACGACCCAAAATCAATACCTTCTAAATCCGACAATAAACCACACATGTCTGACCCAGAGTGCACCGATTGTAGATAATCATGAGAAAGAGAAGAGAGGGTGAGAAGAAAGAGAGAAGAAATAAGAAGAGAAGAGAAGAGAAAAATAAGAGAGAAGCAAAACTAAAACAATACAGAATCTCACATTGCAGCGGAATAACATATAATATAGATCAATAATCTTTTCGAAGAGAAACTGTAATATACATAATCAATATCAGAGTACACAATAAATAATCATCAGCTTGGACAGTTATAATAACCTGTCCTCACAATTACTGATAATCTACAACAATGACAACAATGCAATGCAGCGGAAGAGTAAACAGATACGTGTATATGACATGAAGATCCCGGCTCACCTGCTGAAGCTCCAAAAGCACCAAATCTGAACAGTAAATATAATCGGTCTAACCTGAGCATTGAAAGGGAGGAACGCCTGGATCAGTTTGGTAAACCGGCATGAGAAAACACACCTCAACTGATTTTATAAAGTTATCAAAACAAAAGGGTATCATGTAAGACCAAGTTGCAAATAAATACCGACAAGGTTTTTACCTACGGTAACCAAAACATCTCATGTCAAATTCTCATTATATTATAATAGTGTCTATTGCACACATAATAAATTAAATAGCTGAAACGGTTACCTTATTAAATTCCAGCGTAACATACAAAATGGCAGGCACGTATTGGATTTTGGATTTCCATAAAATGACTAGGTAAAGGAACTACCTTTCCCAAAAATAGGTATACCTCTAGAGGGATGTACCTAGGGTCCAGATGTTGGGAGCCTAAACCAACACAAGACAGACCTATTCCTTCGTGGATAGTATCGAATATGTCATCACTACTGTTGTTACCGACCTAAAAAATCTATGGCCACGAGCATACACAACAAAAATCAGATGCACAACGTCATAGCATGTAAAGATATATCTAGAGGAGTGATGATATCTCATAATAAGAGCGACCCATTTTAGCCTTGCTGCTTCTATTTCTTATTTAGTCATTTACCGGGGAGTGAGGCCAAAGAGGTATCGATTACCTTTCACATATCACAAATCATGTCACTTTGAATGCCACATTGCCATTTCCGTTGACTACTAATTGCCTTTCGCAAAAATACAACCCTTGAGCTCGTACGTCTCAAGGATGGTGTTAAGCTAAGAGAAGTTTCCTTCTCCGCCACCGCTGATGTATGTTTGTAAAAACCAATGTACGTAATCATAGAAATGTAATGTCAGACAAACATTCATACAAGTTGTCCAAAAACATGACATACCGAAGATACTTTCCTACTACATATTGTCCGTAAATCCCTAGGATTACTAGCGATTAGTCCATGCATTGGATATTTCATAACGAAGAGACTACTGCTACTATATGTATATTAGGATTTTAACCCCAAATGATTAAAAAGTAGTCCTTCACTATGAAAATCCTTATTATCGGTATCATCGACCAACCTGCACAATCGTCGTATAAATGTTGGTTCGAAGTGGTTTTCACATAAATCTTATCCTGGTCACTTTGCACCAACAATTCAAAAGCATTTCTCAACTTCACACATAAACTAGTCTCATAGATTTATCACGTTTCTAACTTTCAACTTGCTATCCTTCGGCCAAGAAGGAAGCTCGATAGATTGGAGTAATACTCCGCACTACACGAATCAACATCCTCAACACAAACAATAATCAAGCCTACACGGATGGCTACATACTAAATGTATGATTAAATAGTTCCCACATCAAGTCGAGGAAATAAAATGGCCAAATTTTGATAGTCGGTTGTTTAACTATCAAAACAAACAACAAATATTTAGCATCATAAGCAATCATCGGGCCCTTTTAATTTCACTTTTATTAATTATATCACTTCCAAATATTCACTTCAAATTATCTTTAAAAAAAGATATATTCTCAAATCATTTCAACTTCTATATTGGAAAATATTTCCACATACTTTTTTAATAATAAGCAACTCACAAATCAATTTATTTTCAACATTTAGAAAATATCAAATATACTCACAATTAAGTATATATTTTATTCTTTAAGGAAAACATTCTCTTAACCATATTTATTTGTGTCAAAATGAATGGTGCGTAAAACATCATTACGACAACCCAAAATCATCAGTATAGGGATTCAAAAATTAAATAGATATATAAATTCCATATACTATACAAAACATTTCCTTTCTAAAATCATTTACTATACCAACAGTGTTATAGTCCATCATTTTCTTACTTCTTGAAAACGTTTATTTCAACAATGAATGTTGAAATCAATGCTTTCGGTATTTAACACATTTTAAAACATCTTTAAATCATTTAACTTCATTTAAAATATCACTTTCTAAAAATATCAATTTTATTTAAAAGATTATTCATTGTCCAAAATCGTGAATACATCTCCTTTACCAAATTCATCACTTGTACATATTTATTAAAGGATTATCCATTGTCCAAATTCGTGAATAAAATGCCATTACCCAATTCATTACTATTGCATGTTTTATTAAAGGTTTGTACACTGTCCAAAATCGTGGATTAAACTTCTATACCTAACTTATCAAATTCAATTGATTTCATATTTATAAAATAATATTTATACGTTCCATTTATATATTATAAAAACTTCCATTTACAAAATCCCTTTATCAACTAATTCCATTTATCTCATTTATATGCCAAAAATCCAAATTATAAGTTAATTTACTTATAAATTTCTTATTTCCAATTTCATTCTTTTATAACTTCACAAATTCATAAATCTTGTTTACTTATAGAATCTAATTATAACTTCAATTTTATAAATCTTATATATAAACCTTGTAATAATTCCAAAAATCTCAATTTAAACTATTTACGGAACAGTTAACTCCATATTTCAAAAATCATATTTTAATCTATTTCACAGAAATCATAATTTTTATAACATAAAAATTATAACTTCTATTTATTTAAATAAATCCATTTACATAAAAATTCAAAAATTGACAAAACGTCTATTTTCGAAATCAAAATCCTTTTTAATTTGAAATCATCACTTTAACATTTTTAAATTACCAAAAATAGGCCCAATGCTACAACAGCACTAAATACATCAATCACATCAATCCTGACATCTAAAACATCAAATATCATTTGATAACATCATATATATCAATATCTGTAAATAAAACCAATACTGGTGAGGAATCCAGTTGGATCCCTCCAACCTGTCACCTGCAACAAATATACATATTAGTAAATATGTACAATGTCCACTTCGAGCCAGACGCATGTACAAAGGATCTTCCACTCATACACAGAAAGGTATACGGTCTCATCCGCTCCATTAGGCAGGAATATATCAAAATACCAATCAATGTATAGATAATATATCATATATCATCCAAACAATCATCAAACATCATAAATAAAAAAATTCTCACTTATATAAAATTATCAATGAGTCAGAAATAGTGAGTTGTACTCACTTTGGTTCCAATAGTAGTTGTAGTGTTTTATTCCGAACAAAATTAAACAACCATTTAATTTTACCCAAAATTTATACTAGCTCCAATCAACTCCAAACCAATAGTTGATTGATTTTAGAGGAGAAAGAATCGAAGATTTCTGGCCACTGGAATAAAAATGGTGGCTAGCCCTACATGAATTAGGTTTTGGCAAAATAGAAAAATTGATGACCTTTTATAGAAAATTTTACGACACTATTCATCCGAAATTTTTCCGAACCTCAAACGAAGTGTGCCGCTTGACGTTTATACTATTTTACCCCTATTTTGGAATATAATGGTACATCGGAAGCCAATTCCATCGTATTTGAAAGATAGATTTTCGAATCGATTATTTAAATTTAAAATTTACTTAAACAAATTTCTACGCGTTTTAGCTTGCCACGACTAAACCGTAAATCTAATTGATACGAATATTGAAATCCTACAATAATATAACATTATGGAACCAATGAAAAAGGTCTCATCGTAATCCAAGACTATGTAAAAAAGGACTATTTTACACGTCAATTAAATATTAAAATATTCAATTTCTATAAATTAACTTTTAAATCAATTTTAAATGTTCACTAACATCATTCTAATTCAAATATAATTTAATTCAATTTTATAGTTCATTTCTATTCAAATTGAATTCAAATTCCAATTGTTTCCACTATTTCAAATATTAAATTAATAATTTATTTATCCAGATAAATCACTATATTCAAAATATAATTGATTCAACTTATAAAATTTACTTATGAATATTTAAAATTAATTAAATATACGAATATTGAATGACCGAAATTCTGGGTCATTACAAATTCCATCAAACATTGCAAAATCACTATCTACATATAGAAAATGACATACCTTGCTGCACAATCCTTAAAACACACCTTGTTGATGTTGCCTTTGATATGCACCTTGAATGAAGAATGCTTCTAGATCCGATTGAATCACATTAGGATTTTGCCTAGAAATCACATTTTGAATGATGATATCTCCTTAAATCTTAAGATCCACATCCTATCCTTGCAAGTGATTAATGAACCACTTTTGTTTTATTTTATTTGTCTTTTTATTTGGAGTTAAAATATTTTTGAAAATCGTTTTTTTGGCCATGAAAAGTTAGAAGGAGAGAAAGAGATAGACTAAATGAGAAAGAATGAACTATAGGTACATAATGAATTAGAGAATACGTTTTATTTGAAAGAATGAAATTTTTTCTATTTTTTAATTAAAACTTTCCTAATTAATTCTCTTGATTATTTCTCTCCAATCTATTCTTTACAAGTACGTCACCAAATGACACAAAATTTTCATAAATCATGTCATCAGATGACATAAAATTTCCAAAAATCATTTCATGCAATTGTGTTTAAATTACATCGATATCGTATATCAGTACGCACAACTATATCTTTTATAAATGCATTAAAATAATTACAAAAAACTTGTAGACATCAAATGAATAATAATTAATTTTCTCAAATATTAATTAATCTAATAATTTACAGCATTTTATAAATTAATTAAATCATGTGGTTTTTCAGAGAATTCATCATTATAGTTGTGCGACTCAAAGGTGCAGCGATTAATATCGAATTGTTGAAATATTAATGTTCACATGTCATGAGCAGATGGTAGATATTTTACCCAAATTTATCACTTACGTATCTTTTGGTAGAATCCAATTTTACTTATTATAAGCGGTACCTTACAGTGACAATTAGTTACATCAATTCTCTTCGTCAAAAGTATATCACATTAGGACTTAAGGAATTCGGTAATGGTTAATGTAACAACCCTAGTTTTAATTATTACCTATAAATATTAAATTATAACGATAGTTATAATTTAATATTGTGAATTGATAATAAATTGAAAATTTATATTGTTTATTTGGAATAAACAATAAATTTTGGGAATAAATGAGAAAGTAATGTTTTGGGAACTTTATTATAATAATTTGAGTTAATAATAAGTGAAAGAGGATGTTTATTAGGTGATAAAGCAATAATTTTATTAATTATTGTTATTGCTTCTTTTAATAAATTTTAAAAGAAGTAGTTAATTCTTAAAAGGTGTTATATTTAATAAAAAGGTGAAATTGGGTTTAAAAATATGTTTTGATTATGAATTGGAGTTTAAAGTGGTTTTCCATATTTTTTCCAAGTAAGAAAACAATTTTTGTTGTATTTTAGAAGTTAAAGATGTGAACTTTTGCATTTATTAGTGAAAATGGTGTATTTTTGTAAATTAAGGTTTATGATAATATAATGTCTTAAAAATAAAGATTAATCTTTTTAAATGATAGAAAATATTCTACTTTGTATCTATACAAATCTACATATTTTATTTGAGTGAAAACTTGAAAATATTGGTTGGTTGGATCCATTGCATTAGTGTTCATATGTATTAAGTGTTAAAATAAATAAACATAGGCTAATTATTCAATTTGGGTCCAAACTCATTAGTTCTTAGCCTAACTTGTTAATAAATTAGAAAAGAGGGGAAAAAATGCATACATTCATTTTATTCTTCCTGTATATTCCAAAAAGCTTCAGAGAAAAGAAACCCATTTCCTCTTCAAACCCTAGCCAAAATCTTCAAATTAAAATTCAAACCTTGTGTTTTTAAAATCAAATTGAAGCTAAATCTACAGTTTTACAGGTTGTAGAAGCTTAAATTCAAGCCAAACTTCTTCATTTCAGTGAATAATCTGGGTTGTTGTTTTGATATAGCAATGTGAGTTGAAAACCCACATTTTCTAGCATAGATTGAGATTTCAAGGTTAGAAATCTCAATTTTATATTTAGTGATGTTCATTTGTAAACCGCTGTCAGTAAATGGGATATAACTTTTTTGTTCTAAATCGGAATATGATTTTGTTTGATGTTCTTGAAAGCTTGAAGAGAGTGGGATAACTTTCGCATTAAATACTTTCGCAAATTTTGAGCATAGATGGTTGAAAAACCTAATACAAACTCGTTGTCCTGTTAATGCAAAATTGTCAATTTCTGTGCTTAATGTCGTTGATAATTTGAGCATATCTTACTCATTTTATGTCCAAATTTAACAATTCTTAATGTTTCCAAAATCTTAGAATGTCTTCCATAACTTTCGTGCTTTGGGTTTTATTAAATTTTGAGGTTTGGATGGTCGAAAATTACTTCTAGTGACGCTGTCCCGATACTAAAACGACGGTAGAGGTGAACTTCAAATTTGAAAATTGTTTTAGTCGTAACTTTTTCATTGTTTATTGGAATTAGATAATTTTTTATGTTTTGAAAAGCTTAGTTTAAATATGAAAGCTTTCATGTTGAACATGTTTGCAAATTTTGAGCACATGTTGATTGAAATTCTATCACAAACTTCCAGCTCTGTCACTTTAATAATTACACTATCTAAACTAAATATAGTTAGTAAATTAGGCGTATCTTTCATGTTTTTGGTCAGATTTAGATAATTCTTGATGTTTTGGAAATATTAGACTATTATCTAAAACTTTCTTGTTTTAAATTTTGCAAAATTTTGAGGCTAAGATAGTCGAAACTTTATTTCTTTGCTGCTACCTTGTGAATAAACGATAGCGATAGTGAATTCAAAATCTGAGAATTATATAGACCATATATTTCACGTTTCTAATCCAAGTCCAATAATTTTATCTATTTTGAAAAGCGTAGACTTTGTGCTTAAAATTTCATGTTTCTGAAATTTCGAAGTTAGCTTGGTCAAAACTGTGTTTGTTTGTTGCTGTCCCGAGAGAAAAACAACAGCAATAACAATCATTGACCTGAGAATTTTATTAGCTTATTTTGCTCTCATTCTTGTCCGGTTTTGATATTGTTTTTCAAATTTTTTGAGAGCTATGATGCCTTTCAATAGGCTAGCTATATCTAAAGAATTTGAAATTCAAATTTAAATACAATTTGAATTGATTTTGGGTTAAATTCAAGTTATCAGTCTTGAGTTATCTTTCTTGTTTTTCATTGTTTTCGAGCACGGTTTTCACTAAACAATTTTAAAGTGATTTTTTGAATAAATGGAAATTTCAAATTATTATTATATAGTATTTTAAAATTATTTTTCTAATATAAAAACTATTTATTTTCTATAATAAAGGAATTTCAAATATTGGATTTATTAATCTTTTCGGGAAAAAGTTTTAAAATCTTGTTTTCTCTAGTAAACAATTTTAAATATAAAACATACACTTTTTCACTATTCGAACTTATGAGAAAGAGAATTAAACGATTTAGTAAAACACGTCGTATGGGATATTTTACTATTTCAGTTAATTCCGGACTTGTACGATCGAAACTATCCGGGTTATGATTTCTGAGTTACTTAGCCAATTTATGGCGGGTTTTTGAGATTATAATTCCTATAATTAGGAATTATCTGGGAAGGCCAATATTTGGCGAGTTTTATGTTTTGAGACTTCTACTTTGAGATTTATGGTTTATGAGGAACCATCGCGATGTTTTCACTTTTCGATGAGATGAGAAGAGTTACGATGCCATTTAATACTTTTCGATGAGAGGAGACGAGTATGGTGTCTCTTTATCACTCGCCAATGAGATGAGGCGAGATATGATTTTTTGAGTTTTATGCTGTTCCTAGTGTGGCATTGACTAGCGGTTAGTAAACCACTAAGTGTTAACGTGTGGTATGGGACACACATTAACACTTTTCGGGTTCTTATCCGTGAGTTTGTGACACATTCACGATGCTTACCTAACAGAATTGCTTTGAGAGGTGTCAGCGACCTTGTCATGAGGAAAAACTGCTTTGGGAGTTGTTAGCGACCTTGTTAGGACTGACAAAATAGCTTCGAAAGATGTCAACGACCTTGTCATGTGGACGAACTGCTTTGAGAGGTGTTAGTGACCTTGTCTAAGGCTTCGGCCATCTGAGTTTAGCACGTGCAGCATTGCTTCAACATTGCAATGGGGGATTTGGCCAATCCGGGTTTTCTAAGTTTTCTGTTTTATTGTGATTTCACCATTTTAAGATGTTTTATTACATCGATAGCCTAGCGCTATATATGAGATGTTATGTATATGGTGATTTCATTTATGATGTTTTGAACTCTTATCGAGTTTCTTGAGTTATGACTTTTGATGATTTCATAATTTTATAGGATATTCTGAGTTTTTCCATTTTAGCGAGTTGAGATTTAGATTTATATAAATTTATACCGAGGAGATGTGGTATATTCGAATTTGAAGATTCTTCTATATTTGAGTTTTGAATCATCCTATATAAGAATGTTTTATGTTTACCATTTTGGCGAGAGTTTGTACTGAAGTTTCTCCTTTTGAAGAGATTTGGTTCATGGAAACCATGTATACATTTTGGGATGTCGCCGATGATATGAGGCGAATGTTTATATTATTTCAGTATTATTGTTGAGTTTACCTCTTTTGAGGCCTTTGTATACTTAAGTGACATTTTTTCACTTAAGTCATGAGTATTTGTTCATTCTATTGCATCTTCTCATTTGAGAAGAATTATCACCTTGTATCTTATGTTTCATATTATCGTCTATCCTTACTAACTGTTTTTTTTAGCGAGACTGACTCGTGTATTTTATACTCGGTCAGACCGAGTTGTTTCAGGTGAGATATCAGTTTCAGGACATGGCTTTGATGCATCTGGTTGGATATCAGCCTAGCATTTTTGTGTAGTATACATTTCTTTCCGCTTGGCTCTAATGTGTATTTTGATTTGATGTAGATAGTGTGGTCTCTGAACAACTTTTGTATATTGTTTTGTATTGCACTGGGATGTATCAGTGTATATGTATTTATATATATGACGATTACCCTTCTGTGATATGATATGCATTCCGTTATTGTATTTTGTTCTGATAGATCCATTAGCCGCCTATAGTTTTGTATTAAGTATTTATTGGATATGTCGATCCACTTAAGTAGAAATAAAATAGATAGCAATTGTCGACGTATTCAATAGATATTTAAGGCAATGCTATAGATGGTCGCTCCTAACTAGCCTTATTCTCTGCATTAGCTGATAGAATTACCCACTAATTCTCTTTGTTAATGTGGGTCTCAGGGTGGGGCGTCACAGCTTGGTATCAGAGCTGAATTCAGAACAAAATAGGATAAACATAGAACATAAACATATATTACGGTATATCCAAATATAGTACAAATATAACCAATGCCTTATTCATCGTGTCCTTTACCTTGTCGTGTCTTTTGGAATAGATAATTTGGGATATGTCTAGGAATATATTTTATTCCGTAAATTTCCAAATTTAATTGATGACATCTTATCTTAGGAATGATCCTAATCGTGATCGTTTTATTCGAGTCCTCTTCAATACGGGTGCTTGACAGCCATCCGTATCGAAGGAGTTTGTTGATGATCTTTAATGTTCTTATCTTGTGATTTCTTTAAGGATTGCAAATCCTATTGAGGGGATTCGCAATATTTTGTATAATGTTTGAGGATTTTGGGATTTTCCTTGCAGCTTACCTTTTCATGCGAATTAGCATGCTTTTTCTATCTAGATTTTGGAATGATTTGAGATGGGGCAGCTTGGGTATTTTCTAGTCGCATTCTGTGATCCGAAGGATCCTATATTTAGGTATCCTAATTTTGGTCGATTTGTTGTTTCTTGCTCTTCGGAATATTAATGATGATTCTGAAGTATATGTATTATGTCTTGAGTTTTGAGATGTTGATGATATATCTCGAATTTCTGTTATTGTGGCTCTATTGATTTTTGTGAGTCCGCTTCGAGTATGGCACCCAATTGGGCAAATGAATATTGTATTGACTTCACTCCTAGCTCTTAGCCTTTTGGTTATCCTCCCATGAGGATGTCCAATAGAGAAATGAGGTGATTCATTGAATTTATTTGTTATTTCCATTCTTACTCCTTTTTGAGATAATCCTCTTTGGACACTCAATTGTAGATATACTTGTGAGATTAATTCACTCGAAGTAATGATATGTTGTTAGTGTTCTTCTTCTAATTCGAGAAGATATCATAACCTTACTCTTATATCTTATTGATCTCCTTTTAATCGCTAAGTGGTGCTAGGGTCATTCCTCAGCTTGACCGTACACCAATTTTTCATGAGCTACGAGTCGCGGAGGATAGCATTACTCTTACCGCATTCCACACTCGTTATTAGTCTTGTGAGTTGTTCGTTATACCGTTTGAAATAATTGACACATCAGTCTTTTCCGTCAATCTAGAGGATCGAGTATTCTGGGAATACCTCATGAGTTCTTGTATTTTCGATTTTGAGAATAAGTAATAAGTTGTGTTTTCAAATTTTCAAAATAAAATAAAATTGAAGGTATGTTTCTAAGAGAAACTGGACTATGTTTTTGGAAAAAACAAAGAATATTTTAAGTATCATATATAAGGTATTTCTTTTTAAAGAATTTTTTTTTTGTGTTGGGTTGTCCGTTTAGTGCTTTAAGAATTCTGGTCGATGCGTTTGGCCAACGTTATCGACAGGGATTTCCTAAACGCTGTGATGAGACAATTAGACATGGTAAATTGAGTTTCAATAAGGAAAGTTTGAAAATAATTGATATGGCGGAGTATTAATTTTATTTTGAATGTTTAATGAAACCATTGAATTATAGTGAGTGTTGGAGGAGTGGCGAGGCAGCTTTGATCATTCGATCAACTCTACAGCCAATAGACGGTGTCATTCACTATAAATCAATAGCGAGACAATACCCTTAAATTTTTTGAAATTTATGAAATTGAATATGGTAATTTGGATAAGTAAAGTGAATAATTCTAATTAAGGGGATGTCTTAATTAGAATAAAATATCATTTAATGCTCTGGTTAATAAAAGATGTATTTAAGGTAAAAGAATACTTTGGTTTGAAAAATAAAATATTAATTGAATATTTTAGTACAAGCTATTAATGATGACTATAAAAATTTATTTTGATGGATAATCTATAATCATCTCTTGATAATGGAAGAAATTAGTTATCTCTTCCAAAATGTGTTTTCATAATTAATTGTTTTTAGCTAGATTTTGGAAAGTAATAAAAATATTTCCACTTAATAAAATAGTTTGCGATGATTACATAAAGTTGATTATAATTTTATATGTCTTAGCTTTCTGGGGAAAAAGAGAATCATTTAATAATGATTTAGGAAAAGTTTTGTTTGAAATTGTAGTTTTAAAGAAAAATGGTTTGGGAGAATCACAAATTTCAAATTGATTTTAAAAGCTGAAATTTCATTTAGAAAAGTGCTGTACTAAAACAACAATAATTAGAGATTTATAACTCCAAATGAGCTCAATCTTTTTGCAAATGAAAGATATTCAAGTAAGTTAAAAAGTTTCTTTTCACCACTTTTAAATATTTTGCCTTTTACTAAGTCCAAACTTGGTTGGAATATGGATAGGCAGTTCTGCCCTATTACAAAATTCTCAAAGATTAAGCTGAAAGTAAATTTGATATAACTTTCAAACGGTAAATCCGATCTTTACAATCTTTAAATTTTTGGAAAGCATAGACTGAGTAGAACAACTTTTATTTTTTTAAATTTTTCAAATTTTGTTGTTTGCCAGGTCAAAACAAGACTTCTTTACAACAGGTGTGAATAAAATTATTCTATTTCCCTCAATAGTTAAGTGCAGCATTTCTTATTTATGATCATGAACTAATATCATCTACGTGACTTTTGTACAAGTGAAAAGAGGATAGTTGGAATATATTTTGAGCAAAAAGAATATATATATATATATATAAGTTTATGCAAACTCCCTTTAAAGTGCTAAAAGGAAGGTATGTTTTCGGATTAAATATTCAAAGTGTTAAATGATGTTATATGTTGTGTTTCCGACCCGATGGTCGATGTATATTATATAAATCATTTTTATAATATTATATACGGCCTCCGTACAAAGGAGACTCCGTCGATTTTTTCCTAAATTTCTAACACTTACAAAATTTGAGAAACAAATTGAAAATAATAATAATATATGTTGCAAATTAGAGGATAAACAACTTAAACTTTATTTACTTTAATGAAGAGTAATGAAGTTAAATTTAAAAATCTAAGGAAGAAGCTTTGGAAATTTTCAAGTATTTAAAATGTAGAATTTTAAATCTTGAAGATAATGGGTTGGAAAACTTTAAGAATATTTGATTAATAAGAGAGAGTTTAAAAATCTATTCGTTGAGTTTTAACTTGCCTTTGTGCAATAATTTTACGGTTTGCAATTATGCAATTCCTTGAGTCTGGTGGTATTGGGGGATAAACACCTACATCTTATTGGGTTTTCTTTTCATAATAGTGGCCAATCTAATATCGATATGACTTCCTTCATAATGTTATAAGGAAAGTCGTATTGATTATCATCTTGACTATATTTCGGGATAAAGTTATGACTAAGTCCCAACTCTGTTTGTAAAGCTTCTTAGGAATCGATCTCACTCAATTTATCGGTTGCATAACATCCTATCTGTGTTTTGCTTCAAAGGTGAAACGCCTTCGAAATGGGGATGTCTTGCTTGTAGAAATTTAATGGTTCGTAAATCCCAGTAATTCCGCTTGGAAAACCTTAGAATTAATCGAGCAATCATATCTTGATTTTCTATCATCTTATGTATATGGTGAGAAAATTTTAAAATCGAGCTTATCTATCTTCCTTTGATTGATGAAATAAATGAGTTACTACAAACTCTTCTCAAGAAATTACGAGGACGCAATTTTTATAAGGGGGTAGTCTGTCACAACCCTGGTTTTAGTGATTACCTATAAACATTAAATTATAACGATAGTTATAATTTAATATTGTGAGTTGATAATAAATTGAAAATTTATATTGTTTGTTTGGAATAAACAATAAATTTTAAGAATAAATGAGAAAGTAAAGTTTTGGAAACTTTATTATAATAATTTGAGTTAATAATAAGTGGAAGATGATGTTTGTGGGTGATAAAGCAATAATTTTATTAATTATTGTTATTGCTTCTTTTAATAAATTTTAAAAGTAGTAGTTAATTCTTAAAAGGTGTTATATTTAATAAAAAGGTGAAATTGGGTTTAAAAATATGTTTTGATTATGAATTGGAGTTTAAAGTGGTTTGCCATATTTTTTCCAAGTAAGAAAACAATTTTTGTTGTATTTTAGAAGTTAAAGATGTGAACTTTTGCATTTATTGGTGAAAATGGTGTATTTTTGCAAATTAAGGTTTATGATAATATAATGTCTTAAAAATAAAGATTAATCTTTTTAAATGATAGAAAATATTCTATTTTGTATGTATATAAATCTACATATTTTACTTGAGTGAAAACTTGAAAATATTGGTTGGTTGGATCCATTGCATTAGTGTTCATATGTATTAAGTGTTAAAATAAATAAACATAGGCTAATTATTCAATTTGGGTCCAAACTCATTAGTTCTTAGACCAACTTGTTAGTAAACTAGAAAGGGGGAAAAATGTACATTCATTTTCTTCTTCCTGTATATTCCAAAAGGCTTCAGAGAAGAGAAACTCATTCCCTCTTCAAACCCTAGCCAAAATCTTCAAATTAAAACTCAAACCTTGTGTTTTTAAAATCAAATTGAAGCTAAATCTACAGTTTTACTGATTTTAAAAGCTTAAATTCAAGCCAAACTTCTTCTTTTCGGCAAATAAACCGGGTTGTTGTTTTGATATAGCAAGGTGAGTTAAAAACTCACATTTTCTAGCATAGATTGAGATTTCAAGGTTAGAAATCTCAATTTTATTTTTAGTGCATGTTCATTTGTAAACCACTGTCAGTAAATTGTGTATAACTTTTTCGTTTTAAATCAGAATTTTACTTCGTTTGATTTTTTGGAAATCTTGAAGAGTGTGTGATAACTTTCATGTTAAAAACTTTCGCAAATTTTGAGAATAGACGGTCAAAAGATCCAATACAAACTCGTTGTCCTCTCAATGTAAAATTGTCAATTTCGGTGCTTAATGTCGTTGATAATTTGAGCATATCTTTCTCATTTTACGCCCAAATTTAACAATTCTTAATGTTTCGGAAAGCTTAGAATGTCTGCCATAACTTTCAAGTTTTGAATTTTATTAAAATTTGACGTTTGGATGGTCGAAAATTACTTCTAGTGACGCTGTCCCGAGACTAAAGCGACAGCAGAGGTGAACTTCAAATCTGAAAATTGTTTTAGTCGTAACTTTTTTATTGTTTAACGGAATTCGATAATTTTTAATGTTTTCAAAAGCTTACTTTAGATATGAAAACTTTCATGATGAACATGTTTGCAAATTTTAAGCATAGGTTGATTGAAATTCTATCACAAACTTCCAGCTATGTCACTTTAATAATTACACTATATAAACTAGATACGGTTAGTAAATCAGGCGTATCTTTCATATTTATAGTTAGATTTAGATAATTCTCGATGTTTTGGAAAGATTAGAATATTATCTAAAACTTTTTTGTTTTGAGTTTTGTAAAATTTTAAGGTTAAGATAGTCGAAACATTATTTCTTTGGTGCTGCCTTGTGAATAAACGATAGCGACAGTAAATTTAAAATCTGAGAATTATATGACCATATCTTTCACGTTTCTAATCCAAATCCAATAATTTTATCTATTTCGAAAAGCGTAGACTTTGTGCTTAAAATTTCATGTATCGAGTTTTCTGAAATTTCGAAGTTAGCTTGGTCAAAACTGTGTTTGTTTGTTGCTGTCTCGAGAGAAAAACGACAGCAATAACAATCATTGACCTGAGAATTTTATTAGCTTATTTTGCTCTCATTCTTGTTCGATTTTGATGTTGTTTTTAAGATATTTTGAGAGCTATGATGCCTATCAATAGGCTAGCTATATCTAGAGAATTTGAAATTCAAATTTAAATACAATTTGAATTGATTTTGGGTTAAATTTGAATTGAATTCGTATTGAATTCAAGTTATCGGTCTTGAGTTGTCTTTCTTGTTTTTCATTGTTTTCGAGCATGGTTTTCACTAAACAATTTTGAAGTGATTTTTTGAAATAAATGGAAATTTCAAATTATTATTATATATATTTTAAAATATTTTTCTAATATAAAATCTATTTATTTTCTATAATAAAGGAATTTTAAATATTGGATTTATTAATCTTTTCGGGAAAAAGTTTTAAAATCTTGTTTTCTCTAGTAAACTATTTTAAATATAAAACATACACGTTTTCACTATTCGAACGTATGAGAAAGAGAACTAAACGATTTAGTAAAACACGTGGTATGGGACATGTGCATTTACCATTTTGGTCAATTCTGGACTTGTACGATCGAAACTATCCGGGTTAATTTCTGAGTTACTTAGCTAATTTATGGCGGGTTTTTGAGATTATAATTCCTATATTTAGGAATTATCTAAGAAGGCCAATATTTGGCTAGTTTTATGGTTTGAAATTTCTACTTTGAGATTTATGGTTTATGAGGAACCATCACGATGTTTTCACTTTTCGACGAGACGGGAAGAGTTACGATGTCATTTAATACTTGTCGATGAGATGAGACGAGTATGGTATCTCTTTATCACTCGCCATTGAGATGAGGCGAGATATGATTTTTTGAGTTTTATGTTGTTCCTAGTGTGGCATCGACTAGCGGTTAGTAAACCGCGAAGTGCGAACGTGTGGTATGGACACACGTTAACACGTATCGAGTTCTTATCCGTGCGTTTGTGACACATTCACGATGTTTACCAAACAGAATTTCTTTGAGAGGTGTCAGCGACCTTTTTATGAGGACAAACTGCTTTGGGAGGTGTTAGCGACCTTGTTAGGACTGACAGAACCGCTTGGAAAGGTGTCAACGACCTTGTCGTAAGGACGAACTTGTTTGAAAGGTGTTAGCGACCTTGTCTGAGGCTTCGGCCATCTGAGTTTTGCACGTGCAGCATTACTTCAGCATTACAATCGGGAATTTGGCCAATCCAGGTTTTTTTAAGTTTTTTGTTTTATTGTGAATTCATCATTTTAAGATGTCATATTACATCGATAGCCTAGCTCTATATGAGATGTTATGTATATGGTGATTTCATTTATGATATTTTGAACTCTTATCGAGTTCCTTGAGTTATGAGTTGGATGATTTCATAATTTTATAGAATATTCCGAGTTCTGCCACTTTGGTGAGTTGAGATTTAGATTTACATAAATTTATACCGAGGAGATGAGGTATAATTGAATTTTAAGATTCTTCTATATTTAAGTTTTGAATCATCCTATATGAGAATGTTTATGTTTACCATTTTGGTGAGAATTTTTATTAAAGTTCCTCCTTTTGAAGAGATTTGGTTCATGGAAACGTATACATTTTGGGATGTCGCCGATGATATGAGGCGAATGTTTTTATTATTTGAGTATTATTGTTGAGTTTACCTCTTTTGAGGCCTTTATATACTTAAGTGACATTGTTTCACTTAAGTCATGAGCATTTGTTCTTTATATTGCATCTTCTCATTTGAGAAGAATTATCACCTTGTATCTTATGCTTCATATTATCGCCTATCCTTACTAACTGATTGTTTTAGCTAGATTGACCCGTGTATTTTATACTCGGGTCAGACCGGTTGTTTCAGGTTAGATATCAGTTTCAGAACATAGCTTTGATGCATCTGCTTGGATATCAGCCTAGCATTTTTGTGTAGTATACATTTCTTTCCGCTTTGGCTCTGATGTGTATTTTGATTTGATGTAGATAGTGTGGTCCCTGAACAACTTTTGTATATCGTTTTGTATTGTACTGGGATGTATCAATGTATATGTATTTATATATATGACGATCATTGTTCTGTGATATGATATGCATTCCGTTATTGTATTTTATTCTGATAGATCCATTAGCCATCTATAGTTTTGTATTTAGTATTTATTGGATATGTCGATCCACTTAAGTAGAAATAGAATAGATAACAATTGTCAACGTATTCAATAGATATTTAAAACAATGCTATAGATGGCCGCTCCTAACTAGCCCTGTTCTCTACATTAGCAGACATAATTACCCAGTAATTCTCTTTGTTAATATGGGTCCCAGGGTGGGGCGTCACAATCAAGATTCCAATGTCATCCACATTCAACTTTATAGTTCAAACACAAAGTCATTGGTTCAGTAATAACAATTATTATTAACCGAAATGCTTTGGCCAAAGACTTTGACTTTGAGTTGACTTCAGTTGACCGTGATACTAACCTCGTATAATTGAGGAGATGTGTCCTCTCTTGAATAGTGTTTCACTTCTAATGCTCCCACTCGACCCAACTATAGTCACTCGATAGACGTCGTGCCTCGATTTGACTATAATCAAAGTGGAGCTTCCACATTGAAGATCAATATTATTCTCAAGTTGAGATAATTGTGTAAATTAGTCACATAGATATTCTCTGCTTGACCTTAGTTATGTTAACCAATGGAAAACTATTGAGTGAGTTATTTCATTGTCATCCAATAACTATTAGTACGTGATCTCTTGGTATCTCCAGCAGTCATGAGCAATACACTACCCATCATTTGGAGAGCATTATGTACTTTAGTCTCAACAGATGTATCGATATCTAGTCTTCATACATCCTGACTAGGAATATTTAAAATGGTATAATTGTTTCATTGTGATAAATTACTCACGACTACAATACTTTGTAAATACTATCACAAAACATATCATTTTTGAATTTTCTATTATATATTCTTTTAATTAAATTAATTAATATAACCATATTATATCAAGTATATAATAGAAAAGAAAACATCTTTATCTTGAACAAGATTGGTCAACGAGTCAGATATATGTAATAAATTACATAATTGCCCCTAAGGCATACCCCCAACTCTATCAATTCCAACTTCTCCAATCGATTTTTACAAAATCAATTGTATCAGTCTCTCGGTGAATAGGTATGCTATTATATTTTTATTTTCTACTTTGTTAATCAACTCTCTCCGATGCTGATAAACTACCTTTATCATGTGGAAAAATTTGGAGTATGTCCCTTGACTTATAATAAGCTCTAGATTCTGTTATGAACCATATCGTGACATTGTTATCACATAACAATGTTATAGGATTCTTAATATTTGGAATCACCCTCAGCTCAGTTATAAACTTGTGCATTTATATTTATATACGTTACTATTATTACGGCGATATTCAAGGCAATATACTCAGCCTTTTTCACTGAATATGCCATAGTCTTTCATTTGGAACTTTTCCAACTTAAAAATTCTTAACTTCAATTTATTATTGTCATATTATACTTAATATCACTTATGAAAGTTTGAGTCCAAACACACCTTCATAAGGAGTCTGTTGTTTCTACAAACAAATCTCTAGTATTTTATAAATATATGAGAACACTTTAAACAACCGTTTAGTGATATCAATTTGGATTTGATATTTGCTTTATGTAACAAATACATAAAAAAAATCATGATATCGTAGACAACATAACATGTATGATAATTCCTATTGTCGATACATAAAGAATCCATCTTACCTGTTCCGTATTAAATAATTTAATAAGATGTCCTTCCATATCATTTGGGACTGTAACACCCTAGATTTTTGATAAGATTATTAGAAGATTTAGTTAGATAAAATAAATAAAATAATGTGTTGATTAGGAGATTGAGATTTGATTTAATTATGATAGGCATGCCTTTTTAACTCATAAGTTAAATGAAGGGTTTAAAAATGAACTAGAGGAAAGGTATTATGGGAAAGAGGCCATTCCTATATCATCTTCCTTTGGCCATGTATTTCAAAACATGTTCATTCTCATTTTGAAAAATTAAAAAGCTTGGTCGGACACCATTAACAAAGGAAGAAGAAGAGGAAACAAAAGAAAAGCTTAAGGAAAGCAAATTCAAATCAAACTCATTCAATTCTCAAGCTCCTTAATCATTAAAGTAAAACGTGAATAATGTTTACATCCCTAATTCTTATGGTTTCGGTTTTAAGTTTAATTCCGATTGAATATGCGAGTATATGATTTTTGTTTGATGATAATAAACACACACATATATATGTATATGTATATTCATTTAAATGTATTTGTTAATATATTATTTTATTTTTCATAGATTAAATAAATATTTGATGAATAACATAAATAACACAGAATTTGAATTCACACGGATATATTATTCAAACAAATATTTATTACAATTTTTGAATAGTACAAATTTCAAGCTCTCACTATATATATACAATTTCAATTACAGTATAATTTTGATTACATCACGATTCACATTTACATTTGACCTCACTACATATCACTCATTCACTCAACTCGTATTTTACCTTCAACTTCACTCCAAATTGAATCCAGTATCTGAGCAATCTGCAAAAATAAATATTGACGGGGTAAAATTGAAAAAGAAATATTTTTCCAGTATAAAACAAAATGAGGATTTTGTAAATAATATTTGCCTCGGTTATTTGGGTTGTTCGTCATTATTTAATTTTGAATTTATCATACACGAACAACTTGTGACATACACAGTGTATCACTGTATATGCCACAAGGCTGTGAACACCGATATACACTTGATAGAATTACATGTACAGGTGAGCACAAGGTCAAACCTAAATCATAAGTCGGGTTCAACTCAAGTGAATTAAATATCTAGTCACAATATCAACACAAGGTCAAACAAGGCTACAACTTCAAGTAACTAATACACAGTGAATCAAATGCACAGACTCGAGTGGAACAAGAAACAAATGTACATACATAGTGCAACAGTGTAAACATCACCATGAACAGGAAAACAAATAATGAACACTTCAATGATCAGCTCAGGTCGAGACCAAACCAGACAAGAACTCAAAGTTACAGCATGAATACAATGCAATCAAGACAATCTAGACTGAACAACAAAGTGCACAAGAACAAGGTCGAAAGTGCTATCAGGGCTGAACACAAAAAATGGCCAGAGTCGAAGCACACAGAAACAAAAGTCAATCAAGGAAGTCAAATGTTAAAGAGATGTACGGACTTTCCAAGATCGTATACAAATCAAAAGCTCTCGGAAATCATACATGGAATTGAAAATAGTCCCAAAAATCCTCAGAGTCCTTCCATGATGATTTGAAGCAAAAGTGACTACCATTCAACAATCAAAAGATTTAAAATAAATGAAAGTTGAAGAACTCATCGAAAATCTCACCACTTATGAGCTAGAAATGATATTCAAGGAAAAGCGTAAAGGAGGAGATACTTGAAAGAAATCAATAGCTCTCAAAGGAACAACTAAAAGTGATGACGACGACGATGATGATGGAGCAGCAGAGTTGGAAATGGTCATAAAGAAATTAAAAAGGTGGAACCACAAATACAGAAATTCAGCTCTAAATCGAAAATTGAAAAGCAGAATAGTCAAAGCACTAGACAACTCAAACGAATAGAAGATCATCTGACACAAGTGCAACCAATCCGGACACATCAAGCCCAATTGTCCTCAAAACCGACACGACTTTGAAAAGAAATCAAAAAGGAGAAATTTTGCAGCCATGTGGAATACAAGTGATGAAGATAATCAAAGTAATAGCAGCGAGAGTGAGAAAGCAGATACGTGCCTTCGAGGTAATATAACTGATCGCGACGATGACGAGCCAAGCGAGGTATCAATACTCACTCACTCATAACTACTTATATATTTCCACGAAGTAAATGGCTGTTTTGAACTACTTAGGGAGAAGTATGCCAAACTTGAATCACAAAAAGATACTTTGATAGATTTAAATAAACAACTCGACCAATTAGTTAAAACCTATCAAAGTAGGATCCCTAAGTGTGATAAGCGTCCAACATTTAAAGAAGAAATTAAAAAATCAGAATTTAATATAAAATCACTTGAAAATGAAATTCTGATTTTGAAAGAGAGTGAAAATACTAGGAGAGAGAACTCTATTAAAAAGTGTACACAATTATTAAACGAAAATGAATCTCTCAAAACACAAGTCCAATAATTGTCAGCGACTTTAGATAAATTTTCCAAAAGTGAAAAATCGTTGAATATGTTGTTAGGAAAACAAACTGTTAATACAGTTGGACAAGGACTTATATATATAATATCTCTGAAAATGTTAGAAATGAAATTAATCAAGTCAATTCAATGTGCACAATTTGTAGAAAATTTGGACACAATCAAAATAATTGTTGGTATAGACCCAAACACATGAAAACTAAACCAATTTGGGTTCCAAAAGGCACAAATATAAAATCACTCAAAGTTAAACAAATCTGGGTGCCAAAAGGAACATATTTAAACGGTTTTGGGTCTCCACAAAATTATTTTTCAAAATATTCTGCCACTAACAATCAAGGACCTACAAAACAAATAGGTCACGAAAATCTTTTATCGTGCTGGAGTGGTGGCAGGCCAAGGAACAACAACAGTGTTATCTGGATTCTGGCTGTTCCAGAAACACAACGGGCGACAAAGAAAAGTTCCTTAGCCTAGTACAAAGGTGACAGAATCACAATGGATAACAATAAAAAATTATCGTAAAGGTAAAACAGGTAATGGTATCATTTTGAATGATATATTAAATGTGATAATATGCATCATATTCTGAATTAAATCAGCCAATAATGTGATGAGGCAATAAATGATGATTTCGATTCTGCCTTATTCAAAATTGTTGGCCAATTATATTCTTATGCCAAGAACACTATAAAAATCACTAGAATCTTTGAACTACATCATATATATTAGTTTGGATTAATAATAGTGTTTTATTGGATGATAATACATTTGGTTATTTTATGACTAACTCTACATTCACGGTTTTTTATTATTTACACGGTTTCAAATCAAATTCAAGAGAATGTCATTTAAAAGGCTGTTAAAATTGATTTTAAGATATTTTGATGCACACTTCATGGTCTGGTCTATCAAATTCAATTAATGATAATTTTGAGTGAAAAAAATTTCAGATGCAGATTACGCTGACGATCTAGTTGATAGAAAAATTACTAGTGGAATGTGATTTATGTTGAGACATATAGTAACTGCATCATTTTTCAAAGAAAATGTCTGCATATTCTTCATTTCAAATAATTTTCAAATAGCAGAAATTTTTCTCATAAAACCCTTTCTAGAAAATCATCTTTAACCTTGTTTTCAAATTGGTCACTTTTAGAAAAATTAATTTTATAATTATTTTGGAATTTAATTTTTAAATTATAACATTGACTAATCTGACTCCCTACTAATTATCAAAAAGTTAAATAGTGATTAAAAAAGTGATGAGTGTTGATATTTATCATATATTATGACTCGAGATGGTATAATTAGTAAATTTCTTTAGAAATTTAAACAAGAGTTATAAAACTTTTTGTTGGTAAAAATTCCATAACCATCTCTATTTTTATCATATTTCTAACAACCATCACTCATCAAAATTCAATATAGTTTGTCTATATGTGGTACTTTAAACAAGAACCGTTCATTTTTCATTTTATATTTTCTAAAAAAATAATTATAATAATAAAATAAAATAAAATCCAAAGTATTCACTCTCATTTAAAAGTCGTCACGGTTATGCATGGGTGAATTACTTGGAATTTGTTATGTGCTTTCATGCTCATTTAAAAGTCCTCGCGGTTATGCATGTATGAAACGCATATCAAAATTGATTTTTTAAATAAACAAGTTGATTCTAATCCCATTTAAAAGTCCTCACGGTTATGCGTGGTTAGAAGATACTTGAATTCATTTTTTAAAAATAAAATTGAATACTACTAATCTCATTTAAAAGTCCTAATGGTTATGCATGGTTGGTAGATATTCAAATTCCTGATATATATATATATACCACAAATAGACACAACTGTATGGTTTTATATGATAATATCATTCCCATCATTCTAAAAGTGGAATATGCGCCTAACAAAGTATTTATGATTTTTGTTTGTTTTTTTATTGAAATTTAATATTTATATTCGATTGAGTTTTAATGTTGTATTAATGTCTATCACTTTATCTCCATTTTTTTAACACTGTTACTCTTTTGCTGATAACAAAAGGGGGAGAGAAAAGTTAAGATTTTGTCAAATAAAATCAAGTAAAGGTCAAATATTTTCTATTTGCATCTAGGCTTATTTGCATATTTTTATTTACATGCATATGTGAAGGGGAAGTTTGTGTAGAGAGGAAGCATTCAAATAGGGGGAGCAAATTGAATGATCAAATACATTTAATGTATTCAAAATCTTAAATATATGTTTGTTATCATCAAAAGGGGGAGATTGTTGAATATGCGAGTATATGATTTTTGTTTGATGATAATAAACATATATATATATATATATATTCATTTAAATGTATTTGTTAATATACTATTTTATTTTTCACATATTAAATAAATATTTGATGAATAAAATAAATAACACAGAAATTGAATTCAAACGGATATTTTATTCAAACAAATATTTATTACAATTTTTGAATAGCACAAATTTCAAGCTCTCACTGTATATGTACAATTCCAATTATAGTACAATTTTGATTACATCACGATTCACATTTACATTTGACCTCTCTACATATCACTCATTCGCTCAACTCTATTTTATCTTCAACTTCACTCCAAATTGAATCCAGCATCTGAGCAATCTGCAAAAATAAATATTGACGCGGTAAAATTGAAAAGAAAATATTTTTGTAGTATAAAATAAAACTTTGATTTTGTAAATAAAATTTGCCTCGGTTATTTGGGTTGTTCATCATTATTTAATTTTGAATTCATCATACACGAACAGCTTGTGACATACACAATATATCACCGTATATGCCATAAGGTTGTGCACACCGATATACACTTGATAGAATTACAAGGACAGGTGAGCACAAGATCAAACCCAAATCATAAGTCGGGTTCAACTCAAGTGAATTAAATATCTAGTCACAATATCAACACAAGGTCAAACCCGAGCTTTAAAGCTGGATTCAACACAAGTGAAAATTCAAATGAAATGGTCAAGACACATAAATCAAGCCTCGACCAAAGTTCAAGTCATACACATGAAAACAGAGGCTTGACAGTCCAACTCGACCAAGACTAGACTGAAATTTCAAAGTAAAGAAGTAACTCATCATAATTCTAACTGCAACAGACTTCAATATGCACATATCAGACTACATGAAGTCCAAACATGAATCAGTGAATATGCAACAGACATGAAGGCAGCAAAACTAAAGCCAGCCATGATATGCAAGAAAACCAGACCAGTTCAAGTTAATACAAGAAAGAAGTACATATGAAACTTTTAGTGCAACTGATCATAGGGGTCAACTTGGAGCATCAGACCAACATCAATGTATATGAACACAGCTAATGGAGCAATGCAACAATCAATAGAAGTATAAACCAAGTGCACCAGACAACAATGACTGATATAAGTGACTCAAACCAGAACTTCGAAAGAACAAGTGCAGCCTCTACATAAAGGTGTGAAACAAATGAAACTAAAGGCAACTGGCAACAAATAAAAAAATGAACCAGACTACAAGATGATCCAAACAAGTCTACAACTTCAAGTAAACTAATACACAGTGAATCAAATGACACAGACTCAAGTGGAACAAGAAACAAATGTACATACACAGTGCAGCAGTGTAAACATAACCATAAACAGGAAAACAAGTAATGAACACTTCAATGATCAGCTCAGGTCGAGACCGAACCAGACAAGAACTCAAAGTTACAGCATGAATACAATGCAATCAAGACAATCCAGATTGAACAACAAAGTGCACAAGAACAAGGTCGAAAGTGCTATCAGGGATGAACACAAAAAATGGCCAGAGTCGAAGTACACAGAAACAAAAGTCAATCAAGGAAGTCAAACAAGTATATAGGTCAATGAAGTTTAAAGTCAAGGCCAAAGTCATCAGAATTTCACGTAAGCCAAAACCAGAAGTAATAACAGTACAACGATGATATTGAAGAAATTAGCAAGTCATAGCAGAGTTCGACAGTGTCAAGTGCTGAAGTAAATTTGCAAATTCAACTCAAAGGCGTAAGCAACCAGAGTCAGAAATAAAAAAAATCAAACACACCGTTGTGGTCACGAAATCAACCAGAGCGGCAGGTCAATCAAAATCAACGTCGTGATGACCAAGTTTCAAATCCATGATGGCAAGGAAAACAACGTCAGAGAAATCAAACCATGTCAACTAAGTAAACAACAAATATACGAAATTGACAAAGTCAGGAATCATCTCAAACATTCAATCAAAATCATACAGCCGAGATAAATAAATTGATGAAGTCAAATGATCATATACGAACGAATATATAGGAGTTCAAATCCTATATAAACAGTAATATCATCGGCAATTTAATCATCGAGTTCAAGCAAGCAAATCAGAAGAAGCAAAAGAAAAATTTACCTACCAAATCAAAGTCGAACTCGATCAAGGAGGAGGAGCCGGGAACGAATAAATTGAAGTAAGCAATCAAAGCACCAACCATCAATTTAAGCGGTGACTTCACAAAGCCCTAATTTCAGAACTAAGAGGAACGAACGAAAGAAGGAACGAGGCCATTGTTTGACTGAAGAGCAAAGAAAAGAGAAAGGGCCGACAATATTTTGTTTGTGATAAGATTATTTAGGGCCGGTTATCAAAATAGAGTTGGGCCTTAATATCTTAAAATTTTGGGTTTATTTATTTTATTATTTTAAAGTGTTTTTAATATCTTTCTTAAATCGTTGTAATTTCTAGTCATGTGACTAGGGGACAAACTACGTGGCGTAGTTTGAGAATTCGCAACTCAATGGCTGTGTTGTGATAAGATTTTGAGCGTAGAGCTAGGTTAGTCAGTAGCAAGTGTCGCGAGTTTACATGTGTAAGCGTGTGACTACTTAATTTCTAGTAGAAACCTTAGGGCAACATGTTGGCAGGGTTTTGCCAAAGCTAGGTAAATCTGTATGTTCTATTTTCGGTTATTTATATTCTGCTATATTTGTGCTGCTACTATTCTATATAAACTTCCGCAATAATTTTTATAATTGATAGTATCACCCTATTCACCCCCCTCTAGGGTGAAATCGATCCTACAATTTCGAATGATTTTGCAAAGGTTTGCCATGTTTTTTTAATGATAGAGTGATATATATATATATATATATATATATATATATATCTGTGTGTGTGTGTATACAAGTTGATGATTTATGTATGTTCATATGGATTTTATGACATGTTTTGAGATGAAACCCTATTAAATGATATCCGTTAGCCTTGCAAATTTTTATAGTGATCTAAAAAGTTTTTTTAGAGATAATATTCGATTTTTAGAATTTTTATCGAATTGTTTTGAATTTTCTAGGGACGAAAAGGTTAATTTAGATTATAAAATTATTTATGGGAAAAATAATTATTGTTTGGATTCGAAAATTTTATATGTTGAAGAGAACATATTATTTGATTTTTTGGAATTTTTCCAAAATTTTTAAAGATGTTTTAATAGTTATATAAAATTATTTAAGGTATGAGACTTAAATATTTTATATAATTATATAATAGAAAAAGGCATTTTCAAAATGATTCAAATTTCCAAATAAGGACAGTCGGCAATACTTTTGAATATAAAATTCTATAAACCAATCAAATTTAGACAAACAAGGCAGGTGGGGTACAAAAGAACTGTTTCGAAATGCAAATAAATAGTTATTCTTCTATTTCAACCCTTTTGGTAGAGCTTCTGCCTTTATTCTAGACCTTTCGACAAGGTCAAAAGGTATCAAACCATTCAGCTAGGTCAAATACCAATGCACAAGCTACCAGGCAACTGGTACGTAGTGGATTGGATGGAGTCGAAAGGTTTAGTGATGAAAGGTTATAGCTTTCGAAAGAGGTGAAGTTTTGTTTTGGTTTAAAGAAAATACGCCTGCTAACCTTCGACAAAGAGCCTTCGAAATTATCAAAAAGGTTTAAAAGAAAAAAAGATTTCGATTGGTTTACTTTCTTGTTTTAAATGAAATCTTCCGACAAGATCGAAAGGTATAGCTTTCGACAAGGCCGAAAGCATTATTGCCGCTTCCTAACCTTTCGACACAGATTGAGTCAAAGGTTATCCTTTTCTTTCTAAAACTTGCCACCTCTCTCTATTGATTTCGAAGGGTTGGTTCCAGCACCAACATTTCATCGTCTTTGAACGGTTTTGAAAGGTTTTGAAGTAGTTCTTTCGACTCCAATGTTTTTCAGATCCTTTTTGCATAATCCAAATGTTTTAAGTCGAAACGTTTTAAAGGTTTCAAAGTAGTTAACTTTGATTGGTTTCAAAAGGTTTTCCACCTATTTTAAATTGAACCCAATGTCTTTGAAAGGTTTTGAGTTACATTGCTTTCGAAAGGTTTATTATATAGAGGAGGTACCCAGGCTTTCGATAAAGTCGAAAGGTGAAACCTTTTGAATAGTTCGAAAAGAAGCCTTTCAACAAGGTCGAAAGGTAGGACCTTCCAACAAGGTTGAAAGGTATGGCTTTGCAATGTTTTTGAAAGGCTAAGGTTTAAAGGATTTAAAAGGCGGATATCATATGTCTTAAAGCTTGTAAAAGGAAAGCTTTTGAAAGGTTTAAAAGGAGTTACCTTCAATGATTTCGAAAGGTTTATTAAAGGAAATGAAGGAGTTACCTTCAATATTTTCGAAGGCTTTTGTTAATGGTTTTGAAGGGGTTACCTTTTATGTTTTCGAAAGGTTGTTTAAAGGTTTTAAAAAAAGGTTTCGAATATAAGAACTAAGCAGATAGCCTAAGTGTTTTAAGTTATAAAGGACATTAACTTATTATAGAAGATAGACAATCCTTATTGAACATCATTAACGTTATTTTGAGTAAAGTATTTATAACATGGCAAAAATAGCTTAGAGTAAAGCTAAAGGTGTATTTTCATTGTATATTTATGATTCGAAGGTGTAAATCATTTTAAAAGGTTTCAAGGAAAATTTAAAGAGCAGTTAGCTCAGATATTGTCGAGCAGTTAGCTCAGATATTTTGAAGGTTAGTTAACCATATAGAAAATTCGGGTAGCCAGATTATTTAAAGTTCAAACAGTTAGTCCATTTTGAGGTCAGTCAGCCCAAAGGACAGTAAGTCCAGGATAGTTAGTATAGAAAGTGCAGTCAGCTCTGATATGAACATATAGTTCTTTTATTAGCATAACGGAATTTGCTAAATTTTTAAGTACAATTAGTCCACCCTTTTTTACCTGTTTTGGGCAGATAGCCCATTATCCAGCATAAAAGATATTACTATCTTGGTATAACCAGTTTTAGGATAGATAGTCCAGAAAGAGCAGTTAGCGTAGAATTTAGGACAGATAGTCCAGTAAAGAACGGATAGTTTAGATTTAGACAGATAGCCTATTTTATTTCTTGTTTTTATCATAATGGATATTGTTATATTATTAAAATATGTTGATTAACTAGTTTGGTTGAAGGAAAGGAATTGCAAAATATATTTTTTGAAAAGAGATATTAGTGTGGGGAAACCCTTTCTCCTAAGCGGCGTGGTCTCACTATTTATCAGTAAACTGAGATGTAACAAAAATTATTCATACCAGGCTTTACTTCTGACTCAAAATTTTTGTTTCCCCTTAAACTCTCGGGTGCTCAAAATTTGATTTGAGTAGGATGAGAGTTTAGGTTTTCAGGTTTTAGCAGATTTTGACGAATAAAGCATCAGAAGACGGGCAGGTAGCTGACGGATAGCTAATTTAGGGATTCTGTTTTAAAATTGTTTCCGTTGTGTATTAAGACAATTATGTCTATTTCTTTGATCATTCAAGGGGGCATCTTTATATGTTACTCTTGGCGTATTATTGTAAATTATATTTGATCAATGCTTGCAATTACAATTGGGATTTTTGTAACTTGGATATGATTTATTTGAAATATAATCGCTGAAACTATTGTTTTTGGAAATCTATGATTTTTTTCATATTCAAGTGCTTCTGATATTATGGATACCATTAACCTTGTCGTATTTCATCACCAGAAGTTAATACTGTGGATACTGTAGCATCCACAGCACATAGCTTTTGGCCTCCAGATACGGGATGTTACAGCTTGGTTAAAGCATAGGTTTATGAAAAATTTAACTAAAAATTGGTTTTAAAAACAAAAATACGAGGAAATTGGAGTAAGATTGGGGTTGGGTTAACGCTATAGTAACGTACTTGTGTTAGTTATATTTAAGTATGTGCTTTATCTCCATTCATCTATCTTTGATTGGGCTATATTTTTGTATCTCTTGAGGTTTGAATATAGATATGGATGGTAGAATAACAAAATTTGACCAAGGAGGGGGAAGCACTGAAAGAAATGCTGGACCTAACGTAGGGAGAGGCCAAGGTCAGGCAAAGAATCATGGTGCAGAAGTCTCATAGGTCGGAATGGAAGCCATGTATCAGTGTTTCAAGAATATGATGCATGCAGGAGTTTCTGCCGGAGTGGTAGGAGGAAATGCCACAGGACAAGTGTTTCAGAAGTTCCGGTAGTTAATCATTTCGCTAAGATGAGCTGTGATTATGTGAAGCTAGGAGGGAAGTCGTTTATGGGAATGGAGGATGCCATGAACTGGAGAATTGGTTGTTGCACTGTGAAAGGATTTTTGCAGATTTAGAGCTCAATGACAAGCAAAAGAGGAGGTCGACGTCCAGGCAGCTTTAAGGGAACGCATTGTTCTAGTGGACCAATGTAACAATGATAGTTGATGAGGAGACAGTAACCTAGGAGGATATCAAGATGAGGTTTTAAGAGAGGTTTATGTCAGTAATGGCATAGTTAGCTTTGATTAGGCAGTTTGTTGAGCTGGTTAGGGAGAGATGTCTGTAGCTGAGTATTCCAGGAAGTTCGAAGAGTTGGCCAAGTATGGGTATGCTTCGGTGGATACCGTGTTGAAACGGACTGAGAAGTTTATCAAAGGATTGGAGCTAGAATTGGCAAGCGCTACCTTGTCTCATCTTAGAGATTCTTCTGATATTCTTATAGAGATGGCTTTGAGGTAGAAAGAAGTCCATAAGTCTTTGGAGAAGAGCAAGGAAAAAGTGGTCCAGGTTGGGCAAAGCCAAAAGAGGAAGTTCTTTCCTAAGAAGGGTGCTTAGAAAGGTGGAGCAGCTAAGAAAGTGAAGTCTGAAGTTGTATGCTATTAATGCGACAAGAAAGAGCACTTTGCTAATGAGTGTCACTCAGGGAAAGAGAAGGATGTGGCTAAGGGAAAGAATTTCAGGTGTTTTAACTGGTACGATATAGGCCATTATAAGAACCAGTGCAAGGAGCCCACTGGAGATGGTAAGGGTAAGGTGTATGCATTAGAGCCTGCCGCTTCCAAGCCAACAACTCAGGAGAAGGGAAAGTCAGTTCATGGGGCAACGCTTCAGATTCTTGGTATATCAATTAGCATTTTATTTTTTATTGGTGCATTGCATTCTGTTATATCTAGATATTTGATAGACAAGCTTAAACTTGAACCAACATATTTAAATACATCCTTACGGGTTGTGAATCCAATAGGAGGGTATGTAACTCTAGGGTTGAGGTGTGACCAGTTTGATTTTGACCTGTTAGGTCATACTTTTGAGTGCAATTTGCATGTGTTTGATTTAGTGGGGTTTGGGATCATCCTAGGTATGGATTGGTTAAGTGAGCATGATGCTATGATATTTTGCTAGGGTAGGAAGATATCTCTTTGTCATCTAGATTGTACCGATCGGATTGTTTTCACGGTAGGAGGTTCTAGCGGTGTAGTGTTTGCTTTGTTGGGTGCATTAGATTCAGATGATGAGTTGATTCGAGTTTTCATGGTTAGAGAATTCTTAGATGTGTTTGAGTATGTAGTTGGATTGCCGTCGAAACGAGCCATTGAATTTCGGATAGATTTGGTTCCGGGAGTAGAACCATTTAGTAGACCGCTAAGCAGGATGACCCCTTCAAATATGAGGGAGTTGATGGTGTAGTTGGTGGACTTAGAGGGCAAGAGTTTTGTTAGGCCAAACAATTCACCATGGGGTGCAACGGTAGTGTTTGCTAAGAAGCCGGACAGATCGTTGAGGCTATGTATCGATTATCGTAAATTGAATGGGAAGACAATAAAGAAGTGATATCTATTGCCTAAATTGATAATTTGTTCAACCAGCTAAGTGGAGCAAAGGTATTTTCTCAGTCGGATTTGGCAACGGGTTTCCATCAGCTCAGAGTAGCAGAGGATAGTATGCCTTTGACAGCATTCAGGACCGGATATGGGTCGTATGAACGGTTAGTTATGCCATTAGAACTGATGAATGCTCCAGCTTTCTTTATGGATTTGATGAACTAGATTTTCATAGATGATATCTTAATTTTCTCTAAGGATGAAAGAGAGCATTAAATTCATCTTAGAGTGGTGCTTAAGATGTTGGGGCAGCATCAGCCGAAAGCGAAGTTTTCAAAGTGTCACTTTTGGAAGAAGGATTAGGTGAAGTTTCTTGGTCATGTAGTCTCAGAGGAAGGGTTAACAGTAGATCCGGCTAAGATTGAGGCAGTGAATAGTTGGATGAGACCCGAGATAGTAACCGAGATTAAGAGATTTCTTGGGTTGGTTGGTTATTATCAGAGATTCATTAAGGATTTCTCGCGAATAGTAGCACCGATGACTAGGCTAACAAGGAAGGATGTGAAGTTTGTGTGGACCGATAAGTGTGAGGAAGCATTCCAGAGTTTAAAACACTTATAGACCCTTGCACCTATGTTGATAGTTCCATAGGGGAATCAGGACTTAGTAGTTTATATCGATGCGTATGGAGCAGGATTAGGAGCTATGCTGATGCAGAGAGGTAAAGTGATTGCATATGCTTCTAGATAGCTTTAACCACATGAGGTCAGATATCTAACGCTTGATTTAGAGTTGGCTGCTGTGATTTTTTCTATGGAGGCATGGACACGTTACCTTTTGGGAGAAAGTTTTGAGCTATTTACAGATCATAAGTCGCTGAAGTATTTATTCTCTCAGAAGGAGCTAAACATGAGACATCAGGGATGGTTAGAGTTCATAGCCGCTTATGATTTTTGGATTGCGTACACACCACAGAAAGGAAACTGGGTTGCAGATGCACTCAACAGGAAACATCAGAATGTAATGTTGGCAATGATGACTGTGTGGAAAGATTTAGAAGCACTAGCAGATTGCAGAGTGCATTGGAGACCCGAGGCAGGGTCTATGGGTGATGCAGCTGTATTGTCTTGTTTAGAAGTCGACCAGTTTTGATCGAGAAGATTGCTTCTAAGTAGATAGAGGATTGGGTGTTAGCTGAATGGATCGGTAAGTTAAAGGAAGGAACCAAGAGCGATGAGTTGAAAGACTTTAGTCTTGACGAGATTGGGTGGTTGAGAAAGAAAGTAAGATTATGTGTTCCAAGCGTAGGAAGCATAAGAAAGGAAGTCTTAGATGAATGTCATCATTCGAAGTTCACTATACATCCTGGAGGTACCAAGATGTATCAGGATATGTAAAGGAGTTTCTTCTAGGTAGGAATGAAGCGAGATATTGGTTTGTGTAAGGCAGTGCTTGAATTGCCAACAAGCAAAGGCCGAATTCCAAAAACCGAGTTGTTTGCTTCAGCCTTTAGATATTCCAGTAAGAAACTGGGAATCTATATTTATGGACTTCATAGACAGGTTGCCAAGGTCAAATGGAGAAAATGAAAGTATATGGGTTATAGTGGACAGATTGGCTAAGAGTTCCCATTTCATTCCAGTTAAGTCAACCAGGACGGCACCTGTTTTAGCAAGGTTGTTCGTAAAGAATGTGGTTAGACTACATGGCGTTCTTGGCGGAATAGTTAGTATAAAGATTCCTTGTTCGCTGGTGAGTTTTGGAAAAGTCTGAAGGAAGTTTTGGGAACCAAGCTTATGATGAGTACCGCTTACCATCCGTAGACAAATGGGTAAACGGAAAGAGTCAACAGGGTCTTGGAAGATCTGTTGAGGGCTTGTGTTCTAGATTTTGAGGGATCATGGGAAAAATATCTGCATCAGTCGAGTTTTCGTATAACAATAGTTATCAGACTAGTATTGGGATTGCACCATTTGAAGCTGTGTATGGGAGGCCGTGAAAATCGCATGTTCGTTGATTAGAGACCGAGGATAGGTTTATTCTTGGTCTAGATTTGGTAAGATGAACTGCAGAAAAGATTATGGTCATTCGAGATAGGATGAAGAAGGCTCGGTCTAGGCAGAAATTTTTTGCAGATAAGAGCCGAAAAGATTTGGATTTCTCAGTTGGGGGCCAGGTTTTTGCCAAAGTATCACCGATGAAGGGTGTTCTTAGATTTAGGAAGTCGGGGAAGTTATCTCCTATGTTCATAGGACCTTTTCCTACTCTTAAGAGGATCGGGAAGCTCGTGTATAGACTTGAGTTACCAAGCGGTTTGGCAACTGTCCATGATGTTTTTCATATTTCTCATCTCAAAAAGTGGGTTAGAGACCCGGAGACTACTATTGCACCGACAGTGCTAGATGATTTAGTAGTAGAACTGGAGTTGGCCATACTGTGGAAACCGGTTCGCATTGTTGCGAGAGACGAGAAGAGGCTTAGAACCAAGATGGTCAGATTAGTCAAAGTCTAGTGGATTGATGATGACAAAGGTTGTACTTAGGAGGTTGAGAGTAAGATTAGAGATACTTATCCTGACTTGTTTTGATGGTATATTATACCTTCTTGTTTCTTTTGAGCCTTATTGTAATTTCGAGGAGAAAATTCTTTAAGGAGGGGAGTCTACAACACCGCAAATTTTTTATAAAATTATTTAGGAGATTTAATTAGATAAACTAAATAAAATAATATGTTGATTAGGAGATTAAGATTTGATTTAATTAAGATAGTTGTGCATTTTTAACTAATAAATTAAATGAGGGGTTTAAAAATGAATTAGAGGAGAGGTATTATGGGAAAGAGGCCATTTCTATATCATCTTCCTTAGGCCGTGTATTTCAAAGCACGTTCATCTCTGTTTCAAAAATTAAAAGCTTGGCCGGCCACCATTAACAGAGGAAGAAGAAGAGGAAACAAAAGAAAAGCTTAAGGAAAGAAAATTCAAATCAAACTCATTCTAATCTCAAGCTCCGTAATCATTAAATCAAAAGGTGAATAATGTTTACATCTCTAAATTTTATGTTTTCGGTTTTAAGGTTAATTTCAAATGATTTTGCAAAGGTTTGCCATGTTTTTGAAAGATAAAATGATATATATATATACTTGATGATTTATGTATGTTCATATAGATTTTATGACATGTTTTGAGATAAAACCCTATTAAATGACATCCATTAGACCTGCAAATTTTTATGGTGATCTAAAAAGTTATTTTAGAGATGGGTTTCGATTTACATAATTTTTTGAATTTTTGTGGAATTGTTGTGTCTAAGGAAGAAAAGGTTAATTTGGATTATAAAATTATTTACAGGAAAAATGATTATAGTTTAGATCCAAAAAATTTATATGTTGAAGAGAACATATTATTTCATTTTTTGGAATTTTTCCGGAATTTTTGCAGGTGTTTTAATAGTTATGTAAACTTATTCAAAGTATGGTACTTAAATGTTTTATATAATTTTAAAGGAGAAAATGGCTTTTTCAAAATTATTCAAATTTCCAAATAGGGACAATTGGCAGCACTTTTGAAAATAAAATTGTGGAAACCAATCAAATTTAGACATATAAGGCAGGTGGGATACAAAAGAACTATTTTAAAGTACAAATAAATAGTTTTTCTTCTATTTTAACCCTTTCGGTAGAGCTTCCGCCTACATTCCAGACCTTCCGACAAGGTCGTAAGGTATCAAAACTTTTGGCTAGGTCAAATACCAATGCACAAGGTATTAGGAAACTAGTACGTAGTGGATTGGATGGAATCGAAAGGTTTAGGAACGAAAGGTTATAGCTTTTGAAAGAGATGAAGTTTTGTTTTGGCTTAAAGAAAATACGCCTCCTCACTTTTGACAAAGAGAATTTGAAATTGTCAAATAGGTTTGAAAGAAAAAAAAATTTCAATCGGTTTGCTTTCTTGTTTTAAATGAAACCTTCCAACAAGGTCGAAAGGTATAGCTTTCGACAAGGCCGAAAGCATTATTGCCGCTTCCTAACATTTCGACACGGATGGAGTCAAATGTTATCTTTTGTTTTCTAAAACTTGTCACCTCTCTCCATTAATTTCGAAGGGTCGGCTCCAACACCAACGCCTCATCATCTTTGAATGGTTTCGAAAGGTTTTATAAAATTTTGAAGCAGTTGCTTTCGACTCCATTGTTTTTTTGATCCTTTTTGCTTAATCCAAATGTTTTAAGTCGAAACATTTTAAAGGTTTCAAAGTTGTTAACTTTGATTGGTTTTGAAAGGTTTTTCATATTTTTAAATTGAACGCAATGTCTTTGAAAGGTTTTGAGTTACATTTCTTTCGAAAGGTTTATTATACTAGGGAAGTACTCCAGGCTTTCAATAAAGTTGAAAGGTGCAATCTTTCGACTAGGTCGAAAAGAAGCCTTTCGACAAGGTTGAAAGGTAGGATCTTTCGACAAGGTCCAAAAATATGGGTTTGCATTGTTTTCGAAAGGCTAAGGTTTAAAGGATTTAAAACGCGGACGTCGTATGTTTTAAAGCTTGTAAAATGAATGCTTTTAAAAGGTTCAGAAGGAGTTACCTTCAATGATTTCGAAAGGTTTATTAAAGGAAATGAAGGAGTTACCTTCAATACTTTCAAAGGGTTTTGTAAATGGTTTTGAAGGATTTAACTTCTATGTTTTTGAAAGGTTGTTTAAAGGTTTTAAACAAAGGTTTCAAATATAAGAACTAGGCAGATAGCCTAAGTGTTTTAAGTTATAAAGGACATTAACTTATTATAAAGGATAGACAATCCTTATTGAACATCATCAACATTATTTTGAGTAAGGTATATATAACATGGTAAAAATATCTTAGAGTAAAGCTAAAGGTATATTTTCCTTGTATATATATTATTTTATGAACTAAATCATTTTGAAAATGTTTCAAGGAATATTTAAAGAGCAGTTAGCTCAGATATTGTAGAGCGGTTAGCTTAGATATTTTGAAGAGTAGTTAACCCAAAAGAAAATTCGGGCAGCCGGCTCATTTAAAATTCGGACAATTAGTCCATTTTGAGGGTAGTCAGCCTAGAGGACAGTTAGTCTAGAAAGAGCAGTCATCTTTTATATGAACAGAAAGTTCATTTATTAGCATAACGGATTTTGCTAAATTTTTAAGGACTGTTTTTCCACCCTTTTAACCTGTTTTGGAAAGATAGCCCATTATCCAGCATAAAAGATATTGCTATTTTGGTATAACCAGTTTTAGGGCAGATAGTCCAGAAAAGAACGGTTAGCTTAGAATTTAGGAAAGATAGTCCAATAAAGAACAGACAGTTCAGATTTAGATAGATTGTCTATTTTATTTCCTATTTTTAGCATATTGGATATTGCTATATTATTAAAATTTGTTGATTAAGCAGTTTGGTTGCAGGAAAGGATTTGCAAAATATATGTTTTGAAAAGAGATATTAGTAAGGGAAAACCCGTTCCGCAAAGCGGCATGGTCTCACTATTTATCAGTAAACTGAGATGTAACAGAAATTATTCAAACCAAGATTTAAGTTTGACTCGAAGTTTTTGTTTCCCTTTAAACTCTCGGGTGCTCAAAATTTGACTTGGTAGGCTGAAAGTTTAGGTTTTCAGATTTTAGCAGATTTTGGCGAATAAAGCATTCGAAGACGAGCAGGTGGCTGAGGATAGCAAATTTAGGGATTCTTTTTTAAAATTGTTTCCGCTGTGTACTAAGACAATTATGTCTATATTGCTTTGATCATCCATGGTGGCGTCTTCATATGTCGCTCTTGGCGTATTGCTGTAAATTATATTTGATCAATGCCTAGGATTATGTTTGGGATTTTTTAACTTAGATATGGTTTACTTGAAATATAATCACCAAAACTATTGTTTTTGGAAATCAGTGATTTTGATCATATTCAAGTGCTTCTGATATTATGGATACCGTTAACATTTCCGTCTTTCGTCACCAGAAGTTAATACTGTGGATGACTACAACATCCATAGCGCTTAGCTTCTGGCCTCCAGATACGGGATGTTACAGGGACATTCCCAATATCTTTACACTTACTATAAAATACATTATTTAGAAACCCAACGTCAAGTACTAAAACAACAAAGACTAATTTTAACAAAAGTATATTGTTAAAAATCAGCTACGTGTTGTTTACTTATAGTTTAGAAATATCAAAGCACCTTTTAACGCTCCTTCTTATGAACACACGCTTCTTCTGCATTTTGATTGATGGTCAAACTATTTGATATTTCTGTCTAAACACTCATTCAATTTTGATGCTTTTTTGAATGATGCGTTTGTAGCCATTCTCGGACCGTATTCGAAAACTCACAAACTCAATATCGCTCCCACCGACTTCGGGACACTTTGGTTATTCTATGTAAACAATTTTCTCTAAATCATAATTTAGAATTTTTTGTTTCAACACATATGCACTAATACACAAAATCATATTAGTCTATAATTTTGTGAGTAAAATTTGAACCAACTCGATTACATTAAATGGCAATCTGTTACGCTAATTTAAAAAATTGAAATTAATGGTATTACTCTTATCATTGTGGCTCACTATATTCAAACTACATTTGTCTTTCTCCTAAAGACACATTTGAGGCCAATTGATCTATCCCTTAGGGTACCGCCATCAAAATAATATTTTGGTAATTAGTTGGAATCTATTTGGATCCGCGCATCGTACCATATCATAGTGTCAGTACTCTTAATGGTTTCATTAAATAACCAAGGATTATTTATTCTTGACATTAAGGAAAAACTCATGATTTCTCTTTAATGTATAATAATAATATATATAAATACTCATTAGACGTTCAAATGTGTTGTGTTTATTTAGATTTGGTCAATTTTATCTCATCCCCTATAATCAGCTTTATCCTTGTATCATATCCAAATTCATTATATATAATTATTACATGCAATTTTTCAACTGCACAGCCTGCCAGCTCCTTGGCCTAGGATATATAGGGGTTTCTTACAAATCCTTATCTTGTATGGTTTTATAAACAATTCTTTGGATGGCACTAATTTTAACCTTTGTGTACTACTTTTAAGCACACACCTTATAACAAGAGTTTAACTCAAATTCACTCATCATAAATCGTGCTTTGTCTAACAAAGTTCTATTGCTCCTTATCAATACATCTAGGGTAGAGTAACCATTGAGATTGAACCTTTATTCATTTAGGTACGTTAGGAACTCTTTCCAATATACTTATATATTCAATCAAATCGAATCATTTTTATCACATGTTATATTATTTAGTTCTATTTTATATTATATGAGCTTATCATAGGCTAATACATGTGTATCATATACACATGCCCATGTCTGTGATATTTCATCGATGAATATGATGAAGTACGTGGAACTATTTTGGTATTAAGAAACTTATAATTGTATATATCTGTATGTATTAATCCCAATACTTCATCAGCTCTTATGATGCTCCCATTGAATGGGTGCATGGCCCTTAATTGTTTGAGATATAATTACCAGTATCATGTGATTCATAATCATATAATAAAGATTATTGCTTAAAACTATAGCTTAGTCTATAATTCCTCAATAATTGTAAACGATTTTAGATATTTCATTATTTTCCAATACGTCATTTTGTTATGAAAATGAGTACGAGATTATAGTTTTGTTTCATGACAAATATTCATAATATTCATATTGAAGTATAACTACGTCAATTTTTTAGTTAACGCCGAAAAATAGTCATTATTTCACAAATAATGTTTGGTATGTTTACGGAAACAATTTTTATAACTTAATGCAATCAATAAGTATTATATGTCATGCTTCCACTACTTTTGCCATTATCATAATTGCATAGTGAATTCGAAGGTCCATTATTCATTTAATATAAATTATTTATTTCGGATACTGCAACTATTTTATAAGGGAGAATTCTTTGATGAAATATTTTGAACTGGAAGAAATAAATCTCATTGAAAACAATTTTCTCTGTCTGAAAATATATTTTGGAACAGAACTCATATTCCTTATTCCAATGTTAAGTATCAATTATTATTTTTACAATTCTTGTTTTTGATGTTTCTTTATGAAGTAGAAATGCTTATTCACTCTCTTCATCCCAATTGTACCTTAAATCACATATTCTCATGTACATCCATTTATTTTCTAAATGGTCAAACCATTCAAAAGAATAACCCTTACTAAAAATATCATAAGGAACTCTTTACAAAAGTACACTCAATCATCCTTAACATTTAAGGATATCAAATATGTTGCACTTTGTGTAAACTGACCAAACTGACATTTAGCAATTGAATTCTTAGACCTATCTTGTAGTTTTGGTCTAGTGTCACATTTAACATGATATGATCTTTATTATGATCAATCAAATTGAATTCCCATCTCATAGTACAGTTTATTTGTTTGCTTCAAATGAAATAATTTCATCAAAGTAATGTACATTACAAACTTGACCGTTCACCATATAACACTTATGTGTGATAGTATATGGATTAAATATTTGTAATCTTGTATTACCTTTGAGTTCAGAACTCATATAATGCAATACACGGTCTCGACCAAAAAAACATGTGAGCGACCACATTACGAACGTATTAAGTAGTTGTAAAATTAGGCACTTGCATGGGTATAGAAAAAATTAACATGCAAGAAGTACTTAATAGTAAGTGTTTGTATATATATATTATATTTTTATTTATCAACCTTCAATTCATTCCAATTTGTATATTTCAATTGACAAAAGTTTTATCAATCATATTAAATGCACAAATTTATCAATGTGGATTATTATAACATTATCTAGCATATATTCTTATAATATTAGAAATGTTAAATGTTATCATTTTATTTTTCTAATAATTAAGGATCCTACTAATATTTTATGTTTCACCAAACTCTAAGATAAAACATAGAATTCTTTCAACTTCACTAGTTAGTGTTAGGACTTATCTGTCTTGGGATTCTAACCTTGAGTTTGCTCAACAAATCATAGCCCAATAAACGATGGATAACTCCTCATCGGTTATATCACATAAAACTCCTAACCCATGGTTCCTGGTTCTAATCTCATTTCGGCCTTGTGTTTTCTTAACAAATCAAAAGAGATTATTCGCATATACCTACCATATCGTGACGACCTAAGTATAGTGTATGTACCTTGATTTTTCTCAACAAATATATATTGTTATCTTACATCATCTATCAAATATATTAATAACACAACTGTTACCCAGTGCCTTGGTCCGGATATACACGGGTAATTACAGAGATCGGAATTGACTATTGATGAAAGAATGGTCAAGAGACGACATTTATATGACCAATAGATGATTTATAAGCAGCTATGTCTAGCCTAGGTTCGATACGGTTGATGAATAAATATAGTAGGTGGTCGGGATTATAAAGATTGGCCTGGTGGTGTATGGGTCAATATAGAAAGGCTTTCATGGATTCGGTAGAGCAGGTGAGTTCTTTTAAGGTCGGCATAGCGAGTGGATTGTGATAGAGCTCAGGTCGGCATTAGATGTAGTGTAGTACAACTCGGGTTGGTAAGTATAAAATGGTCTTAGGTCGGCAAAGCATTCCGATTAGGCTAGGTCGACACTGCATAGTACAGGGATTGGGTCGGTATTGCATATTACAGAGATCAAGCCGACATAGTACACGACGGTGCTCAATTCGGCATAAGACGTGGGCGACTTTAGGTCGGCATAAAGTGTAAAGATCACCGGGTTGGCAATGAGGCATGAAGGCCAGGTCAGCATACTATGTGGTGAGGCACGGATCGATATTGCATGTGATAGAGCTCGGGTCAGGATACAGAGGTGGTCAGGTCGACAAAATGATGCGGGTCTATGTACTGAGTTGGGCTAAGAATTTTCCAATGTGGTCCCGAATGATCAGGTTGAAGGTTGCCTCCATCTATAAATACAAGGGCAAGGGGCCACTTTTGGGGATCTTTTCGGACAACCAAGGGAATACTCTGCCATTTTTCTTACTCAGTTTATCTTTGTTCTAACTTGCATTCAAGAAATTCCTTGTGAATTGTATTTGTAATCAAGTGATTGATAAAGCAATAAAGAGAGCATTCATAGTGGACACAGGCAATCCATGCTGAACCAATATTAATCCTGTTGTTTTTTTACTTTTTGTTGTTCCTACTTGTAATATACAGTGTTAATCCTCATTTTTCGTTTGATTACCTCATTTATTTCACTACTCAAATCTATTCTGAGGTGTTTGTGACCAATTTTGTTGCAAACATTTCGGTGCTTCTCAAGTTATTAGGATCACCTTTGTCGCTATTGGATTAAAGATTCCCCCAAAGGATATCCGAGTTCGTTCTCAAAAGTTTGCAGTTACTATTTAGATTTTCCTAGATCTAAATGAAAGACTCTAAGATGGTAAGGCGCACAAGATCTACCTCTCACAACGTCGATGCCAACGAAACTGCTAGTGTCCAATAAGGAGGGCCGAGCAACCAGCCAGCTAACGTGGATATGGAACCCGTTACATCCCAGAATCCTGCTGATTCCGTTACCAGGGCCGAATTCAATGGACTAACGAGGGAGTTAATGGAAAGCTAGAGATAGCTAAACGAGCAAATCCAGGGAAATGCCAATCTGATGAACCAAATTGCTCAATAACAGCGTCAAAATGCTGAAGGAAGTCTCACTTCATACTCAGAGTCTGACGGCTCAACATCATCAGAACGGCACAAAGCTCCATAGGATTGAAACGACACGAACTGGAGCAATGGAGCAACATAGGGAAGACCACCACGGGCAACAAAATCAGGTCGGTGCCAAACCCTCCCTAGGGTCGGTACAGATCCCTCAACCCTGAGGATGCCTCCTTAACTATGCTTGGGTTGTCATACTCGCGCTAGAGCCGGGAACTTAGGTGTTGGACCACATTTGAATGCCGACCAATTACCTCCCAAGAATGATAATGAAGTGAATCCTCAGGACACGCCTCCGAAGGATAATGGGCCAAAAGGACATGGGATGTGCCAAAGACACCGGCCAGAACACTTAACAGGGTGGAGCCTAAATTGGCACTCCCTATCCAGACTCTGGACTTATTCGCAATGGTCAAGCAACTGATGAGGGAAAACCAGGGCTTAACTAACGATGATTAGGGAGTCTTTGGAGTCATACTCCATTTATCGATAAAATTTTACAGACTGAATGCCACCGGAGTTATAACATTCCTACGATGCCCGCTTACAAAGGAAAGACTGACCCTTGATAGCATGTTACGAGGTATGAATAGTTGATGGACTCGGCTAGAGCGAATGATGCAACCAAATGCAGATGCTTCTCTATAACCCTGTTTGGGATTTCTACAATGTGATTCATAAGGTTACCCACACGTTCAATCTCAAGTTTGATGAGATGGCTACAAGATTTGTGGAGCAGTTATGGATTCACGTTACTCACCCCCAAAAGATGTAATGTCGCTATCCAATGTAATCCAGGCTCCGGGTGAATCACTAAAAGATTATTTACAGAGGTTTCACATTGCTTCTACCGAGGTTAGTAATCCAAATGACCATGCCATACTTATGGCTGTGACAAGGAGGGTTGACCCTGAATTCGAGTTTGGTGATTGGCTAGATGGAAAACCACCGGTCAAGCTGGAACATTTCTACACAAAGGGCACTAGTTCATGAAAAAAGAGGAGGCCAGATTGTCCAGAAGGAGGACTACTACAGGACCAAATAGGGAAGCACTACAGATCAACATTGTAGTAAAGCAATCCGGAGAGAGCTTTGGAAAGGTTTAGGTCAATGTTCAAAAGAAGATGGGTAAGCAAAAAAGGGGTGGAGAAGGAAATTCCGATCGAAAGAGGGAATCCGAAAAGTGGAAGCCATGAATCCCTACGTATAACAACTATATGTCCTTGAATGCCTCTTTAGAGAACATCTACCCATCCACCTGTAAGACTTTCCAGTATCGAAAGCCGCGTCCGAGGTAATCAACCAAAGAACAGAAGCAAACTGGGAAGTGATGCCGGTTTCACGAGTCTTACAAGCACAACACTGATGAGTATAGGCACCTTCATGACGCCATTAAAAAAATACTTCGTTGGAAAAAGTTGCAGCAATTTGTCAAGGATCCATAGGATGGAGGACAAGGAACGTTTGATCCAAGCCGAGGACAAGCTCCACGCCGACCCGAGGAGCTTGCTAAGGCCGGCGGGAGGTTGGTAATAAACACAATAGTTGGTGGACTACATCCTGTGGATAAAAGTTGGCAAGAAATGGAGCGTTATGCTAGTTCGATTAGACATGTGGACTTTAAATGTTGTTCGAACACGAAGGATGGAATCCTGGCAAAGCAGCAACGCATGATGATGGATGATATAGTGTTCAGAAGTAGGGATGCTGATAGAATGGAGGCTCCAACTATTAATTCGATGGTTATCTTTGCTATGATCTGACTTGCGCTAGTGAGAAAGATATTGACTGATTGCGGAAGTTTTGTAAACATCATCTTTAAGAAAGCTTATGATCAAACGAGAATGGAAACTAAGGATTTAAAACCATCAAAAACTCGCATACAAGATTTCAATGGTGTGGCTACCGAAGTAGTAGGTTTTGTTGAATTACTGGTTGAACTGGGAGAAGGTGAATGTAGGAGGGTGCGGATCCTCCCGTTCATTATTTTGGATGTTTATTTGCTGTATAATGTTTTTCTGGGTCGTCTTGCCCTGGCTGAGTTTAGGGCAGCTCTTGCCCCGTGGTGCTTGACTATTAAATTTCCTACAGATAATGGAGTCGGCGTTGTGCATGGCGATCGGGCAACTGACCATGCTTGTTATGTGGCTGAGCTGAGAGAAGCCCAACAGAAGGAAAAGGAAAAGGGTGTGGACAAATCCATCTGCATCTAAGTTACTGAAGATTGACAAAAATAGTCCAAGCCTTGGCTAGGGCACCACAGTCAGTTCTATAGAGATATATATCCAAGAGACGATGAGGAGGAACCCAAGAAGGCCAAGGCAGCGCCTGCTGAATTGACAATCGATATCATAATCAGTCACGATGATCCGTCACGAGTGTTGAAAATGGGATCTCAACTCAGTCCTTCTATGATGAGGGAACTTATTGATTTTCTACTAGCAAATATTGATGTATTTTCTTGGACTCATTCTGACATGTATGGAATCTCACCTTCCATCACGAGCCACATGCTAAATATCGATCTGGAGTATGTCCATGTAAAACAAAAAAGACGAGCCATGGACTCGGATAGGTCTGCCGCTCTCAAGGAGGAGTTGGATAAACTTAAAGCCAACGGGTTTATTTACGACGCCCTCTACCTTGAATGGGTATCTAAATTATTAGTAAAGAAGGAAAATGGGAAGTGGAGAACATGTTTTGACTATTCAGAACTGAACAAGGCATGCCCCAAGGATAGTTTTTTCCCTTGCCTAGAATCGATCAGCTGGTTGACTAACCGTGGGACCTGAGTTGTTGTCGTTTATGGATGCATACTCGGGGTACAATCAAATCCCAATGCACATTCCGAATTAGAAGCACACCAGTTTTGTCACAGTTGTTGGATTATATTGTTAGTAGTGATGCCATTTGGATTAAAGAAAGCAGGAGCAACCTATCAACATTTGGTTAACCGAATGTTTAAAGATCAAATCGGTAGGATGATGGAAGTCTATATGGATGATATGCTCGTGAAGTCACGGCAATCAAATGACCACATTCGAGACTTAGCGGAGATGTTCGATATCCTTCAATTTTGTAGCATGAAAATCAACCCATTGAAATGCTCATTTGTTGTTGCATGGAGAAAGTTTCTGGCTTATTGTCAACGCATGAGGAATCGAATTGAATCCAGAAAAAATTCAAGCCATTTGGGATATACAATCACCTAGAACTATTAAGCAAGTACAAAGCCTAAACGAGAGGGTCGCTACTTTAAGTCAGTTTATCTCCAGGGCAACCGATAAGTGCATCCCATTCTTCGATTTGATAAGGAAAGGGAAGAGGAATTTCGAATGGGCGCAAGACTATGAAGGCGCATTTCATGATTTGGTGAATCGTTGGAGAGACCCCCTGTTTTGTTGATGCCCGTAGACCATGAGGAGCTGTATATTTACCTAGCTGTATCACCACACGCCATAAGTGCCGCTTTGATTTATGAGGTGGACCGGATCCAGAGGTCGGTGTATGTGACGATCCAGAATTTTGGACATTTGAAATCGAAATATTTTCGAGTTTTTAATGTTTGGGAGTTGATTCAAACTTGAATTTCAATTATAGCTATGAATTTAGCAATTAAAATATTAAATTTAATTTATTTAAGTTGGGTAAATTATTGAATCTTGATTTTTAAACTGATTTAAAATGTTCCAAAGGCTTGAAAAATCTATATTGATAATACTGAAGATAATGGAAGCTTCAGAATTGAATTTGGAAATGCTTTAATCAGTTTTGAATTTATATCGTTTAAATTGATATTTAAAAAATAGCCTTCCGAGGAACAGTCTCGGAATTCAACGAAACCAGTTCCATTGGATCCGTAATGTTGTATCATTATTGGATTTCAATTTTCGTAGTGTTTGAAGTGATCGTTTGGCCGTACGATAAGTAAACGCGCTGAAAATTCTATCGAAATTTAATATAATAACTGGTTCAAAAAGCTATCTTCTCCATACGATCAAATTAGGACTCGGAACCTTTTCCATTATGTTCTGAATAGGGGTATAACATTATGAACACCTAGTGGCACGCCTCGATAGGAGTTCGGGAATTTAAGTTGCATTGATCATGATGATTTGAGTAAAAAAATAAAATATATATACATATATATTGGTTATTTCCCAGCCGCATTTACTTCATGTCAGTGCTTTTCGCTTTCATCTCGTAGTCACTGTAGCAAGGCAAAAATTTTAGGCAAGGTATCTCCCTCTTCTTTATGTTAACAGCCGAAGTGCAGATATTTCAAACAAGATAAAACAAAAATATAATGGCCAAGCACTCGAAAACAAATCAAGCGAGGATCGAACTCCATCTCTAGTTACTCAAGTCAAACTGCACCATCTCTCTTTCCTCTCAGTTCAAAATCGAGTAGTTCAAGACTCTTTTGAACGAAAATCAAATTCGCATCTCTTCTCCTCATAACTCTATCCTATAGGAAAATTAATCTACGGGTTCTCGACGTGATTTTGGAAGCAATTTTCGAAGTCGAATCATCTCACGATCGAAGACTCATCGCAATCTGTCACGAGGAAGCAAGCGTGGGAGGATTTAGGTGTTATGGTAGATGCCGGTATTCAAAGTAACTCGACGATCTGAGCGAAGTCGGCGCATGTTAAGGAGGAAGTCGCGGCGTCGTGAGGTGATGCTCGCGAGTCGACTGAGGGGTGGTGTCGCGATGTTCTTTTCTTCCCGCTGTCTGATAGAAATCAATCTCGATTGGAGTCGATCAAATCGAGGCAGCGGCGGCTTTTGTATGGGGGCTTAGCTGGGGTTTCTCTGGAGGTTGCATACGCTGGCGATTCTGGACGAGGTCGAGACCTAATTCGAGCAAAGGTATAATCGATTTATTCATTTCAATTTAAAATTGATAATATTCAGAAGAAAAAAATGTTACAGTAAAGAATATATAAGTGCAGATATAATATACATGCAAATATATTTGATAATTACCAAAGCTAAAATTTTGAAGATAACTTATTTAATTTATTTAGCTATTAAAAGATTTTAAGAGGAAATTTTTGATTTAAAATAAATTTATTTAAAGGAAATTTAATTTTAAATTCAATTTTCAATTAAATTAAATTATTACAAGAAATTGGTTTAGAATAAAATCATTGGATAATTAAAATTACCAAACGGCAATTTGTTATTCGATTATTTCGAGTATTAACGAATTGTAAAAATATTTCTACAGGGTCAAAACTGTGAAAGTAGCAAGCTAATTTGGATGTATTGCAAAATAAAAGGCAAAGGTGAGATCTTCTCACTCAAGCTGTGCAGTTAATGTGCTCGGTAGATTCAAAGCGGTGGAGGTGCAAAAAGTCATAGCGGGGATACAATGAGGATATAGCGGGATATAGCGGATGACTCTAAAATAGCATATTAAACTCGTACTTAATGTTTTTACAAATATATAAATGGTAATTAAATGAAAAAATATCATTCAATTGAATTATAAATAATACATAAATAATTTCAAATAAAAACATGTGCGGATATACTTTAAATAAACGAAAACTGTTATATATCATAATTGAATTTGGTAGAATATTATAGTATTTTCATTTCTGAAAATATATTAAAAAATAAATCAAATAAATTAGTTTCATAATTTTATAATGTATAAATGCAATTTTTCAATTCATTCTATTAAAAGATATAGCGGAAATAGCGGAAATAACGGGATATGGCGGAAATAGCGGGGATTAAAGCGGAAAGGCTATATTTTGGGGCTATATGGAAAAATCATAGCGGTAGAAATCCGTTATGAGATATAGCGGGGTTGTAGCGGGGTATTAACTACACAGCACTCAAGTTATAATAATTAAAATTTTCAGTTATTGGTTGATCGTTGAATTGTGATAGTTAAATTTAATTTGTTGATTGTGTGCTTGGATGATAATTTATTATCAGTTGTATTGAAATAGACCCTACACGCCGCATAATAGCGAATGATATTATATTAAACCCATATACCGCGATATTCCACCTCGAAGTGGAATTAGTGTTATAAATGTATTTGGAGTTGTTAATTTCCCGCATTATATAGTGGATGAGACACTATGCGCCGCATAATAGCGGATGATATTATATTAAACCCATATACCGCGATATTCCACCTCGAAGTGGAATTGGTATTTAATTGCTATGCGAACATCTGTGGATGCAGGGAAACAGGTTGGAGGGATCCAACTGAATTCCTCAAATAATTGAATTTATTTCAATATTGTGTGTTGATCATTTATAATCTGTGTGTGACTATTTGTAATTGAAACTGTTGAAGCCTATAATTTAGCAAAATATATTTTTGGTATCGTAGGATACCAAAAATAAATAAAATTTGATTTTTGAAATTTAGTAGAAAACTTATAGTAAATTAATTTTATAAAATTGAATAAATTTAAAAGAAGGAATTTGTTTCAAAAGATAATAAATTTGGTGTTAAAATAAATTTAGAAATAAATTTTAGAAATTGATTTAGTATTTGAAAATAAATTTGGAAATCAATTTAGAATTTAATTCGGTTCTGAAAATGAATATTTAGGAATCGGTGTGAAAATCGTATATCAATGGATATTTAGAAGTTTAAATTCACAATGGGAATTTTATAAAAGAAAGGAAAATTTATTTTAAAAATAAATATTGTTTTTTAGAAGTTGGAAAGGAATTTATGGACTTGGAACGTAAATTTAAAATAAATCCAGAAGATTTATTAATTATTAAAAATGATCCATTTTGAAAAGGAAGATGTATTTTCCCTGAAAAGCCGAGTATGTTTGTAAAATAGCTTTAGAAATATAATTTAAAAGTTCTAGGGTTGGTTTTTAAAATATATTTTGGAGAAATTATTTTCTTAAGTTTTTATGAAAATCTTTAAAGTAAAGATTTTTTTAATTAATTATAGAAGTGATTATTTAAAGATTTAAATAAAATTTGTTTTTAGAAAATGGTTATTTAAAAAAATTTATACCCTATCTACTAATTTTATTTCTAATATTAGTTTGGACTTGAAGTTTATATAAGATATTAGTATAATGTTTTCATAACCAATATTTTAAGTAAGTATTTAGATGGTTTTATTTTAAATGTTCCAAGAATATTTTGGATAAGTGATTTGAATTATTTTAACTCGGCAGATTTCCAGTGGAAATGAATAAATATTTGTAAATGTAGTCTGCGTAAGGAAAAGTGATTTGAAATTTGTTTTCAAAGTATTGAAATGCGGAAAGTAATTTGAAATCTGTTTTCAAATGGTTGAAGTGAGAAATATATCTTGCAGAAATATTTTGAAAATAAATAATTTAGGAAATTTATTTAAATCTGGCAAATTGTTGCGGATGTTGATTGATAGTTAAATAACCGACTATCAATATTGGCCTTTAAATGGCATTTGAATTTCGATGTGACCGGGGGTCGGATTCCAAATGGATATTCGAAAACCACATCGAATCTTTGTGATTGTGATGGATCTTTTATTTAAAAGATCAAAGTGGAAATTGTTGTGATTTGTTTGAAATCTAAATGCACCACTTATTTTAAAAATAAGCGCTCGTTATCGGATTAGCCGGGATAGGACTTTGTGCCATAAAACCCATTCCGAATAACGATACGACGAAATGGGATTGCATTTGAAGATGGTGTTGAAGACCGGGTATTTTCGAAAACGAAAGGATTACCTGTTGAATGTGTCTGCACCGGGTTGCTCCGGTATAGGGATTTTTATCATACTTTGTGATGGGGATACCGGACGTGATTAGTGAATACCCGGATTTGCAAGGGCTTCTTTTAAAATGCCTTCGGTTCCGTTCGATCCTGGAACGGACTTGTATGGATGTGTGTCTGACATTACACTTTGAGATATAAAGCTGATTTCTATCAAATACATTTATGTTGGTGGCGGAGAATTTATTCTCTTAGTTTAACACCCTTCTCTGAGACATACGAGCTCAGAGGTTATGCAGTTGATGGTTACTAGTGATATATTCCCAAAAATGGTAATGTGGCATACGAAGTGCTGCTGATCATTTGTTGATCAAAGCATGACTTTGTGAAAAGTGTAGCTTTGTGGACGAGACTTCGTCGGACCTCACACCCCGGAAATAGTCGAAACAGGAAAGATGCGGCAAGGTTATGAGGGTCACACCCTTTAGATTATGTCATTTCCTTCTGGAAAAGGGTGGTATCATGGTATGGAGCCCAGATATTTAACCTATATGGTTGCTGCAAATCTATTGCACTTTGTGGTTGTTGCTTTGTGGTTGAGGATCCTCGGATAAAGGTCGCAAACGACCGGGGGATGGCATACTCTAGTAGTAGTAGTAACCTAGTTACAGAGGTAACCCGGCCTTGTGTTGGCAGAGATCCGGGTAGGTTCTCGAGACGTCCCTCCAAAGGCGTACCCATATGGCAGTAGGAAGTTCCTTAGCCTGACCATTTTTTGGAAATCCAAACTCCAATATGCGCCTTGTACGTTTTTAGTTATATAACCTGCCATTTACTTATGGTGGTCACCACTGCTTAGATGGTAGCTATCGTAGGCATAGTTCGGAATGTCTATGCTTGCTAAGATTAATATTATACTTTCGAAATGTTTTCTGCACTGTGCACTAATAATAATATCAAAGGATTTTGCGTATCAAGCATGTTTGACTATCATAAGGAGAAATCTCCTCCAATTCTGCGTTTGCATTGTGTGTGTGGCGGGAGGGCTTATGGTAGTTTCATTTTCCAAAAGCATAGCGGATTTCTTTTTATTTTCTTTGTGAAAATAAATGTTTTTAAGATCTCACACCAGTCCCACGACTGACCTGGAGTTTGTTGTTCCCTTTCTAAACTCTGTGCGCCCATAATTTTCCACACAGGCAGCCTAGAGTCAGGTTATCATTATCCTGGAGCGAAGTTGAAAAAGAGATGCTGTGGAGATCGGGAGTAAGCTGGATGGCAAAGCGTATCACTAGTATATGTTATATTCTTTTTCGCTGTTTGTTGTTGTAACACTATGATAATGTAATGTGATGTAATGTAATAACTGATATAGTTCTCTATTTTATAGATATTCATTCATCTATCATATGTTGTTCCGCTGCGAATTGTGAGATTCTGTTTATCGTTTCTGTTTCTATTTCTTCTTCTATCTTCTTCTTCTTTGAACCCTAATGGTTCGGTTTTACGGCATTCGATTGTGCGACATTCGATATAGCGGACGTATTGATGTTGACTTTCGAAAGTCGAAAAATCGGGTCTGTTACATTTGGTATCAGAGCGTTTGGTTAAGCGACAACCTTGGCTCTGTTGGGTGTTACTCATTAAAGGTAGAGTCAGTAGTACTCTAGAATGAGTTTAAGAGTAATAATAGATATGAGCGCGTATTTGTTAGTGAATACAAAATTGTTTTATATTATGATGATTGGTTTGCTGAGTGGTATATAGATTCTGGTCAATACGAGCAATTAACGTTATTGATAGGGATCTCTAAACACTTGTACAGAACAAATTCGACACGATATCATTTTAAAATAGGGTAAATGAAATAATTTTACCCAAACTATTTTCGTATATAAAAGAAATAATTTTTCTGTGAATTATTATAATATATGGTTGCTTGGTTGCTAGGAAGCGATGATATTAAATTATTATCATCGTTGTATGAGGAATTGAAATCAAAACCAAAAGCTTAGAAAACAAAAATCCAAATGGGATTTGTAAATGTAAATTGTAAATGAGATTTATAATTTGAAATATAATTCCAAAGAAATATTTGGAAATGTTCTTGAAAATATTGCAAATTCGGGAAGTTTGGAAATTAAATTCCTTTTGGGATTGGAAATAGTTTTCAAGGGTTTCGAAAAATGTTTTTGGAGGGATAAAAGCTCTAAATCTTTTCGTTTACTGGAAAATAATTCCTGTGATGATCGCGACATCATCGGTGTTCATTTTCGGGTTTCCAAAAGAGGAATTGCTGCCAAATTGTTTTAAATGGAAGTTGTTTGGAAAATTTGGGTTTGGTTTTGAAATCAAAGGATAATTTGAATTATTTTCAATAATGGTTTTGGAAAAGGGGGAAAGACTCTAGAATTTTATTAAAAATGGTTATGGAATAATAAGTTTGAAACTTAGGAAATTCAGATTTAAACTGAAATTGACTTGATTAAATTTGAATAAAGGTGAATTTTAGAAGTCTAATAGACTAAAATGATTGGAATAAAATTATTAAGATGGAAAAAAAATTGTGAATGAATGAATAAATTTGCAATTGCAAGTACATGAAAGTGAATTAAATGTTGAAATTCATTTCGAATTTGTAAGTAAATAGAACTGGAATTGGAATTGAATTTGGTTTGTATTAAACAAAGTGAAATATTGAAATAAAATTAGTAAATAAACCTAATTAAAGGAATGACGAAATTGAATATGATTTGAAATGATTCGAAATTCAATAATTATAAACGAAAGGTAAATTAAATTCATATGGAATTTGAAATCCAGTTTAAATATAAGTGGTTGTAAACCAAAATGGTGAATTGAAAATAAATTTTTGAATGAATAAAAGAATAAAACTGGAATTGAAACTGAATATTGAAAACCAATTTGAATTATGTGAAATAAAATGAAGTTGTAATATTAGTTCGAAGTGAACTAAAGATAATAAAGGTGGAAATAAAAAAAATGGATTGAGATGAAATGAATTAGAACTTGTAATGAATTAGTAAAAGGAACAAATTTAAAATAATGATATGAATCGGTTGTGAATAGAAGATAGTTGATAAAATTCAATATTCAAAAAGTAAACTGAATCCAAATAGAATTGAAATTGAAAATTAAATTCAAGTAAAATTAAAAATGTGAGATTGAATGAAATTGGATATAACTTCAATAGTGAAGTAAAAAGGGTATAAGAAGTATATATTGAAAATTTTGTAGAGGAATGTGCAAAATAAATTTGAATGTTGTAATTGGATATTATGGCTAGCAGGATATACAGGTGTTACAGGGAAATGGAATTGGGATTTGATTTTCGAAGATAAATTTGGAATTGCTCGACAAAAAGGTATGTATTTAAATTTCGATATGGAATTTGATGATTTTCTTGTCCAGCCACTTGGCTTTTTGTTTTCTTTTGAATCTGGGGGCCTGTGGCGCCATTTTGTAGTCGTACCGAGCTAGTCGCGCAAAGGAGACGCTGGCGAAATTTTTGGAAAATTTAGGGAGCTAGAAAAATTTAGCGAAAATTTTGAAAGTTTAAAATTTAAATTTGAATTGTTAAAGAAAACATTGTTGTTTGAAACCTATGGAAGACATTGGAAAGTTAGTTAAAGTAATAATGGATATTTGATGAAATAGATTTGTTTTGGGCAAGTTGATAAAACTATTTAGTTTTGGAAAGATAGTAAATGGGTTAAGGATCATTCTTCTTAACTAGTAATTTCAGGATCAAATTCTTTTAAGGGGGAAGGATGTAATGACCCGGAATTTTGGACATTTGAAATCGAAATATTTAATTGATTTTTTAATGTTTGGGAGTTGATTCAAACTTGAATTTCAATTATAGCTACGAATTTAGCAATTAAAATATTGAATTTAATTTATTTAAATTGGGTAAATTATTGAATCTTGATTTTTAAGCTGATTTAAAATGTTCCAAAGGCTTGAAAAATCTATATTGATAATACTGAAGATAATGGAAGCTTCAAAGTCGAATTTGGAAATGCTTTTATCAGTTTCGAATTTATATCGTTTAAATTGATATTTAAAAAATAGCCTTCCAAGGCACAGTCTCGGAATTCGACGAAACCAGTTCCATTGGATCCGTAATATTGTATTATTATTGGATTTCAATTTTCGTAGTGTTTGGAATGATCGTTTGGCCGTACGATAAGTAAACGCGCTGAAAATTTTATCGAAATTTAATATATTAACTGGTTCAAAAAGCTATCTTCTCCATACGATCAAATTAGCACTCGGAACCTTTTCCATTACGTTCGGAATAGGGGTATAACGTTATGAACGCCTAGCGGCATGCCTCGATAGGAGTTCGAGAATTTAAGTTGCATTGACCATGATGATTTGAATAAAAAAATAAAAATAAAATATATATAGTTTTATATATTGGTCATTTCCCAACCGCATTTACTTCACGTCGGTGCTTTTCGCTTTCAACTCGTAGTCACTATAGCAAGGAAATTTTTTTACGCAAGGTATCTCCCTCTTCTTTATGTTAACAGCCCAAGTGCAGATATTTCAAGCAAGATAAAACAAAAAATATAATGGCCGAGCATTCGAAAACAAATTAAGCGAGAATCGAACTCCATCTCCAGTTACTCAAGTCAAACCACACCATTTCCCTTTCCTCTTAGTTAAAAATCGAGCAGTTCAAGACTCGTTCGAACGAAAATCAAATTCGCGTCTCTCCTCCTCATAGCTCTATCCTGTAAGAAAATTATTCTACGGGTTCTCGACGTGATTTTGGAAGCAATTTTCGAAGTCGAATCATCTCGCGAGCGAAGACTCGTCGCAAGCTGTCACGAGGAAGCAAGCGCAGGAGGATTTAAGTGTTATGGTAGATGCCGGTGTTCAAAGTAACTCGACGATCTGAGTAAAGCCGACGCGTGTTAAGGAGGAAGTCGCGGCGTCGTGAGGTGATGCTCGCGAGTTGACTGAGAGGTGGTGTCGCGATGTTCTTTTCTTCCTGCTGTCTGATAGAAATCAATCTCAATCGGAATCGATCAATCGAGGCGGCGGCGGCTGTTGTATGTGGACTTGGCGGGGTTTCTTTGGTGGTCGCATATGCAGGTGATTCTGGCCGAGGTCGAGACCTAATTCGAGCAAAGGTATAATCGATTTATTCATTTTAATTTAAAATTGATAATATTTAGAAGAAAAAAATGTTACAGTAAAGAATGTATAAGTGCAGATATAATATACATGCAAATAGATCTGATAATTACCAAAGTTAAAATTTTGAAGATAGTTTATTTAATTTATTTAGCTATTAAAAGATTTTAAGAGGAAATTTTTGATTTAAAATAAATTTTAATTAATAATAATTATTTAAACAAAATTTAATTTTCAATTAAATTAAATTATTACAAGAAATTGGTTTAAAATAAAATCATTGGATAATTAAAATTACCAAACGAAAATTTGTTATTTGATTATTTCGAATATTAATGAATTGTAAAAATATTTATACAAGGTCAAAACCGTGAAGAAAGCAAGCTAATTTGGATGGATTGCAAAATAAAAAGAAAAGGTGAGATCTTCTCACTTAAGTTGTATTAAAATTTTCAGTTATTGATTGTCGTTAAATTGTGATAGTTAAATTTAATTTGTTGATTTTGTGCTTTGATGATAATTTATTATCAGTTGTATTGAAATAGACCCTATACATCGTGTAATAGCGGATGATATTATATTAAACCCATATACCGTTATATTCCACCTAGAAGTGGAATTGGTATTATATATGTCTTTGGAGTTGTTGATTTCCCGCATTATATAGCGGATGAGACCCTATGTACCCGCATAATAGCGGATGATATTATATTAAACCCATATACCGCGATATTCCACCTCGAAGTGGAATTGGTATTTAATTGTTGTGCTAACATCTATGGATGCAGGGAAACAGGTTGGAGGGATCCAATTGGATTCCTCAAATAATTGAATTTATTTCAATATTGTGTGTTGATCATTTATAATCTGTGTGTGACAATTTGTGATTGAAACTGTTGAAGGCTATAATTTAGCAAAATATAATTTTAGTATCGTAGGATACCAGAAATAAATAAAATTTGATTTTTGAAATTTAGTAGAAAATTTATAGTAAATTAATTTTAGAAAAATGAATAAATTTAAAAGAAGGAATTTGTTTCAAAAGATAATAAATTTGGTCTTGAAATCAATTTAGAAATCAATTTTAGAAATTGATTTAGTATTTGAAAATAAATTTGGAAATCAATTTAGAATTTAATTCGGTTCTGAAAATGAATATTTGTGTATTGATTTGAAAATCGTATATCAATGGATATTTAGAAGTTTAAATTCATAATGGGAATTTTATAAAAGAAAGGGAAATTTGTTTCAAAAATAAATATTGTTTTTTTAAAGTTGGAAAGGAATTTACGGATTTAGAACGTAAATTTAAAATAAATCCAGAAGGATTTATTAATTGATTAAAATGATCCATTTTGAAAAGGAAGGTGTATTTTCCCTAAAAAGCCGAGTATGTTTGTAAAATAGCTTTTGAAATATAAATTAAAAGTTCTAGGGTTGGTTTTTAAAATATATTTTGGAGAAATTATTTTCTTAAGTTATTTTGAAATTCTATAAAGTAAAGATTTGTTTAATTAATTATAGAAGTGATTATTTAAAGATTTAAATAATATTTATTTTTAGAAAATGGTTATTTAAAAAAATTATACCCTATCTGCTAATTTTATTTCTAAAATTAGTTTGGACTTGAAGTTTACATAAGATATTAGTATAATGTTTTCATAACCAATATTTTAAGTAAGTATTTTAGATGGTTTTATTTTAAATGTTCCAAGAATATTTTGGATAAGTGATTTGAATTATTTTAACTCGGCAGATTTCCAGTGGAAATGAATAAATATTTGGAAATGTAGTCTGCGTAAGGAAAAGTGATTTGAAATTTGTTTTCAAAGTGTTAAAATATGGAAAGTAATTTGAAATCTATTTTCAAATGGTTGAAGTGTGAAATATACCTTGCAGAAATATTTTGAAAATAAATAATTTGGGAAATTTATTTAAATCCGACAAATGTTGTGGATGTTGATTGACAGTTAAATAACCGATTATCAATATTGGCCTTTAAATGGCATTTGAATTTCGATGTGACCGGAGGTCGGATTTCAAATGGATATTCGAAAACCACATCGAACCTTTGTGATTGTGATGGATCTTTTATTTAAAAGATCAAAGTGGAAATTGTTGTGATTTTTTTGAAATTTGAATGTAACACTTATTTTAAAAATAAGCGCTCGTTATTCGGATTAGCCGGGAGAGGACTCTGTGTCATAAAACCCATTTCAAATAACGATACGACGAAATGGGACTGCATTTGAAGATGGTGTTGAAGACCGGGTATTTTCAAAAACGAAAAGATTACCTGTCGAATGTCTCTATACCGAGTTGCTCCGGTATAGTGATTTTTATCATACTTTGTGATGGAGATTCCGGACGTGATTAGTGAATACCCAGATTTGCAAGGGCTTCTTTTGAAGTGCCTTCGGTTCCGTTCGATCCCGAAACGGACTTGTATGGATGTGTGTCTGACATTACACTTTGAGATATAAAGCTGATTTCTATCAAATACATTTCTGTTGGTGGCGGAGAATTTAGTCTCTTAGCTTAACACCCTTCCCTGAGACATACGAGCTCAAAGGTTATGTAGTTGATGGTTACCAGTGATATATTCCCAAAACTAGTAATGTGACATACGAAGTGCTGCTGATCATTTGTTGAGCAAAACATGACTTTGTGAAAAGTGTAGCTTTGTAGACAAGACTTTATCGGACCTCACACACCGGAAATGGTCGAAACAGGAAAAATGCGGCAAGGTTATGAGGGTCGTGCCCTATAGGGTATGTCATTTCCTTCTGGAAAAGGTTGGTATCATGATACGGAGCCCAGATATTTAACCTATGTGGTTGCTGCAAATCTATTACACTTTGTGGTTGTTGCTTTGTGGTTGACGATCCTTAGATAAAGGTCGCAAACGACCGAGGGATGGCATACTCGAGTAGTAGTAATTACCTAGTTACAGAGGTAACCCGGCCTTGTGTTGGCAGAGATTCGAGTAGGTTCTCGGGACGTTCCTCCAGAGGCGTACCCATGTGTCAGTAGGAAGTTCCTTAGCCTGACCATTTGTTGGAAATCCAAACTCCAATACGCGCCTTGTACGGTTTTAGTTGTATAACCTGCCATTTACTTATGGTGGTCACCACTATTTAGATGGTAGCTATAGTAGGCATAGTTCAGAATGTCTATGCTGGCTAAGATTAATATTATACTTTCGAAATGTTTTCTGCACTATGAACTAATAATAATATCGAAGGATTTTGCGTATCAAGTATGTTTGACTATCATAAGGAGAAATCTCCTCTAATTCTGCGTTTGCATTGTGTGGGGAGGGAGGCCTTATGGTAGTTTCATTTAAGCATAGCAGATTTCTTTTTATTTTCTTTTGAAAATAACTGTTTTTAAGATCTCACACCAGTCCCACGACTGACCTGGAGTTTATTGTTCCCTTTCTAAACTCAGGGTGCCCATAATTTTCCACACGGGCAGCCTAGAGTCAGGTTATCATTATCCTGGAGCGAAGTCGAAAAAGGGATGCTGTGGAGACAGGAGTAAGCCGGATGGCGAAGCGTATCACTAGTATATGTTATATTCTTTTTCGTTGTTTGTTGTTGTAACACTCTGATAATATAATGTGATGTAATGTAATAACTGATTTAGTTCTCTGTTTTAAAGATATTCATTTATTTATTATATGTTGTTCCGCTATGAATTGTGAGATTCTGTTTATTGTTTCTGTTTCTTCTTCTATCTTCTTCTTCTTTAAACCCTAATGGTTCGGTTTTCCGGCATTCGATACAGCGGACGTACTAATGTCGACTTTCGAAAGTCGAAAAATCGGGTCTGTTATAGTGTATTACATCAATAAATGATTATTGGGGTTGGAAAGAAATTATTCAAAGATAGAGAAGTTGGCATACTACTTGGTGACCGCATCGCGCAAACTTTGTCCGTACTTCCAGGCACATCCAATCAACATCTACACTGACCAACTTTTGCGATAGGTCATGTAGCAACCCAAGACATTTGGAAGGTTGCTTAAAAGGAACATCGAACTCAGCCATTTCGACATCACCTTTCTTGCTCGAAGTGCTATCCAGGGACAAGCATTGGCAGATTTTATAACAGAGTTTACTATGCAGGATGACCCAAGTGGAAGGAATGTGGTTCCTACCGCACGATCAAAACTATATACCAATGGAGCATTCAATGATCATTGTTCTGGAGCTGGCGTCGTTCTTGTAACCCTCGAGAACCGATCGATCTTCTATGCTTTGAAGCTTGATTTCCCCGCTACGAAAAATGAAGCCGAATATGAGGCGTTAATTACTGGATTGAAGCTTGCTAAAGATCTAGGGGTGAAATCGATCGGAATCTTTTGTGACTCGCAGCTGGTGGTGTACTAAGTTAGAGGGGACTATCAGGCGAAGGGACAACGGCTTGCTTCTTACCTTGCAAGAGCTCAGGAGTTGTTGGCAGACCTTAAATACTTTGATATTTAACATATCCCGCGTGAGCAGAACAAGAAGCTGACTCATTGGCAAAGTTTACAAGCACTGGTAATGCAAAACAAATGGGATTGGTTCCGGTCGAGACCCTACATACCCCGAGTATAAGTGCGATGGAAGTTGATCATGTTCCAGAAATGGAAACTGAAAGGGAATCATGGATGTCCCTATTTAAAGAGTATTTGTTGCGTAACCTTGCCTGAGAAAAGGAGCGATAAGCGGCAAGTCCTTCGCAAGGTCTCATGGTATATTATGCGAGATGGAATTATGTATTTAAAGGGATCCTCCGTTCATTTAATTAGATGCATCAACCACGACGAGATAAAGCAGGTCTTAAAAGAAGTCCATGAAGGAGATTGTGGCGACCATACTATAGGGCAAATGCTAGCTAAAAACATACTCCGTTATGGGTACTACGGCCAACCGTGAATCGGGACGGCGTAGATTATGTGAGACGATGTGATAAATGCTAGATATATGTGAAAGTCCCAAGAATGCCGCAAATAGAAATCATGCAGATGGTTAGTACATGGCCATTTGCAATATGAGGAAATGATATTATCGGCTCATTGCCAATTTCCAAAGGTGGTGCAAGATATGCAATTGTCGCGGTTGACTAGTTCACCAAGTAGGCTACAGTAGAGCCATTGGCTAGGATCACAACCAAAAAATTCATTAATTTTTTGGTGCAAGACATTGTATGCCATTTCGGTCTCATGTAGACTATTGTAACTGATAACCAAGTTCAAGGAATTTTGTTGGAAGTATCGTATTAAGAAAAGATTTTCAGCCGTCGCTCACCCTTGGGTGAATGAACAGGTTGAAGCTGTAAAAAATATAGTAAATACCATCTTGAAAAAACATTTGGAAAAGGCTAAAGGCAAGTGGGTGGGCGAACTTCCTACGGCCCTCTGGGCATACAGGATCACTCATAAGTCTACGACTGGTCATACTCTGTTCACCTTGTCCTATAGGACCGAAGCAGTTATACCGTGGAACTCGAGTCCCTCCCCATCGACAAACTTACTACGATCCCAGAACAAACCAAGATCTCTTATTAGAGTCATTGGACTTTATTGATGAAACGCATGAAGAGCCCGATTTGAGAGTAGCCACACATCAACACTGGGTCGCTCGATACTGTAATATGAAAGTCCGACCAAGAACCTTTGATGTTGGCGACCTCGTCCTGAAGTGAATCTTTTCGGTCCCATCACACATGAACCCTACATGGAAAGGGCCGTACGTCATCAAACTTAGGCTTGGAGAAAGAACTTTCAAGCTAGCGACTGTCGATGGTGTAATGCTTCCCGGAGCATGGAATATCGAACATCTACGTCGCTATTTTACCTAGTTTGTCTCTTTTGCATTTCGGTAATTGTTGCTTTCAGTATTTACTTTGTGTCGATTTTTTTGATATGTAATAAGACAACTTATTCTATCCCTATTTTTTATGATGAATAAAAGCTTAATTTTTTTTTATGAAATTACTGTTATTCCATATTATGATGATTGTGTGATGGTATTAATTAATACTAACATCTGTGGTGCATGAATATACACATAGAACTAAAGACCGATTAGAGAAAATGGCCCTAAATAAAAATGAATAGGGGGATTGCTTGGTGAAGTTGGTTGGCTGGCGATCCCTATGAGTGAATCAAAAAAGCAATTTTCGAACTAAAAAAATCTCTAAGTCCCCTAAGTACGGATTAGAGTACTTTGAGTCCTCAGAGTGCGGGCTAGAGCATAAATGACTTGAAAAAATCTCTAAGTCCCCAAAGTGCGGATTAGAGTACTCTGAGTCCCCGGAGCGCGCGCTAGAGTATAAACGACTAGAAAAAAGGTCTAAGTCCCCGTAGTGTGGATTAGAGCACTCTGAGTCCTCGGAGCGTGGGCTAGAGTATAAACGACTTGAAATTTTTCTAAGTCCCTAGAGTGCAGATTAGAGTACTCTGAATCCCCGGAGCGTGGCCTAGAGTATAAACGACTTGAAAAAAATCTCTAATTCCCCGGAGTGTGGATTAGAGTACTCTGATTCCTTGGAGCGTGGGCTAGAGTATAAACGATTAAGAAAAAATCTCTAAGTCCCCTATTGTGGACTAAATTATAAATGATGTGAGAAATTCTAAGTCCACGAGGCGGACTAAAAAATGCCAACTGTCTAAACCGATGGATGGACAAGAGAACTTTCAATCGTCTGCTATCCCACATACTCTGGTCTAAGATCGATAGGAGAAGCTCAAACTGTCAACAACGGAATACGACCATTGGTTACGATTCCGGCTTGGTACTAATGGCGACTTTCGATGAAGTCTGTAGAGGGGCTCTGAGATTAAGATAAATTATCAGCAAAACTTGTAAAAATCATCACAAATACTTGGAGCAAAAAAGTTACTCTACTATTGGCATAGCAATTTATTCGATGATCGGCTAAGGAACAAAAAAAATTTTTAGCAGTTTCAAAAATTCCTTACAACCCATCCAAAAGTTCAGGGCCCACGCCCGTACATGTGATACTAAAACGAAAAAGAAAGAAGGAAAAAACTACGCAAGTCTAACTTATTTGACTAAACAAAATATTACAAGACCCCAATTATTTCCTCATCTTCTTCTCTTTCTTCGGCTTCTCGGGAGTCGTTTTGATCAAACGTCTCTTTAGAGACCCCTTGCTTCCTTGGAAAAAGGTACATAAGGAGGAGGAACTGTGATGGGAATAGACTTTCTAAAAGGGATGAACTGTAAAGGCATATTAAGGGATCATCAACCTCCAACACATCGGGCTCACCCTAAACTTCGAGCTTTGACTTCTCCTCTTTCTCAATCCGCTCCTTCAGGGTGAACTTCGCGGTGTGCTCAGAAGTGCCCATAACTATAACATCATAGTGCTCCTCTATGAGTGATGGGCCTTCGGGTTTATCATCACCTAACGCCCTAATCACTTGAGCATCAGGCCTACGAATATTTCCGACAGCTGGAGCCTCAGCATATTTTCCCTCTTGCTCCTTGGCGATGTCGCTACTTGGAGTTGACTCAGGACTGGGATGACCTACAAGGTTTCATGAAAAGCATATGTTAGATTACGACCGTTGTTCGCTGAGAACAACGACTTTTTAGATTAGAAAGGATCAAAGCAGTACCAGCATTTGGTTGGCTTTCGGTGGTCATAGGAGTACTTCCTTTAATGATTGGGGATAACGTATGTATGCCGAGTCCAGGCTTCTCTGAATCATAACCGACATGTTACTCGAGAGGTTGAGAAGATGAAGTCCCTGCTGGTTGGATAGGAGAAGGAATTGGGGCTCGATGCTAGATGATCCAACAACATCTCCTTTTTCCTTAGGCGGTATGGGAGCTCTACTGAATTAAAGCTTTGCAGCAACCAAGTCCGGTAGCTCATTTCCTCGGAACACTTCCAGTGCAAATGCCCCTTCGTCAAGCTCTGCTAACCTCAACTCCACTTTCTTGATCTTGATGAGAGTTTCCCAAGCTTCAGCAAGTGACTCAAGATAGCCTTCGCCCAAGAAAGTTAAGTCGCAGTGGAGGAGAACCCTTGCATTATATTCAGTAATGAGTGGGTCAAATAGGCACTTGATTTCCTCCCTACCGGACTCAGTCGCAGCCTCGATTCGGGAGTCGGCTTCCACGAGCACTGCTTTCTTTCCCTCTTCATGAGCGGATTCTTTCAATGCTTCAATCTGGGAGAGTTGCTCATCGAGCTTCGCTTTCAAATTTCTTGTTTCGATGATATCCTCGCAATATTTCTACGACTCCTCTTATGCCTCAACTTTCTCCTTCCTTTCTTGAGATATGTTTTTCCAACTCCTCGACGTGGCATTCTAAAATATCTTTCTCTTTTTGTAAGGAGTCTCTTTCCACAGCCAAAGTGTCGCTACGTTGGAATGCACTGTCCAGTTCCTTTTTATGCGAAGCCTCCAAGTGAATGACTGCCTCAGCTGTCTCCTTTGCATTCTCCTTCATCTCATCAAGTTGGGCTTTAAGTGCAAGCAATTCAATATCCTGGAACTTAATAATGTCTTTGTCATGGATGGCCTCCAACTTAAGGTGATCAATCTCCTGTTGGCGTTCGATAGAAACCTCGAAGACTCTTTCGAATAAATGGATGAATGCTTTGTGTTGTACATATACGTCGTTCACACAAGCCAATGAGTTCTCTTTTGCGGTTCCAGTGATAAGGTGTATGGCCAGGAGGAATTTTAGCCTATCAAAACAAATCTTTGGAAAGGCAGCTCTAAGCTCGATTAGTTTCTCCGCCGTAGTCGAGTCGTAAGCAGGAAATGGGGATTTGTTCTGATGAAATCAACGTTTTTTTACCGTGCTCACGGGACTGCCTAGTGCTTAAGGAGCCAGAATGTTGATCGCAGGGAGTGTTAGACTAGGATACTTGATGTGTGGGCGTGTCTCTACTACGCGCAGGAGGATTAGTGGGATCGCTTTGATGTGAAGTGTGTCCTTGAGGTTTCTCTTGGAGGATGAGGATGATTCTCGAGAATGATAATCTCTATCCCAACCTTCAGCTCTCAATCGGTGTCTTCCGCACTTAGAATCCCGACTTGAACGATGGAAGATAGAAGTGGCACGAAGGCGATCAAAATCATTTGAGTAATACATTGCACCTATAAAAGAATCAAACGAGAATATACTAGTAGTTGCTATGTCAAAAGTAAAGTGCAGTTGAATGGTAGGGTTAAAGTGCTTGTGTGTGTCCTGGTGCATTGCCCCAATGGACCAGTGACAATTGCTTTACTCATAGGAGTTCTTTCTCCTTGAATGGGAGGTTGCTAGCCTTCGTCGGTTCTCGTAGGAGAGTTAATCCCTTCGACGTTGAGGGTAGTGAAGTTAAAATTTCAACAGATCGCCCCGAATAGAGATATCGATAAGTTCATGCAACGAGCTCTCCATTTGATGAGAAGACAAAACCTTTTCTATTGGAGTTATGATGAATTTTGGGGTCTCCAAGGTCTCCTTTTTCTTGATTCTATATGCTAGACTTTTTCTCCTTTTTGGGGAAGGTTGTGATTGGCTTGTATGTAGCGCAAAGGCTACTGGCACTTATCTAATGCCTGCATCTTCATTTTTTAGCCCTGCGTCTTCAATCTCCTTTATCACCCCTTCTTTGATGCCTTCTTGGATACCCTCACTTGGGGGCACCACAGGGTCGCCTTGTTCTCTTCTTCTCTCGGCAATAACCTCCAAGGTCACTCTACTCCTTGGGAGATTGATTTTGCGGCCTTCCTCTTATAGCCCGAATAGTAAAAGCAGTTCGTCAATGACAATAAGTTTGATCTCTCTATCCTCCACTGAAGTAGCACAGATTGCCGCGACTGCCTCAGAATATCTAAAGCCTTTGGGCTTGGAGTGAGCACCTGAAAGGGTTGAGAGAATTCATGTGATTAAGAAAAAAGATGTGATTTGAGTTATTGGATTACGGGCAAAGACGGAGATAATGCTTACGTCCTTCCAACTATCTTCTCACGAAGTCGGGAGGACATTGCATGTAGAACCATTCTTTCTTAAATAAGGAGAGCTTATTCCATGCGCCCGTTAGAACTTAACATTTGGACAATGGCTTAAGAATGACATTTGAAGGACTTCCAGCTCGTCTTTTGAAGTTATAAATATATCAGATGTCTTCGGCATAGGCGGACGAATAGAACACTCATGAAAATAGGAAAGTGTCGTGGATAAAGGCATAGCTGTTGGGGTGCAATTGCGTGGGGGAGATTTCCATATACTTCAGCATCACGAATAAAGGAGTTGAAAGGTGATACACGCCCGTCCTAGCATATGAACTTATTACATGCGGTGTACCCAACTGGGGGCAAATGAGGCCTGTCTTATCTTGATGGGACCGGGACATCTTCAAAAGGAATCCCATGGATGAAGCATAATCGACGAAGGGCGGCTTTGTCGATTTTTGAAGCCTATGAATCAGTCGGATTATTCAAAACGATGGAATCATCCACATCATCGGGAGCAGGGTCTATAACATCTTTAGGAAGTGTTGGGATATCGAAAAAGGTCTCCCTGTGGATTTAATGTCTCTACAACATCCATTTGCTGGCTTGGTTCAGGCTTGTCGGACAGAGTGGCGAAACTTGATTTCCTATCTGATCAAGTAGACATCACGGGAGAATGCTTTGTATAACTTGATATCTATGTTATCTATACTCAATAGATAATCGATAATTAGAAATAATAATCCATCCCTCCCGTGCTGTGGGTGGACTAGTGCAATAGAGTTAGAATAAGTATGAACAGTTAAAGACCCCAAAAAACAAGAGTAAAACGTTCAAGCTCAGCGGTTTCATCCAAAAGAGAAAGTCATCCCTAATTGTCTTGGACAATGTGAAAGGTGGTCGACGACAAAAGCTTTAAGATTGGAAGCTGACGTTCTGAACTATGAACTCTGTTGCCCGAGTTTGTTGGGTAAGTTTTATACTTAAGTCATGTTGGGTGAATTGAGAATTTATTAGTCCAGGTTAAGTCCATTGGTTTGTATGTGCTAAGTCATGTCATTATTCCTCACTTTATGCTTAAGCAGGGGAATATGCAGTCATGTATTTAGATAGCACAAGTTAGAAATTTTTTGGTTTGTTAACACTAATCCCAGCCATCTACGCCGACCCATGCGCCTTATCCCATAGCCGATCTCTTCCTTTGACCTCTCTACTGATCCCTTTTTTTCTCTCTAACTCAGATTCCGATCCCACCACCCCTTAGGAAGATACCGACCCCTTCCTCTCCTAGACTGATCCTTATAATCCTATGGAAAACACTGACCCTTTCGTCTGAATAAAAAAAACCTATGTCAATCCATCCCAGACTACACCGATCCCTCTCCTCAAACCTAACTATGCCGACACCATCTCCTGCCCTGTCATCACTGAACTCTCATTCGTGATAACACACACCGACCCCTAAACCTACACCGACGTTATTCCTTATGCTTCCTATGACGAACACTCACCCAGACACAACACTCTAGCCTATACTGAGCTCTCTCCAAATAATGCCACCTCACGCCAAAGCCTCTTCTTCCACCCTTTCCTCCACTCTATTTCTCTCTCCCTTGTTTCCTCCTCCTTCTCTTCTCGATTAAAAGTGCCTACACGATTCTCAAACTAGGTCAAATTCGAAGGACATGACCCAGCAATTCAAAGTGAAACAAGAATTCATACCTATGTGGATGTTTCGGGTTGAATAGGGTAGATGTTGGGATTCGAGATTGAGAATTGATAGGAAGTTGCGATGAAAAGAGAGTTTGGCAACGGTTCGGCAAAGGAGGAACTTGGTGGTCGAGTAGGGAATAAAACTTAGAGAAAATGAAAGTGAAAAAGGAGAGGAATGTGCGTTCGGGTTTTTTTATGGAAGGGATATAGGAAGCTGAACCAGCATCTTCTAAGAGACCCGATCGCCATAGTTGAAGGGGTCGGCCATTGGGTATGCCGACCCCAACCTATATGAATCCATTAAGGAATCGGCATACTAGATGCAGACCCATCTTTTCATAAAAATAATAAATAAAAATAAAATAAAATAAATATATTTAATGATAATCAAATAAAATAAAATGCTAGAATGATAACATATGTTTAAACAATAAAATGAGAAGGGGTCATACTTAGATTGTGGATGATCGTGAGATCGATAAAGTTCTTATGAATTTGACCTTTGATAGGTTAAGCCGGAAAAGCTTGAGGGCTTCACAAGACTGGACTCGCACATTCAAGTGGGACAAGACTTCGTCAAAGTTGGGCAAAGAACAGTGGTCAGCCAATAACTTGAACGAGCATGCTTTTGGAAACATGGATTTTTCACTAATTAAAGCGCGTTGTTTTATTTACAAGATGCACTTTGGGGGGGCAAGTGTTACCAGGTGCCTTAGGCCGGCTATACAAGAGATCATAATGGACTATTGATGGAAGAATGGTCGAAAGACGACACCAATATGACCAAGAGGTGATTTATAAGCAGCCATGTCTAGCCCAGGGTCAATAAGGTTGACGAATGAATATAGTAGGATGTTGAGATTATGAAGATTGGCATGGTAGTGTATGGGTCGGTATAGAAAGGAATTCAAGGGGTCGGTAGAGCAGATGAGTTCCATCGGGTCGGCATAGCGAGTGGGTTGTGATAGAGGTCAGGTCGGCATTGGATGTGGTGTAGTGCAGCTCGAGTCGGTAAAGTATAAAGTGGTCTCAGGTCGGCAAATCATTTCGATTAGGCCTGTTCGGCATTACCTATGATGAAATTTTGGTCGACATGGCATAGTACAGGGATCGGGTCAGTATTGCACATTACAGAGATCAGGTCGGCATAGTACACGATTAGGGGTGTCAATGGGTCGGGTCGGGTCGGGTTTGGGTCGGGTCAAGTCGGGTTCGGGTTGATTTTAAATGGGTCGGGTCAACCCGTTTATTAAACGGGTCATAAAAACTCAACCCGAACCTGACCCGTTTATAAACGGGTTGACCCGACCCGACCCGTGTAACCCGTTTATAAACGGGTTGGGTCGGGTCGGGTCGTAAATGGGTCGGGTCAACCCGTATAAGGTGTAAACGGGTTGTAAACGGGTCGGGTCAACCCATATAAGGTGTAAACGGGTCGTAAACGGATCGGAACGGGTCGTAAACGGGTCGGGTCAACCCGTATAACCCGTATAAGTATAAACGGGTTGTTAACGGGTCAATTTCGGGTTGGCGGGTCAACCCGAAACCTACCCGTTTATAAACGGGTCAAATTCGGGTTGACCCGAAAATGACCCGCCAACTTATCGGGTCGGGTTAACCTGCTAATTTCCGTGCGGGTTTCGGGTCGTGTAGGAAATTGACAGCCCTATACACGATGGTGCTCTTTTCAGCATAAGACGTGGGCGACTTCGGGTCGGCATAAAGTGTGAAGATCACCGGGTTGGCATTGAGGCATAAAGACCAGGTCAGTATACTATGTGATGTGGCATGGATCAACATTGCGTGCATTAGAGATCAGGTTGGCATACAGAGGTGGTCAAGTCAGCATAATGATGTAGGTCTATGTAGTGAGTTGGGTCAAGCATTTTTCACCGTGGGCCCGAATGATCAGGTCGAAGGCTGCCTCCATTCATAAATACACCGGCAAGGGGCAACTTTTGGGGATCTTTTCAGACAACCAAGGGAATACTCTGCCATTTTACGTACTTAGTTTCTCTTTATTCTAACTTGTATTCGAGATATTCCTCGTGAATTGTATTTGTAATCAAGTGATTGATAAAGCAATAAAGAGAGCATTCAGAGTGGACGTAAGCAATCAACATCGAACCACTATAAATCCTGTTATTTTTACTTTTTGATGTTCCTACTTGCAATATGTAGTGTTATTCCTCACTTTACATTTGATTTCTTCGTTTATTTCACTACTTAAATCTATTGTCTGGTGTTTGTGACCAATTTGGTTGCAAACAATGACATAAAACATCCTTGGCTTGAGTTTGCTCAACAATGTGCAAGTAATTATTACTACATATATGGTAGAGGACAACATTATATTGAAGATTCATAGTATTCAATATATTATATCAAGTGATATCGACTTATGGAATAATATATTTCTTATGAAATACCCTTGTGATTCAAGTGTTGGACACATCAAAAATCACGGTTTACGTACATTTACATATGTATCTATCCCTTAAGTCCATTTAGGTTTGTTTGATTTTCCACCTTTAGTTTATACATTCATATCATATAAGTTTTATTATTATATAACTTCAATATTTAATGTTACTTATAATATTCTTATGTATAATACTATATTAATTAAACTATACTTAATTAATTTTAATTAATTAACTCTTTAATTATTTTACATCGGTATTACAAGACATCTTTATATTGGACATGTCTATTATAACCTTTATAGTATATACTATTATAACCTTTATAGTAATTCCTAGATATCATAAACACACATAGATAGATATGTATATATATACACCCATATGTTATAATCTTTAGAGTATAACACATATATCTTATATATGTGTATTTTTATTTAATCAATCAACCTTCAATTTATTTAATTAATTATCCTTTAATTAATTTGCTTAACTAAACAATTTTAATCAAGTTATATTAATTTTGAAAATTTATCTTATATACATACATGTATACTTATGTTATCTTAAACACTTTAAAATAACACAACATATATAAATATACATAATACATGCATATAAATATTAATTAATCAATTATGAAATTTTAAATTTTGAAACTAATATTTAAATATTATCAAACATTTTGAAAATTTCATTACCTATTCAAACATTTTGAAAATTTATGTTGTATTATAATCTTTTATAATAAATATGCTTTAATTTTAAGTTTGAATTTTAAATTTAAAATCCTTTCTTAATTTTCAAAATTAGCCCAACACCCAATTCAAATTGGGCATTCTCTATTATGGGCATACTTTAGACTTACTTCACCTTTAAGGCCAGACTGGTAACCAAGTAGGACATGGTACTTGATTACCCAATTTCAATCTAGACAGTACCCTTCTTGACACCATACTAAGTGAGCAAACTTAATTTGTTAGCCCTAACTTAACTAATTCAGACCGTATAGGCTATTGGGCTCTGATACCATTAAAGGAACTTGGTTAGCCCATAGTACAGTTAAAAGGTAAATTTTAAAAAATTTCCTTTTTTAGATCTTTATCGAGCCTTTGAAATCTAAATTCATTTAGATCCTATCTAAATTTTCTATTAAATAAAAATTTATTTTTAATTTGTAAATAAAGTTTTATTTTGATATTTATGTTATATATACGACCATATGTATCATGTAAACATATGCATGTATGTGCGTGCGCAACATATAAAATGTACGTTTAATATCTTTGTATATATGTGCTGGGATTTACACTGCAATGGACATATTAGCCCATCCATATACGTATGTATTATCTTTTATATATACACACACATACACACAAATATATAAATGTATAATTTAATGTGATATGAAATTATACTTATAATAGTATAAATGTATATGACATTATAAACCGGTTATATTTATATTTATAAATACAAACATAAATATAAATGACTTCAAATATAAATTAAATTCAATATGTATATAGTTTTGCTTATGTTTAAATAGGTACAAATATAACCTTATAAATTTATTTTGCTAATGAAAGGTTTATTTATATTCAAGTAGCAATCAGTTATGCTTAATGTAACATTCCTGATTTTTAAGCCTAATTTATTTGGAAATTAACATAAAATTTTGGTTGAATTATGAATTAATTGGGAATTAATTTGAAAAAATGGGGAATAAAAATAGAATTTGTATAGGGATTTTTTTATCTGGGAATTCTAAAAAAAATTATTGTAATTTTGGGTTGAAAACTCAAAAATAAGTATTTTATAAGTATGTATATGATTTAATTGGATTTTTCAAATTAAACAAGATGTATGTTTATTTATTTATATTTGGGATTTGATTTAAAAATTCATGGATAGGTATTTTATAAATAATATTGAATTTATTAACTTTGTATTCCAAGGAACTAATATATATAGTTAATTGTTGATAATAAATAATTTGATTTCAAATCAGTTGTTATGAAATTGTCTAAGTATAAAATAAAAAGTGGTTTTGAAATTAAATAAATGTATTGAGAATAAAATTGATTCAATAAATAATCATATTTAAAGAAGCTTTATAAATTAAGAATTATATATGTACGATTATTTATTCATTGTTTTCAAATCATTTTCTTTATAAATTATATAAGTACAAATAATTGAAAAATGTATGTAAAAAAAACATTTAGGCATATAAACAAGAATAAAAGTTTTAAAACTCATTTATATATATGTATGTATCTTTTGAAAGTATAAATGTATATGTAAATACAGAAGTAAGGCAAGGACTAAACATAATTTTATAAATAAGAATGGAAAGAGGGTTTAAACATAAATTTGCTATTTCTAACATTTGTAAGATACAGGAAACATGCAAAGCCAAGTGTAGGAAGACAAACATAAGAAATTAACAAATGTAAATTTATGATAACAAGTGGCATTAATCTCTTCTTGAAATAAATTAAAATTTTATAAACTATATTCATCTTTTCCTCATATTTTCCAATATCAAAGAAAACTGAAAATCAGAAAAGAAAAGAAAATCGAAAATCATCACAATATCAAAATTGAAACAAAGGTCAAAACCAAAAATCGAAGTTTAAAAATTTGGAAGTCAAAACTTCAAATAAATGTAAAGTTCAGATCAAACTTGATCAAAAGCATGCAAATGCATCTCAATCAATCAAAGCCTAACTTCAACAAAACAAGCTTCAAGAATCAAGTAAACTTGGACAGCAAGCAAAATAGAATGGAAATCAAAAACTGCAGAATTGAAAAAAACATAAAATCCCAACCTGAAGATCATTTAAAGCAGTTTAAATCTGAGAATCTAAAGCTTGAGGCAAAGTTTAAAAGCATTCAGAACAAAGCAAATCAAAATAGCAAAATTGAAATTTCAAGATTCATATCAAAAGTCTGGTTTCAAACGAAAGCACAGTTCCTCTGTCTCTGCTTATTTCAAAACTAAGGTGAGCAAACTACTGACTTATATTTTGATGCTGTGTAACAACCCGCATATTTATCGATTTTATATTTAAATATTTTATTTAAATATTTTATCGTTAGTCGGATTTTGATCCGAAAATCTACTTTTTGCATACGGTCGAATTAGGACTCGAGACCACCCCCATTGAGTTCAAAATGCCGTTTGCGACCTTTTTGAGTATAAGCTTCGATATGTTTGGAGAAAGTTGATTTTTGCTACTTTCCCGCTTAGGGCTTTGGTTTGGGCTGAGCCAATTAACCACTTATGTATTCAGTTCCAACCCCTCTCCTCTTCATTCACTTCATTTCTAATTCCTAACTCTTCAAGCTTTTACAACAATGGAGGTGGAGAGTGGAAATTAAAACTCCAAGCCCTAGCTTCCTTTGCAAATCCATCTCCTAGCTCTAAAGTTCAAGAGAACCCATTGGTAAGCTTCCTCTTCTCCTTCTCCAACTCATTCTCTCTTTGATTTCAAAAATTTCCTAAACCTAATTTAGGGAATGTTTCTTTTTTAAGCTTAGATTCAAGCTTGTTGAGTTGGAATTGAAGAGTGCTTGTTCTTGCCTGCTTCATAGCATCTTCTTCATTCGTTTGGGTTCAAAGGTGAGATTTTTAATCTCACATCTATGCTTATAATTCTCTTCTATTGTTAGGTATGAATTCCTAACACTTATTCATGAGCATTTGATTTTGATTTGGATTGCTTTGGTGAATATTCCAATTTTTAGTGTTTTGAGTTCAATTCGTTAAAAATCCTAACTTTGATGTTTGAACATGTTTTTGGCGATGCATCGAGGAGCATATAGGGCCGGGTAGTCGATTGACATAAACCCTTAGCGCCGTTGCTCGTGCGAATGCAATTTTGGTCATGATTGAACCACATTTGTTATAGGCTGGGAAGAGGCTGGAAACAGGTTCGGCCGACCGACCCCCCTAGTCCGGTCGATCGACCTGCTTCCAAGTGCATAAGCACTTTCTGTTTTAAGGTTCAGTCGACCGAGTACAGGGTTCGGTCGACCGACCTGCTGTGCCGAGGGGTTTTCAACCTTTGGTTCGGTCGACCGACTCAGGGAGTCCGGTCAACCGACCTGATGGTTTTTGCCAGATTAGCCTATATTGCTAATCCGTTTGAATATCCAACTTTAATCGATTCGTGTTGTCTCCCTTTTGTTGTTGTCATTTATTATCGACTTTGATGACCTTTTCTTTGGGAATTTTAGATATATCCACTTTGATGGATTTTATATCGATTTCCTTGGATTTTATTCACGTCTTCGAATGTGAATTTTACTGATTGATTGTTCTTACAATCTTCTTTGTGGTTTGTCACTTTAAAAATATAAAGGTTTTCTATACTAGTAGTAAATATCAAAACTCTTTCCTCAAACGATTTCAATACTATTTTAATACCAAATTCGTTTATAAAACCGTTTTCCAATCTATTAGTATATATAAGCCTTTACCTCACTCGTATGAGAAATCTAATTAAACGACTTAGTAAAACAAGTGGTATGAAACGCTTGCGTTTACTTTGTCAGTTAATTCTTGGACTTGTTCGATTGAATCTCTTGTGACAATTTTCTAGTGGAGATCTACTATTTGTTCATAAATATTTAAGTTAATCTAGTGGTTATGGGACATGAAGCTAAGCTCATATATTTACTAGCTTACTGTAATTGACACTTCTCGTTGATCATGACGATCATTTTATGGTTTAGACTAGCATTGTGCGATGTCTCTTTGTCCACTTGGAGGACTGTACGTCGTTTTATTTGAGCTTCGGCTCGATGTCCGCAACGGGGGACTATACCCTGTCACGAGGAGCTTCGGCTCACCAGGAGGAGCTTCGGCTCAATGTCCGCAATGGGGGACTATACCCTGTCACGAGGAGCTTCGACTCACCAGGAGGAGCTTCGGCTCAATGTCCGCAATGGGGGACTATACCCTGTCATGAGGAACTTCGGTTCACCAGGAGGAGCTTCGGCTCAATGTCCGCAATGGGGGACTATACCCTGTCATGAGGAGCTTCGGCTCACCAGGAGGAGCTTCGGCTAAATGTTCGCAATGGGGGACTATACCCTGCCATGAGGAACTTCGGTTCACCAGGAGGAGCTTCGGCTCAAAGTCCGCAATGGGGGACTATACCCTGTCTGGAGGAGCTCCGGCTCTTTTTTCTGGGATTGGCCATCCTTTTTATTGTGATTTCTGGATTTCGTGTGTTGATTTCTGGAATTTGTGTTTCACCAACTTTTACGATGGGCATTGATATATATGTCATTTATTGTGGCTTGGTGAATGAAATTAGGAGTATGACATTCCTTTTTATCTTGAGTAGATTATTGTGATATTGATTAATCTCTTGTTGATTTTTCAGTTACTTATTTATCACAGCTTTGTATTGTGATTATTATATGTTTATGTCATATCTCTTTTTATATATCACTTCATTTGATATTTATAGCTAGACTGATCCGTTTATTATTTTCTTCTTAAATAATACTCGGGTCAGACTGAGATCTTACAGGTGCTTCTGCTTGGCTCCTTATAGGACCATCTTCTGACCTTTTGGCTAACTACTTAAGTTTAGTAGTTTTTGTTGTATACATTTGAGATACAGGCTCTACGATGTATACTTATTCTTTTGTCTAGCACTTGTATCTATTCTTTTGTGATGTTGTGGATCTTCTTGACCACTACTCTGATGTACACTTTCATGTGTTATATTCATATCTATTTCCGCCTTTGTGATATGAATTATCTGTGACTGATTTATGTTATGTTTATTTCTATATTTGTTTCCGAAGATAGTATAGCCACTGTGTAGTAGCTTTGAGTTTGTGTCGGCATGTCGGATTTTCACTTGAAAAGAATTGCATGCTATACTATCTGACATATTGATGCTCGCACAAAGCAATTGCACGGACGGTCGCTCCTCAACAGCCTTATTCTCCGTGCTAGTTGACAGCATTCACCGTAATGTTCTTGGCTAGCATGGGTATAGAGGTGGGGCGTCACAGCTTGGTATCAGAGCCAAACTTCGGAACAATATGGAATATTATAACAAGGATCAACGTCCTAAGTCCATCTTAGGAGTCGTGCGTTAGGATTTTATTCGGGTCTTCGTACCATCCTATCCTATTTTCTTTTATGATTCCTTGTTTTATCAATCAAGTTTGATTGAAATTTATTCTGAGAATAACTTTTTCCTCTTCTTTCTTTCTTTCTTAAAGAAGAGAAATGGTTAGACCTGGCCGTCCCAACGCCTGTCAATCTAGTGCTACTCCCCTGGATGGAGTATTCATGTCTGCTCAACAACTTTTGGATCTTGTAAAGAATCGAGAGTTTATCTATGCTTTGAGTAAGAACCCCGAAATGGTTCTACCTTTGAAACTTGAGGTTTCTTTCAATCAGCTTGTGGATGTTTCTCTTCTTCATAGAGAGGTTGGTAAAGGAAGTGTTTGTGATATTGAGACTTCCAAGAAGAGGCATATTAAGTTCAAGAGCCTTAATCCCAATAAGAGAGTGAAGCAAACTACTTTCGTAGCAAAGACTCCAATCCCTAATCGTGGAGGATGCTACAATTGTAATTCTATGGAACACTATGCGAATATGTGTCCAAAACCCCATTCTTGTCGCTATTGCAAGAAACTGGGTCATCTTTTTTCTGCATGTCCCAAACTTTTGAACAAGGACATGAGAAAGCTAAATATTGTGCAAGCCCCTAGAAACTCTTCTCTCAGTCAAGGTATTTTACATTCAATCCTTGATGGCATTATTTATTTCGTGACCTTCTTATTCGAGTTCTTTTTGATATGGGTTCCATCTCACTATTTTACATCAAAAGAACTTGTTGATTTTTTTTCTTTGAAAATATTTTGGGTTTGATGACTTCTTTGAGGATTGTGAATCCGGATGGTAGATCCACAACACTCAATTTGTCTTTATTGATGTCGAAATTATTTTATGTGATTTATCTTTCCGAGCCGATATTTTTACTTAGGCTTCGGAATTGATTTTTGAAAGGATCGGCTTAATCCTTGTGAAGCCCATATCCTATTTTTCGAGTGGACTATTCATCTTCGACATTTTCAATCTGTTAAGCAGATTTCTATTTTTCCTTTATGATTTTGATTCCAACTTGATGGCATCATTTTATTCCTTAAAACCCGCATGATAAGGAAAGTATTATTTTTCTCAATCATATCGTTTGAAAAATTTTCTGGTATTTTTGAGCTTGTCTTAGGAATATCTCCTAAGCAATCTTTTGAGTGGTGTTAAGGTCTTTTCAGTTCGACTTTACCACCGTTTTCATTTGGCTACGAGTCGCGTGAGTTAGCATTCCACTTACGCACTCCGCACTCGTTATGATTCTAATGAATGACTTATTTTATCATTCAATTTGTCCAGCTTATTTCATCCATTTTATAAATCGAATATTCTATGAATATTTCGATGTGACCATTCTTTTATTTATTGAGTTTTGGATGAAAATAGCAATTTAAAATTTTGCAAAAATCTTTTTCATAAGATTTATTTATAAGTAAAACTGGATTTTTGTTCTTGAAACGAACAAAGAATATTCTTAAAACTTTTTAAGAGATTTATTTATCCTATAAAAGATGATTTTGTGATTGTATTGCCCGTTGAGTGCTTTAAGAATTTTGGTCGATGCGCTTGATCAACGTTATCGATAGGAATTTCCTAAACGCTTTGATGAGACAATCAGACACAGTATATTAACATGAAAATAGTAAATTTTTCTAGAATGATAATTACCTAAAGGTAAGTGTAATTTTGAAAGTTTTAACTTTATGGGAAAGAAGATTATTTAAAAGAAATTCTTTCTTTTCGATACTCTTGTTCTTGTGATTCCTGGAGGGGAACCAAGACTTTGCTTTTGTACCGATACTAGTCGTATTGGTTGGATGCCATTCTCTTGCAAAAGAGAACGTGTTATCACTTGTGCTTCTAAATCATTATAGCTTATCGAGACTAGATATATCACTCATGATCTAGTGCTCGCGGCTATTGTTTTTACTTTTGGAAATTGGCATCATCATATTTGGATGAGAAATTTGTTCTCTACCTCGATCATAAATCTTTGGGATATTTATGTTCTCTTAAGGAACTGCGACTCGAGTTCCTAGCTTCTTATGATCTTGATATTCTTTCTTATTCCCGAAGGGGAAATCGTGTTGCCAATGCGTTTAGTCGTAAGCAACAAGTTTTTGGATTCATTGGATGTACCGTTGTACTACATCAATGTCTTCGCTTTTTGATTCATTGGATGTGCCGTTGTACTACATCAATGTCTTCGCTTTTGGATTCATTGGATGTACCGTTGTACTACATCAATGTCTTCGCTTTTTGATTCATTGGATGTACCGTTGTACTACATCAATGTCTTTGCTTTTGGATTCATTGGATGTACCGTTGTACTACATCAATGTCTTTTCTTTCTGATTCATTGGATGTACCATTGTACTACATCAATGTCTTTGCTTTTGGATTCATTGGATGTACCGTTGTACTACATCAATGTCTTCGCTTTTTGATTCACTGGATGTACCGTTGTACTACATCAATGTCTTTGCTTTTGGATTCATTGGATGTACCGTTGTACTACATCAATGTCTTCGCTTTTTGATTCATTGGATGTACCATTGTACTACATCAATTTCTTTGCTTTTGGATTCATTGGATGTACCGTTGTACTACATCAATGTCTTCGCTTTTTGATTCATTGTATGTACCGTTGTACTACATCAATGTCTTTGCTTTTGGATTCATTGGATGTACCGTTGTACTACATCAATGTCTTCGCTTTTTGAATTCATTGGATGTACCATTGTACTACATCAATATCTTCGCTTTTTGATTCATTGGGCGTACCGTTTTTGTACTACGCTGATGTCCCAAATTATTTGAGTTTCTAGTTTCTTGGGCGTACCGTTTTTGTACTACGTTGTTGCACTGTCTCAATTTTCTGCTATTCTTGACGTTCCCCACGTCTTTTGTCTACGGAAATGCCTTAGGGATTCCGGTTTTCATTCTTGAGCCCAGTGTTATTGAGGGGATTGAAGTTTCATCAAATTTGACTTTTGAGCAACATTCTATTCGCATCATTGCTTCGGAGGTTGAGCGCCTTCGATATAAAGATATTCTTTTTGATAGAGGTTCAATGGTTCTCAAATCCTAAGGATTTCTCTTGTGAAATCTTGAGAATCCATCGAACAAAAACTTTCGAATTTATTCCTTCGTGCTCTTTATGGTGAACTTCTTGATTCAAATTTTCTTTTGTGTTAATATGCTTCTATGGTTATTACTTCTTATATTTCCTTCTTAATTATTGCGAGGACGCAATTTCTTTAAGGAGGGGAGTCTGTAACAACCCGCATATTTATCGATTTTATATTTAAATATTTTATTTAAATATTTTATCGTTAGTCGAATTTTGGTCTGAAAAGCTACTTTTTGCATACGGTCGAATTAGGACTCGAGACTACCCCCATTGAGTTCAAAATGCCATTTGCGACCTTTTTGAGTATAAGCTTCGATATGTTTGGAGAAAGTTGATTTTTGCTACTTTCCCGCTTAGGGCTTTGGTTTGGGCTGAGCCAATTAACCACTTATGTATTCAGTTCCAACCCCTCTCCTCTTTATTCACTTCATTTCTAATTCCTAGCTCTTCAAGCTTTTACAACAATGGAGGTGGAGAGTGGAAATTAAAACTCCAAGCCCTAGCTTCCTTTGCAAATCCATCTCCTAGCTCTAAAGTTCAAGAGAACCCATTGGTAAGCTTCTTCTTCTCCTTCTCCAACTCATTCTCTCTTTGATTTCAAAAATTTTCTAAACCTAACTTAGGGAATGTTTCTCTTTTAAGCTTAGATTCAAGCTTGTTGAGTTGGAATTGAAGAGTGCTTGTTCTTGCCATTGCTTCATAGCATCTTCTTCATTCGTTTGGGTTCAAAGGTGAGATTTTTAATCTCACATCTATGCTTATAATTCTCTTCTATTGTTAGGTATGAATTCCTAACACTTATTCATGAGCATTTGATTTTGATTTGGATTGCTTTGGTGAATATTCCAATTTTTAGTGTTATGATTTCAATTCGTTAAAAATCCTAACTTTGATGTTTGAACATGTTTTTGGCGATGCATCGAGGAGCATATAGGGTCAGGTAGTCGATTGACATAAACCCTTAGCGTCGTTGCTCATGCGAATGCAATTTTGGTCATGATTGAACCACATTTGTTATAGGCTGGGAAGAGGCTGGAAACAGGTTCGACCGACCGACCCCCCTGGTCCGGTCGACCGACCTGCTTCCAAGTGCATAAGCACTTTCTGTTTTAAGGTTCGGTCGACCGAGTACAGGGTTCGGTCGACCGACCTGCTGTGCCGAGGGGTTTTCAACCTTTGGTTCGGTCGACGGACTCAGGGAGTCTGGTCGACCGACCTGATGGTTTTTGCCAGATTAGCCTATATTGCTAATCCGTTTGAATATCCAACTTTAATCGATTCGTGTTGTCTCCCTTTTGTTGTTGTCATTTATTATCGAATTTGATGACCTTTTCTTTGGGAATTTTAGATATATCCACTTTGATGGATTTTATATCGATTTCTTTGGATTTTATTCACGTCTTCAAATGTGAATTTTACTGATTGATTGTTCTTACAATCTTCTTTGTGGTTTGTCACTTTAAAAATATAAAGGTTTTCTATACTAGTAGTAAATATCAAAACTCTTTCCTCAAACGATTTCAATACTATTTTAATACCAAATTCGTTTATAAAACCGTTTTCCAATCTATTAGTATATATAAGCCTTTACCTCACTCGTATGAGAAATCTAATTAAACGACTTAGTAAAACAAGTGGTATGAAACGCTTGCGTTTACTTTGTCGGTTAATTCTTGGACTTGTTCGATTGAATCTCTTGTGACAATTTTCTAGTGGAGATCTACAATTTGTTCGTAAATATTTAAGTTAAGCTAGTGGTTATGGGACATGAAGCTAAGCTCATATATTTACTAGCTTACTGTAATTGACACTTCTCGTTGATCATGACGATCATTTTATGGTTTAGACTAGCATTGTGCGATGTCTCTTTGTCCACTTGGAGGACTGTACGTCGTTTTATTTGAGCTTCGGCTCGATGTCCGCAATGGGGGACTATACCCTGTCACGAGGAGCTTCGGCTCACCAGGAGGAGCTTCGGCTCAATGTCCGCAATGGGGGACTATACCCTGTCACGAGGAGCTTCGGCTCACCAGGAGGAGCTTCGGCTCAATGTCCGCAATGGGGGACTATACCCTGTCAGGAGGAACTTCGGTTCACCAGGAGGAGCTTCGGCTCAATGTCCGCAATTGGGGACTATACCCTGTCACGAGGAACTTCGGCTCACCAGGAGGAGCTTCGGCTCAATGTCCGCAATGGGGGATTATACCCTGTCATGAGGAACTTCGGTTCACCAGGAGGAGCTTCGGCTCAAAGTCCGCAATGGGAGACTATACCCTGTTTGGAGGAGCTCCGGCTCATTTTTCTGGGATTGGCCATCCTTTTTATTGTGATTTCTGGATTTCCTGTGTTGATTTCTGGAATTTGTGTTTCACCAACTTTTACGATGGGCATTGATATATATGTCATTTATTGTGGCTTGGTGAATAAAATTAGGAGTATGACATTCCTTTTTATCTTGAGTAGATTATTGTGATATTGATTAATCTCTTGTTGATTTTTCAGTTACTTATTTATCACAGCTTTGCATTGTGATTATTATATGTTTATGTCATATCTCTTTTTATATATCACTTCATCTGATATTTATAGCTAGACTGATCTGTTTATTATTTTCTTCTTAAATAATACTTGGGTCAGACTGAGATTTTACAGGTGCTTCTGCTTGGCTCCTTATCGGACCATCTTCTGACCTTTTGGCTGACTACTTAAGTTTAGTAGTTTTTGTTGTATACATTTGAGATACAGGCTCTACGATGTATACTTATTCTTTTGTCTAGCACTTGTATCTATTCTTTTGTGATGTTGTGGATCTTCTTGACCACTACTCTGATGTACACTTTCATGTGTTATATTCATATCTATTTCCGCCTTTGTGATATGAATTATCTATGACTGATTTATGTTATGTTTATTTCTATATTTGTTTCCTAAGATAGTATAGCCACTGTGTAGTAGCTTTGAGTTTGTGCCGGCATGTCGGATTTTCACTTGAAAAGAATTGCATGCTATACTATCTGACATATCGATGCTCGCACAAAGCAATTACACGGATGGTCGCTCCTCAACAGCCTTATTCTCCGTGCTAGTTGACAGCATTCACCGTAAGTTCTTGGCTAGCGTGGGTATAGAGGTGGGGCGTCACATGCTGTGATAAATTCATCATGTTTGTGTGAAAAATGTTTTGAATTTTACTGATCTATGTGATTGCATGTCTGGATACAGCTATATATTTGTGTATACCTCTGTTAAAAGAAGAAAAAAAATACAGGCTTTGATTTAATAAAATTCAACCCCTCTTTCCTTGATTTCTTTAACTTATAATATTTAAAATAAATTTGTTGTTTTGATGAAATAAAAAAAGTAAATTTTATTAAGAAATTTATCTTGAAATTAAATTTACAGATATACCTTTCTCTGTTGAACATTTCACAGGTTTAAACTACAAAGAAAATCAAATTTCTCTTCCCTCAACCTGTTTTGGGTAATGGTCTATAAATGGAAAAAAATGGTAATAATGTAACATCCATGTTAAAAATAAAATTTAAGTATGTGTATTGGGTTAATTATCTCAAAAATGAAAATTTATTGGAAAAGAAGTTACAGAGGAATTTCTTTTAAAAAACTAAAATTTTAATATTCTTAAATGCATGTTTTGAATTGATAATTGGAATCACATTAGAATATGATGAATTTTAGCAATCAAATCATGATTTTTGGTTTGGCAGATTGTGGGGATTTTCAAGTTGAACATAAAATTCATTTTTGTCTAATCTCGATCATCGGCACTAATTCATTGATCGAGCCTTTCGACGAAGATAGCACACGAGTAGGGTAGTCAAGAAAAATGCTTGATTTAATTCTAGATCAATGGAGACGACAATCTGGATCGATTTAGGGTTTATTTGACTATTTGGGTTGAGGGTGGAATCGAGATGATTTCTTCATCATCATGGCATCGAGTTGCGCCGGACCTATGGGAATCGAAGCAATGGAGTTTGACAAAGTTTCTGATAGAATGGCGTGGTCAATGATGGCCGAAATCATCGGTGGGGGAGTGATTTTCTGATCATGTGTGGTTCCAGTATTTCATCGTTCAACTCGTTTTCGAATCACAGTGAATTTGAGGGTGTGGGTTGGTCGAGGTTGACGAGGAGGTCATCAGTGACTTATCGAGGGTCTTCACGATGATCGGAGACATTCCGATCGTTTGTGCACGTATATACGTATCACAGTGTATATGTTGAAGATGGGTTTGAAGATGAAGGAATTTCCTCGGGATCGAACTCGAAGGAAATCGCGAGATGACTCGAAGCAAGTGAAAGAGTGGGGAACTCGAAGTTGGGGTCAGGGTCGGGATTATCTCGAAGTTGCTCGAGTGATTGTAATAGCAGTTTTGAAAATTAAAATCCAAATCAGAAATTGATTTATATTAACCCATTATTCTTAAAACAATAATTGTCATGATTAAGTTCTAAGATTAGTAAAGGTTTTGTACAAATTATTTTGAATTTATTAAGGTTAAATAAGTTTTAAAAATCAGTAGTTTTCAAAGATTTTTGAACTAAGTTTTTTTTTTTCAAAAGCAGATTATTTAAACAAGTTTTATAATTAGTTTTCAGAGAATTAATCTTAAAATTAAGGATATGTTTAAAAAAATTGTTTAACTATATTGGGATGGTTATTTAAAATATTTTTAAGCGTTTCAAATAAAAATTTGATGATGTGTTTAAATATGTGATTGAGATAAGTAGATTATCTTAAGTAAATTCAAGCCTTGGGTAATCAAAGATTTAATTATTTAGTCAACAATTAAAGGTTAATTGATTTATGTGATTAACCTAAAGGATAATTAACTGAGGTGATTATATTATTTATGTGATGGATTTAAGGTTAACTAATTAGGATAATTAATTAGCAGATAATTAATTAAAGAGATTAATTAATTAACATGATAAATTAAGACTAAATTACTAATTAAAGTTAATTAATTAAAGAGTTAATTAATTAATATGATAAATTAAGATTAATTTATTAATTAAGGATAACTACTTAATGAAAGTAATTAAAGGTTAATTACTTAATGACCAAAGGTTATTAATTAAAGTAAGTTATAGAGGATAATTAATTTAATATGATTAACTAAGGAATAATTAATTAAGTAAAGGTAATTAATTAAGAAAAATAATTAAGGTTGATTAATTTCATAAATTAATATCAAAATATTTGTAAATAAATTAAATCAAGATTTGATAATTAATTCATAAGTAATTAACTTAATTGAAAATTTAATTAAATTTATTTAGGATTAAACAATTAATCCTGTTTATAAATGATCATTGAATGCTTGGATTTGCTTATGAATGATTGTATTGCATGAAATGCCTTGAATTGATTATCCTATCTGATCTGTGGTATTCTGATTTGTGATTGAGCTGTGAAATGTAATGTAATTATCTGTGATGTAATTTATTTATCTGGAATGAATTTATATTATTTATCTGTGATCTGTAAATGAAGATACGCATTATAGGAATATACCGCTTATCTATATTTCTTTACATGTATCTGTGATGATTGTTAATGTTGCACTATTGTGTGTAAAACCCCTGGACTACACTATACACACACAATATGGATTGCACGAGGAAATCAGTTAAGTCACAGATTTTAGAATTTTTTTTTTTAAAATTGAATTTTAATTTCAAATAGTTTTGGAAATGGATTTGGGTTAAATATAAAAAGCTTTTGGAAAGGGATTTCAAAGATAAAAAGTTATTTCGAATAACTTTATAAAGTTTTAAAATTTAAATAATTTGGTTTGGACTTGAATTCAAAATTTGAAATTGAATCTTATGTTTGGAAATTATGATTTGAAAAGCTTATACAAGTTATAAATGTGTTTATATAGGTTTTAAACCATTTAAAAAGTATTGTTTTGGGAATTTGAATTTAAACCAAGCTTTATACCTGAAAGGCTTTAAGTGTATAAATGTAATCGGATTTTCCGAAACGGAAGCTGTTGTTTTCAAATAATAATAGCTTTCATATAAAGAAAGGATTTCTAATTTGTATCGAAAGATTTCAAGTTTGAAATAAAATTATGAATTGTTTTTGAAAGCTATGAATGAACCTTTATGAAAGATTTTTAAACCTTGTTTTGAAATCGAAAGGGAATTTAAATGGTGTATTTTTTATATAAAAGATTAGAATTGAAAACGAGTTTGAAAGCTATTAAATCTTCAATTTAAAGATTGAATGTGTTAATCTAAATTGAAACGGGAATTGTTTTGAAAAGCTATGAATGAATCTTTGTGAAATCTGGGTGAACTTTGTGAAGTGAATCTTTTTTTTAAAGGTTTGAAAATGGTAATTTGTTTTAAACCATTTGAAAGAAAATTTTGGGTTTTAAATTGTGACTTAACTGAGACCCATATCCATATGTTTTTAAATATTACGCTCATTATTCGGTTTAGCCGGGGGAGGACCTTGTGTCATATAATCCATTTCGAGTAATGATACGACGTTATGGATAGCATTCGAAGACCGGTGGTGAAGACCGGATATTTTCGAAAATGAAAGGATAACTCGTCGAATCTCTGCATCGACTGGTCCCCGGTATAGAGACTCCATATGTGATGGGAAGTCCGGATGTAGCGACCCTAAATTTTGAACAATTTAATTTGAAAATATTTAATTAATTTTAAATGTTTGAATGATGGTTTGACTTGAATTTCAAATTATCAGTAGGAATTTGGCGATTAAATTTTAAAATTTAATCTCTTGGAAGTTGAATAAAAATTTAAATCTTCAATTTTAAGCCAATTAAAAATATTTAAAAGGATTGTAAAATTTATATTGATAATACTGAAGATTATAGAAGCTTCAGAATTTAATTTGAAAGTGAATTGTTCAGTTTTGAAAATATATCGTTTGAATCGATATTTAAAAATAGCCGTCCGAGGCACAGTCTCGGATTTCGATGAAACCAGTTCCATTGGGTCCGTAATATTGAATTATTACCGAATTTCAAATTTCGTATTTTTCGGAGTTGATATGTGAGCACACGGCCAGTAAACGCGTTGAAACTAAATCGAATTCAACTTGAATTTAAAATTTAAATTTGCATTTTAGTCAAACATCAGCACGTTGCCTCCTTCGATTATGCCTAAAATCACGTCTTCGATCGTGTAGAAATCGTGCAAGCATGCCTCCTTCCATTTTTAAATACCTTCTTCCTTTACCACTTTTCAGTTCAAATCCAAAAACAAACGAAAAAAAATAATGGCCGACACTCTAATGCAAATCTCACTTCCCCCTTTCCTTCTTCAGTTAAAGAAATTTCCCTTTTTTCAAAATCGAGCAACCTTTCCCCTCTCCTCCATTCTCTATTCGAGTCGATCCTCATTTCAAATAAAAAAAAATTGAACGCGATCAACATCGAGGCGCACGCGTGCGAGCTTGCGCGTGGAGAAGGCGGCGCTTGGAGTTTGGGGGGGTCGCGGCTGCGTTGGGTGCCGCGCGATTCGAGGAGGAGGGGCGACTTGTGGCATGGGGTTTGGGTTCTGGTAGGTCGCGAGATGATGGATGTCGACGCGAGGCGAATAAGGGTCGCGATTTATGGAGGCGCGGCAATTTGGGATTGGCGATGGTGTTAGGGGGGTTCGGTCGTTCTCGAATCTGCAGTAAGGTATTTTTATAAATTTATTTTGTTAAATTTTAAAAGTTTGAAGATTTAAAGATGTTTTAAAATTTATGTAGTAAGTTATAAATGCAGTTCTATATATATATATATATATATATATATATATATATGCAGAAATGTAAATGGATTTCATAAGTGTTAAAAAGAAATGTATTTTAAAATATAAAGATGCATGTAGGATTGAAAAGAAATTTTTAAAGGAATTTGTTAAAAATCACATTTTTGAATTTTTAAAGGAAATTCGATTTTTAAACTAAATAATTTATTAAATAAATAAGTCATTAGTTAGAAATTTAAAATAATGTATTTAATAAACTTACTAGATTTACCTTGGTTACTGAAAATAATTTATTTTTCGAAAAATGGGTTAAGAATAAATTATTAAGATGTTCAATTAACTTAGTCAATTCTTTTGGTTACTAAAGAAAATTAGTTTAAATTTAATTTTTAGTTAAATCAATTATTAAAGGAGAAATATTAGTTTAAATAAAACTATCAGTTAATTTAACTATTAAAATGAAATCACCGATGAATCGAAATTATCAAATGAAAATTTACTATTTGATCGGTTCGAATATTAATAAATTTGTCTAAAAATTATACAAGGTATAAATCAAGAAAAAATCAAGTCAAGATGGAAAATGGATTGCTAATAAAAGCAAAGGTGAGAACTTCTCACTCAAAAATTTAAAGTTGGATTTGCAGTTATTTATTGATTGCTATTTGGTTGTGATATTAGATATAGTAGGATATATATATATAGCAATATATATATATATATATATATATATATATATATTGGCATATGTATATATTGCAGTTGATGATTTCCCGCATTGTATAGCGGATGAGACCCTATTGCGCCGCCTATTAAGCGGATAATATTTTATAAATCCCATATACCGCAATATCCCGTCTTGAAACGGGATTGGTATTGTGCTAATGTTTGTGGATGCAGGGAAACAGGTTGGAGGGATCCAACTGGATTCCTCAACCGTATTTATTTATTTACATATATTGTGATATTTGATTGTTTATCATATCGATATATGATATTGGAAAGTCGTGATTGACTATTTGATGGGTTGCATCATCGGATCCAATTTTGAAGTTTAAAAATAACGATTTTGATTTTAAGGGATTTCTAAAGTGATTTTTGAAAGTATACGTTTATAAAAATATTGGAATTGATTCATCTTAAATAAATAAACGTTATAATTTTAATGTATAAAAATTTTGATTTTTGAGAAATACAGTTAAAAGTTGATTTTTGAAAATATGGGGATTAATGATTTTATAAAATAATTTAAACAAGGATTTTTGAATAAATTATAAAAAGTTTAAAAATAGGATTTATGAAATTTGATTACTTTATAAATCAAAATGATGAAATTATAAAGGAGTTTAAAGACGTTTTAAAAGAATAATATAAATTGATCCATATAAAATATTTATAAATTAATATTTATAAATTAAAAATATTGGAATTGTAAAACGAGCTTTTATAAGTATTAGAATGAATTGCGAATGAATTTCATAAATGAATGAAATCTATAGGATTATAACGGTGAAGATATAAATGAAATTTTATAAACAGTAGGTTTATAAAATTTGTAAAGTTATTTAAAAGAAAAGATTTTGGATAAATAAATGAATGTTATAAGTTATAAGATTTATAATTTGGGAAGTCTGAAAGAACGTTTTTGCAAACAAATAAATTATAAGCATTTAACTTATAATATGGACTTTCGGTATATAATTGAGTTATAAATCAAATAGGTTAATAAAGGAAATTTATAAGAGGAAGTGTTATAAAATAAATAGAAATGGAATTTATAAACATTGTTTTATAAATCCGCAACATCTTATTTTGATAAGTAAATTATTGTAATTTATTAATGGAGTTATATTCACGTTTTATACAGTGAATAATCCTTTAAAATAAAATGAATAGAAAGGATGAAATTGGTTAACAAGGTATATTCACGTTTTTGAAAAGTGAATAATATGTTAAAGAAATGTTTTGGATGTGATGTTTTAAATAGAATTGAAATGATCTAAAGATGTTTTAAAATGTATTAACTATCGAAATCATAGATTTCAACATTCATTGTTGAAATAGACGTTTTCGAGAAATAGAAGGAAATGGTAGATTATAACACTGTTGTTATAGTAAATGATTTCCGGAAGGAAATGTTTTGTATAGTATTGGGATTTATATATCTATTTTAATTTCGAATCCCTATACTAGTGATTTTGGGTTGTCGTAACGATGTTTTACGCAACATTCGTTTTGGCCCAAATAAATATGTTTAAGAGAATGATTTCCTTAAAGAATGAAATATATACTTAATTTCGATTAGAGTATATTGAATATTTTCCAAGTGTAGAAAATAAAAAGACTTGTGAATTACTTATAAATAAATAAGTATGGAAATGTTTTTCCAATATTAAGTGAATATTTTGAATTTATCGTTTTGAAGGTAAATTGGAAATGAATATTAGAAATCGAATGGAAGTCGTATATTCATAAATATTTTGGAATGTAAATTCACTATGGAATTTATAAATGAATTGGGAAAATGGGTTTAAAAATAAATATCGATTTATTTTTGAAGTATTGAAAATATATATCTTGTAAAGATATTTTTGGAAAATAAATAATTTGGAAAATTATTTGGAATCTAGTGATGTTGTGCATATCCATTGATAGTTCAATAACTGACTATCAATATTTACCTTTGAATGGGTATTTGTTGTGATTTGCTTGAAATTGAATGCCACACTTATTTTTTTAAATAAGCGCTCACTATTCGGGTTAACCGGGAAAGGACCTTGGGGTCGTATAACCCATTCTGAATATGTGATACGTCGTTATGAATTGCATTTGAAGACCGGTGTTGAAGACCGGATATTTTCGAAAACGAAAGGGTTTCTTGTTGATTGTCTCTACACTGGCTGATCCCCGGTATAGAGATCTCCATATGTGATGGGAAATTCGGACGTGATTAGAGATTATCCGGATTGCAAGGACTTCTTTTTAAGTGCCTTCGGTTCTGTTCGAGCCCGGAACAGACTTGTATGGATTGTATGTCTGACATTACAATTGAGATATAAAGCTGATTTCTTTCAAATATATTTCTGTTGGTGGCGGAGAATTTATTCTCTTAGCTTAACACCCTTCTCTGAGACGTACGAGCTCAGAGGTTATATAGTTGAAGGTTATCAGCAATATATTCCCAATTTTGTAATGTGACATGCTGAGTGTTGCTGTGAAATGATCATTGTTTGATCATTTGTGATATGATCATTTGTTTGATCACTTATCTTTGTGATCATTTCTATGATCATTTGTTGACCCAAAGCACAGCTTTTGTATAAAGCGTGGCTTTGTGGACGAGACTTCGTCGAGCCTCACACCCCGGAATGGTCAAAACAGGAAAGATGCGGCAAGGTTATGAGGGGTAGCTCCCTTTAGGGTATGTGAATTTCCTTCTGGAAAAGGGTGGTATCATGATATGGAGCCCAGATACTTACTCATGTTGAAACACTTATTATTATGGTGTGATGTTGATTACGAGCGCTCGGTTAAAGGTCCCAAAGGACCGGGGGATGGCATACTCGTGTCAGTAGTTACCCAGTTAGGGGTAACCCGGCCTTGTGTTGGCAGAGATCTGGTTAGGTTCTTGGGGACGTCCTTCCAGAGACGTTCTCATGTGGCAATGGGAAGTTCCTTTGCCTGACCATTTGTTGGAAATCCAAAGAAACAATACGATCTTGTACGGTATTAGTTGTAGAACCTATCATTCACTTATGGTGGCGCCCCACTTTTTGGATGGTAGCTATAGTAGGCATAAGTGCGGAATGCCTATGCTGGCTAAGTTTTATATTCTACTTTCGAAATTTTTTTATACACTATGCACTTGTAATAATATCAAATGTTTCTTTTTAATGCGTATCAAGCATCTTTGACTAACATAAGAAGAAATCTCCTCCAAGTCTGCGTTTGCATTGTGTGTGTGGTGGGAGGTCTTATGGTAGTCTCATTTTTAAAAGCATTGCAAATTGACTTTAAAAAAAATATTCCTCTATTTTGATTATAAAGATAAATAAACTGTTTTGAGTTCTCACACCAGTCACATGACTGACTCGGAGTTTATTGTTTTCCTTCCTAAACTCTTGGTGCCCACCAATTTCCACACGGGCAGTCAAGAGTTAGGTTTATCAGGATATTCTGGAATTCAGAACTCGTTGGTGGCAAGCTGGATGGCATGGCGTATTACTAGTATATAGTATTTCTTTTTCCGCTGTTTGTTGTTGTTTGTTGTTGTACACTCTGATGTAAAGTAATGTAATAACTGATGTAGTTCTTTGTTTAAAGATTATTCATTTATTTATTATATGTTGTTCCGCTGCGAATTGTGAGATTCTGATGTTGTTTCTGTTGTTTCCTTTGTCTTCTGTTCTATCTTTTCTTTCTTCTTCTACCTCTTTCTTCTTTCTTAAACCCTCAGTGTTCGGTTTTCCGGCATCCGACCGATCGGCATTCGATAAAGTGGACGTATTGATGTCGACATTTGGGAGTCGAAGAATTGGGTCCTGACAATGTGGTATCAGAGCATATGGTTAAGCGACAACCATGGCTCTGTTGGGTGTTACTCATTAGAGATAGAGTCTGTAGTACTCTAGAATGAGTTTGAGTGTAATAATAGATATGAGCGCGTATTTGTTAGTGAATATAAAATTGTTTTTGAATCGGGTAAATAAGATAATTTTGCCCAAAACTATTTTTGTATAGAGAAGAAATGATTTTCTATGAATTATTATAGTATATGGTTGCATGGTTGTTAGGAAGTAATAATATTAAATTATTATCATATGGAATTAAGTAAGAAATAAATTGTATAACCAAAGATTGGAGATAAATTCATTTAACAAATGAAATTTATAAATATGAATTTAAAAAAATATAAGGAAATGAATTCATATACAATTGGGATTTGTAAAATAAATTGTAAATAAATTGAATTGGTATCAATTTAAATTGGTTATAAGATAAAATGGATTGAATTCAAGTAAACTAACTTGATAAATTATTAATTCATGGACTAATGAATTGGAATTTGAATTGGTTAAATTAAAGTTTAGTCGTGAGCTAAATTTGAAGGTAAATTTGAATTTGTATATAAATTCAAGTAAGTAAAAGAAATAAATTGAAATTCCCTTTGTTAGTAATTAAGTAAATTCGAGATGAATTGAATATGGAAATTGAAATTTAAAATGAATAAGTGAATGAACTAATTGAATTAAATTAGTAAATGAAAGTTAATCGTTAGAATTCAATATTTAGAATTGAGAATTGAATTCGAATGAAATTTGAAATTGTGAATTGAATTCAAATGAAATTGAAATGTAAAATTGAATGAAAATAAATGTGTAACTTCAATAGTGAAGTGAAAATGTATAAGAAGCATATATTGGAAATTTTGTAATGGAATTGGCAAAATGGTTTGAATGTTGGAATTGGTTATTATGACTAGCAGGATATACAGATGTATTAAAAGAAATGGAATTGAGATTTTGATTTCGAAGATAAAAAAATTGAATTGCTCGACAAAAAGGTACGTATTTCAATTTCAGTATGAGATTTGGTGATTTTCTTCTCCAGCCACTTGGCTTTCTCTTTTCTTTTTTATTCTGAGGGGCCGTTGTGCCATTTTGTAGTCATACCGATCGAGCCGCGCAAAGGAAACGCTGGCGAATTTTTTCGAAAATTTAGAGTGTTAGAAATTTTTTGAGAAAGTTTGAAATTTAAATTTAAATTTAAATTTGAATTATTAGGAGAACAATATTGATTGAAACTTATAATTGAAGTTGGAAAGCTAGTTGAAATGATAATGAATCTCTAGTAAAAAAAGATTTGTTTTAGAAAGTTGATAAAACTATTTAGATTGTGAAAAATGATAGACGGGATAAGGGCATTCTTCTTAACTTGTAATTTCGGGACGAAATTCTTTTAAGGGGGGAAGATTGTAACGACCCTAAATTTTGAACAATTTAATTTGAAAATATTTAATTAATTTTAAATGTTTGAATGATGGTTTGACTTGAGTTTCAAATTATCAGTAGGAATTTGGCGATTAAATTTTAAAATTTAATCTATTGGAAGTTGAATAAAAATTTAAATCTTCAATTTTAAGCCAATTAAAAATATTTCAAAGGATTGTAAAATTTATATTGATAATACTGAAGATTATAGAAGCTTTAGAATTTAATTAGAAAGTGAATTGTTCAGTTTTGAAAATATATCGTCTGAATCGATATTTAAAAATAGCCGTCCGAGGCACAGTCTCGGATTTCGACGAAACCAGTTCCATTGGGTCCGTAATATTGAATTATTACCGGATTTCAAAGTTCGTATTTTTCGGAGTTGATATGTGAGCACACGGCGAGTAAACGCGTTGAAACTAAATCGAATTTAACTTGAATTTAAAATTTAAATTTGCATTTTAGTCAAACATCAGCACGTTGCCTCCTTCGATTATGCCTAAAATTACGCCTTCGATCGTGTAGAAATCGTCCAAGCATGCCTCCTTCCATTTTTAAATACCTTCTTCCTTTACCACTTCAGTTCAAATCCAAAAACAAACGAAAAAAAATAATGGCCGACACTCTAATGCAAATCACTCTTCCCCCTTTCCTTCTTCAGTTAAAGAAATTTCCCTTTTTTCAAAATCGAGCAGCATTTCCCCTCTCCTCCATTCTCTGTTCGAGTCGATCCTCATTTCAAATATATAAAAAAATTGAATGCGATCAACATCGAGGCGCACGCGCGCGTGCTCGCGCGTGGAGAAGGCGGCGCTTGGAGTTTGGGGGGGTCGCGGCTGCGTTGGGTACCGCGCGATTCGAGGAGGAGGGGCGACTTGCGGCATGGGGTTTGGGTTCTGGTAGGTCGCGAGATGATGGATGTCGACGCGAGGCGAATAAGGGTTGCGATTTATGGAGGAGCGGCAATTTGGGATTGGCGATGGTGTTAGGAGGGTTCGGTCGTTCTTGAATCTACAGTAAGGTATTTTTTTAATTTTATTTTGTTAAATTTTAAAAGTTTGAAGATTTAAAGATGTTTTAAAATTTATGCAGTAAGTTATAAATGCAGTTCTATATATATATATATATATATATATATATATATATATATATATATATGCAGAAATGTAAATGGATTTCATAAGTGTTAAAAAGAAATGTATTTTAAAATATAAAGATGCATGTAGGATTGAAAAGAAATTTTTAAAGGAATTTGTTAAAAATCACATTTTTGAATTTTTAAAGGAAATTCGATTTTTAAACTAAATAATTTATTAAATAAATAAGTCATTAGTTAGAAATTTAAAATAATGTATTTAATAAACTTACTAGATTTACCTTGGTTACTGAAAATAATTTATTTTTCGAAAAATGGGTTAAGAATAAATTATTAAGATGTTCAATTAACTTAGTCAATTCTTTTGGTTACTAAAGAAAATTAGTTTAAATTTAATTTTTAGTTAAATCAATTATTAAAAGAGAAATATTAGTTTAAATAAAACTATCAGTTAATTTAACTATTAAAATGAAATCACTGATGAATCAAAATTATCAAATGAAAATTTACTATTCAATTGGTTCGAATATTAATAAATTTGTATAATATTCATACAAGGTATAAATCAAGAAAAAATCAAGTCAAGATGGAAAACGGATTGCTAATAAAAGCAAAGGTGAGAACTTCTCACTCAAAAATTTAAAGTTGGATTTGCAGTTATTTATTGATTGCTATTTGGTTGTGATATTAGATATAGTAGGATATATATATATAGCAATATATATATATATATATATATATATATTGGCATATGTATATATTGCAGTTGATGATTTCCCGCATTGTATAGCGGATGAGACCCTATTGCGCCGCCTATTAAGCGGATAATATTTTATAAATCCCATATACCGCGATATCCCGTCTTGAAACGGGATTGGTATTGTGCTAATGTTTGTGGATGCAGGGAAACAGGTTGGAGGGATCCAACTGGATTCCTCAACCGTATTTATTTATTTACATATATTGTGATATTTGATTGTTTATCATATCGATATATGATATTGGAAATTCGTGATTGACTATTTGATGGGTTGCATCATCGGATCCAATTTTGAAGTTTAAAAATAACGATTTTGATTTTAAGGGATTTCTAAAGTGATTTTTGAAAGTATACGTTTATAAAAATATTGGAATTGATTCATCTTAAATAAATAAACGTTATAATTTTAATGTATAAAAATTTTGATTTTTGAGAAATACAGTTAAAAGTTGATTTTTGAAAATATGGGGATTAATGATTTTATAAAATAATTTATACTGGGATTTCTGAATAAATTAGAAAAAGTTTAAAAATAGGATTTATGAAATTTGATTATTTTATAAATCAAAATGATGAAATTATAAAGGAGTTTAAAGACGTTTTAAAAGAATAATATAAATTGATCCATATAAAAGGTTTATAAATTAATATTTATAAATTAAAAATATTGGAATTGTAAAACGAGCTTTTATAAGTATTAGAATGAATTGCGAATGAATTTCATAAATGAATGAAATTTATAGGATTATAACGGTGAAGATATAAATGAAATTTTATAAACAGTAGGTTTATAAAATTTGTAAAGTTATTTAAAAGAAAAGATTTTGGATAAATAAATGAATGTTATAAGTTATAAGATTTATAATTTGGGAAGTTTGAAAGAACTTTTTTGCAAACAAATAAATTATAAGCATTTAACTTATAATATGGACTTTCGGTATATAATTGAGTTATAAATCAAATAGGTTAATAAAGGAAATTTATAAGAGGAAGTGTTATAAAATAAATAGAAATGGAATTTATAAACATTGTTTTATAAATCCGCAACGTCTTATTTTGATAAGTAAATTATTGTAATTTATTAATGGAGTTATATTCACGTTTTATACAGTGAATAACCCTTTAAAATAAAATGAATAGAAAGGATGAAATTTGTTAACAAGGTATATTCACGTTTTTGAAAAGTGAATAATATGTTAAAGAAATGTTTTGGATGTGATGTTTTAAATAGAATTAAAACGATCTAAAGATGTTTTAAAATGTATTAACTATCGAAATCATAGATTTCAACATTCATTGTTGAAATAGACGTTTTCGAGAAATAGAAGGAAATGGTAGATTATAACACTATTATTATAGTAAATGATTTCCGGAAGGAAATGTTTTGTATAGTATTGGGATTTATATATCTATTTTAATTTCGAATCCCTATACTAGTGATTTTGGGTTGTCGTAACGATGTTTTACGCAACATTCGTTTTGGCCCAAATAAATATGTTTAAGAGAATGATTTCCTTAAAGAATGAAATATATACTTAATTTCGATTAGAGTATATTGAATATTTTCCAAGTGTAGAAAATAAAAAGACTTGTGAATTACTTATAAATAAATAAGTATGGAAATGTTTTTCCAATATTAAGTGAATATTTTGAATTTATCTTTTTGAAGATAAATTGGAAATGAATATTAGAAATCGAATGGAAATCGTATATTCATAAATTTTTTGGAATGTAAATTCACTATGGAATTTATAAATGAATTGGAAAAATGGGTTTAAAAATAAATATCGATTTATTTTTGAAGTATTGAAAATATATATCTTGTAAAGATATTTTTGGAAAATAAATAATTTGGAAAATTATTTGGAATCTGGTGATGTTGTGCATATCCATTGATAGTTCAATAACCGACTATCAATATTTACCTTTGAATGGGTATTTGTTGTGATTTGCTTGAAATTGAATGCCACACTTATTTTTTTAAATTAGCGCTCACTATTCGGGTTAACCGGGAAAGGACCTTGGGGTCGTATAACCCATTCCGAATACGTGATACGTCGTTATGAATTGCATTTGAAGATCGGTGTTGAAGACCGGATATTTTCGAAAACGAAAGGGTTTCTTGTTGATTGTCTCTACACTGGCTGATCCCCGGTATAGAGATCTCCATATGTGATGGGAAATTCGGATGTGATTAGAGATTCTCCGGATTGCAAGGACTTCTTTGTAAGTGCCTTCGGTTCTGTTCGAGCCCGGAACAGACTTGTATGGATTGTATGTCTGACATTACAATTGAGATATAAAGCTGATTTCTTTCAAATATATTTCTGTTGGTGGCGGAGAATTTATTCTCTTAGCTTAACACCCTTCTCTGATACGTACGAGCTCAGAGGTTATATAGTTGAAGGTTATCAGCAATATATTCCCAATTTTGTAATGTGACATGCTGAGTGTTGCTGTGAAATGATCATTGTTTGATCATTTGTGATATGATCATTTGTTTGATCACTTATCTTTATGATCATTTCTATGATCATTTGTTGACCCAAATCATAGCTTTTGTATAAAGCGTGGCTTTGTGGACGAGACTTCGTCGAGCCTCACACCACGGAATGGTCAAAACAGGAAAGATGCGGCGAGGTTATGAGGGGTAGCTCCCTTTAGGGTATGTGCATTTCCTTCTGGAAAAGGGTGGTATCATGGTATGGAGCCCAGATACTTACTCATGTTGAAACACTTATTATTATGGTGTGATGTTGTTACGAGCGCTCGGTTAAAGGTCCCAAAGGACCGGGGGATGGCATACTCGTGTCAGTAGTTACCCAGTTAGGGGTAACTCAGCCTTGTGTTGGCAGAGATCCGGTTAGGTTCTCGGGGACGTCCTTCCAGAGGCGTTCTCATGTGGCAATGGGAAGTTCCTTGGCCTGACCATTTGTTGGAAATCCAAAGAAACAATACGATCTTGTACGGTATTAGTTGTAGAACCTATCATTCACTTATGGTGGCGCCCCACTGTTTGGATGGAGCTATAGTAGGCATAAGTGCGGAATGCCTATGCTGGCTAAGATTTATATTCTACTTTCGAAATCGTTTTATACACTATGCACTTGTAATAATATCAAATGTTTCTTTTTAATGCGTATCAAGCATCTTTGACTAACATAAGAAGAAATCTCCTCCAAGTCTGCGTTTGCATTGTGTGTGTGGTGGGAGGTCTTATGGTAGTCTCATTTTTAAAAGCATTGCGAATTGACTTAAAAAAAATATTCCTCTATTTGGATTATAAAGATAAATAAACTGTTTTGAGTTTTCACACCAGTCACATGACTGACTCGGAGTTTATTGTTTTCCTTCCTAAAGTCTGGGTGCCCACCAATTTCCACACGGGCAGTCAAGAGTTAGGTTTATCAGGATATTCTGGAATTCAGAACTCGCTGGAGGCAAGCTGGATGGCATGGCGTATTACTAGTATATAGTATTTCTTTTTCCGATGTTTGTTGTTGTTTGTTGTTGTACACTCTGATGTAATGTAATGTAATGTAATAACTGGTATAGTTCTTTGTTTAAAGATTATTCATTTATTTATTATATGTTGTTCCGCTGCGAATTGTGAGATTCTGATGTTGTTTCTGTTGTTTCCTTTGTCTTATGTTCTATCTTTTCTTTCTTCTTCTACCTCTTTCTTCTTTCTTAAACCCTCAGTGTTCGGTTTTTCGGCATCCGACTGATCGGCATTCGATACAGTGGGCGTATTAATGTCGGTATTTGAAAGTCGAAGAATTGGGTCCTGACACCGGACGTGATTAGGGATTATCCAGATTTGCAAGGGCTTCTTCGGAAGTGCCGTCGGTTCTATTCGAACCTAAAACAGACTTGTATGGATGTGTGTCTGACATTACACTTCGAGATGTAAAGCTGGTTTCTATCAAATACATTTTTGTTTGGTGGCGGAGATTATATTCTCTTAGCTTAACACCCTTCTCTCAGACGTACGAGCTCAGAGGTCATGTAGTTGATGGTTACTAGGGATACATTCCCAATTTGGTAACGTGGCATACGAAGTGCTGCTGACCATTTGTTGATCAAAGCATGACTTTGTGAAAAAGTGTTGCTTTGTGGATGAGACCTCATCGAGCCTCACAACCCGGTAATGGTCGAAACAGGAAAGATGCGGCAAGGTTTCAAGGGTAGCACCCCTAGGGTATGTCCATTCCTTTTGGAAAAGGGCGGTATTATGGTATGGAGCCCAGATACTTACTCATGTGGACACTTATATTTATTACCGTGTGATGTTGTTGGTGTAGAGGATCCTCGGATAAAGGTCGCAAACGACCGGGGTGGAATATCTTAGGTTTTACTCCACGAGAAGGGGGTAACGGCCTTGTGTTGGAAGAGAGCCGGGTAGGTTCTCGGGGCGTCCCTCCAGAGGCGTACCCATGTGGCAATAGGAAGTTCCTTGGTCTGACCATTTGTTGGAAATCCAATCAAACAATACGAGCCCTTTACGATTGCAGTTGTATTACCTGCCACCTCAGGTGGTAGCTATAGTGGGCATAGTATAATGGTACCTATGCTGGCTAAGATTAATATTATACTTTCGAAATGTTTTCCACTATGCACTAATAATAATATCAAAAAGGATTTTGCGTAGTAAGCATGTTTGACTATCATAAGGAGAAATCTCCCCCAAGTATGCGATTGCATGGTGTGTGTGTCGAGAGGCCTTATGGTAGTTTCATTTTTCAAAAAGCATTACGGATTTCAAATTTAAATTCTTTTGTTTGTTTTTAAAGATAAACTGTTTTTGTTTGTCCATACCAGTCCCACAACTGACCCAGAGTTTATTGTTCCTTTCCTAAACTCTAGGTGCCCACAATTTTCCACACGGGCAATCTAGAGTTTGGTTTTTTAGATAGTCAGATAGTAGATATCGATTTGGTAGCCTTCGACTTTCGGTTTGGTATTCTTTGGAATCTTTGGAGTGCATGGGCAGCACTTGCTTAGCTTTGTGCAACCTTGATGGGGGTTCAAGCTAGTGGTTTGGAGTTTTGACTTTGGAGCATTGGATTGGAGTTGCAGTTTGATATTGGAGTTATCTCTTTTGCTATTTGTTTTCCGCCGTTGCTTATTGTCTCTGATATTCTTGTATCATATTGATATCATTGTTGTATATCATTGGATATTGTATTCATTGGCGTTGTATATGATATTCATTTCCTTTTCTTCTGTTGTGTTGTTATACTTAATGTGTTATAAGCTCCGGCACCAGTCAAATTTCAATGGTTGAATCTACGGCATTCGAGTACAAGTAAAGTACGGGTGTCGATTTTCGAACGCTGAAATTTGGAACGTGACACTTAAATAGGCAATTAATAGGAAAAGGAAAGGGTGGAGGTTTAATGAGATAATTAGTATTTAAGAAAGTAATAAACGAGAGTCAATAAAGCATGCATGTATACATATATATAAAATGTTATAAAGTTATTCTTGATTAATCGAAGGTTTATTTGTGTTCAAGTAGCAATTCAAATAGGCAATTAATGGTAAGGGGAAAGAGTGGAGGTTTAGGGAAATTAATTAGGATTTAATAAAGTAACAAAAGAGAATCAATGAAGAGATCTTTCTACTTCCTTTTATTTCTCTCTTATTTTTTCAAATCAAGAAAAAATCTTTCACGTCTTAATCTTAAATAATTTGTTTCCTTTTCACCTTTTAATTATACGTACACAAAAAAATTCATGACATATATGTATATATAATTTTATGCTTATTAAATATACATACAAATATATACGCGAATATGAATTTCATTTAATATACACATTCGAACTATTTATTATATTATAAATATGCATACACACTAATATATATATATATATATATATTTGAAAATTTGACATGTCCATAATAAAACAAAGTTGTAGTTTCTTTTCATTCCAAAAATAATATGTGTAAAGGTAAATACATGATCTAACAAATTATATATACAACCACATACTTTGCTCTTGTGTAATTAAAATTAATTTGTTTAATGACTCTTTCAAACATTATCAATTTTGAAAACTAAGTAGAAAAATTTGCTTTTGATTCAATAGCAAAAATCATATGACCAAACATATATATATATTTATATATATATATATAATTTGTAATCGCATATATACACATAATTACATATTCATATCTCATGTTGACAAAACTTACAAATATGGATTCATGATAAAACCTAATCTATTTAAACATAAAGCATATGATGATCAAGTGTACAATTATATGAATTTGTAAATATGGATAGTACCTTGCAATTGCCCAAGAATACATCTTGAACATTGAATCTAAATAACTTCGCTTGAATCCCTATTTAACACTTGCAGAAGGTGTAACCTGATTGGGAAAACTGCACATCGTTCTTTGATTTTAAGTAAATTTGTGTTTGGTTTTTTTCTTCTTGAATTTTGCGAAAGGAAAAGAGGAATTTCAGACATTTTTGATGGAGAGAGTGGAGGCACAAACCCTAGAATAAAATAAGAAAAGAGTGGCAAGAGATGTTTTAATGGAATAAAAAACCAATGGGTCAAAGATAGAAACATATCTTTCTTTTCCTTAACTATTTACACACCTTTAGAATCAAATTTCAGGCCAATTCTCTCTATTATGCCCAGGTATGCATGTCTTCATGTTGTTTCTCAAATTACTTCAAACCAAATCTAACATTTAAATCATATTTAAACGTCCATCGATATCATATATCGACAAGTGTATACATAACTTTTATATGCTACTATTTTTAACACTAATCAACACAATTCAAATAAGATTTATAATTAATATTTAATAAATATTAACCAATTTAATTAATTATATCATTTATAATTTAATTAAATTAGGTGGTAGACAGAGGATTTAACATTGCGGTTGTGTTGACTCTTTATATGCAAATTCGGTCAGCGGTTAATACGAACAATTCAAATATTAATGTTCACACTTCACCTTAACTAGTGGTGTGATATAATGATCAAATATATCCATTACAAAACTTAGGTATAATCCAATTTTAAAAATTTAAGCGTTACTTAATAGTGATAATTATTTATACCAATTCTATTCGTCCAAACTATATCACACTGAATTTATGGAATTTGATAATTGTAACAACCATTATTTTAATCATTTAAAAATGTTAAATTAAATAAGATTTTTGAATAAAATTGTTAGAAAAAAATATTCAAGTTTCTTTGTCACAAACTAAATTATAATAAATATATATATATAAGTTATAAGCTTAATTTAAATGTCTATTAATGACATATGTTTGCAATAAGGTAAGAATAATAACATAGGATATTTTAATTTGTGTATTCAAGAAATTGGATCAAAGTCTGCACTAGAGTAGTGGAGTTAACAATACTAGTTAGAAAGTGAAATTTGTGTATTCAAGCAAGCGATCAGAATTGTTATTGTGTACAAAATGATATATGTACATCGTACAAACTTAAATAATATTTAAATTCTACGTTGTTCGAGGTTATATGAATAATCTATTGAGTAATTACCTAAGGCTCTTGAGCATTATGTACACTTGGTAGTTTATTTATCACTCTTGTACGATGAGAAGTTTCTGAACCAAGACAAGCCATTAGTTTTTGGTTGTTGTGGATATGTGATGGATTCTTTTGTTGCATATAATGGTTGTACTGCTTTTTTTTTTTGCAAATGATTATTATATATTGTGTGTTACTTGTGCTATTAATTGAAACGACTAAAATATTGCACTTTTATATGTTTTAACTCTCTTTTGGATCATATGAGTGAAATCCAGGTTTATGGAAGCAATATATGTTGCTTTTGGGTTCATAAATAGAGTTTTGTTTGCCCGACAAATAGGTACGTTTTTAGATTACGGTTTTGTAGCGGTATTTTATTGTTTTCTAATGGTTTGGAATGCTTTATTATTGAAATATGATGTATACAATGTAATTATTGATATTGTCATTTTTCTGGACCTAACCGCGCAAAGGAGATGCTGCCGGATTTTTTCATGAATTTAGGACTTAGAAATTTTTCTTGGAAGTTGAGTTATTTTCAAATTTATATTAAACCAAATATGTGAGATTAATTTTTTATAAATTGACTATTTCGAATAGAATATATCAAATTTCTTGATTCTTACTTGTTCCTTTTCGGGGACAAAAAGTTTTGAGTGGGGAAAATTGTAACGATCCGTGTTTTAACCATTTAAAAATGTTAACTGAAATAAAAAATTTGAATAAAATTGTTAGAATTTTTTTTTAAGACTTCATCGACACAAGCTAAATTATAATATATAAGTTATGAGCTTAATTTAAATGTCTGTTAATGACATATGTTTGCAATAAGGTAAGAATAATAACATAGGATTAGGTGTATTTAATGATATCGGTTTGAATGAAATTGATAACTTTCTGAATGTACATTTCCAATTGGTTGGAATAATAAATGTAAATAAAGAATAATAAATGTTTCTTTGTGAAATAAGAAATCATATGATTATTCATTTGAAATGTTTGCTAGCTGAAAGATTGATTACAGGTGTAAGAAGTCATTTATTTTGTTAAAAAAATTAATAACTTTTGGTTTGTATACAATAATTCCATAAATACGTTAAATTACTATAAACAGGAATTGAATTATCTCATTTAAAAAAAAATAACTTTGGTATTAATTGCAATTAATGTAATCGAAAGCTTTCAAATAAAAGGAAAGAGAACATTAATTATAATTAATGGACGTAATAATACAAATATATGTTTGAATTAAAATAAAAGAGAAAGTTGAGGAAATAAAAAGGAAATATATGTTTTAATTGAAAAGAGAATTTGATGTAATAAAGGAATATTTTGATCAAATTAAAAGAATGTTTTGGAAAATAAAATGAAATAAATGTTTTCATTTTGTAATTAAGTATAATTGTGTGAAAAGAGAAAAATTGAATTTTGAAACAACATTTTACGGTTCATAAATAGCAGTCGAAGACGGTATAAAAGTAGTCTTAACGCTAACCTTAAATTTTAAAATAAATTAAGTATTTGAGTTCTTGATTGTGCGCTGAGAAAGATGTTGCTTTTAAATTTGAGTTTGGAGTCCCGAGCTATCTTCATTTGTGTGTAGCGGCGTTCTCCATGACGTTAATTGGTGCGTTCAAATTTCATTTGTTATGTGTTAATAAAAATTTAAATGGGTCCAAGTTGAGTATTTTAGAGGTTAATGAATTAATTGAGTGGAGAATACGTTTTAGAATTAGATCCCAAAAGTTGGTAGCAGTGGTTGGTCCTCTTTATTTACTTTGTATTACCTCATTTATGCTGTTATATTTTTAATGTTGTATATCCTGTTAATTAACTACATAAATTTGTGTACAGAATTTATTTTCATTTATTGTGTGTTAATTAAATCTTTAATTGATTTCAATTTTAGTATGTTTGGGATTAACAAAATTAACTGAGTGAACAAATGTTTTTTTTGAAATTTGAATTCTAAAAGTTTATTTACAGTATAGAATTGGTACGTTCATTTTCTTTCTAATTAATGATTGCCACATTCTTTTCATTGTTTCCTCATTTGTTCCATTACTCCTTTCCATTTACATTGTCTAAAGTTTTTTTTTCATTTCACAAATGTGAATTACTTTTGATGCTTTTAATTCTTTCCTTCACCTCTTTTTAATACCTGTCACTTTTAAAAAGACTGTTCATATTTACTTTATTTCAATACCTAGTTTGTTCATATTTACTTTACTACCTTTACGTTCATTTTTCAACTTCATTTCCTAAAGTCTCATTTCATTTATTTTAACTTAACAGCCTCTCGTTTTAAATTTCGATGGCCCTAAACCTAAATCTAACCTTATAAGGTATGATGTAAATGAAATCCTAGCCTCCATTATAATCTTCTTCTTCTTTTCATTTCTTTTTTTTTTCCTTCAAATCTTCATCTTTTCTCTATTTTTTTTCCTTTTCTTCTTCTTCAAACCTTCTTCCTCTTCAAATCTTCTTCTTTTTCAAACTTCCTTCTTCCTTTTCAAACCTTGATCTTCTCTTTCATTTTCAATCCTTCTTGCTTTAGTCCTTTCCTTTTCCTATTCTTCCTTTTCGAATCTTCTTCCCCTTTTTTAAAACCTTATAAATATATAATATAATAGGAGGCAAATTAAAATAAATCAAACCAAAAGCTTTCTTTTATGAAACATGAGTTTCTTTTTTCATTTTTTCCTACATGTCTTGCCCTCATCTTAGTTTGTTCTTCCATCTTTGCTTGAAGCCTCATTTTGAGAAAATGCGAGCATTAAATTTTGTTTGTTTTTTATGTACCAATTATTATTTTAATAATATTTATTATAACATGAATATCTTTTGCACGCAAACTCTGATTCACGCATGATTTCTTCCCTTGGACTCGTATTGAATTTCCGAACAATGTGAAACTAGTTTGGTTGAATTTGAAGATCGTTGCTATTTGGGGTTCTATTGGATTTTTAATGGACTTAAAATCAAAAGTTAGTGATTTAACCCACTCACGCAATACTAAATTTCTTCATGTTAGTTAAATTAAATTTATAAAGTGATAAGAATTTTACTAATTATTATTTGGTAGTTAAATTAACATTTATGTTAATTTGAATTTTATATTGAAATAAATTAACATTTAAATTAATATTGAATTTAATTGTTAGTTTAATATGAAAATTGATAAATAACAACTGTTATGTTATATTAGTTGATTTGGATGTGGAAAGTAATTAGATACCTATTGATTGATATGTTGGATATATGGTTGTTATTTATTTTGGTATATCTCGGTTATTATCCCATTATTTATTTGGCACCCTATAAATTGTCATTTGAATTATTTCAAATAAACTAAGAAATAGGTTGAAATGATAAACGCTTATCCTATGTCCATTAATTTTGGGTTAAAATGATATATATCCATCCATGGAATTAAAATTGAATTAACTGGTCACTTGCACATAAGGTAGAAAATTATATACGGACACCGGATTGGTTAAATTGAATGATTTCAAAATCTTGAATTTTAATTTGGTTTAAATAATATTGTTTTAAAGGAAATAAAAAACGGATTTATATATATTAAATTATTTTCTAAATTCGAGCTTTGAAATGTTGAAACTGTAACTGCTTAAATGAAATATTTAAAGGATTTAATTTGAAATCTTAAGTTGAGATGGAGATATGATTTGAATTTATCGAAAGTGAATTACTGAAAGGTTTAATTTTTAATTTAAACTTTGAATTTACTTTATTTAAATTGGTTTAAATTGGTATTCCAAAATTTGGATATGAAATGGATTAAACTAAATTGTTTTAAAATCGAGAATTTGAATTGAAACTTTCAGCCACTGAACAGAACCATTTAAATTGAATTTGAAGTAAAGTTTTAAATCGTTTTGAAGTAAGGCTGATTTAAATTGAAATTTAAATATAAAGTTGAAAATTGATTTGGAAGTCGAAGAATTGATTTCATTGTGATTTGGAACATGAGTTCAAATTGTTTGAAAAGAAGAAACAATTTTAATATAAACCATTTTAATATAAAAACTATTTTGATAATCAAGTTATATTAATATATAAAATATATTAATTATCTAAACTATTTACAATATCAAAATCTATTTTATATTCAAAATTATTTCTAATCTTTAAACTATTTTAATTATTCCAAACTATTTTTGAATATTTAAAACTATTTTTAATTATCCAAACTATTCTTAATATTCAAACTATTTTAATTATTCAAACCATTTTCAATATTCAAACTGTTTAAGATTGGGAATTATTTAGATTTAAAGCATTGATTTAAATACAGATGTTTTGAAGGTATGACCAATTTTGAATTCGAAATGATTTTGAAGCAAATCTGATATATTGATATGGAATATGACTTGTTCTTGAAATTTAAAAGAACTAACCGGTGTGAAAAATGACAGTTGGTTATTAAAGAGACTTGGGGCTCTTGTTGGCATACTCTTTGTTAATATTGGTATCACTTTAACAACTGTGTACATGGTGGATCATCCAAATGAAGTGATTGGATTTGGAAAACTTTTGCTGGATTTGAAAAAAGAGAATGATGATGGATGACCCCAGAACTTGTGCCAATATGAAGTGACTAAAATAAGACGACTTGTCAAGGCCAAGTGGGCTAGCTACCCCTACCGGACACACTTATTCATATTACTATATTGATTTTGACTTAATTGGTGCACTTTGATTTGATGTTGCGAGTGTTGGACACGGTGGGCGGTCGTTGCTACGATGCATTACCACCAGCCCTGCAACCCGACCTAGTAGTATCCTACCTCGGGTATTGCCTCATGTGCCTTGTCATACTTTTGTCTTTATACTTGCCCATTACGATTTTTTTAGTATAGTACCTATAGGGGACTCACTGGCTACCTACGTTACTAGTTATGTTACAGGACCTGCATAGACTACCTGCTTAAAAATGTGTCAAGGGGATTAATGTAAAGTCTTAACACTAAGAAAAATATTTATTCTATTGATTAGACACTACATATATAGCGTATCTTACTACATATAGATATTTCAACAGATCCTTAAGAGATGAAAAATCCCGTAACATCTCTTAAGTTATTGCACTCACGTTGTACACTTGATAGGAGATGTAAAATCCTGTAAATATATCTGAAGCTATTACACTCATGTTTACTTGTTATTGATTTAACTTACAGTTGAACTTTTAGTTCTGACTTCAGTGTTTTGTCTTTTCATTACACTCGGGTCAGCCTGAGTATTTCAATGGTGAAGACATTATTCCTTGAAGAAGAATATGGAGTCTGCTAGACCATATTTACTATTATTATTCCGCTGCATTATTTTGGTATGTCTATTGATTGTACTCTGATTATGTTGTAAAACTTGTGTAATCAAATGTATATTGTAAAATAGCTTCATGAACTATTTATTTGATTATTATATTTTGCATTTCCGTTATGAGATTCTGTGTTTTTGCTTTCCTTCTTTTCTCTTATTTTCTTATTAAACCCCATTGTCAATCCTCCCTTTTGAATGGTTTGACTTAGACGTGTGTGGTTTATTGTCGACATAAATCGTCCAAAAAGGTGGGTCGTCATAGTAATGGTCAAAATTCCAATATCATCCATTTTCAACTTTATAGCCCAAACGCAAAGTCCTTAGTTCAATAATAACAATTATTATTAATCGAAATACTCTGGCCAGAGACTTTGACTTTGAGTTGACTTCAGTTGACGTGATACTAACATCATATAATCGAGGAGATAAATCCTCTCTTGAATAGTGTTTCACTTCCAATACTTCTTCTCGACCCAATTATAGTCGTTCGATGGACGTTGTGCCATAGTTTAACTATAATCAGAACGAAGCTTCGACATTGAAGATCAATAGTATTCTCAAGTCTAGGCAACTGTGTAAATTATTTATATCGATATTTTTTGCCCAACCCTAGTTATGTTAACCAATAGAAACTATCGAGTGAGTCATTTCATAGTTATCCAATAACTATCAATACGTAACCCTTGATGCCATAAGCAACCATGAGTAATAAACTGCCCAACATTTGAAGAGCGTTATGTACTCTAGTCACAACGAATATATCGATATCCAGTCTCAAAACTACTTGAATAGGAACATAAAAAATGGTATATTTATTTTCATTGTGAGAAATTACTCACAGTTACAACACTTTGTAACTATTATTACAAACACACAATTTATGGATTTTCTATTAAATTTACTTTTACTTAAATTATATAATACATTATATCAAGTATATAATAGAAAGAAAACACCTTTTACTTCGAACAAGATTGGTTATCAAGTTAGATATATGTAACAAATTACATAATTGTCCTTAAGGCATACCTGTAACTCTCTTAAACATACCAATAGAGGAGCATGTTATATATTGATACATTGTGCTATGATTTGAATTGTTGTGATATCAAATACATATTCAACACGCTTTACCCTTGTCAAATCTTAACTTGTTTTATATTATCATCAATGGGGGGAGATTGTGGAGTATACATCTTGTTTGATGATAACAAATATATTTCTATATATTTTTTTCAGAGTGTGATATAGTATAAAAATCATCAATGCACAATTTTGTTTACAAGTAACTCGTTATCTATTATTTTTCAATCAATGCATCACACACTAAACACATTTTATTATTTGTAAAAATAATACATGTTTACTATTATTAAAAAGAAATATTATTAGATATTGCATTTATTTTCTGTTTGATATTAATAAACATATATAATATTTAATGTGTTTATTTAGTGTTATGTATTTATATAATATAGTTGATGACAAATTTCAATAATGAATATTGATTCCTTATATTTATGCAAAATAAATATCTATATATTTCAGACACTAAAGATTCAAATTTCAATAATGTACAGATTTATTTTCAATTAATTTTCCATTTAATAACTTTCATCGAGCGTGATGTGGATATTATACACAATATATCAAAAAAATTATCGATGACCTATATATGTGTGTATCTTGATATTGATTATTAAGTGTACTACAAATATAATATCGTCAATGAGAATAATTTGCAATTTCAAGTATAAAATATTTTTCGAAAGAACGAATATTTTTCTTTTCAAGTGGTTATTTCTAAAATAGGATTTCTTCAACCAAATTTTCAGATAGTTATATTAAATTTAGATTGGTCAACAGATTGATGTCTTCATATTGAAGTGGTTAAAACAAGTATATGATCAATTCTTTTGTATATGTACAAAAGACTATTTTCTCATTAACTTCTGAGTATCTCCCCAGACCAGTACTATTTCTCTTAAGCCTCCATAAACCCACTCATGTCTTACATTCATGGCTTCGAATCATAATAAAACTTAAAAGAAACAAATTAAAAGAAATTCTCAATATCATCAGATGAAAAAAAGATCCGGTCACGTATGAACAAAACTCATCATATCTTCAATCGCTCTAAGGACCAAGCATCGCCAATTTCCAACCAATTCAACCAAAGCATTCACCATATCATCTCTGCACACACCTCATAACCACAATATAATACAACCATTAACATCAACTGCATCCCAAAAAACAACACCTCTCATCACATCACTACTACCTGACCATATCATTTTTACACAAAAACCCAACTTGAGCACGATATTTTCAGGCAATAAGATTCAGACTGACATCGACACACTCGGACTTCATCAGTCCATGCCATAATCAAATCGATACAAGAAACTATTCATCATCACAAGTGATGCACTTCAACTACTCAAAGTTTCTACGATCCAAACAACATCGCCAGAGCAAATAAAGGCATAAAAACAATTAGATACAAAGTAGTTCATCATCCTCCTCGACGGCCACCAAGCTGTGATGCCGCACCCCAAGACCCAAGTTAACAAAGAGTATTACTGGGTGATACTGTCTGCTAATGCGAAAAATAGGGTTGGTTAGGAGCGACGATCTATAGCCTTGTCTTAAATATCTATTGAATACGTCGATAAATGCTCTGTATTTTTTTTTCTAACTCAAGTGGATCGACATATCCAATAACTACTTAATATAAAGCCATATCTGGCTATAGGATGTATCAGAACAAAATACAACAACTCAGATCGCTTAAAACCATGAATTTTTGCTCTCTGTACAAAGTTTTTTGTACTTGTTTTTCTATGTTGATAGCCTAATTTTTGTTGCTACTCTCTTAATAATCATCATCATCATTATTAAGGTGAGACAGTCGACAATGTGTTCAAGCAGTAAGTGCAACACGTCTTCTCAGCAACACAACTAGTAGCAACAAACCAAACATCTCCATGGAATTAAGCAAGGTAAGGCAGAACTATCTTCATCATCGACAAAAGATCTGTAGTTTTTAAATCTCAAAAGCAAGAAGCAAAGCTTGTGCGATTTTCATCAAGCAACGAATTATCTAGCTTCGACTCGGGAAGCTAAAGGCATTGAAAATATAACAAGATTCAGATCTTGTATGTAAAAAGGGAAGATTCTTGGACATCCGACTATGATTCACGAGCACCAGAGAATAAAACATCACTTTATGATCTCATTACATAGTCGATCTAGGTAGCGGCTCATTATACTAACAAACGCATCAGTGACGACTTCAAGATAGACACAAGTTGATCCAAAGAAAGAGATACGCAAAGACGGCAACAGTAAAATCAATCGAAAGTGGCATCAAGCAAAGGGGTAACGCGAATGCAACTTGAGAAGGATGATTTGATTTTTGGTGAAGGTGATATTCATAAAAAGGGGAAGAGTCGGTCTTGGACATGGAGGAGGATACTCGGTGGAAATTTTAAAGTAGCATTAAAGGGAAAATTTTCCACTTGTTATTCAAGCCTGTTTATTTGCTTATTTGCATATATATATGATTCTATATTCTAGGGGAATTTGCTTCTTGTACTTTTCTTTTAAAATTTAAGCTCTGGTTTTAAATAGAATTAAACTAAGGTTTGTAATTTGGAAAATTCTCGACTTAGAGATAAAATCGAGGCAGGATTACAAAACACAAGATTAGTATATTCATGTCAATATGGAGTGCGAGTTTTCAAGTGTTGTAAGCGTTTGAATATATAATTCTAGTAGTAATCTTGGAGACAACTGTAGGCATTAACGATAAGTGGTTGAAGTTGGGTATATCTACGTGTTATTTACATTTTGCATTCGTGCTTTGACGTTATTTATTTATTTATCCGTGAATTATTTTAAGTACCTTATTCGCCACCCCTAGAGGGTATATTACATTATCCGAACACCCTTAATTCTTGTAGTTCGAAGCCTTCTTGGTGATCTACAAGTTGTTGGTGGTAAAATCAACCGACCTTCGTGCGCACTCTAGTAACTTTTATCACGAACAAGATAAAATTTTGGTATGTACGCGACTGAGTAGTTTTGAACCATATACCAAGGTGATGCAAAGTCATAATGAACTATATTCACACCATTTACAACTGTCGAACAAGCGATAAAAACATGTGCACAAGAAATTGTTGTAGTAATGGAATGTTGCATGTACAACAACAAGTGTTGCCATCAATTGTTACTTTAAATTCATCGCTAAAGTGGTGAATTTCTTGACATTCGACTTGATCGAATCAACTAGCCTTGAACGTCTTACTTCTCTTTCTCTCTCGGCTATCTTTACTCCCCATTTCGGAGTTAAATGAATGTTCAAAGTTTTAGCTGCCTCTCTTCTTTGATAAAAATAATCCACCAATCGAAAGAAGGTATAGGCAACCAAAGCTTTAACATGTAATGATTGTGTACATCTAAGCATCATTAATACTTTCTGAAGTACTAATAGTCATAAAATGGAATCGACCACCATCATCCTTACGCAATGCTCGATTTTCCTCTCTCCCATTTAAACTTTTCTCTATCCAGTTGTATGCTCTAATATTTGTGGTTTTAATTTTTTCTCAGATTTTTATTTACTTTACTTCCTACGAAGTAAATGCTACAACATAAAATACACTATCCAATTGTTTATCTTCTAAAGCATGCAGCTTGAAATTTTGCTTTCAAATATCTAGTATAACTGTAACGACCCTGACTCGACCTTTGAAAATTGGCGCTGAATATGTCACTCGTATTCAATTGCCGCTGATCCAAATGTCGAATCTGGTTCGCTGGAGCTTATATCACATTAAGTACAACAACACAGCAGAAGAAATAAATAATATTATCGATACAACAATGAATACAATATCTGATACAAAATGATACAATAATATTAGAGACAATAATAACAGAGGAAAAGATAACAACGGAAGAGATAACTCAAATATGATCTTCGATAAAGAGTGAATCCAAAATCTACAACTCCAAACCAAAAGCTCATCCCAAAAGCTACGTGGACTCCAATCCAATAAGCTCGAACCACCGTCATGATGACTTAAGCAAGGTCAACCCGCAATGTTGAGGAGAATCAAATGTTATCGTAAAAATCCAAAGGCTGGATGCTATCGAATCTACACCTACTATTCGATTATTTGAAAAACCAAACTCTGGACTGTCCGAGTGAAAAATTGTGGGCACCCAGTGTTTAGGAAGGGAACAATAAACTCCGTGTCAGTCATGGGACTGGCATGAGCAAACAAAAATAGTTTTATCTTTAAAACAAACAACAAAAGAATTTAAAATTGAAATCGCAATGCTTTTTGAAAAATGAAACTACCACAAGGCCTTTCGTCGCACACACCATGCAAACGAAGAATTGAAGGAGATTTCTCCTTAAGATAGTCAAAAATGCTTGATACGTGAAAACCATTTGATATTATTATTAGTGCATAGTGCAGAAAACCTTTTGAAAGTATAATATTAATCTTATCCAGCATACAACCATTATTTTATGCCTACTATAGCTACCATGTTCAGGTTACCGCCACATTCCGTGGCAGGTTATACAACTAAAACCGTACAGGGCACATATTGTTTCTTTGGATTTTCCAATAAATGGTCAGGCTAAGGAACTTCCTATTGCCAATGGGAACGCCTCTGGAGGGACGCCCCGAGAACCTACTTGGCTCTCTACCAACACAAGGCCAGTTTACTCCCTTTCCAGGAGTAACAACTAAGATATGCCATCCCTGGTCGTTTGCGACCTTTATCCGAGGATCCTCAACTACAAAGCAATATCACACAGTAATAAATTTAGAGTGTCCATATGAGTTAAGTATCTAAGCTCCATACCATGATACCACCCTTTTCCAGAAGGAATGGACACACCCAAGGAGCGCTACCCCTGCAACCTTACCGCATCTTTCCTATTTCGACCATTTTCGGGGTGTGAGGTCTTGATGCAGTCTCATCCACAAAGCTACGCTTTGACACAAAGCCATGCTTCGATCAACAAATGATTAGCAGCACTTCATATGCCACATTAATAAATTGGAAATGTATCACTAGTAACCATTAACTACATAACCTCTGAGCTCGTACGTCTTGGAGAAGGGTGTTAAGCTAAGAGAATAAATCTCTGCCACCAAACAGAAATGTGTTTGATAGAAACCAGCTTTACAACTCAAAGTGTAACATCAGACACGCATCCGTACAAGTCTGTTCCGGGTTCGAACAGAACCGAAGGAACTTCCAAAGAATCCCTTGCAATCCGGGTATTCACAATCCCGATCGGACTCCCCATCACATAAGGATATCTCTATACCGACGTGACTCAGTGTAGAAACATCCGACGGGTTATCTTTCATTTTCAAAAATACCCGGTTTTCACCATCGATCTTCAAATGATATCCATAACGTCGTATCATTATTCGCAATGGATTATATGACACAAAGTTCTCTCCCGGCTAAACCGAATAATGAGTGCAATATTTAAAAACATATGGATATTGGGATCTCAGTTAAGTCACAACTCATTATCCAAAACAAATTGTTTAAACAAATTACCATTTTAATTCTTTTTAAACAAAAAGATTCACTTCACAAAGTTCACCCATCTTTCACAAAGATTATTTCATATCCTTTCAAAACACTTTCCCTTTCAAATTGGATTAACTCATCCAGTCTTTAAATCAAACACTCAATTCATAGCTTTCAAAACCATTTCCAATCCAAATCTTTTATATAAAAGATACACCATTTAAAATCCTCTTCAATTTCAAAACAAGGTTCAACCATCTTCATAAAGATTCATTCATAGCTTTCAAAACTATTACAATTCCATTTCAAACTTGAAATCTTTCAACAAAAATTGGAAATCCTTTCCTTATATGAAAGCTTTTATTATTTGAAAACAAATAGTTTTCGTTTCAGAAAATCTTATTTCATTTGTACAAGTTAAAGTCCTTGGGTTAAATTCAAATTCCCAAGCCAATATCTTTAAAATGGTTTAAAACATATTTATAACTTGTATAACATTTTTAAACCATAATTTCTAAACATAGAATTCACTTTCAATCTTGAATTTAAATTCAAATAAAATTATTCAAATTTCAAAACTTTATCATGTTATTCCAAAATAAATTTTATCTTCAAAACTCCTTTTCAAAAGCTTTTCATATTTAATCCAATTCCACTTTCAAAACTATTTTGGATTCAATTTCAATCTTAAAATTATTCCAAAAATCTGTGACTTAACAAATTTCCTCATGCAATCCATATTTTTGCGTGTATGGTGTAGTCCAGGGTTTTACACAATAGTGCAACATCATCAAACGTCATAGATTCAATTATATCAATATCGATAAGCAGTATAATCTATAACGCTTATCTTCATCCAAGATTCACAAATAATATAATTTATCGCAGAAAAATAAATAAATTATACATAGCTCAATTCACAGAACAAAATATCACAAATCAACTAGGTCAAACAATTCAAGGCATCTCATACCATACAAACATTCATAAGTAATCCAAACATTCAATAAACATTTATAGGCAGGATTAAGTAATTGTTTAATCCTTAGTTAATTCAATCAAATTTTCACATAAATTAATTACTTATGAATTTATTACCTAATCCTGATTATAACTTGACTTCAACCAGATTAATAAATTACTAATCCTGGTTAATTAACATTAATTAATTACAAACCATTTCAATTAATTAACCTTTAATTATTTATTAACTAACCATTAATAATAAATTAATTAACTCTTAATTATTAATTAATCAACCTTAATTAATAAATCAATTAAACCTTAATCGTTAAATAATTAACCTTTAATTGTTTAATTATTCTTTAATTAATTATTTAATTCAATAAATTAATCATCTTCTAATTAATTACCTTAATAATTATCCTTTATTTCTAATTAATTTATCCTTAATTATAAGTTAATTAATCGTTAATTAATTACATTAATTAATTAACTCTTAATTAATTACCATTAAATTAATTATTCTTAATTAGTTACAAAATGTGATTATCCTTAATCAGTTTCATTAATTAATTAACCTTTATTTAATTATCCTCAAATTAATTTCCTTAATTAATTAATTGCCTTAATTAATTAATCACATTAATAAGTTATCCTTTAAGTAATTAAGTAATTAATCCTTTAATTAATTACATTGAGTAATTTACCTTCAATGAATTACACTGATTTATTAACACTTAATTAATCACAGAAAGACCTTTATTAATTAAAGATAATCCATTGATCTTAATTAACTACTTAATCATCATATAGATCTTATTAAATTAAAACTTGAAATTAATTTATACAAAAACCATTTGAGAATTCTTTTGATTAACTAAGGTTTAATACACGATCCTTAATCACTTCTTAATTACCTCAAAATCAAATTTAAACCTTTAAAGTTTGTTTTAAAACTTGTTTAAAATTCGAAACTTAATTTATTTTCTTTTCGAAACTTATTTAGTTTAAATCTGATTTGAAACTTTGTTTAAATAAAAATTTACTTTTTAACATGACAAAACTGTTTATTTTAAAACCTAAAACATATTTTTTTTTCTTTTTAAATTTGAAATTTGGTAACAGATTAAACAGACCGAGCCCTTTCTTATTTCACCCGAGCCTATCTTCGAGTTCACGCTTCCCCTTCCTTGCTTCGAGTTATTTCGTGAATCCCTTCGAGTTCGTCCCCGATAAAGCTTCATCTTTCCTAACCTTAAATCCACGGAGACATGCAATAACATGCATGCGCATGCATCGGAGTTCTGATGAATTCCAGTCCACCTCGCCGCCTTTCCAAAGTCGATGATGAACCACCCCATGCTTCTGACCACCCAGATTCTCAAGTCAGTGACAAAACCGATTTTTAAGAAAATCTACGCGACCCAAAGCAACTGGATTACCAACATCCCCTTGAAATTCCACCCCTGTCATCAGAAAAACATGTGATTTCTCCCTGAGCTTCCCCAGAAACCAATAATTCTTTTCCCATGGGAACGATTTCTTTCGATCCACTGTGATCGACGGAATTGTCGCGTATCCCTCTTCGAACCAAACTGGGTTGAAAACCCTAAATCCACATCGTTCCATTGCCTTGATCATTTATAAATCCAATTTGTATTCTTCCAATGATCCTTGATGCTCGAACCAACTTCTGACCCAAGCATGACGAACTTCATCTCGTCGTTCAATGGAATTTGACAAAAGTGTCATTTCCGTTCAACTCGTAATTTCTTAAAATTTAACAACCCAAAAATCTCGATTTTATTATCTAAATTCATCATTCTATATTACAATTCAGTTTATGAATTCCAAATTCGAGATTAAAATGATTTATTTTTATCATTTCCAAGAAGTTCACTATAACAAATTATTTTAGAAGTAAATCCTGAATTAATATAGTTGGAATATATTTTAAAATTAGTATTAAGTTGTTAGAATAAACTTTTAATCAAAGATTATCACCTAAAACAAATTGAGGAAGAAGTATTTAAATTTCTTTATGGGTTTAGTCTGTTAAAATGTTAAACAAAGGAAGAAGAAAGTGTATATACCCATGTAACAGACATGCATCCATACATTTATATATCCAAACAAAAATGCATATCTACAACCATACAAAGAATTTCCAGGTCATTTCACTCATCACCATAGGCATTTCAAAATAAAGAAGGTGAAGTTTGCTCACCTGAGAGATGAAGACAGAGGACGGGAACTGGAAATTAGTTTGGTACTTGAAACTGAAAATTTTGAATTTTGATCTTGATAGTTGCTTGATGCTTATAGAACTGCTCATATTGCTTGAACAAAGAAGCCAAATCTAGAATTGTTTCCATAATTTTAAATTGGAAATTGATTTTGTTTTGCTCCTGATCCTTGCTTGAATATTTGCTTGTCTGATCTGCTACTTAATGTCTGAGTTGAATCTAGGCTTGGTTGCTTCAGGTTGAAATTGTAAAAGTGTGATTTGTTTGCTGATTTTGAACTGCTTCAGCTTGAAATGCAAGAGATTATTTGTAAAAATTGTTTGCCTTGTTTTTTTTTTTCTTCTTCTCTGGTTGAAGTTTTGATCTAGAAGAATTTGAACTGAAACTTTTATCTTATTCCCAGGTTTCAGATTTTTAAATGAAGGAAAGAAATTTGAGAAAATGAAGATGAAAGGGATATACACAAGTTTGGTTATTTTCTTTATGTATGTTATTTTGTTTTAATTAATTTTTATAAACCATTTTGCCACTTGTTTTTATTAAGTTACACTTATCATTTAAATTTTAAAAAAATCTTTACACTTGTTATTTACTTGAGAAATCCTTTTACAATTGTCTAAAACCACAAAATTTATGTTTAAGTCCTTCTTTAAATAATCTTATAAAATTTTATTTTTATCCTTGTTAAACTTTTATTTATTTATCTACATATGTTTATATTTTAAATTTATAATATACAAACTATTTTCATTCATTTTAAGAGAAAATATAATTTAAATCTTGAATTAAATCTCACTTATACATTTCTTATTTAAATTCTAAAATTTATAGTTTTAAATGAATTAATGTTTATATTTGTACTTATATAAAGAAAAATGATTTGAAAATCAATTATACACAAATAAATAATCTTATATACATATATACTTTAATTTTTCAAAATACAAATTTAACAAATCCAATTTTTTATTTATAAGATATTATCCTTGAATTTTAAATTAAAATTCTATTTACAATATATATTTTATTTTTAGAACTCCCATAGTAAAAATTCTTTTTTTACAAACTTTATTTTTATTCTTAATTTCCAATCCAAATTTTCTTTCACAATCTATAATATATATATTTATTCCCAAATATTCAAATTACTTCTCAATTAAATTTATAATCTAATCCCAAAAATTAAACTAATTATCAAATTAATTCTGGCTAAAATCCGAGAATGTTACAGATTCCCCCTTAAGAAAATTTCGTCCTCGAAATTTGCTAGGGAGATAATAAAGAACAGATGGACACACGAAGAAATGGTTCTCCATATCAAATTGAATATCTATTCTGCATTTGGCGTACCGAATCAGAATATCATCGATAACTATGAGAACAAACTCATATGATATTTTACAAAATATACTCGGGTCATCCGATCTACGAAATAAGTAGGGCACTGGTTAGGCCGAAGGGATAACTAACCGTTCGTAGGATATATCTAGACCCAAACAATAGATAAATGGATTCTAAACTCAGGTTGTGGTATCTCAAAGTATACACTCGCATGTCCCTCTTCGGACTTGGATTCACACAAGAAATTACAATAGAATTTAAAATTTGGTTTTAATTGAAATCGTTTTATCGATATAATTTAACTTCATATTTAATTTACCAATTTATTGCAATTTAAAATTCCAAATTCATTAAAGTTAAAACGAAAAGCTGATAACGAATCGATGAAGAGAATACGAAATAGGAGTTATCTACAACGATTCGCAATGCCTTGTAGCCGCCACGAAGCAATCAAAGAATTGAAACTGGATCAAAGGAGATTGATAGAGAAAAGACTATTTCCTTGTTGTTGCAGGGTATCGACCATTTGTAGTGGTACTCCCATGTCCCCTACCTCGTCCTCTTCTTGCACTCATACTTACTATCAGTGGATAGTAAGAGAATTGACTGAGGCACACGAACGGATATCTTAAGGTTGTGTTCATTCTAGGGTATTTTTCACCCTATCTTTAATGAGTTACCTAATGTGTTATACTCCTGGGCTAAAGTTTCAACCTTCAGCTCTGATACCAAAATGTAATGACCCTGATTTGACCTTCGAAAATCAGCATTGAATACGTCACTTGTATTTAAATGCCACGGATCCAAACGTCGAATATGGTTCGCCGGAGCTTATAACACATTATGTACAACAACATAGTGGAAGAAATAAATAATATTATTGATACAACAATGAATACAATATTTGATACAAAATGATACAACAATATCAAAGACAATAACAACAGTGGAAAATATAATAATGGAAGAGATAACTCAAATATGATCTTTGATAAAGAGTGAATCCGCAATCTGCAACTCCAAACCAAAAGCTCGTCCCAAAAGCTACGAGGACTCCAATCCAATAAGCTCGAACCACCACCACGATGATTTAAGCAAGGTCATCCTGCAATGTTGAAGAGAAACAAATGTTATCGCCAAAATCCAAAGGCTGGATGCTATCGAATCTACACCTACTATTCGATTATCTGAAAACCCCAACTCTAGACTGCCCGTGTGGAAAATTGTGAGCAACAGAATTTAGGAAGGAAAAATAAACTCTGGGTCAGTCATGGACTGGTATGAGCAAACAAAAACAATTTTATCTTTAAAACAAACAACAAAAGAATTTAAAGTTAAAATCTGCAATGCTTTTTGGAAAATGAAACTATCATAAGGCCTCCCGCCACACACACCATGCAAACGCAGCATTGGAGGAGATTTCTCTTATGATAGTCAAAAATGCTTGATACGCGAAAACCATTTGATATTATTTTTAATGCGTAGTGCAGAAAACCTTTCGAAAGTATAATATTAATCTGAGCCAGCATACAACCATTATTGTACGCCTACTATAGCTACCATGTTCAATTGCAGGTTACCGCCACATTCCATGGTGGGTTATACAACTAAAACCATATAGGGAGCGTATTGTTTCTTTGCATTTTCCAATAATGGTCAGGCTAAGGAACTTCCTATTGTCATATGGGAATGCCTTTGGAGGGACGTCCCGAGAACCTACCCGGCTCTCTGCCAACACAAGGCCGGTTTACTCCCTTCCCGGGAGTAACACCTAAGATATGCCATCCCCGGTCGTTTGAGACCTTTATTCAAGGATCCTTAACCACAAAGCAACATCACACAGTAATAAATTTACAGTGTCCACATGAGTTAAGTATCTGGGCACCATACCATTATACCACCCTTTTCCAAAAGGAAAGGACATACCCTAGTGGCGCGACCCCTGCAACCTTGCTGCATCTTTCCTGTTTCGACCATTTTCGGGATGTGAGGTCCTGATGCAGTCTCGTCCACACAGCTACGCTTTTTCACAAAGCTATGCTTCGATCAACAAATGATCGGTAGCACTTCGTATGTCACATTACCAAATTGGGAATGTATCATTAGTAACCATCAACTACATAACCTCTGAGCTCGTACATCTCAGAGAAAGGTGTTAAGCTAAGAGAATAAATCTCTACCACCAAACAGAAATGTATTTGATATAAACCAGCTTTACATCTCAAAGTGTAACGTGAGACACACATCCATACAAGTTTGTTCCGGGTTCGAACAGAACCGAAGGCACTTCCAAAGAAGCCCTTGCAATCCGGTATTCAAAATCCCGATCGGACTCCCCATCACATATGGAGATCTCTATACCAGCGCAACTCAGTGTAGAGACATTCGACGGGTTATCTTTCGTTCTCAAAAATACCCGGTCTTCACAACCGGTCTTCAAATGCTATCCATATTTTCGTATCATTATTCGAAATGGGTTATATGACACAAAGTCCTCTCCAGCCTAAACCTAATAATGAGCGCAAAATTTAAAAACATATGGATGTTGGGATCTCAGTTAAGTCACAACTCATTATCCAAAACAAATGGTTTAAACAAATTACCATTTTAAATCTTTTTAAACAAAAAAATTCACTTCACAAAGTACATCCATCTTTCACAAAGATTATTTCATATCCTTTCAAAACACTTTCCCTTTCAAATTGGATTAACTCATCCAATCTTTAAATCAAAAACTCAATTCATAGCTTTCAAAATCATTTCTGATTCCAATCTTTTATATAAAAGGTACACCATTTAAAATCCTCTTCAATTTCAAAACAAGGTTCAATCATCGTCACAAAGATTCATTCATAGCTTTCAAAACTATTTCAATTCCATTTCAAACTTGAAATCTTTCAACAGAAATTGGAAATCCTTTCCTTATATGAAAGCTTTTATTATTTGAAAACAAATAGTTTTCGTTTCAGAAAATCCGATTTTATTTGTACAAGTTAAAGTCCTTGGGTTAAATTCAAATGCCCGAAACAATATCTTTAAAATGGTTAAAAACACATTTATAACTTGTATAACATTTTTAAACCATAATTTCTAAACATAGAATTAAATTTCAATCCTGAATTTAAATTCAAATAAAATTATTTAAATTTCAAAACTTTATCAAGTTATTCCATAATAAATTTTATCTTCAAAACTCCTTTTCAAAAGCTTTTCATATTTAATCCAATTCCATTTCCAAAACTATTTTGGATTCAAAATTCAATCTTAAAATTATTTCAAAAATCTGTGACTTAACTAATTTCCTCGTGTAATCCATATTTGTGTGTGTAAGGTGTAGTCCAGGGTTTTACACAATAGTGCAACATCATCAGTCATCACAGATTCAATTATATCAATATCGATAAGCGGTATAATCTATAACGCTTATCTTCATCCACAGATTCACAGATAATATAATTTATCACCGTTAAATAAATAAATTATACACAGCTCAATTCATAGAACAAAATATCACAAATCAATTAGAACAAATAATTCAAGGCATCTCATACCATACAAACATTCATAAGTGATCCAAACATTCAGTAATCATTTATAGGCAGGATTAAGTAATTATTTAATCCTTAGTTAATTCAATTAAATTAATTACTTATGAATTTATTACCCAATCCTGATTATAACTTGACTTTAAATAAATTAATAAATTACTAATCCTGGTTAATTAACCTTAATTAATTACAAACCATTTCAATTAATTAACCTTTAATCATTTATTAATTAACCTTTAATAATAAATTAATTAACCCTTAATTATTAATTATTCAACCTTAATTAATAAATCAATTAACCCTTAATCATTAAATAATTAATCTTTAATAATTTAGTTATTCTTTAATTAATTATTTTTAATTCAATAAATTAATCATCTTCTAATTAATAACCTTAATTAACTATCCGTTAATTACTAATTAGTTTATCCTTAATTATAAATTTATTAATCCTTAATTAATTAAATTAATTAATTAACTCTTAATTAATTACCATTAAATTAATTATTCTTAATTAGTTTGCAAAAAGTGATTATCCTTAATCACTTTCATTAATTAATTAACCTTTATTTAATCATCCTCAAATTAATTGCTTAATTAATCGATCACATTAATAAATTATCCTTTAAGTAATTACGTAATTAATCCTTTGATTAATTACATTGAGTAATTTTACCTTCAATGAATTACATTAATTAATTAACTCTTAATTAATCCAATATGACCTTTGTTAATTAAAGATAATCCATTGATCTTAATTAACTACTTAATCACCATATAGATCTTATTAAATTAAAACATGAAATTAATTTATACAAAAACCATTTGAGAATTCTTTTGATTAACTAAGGTTTAATACACAATCCTTAATCACTTCTTAATTACCTCATAATCAAATTTAAACCTTTAAAGCTTGTTTTAAAACTTGTTTAAAATTCGAAACTTAATTTATTTTCTTTTAAAAATTTATTTAGTTTAAATCTGCTTTAAAACATTGTTTAAATAAAAACATACTTTTTAACTTAAAGAAACTGTTTATTTTGAAACCTCAAACATATTTTCTACCTTTTTAAATTTGAAAGCTAGTAATAGATTAAACAAACTGAGCCCTTTCTTATTTCACCCGAGCCTATCTTCGAGTTCACACTTCCCCTTCCTTGTTTCGAGTTATTTCGTGAATCCCTTCGAGTTCGTCCCCGATAAAGCTTCATCTTCCCCAACCTTAAATCCACGCAGACACGCAATATCACATGTGCACATGCACCGGAGTTCTGATGAATTCCAATCGACCTCGCCGCCTTTCCAAAGTCGATGACGAACCACCCCATGCTTCTGACCACCCAGATTCTCAAGTCAGTGACAAAATCGATTTCTGACCAAATCGACGCGACCCAAAGCAACTGGGTTACCAACATCCCCTTGAAATTCCACCTCTGTCATCAGAAAAACACGCGATTGCTCCCTGAGCTTCCCCAGAAATCAATACTTCTTTTCCCATGGGCACGATTGCTTCCGATCCACCGTGATCGACGGAATTGTCGCATATCCCTCTTCGAACCAAACAAGGTTGAAAACCCTAAATCCACATCTTTCCATTGCCTTGATCATTTATAAATCCAATTTGTATTCTTCCGTTTATCCTTGATGCTCGAACCAACTTCTGACCCAAGCACGACGAACTTCATCTCGTCGTTCAATGGAATTTGACAAAAGTGTCATTTCCGTTCAACTCGTAATTTCTTAAAATTTAACAACCCAAAAATCTCGATTTTATTATCTAAATTCATCATTCTACAATTCAGTTTATGAATTCCAAATTCGAGATTAAAATGATTTATTTTTATCATTTCCAAGAAGTTCACTATAACAAAATATTTCAGAAGTAAATCCTTAATTAACATTTTAAAACTAGTATTAAGTTGTTAGAATCAAATTTTATTCAAAGATTATCACCTAAAACAAATTGAGGAAGAAGTATTTAAATTTCTTTATGGATTTAGTCTGTTAAAATGTTAAATAGAGGAAGAAGAAAGTGTATATACCCATGTAACAGACATGCATCCACACATTTAAATATCCAAACAAAAATGCATATCTACAACCATACAAAGCATTTCCAGATCATTTCACTCATCACCATAGGCATTTCAAAATAAAGAAGGTGAAGCTTTCTCACCTGAGAGACGAAGACAGAGGAGAGGAACTGGAAATTAGTTTTGTACTTGAAACTAAAAATTTTTAATTTTCATCTTGATAGTTGCTTGATGCTTACAGAACTGCTCATAGTGCTTGAGCAAAGAAGCCAAAACTAGAATTGTTTCCAGAATTTTAAACTGGAAATTGATTTTGTTTTGCTCCTGATCCTTGCTTGAATCTTTGCTTGTCCGATCTGCTACTTAATGTTTGAGTTGAATCTAGGCTTGACTGCTTCAAGTTGAAATTGTAAAAGTGTGATTTGTTTGCTGATTTTGAACTGCTTCAGGTTGAAATGCAAGAGATTGTTTGTAAAAATTGTTTGCCTTGTTTTGTTTTTTTTTCTTCTTCTCTGGTTGAAGTTTTGATCTTGAAGAATTTGAACTGAAACTTTTATCTTATTCCCAGGTTTCAGATTTTTAAATGAAGGAAAGAAATTTGAGAAAATGAGGATGAAAGAGATATATACTTGTTTGGTTATTTTCCTTATGTATGTTATTTTGTTTTAATTAATTTTTATAAACCATTTTGCCACTTGTTTTTAATAAGTTACACTTATCAATTAAATTTAAAAAAAATCTTTACACTTGTTATTTACTTGAGAAATCCTTTCACAATTGTCTAAAACCACAAAATTTATGTCTAAGACCTTCTTTAAATAATCTTATAAAATTTTATTTTTATCCTTGTAAAACTTTTATTTATTTATCTACATATGTTTATATTTTAAATTTATAATATACAAACTATTTTCATTCATTTTAAGAGAAAATATAATTTAAATCTTGAATTAAATCTCACTTATACATTTCTTATTTAAATTTTAAAATTTATAGTTTTAAATGAATTAATGTTTATATTTGTACTTATATAAAGAAAAATGATTTGAAAATCAATTATACACAAATAAATAATCTTATATACATATATACTTTAATTTTTCAAAATACAAATTTAACAAATCCAATTTTTTATTTATAAGATATTATCCTTGAATTTTAAATTAAAATTCTATTTACAATACATATTTTATTTTTAGAACTCCCAGAGTAAAAATTCTTTTTTTACAAACTTTATTTTTATTCTTCAATTTCCAATCCAAATTATCTTTCACAATCTGCAATATATATATTTATTCCTAAATATTCAAATTACTTCTCAATTAAATTTATAATCTAATCCCAAAAATTAAATTAATTATCGAATTAATTCTGGCAAAAATCCGGGAATGTTACAGATTCCCCCTTAAGAAAATTTCATCCTCGAAATTTGCTAGGGAGATAATAAAGAACAGATGGACACACAAAGAAATGGTTTTCCAGATCAAATTGAATATCTATTCTGCATTTGGCGTACCGAATCAGAATATCATCGATAACTATGAGAACAAACTCATATGATATTTTACAAAATATACTCGGGTCATCCGATCTACGAAATAAGTAGGGCACTGGTTAGTCCGAAGGGATAACTAACCATTCGTAGGATATATCTAGACCCAAACAATAGATAAATGGATTCTAAACTCAGGTTGTGGTATCTCAAAGTATACACTAGCATGTCCCTCTTCGGACTTGGATTCACACAAGAAATTACAATAGAATTTAAAATTTGGTTTTAATTGAAATCGTTTTATCGATATAATTTAACTTCATATTTTATTTACCAATTTATTGCAATTTAAAATTCCAAATTCATTAAAGTTAAAACGAAAAGCTGATAACGAACCGATGAAGAGAATACGAAATAGGAGTTATCTACAACGATTCGCAATGCCTTGTAGCCGCCACGAAGCAATCAAAGAATTGAAACTGGATCAAAGGAGATTGATAGAGAAAAGACTATTTCCTTGTTGTTGCAGGGTATCGACCATTTGTAGTGGTACTCCCATGTCCCCTACCTCATCCTTTTCTTGCACTCATACTTACTATCAGTGGATAGTAAGAGAATTCACTGAGGCACACGAACGGATATCTTAGGGATATGCTCATTCTAGGTTATTCTTCACCCTATCTTTAATGAATTACCTAATGTGTTATACTCCTGGGCTAAAGTTTCAACCTTCAGCTCTGATACCAAAATGTAACGACCCTGATTCGACCTTCGAAAATCAGCATTGAATACATCACTTGTATTTAAATGCCGCGGATCCAAACGTCGAATCTGGTTCGCCGGAGCTTATAACACATTATGTACAACAACATAGTGGAAGAAATAAATAATATTATTGATACAACAATGAATACAATATCTTATACAAAATGATACAACAATATCATAGACAATAACAACAGCGGAAAATATAATAATGGAAGAGATAACTCAAATATGATCTTCGATAAAGAGTGAATCCAAAATCTGCAACTCCAAACCAAAAGCTCATCCCAAAAGCTGTGAGGACTCCAATCCAATAAGTTCGAACCACCACCATGATGATTTAAGCAAGGTCATCCCGCAATGTTGAAGAGAAACAAATGTTATCGCCAAAATCCAAAGGCTGGATGTTATCGAATCTACACATACTATTCGATTATCTGAAAACCCCAACTCTAGACTGCCCGTGTGGAAAATTGTAAGCAATAGAGTTTAGGAAGGGAACAATAAACTCTGGGTCAGTCATGGGACTGGTATGAGGAAACAAAAATAATTTTATCTTTAAAACAAACAACAAAATAATTTAAAGTTGAAATCCACAATGCTTTTTGGAAAATGAAACTACCATAAGGCCTCCCGCCGCATACACCATGCAAACGTAGAATTGGAGGAGATTTCTCTTATGATAGTCAAAAATGCTTGATACGCGAAAACCATTTGATATTATTATTAATGCGTAGTGCAGAAAACCTTTCGAAAGTATAATATTAATCTTAGCCAGCATACAACCATTATTGTATGCCTACTATAGCTACCATGTTCAATAGCAGGTTACCGCCACATTCCATGGCGGGTTATACAACTAAAACCATATAGGGCGCGTATTGTTTCTTTGGATTTTCCAACAAATGGTCAGGCTAAGGAACTTCCTATTGTCATATGAGAACGCCTCTGCAGGGACGTCCCGAGAACCTACCCGGCTCTCTGCCAACACAACGCCGGTTTACTCCCTTCCCGGGAGTAACACCTAAGATATGCCTTCCCTGGTCGTTTGAGACCTTTATTCGAGGATCCTCAACCACAAAGCAACATCACACAGTAATAAATTTACAGTGACCACATGAGTTAAGTATCTGGGCACCATACCATGATACCACCCTTTTCCAAAAGGAAAGGACATACCCTAGGGGCGCGACCCCTGCAACCTTGCTGCATCTTTCCTGTTTTGACCATTTTCGGGATGTGAGATCCTGATGCAGTCTCGTCGACAAAGCTATGCTTTTTCACAAAGCCATGCTTCGATCAACAAATAATCGGTAGCACTTCGTATGCCACATTACCAAATTGGGAATGTATCATTAGTAACCATCAACTACATAACCTCTGAGCTTGTACATCTCAGAGAAAGGTGTTAAGCTAAGAGAATAAATCTCCACCACTAAACAGAAATGTATTTGATAGAAACCAGCTTTACATCTCAAAGTGCAACGTCAGACACACATCCATACAAGTCTATTTTGGGTTCGAATGGAACCGAAGGCACTTCCAAAGAAGCCCTTGCAATCCGGTATTCACAATCCCGATCGGACTCTCCATCACATATGGAGATCTCTATACCAGCGCGACTCGGTGCAGAGACAATCGACGGGTTATTCTTTCATTCTCGAAAATACCAGGTCTTCACAACCGGACTTCAAATGCTATCCATGTTGTCGTATCATTATTCGGAATGGGTTATATGACACAAAGTCCTCTCCAGGCTAAACCTAATAATGAGCGCAAAATTTAAAAACATATGGATGTTGGGATCTCAGTTAAGTCACAACTCATTATCCAAAACAAATGGTTTAAACAAATTACCATTTTAAATCTTTTTAAACAAAAAGATTCACTTCACAAAGTTCACCCATCTATCACAAAGATTATTTCATATCATTTCAAAACACTTTCCCTTTCAAATTGGATTAACTCATCCAATCTTTAAATCAAAGACTCAATTCATAGCTTTCAAAATCATTTCCGATTCAAATCTTTTATATAAAAGATACACCATTTAAAATCCTCTTCGATTTCAACAAAAGGTTCAATCATCGTTACAAAGATTCATTCATAGCTTTCAAAACTATTTCAATTCCATTTCAAACTTGAAATCTTTCAACACAAATTGGAAATCCTTTCCTTATATGAAAGCTTTTATTATTTGAAAACAAATAGTTTTCATTTCAAAAAATCCAATTTCATTTGTACAGGTTAAAGTCCTTGGGTTAAATTCAAATTCCCGAAACAATATCTTTAAAATGGTTAAAAACACATTTATAACTTGTATAACATTTTTAAACCACAATTTCTAAACATGGAATTAAATTTCAATCTTGAATTTAAATTCAAATAAAATTATTTAAATTTCAAAACTTTATCAAGTTATTCCATAATAACTTTTATTTTCAAAACTCCTTTTCAAAAGCTTTTCATATTTATTCCAATTCCATTTCCAAAACTATTTTGGATTCAAAATTCAATCTTAAAATTATTTCAAAAATCTGTGACTTAACTAATTTCCTCGTGCAATCCATATTTGTGTGTGTAAGGTGTAGTCCAGGGTTTTACACAATAGTGCAACATCTTCAATCATCACAGATTCAATTATATCAATATCGATAAGAGGTATAATCTATAACGCTTATCTTCATCCACAGATTCACAGATAATATAATTTATCACCGTTAAATAAATAAATTATGCACAGCTCAATTCGTAGAACAAAATATCAAAAATCAATTAGAATAAACAATTCAAGGCATCTCATACCATACAAACATTCATAAGTAATCCAAACATTCAATAATCATTTATAGGCAGGATTAAGTAATTGTTTAATCCTTAGTTAATTCAATTAAATTAATTACTTATGAATTTATTACCCAATCCTGATTATAACTTGACTTTAAATAGATTAATAAATTGCCAATCCTGGTTAATTAACCTTAATTAATTACAAACCATTTCAATTAATTAACCTTTAATCATTTATTAATTAATCTTTAATAATAAATTAATTAACCCTTAATTATTAATTATTCAACCTTAATTAATAAATCAATTAACACTTAATCATTAAATAATTAATCTTTAATAATTTAATTATTCTTTAATTAATTACTTTCAATTCAATAAATTAATCATCTTCTAATTAATTACCTTAATTAATTATCTGTTAATTAATAATTAGTTTATCCTTAATTATAAATTAATTAATCCTTAATTATAAATTAATTAATCCTTAATTAATTAAATTAATTAACTAACTCTTAATTAATTTCCATTAAATTAATTATTCTTAATTACTTTGCAAAAAGTGATTATCCTTAATCACTTTCATTAATTAATTAACCTTTATTTAATCATCCTTAAATTAATCGCTTAATTAATTTATCACATTAATAAATTGTCCTTTAAGTAATTACGTAATTAATCCTTTAATTAATTACATTGAGTAATTTTACCTTCAATGAATTACATTGATTAACTCTTAATTAATCACAATATGACCTTTATTAATTAAAGATAATCCATTGATCTTCATTAAATACTTAATCACCATATAGATCTTATTAAATTAAAACTTGAAATTAATTTATACAAAAACCATTTGAGAATTCTTTTGATTAACTAAGGTTTAATACACAATCCTTAATCACTTCTTAATTACCTCATAATCAAATTTAAACCTTTAAAGATTGTTTTAAAACTTGTTTAAAATTCGAAACTTAATTTATTTTCTTTTGAAAACTTATTTAGTTAAATCTGCTTTAAAACTTTGTTTAAATAAAACATACTTTTTAACTTAAAAAAACTGTTTATTTTAAAACCTCAAACATATTTTCTACCTTTTTAAATTTGAAATCTAGTAACAGATTAAACAAACTGAGCCCTTTCTTATTTCACCCGAGCCAATCTTCGAGTTCACACTTCCCCTTCCTTGTTTCGAGTTATTTCGTGAATCCCTTCGAGTTCGTTCCCGATAAAGCTTCATCTTCCCTAACCTTAAATCCATGCAGACACGCAATATCACGCGTGCACATGCACCGGAGTTCTGATGAATTCTAATCGACCTCGCCGCCTTTCCAAAGTCGATGACGAACCACCCCATGCTTCTGGCCACCCAGATTCTCAAGTCAATGACAAAATCGATTTCTAAGCAAATTCACGCGACCCAAAGCAACTGGATTACCAACATCCCCTTGAAATTCCACCTCTGTCATCAGAAAAACATGCGATTGCTCCCTGAGCTTCCCTAGAAATCAATACTTCTTTTCCCATGCGCACGATTGCTTCCGATCCACCGTGATCGACGGAATTGTCGCGTATCCCTCTTCGAACCAAACAAGGTTGAAAACCCTAAATCCACATCGTTCCATTGCCTTAATCATTTATAAATCCAATTTGTATTCTTCCATTGATCCTTGATGCTCGAACCAACTTCTGACCCAAGCACAACGAACTTCATCTCGTCTTTCAATGGAATTTGAAAAAAGTGTCATTTCCGTTCAACTCGTAATTTCTTAAAATTTAACAACCCAAAAATTTCGATTTTATTATCTAAATTCATCATTCTATAATACAATTCAGTTTATGAATTCCAAATTCGAGATTAAAATGATTTATTTTTATCATTTCCAAGAAGTTCACTATAACAAATTATTTCAGAAGTAAATCCTTAATTAACATTTTAAAATTAGTATTAATTTGTTAGAATCAACTTTTATTCAAAGATTATCACCTAAACAAATTGAGGAAGAAGTATTTAAATTTCTTTATGGGTTTAGTCTGTTAAATGTTAAACAGAGGAAGAAGAAAGTGTATATACCCATGTAACGGACATGCATCCATACATTTATATATCCAAACAAAAATGCATATCTACAACCATACAAAGCATTTCCAGATCATTTCACTCATCACCATTGGCATTTCAAAATAAAGAAGGTGAAGTTTGCTCACCTGAGAGATGAAGACAGAGGACAGGAACTGGAAATTAGTTTTGTACTTGAAACTGAAAATTTTGAATTTTGATCTTGATAGTTGCTTGATGCATACAAAACTGCTCATAGTGCTTGAACAAAGAAGCCAAAACTAGAATTGTTTCCAGAATTTTAAACCGGAAAATGATTTTGTTTTGCTCCTGATCCTTGCTTGAATCTTTGCTTGTCTGATCTGCTACTTAATGTTTGAGTTGAATCTAGGCTTGATTGCTTCAGGTTGAAATTGTAAAAGTGTGATTTGTTTTCTGATTTTGAACTGCTTCAGGTTGAAATGCAAGAGATTGTTTGTAAAAATTGTTTGCCTTGTTTTGTTTTTTTTTCTTCTTCTCTGGTTGAAGTTTTGATCTTGAAGAATTTGAACTGAAACTTTTATCTTATTCCCAAGTTTCAGATTTTTAAATTAAGGAAAGAAATTTGAGAAAATGAAGATGAAAGAGATATATACTAGTTTGGTTATTTTCCTTATGTGTGTTATTTTGTTTTAATTAATTTTTATAAACCATTTTGCCACTTGTTTTTATTATGTTACACTTATCAATTAAATTTTAAAAAAAATCTTTACGCTTGTTATTTACTTGAGAAATCCTTTTACAATTGTCTAAAACCACAAAATTTATGTTTAAGTCCTTCTTTAAATAATCTTATAAAATTTTATTTTTATCCTTGTTAAACTTTTATTTATTTATCTACCTATGTTTATATTTTAAATTTATAATATACAAACTATTTTCATTCATTTTAAGTGAAAATATAACTTAAATCTTGAATTAAATCTCACTTATACATTTCTTATTTAAATTTTAAAAATTATAGTTTTAAATGAATTAATGTTTATATTTGTACTTATATAAAGAAAAATGATTTGAAAATCAATTATACACAAATAAATAATCTTATATACATATATACTTTAATTTTTCAAAATACAAATTTAACAAATCCAATTTTTTATTTATAAGATATTGTCCTTGAATTTTAAATTAAAATTCTATTTACAATATATATTTTATTTTTAGAACTCCTAGAGTAAAAAATCTTTTTTTACAAACTTTATTTTTATTCTTCAATTTCCAATCCAAATTATCTTTCACAATCTACAATATATATATTTATTCCCAAATATTCAAATTACTTCTCAATTAAATTTATAATCTAATCCCAAAAATTAAATTAATTATCAAATTAATTCCGGCTAAAATCCGGGAATGTTACAGATTCCCCCTTAAGAAAATTTCGTCCTCGAAATTTGCTAGGGAGATAATAAAGAACAGATGGACACACAAAGAAATGGTTCTCCAGATCAAATTGAATATCTATTCTGCATTTGGCTTACCGAATCAGAATATCATCGATAACTATGAGAACAAACTCATATGATATTTCACAAAATATACTCGGGTCATCCGATCTACGAAATAAGTAGGGCACTGGTTAGTCCGAAGGGATAACTAACCGTTCGTAGGATATATCTAGACCCAAACAATAGATAAATGGATTCTAAACTCAGGTTGTGGTATCTCAAAGTGTACACTCGCATGTCCCTCTTCGGACTTGGATTCACACAAGAAATTACAATAGAATTAAAAATTTGGTTTTAATTGAAATCGTTTTATCGATATAATTTAACTTCATACTTAATTTACCAATTTATTCCAATTTAAAATTCCAAATTCATTAAAGTTAAAATGAAAAGCTGATAACGAACTGATGAAGAGAATACGAAATAGGAGTTATCTACAACAATTCGCAATGCCTTGTAGCCGCCACGAAGCAATCAAAGAATTGAAACTGGATCAAAGGAGATTGATAGATAAAAGACAATTTCCTTGTTGTTGCAGGGTATCGACAATTTGTAGTGGTAATCCCATGTCCCCTACCTCGTCCTCTTCTTGCACTCATACTTACTATCAGTGGATAGTAAGAGAATTTACTGAGGCACACGAACGGATATCTTAGGGATATGCTCATTCTAGGGTATTCTTCACCCTATCTTTAATGAATTACCTAATGTGCTATACTCCTGGGCTAAATTTTCAACCTTCAGCTCTGATACCAAAATGTAACGACCCTGATTCGACCTTCGAAAATCAGCATTGAATACATCGCTTATTTTTAAATTCCGCGGATCCAAACGTCGAATCTGGTTCGCCGGAGCTTATAACACATTATGTACAACAACATAGTGGAAGAAATAAATAATATTATTGATACGACAATGAATACAGTATCTGATACAAAATGATACAACAATATCAGAGACAATAATAACAGCGGAAAGTATAATAATGGAAGAGATAACTCAAATATGATCTTCGATAAAGAGTGAATCCAATATCTGCAACTCCAAACCAAAAGCTCATCCCAAAAGCTACGAGGACTCCAATCCAATAAGCTCGAACCACCACCACGATGATTTAAGCAAGGTCATCCCGCATTGTTGAAGAGAAACAAATGTTATCGCCAAAATCCAAAGGCTGGATGCTATCGAATCAACACCTACTATTCGATTATCTGAAACCCCCAACTCTAGACTGCCCGTGTGGAAAATTGTAAGCAACAGAGTTTAGGAAGGGAACAATAAACTCTAGGTCAGTCATGGGACTGGTATGAGCAAACAAAAACAATTTTATCTTTAAAACAAACAACCAAAGAATTTAAAGTTGAAATCCACAATGCTTTTTGGAAGATGAAACTACCATAAGGCCTCCCGCCGCACACACGATGCAAACGTAAAATTGGAGGAGATTTCTCTTATGATAGTCAAAAATTCTTGATATGCGGAAACCATTTGATATTATTATTAATGCGTAGTGCATAAAACCTTTCGAAAGTATAATATTAATCTTAGCCAGCATACAACGATTATTGTACGCCTACTATAGCTACCATGTTCAATAGCAGGTTACCGCCACATTCCATGGCGGGTTATACAACTAAAACCATATAGGGCGCGTATTGTTTCTTTGGATTTTCCAACAAATGGTCAGACTAAGGAACATCCTATTGTCATATGGGAACGCCTACGGAGGGACGTCCCGAGAACCTACCCGGCTCTCTGCCAACACAAGGCCGGTTTAATCCCTTCCCGGGAGTAACACCTAACATATGCTTTCCCTGGTCGTTTGAGACCTTTATTCGAGGATCCTCAACCACAAAGCAACATCACACATTAATAAATTTACAGTGTCCACATGAGTTAAGTATCTGGGCACCATACCATGATACCCCCCTTTTCCAAAAGGAAAGGACATACCCTAGGGGTGCGACCCCTGCAACCTTGCTGCATCTTTCCTGTTTCGACCATTTTCGGGATGTGAGGTCCTGATGCAGTCTCGTCCACAAAGCTACGCTTTTTCACAAAGCCATGCTTCGATCAACAAATGATCGGCAGCACTTCGTATGCCACGTTACCAAATTGGAAATGTATCATTAGTAACCATCAACTACATAACCTCTGGGCTCGTACATCTCAGAGAAAGGTGTTAAGCTAAGAGAATAAATCTCCACCACCAAACAGAAATGTATTTGATAGAAACCAGCTTTACATCTCAAAGTGTAACGTCAGACACACATCCATACAAGTCTGTTCTGGGTTTGAACAGAACCGAAGGCACTTCCAAAGAAGCCCTTGCAATCCGGTATTCACAATCCCGATCGGGCTCCCCATCACATATGGAGATCTCTACACCAGCGCGACTCAGTGCAGAGACATTCGACGGGTTATCCTTTCATTCTCGAAAATACCTGATCTTCACAACCGGTCTTCAAATGTTATCCATATTGTCGTGTCATTATTCGGAATGGGTTATATGACACAAAGTCCTCTCCAGGCTAAACTTAATAATGAGCGCAAAATTTAAAAACATATGGATGTTGGGATCTCAGTTAAGTCACAACTCATTATCCAAAACAAATGGTTTAAACAAATTACCATTTTAAATCTTTTTAAACAAAAAGATTCACTTCACAAAGTTCACCCATCTTTCACAAAGATTATTTCATATCCTTTCAAAACACTTTCCCTTTCAAATTGGATTAACTCACCAATCTTTAAATCAAAGACTCAATTCATAGCTTTCGAAATCATTTCCGATTCAAATCTTTTATATGAAAGATACACCACTTAAAATCCTCTTCAATTTTAAAACAAGGTTCAATCATCGTCACAAAGATTCATTCATAGCTTTCAAAACTATTTCAATTCCATTTCAAACTTGAAATCTTTCAACACAAATTGGAAATCCTTTCCTTATATGAAAGCTCTTATTATTTGAAAACAAATAGTTTTCGTTTCAGAAAATCCGATTTCATTTGTACAAGTCAAAGTCCTTGGGATAAATTCAAATTCCCGAAACAATATCTTTAAAATGGTTAAAAACACATTTATAACTTGTATAACATTTTTAACCATAATTTCCAAACATAGAATTAAATTTCAATCCTGAATTTAAATTCAAATAAAATTATTTAAATTTCAAAACTTTATCAAGTTATTCCATAATAACTTTTATCTTCAAAACTCCTTTTCAAAGGCTTTTCATATTTAATCCAATTCCATTTCCAAAACTATTTTGGATTCAAAATTCAATCTTAAAATTATTTCAAAAATCTGTGACTTAACTAATTTCCTCGTGCAATCCATATTTGTGTGTGTAAGGTATAGTCCAGGGTTTTACATAATAGTGCAACATCATCAATCATCACAGATTCAATTATATCAATATCGATAAGCGGTATAATCTATAACGCTTATCTTCATCAACAGATTCACAGATAATATAATTTATCACCGTTAGATAAATAAATTATACACAGCTCAATTCGTAGAACAAAATATCACAAATCAATTAGAATAAACAATTCAAGGCATCTCATACCATACAAACATTCATAAGTAATCCAAACATTCAATAATCATTTATAGGCAGGATTAAGTAATTGTTTAATCCTTAGTTAATTCAATTAAATTTTCAATTAAATTAATTACTTAGGAATTTATTACTCAATCCTGATTATAACTTGACTTTAAATAGATTAATAAATTACCAATCCTGGTTAATTAACCTTAATTAATTACAAACCATTTCAATTAATTAACCTTTAATCATTTATTAATTAACCAATAGTAATAAATTAATTAACCCTTAATTATTAATTATTCAACCTTAATTAATAAATCAATTAATCCTTAATCATTAAATAATTAACCTTTAATAATTTAATTATTCTTTAATTAATTATTTTTAATTCAATAAATTAATCATCTTCTAATTAATTACCTTAATTAATTATCCTTTAATTACTAATTAGTTTATCCTTAATTATAAATTAATTAATCCTTAATTAATTAAATTAATTAATTAACTCTTAATTAATTACCATTAAATTAATTATTCTTAATTAGTTTGCAAAATGTGATTATCCTTAATCACTTTCATTAATTAATTAACCTTTATTCAATCATCCTCAAATTAATCGCTTAATTAATTAATTACATTAATAAATTATCCTTTAAGTAATTACGTAATTAATCCTTTAATTAATTACATTGAGTAATTTTACCTTCAATGAATTACATTGATTAATTAACCCTTAATTAATCACAATAAGACCTTTATTAATTAAAGATAATCAATTGATCTTAATTAACTACTTAATCACCATATAGATCTTATTAAATTAAAACTTGAAATTAATTTATACAAAAACCATTTGAGAATTCTTTTGATTAACTATGGTTTAATACACAATCCTTAATCACTTCTTAATTACCTCATAATCAAATTTAAACCTTTAAAGCTTGTTTTAAAACTTGTTTAAAATTCGAAACTTAATTTATTTACTTTTGAAAACTTATTTAGTTTAAATCTGCTTTAAAACTTTGTTTAAATAAAAACATACTTTTTAACTTAAAAAAACTGTTTATTTTAAAACCTCAAACATATTTTTTACCTTTTTAAATTTGAAATCTAGTAACAGATTAAACAAAATGAGCCCTTTCTTATTTCACCCGAGCCTATCTTCGAGTTCACACTTCCCCTTCTTTGTTTCGAGTTATTTCGTGAATCCCTTCGAGTTCGTCCCCGATAAAGCTTCATCTTCCCCAACCTTAAATCCACGCAGACACGCAGTATCACGCGTGCACATGCACCGGAGTTCTGATGAATTCCAATCGACCTCGCCGCCTTTCCAAAGTCGATGACGAACCACCCCATGTTTCTGACCACCTAGATTCTCAAGTCAGTGACAAAATCGATTTCTGAGCAAATCGACGCGACCCGAAGCAACTGGATTACCAACATCCCCTTGAAATTCCACCTCTGTCATCAGAAAAACACGCAATTGCTCCCTGAGCTTCCCAAGAAATCAATACTTCTTTTCCCATGGGCACGATTGCTTCCGATCCTCCGTGATCGACGGAATTGTCGCGTATCCCTCTTCGAACCAGACAAGGTTGAAAACCCTAAATCCACATCGTTCCATTTCCTTGATCATTTATAAATCCAATTTGTATTCTTCCGTTGATCCTTGATGCTCGAACCAACATCTGACCCAAATACGACGAACTTCATCTCGTCGTTCAATGGAATTTGACAAAAGTGTCATTTCCGTTCAACTCGTAATTTCTTAAAATTTAACAACCCAAAAATCTCCATTTTATTATCTAAATTCATCATTCTATAATACAATTCAGTTTATGAATTCCAAATTCGAGATTAAAATGATTTATTTTTATCATTTCCAAGAAGTTCACTATAACAAATTATTTCAGAAGTAAATCCTTAATTAACATTTTAAAATTAGTATTAAGTTGTTAGAATCAACTTTTATTCAAAGATTATCACCTAAAACAAATTGAGGAAGAAGTGTTTAAATTTCTTTATGGGTTTAGTCTGTTAAAATGTTAAACAGAGGAAGAAGAAAGTGTATATAACCATGTAACAGACATGCATCCATACATTTATATATCCAAACAAAAAACATATCTACAACCATACAAAGCATTTCCAGATCATTTAACTCATTACCATTGGCATTTCAAAACAATGAAGGTGAAGTTTGCTCACTTGGGAGATGAAGACAGAGGACATGAACTGGAAATTAGTTTTGTACCTGAAACTGAAAATTTTGAATTTTGATATTGATAGTTGCTTGATGCTTACAGAACTGCTCATAGTGCTTGAACAAAGAAGCCAAAACTAGAATTGTTTCCAGAATTTTAAAATGGAAATTGATTTTGTTTTGCTCCTGATCCTTGCTTGAATCTTTGCTTGTCTGATCTGCTACTTAATGTTTGAGTTGAATCTAGGCTTGATTGCTTCAGGTTGAAATTGTAAAAGTGTGATTTGTTTGCTGATTTTGAACTGCTTCAGGTTGAAATGCAAGAGATTGTTTATAAAAATTATTTGCCTTGTTTTATTTTTTTTCTTCTTCTCTGGTTGAAGTTTTGATCTTGAAGAATTTGAACTGAAACTTTTATCTTATTCCCAGGTTTCAGATTTTTAAATGAAGGAAAGAAATTTGAGAAAATGAAGATGAAAGAGATATACACTAGTTTGGTTATGTTCCTTATGTATGTTATTTTGTTTTAATTAATTTTTATAAGCCATTTTGCCACTTGTTTTTATTAAGTTACACTTATCAATTAAATTTAAAAAAAAAATCTTTACACTTGTTATTTACTTGAGAAATCCTTTTACAATTGTCTAAAACCACAAAATTTATGTTTAAGTCCTTCTTTAAATAATTTTATAAAATTTTATTTTTATCCTTGTTAAACTTTTATTTGTTTATCTACATATGTTTATATTTTAAATTTATAATATACAAACTATTTTCATTCATTTTAAGAGAAAATATAATTTAAATCTTGAAATAAATCTCACTTATACATTTCTTATTTAAATTTTAAATTTTATAGTTTTAAATGAATTAATGTTTATATTTGTACTTATATAAAGAAAAATGATTTGAAAATTAGTTGTACACAAATAAATAATCCTATATACATATATACTTTAATTTTTCAAAATACAAATTTAACGAATCCAATTTTTTATTTAAAAGATAATATAATTGAATTTTAAATTAAAATTCTATTTACAATATATATTTTATTTTTAGAACTCCTAGAGTAAAAATTCTTTTTTTACAAACTTTATTTTTATTCTTCAATTTCCAATCCAAATTATCTTTCACAATCTACAATATATATATATTTATTCCCAAATATTCAAATTACTTCTCAATTAAATTTATAATCTAATCCCAAAAATTAAATTAATTATCAAATTAATTCTAGCTAAAATTCTGGAATGTTACAGATTCCCCATTAAGAAAATTTCGTGCCCGAAATTTGCTAGGGAGATAATAAAGAACAGATGGACACACAAAGAAATGGTTCTCCAGATCAAATTGAATATCTATTCTGCATTTGGCTTACCGAATCATAATATCATCGATAACTATGAGAACAAACTCATATGATATTTTACAAAATGTACACGGGTCATCCGATCTACGAAATAAGTAGGGCACTGGTTAGTCCGAAGGGATAACTAACCGTTCGTAGGATATATCTAGACCCAAACAATAGATAAATGGATTCTAAACTCAGGTTGTGGTATCTCAAAGTATACACTCGCATGTCCCTCTTCGGACTTGGATTCACACAAAAAATTACAATAGAATTTAAAATTTGGTTTTAATTGAAATCGTTTTATCGATATAATTTAACTTCATATTTAATTTACCAATTTATTCCAATTTAAAATACCAAATTCATTAAAGTTAAAACGAAAAGCTGATAACGAACCGATGAAGAGAATACGAAATAAGAGTTATCTACAATGATTCGCAATGCCTTGTAGCTGCCATGAAGCAATCAAAGAATTGAAACTGGATCAAAGGAGATTGATAGAGAAAAGACTATTTCCTTGTTGTTGCAGGGTATCGACCATTTGTAGTGGTACTCCCATGTCCCCTACCTCGTCCTCTTCTTGCACTCATACTTACTATTAGTGGATAGTAAGAGAATTTACTGAGGCACACGAACGGATATCTTAGGGATATGCTCATTCTAGGGTATTCTTCACCCTATCTTTAATGAGTTACCTAATGTGTTATACTCCTGGGCTAAAGTTTCAACCTTCAGCTCTGATACCAAAATGTAACGACCCTGATTCGACCTTCGAAAATCAGCATTGAATACGTCACTTGTATTTAAATGCCGTGGATCCAAACGTCGAATCTGGTTCGCCGGAGCTTATAACACATTATGTACAACAACATAGTGGAAGAAATAAATAATATTATTGACACAACAATGAATACAATATCTGATACAAAATGATACAACAATAACAACAGCGGAAAATATAATAACAGAAGAGATAACTCAAATATGATCTTCGATAAAGAGTGAATCCAAAATCTGCAACTCCAAACCAAAAGCTCATCCCAAAAGCTACGAGGACTCCAATCCAATAAGCTCGAACCACCACCACGATGATTTAAGCAAGGTCATCCCGCAATGTTGAAGAGAAACAAATGTTATCGCGAAAATCCAAAGGCTGGATGCTATCGAATCAACACCTACTATTCGATTATCTGAAAACCCCAACTCTAGACTGCCCGTGTGGAAAATTGTGAGCAACAGAGTTTAGGAAGGGAACAATAAACTCTGGGTCAGTCATGGGACTGGTATGAGCAAACAAAAACAATTTTATCTTTAAAATAAACAACAACAAAATTTAAAGTTGAAATCCGCAATGCTTTTTGGAAAATGAAACTACCATAAGACCTCCCGCCGCACACACCATGCAAAGGCAGAATTGGAGGAGATTTCTCTTATGATAGTCAAAAATGCTTGATACGCGAAAACCATTTGATATTATTATTAATGCGCAGTGCAGAAAACCTTTCGAAAGTATAATATTAATTTTAGCCAGCATACAACCATTATTGTGCGCCTACTATAGCGACCATGTTCAATAGCAGGTTGCCGCCACATTCCATGGCGGGTTATACAACTAAAGCCATATAGGGTGCATATTGTTTCTTTGGATTTTCCAACAAATGGTCAGGCTAAGGAACTTCCTATTGTCGTATGGGAACGCCTCTGGAGGGACGTCCCGAGAACCTACACGGCTCTCTGCCAACACAAGGCCGGTTTACTCCCTTCCCGGGAGTAACACCTAAGATATGCCGTCCCCGGTCATTTGAGACCTTTATTCGAGGATCTTTAACCACAAAGCAACATCACATAGTAATAAATTTACAGTGGCCACATGAGTTAAGTATTTGGGCACCGTACCATGATACCACCCTTTTCCAAAAGGAAAGGACATACCCTAGGGGCGCGACCCCTGCAACCTTGCTGCATCTTTCCTGTTTCGACCATTTCCGGGATGTGAGGTCCTGATGCAGTCTCGTCCACAAAGCTATGCTTTTTCACAAAGCCATGCTTCGATCAACAAATGATCAGCAGCACTTCGTATGTCACATTACCAAATTGGGAATGTATCATTAGTAACCATCAACTACATAACCTCTGGGCTCGTACATCTCATTGAAAGGTGTTAAGCTAAGAGAATAAATCTCCACCACCAAACAGAAATGTATTTGATAGAAACCAGCTTTACATCTCAAAGTGTAACGTCAGACACACATCCATACAAGTCTGTTCCGGGTTAGAACAGAACCGAAGGCACTTCCAAAAAAGCCCTTGCAATCCGGTATTCACAATCCCGATCGGACTCCCCATCACATATGGAGATCTCTATACCAGCGCGACTCAGTGCAGAGACATTCGACGGGTTATCCATTCGTTCTCGAAAATACCCGGTCTTCACAACCGGTCTTCAAATGATAACCATATTGTCGTGTCATTATTTGGAATGGGTTATATGACACAAAGTCCTTTCCAGGCTAAAATTAATAATGAGCGCAAAATTTAAAAACATATGGATGTTGGGATCTCAGTTAAGTCACAACTCATTATCCAAAACAAATGGTTTAAACAAATTACAATTTTAAATCTTTTTAAACAAAAAGATTCACTTCACAAAGTTCACCCATCTTTCACAAAGATTATTTCATATCCTTTCAAAACACTTTCCCTTTCAAATTGGATTAACTCACCAATCTTTAAAGCAAAGACTCAATTCATAGCTTTCAAAATCATTTCCAATTCAAATCTTTTATATAAAAGATACACCACTTAAAATCCTCTTCAATTTCAAAACAAGGTTCAATCATCGTCACAAAGATTCATTCATAGCTTTCAAAACTATTTCAATTCCATTTCAAACTTGAAATCTTTCAACACAAATTGGAAATCCTTTCCTTATATGAAAGCTTTTATTATTTGAAAACAAATAGTTTTCGTTTCAAAAAATCCGATTTCATTTGTACAAGTTAAAGTCCTTGGGTTAAATTCAAATGCCCGAAACAATATCTTTAAAATGGTTAAAAACACATTTATAACTTGTATAACATTTTTTAACCATAATTTCTAAACATAGAATTAAATTTCAATCCTGAATTTAAATTCAAATAAAATTATTTAAATTTCAAAACTTTATTAAGTTATTCCATAATAACTTTTATCTTCAAAACTCCTTTTCAAAAGCTTTTCATATTTAATCCAATTCCATTTCCAAAACTATTTTGGATTCAAAATTCAATCTTAAAATTATTTCAAAAATCTGTGACTTAACTAATTTCCTCGTGCAATCCATATTTGTGTGTGTAAGGTGTAGTCCAGGGTTTTACACAATAGTGCAACATCATCAGTCATCACAGATTCAATTATATCAATATCGATAAGCGGTATAATCTATAACGCTTATCTTCATCCACAGATAATACAATTTATCACCGTTAAATAAATAAATTATACACAGCTCAATTCGAAGAACAAAATATCACAAATCAATTAGAACAAACAATTCAAGGCATCTCATACCATACAAACATTCATAAGTAATCCAAACATTCAATAATCATTTATAGGCAGGATTAAGTAATTGTTTAGTCCTTAGTTAATTCAATTAAATTTTCAATTAAATTAATTACTTATGAATTTATTACTCAATCCTGATTATAACTTGACTTTAAATAGATTAATAAATTACTAATCCTGGTTAATTAACCTTAATTAATAACAAACCATTTCAATTAATTAACCTTTAATCATTTATTAATTAACCTTTAATAATAAATTAATTAACCCTTAGTTATTAATTATTCAACCTTAATTAATAAATCAATTAACCCTTAATCATTAAATAATTAACCTTTAATAATTTAATTATTCTTTAATTAATTATTTTTAATTCAATAAATTAATCATCTTCTAATTAATTACCTTAATTAATTATCCTTTAATTACTAATTAGTTTATCCTTAATTATAAATTAATTAATCCTTAATTAATTAAATTAATTAATTAACTCTTAATTAATTACCATTAAATTAATTATTCTTAATTAGTTTGCAAAATGTGATTATCCTTAATCACTTTCATTATTAATTAACCTTTATTTAATCATCCTCAAATTAATAGCTTAATTAATTAATCACATTAATAAATTATCCTTTAAGTAATTACATAATTAATCCTTTAATTAATTACATTGAGTAATTTTACCTTCAATGAATTACATTGATTAATTAACTCTTAATTAATCACAATAAGACCTTTATTAATTAAAGATAATCCATTGATCTTAATTAATTACTTAATCACCATATAGATCTTATTAAATTAAAACTTGAAATTAATTTATACAAAAGCCATTTGAGAATTCTTTTGATTAACTAAGGTTTAATACACAATCCTTAATCACTTCTTAATTACCTCATAATCAAATTTAAACCTTTAAAGCTTGTTTTAAAATTTGTTTAAAATTCGAAACTTAATTTATTTTCTTTTGAAAACTTATTTAGTTTAAATCTGCTTTAAAACTTTGTTTAAATAAAAACATACTTTTTAACTTAAAAAAACTGTTTATTTTAAAACCTCAAACATATTTTCTACCTTTTTAAATTTGAATTCTAGTAACAGATTAAACAAATTGAGCCCTTTCTTATTTCACCCGAGCCTATCTTCGAGTTCACACTTCCCCTTCCTTGTTTCGAGTTATTTCGTGAATCCCTTTGAGTTCGTCCCCGATAAAGCTTCATCTTCCCCAACCTTAAATCCACGCAGACACGCAATATCACGCGTGCACATGCATCGGAGTTCTGATGAATTCCAATCGACCTCGCCGCCTTTCCAAAGTTGATGACGAACCACCCCATGCTTCTGACCACCCAGATTCTCAAGTCAGTGATAAAATCAATTTTTGAGCAAATCGACACGACCCAAACAACTAGATTACCAAAATCACCTTGAAATTCCACCCGCTGTCATTAGAAAAACGCACGATTGCTCCATAAACTTCGCCAGAAACCAATACTTCTTTTCCCATGGGCGTGATTGCTTCCGATCCACGGTGATCGACGGAATTGTCGTGTTTCCCTCTTCGAACCAAACTAGGTTGAAAACCCTAAATCCACATCGTTCCTTTTCCTTGATCATTTATAAATTCAATTTGTATTCTTCCGTTGATCCTTGATGCTCGAACCAACTTCTGTCCCAAGCACGACGAACTTCATCTCATCGTTTAACGGAATTTGATAAAGTGTCATTTCCGTTCAACTCATAATTTCTTAAATTTAGCAACCCAAAAATATCGATTTTACTATCTAAATTTATCATTCTATGATACAATTCAGTTTATGAATTCCAAATTAGAGATTAAAATTATTTATTTTTATCTTTTCCAAGAAGTTCACTATAAAAAAATTATTTGTAACAACCCGCATATTAATCGATTTTATATTTAAATATTTTATTTAAATATTCTATCGTTAGTCGGATTTTAGTCCGAAAAACTACTTTTTGCATACGGTCGAATTAGGACTCGAGACCACTCCCATTGAGTTTAAAATGTCGTTTGCGACCTTTTTGAGTATAAGCTTCGATATGTTTGGAGAAAGTTGATTTTTGCAACTTTTCACTTTGGGTTTGGGTTTGGGCTCAGCCCTATGTTTAACTTATGCTCAAATCTGAGCCACTCTTCTCCATTCACCTTCATTATCTTCTCTTTTCGGTTTTTAAAGTATTAATGGTGGGAGAGATTGGAAATTAAAACTCCAAAACCCTAGTTCCTTTTGCAACTTCAAATTCCTTGCTCCAAACTCAAGAAGAACCCATTGGTAAGCTTCTCTTCTTCTTCTCCAACTTATTCTCTTACCAATTTCAGAAATTCCTAAACCTAATTTTGGGAATATTCTTGTTTTTGAGCTTAGATTCAAGCTCAATTGGGTTGTGTTGAAGAGAGGTTGATTCTCCATTTGCTTTCAAGCTTCTTCTTGTTTGATTTTGTGAAAAGGTGAGATTTTTAATCTCACATCTAAGTCTATGAATTATCTTCGAATGTTAGGTATGAATTCCTAACACTTATTCGTGTGCATTTGCTTTTGGTTTGGATTGAATTGGTGTATATCCCAATTTTTAGTGTTTTGAGTTCAATTCGTTAAAAATCCTAACTTTGATGTTTGAACATGTTTTTGGTGATGCATCGAGGAGCATATAGGGCCGGATAGTCGATTGACATAAACCCTTAGCGCCGTTGCTCGTGCGAATGCAATTTTGGTCAAGATTGAACCTCAATTGTAATAGGCAGGGAAGAGGCTGGAAACAGGTTCGGCCGACCGACCCCCCTGGTCAGGTCGACCGACCTGCTTCCAAGTGCATAAGCACTTTCTGTTTTAAGGTTCGGTCGACCGAGTACAGGGTTCGGTAGACCGACCTGCTGTCCCGAGAGTTTTTCAGAACAGGGTCCGGTCGACCGAGCTCTGTAGCCGGCCGACCGACCTGATGTTTTTTGCCCTACTTCGCCTAGTTGCTTGAATTTCCAACTTAAATCGATTCGTGTTGTTTCCTATTTATTGTTATCAATTAATATGACGTTGATGACTCTTTTTTTAAGGATTTTTGAATATCCATTTTGATGGATTCTTTATCGGTTTCGTTGGATTTTTATTCACATCTTCGTATGTGAATTTTAGTGATTGATTGTTCTTACAATCTTCTTTGTGTTTTGTCACTTTAAAAATATAAAGGTTTTCTATACTAGTAGTAAATATCAAAACTCTTTCCTCAAACGATTTCAATACTATTTTAATACCAAATGCGTTTATAAAACTGTTTTCCAATCTATTAGTATATATAAACCTTTACCTCACTCGTATGAGAAATCTAATTAAACGACTTAGTAAGACGAGTGGTATGAAACGCTTGCGTTTACTTCGTCGGTTAATTCTTGGACTTGTTCGATTGAATCTCTTGTGATAATTTTCTAGTGGAGATCTACAATTTGTTCGTAAATATTTAAGTTAAGCTAGTGGTTATGGGACATGAAGCTAAGCTCATATATTTACTAGCTTATTGTAATTGACACTTCTTGATGATCGATGATGATCGTTTTATGGTTTAGACTAGCAATTGTGTGATGTCTCTTTGTCTGCGAGGGAGACTAAACCCCGTTTTGTGGAGTTTCGACTCAAATTGGTGGGGTAGCAACCCACGGTCTTTGGACCATTCGTGTGTCAGGTCTTCGGACCATTCGTGTGTCAAATTAATGGCTAGCTACCATGAGATAGCTTCTCGTTCGTGTGTTACAGCTGTTGGTGAGTTCTCATACTCCCGTTCGTGTGATAGGCCTTTTCCTCCCTTATCGTGTGTGATTTCTGGGTTTCGTGTGTCGAATTCTGGAATTTTCTTCTTCACCTATTTTTTGTGATTTCTATTGATAGGATTTATCAATTTTTGTGCATAGGTGAATTTGTGTGTCATTGACTCGATTTCTTGAGATGATTTCTAGAATTTATGCTTCACCAATTTGCCATTGATAAGTTTTATCAATATTTGTGTATTGGTGAATTTGTGTGTCATGGACTTTTGTGATTGACATTGATATAATCGTCAATATTTGTGGTTTGATGAACGAAATAAGGAGTATGACATTTCTTTGATTCTTGTGTATTTTGTGATATTGATTAATCTCTTGTTGATTTTCAATTACTTATATATCACATCTTGGCATTGTGATTATTATGCGTTTAGTCATAGCTCTGATTCTATATCGTTTCATCTGATATTTATAGTTAGACTGATCCGTTTATTATTTTCTTATTAAATAATACTCGGGTCAGACCGAGATGTTACAGGTGCTTCTGCTTGACTTCTCCCCTGGGATTCATTTCTCTGACTTTTGGCAAACTACTTAGATTAGTAGTTTATTTTGTTGTATACATTTGTGATATAGACTCCATAATGTATACTTATTCTTTTATGTAGTTCGTGAAACTATTCTTTTGTGTTATTGTGGATCTTTTTAGACCGCTACTCTGATGTACACTTTTATGTGTAATATTCATATCTTATTCCGCCTTTGTGATATGAATTGTCTGTGACTGATTTATGTTATGTTTATTTCTATATTTGTTTCCGAAGGATTTATATAGCCACCGTGTAGTAGCTTTGAGTTTGTGTCGGTATGTCGGATTTCCTCTTGATATAGAATGCATGTTATATTATCTGACATATCGGTGCTCGCGCAAAGAAATTACACGGATGGTCGCTCCTCAACAGCCTTATTCTCCGTGCTAGTTTACAGCATTACGCCGTAGTGTTCTTGGCTAGCGTGGGTATAGAGGTGGGGCGTCACAGCTTGGTATCAGAGCCAAACTTCGGAACAATATGGAATACTATAACAAGGATCATCGTCCTAAGTCCATCTTAGGAGTCGTGCTTTAGGATTTTATTCGGGTCTACGTACCGTTCTATCCTATTTTCTTTTATGATTCCTTGTTTTATCTTTCAAGATTGCTTGATATTCAATTTGGTGAATAACCTTTTTCTTCTTCTTCTTCTTTCTAAAGGGAGAAAAATGTCTAGACCACGCCGCCCCAGAGCAGTGCCATCTAGCACTCCACCCCAGGACGGAGTTTTTATGACTGCTCAACAGCTTCTTGATTTAGTGACAAATGCTCAAGCAGCTGGAGCTAACCCGGAACCTACTACCCAAAGTCGGGTTTTGCACGCTTGTGCAGCGATTACACTAATTTGGGTAGGGAACCATTCAAAGGTTTTGAAACTGTTATTGAAGTACAAGCTTGGCTAAGGTCATGCGATCGAATCTTTTCTCGCATGAATCTTATTGACCTTCACGGAGTTCAGGTGGCCTCTAGTATGCTCCGAGAAAGAGCATTGGACTGGTACGAGCTTCTTATTTCTGAGATTAATGAAGTGGATCTCACCTGGGAGCAATTCCGGGAACGCTTCGAGTTGAAATTTGTACCAGAAGCATAGAAAGTGACATTGGCTCGACGATTTATAGACCTTGTTCAAGGTGAGTCCTCCGTGACTGATTACGTCGCCTCCTTCAAGTCGCTTTCTAAATACGGGGTTGAATACATCAACACCCCTTTAAAGAAGAACCAGAGGTTCATCTATGGCTTAAACAAAAGTCTCAAGAAGCCATTACTTCTAAAATTAGAAGTTTCTTTCGACCAACTCGTTGATATCGCTCTTCGTCTTGAAGAGGCGGATAGGGAGAATGTTGTTGAAGTGGTGGGTTCCAAACCAGACTTCAACAATAAGAAGAGGCCAAGCAAATTCAAAGGTCCTTATCCCAATAAGAAAGGGAGGCAAGCAAGTCCTGCTGCAAAGACCTTTTCCTCTACTGAAGGGAAATGCTATAACTGTGGATCCAGAGACCATTTTGCGAACCAGTGTTCAAAGCCTCGTACTTGTCGCTATTGTAAAAGCCCGAATCATTTTATGCATGTGTGTCCCAAACTTCAAACTAGGAAGGAGGGAAAGCTTAATGTTGCTCAAGCCCCTGGCAACACATCTCGTGGCCAAGGTATTTCTCATTCTATTCTGGATGGAATTATTTTATTTCGTGATCCTCCTATTCGAGTTCTTTTTGATACGGGTGCGTCCCATTCTTTTGTATCAAAAGAACTTGTTGATACTTTTTCCTTGGATGTTTCGTGTTTAATGACTTCTTTGAGAATTGCGAATCCGGTTGGTGGATCCGCAACAATCAGCTTATTGTGTAAAGATGTCGAGATTATTTTGTGTGATTTTTCTTTTCGAGCCGATTTGCATGTCATGCGTTATTTAGGCTTTGGAATGATTTTGGGAATGGATTGGCTTAACCGTTATGAAGCTCATATCCTATGTCCTGAGCGGACTATTCATCTTCGACATCCTCAATATGTTAATCAGGTTTTTGTTATTCTTAAAGATTCAGATTCTGCTTTGGTTGCATCTTTACATTCTTTAAACCCTCGTGATGACGATGATGATGATGAGGGTGATATTATTTCTCTTATTCACGTCGTTTGTGAATTTTCCGACATATTCGAGCTCGTTTTAGGGATACCACCTAAGCGAGCAATTGAGTTCAGAATTAATCTTATTCCTGGAGCTCAACCTATCACTCGTCCTCCTTATCGTATGTCAAATAAAGAAAACAAGGAGATGCGTAAACAATTATCCGAATTGGAGACGAAGAAATTTATTCGCTCTAGTTCCTCGCCTTAGGGAGCTTCGACTATTTTTGTGAAGAAATCCGATGGTACACTTAGGCTTTGCGTTGACTACCGCAAGCTTAATGATCTTACCATCAAAAATAAATATCCTTTACCTCGGATTGATGATCTATTCGATCAGCCTAGTGGTGCTAAGGTCTTTTCACAATTAGACTTAGCTACTGGATTTCATCAGCTTCGTATTGCAGAGGATAGTATTCCTTTGACATCGTTCCGTACTCGGTATGGATCTTATGAATGGCTTGTTATGCCATTTGGTTTGACGAATGCTCCGGCGTATTTCGTTGACCTTATGAATCGGGTTTTCAAAGACTTCCTCGATCGATTTGTTCTCATCTTTATCGATGATATTCTTGTGTATTCTAAAACCGAGGAGGAGCATGAAAAACATCTTCGAATTGTGTTGGAAACTCTTAGGAGTAATCAATTAAGGGCAAAATTTTCTAAATGCCACTTTTGGCAATCTCGTGTGAAGTTTCTCGGTCATATTATTTCCGAATCCGGAATTTCCGTGGATCCTTCAAAGATTGAAGCGATTCAAGATTGGAAGAGACCGGAGAGTGTGACAGAGATTCGTAGTTTTCTCGGATTGGCGGGCTATTACCGTCGTTTTATCAAAGACTTTTCTAAGATTGTCGTGCCTCTCACTAGCTTGACCAAGAAAGGCATTAAATACATTTGGTCGGACAAATGTGAAACTTCTTTTCAGAAATTAAAAGAACTCCTTTCTGATGCTCCTATTCTTGTTATTCCCGAGGGTAATCAAGATTTCGTTGTTTATACCGATGCTAGTCGCGTTGGTTTGGGTGTCGTTCTTATGCAAAGAGAACGTGTTATTGCTTATGCTTCTAGGCAATTAAAGCCTGCTGAGACTAGATATGCCACTCATGATTTAGAGCTCGCGGCTATTGTTTTTGCTCTTCGGATTTGGCGTCATTATCTTTTAGGAGAGAAATTTGTTCTTTATAACGATCATAAGTCCTTGAAGTATTTATTCTCTCAAAAGGAACTTAATTTACGTCAACAGCGTTGGCTCGAGTTCCTTGCGCCTTATGATCTTGATATTCTTTATACACCCGGTAAGGGTAATCGTGTCGCCGATGCTCTTAGCCGTAAACAACAAGCTGTTGTTTCTATGATGATATCCGAATGGAACGATCTCGATATCTTATCCACTTGTGAGATTCGAGACCGCGTATCCGATTTATGCTCATCATTTGTTTTATGTAGCCTTGAGGCTCATCCTTCTCTTTTAGACCGCATTCTTGAAGATCAAAGGCTAGATCCCGAAATGGCTCTTCTTGGCCAAAATATTAGGGATAAAATTGATATTGAAGGTTTGAAAGACTTTGATATCGATTCTCGTGGCGACATTCGGTGATTTGGTAGAATTATCGTACCAAATATTAGTGATCTTCGTAAAGATATTTTAGAAGATTCTCATCGTTCTAAATTTACCATTCATCCCGGAAGTAGTAAAATGTACGCGGATATGAAGCGACTATATTATTGGGAGGGAATGAAATTCGATATTGCTAACTTTGTTAAGTGTTGCATGACTTGCCAACTCGTTAAGGCCGAACATCAAAGGCCCGGTGGGCTATTGCAACCTTTAGAAATTCCAATTTGGAAGTGGGACCAAATTTCCATGGATTTTATAGATGGCCTCTCCGTTCTCGTTCGGGTCATGATAGCTTATGGGTGATTGTTGATAGACTTACTAAATCTGCCCATTTTATTCCCGTTCGGTCTAACCGAACCGTTCCTCTTTTGGCCAAACTCTTTATCAAAGAGATTGTTAAATTACACGGAGTTCCTACTTCTATAGTTAGTGATCATGATCCATTGTTTGCCGGTGGATTTTGGAAGAGTCTTCAAAAAGCTTTGGGAACGAAGCTTAATTTTAGCACCGCTTATCACCCCCAGTCCGATGGACAAACGGAGCGTGTGAATCAAACTCTTGAAGATCTTCTTCGTGCATGTGTTCTTGATTTTGGTGGAAGTTGGGAAGATCATATTTCTCTTGTCGAATTTTCCTATAATAATAGCTTTCAATCTAGTATTGGTATGGAACCTTTTGAGGCACTCTATGGTAGGCCATGCCGATCTCCTTCTTGTTGGCTTGAGGCCGGTGAGAAGCTGGTTTTAGGTCCAGATTTTATTCGGGATTGCACAGAGAAAATTGACCTTATTCGACATAGAATGAAAGAAGCCCAGAGTAGACAAAAATCCTATGCCGATAACCGAAGAAGGAAATTAGAATTTTCTGTTGGAGATCTTGTTTTTATTCGTGTTTCACCAATGAAGGGTGTTGTACGTTTCAGTCGATCGGGAAAGTTAGCGCCTCGATATATTGGACCATTTCCTATCGCTGAACGTATTGGTTCCATGGCTTATCGCCTTTTATTACCGGCTCAATTTTCTGCTATTCATGACGTGTTTCACGTTTCTCAATTCCGGAAATGTCTTCGAGATTCCGATTCTATTCTTGAGCCCGGTGTTGTGGAAGAGATTGAAGTTTCGCCTAATTTAACTTATGAGCAACATCCTATTCGTATCATTGCTTCGGAGGTCAAACGACTTCGAAATAAAGATGTTCCGCTTGTTAAAGTTCAATGGTCTTCAAATCCTAAGGATTGTTCTTGGGAATCTAGAGAGTTCATCGAGCGATCACATCCGGACTTGTTTTCTCGTGCTCTTTGAGGTGAACTTCTTATTTCAAGTTTCTTTTGTGTTGAATATGCTTTTATGGTTGTTACTTTATGTTCTCTTCTTAAAATATTGCGAGGACGCAATTTCTTTAAGGAGGGGAGTCTGTAACAACCCACATATTAATCGGCTTTATATTTAAATATTTTATTTAAATATTCTATCGTTAGTCGGATTTTAATCCAAAAAGCTACTTTTTGCATACGGTCGAATTAGGACTCGGGACCACTCCCATTGAGTTTAAAATGCCGTTTGCGACCTTTTTGAGTATAAGCTTCGATATGTTTGGAGAAAGTTGATTTTTGCTACTTTTCACTTTGGGTTTGGGTTTGGGCTCAGCCCTATGTTTAACTTATGCTCAAATCTGAGCCACTCTTTCCCATTCACCTTCATTCTCTTCTCTTTTCAGTTTTTAAAGTATTAATGGTGGGAGAGATTGGAAATTAAAACTCCAAAACCCTAGTTCCTTTTGCAACTTCAAATTCCTTGCTCCAAACTCAAGAAGAACCCATTGGTAAGATTCTCTTCTTCTTCTCCAACTTATTCTCTTACCAATTTCAGAAATTCCTAAACCTAATTTTGGGAATGTTCTTGTTTTTGAGCTTAGATTCAAGCTCAATTGGGTTGTGTTGAAGAGAGGTTGATTCTCCATTTGCTTTCAAGCTTCTTCTTGTTTGATTTTGTGAAAAGGTGAGATTTTTAATCTCACATCTGAGTCTATGAATTATCTTCGAATGTTAGGTATGAATTCCTAACACTTATTCGTGTGTTGCTTTTGGTTTGGATTGAATTAGTGTATATCCCAATTTTTAGTGTTTTGAGTTCAATTCGTTAAAAATCCTAGCTTTGATGTTTGAACATGTTTTTGGTGATGCATCGAGGAGCATATAGGGCCGGGTAGTCGATTGACATAAACCCTTAGCGCCGTTGCTCGTGCGAATGCAATTTTGGTCAAGATTGAACCTCAATTGTAATAGGCAGGGAAGAGGCTGGAAACAGGTTCAGCCGATCGACCCCCCTGGTCCGGTCGACCGACCTGCTTCCAAGTGCATAAGCACTTTCTGTTTTAAGGTTCGGTCGACCGAGTACAGGGTTCGGTCGACCGACCTGCTGCCCCGAGAGTTTTTCAGAACAGGGTCCGGTCGACCGAGCTCTGTAGCCGGCCGACCGACCTGATGTTTTTTGGCCTACTTCGCCTAGTTGCTTGAATTTCCAACTTAAATCGATTCGTGTTGTTTCCTATTTATTGTTATCAATTAATATGACGTTGATGACTCTTTTTTTTAGGGATTTTTGAATATCCATTTTGATGGATTCTTTATCGGTTTCGTTGGATTTTTATTCACATCTTCGTATGTGAATTTTAGTGATTGATTGTTCTTACAATCTTCTTTGTGTTTTGTCACTTTAAAAATATAAAGGTTTTCTATACTAGTAGTAAATATCAAAACTCTTTCCTCAAACGATTTCAATACTATTTTAATACCAAATGCGTTTATAAAACTGTTTTCCAATCTATTAGTATATATAAACCTTTACTCACTCGTATGAGAAATCTAATTAAACGACTTAGTAAGACGAGTGGTATGAAACGCTTGCGTTTACTTCGTCGGTTAATTCTTGGACTTATTCGATTGAATCTCTTGTGACAATTTTCTAGTGGAGATCTACAATTTGTTCGTAAATATTTAAGTTAAGCTAGTGGTTATGGGACATGAAGCTAAGCTCATATATTTACTAGCTTATTGTAATTGACACTTCTTGATGATCGATGATGATCATTTTATGGTTTAGACTAGCAATTGTGCGATGTCTCTTTGTCTGCGAGGGAGACTAAACCCCGTTTTGTGGAGTTTCGACTCAAATTGGTGGGGTCGCAACCCACGGTCTTCGTACCATTCGTGTGTCAGGTCTTCGGACCATTCGTGTGTCAAATTAATGGCTAGCTACCATGAGATAGCTTCTCGTTCGTGTGTTACAGCTGTTGGTGAGTTCTCATACTCTCGTTCGTGTGATAGGCCTTTCCCCCCTTATCGTGTGTGATTTCTGGGTTTCGTGTGTCGAATTCTGGAATTTTCTTCTTCACCTATTTTTTGTGATTTCTATTGATAGGATTTATCAATCTTTGTGCATAGGTGAATTTGTGTGTCATTGACTGGATTTCTTGAGATGATTTCTAGAATTTATGCTTCACCAATTTTCGTGATTTCCATTGATAAGTTTTATCAATATTTGTGTATTGGTGAATTTGTGTGTCATGGACTTTTGTGATTGACATTGATATAATCGTCAATATTTGTGGTTTGATGAACGAAATAAGGAGTATGACATTTCTTTGATTCTTGTGTATTTTGTGATATTGATTAATCTCTTGTTGATTTTCAATTACTTATATATCACATCTTGGCATTGTGATTATTATGCGTTTAGTCATAGCTCTGATTCTATATCGTTTCATCTGATATTTATAGTTAGACTGATCCGTTTATTATTTTCTTATTAAATAATACTCGGGTCAGACCGAGATGTTACAGGTGCTTCTGCTTGACTTCTCCCCTGGGATTCATTTCTCTGACTTTTGGCAAACTACTTAGATTAGTAGTTTATTTTGTTGTATACATTTGTGATATAGACTCCATAATGTATACTTATTCTTTTGTGTAGTTCATGAAACTATTCTTTTGTGTTATTGTGGATCTTTTTAGACCGCTACTCTGATGTACACTTTTATGTGTAATATTCATATCTTATTCCGCCTTTGTGATATGAATTGTCTGTGACTGATTTATGTTATGTTTATTTCTATATTTGTTTCCGAAGGATTTATATAGCCGCCGTGTAGTAGCTTTGAGTTTGTGTCGGTATGTCGGATTTCCTCTTGGTATAGAATGCATGTTATATTATCTGACATATCGGTGCTCGCGCAAAGAAATTACATGGATGGTCGCTTCTCAACAGCCTTATTCTTCGTGCTAGTTGACAGCATTACACCGTAGTGTTCTTGGCTAGCGTGGGTATAGAGGTGGGGTGTCACATTATTTCAGAAATAAATCCTTAATTAATATAGTTGGAATATATTATAAAATTAGTATTAAGTTGTTAGAATCAACTCTTATTCAAAGATTATCACCTAAAACAAATTGAGGAAGAAGTATTTGAATTTCTTTATGGGTTTAGTTTGTCGAAATGTTAAACAGTGGAAGAAGAAAGTGTATATACCCCTGTAACTGACATGCATCCATGCATTTATATATCCAAAAAAATGCATATCTACAACGATACAAAGCATTTCCAGGTCATTTCACTCATCACCATAGGCATTTCAAAGTAAAGAAGGTGAAGTTTTCTCACCTGAGAGATGAAGACAGAGGAAAGGAACTGGAAATTATTTTGGTACTTGAAACAGAAAACTTTGAATTTTGATCTTGATAGTGCTTGATGCTTACAGAACTGCTCACAGTGTTTGAATAAAGAAGCCAGATCGGGAATTGCTTCTAGAATTTTAAAGTGGAAATTGATTTTGTTTTGCTCCTGATCCTTGCTTGAATCTTTGCTTGTCTGATCTGCTACTTAATGTTTGAGTTGAATCTAGGCTTGATTGCTTCAGGTTGAAATTGTAAAAGTTTGATTTGTTTGCTGATATTGAACTGCTTCAGGTTGAAATGCAAGAGATTGTTTGTAAAAATTGTTTTCCTTGTTTTGTTTTGTTTTTCCTTCATCTTTGGTTGAAGTTTTGATCTTGAAGAATTTGAACTGAACTTTTATCTTATTCCTAGGTTTCAGATTTTTAAATGAAGGAAAGAAATTTGAGAAAATGAAGATGAAAGAGATATACACTAGTTTGGTTATTTGCCTTATGTATGTTTTTTATGTTTTAATTAATTTTTATAAACCATTTTTCCACTTGTTTTTATTAAGTTACACTTGTCAATTAAATTTTAAAAAAAAAATCTTTACACCTGTTATTTACTTGAGAAATCCTTTTACAAATGTCTAAAACCACAAAATTAATGTTTAAGTCCTTCTTTAAATAATCTTATAAATTTTTTTAAAAAATATTTATTAAACTTTTATTTATTTATCTACATATGTTTATATTTTAAATTTACAATATACAAACTATTTTCATTCATTTTAAGAGAAAATATAATTTAAATCTTGAATTAAATGTCACTTATATATTTCTTATTTAAATTTTAAAATTTATAGTTTTAAATGAATTAAAGTTTATATTTGTACTTATATAAAGAAAAATGATTTGAAAATCAATTATACACAAATAAATAATCTTATATGCATATATACTTTAATTTTTCAAAATACAAAGTTAACAAATCCAATATGTTATTTATAAGATATTTATCCTTGAATTTTACATTAAAATTCTACTTACAATATATATTTTATTTTTAGAATTCCCAGAGTACAAATTCTTTTTCTACAAACTTTATTTTTATTCTTCAATTTCCATTCCAAATTATCTTTCACAATCTACAATATACCCAAATATTCAAATTAATTCTCTATTAAATTCATAATCTAATCCCAAAAATTAAATTAATTATCAAATTAATTCTGGCTAAAATCCGAAAATATTACAATAACATCTATGCTTATGACATAATCCCCAGTTGCTTTCCAACACTGTCAGTATTCCTTTCATTCTACCAGAAATGAAAGTAATACATCGATCATTAACACTATGAATGAACCTTCGCATGCAAATAAAAAACCAACCCCAACTATCACATGATTCTAACTCAACAATTGCATAAGCCAAAGGGTAAAGCTGGTCATTTGCATCTACCGTAGTTGTAACGAGTAAGGTACCTTTGTATTTTCCATATAAATGTGTGTCATCAATGCAAAGCAAATGCCGACAACGTACAATACTTTTAATAGAAGGCCCAAAAGCCCAATAAGCTTAGTCAAAAACTTCGTACGCATCAGTTGTTACATGTCCAACACTATCTAGGTCCATTCTAGTAATTTTAGATAAATATTGTCGTAGATTGGTATTGGATTCTACCCACTCACCATAAATCCATTCTATTGCCTTACTCGAAGCTCTCCATGCTTTCATATAACCAACTTTAATAAAAAATTATTCTTCCATTAATACCTGCACCATTCTTGCTGTTAAATTCACATCTACTTTTACGAGAGGCATGTTCTTCAAAATCAAAAAAGTAGATTTTGCTTGCTTTTGATTAGAGTTAACTGTTGGGTTAACGCAACAATGATTGCTTGGATATTTTTTAATAACCCATTATCTTGAATGAGATTTTTATGGAAATTGTAGAATATATTCTACATGAACAATTTAAATCAACATGGTAAATTCCAATATACTTTGTTTTCTCGACCTAGTCAACCTAAAAGAAACTACATGTAGAATAAACCATTCATATAATTGTTGTAGAAATTTAGCTTTGCACTCAAATACCATATTAACTTTGAACCCATTTTGAACATTAGAGTTTGATAATGATTCATCCTTGAATTGTAGATTTGCAATGATGGATCTAGCCATTATTTGTGCATTACATAGATCATCATCCAAAGGTATCTCCATGTCCGTTAAACACTATCTCCATGAGCATCATCTTCAACTCCAAAATAATATTTCAGTAGTTCGTGGTTGACTTGCATGTTACTGATCCACGTCCTATCATTACATTGTCTAGTTGCAACAATCATGCTATCAAGAGCAAGATCGTCATGCACATTTACATCAGCATCTAAGTCATGTACATTCACATCAACATCTAAATCCATATTATCATCAGGTACATTTGGAATTCCTAAGTCAGTTGTCAGTTGAATGTTCGATTGTGTAGCAATATCATGTGTCAGAAAGCTGCAATACCAATATATGACATTTTTAATATAGTTATACAATGCAAGTCAATTAATTAGCATTATAAAAAAACATAGTTTTGGCTCATATGGTATAATTCGAAGGGTGTGGGCTGTATTGGACAAGACATGCGACTATTCGATGGATCAACACTATTTTGTGCTGTATGTTGCAGTGGAATAAAACCATAAATGAAAATTTTATTTTTGTATCAACTCTGGTACAATGAATATAATATAATATAAGAAGATTAGCAAATATGTGTTACCTTTGACTCATACGTGCAAAAATATCTTAAGTCGAATATGGAGAACCAAATTATACATTTTATTGATAATTAATGAAAGGAGAATGTTTGAAAAACATTTTTTTGCCATAGTTCGCTACATTCCTAGGTAGATTACTATAACTATAAGACACAACTTCTTAAGCAGTGTTCATGGTATCCACCATTCTAGAATACTCTCCAAAACCATAGTTAATTACATGTGGCCGTACATGTTGTTCTACTGGCAACCTTCTAGTATTCCCAACAAACAACTCTATGGATTTAGATATTGTAGAAAATATTAATTAAACGTTAACATCGTTAATTATTATTTTTTCTTTAGATTCGAAATCGGTAGGCCAATTGCAAACTAGATCAATATCAAACTCCTTCGATTTTATCTTCGTTGCTTTATAAACCGATTCTTTCAATTGTTCCAAGTTGGTACTTTTACGAACTTGTGTCAGTTTATATGAACCACCAACATACTTTCAACACATTTATTCATCTATAAACAACTCATCATTAAAATTGCAAGTATCTGGAACAAAATTTGGAGCCATTCTATAATAACAATGAATACAACATCACATAATTATCATGTACAATTACCAAAAAGACCTAATAAAAAATTAGGGTTTAAAATTAAAACTTGATCGATCCAAAGCAAGGGAATATTGTTGTTCTTGAACTAAATCTATTCAAACACAAATCTTGATTGTTTCTTTATGCAAACGGAAAGAGATTTCTTTAAAAGAAAAGCGGAAGAGTATTGGATTTTTGATGGAAGTTTGGTAAAGTGAGAGTGAAGAGAAAGAGTGGAGGACTGCTATTTTTATTGGTTCAGGAATATAGACTTTATTTCAAAATGCGTCCGTAGGTAGCTTTTCAAATGTTGCATGCATAGTTATACAAAAAAAACATATTAAAACCTAGAAGATCGAATTTCAAATGGCGCCCGAATAAAAAACAACATGCACCATCTAAAATGTCACTAACTAGGTTTAGTATAAAAAATACAAGCGATATTTAAAATATTGCTTGTATAATTTTGGCCAACGTAGCACTGAGTTAGACCAAGGTGGTCTATTTTTGTAATTAGTTCAAAAACTAGCCTATTTGCGTAATAAGTTTGCAAACCTACCCAAATTAAAATAAAAATCCATGTTTTAAATATTTCTATCCAAGAGGTTCAAGAAAGGATATCAATTAATCCATTGAGGCTAGAGTATGTAACACTCTGCAAATGTAGGATAGCATATTTCTTGTGGCTGTTAGGGGCACCCTGGGGTTACGTACTGATAATTATTGAATACCTATGGAATAAATCACTCGAGAGTTCTCTGTCGATTAATATCAATAAGGTTAAATTAACAATCTCGAAGTGACGATTTTACATAATTCTCTTGGCTTGAGAATACTTTTGTAACACCCCACACCCTATAACATACCCAATAAGAGTGCACTAAGGAATATGGTGTGTTATAGATATAGCTAAAAACTTACAGAGACTAAGATTCACAAGACAAAATAATTAAAATAGCAGAAACATTTAAATAGAAATCTAATTATTCAAAAACAAACTTGATAAATACTTCATTAAACCAAATACCAAATATCCATGTCTCGTGAAAAATAATATCTCAGTCATAAATCAGAGTATATAAAATTATCCATCTCAATGAAAACTACCAGTACATTAAACGAAACAAAAACTGAAAAAGAAGAAGTAGAATGCATGAAGAGAGTCTCTACTGTCGAACTTTCAAGAAACTCTAAAATCTATTATCCCTGCCTTTGATGGCCTATGTGGGGGAAAAGGGAAATAGAGGAATAGGTCAGATTAAAAGTCTGGTGAAGGAAAGTAATTACTAGTATTCTTAAGCAAGATAAAGGTAATATGTTAGGAAATCAAATCTACGGTTTCGATGACAACAACTATACAATGGAAATCGAATATGCAAATATATTTCTATTTGCAGATACTTGCTAGAGTAACATCACTAGAAAGGAAAGAACAAGGCTCAAAGAACTTTACAAGAGACTGCAAGTTGATAGGATCAATGGAGAAATAACAAAGATGCACAAAGTAAACATGCATAGGTTTCAGACGTCTGGGTGCACTAGCAAGACGTTTGAAGAAATCCTCTGGAATTCAAAACAGAAAGGATCAGACATCTAGTTAATGCACTTAGATGTCTGAAAGGCTACTACGTACAAAAAATATATATCCAGGTGTCTGAAACAAATACTTGACGTTTGGTGCTGAACTCGGAATTTAAAATCCAAATTACAGCTGCCGCATTTAAAAAGACATCTTCGCTTCTCTTCGTTGCAACTCTTCATCACCATCAGAAACAACTATAGAGCACTTGTTAATAGATGCAACTACTCAAGGAATATCTCTGCCACTATAAATAACATCAAGAATCAAAGAGAAGAACTTCGCTTACTTACTTATGCTCTTTACACACATACTTTGTTATATTCTTGATCACTAGCAATCTAACCTGCATTTCACTCTTCCATATATATTCAGATCTCCTCAATCAATATTCTCTAGATATATATATTGAAAGAATTTATACTTAGTAGTCAATATCTATGTTATAGAACACATATTTGACAAGAACAAGCAATTGTAACCAAGCCTATTCCTCCGGGCGAAGTAAGGGTGTTTGATAGTCGAATTCCAAAGGGGAGCTTCGAGACTGGACATAGGATGGGAGGTCTGAACCAGTATAAAATCCTGGTATGCTTATTCTATATTTACTTAGATTAATTTCATCTTAGTTGCATCATATAGTTAGTCACATATACTTGCATATACACTACATGATCCACTCTATAGACTTACATAATAGACTTTGCAACAATTCTAGTAAAAATAGGAATAAAGGAAAAGATAAAGCTGGAATAAAATACAGTTTAACTTGCTTGCTTCGCTTAGATAGTTCGATTATATTGTTTGCACTTTTCTTAGATAACTACTTTGATTAGGCTGAAACCTTAATCCTACTTTAATTAGGCTAAAGTCCTAATTCTACCCTTTGATCGGCCTTCTATCTCTACTGTGCCTACTGCGGACTAGACTCATTAGCCCCAACGCAAAGATGCAGACTAGACCCTATTGGTCCATATGCAAAGGGTACGAACTAGACCCTATTGGTCCCCACGCAATAGGCACCTACTACTAAAGACTAGACTCGTTGGTCCCTACGCAATAGACACCTACTTAGCGCTAGGAACTCAATAACGACTTATCTGCCAACACTGAGGCCGCACGCTCGACGACCATTAGGCTCACGCTATCTGTTGCTCCCTCCTATCGACCTCTTATTTACCACTGCTCTAGCATAAGCGTACCCTTGCCTCAAATGTGCTATTGTGAGACCACCTGTGTCTGACTAAAAGAGAATGTTGTTGGTACGGGTCCTATTTGACAAACAAAATCTAGTTGTGCCCCTTGACAAATCCCCTGATTTGAAATTCTAATTATTGACCACTTATTTACCATCACTTCAGCATAAGCGTGTCCCAAAGGAAATGCTGCCGGGATGGGTCTTACTTTTATCTTTGCTTGTTAACTTAATGTAAGTTTTGAAATAAGTCACTATATCTGTAAAGGACTACCCCATTTGTCCTACAATACCGATCTCCTATATCAGTAAAGGCTACCCTTTTGGACATATAATACAGATCTTCTATATCGGTAAAGGACTACCTCGTTGGGCCTACAATACAGATCTTCTATATCAGTAAAGGACTACCCCGTTGGTCCTACAATACCGATCTTCTATATCTTGCTTATTAACTTAATCCAAGATATAAGTTTATTAAAATAAGCCTCTTCTATTATTTCTGCTTTAGTTTGCTATTAACTTAATTTAAGTCTTAAAATAAACATTTCATGTTCTTTCTACTTGATTATTGTCTCTAATTATAACCTGTATGTTATAATTTTGCTTATTAACCTAACCCATGGTCTAAGTATAAAAATAAGCTACTTTTGCTACTTCTTCTATTTTCTCCTTTTAGTTATAATTACATGTTATAACTATGCTTGCAAATATCTTAAATTTTCCTATTTTAGTCTAAGTCCAATATGTTACAGTTCTTCTTATATTGCATCCCATTTTCTGTAAATTCAATGTTCTTATATTTTAGTCCACATTAACAAATTATTCTTTTATTTATTCCATTCACGTAAAAATGAAATTAAAAGGAAACTAACATTTACAGAAGAAATCTCAATCGTGGAATAGAAATAAATAAAACATAAATAACAGTAAATAACTATACATACCGTAAATAACTGTAAATAATTGGAAAAGCTATAATTAACGGTAAATAATTGTAAATTACTGAAATAGAATAGTTGAAAGAAAACAGACAGGAAAACAAATCTAAAATTTATTTAAAATAAACTATAAATAAACTTGCATAAAGGTTATCCCTAAATTGTAGAAAAACTACGACTATTGAAAACTCTATTATTTTAAATTACATAAAAATCTAAAAACAATTATTAAACACTCACCTATGGTCCTTGGCTTTTTTCCTTGGCCTTCCCAGATCCACTTAAAGGGTATAAAATATTTTAATTAAAAGGATCTTTTCCTCGAAAAAATATTCCTTTTAAGGTTTAGCCTCAGGCAATGAACCCATATGGAGAAAATATGAATGAGAAAAATAGGTAGGCCTAGGGCCTTATTTATAGTGTCACTTGTGGATCTCAGACCATTGGATTTGGAGATTAAATCCGGGGCAATCGCGTCATAGGCTCTATGAGAACTGTCGGATGGAAGCACGAACGCATAGGATGTGAAGAAAATCATGAAACACGTCATTCGCTCGAACCTGGACCACTCCACGACCAAAAAAACAAGTGGGTCGACCTAAAATGAGTAAGGGTCCACCCTAGGGTCGACCTAACCCTTTATGGGCCGACCAATGGGTCAAACTAACCCAAACAATATGAAGATTATATTTCCTCATTTTGTTCGTTTCTGGTTTATAGTGTATCTTCTTCATACTAACTCAGATTTTAAAAATCTATATATGAAAATTGATCGGAAAATCGCCACAGACACAATGGTGCAACTGACGTGGTCCAATTCTAAAAATTTAACAAACCTATTTTATTATTTAATTAATTCATTAATTAATTATTGTAGCTTAAATTTCGGGTTGTCACAACCTGGAACTTTAATGTGGACACTTTACTTTGATTATAGTTAAATCATGACATAATGTCCATCGAATGACTATGGTTGGGTGCGATAACGGCAACAACTATTTTTTTGACCCTCAAAAGTCGACACTAATACATCCATGGTACTCATGTGCTGAGCATTTGAGTTCTAGAAAGACAGATTGTTGGGGAGAAAGAAAAGAAAAGATAGAACATACCTTAAATATGTAAATATCGATCTGGATAAAAATGATGATCATACCTTAATGGCAGCAAACCACATAGCCCTATCGCAACTTCCTTGTTTTAGTCATTTCTAGGTATGAGGTTTGAGGCTACGATTTATCTTTTAACAAATCCCACTTGGAATGCAATAATATCCTCGAAGGAACAATGCAGTCCCAGCATTCATCCATACAAGTTATTCAGGATATGAACAAACTAAAGACACTACTTCTACTACATCCCGTTTGGAATCATCCTCAAGCTTAGTAGCAAGTAGTTCTTGTACTTCAAAGAACACAGTCTTCGATCATCTTCAAAAGATCTCCAATTCGAATGCTTATGCGGGTTTGAATTGGTTTTCGGATAACTCATGCGTATTTGATCCCACTCTCTTCGAACCAACAATCGTTAGTTTCAAAACTGACCAAGATTTGATAGTCGGTTATTTAACTCTCAAATAAGCAAACAATCAAATTGGAGATTTAATTTCATATGGAAAATATGTTTGATTAAGCACATAAGTAATCATTAAACCTCTTCAATTAATCCTTTCATTAATTAAAATCTCCTTGCAATTATTTGGATAAAATACCCTTTTTAAAAGCTATATTCATAAACCCTCTCTACTCTTTTATATACTTGAAAAATATTAATATAGTTATCTCAAATATATAAGTATACCCACAAAACATTTCACTTCAATACTTAGAAACGTCTCCATATACGTATATCAATGGTACAAGTATATTCACAAATCTTAAGGAAGATTCTCCCTTTTTCCAAAATCTCCATTAAATGGCCAAAAAAAATTCATTTAAAAACATTATTTACTATAAACCTAAACTACTTTCCTTTTTTGTCTAAGTAAATGGATCAAACAAAAATTACATCAAAAATACTTATCACCACTTTCTAATTTCAATCTTGTACTATCCCTTGATTAACAATATAATTAGACAAGTTAGCATACTATCCTTGCCTAGACATACATTCTTAAACTCTCACAGACAGAGACAAGTTTTTCTACCTCGAAATTTGGTGTTAAGTATGAAAAGAATACTTTCCATACCACCATAATTTAAAATGATCATTTATAGAAATCAAATCTCATTTCCTTTTATAAAATTCTTTTTATAAATCTATTTTATATTTGCAAACTCCTTTTATAAATCTCCTTTCTATTTATAAAAATTCTTTTATAAATCTTCTTTCTTTTTATAGAACTTCTTCTATAAATCTTCTTTCTTATTATAAAACTTCTTTTATAAATCTTCTTTCAATTTATATAACTTCTTGTTTTAAATCTCATATACTTATCTGCAGTCTTTAGGTTCAAGATCGGACTAAATACTTTCCATAAAACGATCATTTCATATATCACTGTAAATTTACAAATGTGATTTATTTTTCCAACTAATAAAAATGATATCATTTCATTTTTATGAAATATCATTTATAAATTTATTCTTTTATTTATAAAATACCATTTATGGATTTATCTATCTATCCAACATTTTATATAAAGCGTTTCATAAATATTTATTTCAAAATATTTTTATCTTCTTTAAAAACAAAATCACTTTATTATAAAAGATAAACTCCCTTTTTTCTTTATAATAAACATCCGTTATTATATTACTTTTATGGAGAATAAATATTTTTTAAAGTACTTTAAAACATTTCCATATTAATTAGAAGAGACTAACCAAAGAGTTGTAGTAAAATAGAGAAGTTAAAAAACCATTTCTAAATAAAATGCCACAGAAAATTCTAGAACTCACATTTAAAATCATCCTCCGATTCAAAACCATTTTGAAATCAGAAGAAAGAAAATAATAGTATTTCCAAGATACTATAATGAGGCCTAGAGCTACCATGACACTTAATCAATGTTATCATTGATCTACACTAAAAAAAATTCAAAATACCAAAGTCATGTCCAATATGACAAAGCTAACAAGCTTTTGACATTAACAATTTGTACAACAAGTATATAAATGTAATTAAAATTAACAGTAGTGAGGAACCCCTTATGATCCCTCTAGAAATTTTTTGAGTTTCCTGTATTTCATTTATTATACCATCGCTTTCCAAAGTGGAAATCCAACCAAACCAACCAAAGAAATCATTCAAGCATACAAAACATAATTTGAATCAACACATATACCCTCTAGTGTTCATCCAAAGGCGAGCTTATCCACCAAAATTTCAACCAACACTTAACCAAGACATAGATAATTCTGATTCGAGTGCAATAGCAAAGACAACGTCTTGATTGGACCACGTATACAAAAGTTATTGACTTATAAGAAATAAAAATTAAATACTTTAATTAGTCTACTTAATTACTTAATTAAATTTAAGTACCATATTAAACCTTTCTTCCCTAATCAATCTCCCGCTCCTGTACATGCACAGTATCACACCTAAAACCAAAACGTGCATGCACACCCTTTACCGGAGCTTCGATCAACAAATAGACGAACGGTTAGTTGCTACGAATTCCACTTCACATGAGCTTCGCGACGGACCCAACAACTTCACCTCCAACCTCCCCAACCAATTTCCAACCCGCTCATTCCGTCGCTGCCTCAAATGTCACACATTGATAGTACATCGGAGCACCTCCTACCAACTCTAAACAACTCCCCTTTGAGCCATAAGCCTAACGTACCATCGATTTCTTCTCTATCCTCGATACAACCAAACCATGGTTCAACTACCTTACATTGCACACCTCCAAACATCACCACTGTAACGACCAGTAATTTTTGATAATTAACAATAGTTAATTTAATAAGATTTTGTGATTTAATATTGGGAGAAATAAAAATTTGTAATTTAGTTATGAAATAATAAATAGAATGAAATGTAATAATGTTAATTTAAGTTAATCATTAACAATTTGAATGAAATTCCAATTAATTGAAGTAATTTAGATATTATACTTGCTTATGAATTAAACATAAGAAAACAAATGTAAATATTGAATCAATTAACGAGATAATATATAATTACTGGTAATTGAATAAAATTAGTGTTAGGAAAGTAATTATAACATTTGGTTGAAATAATAAACTAATTAATGTTATTAAAGTTTAATGGTGATAAACTATTATATGTTACCTATTTATTTAGCCTGTTAAACTAAAATTGGAAATCAATTGCAATTAATTCACTTAATTAGTGCAGTTAATGTAGATTAAATTGATAATTGTAGAATATTAGTTCAATAAGATGTAACCAATGAAAATTTTGTGTATAATATGACAATTGACTGAATAAAAAGAATTGGAATCAAGTTTTCTCAATTTTATTGAAATTTAAATTATAATAAGTGGATTTATTACAATTAAATGTAATTAAAGATTATGTTAAGGAAAAGTAAGATGAAAATGGTAAAATATTTATGTATTAGGATATATAACAATATTAACTACGTATGTAGAGAAATAATTGATTGAATTAAAAGATCGAAGAAAAATTAAATAAATTTATTGAAATTAAATTATAATAAATTGATTTTTATTACAGTTGAAATTGAACGCTGTAATTATGGTAATATTTAAACACTAAATTGATATGTAAAAATTGTTTTAAATTTTTGTAAATGTCCAAGTAATCAAAATTGATGAAATCTGTTGATTATTAAATTTTAATTGGAAAAGCGACTTAATTAATTTAATATTAATTTATTTAATTAACGTGAAATTAGCCGTTTAGGCTACTGACTCGGATTTCGATGAAACCAGTTTTATCGAATCTGTAACGATGAATTATTGTAGGATTTCATGTCCCGTAGCGACCGGACTTGTCGTTTGATCTTACGGACTAAAAACGCCTAGAAATCAATTTAATTGAAATCAATTTGAAATAAACCGATTTTAATATAACTTCTTCATACGATGGAATTAGGATTTGAAACATATTCCATCGAGTTTAAAATTAACGAAAACATCTATTTTGATATATGGGATGACCCATTTTCGTTCCGGAGACAAAGCGGGCTTTTCGGGTCGTTTATCGTTCAACTTCCAAATCAAATCTGATCCATTCATTTCTATTTCTGATCTGCCTATAAATATTCCATTATGAACCCTAGTTGTTTCTTATTGCATTTGTCTGTACATAAAACTCTAACTGTATCTCTCCTTCCAATGGCAGACAAACCAAAGCAAATTCCAATTTCAAATTTGCAAATCAAATCAAAAAATCAAACTCCTCAAAAAAATAGAAAAAATATGTAAATCAAAGATCTCATCATTACGAATCTGCATCTAGTATCTTTTTTGCAAACAATGCTCGAATCAACCATTAATCACGGCTAAAGTCAAATTAGGAATTTTGGATCGGAGCATCAATCGTCGAAATTAAAATATGGGGTTTGTAAGGCTCGCGTATGGAGTTCGACGCTGGTGGTCGCTTGACTTGGATTTTCATGTGGTGGTTGGAATCAGTGGATAAGGGTTTCGAAACCCCACGTTTTGGGTGGCGGTGCATATTGATTTGGACGATCGAAGGGGAGGTCAGGGCCAATAGGAGGGGTGGCTGGCCTGGACGAGGCTATTGGTGGCGGCGGTGATGGCTATAATGGCCGGAGGTGAAGGGAATTGGCGGCCAAAGTTGGTGTTTCAACCGAAAATTGGGTTCGATTGTGCGTGTTGTCTGATGGAGGAATTTGTGCTGACGTGGCCGTGAGTTGTTTTGCCTTTTGTATTTTTTAAATTTTTATTTTATATACAAGGGCCAATTCACGAATGGTTTATTCCTCTGGGATCGTTTCAAAACTCCAGACATTTTGACACTGGTTTAGACGAATTCTGAGATTGTTTGAATTTGGGCCCTAATTTGGATTTCAAATCGATTTAATTCAAAAGATGAGTGTTTTAACCCACTCACAACTTCTAAAATTTCTTATATTAGTTAAGTTAAATTTATGATATGATTTGGAATTTATTTATGACTATTTTATATATTTAAATTGTTATTCTTGTTAATTTGTATTATTTGAATCAAATTGTTATTCAATTTATTATTGAATATAAATTGCTAGTTAATTACTAGTAAACAATAATCTATTAATTGTTGATATATATTGGTTGAATTGAATGATGATTATGATTGACGTTTGATTGTTGATATTGGATGACTGGATGTTTTGTTTGATTTGTATATTTTATCACTCTACAAGTTTCCTTCGATATTATCGGGAAAATCACTATGGTTTGAAATGATATATACCTGAACGTTCTATAGATTAGGGAAAAATCATTATGGGTTGAAATGATAGACTCGAACGATTTTATGGATTTTATTCAATTCGGGACTGCAGTTTGAAATGATATATAACCATAAAAATTTTAAGTTGCGGATTGAAATGATAAATATCTGAATCACTTGACCCTAGGGTAGTGTAACGATCCGAAATTTTGGTCGTTAGATTTTGAACATTTAATTCATTTTAAATGTTGAATGTGAATTATAATTTGATTTTGAATAAGAAGATTTTGGTTAAATCAATAGAATTTAGTTATAATTTCAAATATGGCAATTCAATTGGATTTGAATAATAAAAAATGAAATATTTAAATTTGGGATAATTGGTGAATCTGGATGTAAATGGTTATGAAAATGGTTTCAAATTTATTTTAGGTCTAGTTTGATTTGAATTCTAATATTGGACTTGTGAATGGAATCAAAAGTCGATAAGTCAAATTTGAAATTTTTATATTAATTTAATAATGGAATTTAATAATATAATAATGCAAATAATCAGATTTTGGTTCGAAGTGAATCAGAATGGTTTCCAATGTGATTATAAATTCTATATGATTTATAATAGAGTTAGTAAAATTTTAAGTGATTTCGACGATTTTGAAAATCCCTCGAATTAATCGACGAGTTAAAATTACCTTCCAGGGCACAGTCTCGGAATTCGGCGAAACTAGTTCCATTGGATCCGTAATAGTTAATTATTATCGGACTTCAAATTTCGTAGCATTTGGAGTTACCATTTGTTCGTACGGATGAGAAACGCGTTGAAATTTAAATCGATATTTTAATATTATAAATCGATTTAGAAAGCTATCTTCCACATACGATTGAATTAGCTTTCGAAACACGTTCCATTGTGTTCGAAACGCAGGTAAAACCTTATAAATGCCTGTCGGCATGCGTTGTTTGGAGATTGTTTGAAAAAGTTGTTTAAAATGAATTTAATATTAAAATATTCACATATACTTATATATATATGTAAGTAGAGGAAACCCTAATTCCTTTTCTCTTCAGGCCGCCATCTATTAGAAATCGATGGCCGAAAACCTATCTCTTTCTTCCTCGTTATCTCGAGTCTATCAATCCATTTCAAATTCATCCAACAATGAAAATGTAGAGCTCCTTAGCTCTTGCTATCCAACGGTTAGGATCTAGTATGGCGGCAAGGATTGGTGGTAAACCCAAGGGGAAGGTCGCTCGTTCGAACTCAAATCTTGAGCCTAGGGTACACTGTGCTCGACGAGGCTGGTAGCATTGGGGAGGACGGGGCATAGCGCGTCATCTGGAGCTCGTCGATTGAGTTGAAGCACACTGTGGAGGGTCGCGATTTCTAGAAATCGTGGTGGTAGATGGGTTGAACGTTCGAGTATATCGCGTGAGGAAGAAGTGCATTTCTGCGGCCCTGATCTTCTTTTCTGAAGGGAACTATCTGATTTTGTTATGGTAATAAAAAAATAAAAAATAAGAAAATTGTTTTATAAATTATATTTACAACCTTTAAAACTGAATATCTCATGCATGCGTGATCAGATTCCGACGAAACAAGAAGCACCGGAATCGCAGCGATGAGCAGCCCGTTGTGGTGTAGATCTGGAGTCGTTTTGAGCAAGTTAAAATTTTGCATTAAATCGAACGTGCTCGATTTAATGCAATATTTGAACGCTCGGTGTTTTGAATTTAAGGTGATTTAATCTCACTCACATCTGGATGCCATTTAATTTAAATAGCTAATATTTAAATGATTAATTAGTTGATTAGCTGAATATGATAATTATTATCAGATTGGATCGATATTTATTGGTTGTACAAACATCTGCGTATGCAAGAAACAGGTTGGAGGAAACCAACTGGATTCCTCACAATATAGAAATTATTTTCATAATTGATGATGTATTTCATTTATATACCGTGATAGATAAATTTGGAAATTAAGTTGTGATGTGGTATGATTGAATAAGTATAGTCTGGTATTTTAAAATATAATGAAAATAGAATAAGTTAGGATTAAAAGGGAATTGAAAAGGAATTTTTTAGCAATGAATTTAAGGAAATTAAATTCAAGAATTAGTTTGGAAATTGGAAGTTTTTTTGAAATAGGGATTTAAAAGGAAATAAGAAATAGAAATTTATAAACTGGGTTTATAAATGAAATGGAATATTTATCGGGCATAAGTATAGAAGATATAGATTTCCAAGGGGAATTCCTACAAGAAGTGCGAATTGTTTTAAAAATAATAGCAAGCTTATTTTTAAAGGATGGAAAGTGTATTTTTCCTTGAAACTAAGCATGTTTCAAAGAAAAGTTTTCGAAGTATAAACTAGAAAGTTTTGAAAGGTGTTTTTAGAATATTTTAGAAAATTATTATTATTTTTAGTTATTTATAAGTGAAACAAAATATTTATTTAAGTAATTATGGTTTTAATTATTTAAAAGGTAATTTAGTATTATGTTTTCTAAAGGGAATTTAATATAAATATCGATATAATAACGTCGTATAAAAAGGAAATTTTTGATTTAAGTTACTAAAGGAACTTTTATAGATTTTCAAAGGTCCAATTTGAATAAAGAATTTAGTAATCATATTTTAAGTATATTATGGAAGTGATTTCCAGGAAATGGGAAATGTATTTAAAAATAAAAGGGTGTTTATTTTTAAAAGTGTGGGAAGGAATTTATGGGATTGAACGTAAATTTGAATTGATATAAATCAAGCAAGATTTATAAAAGGAATTCTTGGATTATTATGGAATGGAAGTGTAATTTCCTGGTTAGCCAAGTGCGTTTTCAAATTAAATTTTTAAGTATAATCAAAAGTTTTAAAGTTGTTTTAAAAGCATGTTTTAGAAAATTTATTATTTTTAAATTTTTTAAATTTTAAAGTAAGTATTTTTCAAATTTATTTTAGTAGTAATTATTTAAAGGTGACTTGGTATTATTTTAAAATTTAAATGTTAAAGTATGTTTTATAATAAAGTGTTTTAAATTATTTTAAAATCTAAAGAATCTATACTTGGTGATTTCAGTGGAAATAAATATTTGGGAATTCATTCCATGAGAAGAGAGTGGATTTCAAAATTGTTTCCAAAAAGATTTGAAGTGGAAATATATCTTGCGATGATATTTGAGGTTAATAAATAATTTGGGAAATTATTTATGTTTGATGGTTGTTTGTGAATGTTAATTGATAGTTAAACAACCGACAATCAATATTGGCCAATGCGTTGATCGTTTCGAAGAGACCGGGATCGGGATTAAATTCTCGAAAACCACTTCGATCCGGTTTGTACATTTTCGTGAGGAAGACGAGTTTGGATTCGAAGATGGAGCAGTGAAGTGCAAGGGCTAGTCGCTACTAATCCTGAGGATGATTCCAAAATGGATGTAGTAGGAGTAGTGCCTTCGGTTCCGTTCGAACTCGAGACGGGCTTGTATGGATGAATTCTTTCAGAACATCGTCAGGTGACGGTGAGCATTCTAAGTGATATGTTCTAAAAAGGTAACGCTTAGCCTCGAGACTCATCAACCGGGAATGGTTGAAAACAAGGGATATGCAGCAAGGCTAAGTGGGTAGCACCCATTAGGGTGAGGTCATCCCTGTCTAGATGTCCCTTTTTTATTTCGGCTTAGTGGGTGGTTGATGATCCCAACCGCGGGTTATCTTACTCGAAATTATGCAGTAAGGGGTAGTCCCGGTCTGTGTAGTTAATGCCCCGCTATTACCCCGCTATAACCCCGCAATATCTCATAGCGGATTTCTACCGCAACGATTTTTCCATATAGCCCCAAAATATAGCATTTCCACTTTAATCCCCGCTATTTCTGCTATATCCCGTTATTCCCGCTATATTTTGCTATTTCTGTTATATCTTCTTTGATAAAATGAAATAAAAAATTGCATTTATACATTATAAAAATTATGAAACTAATTTATTTGATTTAATTTTTAATATATTTTCAGAAATGAAAATACTCTAATATTCTACTAAATTCAATTATATTATATAACAGTTTTACGTTTATTTAAAGTATATTCGCACATGTTTTTGGTTTAAAATCATTTATGTATTAATTATAATTCAATTGAATGATAATTTTTCATTTAATTACCATTTATATATTTGTAAAAACATTAAGTACGAGTTTTATATGCTATTTTAGAGCTATCCGCTATATCCTCGCTGTATCTCCGCTATGACTTTTTGCACCTCCACCGCTTTGAATCTGCTGAGCATTTTAACTGCGCAAGTCTCGGTCTTATGTTGCAGGGGATTTAGGGTGGATCCTCAGTACACTGATCTAGACGAGGTACTGTGACAGGTGGTACCACGGTGCCTAGTCATTAGTTGGAAATTCATTCTCCCTACGTGCCATTTACGGTTTTTGTTTGTATAACCCACTTTGTGGCTAGTATGCTGGAATTTAATCATGTAACAATTTCAGCTATTTGAATAAGTATTTTTATATAGACACTATTATAATATCAAAGGATTTTGATAAGAAATGTTTTTGCTATCGTAAGGTAAAAACCTGACATGTTTATTTGTGGCGTGGTCTTACGAGATGCTTTTGATTTCGAAGGATTTTGAAACTTTAATAATTAATTTGGGTGTATTTTTCTCATGTTGGTATTCCAGACTGACTCGGGTGTTATTTCATTATAATGTTTGGGTTAGACCGAGTATTATAAAATACAGGATAGGATGCTTGGGAGCTCAGGAGAGGAGCTGGAGTCCGAGATGTATTACCCGTACTTGTTTATGTCTACTGCTGTGATTGTTGAGTTGCCAGGAAGTTGTGAGGCAGGATGTTATATCTACCAGGCTGGTAATTGTTGGTTTGTATGTGTGTTACTTTGATGATGTATATAAAATATGTTTCCATTTTGTGTAAAGATCTGTTATTAACTATTATATTTTGTTCCGCTATGATTCTGAGATTCTGTTATTGTTTAGTTCCTTCTTTCTTCTATCTTCTTTCTTTTTCCTCAACAATCTGTTTTTTCCGGCACCCAATCGTTGGCATATTATACTGTAGCATATTTTGTGTCGATTATCGAGTGTCGAGAGGGACGGGTCGTGACAGTTGGTATCAGAGCTTAGGTTAGCGATAACCTAGGCTTTGGTGGGGAAAATTACTCATTAGATATAGAGTCAATAGTATTCTAGAATGAGTTGAGTGTAAAACTAGATATGAGAACATACTTAAAAATTGTTTTTATACTGTGTTGACTTATCGGTTGAGTGCTTATGAATACTGGTCGAAACGGGAAGTACAACTGTATCGATAGGGGTTTCTAAACTCTTAAACAAGATAAACCGACATAGCATTGTTTTTAAAGTGGGTAAATGAAATAATTTTACCCAAAATTATATTTTGATATAAAAGAAATAATTCTCTGAAATTATATATATATAAGTGGATGTTTGGGTGTTAATATTATAATCAAATATGAATCTAAAATTTGATCTAAAATTTAAAATGGTTTATAACCAAATAGAATTTTATAAATATAACTAAAATTTGATTTAAATCAGAATTTAAATCCTAGAAATTTTGAAAAGCGTTAAAGTGTATTTAAATAAAGGTTTGGAAACCTTGGAAATGTTTTCCAAAAATTTGAGGGAAATAATGGAGTATTATTTTGGAAAATATATTTGAATGGAAATTGTTTTTGAAAAGGAATTTGTGTAGTAAGGAAGCACTGAACTCACTTCAGTGGCTGGAAAATAATCCTGATGATGATGGCCACAACATCAGAATTCATTTTCGAGTTTCTAAAGTGATTGGTTGCTACCATAATGAATGGTTATGATATTTGTTAGACTTGTCTGAGATACAAGTGTTTTAGACAATTCAAAAGGGGAAATTTGTTTTGGGGTTGTTTGGGAAATCCGAAACTTTGATTTGATATACCAGGTGTGTATGAGTTATTTATAATTTCAAAGTGGTTTTAAAATAAAACCGGGTAATTGAATTCTGGGAATTCTATTTAAAAATGTGAAAGTTAAAATGAATCAACTATTGAACTTATAAAGTGAAGTTGATTTAAATAAGAAAGGAAAATGAAATTGTAATCCTGGAATTTAAATTTAACTTGAGTGTATGGAAGTGAATAAAATATATTTGAATTTAACTTGAGATAAGTTAAAATAAAATTAAAATTGGAATTGAATTAAATTGGATATAAAGTTGAAATATAAAATGATTATATAATTGTGGGTTAAAGTTGTGTATTGAAAATTCATACCCTTAAGCTATTAAGTGTTACGTACATAATCCAGAATTGGGATTATAAGATGTAAATGGACACAAATGAGCAATATAAGATTTTAAATAAATAAGTTGGTGAACTTATGGATAAAGAAATAAATTGTAAACCTAAATAAAATGGTTGGCATTTTATGGGAAAGTCAAAATTTAAATCTTAAATGAAATGTTAGGCGAGGTAAGGCAAAGTGAGATATAAAGGTGAATGGACTTAGGTTAGTAAATAAATTTTTGAACTTATACATTAGAGAGTAAAAATTTAAATTGAATGGAGAAACAAAAATTGGATTTAACTTAAATTAAAAGGAATTGAATTGAATTTGGATTGAGTTGAAATCAAAATTTAATTGTGTTATAAATTATATTGAATGGAATTAAATTCTTATTTAAAATAATAAAGGAAATGGTATGAATTTAAGTTGGCTAAATAAAATTTAATTAAACTTGAATTAAATTGGTAAAGGATTAAATGAAAAGAAAATTTAATTTAGTTGAAATGATATTAAATGAATTAAATTATCACTCAACTAAATTCAAAATAATTGTTTGAAGATGAATTTAGTATAAGATAAATTAAAAAAAGGTAATGGGATGAATAAAATTATGGTAGCTTGTTAAAAATTTGAAAAAGCAAAATAAAACCCAGTTCTAGTTTAGAATAATTAGGATGATCATGTTATTAATAAATGCAGAAATGAATTGAGGAGATGAATTAAAATTAGAATGGATTGAGTAAATAAACAAATTGAATTAAAATATGTAAGTGGATTGGAATTTGATTGGGTAAGAATCAATTTAAAATGAAAATAAAACCGAGGTGAGAAGAAATGGAGTTATTTTGTTATTGAAATAACTTAATAAAATTGGAAAATGATTGTGGTCGAGCTTTATAAGGGGTCTTGAATGGAATTTGTTTAGATAATAAAATTTTAATGCAAGTGAAAGAATTTTAATTTCTTATCATGATGAAATAAGAACGTATAAGTTGTAAATAATCCAGAATGGAATGATATTAATATAAACTTAAGTTGGATGATGAACTTGAAAAGAGAATTGGGATTTGATTTAATAATTGTGATGAAGTAAAAATTGTTTGGGTTTTGAATAATTCCGAACGAAATAAAATTGATATAAATTCAGATGGAATTCATTTTAAATGGTTATAAGCTTAAGTGATGGTTACTTGCATGGATTAGGTGAAATCTAATTAAGTGGTTTTGTATATAAATGCAAGTGAATCATAAAAGAAATGGAAATAAATCAAATTTAAAATAAAAATTTGATTGTGAATCAATTTGGAAATGAATTGAAGTAAACTGATGTAAGTAAAGCATAGGTTAATCATATGGAAGAGAAAATGAATTGGTTGTAGTAAATATGAATTGTAAAAAAGTAAACTTGATTGTAAATCATTCGAGTGGAATAAAATGAAGTTTAGATTTGTTAGGAAACTTAAATGGTGTTGAAAACTTGTGATTGCTATAAAGAAGGTACTTGTAGGATTATGAAATTTGTTGTTGGGCTATGTAATTGTTGTGTTTAGCTAAGATAAATGTATGGAAAGTTGTTAAAAATCTTATATTGTTGAAAACTGATATGTATGTTTGAGTAAGTACAGGTATGGGAGACAATCGATAGAGTTGGAGTGCGTATATGCAATATATATTAGCTGCTTGCTTTTAAAATGCTAATCTAAGGTACGCCTACACAATAAAATTGAAAAATGATATATATATATATATATATATATATATATATATATATATTGTGGTATATTTTGTTTTCCGACCGTGTGGGTCGATGTATATATATTTATCATTATTGTGATATTGTAAAACGCTCTCCGTACAAATGAGACGCTGTCAAAATATTTCGGAAATTTTGGGTGTTAGAATTTTTTTTTGAAAGTTTTGAAAAATTTGGAAACTAGGAAAGTTGATTTTTGAAATGATGTGTAAACAAAGCTTTTGAGTTAAAAATAAAGAGAATGGTTTTGGAATCAAGCTAAAAGTTTTGGTGAAGTAAATGTAAGTTTTTAACTAAGTAAGTTAGGGTAAGTAAATGAGTTTAGTAGCATTTTCCTACCTTAACAAATTTCGGGGATGAAATTTTTATAAGGGGGAGGAATTTAACGACCCGGAATTTTGGTCGTTAGATTTTGAACATTTAATTCATTTTGAACGTTGAATATGAATTATAATTTGATTTTAAATAAGAAGATTTTGGTTAAATCAATAGAATTTAGTCATAATTTCAAATATGGCAATTCAATTGGATTTGAATAATAAAAAAATGAAATATTTGAATTTGGGATAATTGGTGAATCTGGATGTAAATGGTTATGAAAATGGTTTCTAAAATTTATTTTAGGTCTAGTTTGATTTGAATTCTAATATTGGACTTTTGAATGGAATCAAAAGTCGATAAGTCAAATTTGGAATTTTAATATTAATTTAATAATGGAATTTAATAATATAATAATGCAAATAATCAGATTTTGGTTCGAAGTGAATCAGAATGGTCTCTAATGTGATTATAAATTCTATATGATTTATAATAGTGTTAGTAAAATTTTAAAAGTGAAATTTTAAGTGATTTCGACGATTTCGAAAATCGCTCGAATTAATCGACGAGTTAAAATTGCCTTCCGGGACACAGTCACGAAATTGGTAAAACCAGTTTCATTGGATCCATAATAGTTAATTATTACCGGATTCAAATTTCATAGCATTTGGAGTTACCGTTTGTTCGTACGGGTGAGAAACACGTTGAAATTTAAATTGATAATTTAATATTTTAAATCGATTTAAAAAGCTATCTTCCACGTATGATTGAATTAGTTTCTGAAACACGTTCCATTGTGTTCGGAACGCGGGTAAAACCTTATAAATGCCTGTCGGCTTGCGTTGTTTGGAGATTGTTTGAAAAATTTGTTTAAAATGAAATTAATATTAAAATATTCACATAGCTTATATATATGTAAGCAGAGGAAACCCTATTTCCTTTTCACTTCGGGCCGCCATCTATTAGAAAACGATGGCCGAAAACCTATCCTTTCTTCCTCGTTATCTCGAAATCTATCAATTCGTTTCAAATTCATCCAACATGAAAAATGTAGAGCTCGCTAAGCTCTTGCTATCCAACGGTTAGGATCTAGTATGGCGGCAAGGATTGGTGGCAAACCCAAGGGGAAGGTCGCTCGTTCGAACTCAAATCTTGGAGCCTAGGGTACACCGTGCTCGACGAGGCTGGTAGCCTTGGAGAGGAGGGGGCACCGCGTGTCATCTGGAGCTCGTCGATCGTGTTGAAGCACTCTGTGGAGGGTCGAGATTTCTGAAACGGTGGTGGTAGATGGGTTAAGCGTTCGAGCATATCGCATGAGGAAGAAGTGTATTCCTACGGCCCTGATCCTCTTTCCTGAAGGGAACGATCCGATTTTGTTATGGTAATAAAAAAATAATAAGAAATTTTTTTTATAAATTATTTTACAACCTTTAAAGCTGAATATCTCATGCATGCGTGATGAGATTCCGACGAAACAAGAAGCCCGGAATCGCAGTGACGAGCAGGTCGCTGTGGTGCAGATCTGGAGTCGTTTTGAGCAAGTGAAAATTTTGCATTAAATCGAACGTGCTCGATTTAATGTAAAATTTGAATGCTCGGAGTTTTGAATTCAAGGTGAGTTAACCTCACTCACATCTGGATGCCATTTAATTTAAATAGCTAATATTTAAATGATTGATTGGTTGATTGGTTGAATATGATAATTATTATCAGATTGGATCGATATTTATTGGTTGTGCTAACATCTGTGGATGCAGGAAACACGTTGGAGGGATCCAACTGGATTCCTCACAATATAGAAATTATTTTCATAATTGATGATGTATTTCATTTATATACTGTGATAGATAAATTTGGAAATTAAGTTGTGCTGTGTTATGATTGAATAAGTATAATCTGGTATTTTAAAATATAGATGAAAATAGAATAAATTGGGATTAAAAGGGAATTGAAAAGGAATTTTTGAGAAATGAATTTAAGGAAATTAAATTCAAGAATTAGTTTGGAAATTGAAAGTGCTTTTGAAATAGGGACTTAAAAGGAAATGAGAAATAAAAATTTATAAACTGGGTTTATGAGTGAAATGGAATATTTATCGGGGATAAGTATTGAAGATATAGATTTCCAGAGGGAATTCCTATAAGAACTGCGAATTGTTTTAAAAATAATAGCAAGATTATTTTTAAAGGATGGGAAGTGTATATTTCCTGGAAACTAAGCATGTTTCAAAGAAAAGTTTTCGAAGTATAAACTAGAAAGTTTTGAAATGTGTTTTTAGACTATTTTAGAAAATATTTTTATTTAATTATTTATAAGTGAAGGTAAATATTTATTTAAGTAATTATGGTATCAAATTATTTAAAAGGTAATTTAGTATTATGTTTTCTAAAGCGAATTTAATGTAAATATTGATATAGTAACCTCGTATAAAAAGGAAATTTTTGATTTAAGTTACTTAAGAAATTTTTATAGATTTTCAAAGCTACAATTTGAATAAAGAATTTAGTAATCATATTTTAAGTATATTTTGGAAGCGATTTCCAGGAAATGGGAAATGTGTTTAAAAATAAAAAGGTGTTTATTTTTAAAAGCGTGGGAAGGAATTTACATGATTGAACGTAAATTTGAATTGATATAAATCAAGCAAGATTTATAAAAGGAATTCTTGGATTATTATAGAATGGAAGTGTATTTACCTGGTTAGCCAAGTGCGTTTCCAAATTAAATTTTTAAGTATAAGTCAAAAGTTTTAAAGTTGTTTTAAAAACATGCTTTAGAAAATTTATTATTTTTAAAATGTTTAGATTTTAAAGTAAGTATTTTTCAAATTTATTTTAGCGATAATTATTTAAAGGTGACTTGGTATTATTTTAAAATTTAAATGTTAAAGTATGTTTTATAATAAAGTGTTTTAAATTATTTTAAAATCTAAGGAATCTATACTTGTTGATTTCAGTGGAAGTAAATATTTGGGAATTCATTCCATGAGAAGAGAGTGGATTTGAAAACTGTTTCCAAAAAGATTTGAAGTGGAAATATATCTTGCGAAGATATTTGAGGTTAATAAATAATTTAGGAAATTATTTATGTTTGATGGTTGTTTGTGAATGTTAATTGATAGTTAAACAACTGACTATCAATATTGGCCAATGCGTTGATCGTTTCAAAGAGACTGAGATCGGGATTAAATTCTCGAAAACACTTCGATCCGGTTTGTACGTTTTCGTGAGGAAGACGAGTTTGGATACGAAGATGGAGCAGTGAAGTGCAAGGGCTAGTTGCTACTAATCCTGAAGATGATTCCAAAATGGATATAGTAGGAGTAGTGCCTTCGGTCCCGTTCAAAGTCGGGACGGACTTGTATGGATGAATGCTTTCCGAACATCGTCAGGTGACAGTGAGCATTCTAAGTGATATGTTCTAAAAAGGTAACGCTTAGCCTCGAGCCTCACCAACCGGGAATGACTGAAAATCAGGGGATATGCAGCAAGGCTAAGTGGATAGCGCCCATTAGGGTGAGGTCATCCCTGTCTAGATGTCTCTTTTTTTATTTCGGCTTAGTGGGCAGTTGCTGATCCCAGCCGTGGGGTGATCTTACTCGGGATTGTCCAGTAAGTGGTAGTCCCGGTCTTATGTTGTAGGGAATTTAGGGTGGATCCTCGGTACACTAATCTAGACCAGGTACTGTGACAGGTGGTACCTCAGTGCCTAGTCATTAGTTGGAAATCCATTCTCCCTACGCGCCTTTTACAATTTTTGTTTGTATAACCCACTTTGTAGCTAGTATGCTGGAATTTAATCATGTAACAATTTCAGATATTTGAATAATTATTTGTATATAGACACTATTATAATATCAAAGGATTTTGATAAGAAATGTTTTGGCTATCGTAGGGTAAAAACCCGACATGATTATTTGTGGCGTGGTCTTGCGAGATGCTTTTGATTTCAAAGGATTTTGAAACTTTAATAATCAATTTAGGTGTATTTTTCTCACGCTGGTATTCCACACTGACTCGGGTGTTATTTCATTATAATGCTCGGGTCAGACCGAGTATTGTAAAATACATAATAGGACGCTTGGGAGCTCAGGAGAGGAGCTGGAGTCCGAGACGTATTACCCGTACTTATTTATGTCCGTTGCTGTGATTGTTGAGTTGCCAACAAGTTGTGAGGCACGGTGTTATATCTGCCAAGCTGGTAATTGTTGGTTTGTCTGTGTGTTACTATGATGATGTATATAAAAAAGATATTTTTCATTTTGTGTAAAGATCTGTTATTAACTGTTATATTTTGTTCCGCTGCGATTGTGAGATTCTGTTATTGTTTATTTCCTTCTTTCTTCTATCTTCTTTCTTTTTCCTCAACGGTTTGTCTTTTCCGGCACCCGATCGTTGGCATATTATACTATAGCATATTTTATGTCGGTTATCGAGGGTCGAGAGGGACGGGTCGTGACAGGTAGGGAATATATATGGACATTGGATTGGTTAAATTAAATGAGTTTAAAATCCTAAATTTTTGAATTTAGTTAAATGATATTTTGAAGTTGAATTAGAAGTATAAGAGAAGTTTATCGAAATTGAGTTATTAAAATTGTCTGGAGCATAACTTTGAAACGCATTGAAATTGGAGTAGTTTTAATTGATATTTCAAATAGGGATATAAAATCGATATGGAAATTAAATAATTTATTGAAAACTTGAATGGGAAGATTCGATATTGGGTTTGTTGATTTCGAAACTGAAATGGTTCAGATGTGTTGAAATAAAATAAATAGTTTAAATTGATATTAATTTCAAATTTATATTTAATATGAACTGTTTAAAAACATATTATCTTAAAATTTTTAATTATTAAGGTTTTCAAATTATTAAACAACTTTAACCTACATTAAGTATATTAAATCATTTTACTTATTTTAAACCATTTAATTTATTTTAGAACTAATTAACCCATTTTTAACTTATTTTAAATCCAATTAATCTATTTTAAAGCTACTTAATCTATTTTAATTATATTTAATCTATTTTAAATCTATTTGACTATATTAAATCAATTTAACAATATTTTAATCTTTAATTAACTATTTTAGAGTGTTTTAACTATTTATAACTATTTAAAACTATTTATAACTATCTAAACTAGCTTTCTAAATTCCAAACTAAATAAAGTAGATGTGTATATATTTTAAATCCTCGATTTTAAGTGAATATGGTTAAATAATATTATAACGTAAGTTGGGATTTAAATTACATATTTGATTTGAATATGAAGTTTTGAAATGAGGGTTTTAAATTATTTTGAAAATATGATTTTTGAAAGTGAAAAAAAATTCAAAAGTGATATGGTTTGAATATGATATTTTGATATCAATTATGAAACGGTTTTGAAAATATAAAAGAACCGTCCGGTGTGTAATAAGCGATTGGTTGTTAAAGAGACCAGGATCGGATATTGTCATATTCTCTGCCAATACCGGAAACAACTTTAACAACTGCGTACGTGGTGGAGATTCCAAAAATGAAGTAGGATGGTTTGGCGAACGACTTTTGTATGAGGTATGACGTGACCCTAACTCTCGTGGGTCAGCGTAGATGTGACTAAAACAGGAGTCATGCTGGGCCATGTGAGGTCATTCCTCTTATCGCGCACATTTCTTCGATACCATTCTATTACTTTGTGATTGATTTGGTGGCCACCCTTGATTTGATTTGGGAGTGTGTCTGAGGTGGGTGGTAGTGGCTGCTATGTATTACCACCAGTCCGGATCCGCAATTGGTATATCTACCCTAGCATTGCCTCGAGTGTTGTGTTCACATGCCCTAGAGCGCCTTCTGCGAGTTTGTTTTGAACCATACCTATAGAGTGCCCTATGATAGCCTTCCAGTTTACGGAGAAATTACGACATTTTATAGACTACGGGAATATACAGAAATATGTAAGGGGGGATGTGGTAACAGCTTAACGCTATTTTAATACTTTTACTTTACTATAGACATATTATAATAGTGTATTGTACTACATAGTTGATAGTTTAACGGATCCTTAGAAGATGTGAATCCCGAACATCTTTTAAGTTATTGCACTCACATTAGACACTAGATAGGAGATGACAAACCCCGTAAACATCTCTGACGCCGTTCCACTCTTATTTATTTACCGTTGATTTAACTTACATAAGATCTTTTAGTTCTGACTCGAATGTTTTTTCTTTTAAATTCGCTCAGGTCAGCCTGAGAATTTTAAGGTTGAAGATCTTATTTCTGGACGACGAAGACGAAGATTTGTACTATTATTATTTATGATATGTATTCGACTACATCATGTTGTTCCGCTGCATTAATTTATTTATTCATGTTTTCTGTAATTCTGATTTTGTATTGTATTAGTTTAACCAAATTTATTTGTAAACAGCTTCATGAACTATTATTTGATTATTATATTTTGTCATTCCGCTGCGAGATTCTGTATTTATTTTATTTCTTTTTCTTATTTACCCCATAACAATCTGCCCTTTTTAATGGTTTGAGTCTGACGTGTATGTCTACTTAAAACGTCCAAAAAGACAAGTCATTATAGTTGGTATCAGAGCCAGGTTTAGCGATAACCTTAGCTTTGTGGGGTCTAACTCATAAATAGGGTAGTGATACCCTAGAATGAGTCGCTGAGTGTATATCTATAAGAGGGCTTATTTGTTAGTGTTATAAAAGGTTTTTATATTATGTTAATTTTTTCTGTTTTGTATTTATAATTCTTAGTTGGTGCATAGGATGCTATGACATCGATAGGGAATTTCTAAACACTTGATAGGGCAGACCGAAATAATATTGTTTTGAAACATAGGTAAATGAAATAAATTTGCGTATTGTATAAAATAACAATTTTATAAAGGATATATTTGGTTGTAATATATTTGTTTGCTAGGTCATGAAATTTATAAATATTGGATGAAAATAAGATTGTAAATAAAATAAATATAAATTGGAAATTTTAGAACTTAAGTTCCAGGATTTTTGAAATTTCTTTCAAAGGATTTTGGAATATAATGTTAGTATTATTTGAAAGTATTTTTCGATATAAATATTTTAATGTGATTTGAAAGAAAGTTTTAAAAGAACTTTTAAAGGAAATAAGTTCTGTACTTCCCTCTCTTTCGCTGGAAAATAATTTTGATAATGAGTGCACAGATCATCGACATTCATTTTCAAGTTTCGAAGTGGGAAGGCTGCTGTAGTAGTTTTACTAAACTTTTGTTTTGATAACGTATCAAAATTTTACTAAATAGGATTAGATATATAAGTTTTGAGTGTGTGTGTGTGTATTTAAAAAGGGCTTAAATGGAACCCGGTGATTTAGTTGTTAAGTTTCTATTAATTAGAAATTGAAGTTATGGTAATGAATGGAATCTTGACTATATTAATAATTGCAAACTTCTAAAAATGAAAATAAAAAATTTGATGTTAAGATGAAATAAATAAGAAACTGGAAATTTGTAAACTGTAAAATAAAAAGGAAATGAAAATAAGAGATGTAACCATTGAACATTCCGTTAATAAATATAATGACATGTGTAACCTTCTATTGTATTCTAAAAAGACATATATATGTATGTACGTATATATAAAAGTTACCAAATTATTAAAAGTTGTAATGTTGAATAGGATATTACACAAGTAAAACTTAAGTAATGAAAATGTTCAATGGAATTACTTTTATAAATACGAATTTTGATATTATAGTTGTTATAAACTTAAGTTATAATTGAAATACTACCAAATAAATGTAATATAAAAATCAGTACTGTAAGTAAAGGATTATGAACTTAAGTTAATGTATGAAGCTATTGATAATTAAAGTAAATAATAAAATTAATACTATATTAAATTAAATGGTTATAACTTCAGGAAAGTTAAAATGATTTAGAAACTAGATTTAATATTCGGTGACACTACATAAGGAAATGGATGTAAATTTAAAAGTAAGAAACTTAAGTATGAAATTCAGCACTAATGAATATTAATATCTAGCGGAAATCAAGTATATAAAATAATAAATGTAAACTGAATTGCAATAAAATGTATTTAAAACTTAAATAATGAATTTATTGATCATTTTTAAACAACTAAATGGAAATAACTAATGTAAGATAATAAAAGAAATTATCATTATGTGAATAAATGAAAAAAGGATGAACGAATGAATTTTCTAAGTAATGAATGAAAGTAAATGAAAATAAGTACTGAATGAATGAATGTGAATTTATTTTCAAAGAAACTTATATAGTACATTAAGAATTGATTTACATATGTTTAAATAATTGTGTATGTGTAACATATGTAAGAAAATGTAAATAACATATGTAAATAAATGAATGTAAATAAATGGAATTAAGTATTATATGAATGAATGGAAGTTGAATTTTGTAATAGATAAAGGTAAATTAAAGAAAAAATCATGGTATGAATGGAAATTTTGAATGACAAAGTGAAAGAAAATTTATAAGAATAACTTAAATAATACTTGGATATCATTGTTTATTATGACTTATGGATGTTTGGAAAGACGTTACTTTAGATTGTTTACGATGTATGAATGATCTATTGAGTTTTATCTAAGACTGTTGAGTAGATGGTATACTTAGTAGTTTATTTGTCATTCTATACGATTAAAAGTGTCTAAACTCGAACAAACCATCTATTTTGATTGCTATAGATGGATAATTGGTTACACTGGTTTCATGTGATGATTGTATGATTTGATTGAAAATGACTATTGTTGTGTTGTGTTGTATGGTATAAATTGAAACAACTTAAATATTTCTCTATTATATAATTATTAACTTCTTTGGGTTATATAAGTGAAATACAGGTTATAGGAGCAATTGCTACTGCTTTTAGCTTTATAAAATAAGCGTTATTTGCCCGACAAATAGGTATGTTCACAGATTATGGTTTTATAGCGATATTATATTGTTTTCCCATGGTTTGGACATGTTATTTTGAAAATTTTGATACATATTTTTATTATTGATATTATTGTTTCTCCTAGACCTCTCTCTATAAAGAAGACTCTGTCGAAATTTTCCGTAAAATTTTGACTTAGAAAATTTGTGAAATGTTTTTCAAATCTTATTAATTTGAGTATAAAAGGATTTAATTGTTTATAAATTGATATATTTTACTTAAATTATTTAATTTTGTAAATTTATTTTTACATAAATTTAATATTTTGAATAAGATATATTGATTACTTAATTCCTTCTTTTCCCTTCTTATTCCTTTTCATGGACGAAAACTTTTGAGTGGGGGAGGGTGTATTGACCCGTAATTTTTGATAATTAAATATGGTCAATGTAATAAGATTTTGTGCTTTAATATTGAGAGAAATAAAAATTTGTAATTCATTTATGAAATAATAACTATAATGAAATGTAATAATGTTAAGTTAAGTTAACCATTAACAATTTGAATGAAATTCCAATTAATTGAAGTGATTTAGATGTTATACTTGGTTATGAATTGAATATAAGAAAATAAATTTAAATATTAAATCAATTAATGGGATAATATATAATTAATGGTAATTGAATAATTAGTGTTAGGAAAGTAATTATGATTGAAATAATAAACTAATTAATGTGATTAAAGGTTAATGGTGACAAACTATTATATGTTACCTATTTATTTAGTCTGTTAAACTAATGGAAATCAATTGCAATTAATTCACTTAATTAGTGCACTTAATATAGATTAAATTGATAATTGTAGAATATTAGTTTAATAAGATGTAACCAATGAAAATTATATGCATAATATGACAATTGATTGAATAAAAAGAACTGGAATCAAGTTTGCTCAAATTTATTGAAATTTAAATTATAATAAGTGGATTTATTACAATTAAATGTAATTAAAGATTACGTTAAGGAAAAGTAAGATAAAAATGGTAAATATTTATTTAATAGAATATATAATAATGTTAACTATGTATGTAGAGAAATAATTGATTGAATTAAAAGATCGAAGCAAAATTAAATAAATTTATTGAAATTAAATTATAATAAATTGATTTTAATTACAGTTGAAATTGAACACTGTAATTATTGTAATATTTAAACACTAAATTGATATGTAAAAATTGTTTTAAATTTTTGTAGATGTCCAAGTAATCAAAATTGATGAAATTTGTTGATCATTAAATTTGAATTGGAAAAGTGACCTAATTAATTTAATATTAATCTATTTAAATAACGTGAAATTAGCCGTTTTGGCCACTGACTCGAATTTCGACGAAGCTAGTTTTATCGGATCCGTAACGGTGAATTAATGCTGGATTTTAAGTTTCGTAGCGATCGGACATGTCGTTTGATCGTACGGATTCGAAATGCCTAGAAATCAATTTGAAAAAAGCTGATTTTAATATAAATTCTTCATACGATGGAATTAGGACTTAAAACCCGTTCCATCGAGTTTAAAATTATCGAAAACGTATATTTTGATATATGGATGACCCATTTTCGTTTCGGAGACAAAATGGGCTTTTTGGGTCGTTTATCGTTCAACTTCCAAATCAAATTGGATCCATTCATTTCTATTTCTGATTTGCCTATAAATAGTCCGTTATAAACCCTAGCTATTTCTTATTTCATTTGTCTGTACGTACAATTCTATCTCCTTCCCTCCTTCCAATGGCAGATAAACCAAAACAAATTCCAATTTCAAATTTGCAAATCAAAATTAAATCAAAAAAACTCAAAGTCTTAAAAAAAATTGAAAAAATATGTAAATCGAAGATCTCATCGATATGAATCTGCGTCTTGTATCTTTTTTTGCAAACGATGCTCGAATCAACCAATAATCACGGTCAAATTCAAATTGGGCATTTTGGACTGGAGCATCAATCGTCGAAATTGAAATATGGGTTTTGTAGGGCTCGTCGTAAGGAGCTCGACGCTGGTGGTCGCTTGACCTGGATTTGCGTATGGTGGTTGGAATCAGTGATTAGGGTTTAGAAACCCCACGTTTTGGGTGGCGGCGCATGTTGATTTGGACGATCGAAGGGGAGGTCAGGGCCACTAGGAGAGGAGGCTGGCCTAGATGAGGCTATTGGTGGCGGCGGTGATGGCTATCGTGGCCGGAGGCGAGGAGGATTGGCGGTCAAAGGTTGTGTTTCGATTGAGTATTGGGTTCGGGTGCGCGCATTATCTGATGGAGGAATTCGTGCTGATGTGGCCATGAGTTGTTTTTCCTTTTGTTTTTTTATTTAAATTTTGATTTTTTATGTTCTAAAGTGCATAACTTTTACATACGAGGTCCAATTAACGTGCGGTTTATTCCGCTGGGATCGTATCGAAATTCCAGATATTTTGGTGCTGGTTTGGAAGAATTCTAAGACTATTTGAATTTGGGCTCTAATTTGGATTTCAAATTGATTTGAATCAAAAGGTGAGTGTTTTAACCCACTCATAACTTCTAAAATTTCTTATGTTAATTAAATTAAATTTATTATGTGATTTGGAATTTATTTATGGCTGTTTGATATATTTAAATTGCAATTCCTATTAATTTGTATTATTTGAATTAAATTGTTATTTAATTTATTATTAAATTTAAATTACCAGTTAATTACTTGTAAATAATAATATGTTAATTGTTGATGTTTATTGGTTGAATTGAATGATGATTATGATGGGTGTTTGATTATTGATATTAGATGATTGGATGTTATATTTGATTTATATATTTTATCACTCTGGAAGTTTCCTTAGATATTAACAGGGAAATCACTAGGGGTTGAAATGATTTATACCCAAACGATCTATAGATTAGGAAAAACTTTATTGGTTGAAATGACAGACTCGAACGATTTTATGGGGATTATGGTTTGAAATGATATATTACCGTAAAATTTTAAATTACGGGTTGAAATGATAAGTATCTATATCACTTGACCCTAAGGTAGAGAATTTTATACGAACACCGTATTGGTTAAATTAAATGGGTTTAAAATCCTAAATTTTTGAATTTGGTTAAATGATACTTTGAAATAAGAATTTGATTTATATAAATTGAATTATTATCGAAATTCAAGTTTTATGTTAAAATTTGGAATTGATTCAAAGGAATTGTTCAAAGGAATTAACTTGAAATTTTAAAATTAAATTAGAAGTATAAGTGAAGTTTATCGAAATTAATTATTAAAATTATTTGGAGCATAACTTTGATATGTGTTGAAATTGGAGTAGTTTTAATTGATATTTCAAAAAGGGATCTAAAATCGATATGGAATTAAATAATTTATTGAAATTGAATGGGAAGATTCGATATTGGATTTTGTTAATTTGGAAATTGAAATTGTTCAGATGTGTTGAAATAAAATAAATAGTTTAATTGATATTAATTTCAAATTCATATTTAATAATACTGTTTAAAATCATATTACCTTAAAATTTCTAATTATTAAGATATTCAAATTATTAAACTATTTTAACCTATATTAACTATATTAAATCATTTTACTTATTTTAAACCATTTAATTTATTTTAAAACTAATTAACCCATTTTTAACTTATTTTAAATCCATTTAATTTATTTTAAAGCTACTTAATCTATTTTAATTATATTTAATCTATTTTATCTATTTAACTATCTTAAATCAATTTAACAGCATCTTAAATCTTTAATTAAGCTATTTTATAGTATTATAACTATTTATAACTATTTAAAACTATTTATAACTATCTGAACTAGCTTTCTAAATTCCAAACTAAATAAAGTAGATGTGTTTATATTTTAAATCCTTAATTTTAAAGTGAATATGGTTAGATAATATTATAACCTAAGTTGGGATTTAAATTACATATTTGATTTGAATATGAAGTTTTCAAATGAGGGTTTTAAACTATTTTGAAAATATGCTTTTTTAAAGTGAACAAAATTTTGAAAGTGATATGGTTTGAACTGAATATGATATTTTGATATCAATTATGAAACGGTTTTGAAACTATAAAAAACTGTCCGGTGTGTAATAAGCAATTGGTTGTTAAAGAGACCGGGATTGGATATTGTAATACTCTCTGTCAATACCAAAAACCGCTTTAACAACTGTGTCCGTGGTGGAGATTCCAGAAATGAATAGGATGGTTTGGCGAATGATTTCTGTATAAGGTATGACGTGACCCTGGCTCCAATAAGTATGCTTAGATGTGACTAAAACAGGAGCCATGTCGGGCCAAGTGAGGTCATTCCTCCTACCGGGCACATTTCTTCGATACCATTCTATTACTTTGTGATTGATTTGGTGGCCACCCTTGATTTGATTGGGGATTGTGTCCGAGGTGGGCGATAGTTGCTGCTATGCGTTACCACTAGTCCGGATCCGCAATTGTTGTATCTACCCTGGCACTGCCTCGAGTGTCGTGTTCACATGCCCCAAAGCGCTATCTACGAATTTGTTTTGTACCATACCTATGGAGTACCCTCTGATAGCCCTTCAGTTTACGGAGGAATTATGGTACTGTATAGACCGTGGAAATATATAAAAATGTGTTAAGGGGGATATGGGTAATGCCTTAATGCTATTTTAATACTTTTACTTTACTGTAGGTATATTGTAATAGCATATTGAACTACATAGTAGATAGTTTAACGGATCCTTAAGAGATGTGAATCCCGAACATCTCTTAAGTTATTGCACTCACGTTAGACACTGGATAGGAGATGACAAACCCCGTAAACATCTCTTACGCCTTTCCACTCATATTTATTTACCGTTGATTTAACTTACATAAGATCTTTTTAGTTCTGACTCGAGTGTTTTGTCTTTTCAATTCGCTTTGGTCAGCCTAAGCATTTCAAGGTTGAAGACCTTATTTCTGGAGAACGAAGATGAAGATTTGCACTATTATTATTTATGATATGTATTCCAGTGCATCATGTTGTTCTGCTGCATTGATTTATTTATTCTTATTGTCTGTAACTTTGATTTTATATTGTATTAGTATAATCAAATTTATTTGTAGACAACTTCATCAACTGTTATTTGATTATTATATTTTGTCATTCCACTGTGAGATTTTGTGTTTTTTTTATTTCTTTCTCGTTTTCTTATGTACCCCATAACGATCTGCCTTTTTAATGGTTTGAGTCTGACCTGTGTGTTTGCTTAAAACGTCCAAAAAGTCAGGACGTTACAACCGCACCAAATTTTGACAATATGGATTTGAAACCCTTGACCATACAAGTTCAATAGATCTAACGATGTAGATTTTCGTTGAGCGAAGCCCCGGATATGGCTATCAATGGATGTTTACGGATACGGATAGTACCATATCCACAACCGCATCTGTAACATTCTAAAATTTTCGACTCTCGAAAATTCGACATCGACACTCACTTTATCGACTGCCGAATATCGAAGGCCGAAAACCGAGATGTTATGGGTTTAAAAAAAAGAAAAGAAAAGAAAGAAGAGAGAAAAAGAAGAAAGAAAATAGAAAGATAGAAAATAGAGAGAAGAGAGAAAAGAAGGTAGAACATTTTAAAATAGAAGAAAACAGAAAGAAAACAGAGAATTTGAAAAAAATAGAAGATAGAAGAATTTTAAAATAGAACGGACAGAAAACAACAGAACAACATCAGAATCTCACAATTCGCAGCGGAACAACATATAATAATAAATGAATAATCTTTAAACAAAGAACTATATCAGTTATTACATTTTATACATTACATTACATCATATCATCACATCAGAGTGTACAACATCATACAACAATAAACAGTGCAGCGGAAAAAGAAATACTATATAAGTAATACGCCATGCCATCCAGCTTGCCTCCAGCAACTCCTGAATATCCTGAATATCCAGATAAACCTGTCTCTTGACTGCCCGTGTGGAAATTGGTGGGCACCCAGAGTTTAGGAAGGAAAACAATAAACTCCAAGTCAGTCATGTGACTGGTGTGAGAACTCAAAACAGTTTATTTATCTTTAAAATCAAAATAGAGGAATATTTTTAATCAATTCGCAATGCTTTTAAAAATGAGACTACCATAAGGCCTCCCGCACACACACACATGCAAACGCAGAATCGGAGGAGATTTCTCCTTATGATAGTCAAAGATGCTTGATACGCATTTAAAATAACATTTGATATTATTATTAGTGCATAATGTAGGGAAAATTCATTTCGAAAGTAGAATATAAATCTTAGCCAACATACGACCATTATCGTATGCCTACTATAGCTAACTATGTTCAATAGCAGGTTACCGCCACATTCCATAGCAGGTTATACAACTAAAACCGTACAAGTCACGTATTGTTTCTTTGGATTTCCAACGAATGATCAGGCCAAGGAACTTCCCATTGCCACATGAGAATGCCTCTGGATGGACATCCCCGAGAACCAAACCGGATCTCTACCAACACAAGGCCGGGTTACTCCTAACTGAGTAACAACTGACCGAATATGCCATCCCCCGGTCCTTTGGGACCTTTATCACCGAGCGCTCGTAATCAATTCACACAATCATAACAAAGTGTTTTCAACATGAGTAAGTATCTGGGCTCCATACCATGATACCACCCTTTTCCAGAAGGAAATGGACACATCCTAAAGGGTGCTACCCCTCATAACCTTGCTGCTTCTTTCCTGTTTTGACCATTCACGGGGTGTGAGGCTCGACGAATTCACGTCCACAAAAACATACTTTATACAAAAGCCATGCTTTGGGTCAACAAATGATCAACACAATGATCACTAAGATAGACGATCAAATAAATGATCCTATCACAATAATCAACACAATGATCATTTCAGCATCACTCAGCATGTCACATTACCAAATTGGGAATATATCGCTGATAACTTCAACTATATAACCTTTGAGCTCATACGTCTCAAAGAAGGGTGTTAAGCAAAGAATAAATTCTCCGCCACCAACAGAAATATATTTGAATGAAATCGGCTTTATATCTCAAATTGCAATGTCAGGCATACAATCCATACAAGTCTGTTCCGGGATCGAACAGAACCGAAGGCACTTACAAAGAAGTCCTTGCAATCCGGATATTCACAATCCTGATCGGATTTCCCATCACTTAGGGAGTCTCTATACCGTTGCAACTCAGTGCAGAGACAATCGACAGGTCATCCTATCGCTTTCGCAAATATCCGGTCTTCAACACCGATCTTCAAATGCGATTCATAACGACGTATCACATATTCGGAGTGGGTTATACGACCCCATGGTCCTTTCCCGGTTAACCCAAATAGTGAGCGCTTATTCAAAAATAAGTGTGCATTCAAATTCAATCAATTTACATCAAATACCCATTCAAAGGGAAATATTGATAGTCGGTTATTGAACTATCACTGGATATGCACACATCACCAAATTCCAAATAATTTTCCAAATTATTTATTTTCCAAAATATCTTTACTAGATATATAATTTCAACACTTCAAAAATAAATCAATATTTATTTTTAACAAGTTTCACTTTCACATATAAATTCCATAATGAATTTATATTTCAAAATATTCGTGCATATACGATTTCAATTATTCATTTTCAATTTATCTTCAAAAAGATAAATTCTCTATATTCCCTTCACATTGGAAAACATTTCCATACTTATCATAAATAAGTAATCGACAAATCTTTTTATTTTCAACCTTTGAAAATATTCAATATACTTAAATCGAATTAAGTATATATTTCATTCTATTAAGGAAAACATTCTCTTAACATATTTATTTGGGCCAAAACGAATGTTGCGTAAAACATCGTCACGACAACCCAAAATCACTAGTATAGGGATTCGAAATTAAAATAGATATATAAATCCCAATACTATTCAAAACATTTCCTTTCGGAAATCATTTACTATAACAACAGTGTTATAGTCCACCATTTCCTTTCATTTCTCGAAACATCTATTTCAACAATAAATGTTAAAATCTATGGTTTCGAATCTCAACACCTTTTAAAACATCGTTAGATCGTTTTAATTCTATTTAAAACATCATATCTAAAACAATTTCTTTAACGTATTATTCACTATTCAAAAACGTGAATATACTACCTTAACAAATTTCATCATTTCTATTCACTTTAACTTAAAGGATTATTCACTGTTCAAAATGTGAATATAACTCTATCTCTAAGTTATAACAATTAACTTATCAAAATAAGTCGTTTGCGAATTTATAAAACAACGTTTATAAATTCCATTTCTATTTATTTATAAAACTTCCTTTTTATAAATTCTTTTATTAACCTATTCCAGTTTAAAACTAAATTATAAACTACAAGTTCATATTATAAGTTAATTACTTATAAAACGATTATTTTACAAAATCGTTCATTTAACTTCCCAAATTATTAATCTTAACTTATAAGATTGTTTATTTATCCAAAATTCATTCTTTCGATAACTTTATAAATTTTATAAACCTATTGCTTATAAAATTTCATTTATAACTTCACAGTTTATAATTTCATAAATTTCATTCATTTAGGAAATTCATTTTCACTACATTCAAACACTTATAAAAACTCGTTTTATAATGTCCATAATTCAATTTATAAATATCCATTTATAAATCCCTTAATATAAATCAATTTATATTATTCTTTTTAAACGTCTTTAAATTCCTTTATAATTTCATCATTCTCTTGATTTATAAAATAATTAAATTTTATAAATCCTATATTTAAACTTTTCGCAACAAATTCAAAAATCCCATTTTAAACTATTTTATAACATCATTAACCCGTATTTTCAAAAATCAATCTTTTAACTATATTTCTCAAAATCATAATTTTTTATAACTTAAAAAATTATAACGTTTATTTATTTATAATGGATCAATTCCAAAAATATAGTATATTTCAAAAATCACTTTGAAAATCATTTTAAAATCCCAAAATCTGGGTCCAATGATGCTACACACCAAATAGTCAATCACGACTACAACGATATCATATATCAATATGAAAATCCGTCAAATATCAAAATATCTGAAATTAAATAAATACTGTTGAGGAATCCAGTTGGATCCCTCCAACCTGTTTCCTGCATCCAAAAACATTAGCACAATACCAATTTCGCTCCAGTACGAAATTATCGCGGTATATGTTCTTAATAAATATTATCCGCTTAATAACGGCGTAATAGGGTCTCATCCGCTAAACAAAAAATGCGGGAAATCAACAACTGCAATATATACATATGCCAATATATATATATTGATACTATATATAATACCAATTTCACTGTTTATGAAATATTCGCGGTATATGTTTTTATTAAATAACATCCGCTTACTAACGGCGCATAATGTCTATTTTAACAATCAATATATACAGTCATCATTCAAACATGCATTCAAATATTTTAAATCTAACTATTTAAAATAAAATCGAAACTGATTCGATTGAGTGAGAAGTTCTCACCTTGGTTTTAATTTCCGTTTAAGCTTTTATTTCGAATAAAATTAAACGCGCGTTTAATTTTACCCGAAATTCTCACTAACTCCAAACGACTCCAAACCAACTCCATCGCGTAGTGCTCGTCCATACGATTCCAACGCAACTGAGTTTGCATTTTTTCGACCTCGTATGAAAAAGTTATTAATATTTGAACTTACACGAATTCTATACTTATATAAATACAACATAAACTAAATTTTTAAACTATTCTATCATCATCACCGTGCATTTTGAAGTCAACGCATCAGGGCCATTCACTGCCTTCTTCTCCAAACGCGTACGCACGCAGAAATCAAAACCGAACCCATCTTCAAACCCTAACCCTAATGCACGCGACATATACAAGCACCTCCAGGCCGATCAGGGAACGCCAATCGATAGCCCACCCCCCACTCCATCAACGCCCCCATTATGGTCGAGCTCGGTCACCAATATTGCCCAGAAAAACGTGCGCAACCGAGCACCTTTCGGCCATGATTCCTCCCTCCACGCGACGCTAAACCCCATCTCGACCGTATGGATCCAAAGCTCGTTGCGTGCTCTCCATCTTTCATTAAGAAAGTTTTTGATAATATTGTATGGATTTGAAGATATTAACGAAGGAAGAAGGAGCAATCTCGGCCATGGGTTCATAGCCGGCGGCTACACTAGAAAATTAGGGTTTAAAATTTTATTTATTTATTTTAGATCTAAGGTGATATTTATAGGAAAAGCTAGCGTAAACACTATTCATCCCGGGAATTCCGAACTCCGATTTAGACGCCGTAACCAGCGTACCTAGGGTTTATCCCACGTTCCGGACACAATGGAACAGGTTTCGGAAGCTAATTCGGAAGTATGTGCGAGTTATGGCTATAAACGCTCAATTTAAATTAAACCGATTTAAGTCGATTTCTAGGCGTTTTAATTTGTACCGGACAAACGGTAAATCCAATTGACTTGAAATTTGAAATCTTACAATAATATCACATTATGGATCCGATGAAACTGGTTTCGTCGAAATCCGAGACTTTTTGAAAAATGGCTATTTTGACTCGCCAAATTTAAATTAAAAACGATTCGATGCGTTTCGAGCTGCCACGATCAAACGATAACTCCGATTGACACGAAAATTGAAATACGGTAATAACTAACTATTACGGATCCAATGAAACTGGTTTCGTTCAATTCTGAGACTGTTCAAAAATTGGCTATTTTACTAGTCGATTTAAATATTAAAATATTCAATTTTCACAAATTAACTTTTAATTCGATTTTAAAAGTTCTAAAATATTTCTATAACTCCAGTATGATTAAATAAAATTTTCCAAATTATTTTCAATCATTTTTAACTCAATTTTTAATTATTTCCATAATTTAACGTATTAAATTATCGATTTAATTATTCAATTAAATCCAATAAATCAAATAAAAATTTATTTGACTTATAAATTCACTTATAAATATTTAAAATAAATTAAATATTCAAATTTTAAATTAATAAAATTTCTGGGTCGTTACAATCTTCCCCCCTTAAAAGAATTTCGTCCTCGAAATTATAAGTAAGAAAGGTTACAGAATTTATTAATTTTCCCAAAATTCATAATTAAACTTTTTACCAAACTTTACTAAGTTTTCAAAATCATACTTAGTTATCTTTTTCAAAAACAATCTATATCATTTAACTTTCAACTCTAAAACAAAGTTAAAGTTTTCCAAAATTTTCCCAATTTTCTCAAAATTTTTCTAACGCCTTAAATTTCCGGAAAAATTCGCCATAGTCTCCTTTGCGCGGCTCGATCCGAAAAAAAAAATGACAGTATATATATCACAAATATACATCTCATCAAGTAATGAGGCATCCCGAAGGGAAAAAAGTGTAAAAGTACGATATTTAATCCGAGATATGTACCTTATACTTTATTAGCAAGCATATACGGCTAATATAGCGCAAAAGCGAGCTCCAAATGCGAAGCAACGCGATCCGCACCTACTAAACTCAACAAACAACATGAGAACATGCATATATGTAAATAGTATCAATATACAACATATATCTCATAATAACTATATATGTCACATAACAAATGCAACAATAGAAATATATATTCAACCATCAACCAACTAACATCCATATCCAATAATATTCATTTATATACAATGAAATAGGTTTTCACTCTAAATCAAATGTAACATTCTAAAATTTTCGACTCTCGAAAATTCGACATCGACACTCACTTTATCGACTGCCGAATATCGAAGGCCGAAAACCGAGATGTTATGGGTTTAAAAAAAAGAAAAGAAAAGAAAGAAGAGAGAAAAAGAAGAAAGAAAATAGAAAGATAGAAAATAGAGAGAAGAGAGAAAAGAAGGTAGAACATTTTAAAATAGAAGAAAACAGAAAGAAAACAGAGAATTTGAAAAAAATAGAAGATAGAAGAATTTTAAAATAGAACGGACAGAAAACAACAGAACAACATCAGAATCTCACAATTCGCAGCGGAACAACATATAATAATAAATGAATAATCTTTAAACAAAGAACTATATCAGTTATTACATTTTATACATTACATTACATCATATCATCACATCAGAGTGTACAACATCATACAACAATAAACAGTGCAGCGGAAAAAGAAATACTATATAAGTAATACGCCATGCCATCCAGCTTGCCTCCAGCAACTCCTGAATATCCTGAATATCCAGATAAACCTGTCTCTTGATTGCCCGTGTGGAAATTGGTGGGCACCCAGAGTTTAGGAAGGAAAACAATAAACTCCAAGTCAGTCATGTGACTGGTGTGAGAACTCAAAACAGTTTATTTATCTTTAAAATCAAAATAGAGGAATATTTTTAATCAATTCGCAATGCTTTTAAAAATGAGACTACCATAAGGCCTCCCGCACACACACACATGCAAACGCAGAATCGGAGGAGATTTCTCCTTATGATAGTCAAAGATGCTTGATACGCATTTAAAATAACATTTGATATTATTATTAGTGCATAATGTAGGGAAAATTCATTTCGAAAGTAGAATATAAATCTTAGCCAACATACGACCATTATCGTATGCCTACTATAGCTAACTATGTTCAATAGCAGGTTACCGCCACATTCCATAGCAGGTTATACAACTAAAACCGTACAAGTCACGTATTGTTTCTTTGGATTTCCAACGAATGATCAGGCCAAGGAACTTCCCATTGCCACATGAGAATGCCTCTGGATGGACATCCCCGAGAACCAAACCGGATCTCTACCAACACAAGGCCGGGTTACTCCTAACTGAGTAACAACTGACCGAATATGCCATCCCCCGGTCCTTTGGGACCTTTATCACCGAGCGCTCGTAATCAATTCACACAATCATAACAAAGTGTTTTCAACATGAGTAAGTATCTGGGCTCCATACCATGATACCACCCTTTTCCAGAAGGAAATGGACACATCCTAAAGGGTGCTACCCCTCATAACCTTGCTGCTTCTTTCCTGTTTTGACCATTCACGGGGTGTGAGGCTCGACGAATTCACGTCCACAAAAACATACTTTATACAAAAGCCATGCTTTGGGTCAACAAATGATCAACACAATGATCACTAAGATAGACGATCAAATAAATGATCCTATCACAATAATCAACACAATGATCATTTCAGCATCACTCAGCATGTCACATTACCAAATTGGGAATATATCGCTGATAACTTCAACTATATAACCTTTGAGCTCATACGTCTCAAAGAAGGGTGTTAAGCAAAGAATAAATTCTCCGCCACCAACAGAAATATATTTGAATGAAATCGGCTTTATATCTCAAATTGCAATGTCAGGCATACAATCCATACAAGTCTGTTCCGGGATCGAACAGAACCGAAGGCACTTACAAAGAAGTCCTTGCAATCCGGATATTCACAATCCTGATCGGATTTCCCATCACTTAGGGAGTCTCTATACCGTTGCAACTCAGTGCAGAGACAATCGACAGGTCATCCTATCGCTTTCGCAAATATCCGGTCTTCAACACCGATCTTCAAATGCGATTCATAACGACGTATCACATATTCGGAGTGGGTTATACGACCCCATGGTCCTTTCCCGGTTAACCCAAATAGTGAGCGCTTATTCAAAAATAAGTGTGCATTCAAATTCAATCAATTTACATCAAATACCCATTCAAAGGGAAATATTGATAGTCGGTTATTGAACTATCACTGGATATGCACACATCACCAAATTCCAAATAATTTTCCAAATTATTTATTTTCCAAAATATCTTTACTAGATATATAATTTCAACACTTCAAAAATAAATCAATATTTATTTTTAACAAGTTTCACTTTCACATATAAATTCCATAATGAATTTATATTTCAAAATATTCGTGCATATACGATTTCAATTATTCATTTTCAATTTATCTTCAAAAAGATAAATTCTCTATATTCCCTTCACATTGGAAAACATTTCCATACTTATCATAAATAAGTAATCGACAAATCTTTTTATTTTCAACCTTTGAAAATATTCAATATACTTAAATCGAATTAAGTATATATTTCATTCTATTAAGGAAAACATTCTCTTAACATATTTATTTGGGCCAAAACGAATGTTGCGTAAAACATCGTTACGACAACCCAAAATCACTAGTATAGGGATTCGAAATTAAAATAGATATATAAATCCCAATACTATTCAAAACATTTCCTTTCGGAAATCATTTACTATAACAACAGTGTTATAGTCCACCATTTCCTTTCATTTCTCGAAACATCTATTTCAACAATAAATGTTAAAATCTATGGTTTCGAATCTCAACACCTTTTAAAACATCGTTAGATCGTTTTAATTCTATTTAAAACATCATATCTAAAACAATTTCTTTAACGTATTATTCACTATTCAAAAACGTGAATATACTACCTTAACAAATTTCATCATTTCTATTCACTTTAACTTAAAGGATTATTCACTGTTCAAAATGTGAATATAACTCTATCTCTAAGTTATAACAATTAACTTATCAAAATAAGTTGTTTGCGAATTTATAAAACAACGTTTATAAATTCCATTTCTATTTATTTATAAAACTTCCTTTTTATAAATTCTTTTATTAACCTATTCCAGTTTAAAACTAAATTATAAACTACAAGTTCATATTATAAGTTAATTACTTATAAAACGATTATTTTACAAAATCGTTCATTTAACTTCCCAAATTATTAATCTTAACTTATAAGATTGTTTATTTATCCAAAATTCATTCTTTCGATAACTTTATAAATTTTATAAACCTATTGCTTATAAAATTTCATTTATAACTTCACAGTTTATAATTTCATAAATTTCATTCATTTAGGAAATTCATTTTCACTACATTCAAACACTTATAAAAACTCGTTTTATAATGTCCATAATTCAATTTATAAATATCCATTTATAAATCCCTTAATATAAATCAATTTATATTATTCTTTTTAAACGTCTTTAAATTCCTTTATAATTTCATCATTCTCTTGATTTATAAAATAATTAAATTTTATAAATCCTATATTTAAACTTTTCGCAACAAATTCAAAAATCCCATTTTAAACTATTTTATAACATCATTAACCCGTATTTTCAAAAATCAATCTTTTAACTATATTTCTCAAAATCATAATTTTTTATAACTTAAAAAATTATAACGTTTATTTATTTATAATGGATCAATTCCAAAAATATAGTATATTTCAAAAATCACTTTGAAAATCATTTTAAAATCCCAAAATCTGGGTCCAATGATGCTACACACCAAATAGTCAATCACGACTACAACGATATCATATATCAATATGAAAATCCGTCAAATATCAAAATATCTGAAATTAAATAAATACTGTTGAGGAATCCAGTTGGATCCCTCCAACCTGTTTCCTGCATCCAAAAACATTAGCACAATACCAATTTCGCTCCAGTACGAAATTATCGCGGTATATGTTCTTAATAAATATTATCCGCTTAATAACGGCGTAATAGGGTCTCATCCGCTAAACAAAAAATGCGGGAAATCAACAACTGCAATATATACATATGCCAATATATATATATTGATACTATATATAATACCAATTTCACTGTTTATGAAATATTCGCGGTATATGTTTTTATTAAATAACATCCGCTTACTAACGGCGCATAATGTCTATTTTAACAATCAATATATACAGTCATCATTCAAACATGCATTCAAATATTTTAAATCTAACTATTTAAAATAAAATCGAAACTGATTCGATTGAGTGAGAAGTTCTCACCTTGGTTTTAATTTCCGTTTAAGCTTTTATTTCGAATAAAATTAAACGCGCGTTTAATTTTACCCGAAATTCTCACTAACTCCAAACGACTCCAAACCAACTCCATCGCGTAGTGCTCGTCCATACGATTCCAACGCAACTGAGTTTGCATTTTTTCGACCTCGTATGAAAAAGTTATTAATATTTGAACTTACACGAATTCTATACTTATATAAATACAACATAAACTAAATTTTTAAACTATTCTATCATCATCACCGTGCATTTTGAAGTCAACGCATCAGGGCCATTCACTGCCTTCTTCTCCAAACGCGTACGCACGCAGAAATCAAAACCGAACCCATCTTCAAACCCTAACCCTAATGCACGCGACATATACAAGCACCTCCAGGCCGATCAGGGAACGCCAATCGATAGCCCACCCCCCACTCCATCAACGCCCCCATTATGGTCGAGCTCGGTCACCAATATTGCCCAGAAAAACGTGCGCAACCGAGCACCTTTCGGCCATGATTCCTCCCTCCACGCGACGCTAAACCCCATCTCGACCGTATGGATCCAAAGCTCGTTGCGTGCTCTCCATCTTTCATTAAGAAAGTTTTTGATAATATTGTATGGATTTGAAGATATTAACGAAGGAAGAAGGAGCAATCTCGGCCATGGGTTCATAGCCGGCGGCTACACTAGAAAATTAGGGTTTAAAATTTTATTTATTTATTTTAGATCTAAGGTGATATTTATAGGAAAAGCTAGCGTAAACACTATTCATCCCGGGAATTCCGAACTCCGATTTAGACGCCGTAACCAGCGTACCTAGGGTTTATCCCGCGTTCCGGACACAATGGAACAGGTTTCGGAAGCTAATTCGGAAGTATGTGCGAGTTATGGCTATAAACGCTCAATTTAAATTAAACCGATTTAAGTCGATTTCTAGGCGTTTTAATTTGTACCGGACAAACGGTAAATCCAATTGACTTGAAATTTGAAATCTTACAATAATATCACATTACGGATCCGATGAAACTGGTTTCGTCGAAATCCGAGACTTTTTGAAAAATGGCTATTTTGACTCGCCAAATTTAAATTAAAAACGATTCGATGCGTTTCGAGCTGCCACGATCAAACGATAACTCCGATTGACACGAAAATTGAAATCCGGTAATAACTAACTATTACGGATCCAATGAAACTAGTTTCGTTCAATTCTGAGACTGTTCAAAAATTGGCTATTTTACTAGTCGATTTAAATATTAAAATATTCAATTTTCACAAATTAACTTTTAATTCGATTTTAAAAGTTCTAAAATATTTCTATAACTCCAGTATGATTAAATAAAATTTTCCAAATTATTTTCAATCATTTTTAACTCAATTTTTAATTATTTCCATAATTTAACGTATTAAATTATCGATTTAATTATTCAATTAAATCCAATAAATCAAATAAAAATTTATTTGACTTATAAATTCACTTATAAATATTTAAAATAAATTAAATATTCAAATTTTAAATTAATAAAATTTCTGGGTCGTTACAGCATCTGAAATCATTTTCGGATATCAAATATCCACATCCGCGGTTATAGACGGAAATTTGATAATTATTATACCTTCTAACAACTGTTAACTCAAGAATTATAAAAAGAAAAATTTTGTTTAACATGAATATGTTTCAATCTCATTGATTATAAATGTGGTAAAAATTAACAAATATGATGATAACAAATAGTTTCGAGCGGTTAATAAGCATTAAGTGCATACAATATAAGCTAATAACTTAACAAAATAATAAACGAATATCTTTCACTACACTAAAATACATTTGATTTAAACTATAATCTTGATAAAAACTGGACGGATAATTTTCGGATGCGGATGTCTTCGTATCAACATCCATTTTTCCTGATATCGAATATTTATCCATTTTTCGACTGCGAATGCAGATACGGCTAGATTTTGGATTTTTCAAGTATCCGCTGACAGCCCTAGCTCCAGATTTAAAATTGAATGGCGGTTGCGTTTGTGTCTACTATAAAATGTACAAGAAAGAAAAGGAGAAAAAGAGGAAGAGTGGGAGAGAAGAGTAAGGGAAATGGTATTTTAATAATTATAAAAATATTATATTTAATTCTTAAAATAAAATTGATGCACGTTTCAAGCTCGCACGATCACAAGGGACGTCCCGTCGTCATGAAACTCGTCGATGCATATCATCTTATTATTCTGGTTCTGATGACATTAGTTTCGTCAAAATCCAATAAAGTGCCCCGGGATGATAATTTCACACGTTAATTAAAAAGAATAATTGTTGAAACATGTTTAATCACATTAATTTTTAAATAAAAGTTTACCGTTATTAGTTATTATTTTTGTACACAAATTTCTATAACAAGTTCACCGTTATTATTTATTAGTTAAAAGAAGGTATTAAGCTTTTAAAATCAATTATTTAAATATTTAAAATTAATTAAATATTCAAAATATAAACAATAAAATTTTGGGTCATTTCATTGGGTCTGAGTTGAAGCATTAGAAGTGAAACACTATTCAATAGAAAATTCATCTCCTTAGGTATATGTGGTCAGTATTACGGTGAAGTGTAGTAAACTCAAAATCAAAGTCTCTGCCTGGAGCAGAACAGTTAATAACAATTGTTATTATCGAATTAAGGATTTTGTGTTTGGAATTGTAAGGTTGAACGTGGATGATGTTAGAATTTTGACCAAAACTATATCGATACGAAATTTTATCGCTTTGATTTGTGAATATTTAATTAATTCTAAATATTCAATTAATGATTTTTAATAATCAAATAACCCGCTTAACTAATAACTAATGATAGGAAATTCAATTTTGAATTTTGTTTACAAAAATAAATAGTTTGAAGTAATATTGAAAATGTGACTGAAAAAAGTTTTATTAAAAACCAACTTTTTATTCAATAAAAATTGTGTAAACATTTTGGAACTTAAATAGGTGCATATGTACACATTAACAACAATGTAAATCATCTCCTTCCATAATAAAATATAATTAAAATCTAAATTTTCTTAAGGGGACAAAGGTACATAAGGTATGGCATAAAACATGCCACAAATCAAGGCATGAATCATGTAAGACTTTTTTCAAGGCATGATTGTATAGGATGGATAGGACATGAAAGTAAGATTTGATTCAAGGCATGTTTTATGGCACAGAAGAAGGAGGGGAAATGAAGGGTGGAAAGTTAATTTGTGTTCAAAATACAATTTTTGTTTTGATGATAACAACCATATAACAATACTACCGATATGTATATCGAGTAATTTCATGTAAAGTGGCTATACAGTGGATGACAAAGTTTATACGAGCCTTAGTGAAAGATATAAAAGAAAAAATTATTCAAGAAAGCTGCAACAAATCATATACCGACTACAGTACAGTGCAATGATGCATAATTTGCTTACTTTTCAATATTTTCAGCCTAAAATATCAAAATGAATTGAAACACAATGTGGGACTCGAACCCAAGTGGTGGAGGATAGAAGCACGCATCACTACCAACAAGGCCACAACTACCATCACAAATATTGCTTAGCATTTCATTTTTGTAGTAAAAGGCGAAACAAATTAGCAAATAAAAATCACATAGCAGAAACTGAACTCTAGTCAGCCTAGAGAAATTCCACGTGGTTGCCAACCACACTTGGTGTGATGACCCGGAATTTCTAACAATTAAAAAAACTTGAATATTTAATTGATTTTAAATATTTAAAGGTTAATTTAACTTGAATTTCGAGATATCCATATTTAATAATTAAATTATTGAATTATATAGTTTAAATATTGAATCATATAATTTGAAATTGGTTAAAATGCTGAATCTAGAATTTTTTTTAGCTTGTTAAAAATAATTTGAAGGCTTATAGAATTTATATTGATAGCACTGAAGGTAGTGAAAGTGTTGAAATTGAGTTTAGAAGTGTTTTGTTCAATTTTAAAATTATATCGTTTAAATTGACATTTAAAAATAGCCTTCCGAGGTACAGTCTCGGAATTCGACGAAACCAGTTCCATTGAATCCGTAATAGTTAGTTATTATCGGATTTCAATTTTCCTAGCAATCGGAGTTGTCGTTTGACCGTGGCAGCTCATAACGCTTAGAAATTATTTTAATCGATGTAATTTAAAATTGATCGTTTACTTCCGTAACTCGCGATTATGATCGAATTAACTTTCGAAACACGTTTCATTGTGTTCGGAATGCGGGTAAAACCTTATAAATGTCGGTTAGTGTAACAACCCTGGTTTTGGAAATTACCTGTTAATATTAAGCTATAACGATAGTTATAATCTAATATTGTAAATTAAAATAAATTGGAAATTTTATTTGTTTATTCGGAATAAACAGTGAATTTTGGAAATAAAATGAAAATAAAAATAAAGTTTGAAACTTTATTTTATTTATTTGGGTTAATAATGATGGGAAAATGGGTTTATTTGGAGAAAATGCTATAATTGTATTAATTATTGCCGATTACTTCTTTTAATAATTTTTAAAAGAAGTATGAGATTTTAAAGGTTGTTTATTTAAGTAAACATATGTAAATTGATTTAAAAATGAGTTTAATTATAAATTTGAGTTTAAAATATTTTTCTAAGTAAGAAAAGTATTTTTGTGGAATTTTAGAAGTTAAAAATAGAGTTTTATTCATTTATTGAGTAAATTATGTATTATTGTGAAATAAAGAATTTTAATAATAATAATATTTTAAAAATAAAAATTAATCTTTTCATAGTGCAAAATAATTTATTTCATGTGTATGTAAATTTACAAATTTTGTTTGGTTGAAAATTGAAAGAAAATTGACTTTATTTTGTAAATTAGTGTATATAAGAATGCACTTGGTTTTATGTTAAGTAATTAACTTAGGCCATTTGTTTTATTTTTCTTTTAATTTTGGATCCATAAGCCCATTTAGACTTAGCCAGATAATAAGAAAGAGAAGAAACCAATTCCTGTACGTTCTAACACAAGTTCACCTTCTTCCTCTTTTCTGTAAAACAAGAGAAACCACCATGTTGCAAACCCAAGCTTTCAAATTAACCCTTCTTCAATTCAAGCTGAAATTTCTTCAAATTAGAGTGAATTAAAAGGTAATCAAACTCTAAGCCCTACAATTTCATTAAATTCCTAATTTCTGCAAGGGGTTTTCTAATTTAGTGTAAAACTTCTTTTGAATGCAATGTTTTCTTCCAATTCAGGTTATTTGAAGCTCCTTCCCCATCAAAGCTTGCTTCTTTCAACACAAATTAGAGTTTTTATTTTCATTACAGTAAGGTGAGTTTATTAACTCACGTTTCTAGCTAAATTTTAATTGTAATTGCTAAGATGGGAAAGAAATCGTTCATTGTACATTGCTGAAAAATAATAGGAATACGCTGAAGTAAAACAACCATAACTATCACGTTTCTTATCCGTTTGAGGTCATTCTTTTTTTGTTAGAAATTAGATTCAGCAAGGAACGATTTCTTTTTTTATTACTGTTTGAGATTCCGAAATTTTATTGACCTGAAATACAATTGGAAATAAGTGTATGATTCTGTCTTTTACTAAATTTCCTGAGTTTGAATCCAAAATTGATTTAGTCATAACTTTTTCGTTTTTGATCAGAATTCAATAATTTTTTAAGTTCTGGAAAGGATATTTTGCGTGTGACAACTTTTATGTTGAACACTTTTGCTTATTAAGAGAATAAGTGGATCAAAATCCATTTTCAAACTCTCAGCTCTGTCACTTTGATAATTATGTTATCCAAACTAAATACAGTTAGTAAATCGTGCATATCTTCCTTATTTCTTGTCGGATTTGGACGATTTTTGAAGTTCCGGAAAGATTATTTTGTGTGTGACAACTTTTATGTTGAACACATTTGCTTATTATGAGAATAAGTGGATCAAAATCCTGTTGCAAACTCTCAGCTCTGTCACTTTGATAATTATGTTATCCAAACTAAATACAGTTAGTAAATCGTGCATATCTTTCTTATTTCTTGTCGGATTTGGATGATTTTTGAAGTTCTGGAAAGCTTATTTTGTGTGTGACAACTGTTATGTTGAAGACATTTGCATATTATGATCTTAGATTGATCGAAATTCTGTTGCAAACTCTCATCTCTGTCACTTTGGTAATTACGTTATCCAAACTAAACACGGTTACTAAATTTGACATATCTTTCTCATTTCTTGTCGGATTTAGATAATTCTTGATGTTCTAGAAAACTTAGATTATTTTATAAATATTTCTTGTTTTGAGTTTTGCAAAATTTTGATATTAAGATAGTCGAAACCTTATTGCTTTGCTGCTGCCCTGAAAATGAACGACAGCAATAAATCATTGACTTGAGAATTGTACTAGCTTATTTTGCTCTCATTCTTGTTCGATTTTGATGTTGTTTTGAAATGTTTTGAGAGCTATAATTCCTATCAATAAGCTAGCTATATTTGGAAAATTTGAATTCAAATTTAAATAGAATTAGAATTGATTTTGAGTTAAATTTAAATTGAATTCGTATTGAATTCAAGTGATCGGTCTTGAGTTATCTTTTTGTTTTTCATTGTTTTCGAGCACAATTTTCACTAAACCACTTTTGAAGTGATTTTTGATATAAATGGACATTTCAAATTATTATCATATAGTTTTAAAAATTATTTTTCTAATATAAACTCTATTTATTTTCTATAATAAAGAAATTTCAAATATTTGTTTTATTAATCTTTTCGAGAAATAGTTTTAAAAGCTTGTTTCTCTAGTAAACTATTTTAAATATAAAACACTCACTTTTGCACTATTTGAACGTATGAGAAAGAGAATTAAACGATTTAGTAAAACACATGGTATGGGACATGTGAGTTTACTATTTTGGTTAATTCCGGACTTGTACGATCAAAGCTATTTGAGATTATTGATTTTGAGATGTTTGCCATTGTATGGCATATTTTAAGTTTTATAATTCCTATTTACCGGAATTATTTAAGATGGCCAATATTTGGCGGGTATTATGGTTTGGGATCTCCTAAGTAAGAATATGGTGGATGAGAACCATCACGATGTTTTATTTACTTGCCAATGATATAAGGCAAGTCTTGAGTATATGATTTCATATTTTGAGATTTATGTTTTATGAGGAACCATCACGATGTTTTCACTTGTCGATGAAATGAGACAAGTTACGATGCCATTTAATACTTGTCGATGAGATGAGACGAGTATGGTATCTCTTTACCACTCGCCAATGAGATGAGGCGAGATATGATTTTCTGAGTTTTATGATGTTCCTAGTGTGGCACCGACTAGCGGCTAGTAAACCGCTAAGTGCGAACGAGTGGTATGGGACACACGTTAACACTTTTCGGATTCCTACCCGTGAGTTTGTGACACATTCACGATGTTTACCTAGCAGAACTGCTTTGAGAGGTGTCAGCGACCTTGTCATGAGGACGAACTGCTTAGGGAGGTGTTAGCGACCTTGTTAGGACTGACAAAATAGCTTGGAGAGGTGTCAGCGACCTTGTCATGAGGACAAACTGCTTAGGGAGGTGTTAGCGACCTTGTTAGGGCTGACAAAATGGCTTGAAGAGGTGTCAGCGACCTTGTCATGAGGACGAACTGCTTTGGGAGGTGTTAGCGACCTTGTCAGAGGCTTCGGCCGTTTGAGAATGGCACGTGCAGCATCTCTTCGGCATGCAAATGGGATTTGGCCAATCTGGGGAATTTTTATAAGTTTTTGATTTCGATTTCACCAATTTGAGATGATGAATTTACTTATAGCCTTGAGTTAGAGAAAGGTTTATATATATGTTGTTTTATGGTGATTTCGATATGGCGATTATAAACTCTTATTGAATTTCATGAGTTTTGATTTGGAGATTTTCATCGGTGATTGTTTATATTATTTGAGTGTTATTGTCGAGTTCACCCCCTTTGAGGTCTTTGTATACTTAAATGACATTGTTTCACTTAAGTCATTAGTATGTTTCCTTTCTATTGCCTCTTCTCATTTGAGAAGAATTACCACCTTGTATCTTATGCTTCATATTATCGTCTATCCTTATTAACTGATTGTTTTAGCTAGACTGACCCGCGTATTTTATACTCGGGTCAGACCGAGTTGTTTCAGGTTAGCTGTGAGCTACGGGACTTAGCTTTGATTCATCTACTTGGATATCAGCCTAGCACTTTTGTGTGTAGTTTATATTTCTTTCCGCTTGACTCTGATATGTATTTGATTAGATGTATATAGAGTGGTCTCGTACAACTTTTGTATATTAGTTTGTATCATACTGGGATGTATCTATGTATATGTATATATATATATATATATATATATGATGATTACTGTTCTGTGATGTGATATGCATTCTGTTGTTGTATTTTGTTCTGATAGATCCATTAGCCACCTATAATTTTGTATTAAGCATTTATTGGATATGTCGATTCACTTGAAATAGAAAAAAAAAATAGAGCATTTATCGACATATGCAGTAGATGTTTAAGACAAGATTATAGATGGTCGCTCCTAACCAGCCCTATTCTCCGCATTAGCAGACAGAATTACCCAGTAATTCTCTTTGTTAATGTGGGTCTCAGGGTGGGGCGCGACAGCTTGGTATCAGAGCTAGATTCAGAACAAAATATGATAAACACGGAACAGAAACATATATAATGATACATCCAAATATAGTACGAGTGTTACAAATCCCTTTATTATGTGTCCTAAGCTTTTAATTGATTCTTTGGAGTAGATAAGTTTGGATATGTCTAGGAATATATTTATTCCGTAGTATTCCAAATTGGTTTAATGGTGTCCTATCTTAAGAGTAATTATTTGTAATTATTCTATTTGAGTCATCATCGATGCGTGTGCTTAATACGCATCCGTGTCAAAGGAGTTTGTGGATGATCTTTGACGTTTTATCTTGTGATATCTTTGTGAGTTGCAATTTCCATTATAGGGATCCGCAATATTTGATTTGATGTATGAGGATTTTAGGATTTATCCTGTATGGCTTATCCTTTCGTGTGAATTAGCATAGTAATTTCTATCTAAAGTCCCATTCTAGAACTTGAGATAATTTGTGATGAGTGGCTTGTATATTATCAAGCCAAATTTTGTGATTTGAAGAATACTATATTTAGATATCCTAATTTTATTGATTTGTGTTCTTGTTTTTCAGAATGTTAAGTATGATTCTGAAGTCTCTGTATTCGCTCTTGGGATTCGAGATGTTGATGGTATATCTCAAGTTCTAGTCATGATGACTACGTTGATTTCTGGGAGTCCGTTCGGGGTTGTCACCCCATTGGGCAATTGAATGTTGTATTGACCTTATTTAAAACTCTTAGCCTTTTGGTCATTCTTCCACGAGAATGTCCACTGAGGAAATGAGATGATCGATTGGATTTATTCGTCTGTTGTTATTTATGCATCCTTCGAGATATCCCCCTTGGATACTTATTTGTGGATGAACTTCGTGGCATTACTCCACTCAAAGTAAGGATTTAGAATTTGTGTCCCTTCTTCTCATTTGAGAAGATATCTTGCCATTGCTTTTATATCACATAGATTTCTTTTAACCTACCTAGTGAGTGGTGTTAGGGCCATCCTTTAATTTGACCCTACATTGATTTTAGTAAGCTACGAGTTGCAGAAAGTAACATTCTACTTACATTCTGTACTCATGTGATTCTTTTGAGCAGTTCGTTATACCATGCGGAATTACGAACAATCTAGTTTGTTCCATCAATCTTTTGAATCAAGTATTCTAAGAATAACACGATGAATTCTTTTGGCGTTTATGATTTCGAATTGATTAAAATAGAGTTTTGAAATCTTTTAATTGTAGATAAGATTTAAGAGGAACTGAAATTGTTTGAGGAAAAAAAAAGAATATTTTGAGTATTATATAAGGAATTTTTTTTTAGAAAATGATTTTCTTTGTGTTGGGTCGTCCATCGAGTGTTTAAGAATTCTGGTCGATGCGCCTGATCAACGTTATCGATAGGAATTTCCTAAACGTTGTGATGAGACAATCAGACACGATAAATTATGGTTTAATGTGATTAAATTTAGAAATTAATATTTATGGGGGTGAGAAGTAGGAATTTTTTTTCTGGATAATATATGTAACTTATTTTGGAATTTTTTTAATTGTTTGAAAATAGTGAGAGGTAAATTTTGAATTTATTTTAAGGAACTGTGGGTATGAATTTATAAAATTCTTTTGGCAAAATTTAATTTTTGTAATAAGAGGGAATATGAGTTTGAAATTATTTATTCATTGTGTAAGTGCTATATTAAAGAGTAATGAATTTAAATTTAAAATCTAAGTAAGAAGTTTTGGAATTTCTTTTTTTTTTTTTCAAATGTTGAAAATTGTGGTTATAATTATAAAGATGCTGAATTTTTGAAACTCTAAGAATTTTTGATTGAGAGTGTATACATATATTTTAGTTCCTAGTGTTTATCTTACTCTCGTGTTATTTTCTAATGACATGCATTTACGCGGTCATTTGAGTTTTGTGGCCTTTGAAGAAACCATCTCTTGGTTGATCTATCTTGTATCTTTTGTGCATATCTTGTATCGGTGTGGTTCCTTCCGTAATGTCATATGAAAAATCATATCAGTAATCATTTTGTTGGTTAGAATTCGGGTTGGAGTTGTGCTAAATCACGACTCTACTCGAGAAGTTTATGAGAAATCAATCTCATTTGATTGATCAATTGTGCAGCATCTTGTTGTGTTCTCATTCGAAGGTGAGATGCCTTCGAAATCTTGTGTGTTTCTAGGCTAATTCAATGGTTCGATAATTCCATAATAGCACTTTGAAAACCATAGAATTAATCGGGAGAGTCTTATCTTGGTATTCTACCATTTTATTTTGAGAGTAAGAGATTTTTTTTTTAAACTCCAGCTTGTCTATCCTCCTTTGATTGATGAAATAATTATGCTGAATATGAATAATTTTCTAGAAATTGCGAGGACGCAATTTTATTAAGAGGGGGAGTCTGTAACAACCCTGGTTTTGGAAATTACCTATTAATATTAAGCTATAACGATAGTTATAATCTAATATTGTAAATTAAAATAAATTGGAAATTTTATTTGTTTATTCGGAATAAACAGTGAATTTTGGAAATAAAATGAAAATAAAAATAAAGTTTGAAACTTTATTTTATTTATTTGGGTTAATAATGATGGGAAAATGGGTTTTATTTGGAGAAAATGCTATGATTGTATTAATTATTGCCGATTACTTCTTTTAATAATTTTTAAAAGAAGTATGAGATTTTAAAGGTTGTTTATTTAAGTAAACATATATAAATTGATTTAAAAATGAGTTTAACATAAATTTGAGTTTAAAATATTTTTCTAAGTAAGAAAAGTATTTTTGTGGAATTTTAGAAGTTAAAAATAGAGTTTTATTCATTTATTGAGTAAATTATGTATTATTGTGAAATAAAGAATTTTAATAATAATAATATTTTAAAAATAAAAATTAATCTTTTCATAGTGCAAAATAATTTATTTCATGTGTATGTAAATTTACAAATTTTGTTTGGTTGAAAATTGAAAGAAAATTGACTTTATTTTGTAAATTAGTGTATATAAGAATGCACTTGGTTTTATGTTAAGTAATTAACTTAGGCCATTTGTTTTATTTTTCTTTTAATTTTGGATCCATAAGCCCATTTAGACTTAGCCAGATAATAAGAAAGAGAAGAAACCAATTCCTGTACGTTCTAACACAAGTTCACCTTCTTCCTCTTTTCTGTAAAACAAGAGAAACCACCATGTTGCAAACCCAAGCTTTCAAATTAACCCTTCTTCAATTCAAGCTGAAATTTCTTCAAATTAGAGTGAATTAAAAGGTAATCAAACTCTAAGCCCTACAATTTCATTAAATTCCTAATTTCTGCAAGGGGTTTTCTAATTTAGTGTAAAACTTCTTTTGAATGCAATGTTTTCTTCCAATTCAGGTTATTTGAAGCTCCTTCCCCATCAAAGCTTGCTTCTTTCAACACAAATTAGAGTTTTTATTTTCATTACAGTAAGGTGAGTTTATTAACTCACGTTTCTAGCTAAATTTTAATTGTAATTGCTAAGATGGGAAAGAAATCGTTCATTGTACATTGCTGAAAAATAATAGGAATACGCTGAAGTAAAACAACCATAACTATCACGTTTCTTATCCGTTTGAGGTCATTCTTTTTTTGTTAGAAATTAGATTCAACAAGGAACGATTACTTTTTTTATTACTGTTTGAGATTCCGAAATTTTATTGACCTGAAATACAATTGGAAATAAGTGTACGATTCTGTCTTTTACTAAATTTCCTGAGTTTGAATCCAAAATTGATTTAGTCATAACTTTTTCGTTTTTGATCAGAATTCAATAATTTTTTAAGTTCTGGAAAGCATATTTTGCGTGTGACAACTTTTATGTTGAACACTTTTGCTTATTATGAGAATAAGTGGATCAAAATCCATTTGCAAACTCTCAGCTCTGTCACTTTGATAATTATGTTATCCAAACTAAATACAGTTAGTAAATCGTGCATATCTTCCTTATTTCTTGTTGGATTTGGACGATTTTTGAAGTTCCGGAAAGCTTATTTTGTGTGTGACAACTTTTATGTTGAACAAATTTGCTTATTATGAGAATAAGTGGATCAAAATCCTGTTGCAAACTCTCAGCTCTGTCACTTTGATAATTATGTTATCCAAACTAAATACAGTTAGTAAATCGTGCATATCTTTCTTAATTCTTGTCGGATTTGGATGATTTTTGAAGTTCTGGAAAGCTTATTTTGTGTGTGACAACTGTTATGTTGAAGACATTTGCATATTATGATCTTAGATTGATCGAAATCCTGTTGCAAACTCTCAGCTCTGTCACTTTGGTAATTACGTTATCCAAACTAAACACGGTTACTAAATTTGACATATCTTTCTCGTTTCTTGTCGGATTTAGATAATTCTTGATGTTCTAGAAAACTTAGATTATTTTATAAATATTTCTTGTTTTGAGTTTTGCAAAATTTTGATATTAAGATAGTCGAAACCTTATTGCTTTGTTGCTGCCCTGAAAATGAACGACAGCAATAAATCATTGACTTGAGAATTGTACTAGCTTATTTTGCTCTCATTCTTGTTCGATTTTGATGTTGTTTTGAAATGTTTTGAGAGCTATAATTCCTATCAATAAGCTAGCTATATTTGGAAAATTTGAATTCAAATTTAAATAGAATTTGAATTGATTTTGAGTTAAATTTAAATTGAATTTGTATTGAATTCAAGTGATCGGTCTTGAGTTATCTTTTTGTTTTTCATTGTTTTCGAGCACAATTTTCACTAAACCACTTTTGAAGTGATTTTTGATATAAATGGGCATTTCAAATTATTATCATATAGTTTTAAAAATTATTTTTCTAATATAAAATCTATTTATTTTCTATAATAAAGAAATTTCAAATATTTGTTTTATTAATCTTTTCGAGAAATAGTTTTAAAAGCTTGTTTTCTCTAGTAAACTATTTTAAATATAAAACACTCACTTTTGCACTATTTGAACGTATGAGAAAGAGAATTAAACGATTTAGTAAAACACATGGTATGGGACATGTGAGTTTACTATTTTGGTTAATTCCGGACTTGTACGATCAAAGCTATTTGAGATTATTGATTTTGAGATGTTTGCCATTGTATGGCATATTTTAAGTTTTATAATTCCTATTTACCGGAATTATTTAAGATGGCCAATATTTGGCGGGTATTATGGTTTGGGATCTCCTAAGTAAGAATATGGTGGATGAGAACCATCACGATGTTTTATTTACTTGCCAATGATATAAGGCAAGTCTTGAGTATATGATTTCATATTTTGAGATTTATGGTTTATGAGGAACCATCACGATGTTTTCACTTGTCGATGAAATGAGACAAGCTACGATGCCATTTAATACTTGTCGATGAGATGAGACGAGTATGGTGTCTCTTTACCACTCGCCAATGAGATGAGGCGAGATATGATTTTCTGAGTTTTATGATGTTCCTAGTGTGGCACCGACTAGCGGCTAGTAAACCGCTAAGTGCGAACGAGTGGTATGGGACACACGTTAACACTTTTCGGATTCCTACCCGTGAGTTTGTGACACATTCACGATGTTTACCTAGCAGAACTGCTTTGAGAGGTGTCAGCGACCTTGTCATGAGGACGAACTGCTTAGGGAGGTGTTAGCGACCTTGTTAGGACTGACAAAATAGCTTGGAGAGGTGTCAGCGACCTTGTCATGAGGACAAACTGCTTAGGGAGGTGTTAGCGACCTTGTTAGGGCTGACAAAATGGCTTGAAGAGGTGTCAGCGACCTTGTCATGAGGACGAACTGCTTTGGGAGGTGTTAGCGACCTTGTCAGAGGCTTCGGCCGTTTGAGAATGGCACGTGCAGCATCGCTTCGGCATGCAAATGGGATTTGGCCAATCTGGGGAATTTTTATAAGTTTTTGATTTCGATTTCACCAATTTGAGATGATGAATTTACTTATAGCCTTGAGTTAGAGAAAGGTTTATATATATGTTGTTTTATGGTGATTTTGATATGGCGATTATAAACTCTTATTGAATTTCATGAGTTTTGATTTGGAGATTTTCATCGGTGATTGTTTATATTATTTGAGTGTTATTGTCGAGTTCACCCCCTTTGAGGTCTTTGTATACTTAAATGACATTGTTTCACTTAAGACATTAGTATGTTTCCTTTCTATTGCCTCTTCTCATTTGAGAAGAATTACCACCTTGTATCTTATGCTTCATATTATCGTCTATCCTTATTAACTGATTGTTTGAGCTAGACTGACCCGCGTATTTTATACTCGGGTCAGACCGAGTTGTTTCAGGTTAGCTGTGAGTTACGGGACTTAGCTTTGATTCATCTACTTGGATATCAGCCTAGCACTTTTGTGTAGTTTATATTTCTTTCCGCTTGACTCTGATATGTATTTGATTAGATGTATATAGAGTGGTCTCGTACAACTTTTGTATATTAGTTTGTATCATACTGGGATGTATCTATGTATATGTATATATATATATATATGATGATTACTGTTCTGTGATGTGATATGCATTCTGTTATTGTATTTTGTTCTGATAGATCCATTAGCCACCTATAATTTTGTATTAAGCATTTATTGGATATGTCGATTCACTTGAAATAGAAAAAAAAATAGAGCATTTATCGACATATGCAGTAGATGTTTAAGACAAGATTATAGATGGTCGCTCCTAACCAGCCCTATTCTCCGCACTAGCAGACAGAATCACCCAGTAATTCTCTTTGTTAATGTGGGTCTCAGGGTGGGGCGCGACAGTTAGCATGTTTGATTCGGGATTCGGGATTTCGCGTTATGCTTAACGAGACGTTTTGTAAGTTTATAATATAATTAAAATTTTATATAGCTAGATATTTTCTTTTACAATGTCGTGCTCAAGAAGCTTTCCACCCTCCTATATTTCATCCCATTCCCCTCTTTATTCTCTAATCTTCAAGCAGAAAAAAAAATGGCCGATCTTTCTTCTTTCCCCTCTTCAGTTCTGAAAGACAAATAAAATCGTTCAAATCAATAAAAAAACAAAATGGTTGATTATTGTTCAAACCAAGCCTCTCTTCAGTTTCGAAACCAAATCGATATCGCCCATCTTTCCCATTTTTCAACAGAGCCCGTAATTCAACAAAAAAAAAATCGAAGTCGTGGAAGGCCGAAGTCGTGTTTGAATCTTGGCAACTTCGAGGAGCCACGAAATCGAGTTCGACATGAGTATTGGATTTAGGGCTCGCGATTCAGGAAGTTGCGACTTCGATTTGGGTGATGCTCGTTCGAAGCTCGAGGCCGCAGCCATAGGCGATTAAGGGTATCGCAAGCGCTGGGGTGACAACAGTGGGTTGCGGCACGAGTTCGTGGCCGCGATGCATTCAGATGGTGAAGAATCGAAGTCGCTCTCCTCTGATGTTGAAGCCTAGACGCGATGGGAAGCTGAAGTTGCAGATAGGGTTTCGCGATGTCGGGTTCGAGCTCGAGTTCGTTAGAATCGAGGTGAGTTTCCCGAATTTATCCCGAGTCAAATTTGAGAATATACTCCAGGTTTAAAATTTAACAGAATCAACTTTTAAATTAACTTCTTAAACCCTTCTTTTAAATAATGAAGTTGTTTATTATATATTAATCTAAGTTGTATATTTTATTTAAACTAAGCAGGTAAGTCAGATTTGAAATTTATTTAATAGGGTGATTAAGAAGAAATTAAGGAAATAAAATGTTTATTATAAATTAGACGTAAAGATCTTAAGTTAAATTATAGATTAATGATAATTAAATTCCAGATTTATAGAATAAGATTTTAAAGTGATATAATTAAGAAATTTATTAATTGACTTAACTTTTAATTAATTTGTGTTTGGGTGATTAAGATTTTATTTTATTTATTTAGTAGTTAAGCAATTAAAGAGAAATTAATCAAGTTATGGTAAAGAGTTAATTAATTATAGGTTAAGGGTTATAAGTTAATTAAATTTAGACTAATTAATTTATGGGTAGAGATTAATTATTATAAGTAACTAGAGGAATAGTCACTTAGAAGATAATCACTTAATGGAAGTAAGTGAAGGATTAACTTGTTCAGGTTTAAATAGATCTAATTAGTTATTAAAGGATAAAATTACTAATTAAAGTTTAAATAATAATAGCAATGGGATAATTATTTGATAAAAATAATTGAGGTAAATTACTTAAGAAGATAATTAAGAATTAATAAGTGATAAATGAAAGGATAAATCGATTTGTGTTATTTTAAGGCAAATTACTTAAGGAATCTAAGGAGGAAGTTAGGGAATGATTAATTAATAGTTGTAATTAATTAATCCTGAATCAGCAGGGTTAATGTGGATAAAGTAACCAATTTAATTTATATTAAATTAATTAGAAATGGTATGACAAATTAATCTTTCTTATTGATGATTAAAGTATACTATATGTCTTGGATTAATTGATATCACTCATATGTGGTTTAATACGCTATGTTTGGATTGAACTGTTTAGCATGGATTGTCTATTTGTGATAAAATTCTGGTTTTGATACTAGAATAGTTTAAACTTAAACGGATTTTCTCTAAGATGAAATTGGATTCGGAAAGATCGAGAGTCGGGTATTGGGAAATACCCGAAACCACTTCGAATTTTTATAAATTGATTTGTGAAATCAATAGGCAGGAATGAAATGATTTAAGTGGATTGGATTATTTTATCTAAGTTTGGTACTTAGAAATTTATTTGTGAAATAAGTCTTGTCTATAGCAAATTGTGAATTGGATAAATTGAGATAAGTTACCCCGGGTTTTATTTAAGTTGTATGCTTTTGTATTCCATGTTAGATGGGTTTACTCACACTGGTTTCCAGCCTGACCCGGGTGTTACTTTGTTGTAATGCTCGGGTCAGATCGAGTATTACAGATTTCCAGGTAGGTACGTTCTGGAGCTCAAGAGGCGAGCTGGATGGCAGGAGCATATAGAATATTTCCGATGTGTTTATATTATTGTTAATCTGAGACATGATAATTGTATATATTTAGTGACTGTATATATATATGTGAAACTCTGATGTATATTAAATGTAATCGATAGATATAGTGTTCTTTTGTAAATTGTTATTATTTATTATTATATTTTATCCGCTGCGAATGTGAGATGTTAATGTTTCTGTTCTTCTTCTTCTATCTCTTTCTTCTTTTCTTAACTATCTGGAATTTTCGGGTGTGAAAATTTCGGGTCGTCACATTTGGTATCAGAGCTGAAAGGTTAAGCGAGAACCTTGGCTCTGAGGGGGATTACTCGTTTAATAGAGTCTGTAGTACTTTAGAATGAGTTGAGAATATATATATATATATGAGCGCGTACTTGTTATTTTTTTATATAAAGGTTTTAAATGATTTTATATAAAAATATATTTTGATATATAAAGCAATATTTTAAGGTGATTGGTTGTTAATTTATTGGAATTTAAATTTAGAAGTAATACAATACATCCAAAATTGAAGTCTTGAATTGGAATTAACTTAAGTGGAAATAGAAATACAACCAAATTAAAATTTAATTAATTGAAGATGATATTCTAAACCTGGTCCCAGAATTTGAAAATTTTGTTTCAAAGTAATGAAAAATAATAAATAAGTATTATTTGGATAACTGGGACTTGTTGAAAACAATGGGTTGTTTGAAATTTGATTTGGATTTAAAACCCAGGATGGTTTAAAATTTTAAAACATGGCTGGGAGGGCGAAGAAATATATATATATATATATATATATATATATATATATATATGGATATATATGATATCAAAGATAATTTGAAATAAACTCTAAGGGGTTGAGTTTTGATTTTTCCCTGAAGTGTGATGTAAAAACCCAAAGTGATATAAGTTTTGAACTTATAAGAGGGAAAGAATTTTGAAGTTTGAAGCGGAAATTCAAATTGAGTAAGGTTGATTAGATTAAGTAAATTGGAATTTAACTTTGGAAAAGTTAAATAAGTGTAGAAAAAGCAACCAGAATTGGAAATTTCATGATGAAATTGAAATTTAACTTGGAAAGTTAAATGATGGATTTGAATTGGGAATTCGTGTGATCTCAAACGGGTTTGAAATTTAAAAATTGGATGATATCATCCTATTGTTAATAAAAAAAAACTTTAAATTGAGAATGGTATTGTATATATGAAATAAATTTGAATAATTGAATTGTAAAATAAAATTGTTTAAGAACTGGCTTCAACTGGAAGATAAAATTTAGTAATAAATTAAATTGTTAAAATAAAAATTGTATTGAACTCTTATTTGAACCTGGAAATACATAAGTTAAGATAATTTAAAAAAGGAATTTTGAGAATTGGACTCAGAAACAAAATTGTTAAAAGATTAAAACAAAAGTTAATTTGGTTAAAAGAGAATTAACAACCTTTGAGAATTTAACTCGAATTTATATAATTCGAGGTAGTTTAAATTTAAGATTTAAATTGAATTTGGTTTGAATTAATTGGATTAGTGATCGAAGATGTATAAGTTTAAAAATTTAAATGGAAAATTGGATTGGATTATGTTGAAATAATTTGAATTTGAAATTGGTTAAATTGATAATAATTCAAATTGATTGGAATAATTTGAAAATTTAATTAAAGTTGAACAGGATTAAAATCAAATGGAAGTGTACATTGAATTGTTGGGGAAGTGAACAGTTGACTCTTGACTGGTTTCAATATAAATAGTTTTGATATAAACTTATTTTTCTAGGCTATTTAATATATACAACTTTTCTTTCTTAAAGCCAAATTATTTTATACTTGGTTTACAATTATTTTTGGAGCTTTTTAACCATTTTTCAACTGTTTTCTAAACTAATTTTTATTTACGACTATTTTGCAATTATTTAAAATTCCTGAAACTATTCAATTATTTTCCGACTATTTTACAATTAGTTACTTATTTTATAGTTATTTTGCAAGCTAATAATTATTTTTCAATTACTTATCTATTTTTCATTTTTCAAGCTATTTTCTAAACTGGTCGGAGTCCAAACTGTTATTAATTAAATACCCAACCGAGATGCGAATTGAAGTGATAATTCAATGGAATTGAAGTAATTGTAAATAAGTGAAGGGGAATTTAAGGAAATGTGAATAGAAAGGAAATTGATTTGGCTAATAATCAATGGAAATAAATACGTAGGATGTACGTATATTATTCCATTCGTATAGTGATTTGGTCCAGATTCGAGCACAGAATTTCGAGATAGTTATCGATCCAAGTTGGGATTTTTATTCACTCGATTTTCGACGGCGAACCTGGATATGGATTGTTAATTGGTTCTGGATATTCTTTATCATAGTTATGGCTATGCAAGGAGAATGACGGTTTCTGATCAAAAGAACCCAGATCAGTGTCCGCACTAGGAAGTCGGGTGGACGATACTAGTTCGGAAGTGAAATTGTGTCATCGAGTGAGCGATCAGATTGGTATAGCGTACAGATGATATGTGTACATCGTACGGATTTGAATGAAATTGATATTGGAAAGAGTAATCAAAATTTGAATATTTGATTTTGAATAAACAAAGTTATATATCTTTGTTATATAAGATAAATCTTCCTTTGTGGTATCAATCGACGGAAGAAAAGAATTTTGAGGGTGTTTTGAGCTATAAAAGGAGTTTTATACAAGTTTGAAAGGATCCAAAGTTTTTAAATTTTATATATATCTATATATATAAAGGATCTTATGAGGAATTTGGAAAAAGGTTTTGGGAACCTTTGGATTTGGAAAGGCTTTTGATTTTGGGTAAAATCAATATTGAATTTGGAAAGCCTAGTTTGAGAACTATCGATTTTGGGATAATCGATTTTGTGTAAAGGAGCTTTGTATGATATCATACTAGGTGTATGATTTGAAGATACTATATGTGTATAGTATAAAATGTTTTGATGATGGCTCTGGGGAAAAAGGCGCTCCATTGAAATGAACTTCTCAGGAGTGCCACCGGGTGGTGCTGCCTTGAGCCCCAAGGGGGGTTCAAAAGTTGATCCTGTGAGGAGTCCGGACAAACTAGTTTTTGAGGATTATTGGGTAGCGAAAGTCGATGGCGCTGATGCCTACAGGGGCATTTGGGTTATTCTGTGACGACAGTGTAACTCGATGTCACTGCGATCTACTGTGGGGACCATAGCGAAAGTCGTGCGGAGGATGAGTGCCAACAGTCTACACTTGATTTTGTCGGGAAGGCAACACAACATCGGTAGACTGCGATCTATGGTCAAGTGGAGTGGAGAAGTTTCATTTTTGGCAGCGAAATTCGATGGCGCTGATGCCTACAGTTATATGGTTTTTTGCTGTGATAGCTACGTAACCCCAGTTGTAGCTGCGATCTGTCGTGGGTTCCATGGTGTAATCGAGGGGCGCGGAGGCCTACAGTTATCTATGGATTTTGTCGGGATGGCAACGTAACCATCGGGTTAACTGTGACCATGGATAGGGGTGATGATTTCCAGAGCATTCTCACCAAAGATAATTCCTCTATTTTCAAAAACTGTTTTCTATATTTTCAATAAAATTATTTTCCAAGTATTTTCACTGGGTGTTGAAAACGGGTTTACCAAGTATTTATAGATTTTCAGTCCTACACCTGATCAACGTATGACTGAATTTCTATGAGAACAAGGATGGACTGGTTGAGACATCGAGTTATAAAAAGTATTTGTATAAAGAGTTATTTTAATCGTATGATGTGAATTTAAAAGGCATTTCTAAATTTTTTAAATAAAGATGTTGGAATTTTGGAAAATCAAGGAAATCCAAACTGGAATTTTAATGAAGTGAATTTGTAATTAAAATAGAATATTGATTTAGAAGTTGAAAGAAAGCTAATTGGCTAAATAATTATTTGATTGAGTATATTAATAAAATTTAACTTGGGAAAATAAATGGATTGTAAGTTGATAATGGGTTTGGGAATGAATTCAAATTTTAAATAGAATTCAACTTAGATTTGATAATGAAATAATTAAGTGGAGATGTTGTAAAAATAAATAGAGTTTGATCGAAATAGTGATGGTTTGAATTACAAATAAAATTCAAGTGTGTTATAAATAATATTAAACGTAAATTGCAAGTAAATTAGATATAATGGAAGTGTTGTCAAATGAGATGAAATTGAATTATAATAGAAATGGTTTGCGTTGCAAATAAAACCCAAGTGAATAGAAATAAATTGAGAATGACTTTGTATTAATAAAATAAATTCGAAATAAGTTAAGCAGGTGAATTTAAAATTTAAAATGGGGTGGATAAATTGGTTAATTGAATTAAATAATAAATGGATGAAGTTTGATTGAATGGAAATTAAATAAAGGTTTTAGTTAGAATTGGATTATCAAAATGGACTTAAGTTATGAGATGAATAAATATGAAGTAAAAATTTCTTAAATCAATGAAAGCTTGGATTAAATTAAGTTGGAAATGGTCATTAATTTATAAGTTTGAATGAACTAAGCCTAATAAATTGTTTTGGATGAATCCAAGGCTGAGATAAAATGAAATGTAATGAATGGTTCGTAAATAATTTAGAAAAGAAATGGAATTATGTGCAAAATGGGTTGAAATTAATTTAAAGTAGTATAAACTGAAATAGATACTCCATTAAACGAATATCGTCGAAATTGCATAAAATGGTTGTCGCTAGGCGTAAACAAAAGTAATTAAATTTCTATGAGTTGATAGAGATTAAATAAATTGGTTTTAAAATTAATTGAAGTGAATAAGAGCTTGTTTGGATTGGAAATCAATTGAATGTAAGACATTGAGATGCAAACCATTAAAAATTAATAAATGGCTTATGAATTGGTTGAAAGCAATTGGATTAGGATTGAAAACATATAAATTGCTTGTGGAAGTTATTTTGAATGCATTTCTTTTAGAATTGAAGTGTTATAGTTGTTTAAGTAAGAGAAATGTTATAAACTTCATATATATAGTACTTACATAATTAAATTGAGTAAGTAAAGGTACCTGAAGGCCGTTTGGCTGGATTTGGATTGCGCTATTAGCTAAAATTAATACGCTACTTGCTTAAAATGCTAAATAAGGTACGCCTACGTAATAAAATAGGAAATATGAACTGTTTTTGCTTTTTTCGACCGTGTGGGTCGATGTATACATATTTATATCTCTTGTCAAATTGCAAAAGCTCCTCCGTACAAAGGAGACTCTGCCAAAATTTTCTGAAAATTTTGGGAGTTAGAAAATTTGTGGGAAAATTTTTGTTAACAACCAAATGATTTCAAATTAGAATTTAATGTAAATCAGTAGATGAAACTAATACGAGTCAGTTATAAATGAAAGATAAAATTTAATACTCAGAAGTTAAGACAAATTGAATTCATATGGAATGGGAAAACTAATTTTGAAATAGATATGAAACATATGTGAGGAAATGTATAAAATGATTGGAAATGTTACGATTGGATATTATTGTTAAGTAAGATATGCAGGTATAAAAAGGGGAAAAGAAAATTGGATTTGATTCCAAAAGATTAATGTGAATTGCCCGACAAAAAAGTATGTATTTTAATTTCCGTATGTATTGGATTAGGTTTTTGATCTACCCACTTGGCTTTCTGTTTTCTTTTTGGAATTTGGGAGCCCGTAGAGGCCTTTTGTAGTAAAACCGAGCTAGCCGCGCAAAGGAGACGCTGGCAAAAAAATTCGGGAATTTAGAGAGTTAGAAAAAATTTTGAGAAAATTTCAATAATTCAAAATTTGATTTTAAATTAAAATTTAGATGATTGAGCAAAGGGGTGTTGTTGGAAACTATGAAAGGTTTTGGAGGTTGGTTGAAGTAATAGTGGAACTTTAATAAAGAATATATTGTGGCAAGTTGGTAAGACTGTTGAATTGTGAGTTTTGGAAAAAGTAAACGGGTATTGGTCCATTCTCCTTAATTAGTAATTTCGGGGACGAAATTCTTTTAAGGGGGGAGGAATGTGACGACCCGGAATTTCTAACAATTAAAAAACTTGAATATTTAATTGATTTTAAATATTTAAAGGTTAATTTTAACTTGAATTTCGAGATATCCATATTTAATAATTAAATTATTGAATTATATAATTTAAATATTGAATCATATAATTTGAAATTGGTTAAAATGCTGAATCTGGAATTGTTTTTAGCCTGTTAAAAATAATTTGAAGGCTTATAGAATTTATATTGATAGCACTGAAGGTAGTGAAGGTGTTGAAATTGAGTTTGGAAGTGCTTTGTTCAATTTTAAAATTATATCGTTTAAATTGACATTTAAAAATAGCCTTCCGAGGCACAGTCTCGGAATTCGACGAAATCTGTTCCATTGAATCTGTAATAGTTAGTTATTATCGGATTTCAATTTTCGTAGCAATCGGAGTTGTCGTTTGACCGTGACAGCTCATAACGCTTAGAAATTATTTTAATCGATTTAATTTAAAATTGATCATTTACTTCCGTAACTCGCGATTATGATCGAATTAACTTTCGAAACACGTTTCATTATGTTAGGAATGCGGGTAAAACCTTATAAACGTCGGTTAGCATGTTTGATTCGGGATTCGGGATTTCGCGTTATGCTTAACGAGACATTTTGTAAGTTTATAATATAATTAAAATTTTAAATAGCTAGATATTTTCTTTTACAATGTCGTGCTCAAGAAGCTTTCCACCCTCCTATATTTCATCCTGTTCCCCTCTTTATTCTCTAATCTTCAAGTAGAAAAAAATGGCCGAACTTTCTTCTTTCCCTCTTCAGTTCCGAAAGACAAATAAAATCGTTCAAATCAATTAAAAAAATGGTTGATTATTGTTCAAACCGAGCCTCTCTTTAGTTTTGAAACCAAATCGATATCGCCCATCTCTCCCATTTTTCAACAGAGGCCGTAATTCAAAAAATAAAAAAAATAAAAAATCAAAGCCGTGGAAGGCCGAAGCCGTGTTTGAATCTTGGCAACTTCGAGGAGCCACGAAATCGAGTTCGACATGAGTATTGGATTTAGGGCTCGGGATTCAGGAAGTTGCGACATCGATTTGGGTGATGCTCGTTCGAAGCTCGAGGCCGCAGCCATAGGCGGTTAAGGGTATCGCAAGCGCTGGGGTGACAACAATGGGTTGCGGCACGAGTTCGTGGCCGCGACGCATTCAGATGGTGAAGAATCAAAGTCGCTCTCCTCTGATGTTGAAGCCTAGACGTGATGGGAAGCTGAAGTTGCAGATAGGATTTCGCGATGCCGGGTTCGAGCTCGAGTTTGTTAGAATCGAGGTGAGTTTCCCGAATTTATCCCGAGTCAAATTTGAGAATATACTCTAGGTTTAAAATTTAACAGAATCAAGTTTTAAATTAACTTCTTAAACCTTTCTTTTAAATAATGAAGTTTTTTAATATATATCAATCTAAGTTGTATATTTTATTTAAACTAAGCAGGTAAGTCAGATTTGAAATTTATTTAATAGGGTGATTAAGAAGAAATTAAGGAAATAAAATGTTTATTATAAATTAGACGTAAAGATCTTAAGTTAAATTATAGATTAATGATAATTAAATTTCAGATTTATAGAATAAGATTTTAAAGTGATATAATTAAGAAATTGATTAATTGACTTTAACTTTTAATTAATTCGGGTTTGGGTGATTAAGATTTTTTATTTTTTATTTAGTAGTTAAGCAATTAAGGAGAAACTAATCAAGTTATGGTAAAGAGTTAATTAATTATAGGTTAAGGGTTATAAGTTAATTAAATTTAGACTAATTAATTTATAGGTAGAGATTAATTATTATAAGTAACTAGAGGAATAGTTACTTAAAAGATAATCACTTAATGGAAGTAAGTGAAGGATTAACTTGTTCAGGTTTAAATAGATCTAATTAGTTATTAAAGGATAAAATTACTAATTAAAGTTTAAATAATAATAGCAATGGGATAATTACTTGATAAAAATAATTAAGGTAAATTACTTAAGAAGATAATTAAGAATTAATAAGTGATAAATGAAAGGATAAATCGATATGGGTTATTTTAAGGCAAATTACTTAAGGAATCTAAGGAGGAAGTTAGGGAATGATTAATTAATAGTTGTAATTAATTAATCCTGAATAAGCAGGGTTAATGTGGATAAAGTAATCAATTTAATTTATATTAAATTAATTAGAAATGGTATGACAAATTAATCTTGCTTATTGATGATTAAAGTATACTGTATGTCTTGGATTATTTGATATCGCTCATATGTGGTTTAATATGCTATGTTTAGATTGAACTGTTTAGCATTGATTGTCTATTTGTGATAAAATTCTAGGTTTGATACTAGAATAGTTTAAACTTAAACGGCTTGTCTCTATGATGAAACTGGATTCGGAAAGATCGGGAGTCGGGTATTGGGAAATACCCGAAACCACTTCGAATTTTTATAAATTGATTTGTGAAATCAATAGGCAGGAATGAAATGATTTAAGTGGATTGGATTATTTTATCTAAGTTTGGTACTTAGAAATTTATATGTGAAATAAGTCTTGTCTATAGCAAATCGTGAATTTGATAAATTGAGATAAGTTACCACGGGTTTTATTTAAGTTGTATGCTTTTGTATTCCATGTTAGATGGGTTTACTCACGCTGGTTTTCAGCCTGACCCGGGTGTTACTTTGTTGTAATGCTCAGGTCAGACCGAGTATTACAGATTTCCAGGTAGGTACGTTCTGGAGCTCAAGAGGCGAGCTGGATGGCAAGAGCGTATAGAATATTTCCGCTGTGTTTATATTATTGTTAATCTGAGACATGATAATTGTATATATTCGATGACTGTATATATATATATATATGTGTGTGTGTGTGTGTGAAACTCTGATGTATATTAAATGTAATCGATAGATATAGTGTTCTTTTGTAAATTGTTATTATTTATTATTATATTTTATCCGCTGCGAATGTGAGATGTTAATGTTTCTGTTCTTCTTCTTCTATCTCTTTCTTCTTTTCTTAACTATCTGGAATTTTCGGGTGTGAAAATTTCGGGTCGTCACACATGGCTTTATGTTTATTTACTTTTCTTTGTCTTGGGCTGAAAATGAAGAAATTAAATTAGTAAATGGTGAAAGTGGTATTGGAACCCAGGTGCAGAGGAGAAAGCACGCATCATTACCACCTTATCACATTGCGTCTTGGTTTAAATGCGATTAACACATTTTATTAATCGGGTAGAAACCAAAATTAAAACTAGAAAAATAGGATGGAGGTGGGATTCAAACTCAAGCATTCAAGAAAGCACAATGCAACACTACCACTACACCACAACCGATGTTATGAAGTACGTAGACCACTCTTTCTTATACATAGAACATGAAAAATTAAATTATTGAAAAAAGAAGGAGATTTGAATCGAACCCAGGTCTCATGGGGGATAAGCGCACAAACAATTCCAAAGCACCTCGGTGAATTTTAAATGACAGGCTGCTTGTAGTTATATATATACACGTTTTCCAGAAGTTGCTTGGATCCCTCCATCTCAGAAGTTGCTTCTTTCCGCCAGCGGTGAATCCGAAAGGTTAATCCTTATTTTAGCATCCCTGCAACATCTATGAATACTCCTACCATCTCAAAATCAAATACACAATTCCATTCTCTCAAATCATTCTAATATTGCTTTCAAATACTCTAAATTCCATATTAATTCCAAAAGCAACCTTAGAACAATGCTCTTTTTCTCCATAATATTTGAATCTTGTCCTAATCCACCTCCTAACCTCTGCACACTCATTCTGCATCATTTTTAAAAGGTTATAGAAGTTGTACTCCAGTTATACTACAACTATTCAGTGTATTGAAGACACAATATGTAGTCAAGTTATTTCTTTGTAAAAGAAAAGATTGAAGTCCTATTGTAAAGTCCCCAGGCAATTAGTGTTAAAGTCATGTTCGGATGTTCAAGCGGAGTCTGTAAACCTATTCCTCTAGGTGAACTGTGGGTGTAGATAGTGAAATTCCTAAGAGGTGCTTAGGGAAAAACGTAGGACAAGAGGTCTGAACCGGTATAAAATCGATTGTGTAATCTACTATATTATTTTACTGCATTTACACCATTTATTAGTGTTGGCCATCTTCGATCCTGTGCATAGCGACTAATAATTTGGCAAGCATTTGCAAGTCTATATAAGCATGTACAAGGATCTCTTCATTTGTTTGCTAATTTTCAAACTTAAGTTACAGCTCTCTTCATTCTCTTCATAAAATCCAGAACAAAATAAACGCAAACCTTCTCTAAATCAAACCAAAATCTAGTATGATCCTTACCACGTCACTACAACACTTTTTAGCAAGTCGAAGCTCAAAGGAATAAAACACAACACCCCACACTCCTTCATAGTCGTGTGGGTTTGGGGAGATTGGAGGGTTAGACGTGAGCAAAATGAAGAAGGGGAGGTGGTAGGCACTAGAAAAAGCAAAGAAAGGGAATTGCTTTGTTCATTGTTGAGTAAAAGAAGGAGTCATGACCTTTTTCTAGAGCTTGGTCAAGAATAAAAGTGAGATAACTCACTTTTATCTATTTAAAAATAAAAATGACTTGGTGTAAAATAATTATCATTGTTTATATTGTTTGTGTGTGTATATATTGATGCATATATAGTAATTCATGTGGTTTGATTCCCGCTTAGAAGTGGATGACATAAATAATGATGTTTTTTGCAGGGTATAAAAGCAAAGAAATATAAGTCAAAGTGTTTTGTAGTGAATAGGTCACTGCAAGAATATTTTGAAAGATTTGATTTTGTATAGGGATCCAATGGGATTCCTCACAACCATTGCTTTTACATTTCATCTTTATTTGCTTACGTGAGATGCTTGCATGCCATAGTTTGGTAGATTTGCTATGTTGAATGTAAGTTGGAAATGAGTCGAAAAGTTGACTTCTTTAAAATGAAAATAAATGGTAGCTTGTTTAAATACCATAGTGATCACTAAACTTCGTAGTAATACTTTTTGGAAAAGGGTTTGATTTTGACTTGTTTTAAAAAGGTTTTAATATACCTTTAGATTTTTTACAATATTTTGAAGTAAGAATGTTTTCTATACTTATGGTAGTATAAGATATAAAAAGAAATGTGATTTATAGGCTATTGATTTACAAAATAAAGTTTTAAAAGTTATGGTCCATATAGCGATAGTCGCTATGGATGCATTTTAAAAATATACGATTTTAATAAAGTAAAAGGAAGTTACCTACTTTATAGATTTTGTAAATTCTTTTCAAATGTATTTTTATAAAAGTTGTATAAGTATTTAAAAATGAGTTTGAAGTTTTAAATTTATTTTAAAATTTATTTTATAATTTAAATAAGTGGTTTAAATTTTGTAAAGAAAAAGTCCTATCTTTTCTGATCAAAGTTGTGTTTTATTTAAAGATACTCAAGTGATGTTTTGTATAAGAGTTTTGAATTATAATTTGAGTATTTTAAATGTACTTTTGAAAAGAGGAAATGTTTAAAAAGATTTAAGATTTAAAGAATTTAATTTGAGGTATTAAAACAAGTGTTTAAATAAAGGAAATCTCTTTACTTTTCAAAGTCGAATTCTCTTTTAAAGGTGATGGCTTTTAAGTTTTGATTTGGATGGAAGTATAAACTTTGTTTAAAGTGTTTTAAAGAAGGTTTGAAATTTGTATAAGTGATTTAAGTGATTATTTGATATAATAAAGCAAGTGGTACTTTATGAAAAGATGAATCTTGACTTTCCAAATCAACTTAGTTTTAAATAAAGATTTTCAAGTGAGATTATATAGAATCTTAAAGAAGAGGAAAGCATGGATTGCAACATCCTTGTTATAATAAATGTTTTTGAGAAAGGAAAAGAGATTATTGACTATAACATTCTTGTTATAGGAAATGGTTTTGGGGAAAGTGGAAAGAAAGTTTTTTTATAATATTGTTATTGTAAATAGTATACGTAATTTATAAAGTCTTATATTTGACATTAATCTTCGAGCTAGGGAAACTTCTACCTATCCTGAAAGCTGTACAGTTAATGCGCCTGGCAGATTCAAAGCAGTGGAGGTGCAAAAAGTCAAAGCAGGGATACAGCGAGATATAGCGGATGGCTCTAAAATAGCATGTAAAACCCGTACTTAATGTTTTTGCAAATATATAAATGGTAATTAAATGAAAAATTATCATTCAATTGAATCATAATTAATACATAAATAGTTTTAAGTAAAAACATGTGCGAATATACTTTAAATAAACGTAAAACCATTGTATATAACATAATTGAATTTAGTAGAATATTAGCGTATTTTCATTTCTGAAAATATATTAAAAATTAAATCAAATAAATTAGTTTCATAATTTTTATAATGTATAAATACAATTTTTCAATTCATTTTATTAAAGAAGATATAGCGGAAATAACGGGATATAATGGAAATAGCGGGGCTTAAAGCAGAAAGGCTATATTTTCGGGGTACATGGAAAAATCATAGCGGTAGAAATCCGCTATGAGATATAGCGGAGTTATAGCGGGGTAATAGTGGGGCATTAACTACACAGCCTGAAAGATAAGAACATCGTTGAGTCAAGGTCTGAGAGGTAATAATACCCCAACTTGAATAGCTTCATTATTGTCCAAAGGATAGTTTAAGTTTGAAATCGAAGGTTGGTGTTAAGTATATGAAGTATTATTTCTGTATACGAATTGGTTACTTATGGAAATTTAGTAGTTTTATACTTGGCACTAAAAGCCGACGAGTAGATTGATACTCTATTATGAGACCAAGAATCTGAGTGTTTTAATTAAGGCATGACCGGAGCAACAGTGCCCTAATTTACCTAGCTTCATTTCTGGGCAAGGGATAGAGTAAGTCGTAATGTCAAAAATGTGATAAGAATAGGAGATTTGATTTCTATAAATGATCTTTATTATTTATGGTGGTATGAAAAGTATTCTTTTCATACTTAACACCAAATTTCAAGGTACGGAAACTCATCTCTATCTATGAGAGTTTAAGAATGTACGTCGAGGCAAGGATAGTGCGCTGAATTGTTCTACCAGATTGCTAATCGAGCGATAGTACAAGTTTGAAATCGAAAAGTGGTGGTAAGTATATTTGGTCTAATTTCCATACGATCCATTTACTTACACTAGAAAGGAAAGTCGTTTGGGTTTGCAATAAATAATTTCTTAAATGACATTTTGACCCTTTTAAATATGATTTAGAAAAAAGGAAATCATCCTTAAGATTTGCTAATATACTTATACCATTAATATATATATATGTATGTATGTATGTATATATGGAAACGTTTTCTAAGTATTGAAAGTAAAATGGTTTGTAGATACACCTATACTATTGAGATAAGTATATTAATACTTTTTCAAGAATTAAAAAGTGTAGAGAGGATTTGTGAATAATTCTTTTGTAACGGTATTTTAATACAAATAATTAAAAGGATTAATTAAAGAAGTTTAACGGTTACTTATGTGCTAAATCATGCTTGGTTTCCATATAAAATTAAATTTCTGATTTGGTTATTTTCTTATTTGATAGTTAAATAACCAGCTATCAAATCTTGATCATTTTTGAAACTACCGACTGTTGGTTCGAAGAGACCACGATCGAATAAGAATGAGTGTAACAAACTTGGTTTTGTTGATTACTTGGAATTTAATTATACCGGTGGTTACAATTTAATAATGGAGAAATAAAAATAAAATGGAGATTTAAAATTGTTTATTTTGAATAAACATTAAATTTGGAAAGAATAAAATAGAGTTAATATGATAATGTTGGTAATAAATGGTGAAAGATGGAAATATGTTAATTTGGTGATTTATTGAATTAAATAGAAGACAAAAAGAATCAACTCTATAATAATTTATTGAAAAAATGTAAAATATTGGAAACAAAGTTTTTAGAAAAAAAATTATTGTGCTATTTTGGAAGAAAATGAGCATTATAGGATTTTAATTTGATAAGGTGCAATAATTTTGCAAATTATTGCCAAATATTGATTTTTGTAAATTTTAGGGAAGTAATAAAATTTAATATGTGTATGTTATAAATAAAAAGATGGAATTTTGTTTAAAAGTAATATTTGAAGGGTAAAAATGATGTTAATATGGTTATTTTAATTTAATTATGTAAGAAAATAATTTTTGTGTAATTTTTTGGTGTTAAAAATAGTATTTGTGTAAATTATAGTGTAAATTGTGTATTTAGTAAGAATAAGAGTTTTAATAATGAAAAATAGTTTTATAGATAAAATTATCTTGTATTTGTTGTAAAGTATTTTATTAGATAGGGAAATATGATTGTATAATTTTATTGTGTTGAAATCTTGTTAATATATGTTGTTTTGGTTCGTTTATCAAGTGTATATGTGTTTAAGTGATAATTATAATTAACAAATTCATTTTTTATTAATAGGTCTAAGCCCATTTAACTAAACTAGCCTGAAGAAGAAAGTCTTTCTTCTCAAAATAATGTACATACAGTACATTCCCATTCCCAGAAAACAAAAGAAAAGAGAAAACAGAAAAACATTCTTTCCTCTTTCAAACCTAGGCTCAAATCCACCAAATTCTTCAATTATTTGTTGAAATTAATCAAACTAAGGCACTATATTCAGGTAATCACTACAAAAACCCATCTCTAATTCATCAAAATTTAGCAAAATTTGATTGTCTGTAATTGGGTTTTTCTTGGTTGCATGTTTTTGTTCTATTATTATACGGGTTCCTGAAGCTTGTTCTAACTCAAAGCTTTCATCTTTCTTCAACTTTGCTCGAGTTTGCTTTTCTATTTGCAAAGGTGAATTAATTAACTCACATTTCTAGCTATATCTTGACTGTAATTGCAAAGATAAGAAAGAAATCGTTTACTGTAATTATACCTACTGTTTACTTTGGATGATTGCTGAAATATAATACGGATGCGCTGTAGTAAAATAGAAATAACTTTCAAGTTTCTTATCCGTTTGTGGTCAATCTTTTTTTGTTAGAAACTAGATTCAATAGGGAACAGTTTCGGTTTTGATCATTTCTCAAGATTTTGCATTTTTGTTGACCTGAAATAGAATTGAAAATAAGGGTATAATTCTGTCTTTTACTAAATTTCCTGAGTTTGAATTCGAAATTGATTCAGCCATATCTTTTTCGTTTCTATTCAGAATTCAGTAGTTTTTAAAGTTTTGGAAACCTTGATTTATATGTGACAACTTTCATGTTGAACATATTTGCAAATTTTGGGTATAGGTTGATTGAAATTCTACCACAAACTCTCAGCTCTGTCTGTTTGATAATTACATTGTTTAAACTAAATACAGTTAGTAAATTAGATGTATCTTCCACGTTTCTAATCGGATTTAGATAATTCTTGATGTTATGAAAAGCCCATAGCATTTTCTAAAACTTTTGTGTTTTGAGTTTTGCCAATTTTGTGGATAAGATAGTCAAAACCTTATTTCTTTGCTGCTGCCCTGAGAATAAACGACAACAACAGTGAATTTAAATCTGAAAATTATATTGGCCATATCTTTCACGTTTCTTATCCAAATTCAATAATTTTAGATATTTCGGAAAGCATAGAATTTGTAATTAAAGTTTCATATTTTGAGTTTTTTGAAATTTCAAAGTTAGCACGGTCAAAATAACGTTTGTTTGTCGCTATCCCGAGAGCAAAACGACAACTATAACAATCATCGATCTAAGGATTGTAGTAGCATATTTTTGCTCTCACTCTTGTTCTATTTTGATGTTGTTTTTGAGATGTTTTTAGAGCTATGATGCCTATCAATAGGCTAGCTATATTTAGAGAGTTTGAAAATCAAATTTAAATAGAATTTGAATTGATTTTGGGTTAAATTTGAATTGAATTCGTATTGAATTCAAGTTACCGGTCTTGAGTTATCTTTCTTGTTTTTCATTGTTTTCGAACACGATTTTCACTAAACCATTTTGAAGTGATTTTTAAAATAAATGAACATTTCAAATTATTAATCTATGGTATTTTAAAATTATTTTTCTAATATAAGATCTATTTATTTCTTATAATAAAGGAAGTTCAAATATTGGTTTATTAATATTTTCGGGAAAAAAGTTTTAAAAGCTTGTTTTCTCTAGTAAACTATTTAAATATAAAACACACATTTTTGCACTATTCGAACGTATGAGAAAGAGAATTAAACGATTTAGTAAAACACGTGGTATGGGACATGTGCGTTTATTATTTCGGTTAATTCCGGACTTATACGATCGAAACTATTCGGGTTATGATTTTAGAGTTACTTAGCCAAATTTGTGGCGGGTTTTTGAGATTATAATTCCTATATTTAGGAATTATCTGGGAAGGCCAATATTTGGCGAGTTTTATGGTTTGAGATTTATGGTTTATGAGGAACCATCATGATGTTTTCACTTGTCGATGAGATGAGACAAGTTACGATGTCATTTAATACTTATCGATGAGATGAGACAAGTATGGTGTCTCTTTATCACTCGCCAATGAGACTAGACGAGATATAATTTTTTGAGTTTTATGGTGTTCCTAGTGTGGCATCGACTAGCGGTTAGTAAATCGTTAAGTGCGAACGTGTGGTATGGGACACACATTAACACGTTTTGGGTTCCTATCCGTGACTTTATGACACATTCACGATGTTTACCTAACAGAACTGCTTTGAGAGGTGTTAGCAACCTTGTCATGAGGACGAACTACTTTGGGAGGTGTTAGCGACCTTGTTAGGGCTGACAAAACTGCTTGGAGAGGTGTCAGCGACCTTGTCATGAGGACAAACTGCTTTGGGAGGCGTTAGCGACCTTGTCTGAGGCTTCGGCCATCTAAGTTTAGCACGTGCAGCATTGCTTCGGCATTGCATTTGGGGATTTGGCCAATCCGAGTTTTCTGAGTTTTCTATTTTATTGTGATTTTACCATTTTAAGATGTTTTACTACATCGATACCTAGTGCAATATAAGATGTTATGTATATAGTGATTTCATTTATGATGTTTTGAACTCTTATTGAGTTCCTTGAGTTATGAGTTTGGATGATTTCATCATTTTATAAGATGTTATGGGTTTTGCCATTTTGGCGAGTTGAGATTTAGATTTATATACAATTATACTGAGGAGATGAGATATAACTGAATTTGGAGATTCTTCTATATTTGAGTTTTAAATCATCCTATATAAGAATGTTTTATGTTTGTCATTTTGGCGAGAGTTTGTATTGATGTTTCTCCTTTTAAAGATATTTGGCTCATGGAAACCATGTATACATTTTGGGATATCGCCGATGATATGAGGCGAATGTTTATATTATTTGAGTATTATTGTTAAGTTTACCTCTTTTGAGGCCTTTGTATACTTAAGTGACATTGTTTCACTTAAGTCATGAGTATGCGTTCATTCTATTGCCTCTTCTCATTTGAGAAGAATTATCACCTTGTATCTTATTGTAACAACCTTGGATTTGCATTACCGAAAAAAAATTAGGATTTTATTTAAATGGAGCAAATGGATTTTTGGGATAAGGATAATTTATTTAAAATTATGGACATTTTAAATAAATGGATTTTTTAAAAATGAGGCGAAGTATTATTTTGGAACAATTAAAAGTTAATGGAAAATTTAAGAAGGGGATTTAGTTAAGTATGAGTTTTCATGGCTATGTTAACAATTAAACAATTTTTATACATGTTTAGAGCCACTCTCTCTTAAGGGGTCCATTAGCCTAACCCAAACCCACTTACCATTCTATAAATCATCTCAAACTCTTAACCCTCATCCATTCCAACCCTAATCAAAAAAATTTCCTAAAACCCTAAACCTAAAAATGACCTCCATGCTTAGGAAAGCTCCATCCTCTCTTATATTGGCTTAAGATAGTTAAAGTAAGGGAAGGTAATGCAAAAACCCTCTTGTAATCCGTTTCTAACTCTCTTTAATTTCTGAAAATCATGTTGTAACTCTTGGTTTTATGTGTTTTGGTATTTTTCTAGCTCCTTGATCATCATCTCTTAGTTTTGGTAAGTGCCATATAGGTGTTTGTTCTTTTGCTTGAGAGGAATACTAGGTAAACCCTCTCCTAATCTATGTATAAGCATCTCTTAATTCTAGAATTAGCCTAGTAACACTTGATTTGTTGTGTTTCATAAATATCAAAGCTTGTTGATTATCATTCCTTCCATTTGGACATTGCACACAAGTTGCTTGCTATATTGGTTGTGAGGTAATGCTAGCTATATCCTCATCATTTTCATGCTATGGCTAGATATATATCTATGGTATGATTTGATAATTGTTAATGGTCATTACTAAATCATTTGAGCAAGAAAAATTGAATTAATTAGCTCATTTCTCTATGTTTTGCAAAACTCTAAAACTGATTCATGCTGCAACTTTGACCATGAATATCTCTTTCAATATCTGATTAAAACATGCCAAATCACTTCCTAGTGATAGTTAGTATTGCCATCTATAACCCCTCCAAATTTCATAGCATTCGGTGATCATTTGAATGGTGAAATCCGGGCTCAAAAACGGAACTGAATGCAGTTTTACTGCTGGTTTCTGAGCATTTTTTTTCTGTTTTCAGTTTTGAAACAGAAACTTTGTGACACCGCCACGGTCACATCCATGGTCGCAATCCAACGTTTTTGGACTCGTTGGAAAACTGGAGTTCCGAACTCCATCTCTAGAATGTTTGATTAGTATCCGAATTCATTTGACTCTTCGAAATTGCTGTCGAAGAGGTACCCGGATCTCTACCTGAAACAGTGTATTCATTGTTTCCGGGTCCGACTTTGGAGCGTCGCTACGACTTAATTTCAAGTCGGAATCGAGTAATTCCTTTTACGTTCTAAAGTAGGACTGTCGGACTACGTTCCTACGAATTTTCATGCCATTCGAATTTGGTTTGCTAGTCCGGATAATTTTTCGAATTTGAGTTCGCGTCAGTTTTGGACTATTTTCCAACACTTAATATTCTCAGTGAAACCATTTTTTTCCTGTTTTCAGTTTTGAAACTAAAACTTTGTGACACCACCACGGTCACATCCTTGGTCGGAATCCAACGTTTTTGGACTCCTTGGAAAACTAGAGTTTCGAACTTTACCTCTAGAAAGTTTGATTAGTATCCGAGTTCATTTGACTCTTCGAAATTGCTGTCGAAGAGGGACCCGGATCTCAGCCTGAAACGGTGTATTCACTGTTTCCGGGTTCGACTTTGGAGCGTCGCTGCGACTTCGTTTCAAGTCGGAATCGAGTAATTCTTTTTGCGTTTAGAAGTAGGAATGTCGGACTACGTTCCAACCAGTTTTCATGCTATTTGGATTCGATTTGCTGGTCCGAATAACTTTTCGAATTTGGGTTCATGTCAGTTTTGGACTATTTTCCAACACTTAAAATATTTTCAGTGATTTTCTGGTTTTGTCGATTTCGTTGAGATTTGTCTCTGGATTTAGTACACGGGCCTTATAAAAAGGTTTTAAAAGGATTTTTCACTCTGAAATGGCTTTCGAAATTATTATATAATATTATTTTTAATTATTAAATTAATTACTCCATAATAGGAGAGTTTTCAAGGGCCTTTTTAAAGTGATTTCAAACCAATTATAAATCCGTTTTCCGTAATTATTTTCTATAACAAAATCCCACACTCATACTTTAGCACTTCGAGCGATGTGGAAAGGTGCTTAAACGGTTGGGAAAAACTCCGGCCTATGAAACCGTGTGTATTTCCTTTCCGGTTAATCCCCGACCTATTCGATTGATCGTTTTGGCCTTTCGGCCTAGTTTATCGATGACATGAGGTAAACTTTGTACTGCTTTCAGTGTGGAAGCTTACGATTGGTTACTAAACCGTTTAGGGCGAACGTGGGGTATGGGACTCACGTTAACGCTTTACGGGTTCCTTGCTAAAAGTTCGTGACACATTCCTTTTATTACCTTTGGGATAGTGTCTTCGGACTGTCTCCCTTAGAGGTATCATTTTGGCATCTCTACTTAGATAGCCGTTATACATCTCTACATAGATGTATCGTTGTTGGCATCTCTACTTAGATGGCCTGTTATACATCTCTACTTAGATGTATCGTCTTTGACATCTCTACTTAGATGTTTTTTTTTTGACATTTGTGCTTACGTTATGCCGATGATATGAGGATTGTTATACATCTCTACTTAGATGTTTGTTTCTTCTCTATGTGAGAGATTTTGGTCTTTATTACCATGATATATGTTTCTCTTTTGGAGATTATTATGTTATATGTTGCCTCATTATCTTATCGTGATTATTGTTAAGTTTATCTAACTGATTTGTTTAGCTAGCCTGACCCGAGTATTTTATGCTCGGGTCAGACCGAGTTGTTTCAGGTTAGGTCGTTTTGGACTTAGCTTGCCTCAGTGCTTCCGCTTTGGATATATCCGCTATACTATAGATAGCTTTACTTGTTATCCATCCTTTATGATACTCTGATATTATGACTATCTTGTGTATATTCATTTGACTCATGAATGTGTGAGTAGTGGCTTTGTACCCACTTTTATATTTGGATCTGTACTTGATGTTGTATTGTGCTGAGACTATTTGCTTATTATCTGATGCTGTTCTGTTATGATGTTCATTCTTCTATTATGTTTTGTTCTGATAGATCTTTTAGCCATTGTAGTTTTTTATTTAAGTATTTATTGAATATGTCGAACCACATGCGAAAAAAAAATAGATTCCATTTTCGACGTGTTCAGTAGATAGTTAAAGTAAGATTACACATGGTCGCTTCCATTATACTCTATTGTCCACATTAGCAGATGGTATTATCCATATAATACTCTTTGTTAATGAGGCTCTCGGAGTGGGGCGTTACACTTATGCTTCATATCATCGCCTATCCTTACTAACTGATTGTTTTAGCTAGACTGACCCATGTATTTTATACTCGGGTCAGACCGAGTTGTTTCAAGTTAGATATCAGTTTCAGGACATAGCTTTGATGCATCTGCTTGAATATCAGCCTAGCACTTTTGTGTAGATTATATTTCTTTCCGCTTGACTCTGATGTATTTATATCTGATTCGATGTTTATAGTGTGGTCAAATACCACCTTTATTGTATTCATATTGTATTGTACTAAACATGTATCAGTGTATATGTATATATATGATGTTGATTACTGTTCTATGATGTGCTTTACATTTAGTTATTGTATTTTGTTTTGATAGATCCGTTAGCCACCTATAGTTTTGGATTAAGCATTTACTGTGTATGTCGATCCATTGAGATAGAAAAGAAAAATCATAGTGCATTTATCGACGTATTTAGTAGATGTTTAAGACAAAGTTATGGATGGTCGTCCTTAACCAGCCCAATTCTCCGCTTTAGTAGACGGAATTACTCGTTAATTCTCTTTGCTAAGGTGGGTCTTGGGGTGGGGCGTTATAGCATGGTATCAGAGCTGAATTCAGAACAAAATATGATAAACACAGAACAGAACATATATTACGGTACATCAAAGTACAATATAATTGTTACATTTTCCCTAATAACTGTGTCCTTAACTCTTTTTTTTGAGTCCTTTAGGGTAGATATAAGTTGGGAATATGTCTAGGAATATATTTTATTCCGTAGTATTCCATAATTGAACTAATAATATCTTACCCTATGAGTAATCCTCGTCGTGATCGCTATATTCGAGATTTCTTCAATATAGTTGCTTTACCCTCATTCGTATTGAAGGTGTTTGTTGAAGTTATATCATTTGATGTTTCTTGTCTTATTACTTCCTTGAGGATTGCAAATCCTATTGAGGGGATCCACAGTACTTGGCATGTTATGTGAGAATATTGAGGATGTTCCATGTAATTTTCTTTTCGTGCGAATTTTCTCGTTATTTGCTATCTTGGGTTTGATGTGAATTTGGGGATGGATTGGCTTGCATGTTATCAATCCCGAATCCTATGTTTTGAAAGGATCCTATACCTTAGTTATCATAATTCAGCTGATCTGTTATCACTTGTTTGAAATGTAGATGGTTAGTCCAAAGTATCTTTGATTGCTCTTGAGTCTCGAGATGATGTATCTCGAATTCCTATTGTTTGTGATTCTATTGATGTATTTGAGTCCAATCTGGGTTAGCCACCCAAACGAGCAATGGAGTTCTGTATTGACCTCATTTCTGGTTCTTAGCCTGTTAGTCATTTTCACTCGAGGATGTTTACTAAGGAAACGAGTAAAGTAATAAAATTTAAATTGCAATTCTTTCTCATTCAAGATAAACTTATAAGAATAATTGGATTATTGTATTGGGACAAGCTAAGAGCATTTTGTAAAAATTAAATAAGAGGCATGTTTATCAGTTAGAAAATGATTTTGTGTTAGATTGTCCATCAAGTGCTTTAAGAATTCTGGTCGATGCGTCTGATCAACGTTATCGATAAGAATTTCCTAAACGCTATGTCGAGACATTCGGACACGATAAAAGTGAGTGGTAATAAGTAAAATTTTGAAAATAAATCAAAGTGAATTTGTGAACAGGTTTGTCTTAAACTTTGATGGTATTAAAATTTGTTGAAATGAAATTTTAGAATTCTTTTGAAAGCAAGGTTAAGTTAATTATCAACTTTAGTTAATTTTATATTAACAAAAATATGGAAATTAATTGAGACTAGAGAAAATAGGAATTTAAATAGTTTATTTATTTTAAAAGGCTAAAGTAAGTAAGGTAAGGTATAATAAATAAATAGACGTGAGATACAATCCTTAAAAACTGTGAGAACAATTTTAAAATTTATATTTAAATCCAAAATTTATTTTGAATGAATGATTCTCTCTTATTAATTGAAAAGATTAGTTATCTCTTTCAAAATGAATCTTTTAAATTAATTGTTTGAAAGTTTATTTAGTGAGTTAATGAAAATATTTAGTGAAAAGTTTCTTTTAAAAAGATAATTACTTGAAGTTATTTATAAAATTTGAATACTTAGCTTTCTACAAGGAGGATCTTTAATAAATGATTTCACATAAAGAGAATGTTTTGAAAATGTAGTTTGAATTTGGAAAGGTTTGAAAATTCAAATTTTAAAATTGGAGTTAAAAGCTGAAATTTTATTTGAAAAGGTGCAATACTAAAACAGCGTTAACTTGAGATTCATCACTCCAAATGAGCTAAATCTTTTTGCAAATGAAATAGCTTTCAGTAAGCTATAAAGTTTCTTTTTACCACTTTAAAAGATTTTGCTATTTATTGAATCTAAAATGGGTTTGAAAATTGATAGACATTTCTGTCTTATTATGAAATTTTCAAGATTTAAGCTGAAAGTAAATTTAGCATAACATTCAAACCGTAAATCATATTTTGATGATCTTTATATTTCTGGAAACACAGACTTAGTGGAACAACTTTCATTTTATAAGTTTCTTCATATTTTATGGTTTGCTACTTCAAAACTTGTCTTCTTTACAGCAGGTCTGAAATGAAAAAATGACTATTTCCGTTAATAGTGAATTGTAATACTTCTTATTCATAAATATGAACTAATATCATCTAATTGAGTTAGTTACAGGTGAAAGATGATAGTTGGACTATATTTTGAGCAAAAATATTATATTTGTAATTGAGAAAACTCGCTTTAAAATACTAAAAAAAAAGGTATGGATTCAGATTAAGTTTTCAAGTATTAGATTGTTGATATATGTTATGTTCCGACCTAATGGTCGATGTATATTATATAAATTATTTTTATAATATTGCAAATGACCCTCCGTGCAAAGGAGACTCTGCAGATTTTTTTTCTATAAATTTCTAACACTTAGAAAATTTGAGAAACGAATTTGAAAATTTTATGTGTTACAAACTAAACTATGTTTATGGAAGAAATAGAGAATAGACAACTCAAAAATTTTATTTATTCTAAATAAAGAGTAATTAAATTTAATTAAATTCTAAGTAAGAAGCTTTGAGAAATTTTCAAGTGTTGAAAATTGAGAATTTAATTTTTGAAGATAATGGGTTTAAAAAAAAATATTTCATTAGTAAAAGAGTATAAAAATCCATTCCTTGTGTTAACTTGTCGTTGTGCAATTATTTTACAACTTGCATTTGTGCAACCGTATGAGTTAGGTGATATTTGGAGAAACCACCAACTCCTTATTGGGTTTTCTTTCCGTAATTTTTATCAATTTAATATTGGTATGACTCCCTTCGTAGTATTATATGAAAAGTCGTATCGATTATCATCTTGTAGGTTGGAGTCCGTGATAAAGTTGTGATTAAATAACGACTCTATTCGTGAAGCTTCTGAGGAATCGATCTCACCCGATTTATCTATTATGTTGTCTCCAAGTCGTGTTCTTGCTTCGAAGGTGTAATATAAGAATATTCTACTCGTAAAAATTCAATGGTCCACTAATCCAAATAACAACATTTGGGAAACCATAGAATTTATTAAGCTATATTTTTTGAGTTTTCTATTTTCTTGCATTGAGGGTGAGAAATTTAAACTCTATCTTATCCATCTTCCATTGCCGGATGAAATGAATTGTGTTGAATACAACTCTTCTCTAGAAATTGCGAGGACGCAATTTTTAAAAGAGGGAGAGTCTGTAACAACCTTGGTTTTGTTGATTACTTGGAATTTAATTATACCGGTGGTTACAATTTAATAATGGAGAAATAAAAAGAAATTGGAGAGTTAAAATTGTTTATTTTGAATAAACATTAAATTTGGAAAGAATAAAATAGAGTTAATATGATAATGTTGGTAATAAATGGTGAAAGATGGAAATATGTTAATTTGGTGATTTATTGAATTAAATAGAAGATAAAAAGAATCAACTCTATAATAATTTGTTGAAATAAATGTAAAATATTGGAAACAAAGTTTTTAGAAAAAATTATTGTGCTATTTTGGAAGAAAATGAGCATTATAGGATTTTAATTTGATAAGGTGCAATAATTTTGCAAATTATTGCCAAATATTGATTTTTGTAAATTTTAGGGAAGTAATAAAATTTAATATGTGTATGTTATAAATAAAAAGATGGAATTTTGTTTAAAAGTAATATTTGAAGGGTAAAAATGATGTTAATATGGTTTTTGAATTTAATTATGCAAGAAAATAATCTTTGTGTAATTTTTGGTGTTAAAAATAGTATTTGTGTAAATTATAGTGTAAATTGTGTATTTAGTAAGAATAAGAGCTTTAATAATGAAAAATAATTTTTATAGATAAAATTATCTTGTATTTGTTGTAAAGTATTTTATTAGACAGGGAAATATGATTGTATAATTTTATTGTGTTGAAATCTTGTTAATATATGTTGTTTTGGTTCGTTTATACAAGTGTATATGTGTTTAAGTGATAACTATAATTAACAAATTCATTTTTGTTAATGGGTCTAAGCCCATTTAACTAAACTAGGCTGAAAAAGAAAGTCTTTCTTCATAAAATAATGTACGTACAGTACATTTCCATTCCGAGAAAACAAAAGAAAAGAGAAAACAGGAAAACAATCTTTCCTCTTTCAAACCTAGGCTCAAATCCACCAAATTCTTCAATTATTTGTTGAAATTAATCAAACTAAGGCACTATATTCAGGTAATCACTACAAAAACCCATCTCTAATTCATCAAATTTTAATTTAGCAAAATTTGATTGTCTGTAATTGGGTTTTTCTTGGTTGCATGTTTTTGTTCTATTATTATACGGGTTCCTAAGCTTGTTCTAACTCAATGCCTTCATCTTTCTTCAAATTTGCTCGAGTTTGCTCTTCTATTTGCAAAGGTGAGTTTATTAACTCACATTTATAGCTAGATCTTGACTGTAATTGCAAAGATTAGAAAGAAATCGTTTACTGTAATTATACCTAATGTTTACTTTGGATGATTGCTGAAACATAATACGGATGCGCTGTAGTAAAATGGCAATAACTTTCATGTTTCTTATCCGTTTGAGATCAATCTTTGTTTTGTTAGAAACTAGATTCAATAAGGAACAGTTTCGGTTTTGATCATTTCTCAAGATTTTGCATTTTTGTTGACCTGAAATAGAATTGAAAATAAGGGTATAATTCTGTCTTTTACTAAATTTCCTGAGTTTGAATTCGAAATTGATTCAGCCATATCTTTTTCGTTTTTATTCACAATTCAATAATTTTTAATGTTTTGGAAACCTTGATTTATATGTGATAACTTTCATGTTGAACATATTTGCAAATTTTGGGCATAGATTGACTGAAATTCTACCACAAACTCTCAGCTCTGTCTGTTTGATAATTACATTGTCTAAACTAAATACAGTTGGTAAATTAGATGTATCTTCCACGTTTCTAATCGGATTTAGATAATTCTTGATGTTATGGAAATCTCAGAGCATTTTCTAAAACTTTGATGTTTTAAGTTTTGCAAAATTTTGTGGATAAGATAGTCGAAACCTTATTTCTTTGCTGCTGCCCTGAGAATAAACGACAACAACAGTGAATTTAAAATCTGAATATTATATTGGCCATATCATTCACGTTTCTTATCCAAATTTAATAATTTTAGATGTTTCGGAAAGCATAGAATTTGTACTTAAAGTTTCATGTTTTGATTTTTTTGAAATTTCAAAGTTAGCTTGGTCAAAATAAAGTTTGTTTGTCGCTATCCGGAGAGCAAAACGACAACTATAACAATCATTGATCTAAGGATTGTAGTAGCATATTTTTGCTCTCACTCTTGTTCTATTTTGATGTTGTTTTTGAGATGTTTTTAGAGCTATGATGCCTATCAACAGTCTAGCTATATTTAGAGAGTTTGAAAATCTAATTTAAATAGAATTTGAATTGATATTGGGTTAAATTTGAATTGAATTCGTATTGAATTCAAGTTACCAGTCTTGAGTTATCTTTCTTGTTTTTCGTTGTTTTCAAACACAGTTTTCACTAAACCATTTTGAAGTGATTTTTAAAATAAATGAACATTTCAAATTACTAATATATGGTATTTTAAAATTATTTTTCTAATATAAAATCTATTTATTTCTTATAATAAAGGAAGTTCAAATATTGGTTTATTAATATTTTCGGGAAAAAAGTTTTAAAAGCTTGTTTTCTCTAGTAAACTATTTAAATATAAAACATACACTTTTGCACTATTCGAACGTATGAGAAAGAGAATTAAACGATCGAAACTATTCGGGTTATGATTTTAGAGTTACTTAGCCAAATTTGTGGCGGGTTTTTGAGATTATAATTCCTATATTTAGGAATTATCTGGAAAGGCCAATATTTGGTGAGTTTTATGGTTTGAGATTTCTACTTTGAGGTTTATGGTTTATGAGGAACCATCATGACGTTTTCACTTGTCGATGAGATGAGACAAGTTACGTTGCCATTTAATACTTGTCGATGAGATTAGACAAGTATGGTGTCTCTTTATCACTCGCCAATGAGGACGAACTGCTTTGAGAGGTGTTAGCGGCCTTGTCATGAGGACGAACTGCTTTGGGAGGTGTTAGCGACCTTGTTAGGGCTGACAAAACTGCTTGGAGAGGTGTCAGCAACATTATCATGAGGACGAACTGCTTTGGGAGGTGTTAGTGACCTTGTCTGAGGCTTCAGCCATCTAAGTTTAGCACGTGCAGCATTGCTTCGGCATTGCAATCGGGGATTTGTCCAATCCGGGTTTTCTGTGTTTTCTGTTTCATTGTGATTTTACCATTTTAAGATGTTTTACTACATCGATACCTAGTGCAATATGAGATGTTATGTATATGGTGATTTCATTTATGATGTTTTGAACTCTTATTGAGTTCCTTGATTTATGAGTTTGGATGATTTCATCATTTTATAGGATGTTATGGGTTTTGCCATTTTGGCGAGTTGAGATTTAGATTTATATACAATTATACCGAGGAGATGAGATATAACTGAATTTGGAGATTCTTCTATATTTGAGTTTTAAATCATCCTATATAAGAATGTTTTATGTTTGCCATTTTGGCGAGAGTTTGTATTGATGTTTCTCCTTTTAAAGAGATTGGTTCATGGAAACCATGTATACATTTTGGGATATCGCCGATGATATGAGGCGAATGTTTATATTATTTAAGTATTATTGTTGAGTTTACCTCTTTTGAGGCCTTTGTATACTTAAGTGACATTGTTTCCCTTAAGTCATGAGTATGTGTTCTTTCTATTGCCTCTTCTTATTTGAGAAGAATTATCACCTTATATCTTATGCTTCATATCATCGCCTATCCTTACTAACTGATTGTTTTAGCTAGACTGACACGTGTATTTTATACTTGGGTCAGACCGAGTTGTTTCGGGTTAGATATCAGTTTCAGGACATAGCTTTGATGCATCTGCTTGAATATCAACCTAGCACTTTTGTGTAGATTATATGTCTTTCCGCTTGACTCTGATGTATTTATATTTGATTCGATGTTTATAGTGTGGTCGAATACCACCGTTATTGTATTCATATTGTATTATACTAAACATGTATCAGTGTATATGTATATATATGATGTTGATTACTATTCTGTGATGTGCTTTACATTTAGTTATTGTATTTTGTTTTGATAGATCCGTTAGCCACCTATAGTTTTGGATTAAGCATTTACTGTGTATGTCAATCCATTGAGATAGAAAAGAAAAATCATAGTGCATTTATCGACGTATTTAGTAGATGTTTAAGAAAAAGTTATAGATGGTCATCCTTAACCAGCCTTATTCTCTGCTTTAGTAGACGGAATTACTCGTTAATTCTCTTTACTAAGGTGGGTCTCGAGGTGGGACGTTACAATGAGTTATCCGAAAACCACTTTGAACTAGCATAAGTGTTCAAATTTGAGACATCTTGAAGATGATGCAAATTGAAGATGGAGTTCTTTGAAGTGAAAGGGCTACATGCTACTAATCCTTAGGGTGGTTCCAAAAAGGATGCAGTAGAAGTAGCATCTTCGATTTGTTCATATCCTGAACAACTTGAATGGATGAATGTAACACCCCTAATTTTTGATAACATAATTCCAGAGATTTAGTTAGATAAATTAAGTAGAATAATATAAATAATTAGTGTGATAAGGGGATTGAGATATGAAAATAAATTAAGGTCATGCTTTATTAATTGATTAAATGGGCTTAAGAATGGCTTATAGGCTAATTAATTTACATAAGGGCATGTTGGGAATTAGCCGCACTTGTTTCCATAACCCTTATATTTATTTCTGTTCCTTATACCATTCACGTTTATTTTTCTCATTTTCACAAAAACAATCAAGACACAAACTAATAGAGGAGCCGACCATTAACAAAGAAAGAAAAGAGGAATTCAATCAAAAGCTAGGGATTCAAGCTTAGGGGAAATTAATCTCAATCCAATCTCCTTATCCTAATCAAGGTGAATAATAATTTATACGTCTCTATTATGTTTCTAAATATTTGTTTTTGGATTTAAGATTAAATCCATTTTTATGATGATTTGGATGATGATATGCTTGGATCATAACAAGTTAAATTTAAACAAGATTGTTTAAATATGATTTGTCATGGTTTTAAGGGTAAAATTGATTATTATTGATTTTGAATGCCATGAGGAATTTATATGTTGTATAAAACAGGATTTTTAGAGTTGGGTTTTAATTCTGATAATTTTCCAAGATATGTAAAGATTATTATGAATTTTCAAAGGAAAATAGGTTAATTGGGTTTAGAAATTTATTTTAGAAATTATATTGAGAATTTAGGTCTAAAATTTAGATACGTTGGATAACATGTTAAATGTGAATTTCTATGACTTTTTGTGATTTTTCCTAAGTGAATTACTATGAGAATTGAATTATTTAAAAGGAAGACCTAAATGATTTAATTGTTTTGCTTAATGGAAGGGCATATTTGCTAAATTAACCTTGTTTTAGATCTGAAATTAAGGGTCGGTTATTTTGGTAAAGGATTTGAAAAGTTGAGGCAACCGAACACATGCTTACATGTGGATAGGCTAGTTAGAAAGTATTTGCTTTAATTGCCATTAAATCAGCAGCAAAGTGGGTTCCTCCTCTATTAAAAGTACCTTTCGACCCATAGCTTCAGCCTTCAATCAAGTCGAAACCTCACGAACCCGAAACTAATACACAAGGTATCACTTAGGTGGCACATGGTGGATTGGAGGAATGCGAAAGGCATAGTGTCGAAAGCATAGATTCCGATGGGGTCAAAACCTTAGTTTTACTTTCAAATGAAAAAGCACCCACCTTATTTTATTAAAGCTTTCGAAGTAGTCGAAACATATGCTTTCGAAAGGGGTTTTCTAATAGCTTTCGAAGGGGTTTCCATTTATGTTTTAAAAGTATAGGCTTTTGAATGAGTTCCTTTATTTATAAAATGATGCTTTCGAAAAAAGTGGTTCCGACTTAGTCGAAACCCATCCGCGCTTCTTTTGCCTTTGAGTGTATTGATGCTATCAATGCTTTCGAAGAGTTGTCTTTATTTTAAATTTATGCTAATCTACTTCCTAAATTCTTTCGAAAGGGTCCAAGGATTTCCAAGGCAATGGCTTTGAAAGAGGGTTCCGATGCCATCCTTCAAAGTTTTTCTTAAATGTTTTGAAGATTTCAAAAGGAATGTGCCGACGCCTTCAGGTTTTTCCCAATACTTTTATATGATAAACAATGGTTTCAAAAGAGATACTTTCGTTTATATTCACTTTGACCCAAATAATATTTTAAATATAAACCCAATGGTTTCGAAATAGAGACTTTCAACGGTTACAGAAGGGATACTTCCAAAGTTTTCAAAAGGGGTACATTCAGTGGTTTCGAAGCTATGCTTATAAGGGTTAATAGGTAATATTTATTATATTCGAAAGGTTATGAACGAGAGGTTTCAAAGTGTTTCGAAAGGCAGTGGCCAATAGGTTCATAGTAAGCCCATGACACTGTGTATAGGAAAAGATATTGGTTGGGGCTAATAGGTTCATAGTAATCTCATGAAAACTATGTATAAAGAAAGATGTCAGGAAGACAGGTTCATAATTATCCCATGAAAACTATGATTTGATATTGGTAGTGGGCAATAAGTTTGTAGTTAGCTCATGAAAACCATATCCGGATTAAGATATTGAGAGATGTCAATAGGTTCCCAGTCAACTCATGAAAACTAGGATAAGAGGAAAGATATTGGATTTACCAATAGGTTAATGGAGAACCTATGAAATGGTAAAGATATTGGCAGGGACCAATAAGTTCTTAGTAATACCACAAAAACTATGAAACTGGACAAGGAGTCCATAAACATTAAATAGATTATTAGCAATCCCATGAATTAGGTTAATAGTAATCCAAGAAACTATATCTGAGACAGATAGTCAAAATGAATGAGGATGGGTAATCATGAATTGATTTACTTGTTGCATATCATCATACTATTTTAAATTGTTTTAACCATAATGGATGTAGAAGCACAGTATATGGTTTATAAAGTTTTAGGATACTAGTGAGGGGAAAACCCGTTCCGCTAAGCAGCGTGGTCTCGCTAGATATCTAAATGTTTTGAGATGGTAAATTATCACTCATACCAGGCTTTATGTACGACTCGAAGTTTATGTTTTCCCCTTAAAATCTTGGGTACTCAGTTGATTTTAAGTAGTTTGAGATTTGAGGTTTTCAGGTACCTCTTTAGATGAATAAGCTTTCGGAGATGTCCAGGAGGCATGACAGCTATCTAGAGTTCCCTTTTATTTTGATTCTGCAGTGTTGTTGTTGTAAAGGAAAAGTTGTTTAATTGCCTATATATACTCCGATCATCCAAGGAGGCATCTTCATATGTCGCTCTTGGTGTATGTTGTAATAAATATATTTTCTCTGAAAGTGGTTCTCGTATTGAGACTATGTAATGAATTTGGAATGTTTTGGAATGGAATGTGAAACTTGTTTGATGTTTTAAATTTTTTACATATTCATGTGTTTCTACTCTCTCAATGTATCTAAGATTACCATATTTGGTCACTGATGACTAATAACTATGGATGACTGCAGTATCCATAGCCGATAATTTTGGACCTCCAAGTAGGGGTTGTTACAATGAAAGCTAACATTGCATTATTGCCTAAAGGATAGTGTTAGCATTCCAAGTGGAAATTTCTAAAAAAGTAAAACATAATCTCAAGCCTCATACTTAGGAATGACTAAAATATGGGATATGCTTCAGGGCTATGTGGTTCACTACCATTAAGGTATGATCATCACTTGTATCTAGATCGATATTTATAGATAATGTATGTTAGGCCTACGTAAACAGTTTTCCAAGTAGGCAGCAGGGGTGATGATAATATTCGGTGTTATTCAGAAAGGAGTTGGTCGGTCCATGATTCGTAGTGGTGCAATGTTTTATCCACGGTACATTTTATCAAGAAGTGTGATGTGACGGGCGACACCCTAGTAGCCCTGTGATTGATGGAATCCATTTTCCAATACATGTCTTACGGACTAAGTTGTATACTATATATGCTTTTGAATGTAATTAATGCAACCATTCTAACTATTTTTTTATGTGTTTATTTTAAATCCTAGACGTTATTATAACATCATAAGGTTTTCTAATTAAAATGGTTTGGTTATCGTAAGGTAAAAATCAATCGATGTTTATGTGCGGCGTGGTCTTACGAGGTACCTTTATTCTTGAAGGGTTTTATAAATATAAAAATAAATATGATTTTAGTTTCTCATGTTGGTTTACCAGACTGGTCAGGGCATTTTTTTATAATACTCGGATCAGACCCGAGTATATTTTCATATTTAATTATGGATGCTTTGGAGCTTCAGAAGACGAGTTGAATGCCTCCAAGATGTATTTAGTATTTTATTTTCCACTAGATTATTTGTTTGTATCTATCATCATTTGTAAAGATAGGCTGTTATAACTGTTCATACTTATGATAGTTTAGTTTACTTTGATTGTTGTATGTATATTAAAGTTTTCGCTATAAAGATCATTTGAATATTATACTTTACTTGTCATGATGCGAAATTTTGTTTTGTCTTTTCTTTTCTTTTCGTTTACACCAAAAATCTGTCTTTCCGGCACATGATGCTCGGCACGAGAATATTGTGGATGTGTTAGTGTCGAATTTTGCATGGATGTATTAGTGTCGACTTTTGCGGGTCGAAAAGATCGATCGTTACATAAATAAATTTCGTAAGTTCTAATGTAATAGCATAGACGAGTGAATAATCGTTACTATCAGGTAACGCTTATAATACTAAAATTGAATGTCACTAAAGTTATGTAAGCAATAAATTCGGCCAAAATGTCACTTCACTAGCTAAGGTGACAAGCTAACGTTAATATTCGAATAGTTCAATATTCACTACAAGAAATAGGGAAATTTTCGATGTCTCAAAACCTTCGTCGGCCGTCAAAAGCCGTCAGAAATTGCTGCCGCAACCAAATCCGTCGCTAAACAGAATTTTCGACGGCTTCAGACAGCACCCGTCGCTGCTTTTCTGACGGCAACAGACGGCACATCGATGGCTCCCCACGGCTGTCGGAAGACACATGAACGATCATGGTTAGTACCAAAAGTCGTTGCAAACCATCGGAATCCACCTTTCTATGTCCGCCGCAAGCCTTCGGAAGCCATTGGAATTTTTTGGTCTACAGGCCGTCTGGAGCCATCGGAATTTTTTGGTCTACAGGCCATCAGGAGCCTCGGAAGCCATCGGAATAGCTGCTACTATTTTTCAGTTTTCCTACCTCATTTTCACCTTCCATCCACAATTCATAAACACAAAATATTCCTCCCAACAAGCATATATCCAATTCAGATATTCAATATGAAATCAAACCGTAGAAACATAATCAAACGACTAAAGAATAAATCAAGCGTAAACCATATAAAATCAAACCAAACTTCGCTACCATAATTTACATACATCTCATTGCACAATATATACATCAATCCTTCATCAACTCCTCACCATCAACTGCCAAATGTCAAAATTACTACCACTAAATGTAGCATCAAATAATATACAAAACATTTCAAATCCAACTCTATCAACTCAATGTATCATCAAAACTTAATAAACAATGACACAAAACAAAAAAACATATCTATCAATTCAGTCAATCACGTTCAGAGTCTCCCAAACCAATTAAGGATGGAAAGCAGCCACCACCATACTGCTGCATGTACTCAGCAATACACTGGTCCGGCAGCTGCGTCATCGCAATGGCCTGGCGACGGTTCTAATTTTCCAGTTGCGCCACCCTAGCTCTCAACTCTTCGATCTCTGCTAGATCGATCTCGGCTTGGGTCGTTTGGCTGGCTCTTCTCTATATGCTGGCCTACAATACTTATTTAATTTAGTCTAAAATCTTATTTCCAAGCTATAGCATAATGTGTTAATTGTTATATCTATAAATTTATTACTGAAACTAAAGCGATGTGAAGTTCTTTGGAACTAAAAGATTACTAAATTGTTATATCTTAATATATTATTCATTACCACTTGATTTCCAAAGCCGTAGCGCCTATTCCATGATGGTGAATCTGTGATTGACTCAAAAATGACTTCCTCATCATCTGTTGTCAGCTGCTCACGATGGGTATCCTCCAGGAGTTTCTGGTGTTGTTCCACAAATCTTGCCTGCATGAACAAATAAAAATGCAATTAAAATTAATAGCATGATATCTTAATTCATTATACTTTAATAATTAAAACAATTACTAATAGTACATAAACTAAAATATGCTTACATGGCTCTTTCTCGATTTATCATCGTGCCAGTATATGAGACCGTCCCGTCAGGATTTACATGCTCGACGGCATGAGTACGGGTAAATACATCCATATACGACATGAGACTCTACGCCTTAGCTTCCTGAAATTGGTTATTAATATTGTTATTGTATATTCAAAATTATATAGCACAATAACTATTTATAATTCACAATTAATAAATTTACTAACTTTTGGCGATATTGTTGGAACGACTTTGACCCTCCTCGATGAGTGATGGGATTTTTGTTCCTATTTGCAGAGTTTCATTCCGACTTTGTCTTTACATTTAAATTTAATACATTATTTACTTATCAAATATTTTTTAATATTTACGTATCAATCAAATAATTAATAAAAGTTCAGTACACTTACCTTCGCCATGCCACTACCTCAATGTGTCAGCCACCCTTCCCACACGCTCGCTCCCATCCAGCTCGGCTTCTACTCTTTATGCTTAATTGCCGACATGGAATCCCTGTAGTTCTTTCTCATCTTCTGCATTCAGTAATGTCATACTTGCTGTAGGTCATCTGATTGTACGTCCACTACGGCCAGCATTTAATGATAAACAAGCTACCAAAAATTAAAAAATAAAAGGTGAACAATAAATAAGCGACAAAAAAATAAGAATGGAAAACAGAAGATTATACTTACAATGAAATCCTACCATATACACTTCAGGATGTGGGGAGGGATATTATCCCACTTCGGCCAACAAGCTATCATCATACTCTTGTACGATACTCTCGAAACTAATAGAACTACAGCTAACGGTTGTAGGTCAAACCCCATTTGTTAAATATGATACAGATTAGTATATCATACATAAAATATTTAAGATGATGAAAAATTTAATACTTACCGCTTCACTCTAGGTACTAGATACACAGTGGGTCGCTGTGGCGGTTGCGATGGACCACTGCCATCGCCTCCTGAAGAATGGAAAGAACTCCTCCTTCTAGACGACATGATACCTGTCACAGGCACATCATTTTAAAAGAGGAAAATAACGTAATAATGAAGTATATTTTATAGTTAAATGACATACATGAGGCAAGTACATAAAGTGTAAAGTATACCTGATTCAGATTGGGTCTCATATTCCGACGATAAGCAGAATACATTGCATCTTTTACATAAATTGCTAAATAAATGACAGAAATAGCAATGACGTAAATAACGTAAATGACGATAAGAAAATTCGGATTCATAAATGACATAAATTACATAACTAGCAAAATATATCTCATCAATTACCTAAATTTCATAATACATAAGAATTCAACATAGTATTTATATCAATCCTCATCGTCTTCTAATTTAGATTCGGCCACATATTCTCCGTTATTTTCCTTCTTATTCTCAAATGCTTCTACCAAAACGTTTGATTCATCATTCAGAGGTCCAAAATTAGTAGACCGTCTGTTATTATTATTTCATTGTTTTGCTCAAGATCTGCCTAATAAGCTTGTTCGTTTGGAATATTCTTTCCATCAGGCGTAAATCTTGCCTTTATTTTAAAAACTGCCAACAATCTACTTTATCTCTTTTTGAAGACGGATAAGGAGCGTAATGAACTTGCAATGCTTGTTTGGCTAGTACAAAAGGATCGTACTTGTGATAATGCGATGTGTGCTTTATTTCAATAAGATTATAATCCTTGTGCACATTAATTCCATAACCTGGAACATTTCTAAACCAATTGCATCTAAACAGAAACACCTCTTCCACGGGTCATGAGAAATATGTCAGCTGCAAAATTTGCGTTAAAATGCCATAAATATCATTTATGTGATTTTCTGGATCATCGCTACCTTTAACAAATACACCTATCATTAGTTAATTTTTTTGCACCATATTCTTTAGTGTTAAATTTATATCCATTGACGAAATATATTGGATATGTCTTGACATTTCTTTTTTATCCCAACGCAAGATGTATTAACCCTTCATTAACTACACAATTTCTCGGTTCATAAACGTAGGGGTGGGCGCGGGTCGGTTTGGTGCAGTTTGAAGTTCAAATCGCTTTTGCACCGCATCAAACGGTTAATCAAAAATACAAACCATTATACTAATCTTTTAAACGGTTCAATTTCGGTTCGGTTTGAATATAATACGGTTCGGCTTCGGTCCGGTCTAATTTGAACCCATATTAAATATAAAGTAAGAAAATTACTTCCATCAACAATCAATTTACGAAGGAAACTGTGTGAAGTTTTTACACTTAAAGGTTAAAACACACAATGTTATACTGAAATGAAAGATTAGTTCTTAACTGTATGAATATTTCAATTTTCCATTTAGCTACAAGGAAGATATTTTTTGGTAGATTAACCAAACATCAACATTAATCAATGCATAATCATCAAAAAATGACTAGAATAAGATTATAATTAGCATCTATCCATAAAAATGAGATGAAAAATATTATGCCAAAACTATAACTTCTTCCTTTATGACAGCGAATATTATTAATATAATAACGTACGCTAAAAATTGAATATACATCGTTAGAATCTAAAATAAGATAGGAGTTGTTTATATTTTTATCATAAGATTGCTAGTATAAATATTCGGTTCGGTCCGATTTAATGTGGTTGGTTCAATTGTCCAAACAGCAAACGAACCGTATCGATGCGGATCGGTCCGGTTTGGGGTATTTGCTTTGGTTAGAAGGTTCGGTGCTGGTTTCCACACTATTTTTGCGATTCGATGCGGGTGGTTCCGTATAGCGGTGCACTTTATTCACTCCCTTACATAAACGTATTTTGAAAACCAATCAGAAAATTCTTTACTGGGATCTCCATGCGGATGTTCACTTTCATGAATACTGCATATATGAATAAAATATTACATTAAATTATACATGTGCATGCATTATGGAAATGAATAAATGATAAATTATTATTTCAGATTACCTAACAAATTGTGCAACCACAACACAATTAAGAAGAATATAAGTGTGTGCTATATGAAGATCTCTATCGCATAACCATACTTCGGCACATTTTCCAAAAGGTCGACCATGTTGCCTAAAAATAGATAACATTGTTTGAGAGGTCTTTTGTTCATCGTCTTCATCATTGCGAGGAACACTTTCAAATGATATTTTCACATGGTCACTAAAATAGTGAGAGAAAAAGAACGAAGCTTCTTCTTCGATGTAAGATTTACATAGCGAACCTTCAACTCGTGCCTTTTGCCTCACTTTTTTCTTCAGATGATTCAAGTATCTATGCAAAATTAATTTACATTAACTTTAATTTTTGAATGTAATTAAATTAATAGGTAACATATTACATACCTCTCAAATGGATACGTCAATCCACATTGCACAGGACCTCGAAGTCGTGCTTCAGATGGGAGATGAACGGGTAAATGTTCCATTAGGAAATTTTTCTCCAATTTGCGGAGCAATATAGCAATATCTTCTTCAAGTTTACATAAACGTGCACTTTTAAAGTAGTCGAACAATGCTCTTTGTAAAACAGACTAAGCTTCGTTATAATCTTCCAAACTTTTAAGGGCAACAATTACTTGAATAGAATAGGTAATGAATTTTCCATCATCAAGTGACAGTCGTGGCTTTTCATTTCGCTCAATCTACCGTTTTTAAAGTCAACACATTTATGAAGATTTGATGAAATCCCATCAGGAAATCTTAATCTTTCCACCCATTTTAACACAACTTTAAGTTGATTATTGTCTAACTCATAATATGCTTTGGGTTTTCTACTGTAATTTGGTTTCATATAAAGCTCGGGACGTTTGGATAATTCTTGTACATCGCGTCTTGATTTCAAATCGTCCTTAGTCTTCCTCTTGACATTCAAAATTGTGTTAAAAACATTATCAATGATATTTTTCTCATTGTGCATTACATCAATATTATGACGAAGCAGAAGACCTTTCCAATAAGGCAACTCGCAAAATATACTTTGTTTGCACCAATTACGAATAGTCGATTTTCCTGCAATTTTTGTTCATGCTCCAGTTTCATATATCTTTGGATAGTCCCTTACAAGTTCGTATATGTCTTTGCTTGACCATATAATTGGTGGTCATTTGGTTTCTACTTTATTAGTTAAAATGTTTTTCCTATCTCCTCTGAAGGGATGATTGACATGGAGAAAACATCGATGGCAGTCAAACCATGAAATTTTCTTAAAATTCGGTAAAGAAAATGCCCATATTTCTTCCATGCAATAAGGACATGTGTGATGACCCGAAAATCCATACCCTTTGAGTCGACAATAATCCACACATGTTTGACCCAAAAAGCACAGACTGACGAAAAGTCAAGAGAAAGAAAAGAAGAGAGAAGAAGAGAAGAGAAGAAAGGGAGAAAATAGAACCAAACAGAACAATACAGAATCTCACATCGCAACGGAAAATACATAATTCATATCAATGATCTTTACAAAACAGAAACTGTATATATATACACATCAATCAGAGTTTAAATCAAACAATAGCTATCAGCCTAAACAGTTATAGTAACATGTCCTTACAAAAGCTGATAATAACAACAACTAACAAAGCACGATGGATAATCAAAAAAAGTACGTGCATATGAAAATGTAGATCTCCAGCTCTCCTGCTAAAGCTCCAAAAGCACCAAATTTGAACCTGTAAATATACTCGGTCTGACCCGAGCATTGAAAGGGAGGAACGCCCGGATCAGTCTGGCAAACCAGCGTGAGAAACACAATCAACTAAATTTATTAAATTAGCAAAACTTTTCCTCTATCAAAACAAAAGTATCTCGTAAGAAAAGTCCACACATAGACACGGATATGTTTTTACCTTACGATAACTAAAACATTTCTTTCATATCAAATCCTCTTATATTATACTAGTGTCTAGTATATACAAATAATATTAATCATAGTCGAAATGGTTACCTATATAGCATTTCGAGGCTATTCATTACGCCTTTACAAACAAAATCGCAGCTCGTAGTGGGTTTTGGATTTCCGTACAAATGACCAGGTGATGGGACTACCTTCCGGCAGTACATCTCTAGAAGAATGTACCGAGGACCATCACAAAGGATCCTCTACCAACACAAGACCGACCCACCTCTATAACTAAATGGTACCGAATATATCATCCTCCGGTCGTTACCGACCTTTACCGAGGGCCCTCTAGCATACAAACCACAACAATCAGATACACGACATCATAGCGTGCAAAGATATATCTAGAAGAGGATGATCATACCCAAATGGTAGCGACCCACTTAGCCCTGCTGCATCTAACCCTGTTTTGGTCATTTCCAGTTGATGAGGCTAGAGGTAATGATTACCTTTCACAAAGCACAATCACATCACTTTGAATGCCACATGGCCATTTCCGTTGACTACTAATTGCCTTCCATAAAAATACAACCCTTAACCTCATACGTCTCAAGAAGGGTTTTAAGCTAAGAGAAGTTTCCTTCTTCGTCACCATTGATGTACGTTTGTAAAAAACAATGTATGTAATCTGTAGAAATGCAATGCCAGACAAATATCCATACAAGTTATCCAGGAACAGGACAAAACGAAGGTACTTTCCTACCACATCCTATCGGAAAATCCATAGGATTAATAGCAAATAGTCCTCGCATTGGATGTTTCATAATGAAGAGACCACTGCTACTGGATGTATATTGGGATTTTAACCCCAAACGATTAACAAGCAATCCCCCACTATGAAAATCCAGAATATCAATATCATCACAGGAAACCTGCACAAACATCGCATATACATTGGTCCGAAGTGGTTTTCAAATAAATCTGATCCCGGACTCTTCGCACCAACAACTCAAAAGTGTTTCTCAACCTCACACAGAAACTGAGTCTCATAGACTAATCACATTTCCAACTTTCAACTTGCTATCCTTCTGGCAAAGAAGGAAGCTCGATAGATTTGAGTAATACTCCGCACTATATGAATCAACATCCTCAGCACAAATGATAATCAAGCCTACACAAAAGGCTACGTACTAAGTGTACGACTAAATAGTTCCCACATCAAGTTGAGGAAATAAAATTTTTGGCCAAGTCTGATAGTCGGTTATTTAACTATCAAAATAAACAAACAAATATTTAGCACCATAACAATCACTGGGCTCTTTTAATTAATCTTTTATTAATTAAATCACTTGCCAAATATCCACTTCAAATTGTCTTTAAAAAGTTTAATCTCAAAATATTTCAACTTCTATATTGGAAAAAATTTCCATAAACTTATTTAATAATAAGTAATTCACAATTATATTTATTTTCAACACTTGGAAAATATTAAATATACTTAAATCACGATTAAGTATATATTTTATTCTATAAGGAATACGTTCTTTTTAGACACATTTATTTGGGTCAAAACGAATGTTGCATGAAACATCGTTAGGACAACCCAAAATCAATAGTATAGGGATTCGAAAATAAGATAGATATATAAATCCCAATACTATACAAAAACATTTCCTTTCGAAAATCATTTACTATAACAACAATGTTATAGTCCATCATTTACTTATACTTTTCGAAAGCATCTATTTCAAAAAAGAATGTTGAAATCTATGTATTCGATACTCAAAACATTTCAAAACCATCTTTTAGGTGTTTTATTCCATTTAAAATATTACTTTCCAAAACATTTATTTAATATATTATTCACTGTCCAAAATTGTGAATATAGTTCTCTAACTAAATTCAACACTTCTACATATTTAATTAAAGGATTATCCACTGTCCAAAATCGTGAATATATCTCCTTTAATAAGCTTTCATATTTACTTATCAAATTCAATTGATTTCGGATTTATAAACAATGTTCATAAATTCACATTTCTATTTTATGAAAACTTCAATATATAAAATTCTTATATAAATCACTTACATTTAATAACTTAGTTACATGCCAAAATCCAATTTATAAGTTAATTACTTATAAATCATTCATTTTACAAATTCATTTATTTTATAACTTCACAATTATAAATCTTATTCACTTATAAACTCCATTTATAACTTCATTTTAACACTTATAAAACTCGTTTTATAATTCCAAAATTTTAATTTATAAAATATAAATTTTATAAATCTTCTATATAAACCATTTATAATAAATCAAAAATCTTCATTTATACTATTTCACAAAATAGTTAATGTAACGCCCCACCTTTATGCTCACAATAACAAAGAGTATTAAAAGAAACACTGTCTGTTATTACGAAAAATAAGGCTGGATAGGAGCGGCAGTGCAGTGCATATATGTACATGAACGAATGCAATTCCGTACTCAATGCAATCAAATAACGCAAGTACGACAAATAAAGATGCAACTCAAATCAAAATGACCCAAATGGAACTGCAACAGCCGGAATGGCGACTTGCAGTATGCAATGATACTCGGTGACCAAGCCTTAACCAAATGTAGTGACAATGTACAAGAACAAAATGAAACAGGGGTGATAACATGGAACTGCAGACTAATAGATGCAGACTTTAAAAAGGTATCAGACTCGAGTACTAACAGATCTCAAAACCAAGCAGTGAACCAGTAAATGACACAATACAGGGATGCAGAGTTCAAGGCTGAGACAATCTCAAGCACCAGGCTTGACCAAGACCATAATGTATACAAGTGCAGTGCAACTCAATGCAAACTCAAGTCAGTGCACATCGACAAAACCAAACTACATAGTGCAAACAAAAACATGAAAACAGCTACCATATAATGGAACAAGCAATAGTGCAACAGCCTCGTCATCAAAGACCAGACTCAAATCAACATCAAGTATACAAATGGAGATGCAACTAAATCAACAACATCGAATATGCTAACCCCCATATAAACTGTACAGATGAATAAAACTCAAACCAGTGACTCAATAAATGCAACGCATCACGAATTCAAGATAATGCGCAGTGTAGACAACGAGTACAAAGCAACACCTAGTTCAGTTACAGGTTCAAATGCAGCAACCAAAACAAGGGCATATATATTTACAAAACAGTAACCAGTGACAGCAATCAAGTTTCAGTGACACGCAATGAACAGAACAAAAGTCAACAGGCAAAACCAAGATAAAAACTATACACAGTTCATAATCAAGTCAACTCTGTGAAGACCAAGTAAAGTAACTAAGTCGCGAATCAACCCCGAGAGTATCAGGTATCAAATTATACAAGTTCCAACAAATCAATGGTTCAACAGTTCCAAACTAAAAGAACGGCTGAAGTTGACACTAAAAGCAATTGCAAAGTCAAGCGAATTCTCATCTAAAATATTTTCACAAAATTGAGTCTGAAGATTTCAAGCCAAAGTCAGTGCCGAAGACAACAAGAACGAACGAAATCAACATCAGCAAAACCAAAACAAGCCGAGGAAATCATGAAATCGCAAGTTCAAAATCACTTAAATTTTGAATTAGATGTGAGTGAAAATTAAAATCACTCGCCTTTTCTACAAGCGCAAAACCAAGAACACATAACAAAGATCGACAGTTCAAATCGAAGCCGTGGCACTCAAAAATCGAGCGGAGACAACCCTAGCAGCCACTGTAAAATCGAAGAGACGATCACTGGACAGAGCAAGCACGCAGGAACACAAAATCGAACGATCATAATCGGCCTCTTTGAAATTTCACGAAACCTTACTTTTTGAAGGAAGGCGAACGAGCCGCCATTTTTATACTTGTTTTGATTAGGGTTTTCGAATGGAATGGAGAGAGGAGTGGGTATCGGCCTTAGATAATATCACGGCGCTACGAAATTAAACGTGGCCCAAAATTATTTATAAAGCCCACACCCCTTAACAAATTTCAAAAGAATTTAAACCGGATTCAAAATGCCCAACAGCAATTAACAACCAATTTAATCGACATTTGACGATAATTAATTATTACAAAACCCCGAGTTGTTACAGACTCCCCTCCTTATAAAAATTGCGTCCCCGCAATTTTCATAATTATAGCCGTCAATAACAATTATTTTTCTAACATAAACTGGTTAAGCTAGAAAAATAAAGGTCAAGAACACAGACGCCAAAGAAATCCTTTAATTTCAATAAAAGAAATTCACAAATCCTCAATAAAATCCAATCATCAAATAGATAATCAGAAAACAACAAAACTAAATAATTACAATTATCAGCAACATTTTATTATCAATTGGATAATCAGAATATAGAAATCACAAAACAGCAATATCTAATTATCGATACGATAATTAGAATACAACAAAATCAATTATCAATAAAGATAGTTAGAAAACACAAATCACAATTTGCAAAACTGCAATTATCTAGTTATCAACCAGATAATTTGAAATCAACAATTACCTAATTATCAAAAACGATAATCAGAAATCTCAAATCAACAAATACCTAATTATCAAAAACGATAATCAGAAATCTCAAATCAACAAATACCTAATTATCAAAAACAATAATCAGAAATCTCAAATCAACAAATACCTAATTATCAAAAACAATAATCAGAAATCTCAAATCAACAAATATCTAATTATCAAAAACGATAACCAGAAACCTCAAAACAACAAATATCTAATTATCAAAAACGATAATCAGAAATCTCAAATCAACAAATATCCAATTATCAAAAAACGATAATCAGAAATCTCAAATCAACAAATATCTGATTATCAAATACGATAATCAGAACTCATATCAACAAATATCCAATTATCAAACACGATAATCAGAACTCATATCAACAAATATCCAATTACCAAACACGATAATCAGAACTCATATCAACAAATATCCAATTACCTGCAGATAATTGGAAACAACAAATACTTAGAAATCAATTAAGATAATCTAGAAAATCAACATAAAAGGTTAGATCGATCCCATCAGATGGCGAGTTTTAGCTACGCCGCACATGCATCAACAAATGGCCGAAGCCTACCAAGTACTATATTTTTGGCGCCCAACAAATGACCCGAAGGTCCAATCAATGACCCGAAGGTCCAACAAATGACCCGAAGGTCTAGTACTGGTATTGACCCGAAGGTCCAATATAGTAGCTCGAAAGCACACAAAATCATCAAAATCATCAAACAGCAGATGTTTCAATTAAAAAGCCCGGAATTAACCAAAATAGAAAACGCACATGTCCTATACCATGAGTTTTACTAAATCGTTTAATTCTTTTCATCATTTCCTTGAAAGTGTAAAATCGTCAAACAGCAAATATTTCAATTAACGAGTCCGGAATTAACCAAAATAGCAAACGCACATGTCCCATACCACCTGTTTTACTAAATCGTTTAAATCTCTTCATCGTTTCCTTGAAAGTGCAAAATTGTGTATTTTAAATAAATAACATTTTACGTTCTCAAACGGACAAGTCCGAAATTAAGCGAATCAGTAAAAGTGAGGGTTCGTAGTCCTTAATTTTGCTGAAGCGTTTAAATTGCTTCCTCGTTCTTTTGAAAATGCAAACTGTACAATTTTTGAAAACAATTTTCTTTTAAAACGATTTTTAAAATACGTGATTAAAACAGCAACATCGGTAGCAATTTCAACAAGGAAATTACACTTCTCAAAATACCGTAAAAACGGATCACAAAATCAGCATTGTGGGATAACTGCTTGAAAAATCACTTTAAATTTGACGGTTACTGAAGTCAAAGAGACAATAATTTATACGTCAAAATCTCATCAAAATAATTTGCATCAAAATATAACACCATTGAATTTTCATTCAATAAAAATGTCAATAAAACAACGCGCTCCAAAAATTTAGCACCGGTGTGAAAATCCCGTTATAAAATAACGGCAACAAAATACGTTTAAAACCAAACACCGGTTTAACGTAAAATTATTAACGTGCAACTCAGATTTGCACGTATACTACAAAGTGAACAAAGAAATCATACAAATGTATCTTCAACGAAGATAATTCAAAACAGCAAAAATCTCAACAAAATCACATAACTGCAATTGCTTCGGATCCTCAATCGGATTCGCAATTTCCAAAGAAATTAAAATAAACACATCTATGTGAACAACAATTGAAATTTATTTCAATTTCATATGTTGATTTTTAAATCAAAAGAGTTATCAGCTGTACTCAGCGAAGACAGTGTCACTATTTCCGCTGCGCACTCTGATAAACAAAACACAAATTACTCGATCATCAAAACACAATTTCACTTTTATTTTTAAATAAAGATATTTAAAAATTTCATGATAATTTCAAAACTTAAGTTTTGACTCAAGGCACAATAAAACATCGACAAATTGTTGTAACACATGTTCCATCTAAGTTATGTTTTATATTATGTCCATAAACTCCAAGCTCTGATACCAACTGTGACGCCCCACCTCTATGCTCACAATAACAAAGAGCATTAAAAGAAATACCGTCTGTTATTACGAAGAATAAGGCTGGATAGGAGCGGCCATCCGTAGTTAGGCCTTACACTAGTATTAGTTATCTCGATAGGAGTGGTATATATTTTTATTTTTCATCTCTTATTTATTTACTCCCATCGACATACCCAATACCAGTATAAAACGAACTACGATGGTTCATAATAGTTTAGGACAATATATATAATACTAACACAGATAATCTAAATGCGGAACACAGATAATATCAAATCTCATATATATAACTGAAGTCGGTTACAATACATGTGATGCAATACATATGATACAACTACAACTGTCGACACTGGAAGTTACATATACAAGTACATTATTGACAATAATATACATGAATACGTATCATCCTATACTATGACAACGACTACTCCAAAAGATATAAAAAGACTTCATAGCTCAATAAGCAACCCAAAGTAAGATATCAACAACCTGTAATAACTCGGTCTGACCCGAGTATTAAATTCAAAAGAAAGTAATACACAGGTCAGTCTAATTCAAACTCAGTTATTAATGCACAGAAGCAATAATAATTAAATAACAATTAGACGACAGTCACGGAATCATGTCTATCCAATCCTTTAATAAGAAATCGGATAATGGTAAATATAACACGTAATAGTGTTAAACAACAAATCAGCAAATTCAAATTATCAACGAGGATAAATGAAAGGATTTCAATGAAGATAATTTAGAAAACAACAGAATTGCCTAATGGCAATTAACAACAAAATCTGATTATTAAATAAATAATTAGAACACATAATCTAATTATCAAAAATATAATTAAATATCAATAAAATCATCAAATTAAACCAAATCAAAGTACAACTCAAAATATATTGAATTGGCAACCCGAAACAATTCCCTCAATTGAAATCAATCAATTAAAACGTCAAATTCTGAATTGGCTGTAGTACACATCACATACACTGCCTTGCCAAATTCAGATGAAATACACAAAAGATTAAGATATGCATAATAAAACTGCAATATAGCTTCGATTGAAAACAATGTACACAGTGAAGCATGTGCATAGCAGCAACAAGTATATGAAAAACAAGGAAATTAATATCTAACCAGTTCAACTGCCAAAGCGAGGCCATTACAATAATTAACAAATATCAATAGCATGGGACAAAGTCACATTCAAACAAATGAAACTAGATACATACATGCAGTGCATATATGTACACGAACGAATGCAATTCCGTACTCAATGCAATCAAATAACGCAAGTACGACAAATAAAGATGCAACTCAAATCAAAATGACCCAAATGGAACTGCAACAGCCGAAATGGCGACTTGCAGTATGCAGTGATACTCGGTGACCAAGCCTTAACCAAATGTAGTGACAATGTACAAGAACAAAATGAAACAGGGGTGATAATATGGAACTGCAGACTAATAGATGCAGACTTTCAAAAGGTATCATACTCGAGTACTAACAGATCTCAAAACCAAGCAGTGAACCAGTAAATGACACAATACAGGGATGCAGAGTTCAAGGCTGAGACAATCTCAAGCACCAGGCTTGACCAAGACCATAATGTATACAAGTGCAGTGCAACTCAATGCAAACTCAAGTCAGTGCATATCGACAAAACCAAACTACATAGTGTAAACAAAAACATGAAAACAGCTACCACATAATGGAACAAGCAATAGTGCAACAGCCTCGTCATCAAAGACCGGACTCAAATCAACATCAAGTATACAAATGGAGATGCAACTAAATCAACAACATCGAATATGCCAGCCCCCATATAAACTGTACAGATGAATAAAACTCAAACCAGTGACTCAATAAATGCAACGCATCACGAATTCAAGATAATGCGCAATGTAGACTACGAGTACAAAGCAACACCTAGTTCAGTTACAGGTTGAAATGCAGCAATCAAACCAAGGGCATATATATTTACAAAACAGTAACCAGTGACAGCGATCAAGTGTCAGTGAAACGCAATGAACAGAACAAAAGTCAATAGGCAAAACCAAGATAAAAACTATACACAGTTCACAATCAAGTCAACTCCGTGAAGACCAAGTAAAGTAACTAAGTCGCGAATCAACCCCGAGAATATCAGGTATCAAATTATACAAATTCCAACAAATCAATGGTTCAACAGTTCCAAACTAAAATAACGGCTGAAGTCGACACTAGAAGAAATTGCAAAGTCAAGCGAATTCTCATCTAAAATATTTTCACAAAATTGAGTCTGCAGATTTCAAGCCAAAGTCAGTGCCGAAGACAACAAGAACGAACGAAATCAACATCAGCAAAACCAAAACAAGCCGAGGAAATCACGAAATCACAAGTTCAAAATCACTAAAATTTTGAATTAGATGTGAGTGAAAATTAAAATCACTCGCCTTTTCTACAAGCGCAAACCCAAGAACACAAAACAAATATCGACAGTTCAAATCGAAGTCGTGGCACTCAAGAATCGAGCGGAGACAACCCTAGCAGCCACTGTAAAATCGAAGAGACCGTCACTGGACAGTGCAAGCACGCAGGAGCACAAAATCAAACGATCATAATCGGTCGCTTTGAAATTTCACGAAACTCTACTTTTTGAAGGAAGGCGAATGAGCCGCCATTTTTATTCTTGTTTTGATTAGGGTTTTCGAATAGAATGGATAGAGGAGTGGGTATCGGCCTTAGATAATATCACGACGCTACGAAATTAAACGTGCCCAAAATTATTTATAAAGCCCACACCCCTTAACAAATTTCAAAAGAATTTAAACCGGATTCAAAATGCCCAACAGCAATTAACAACCAATTTAATCGTCATTTGACGATAATTAATTATTCCAAAACCCTAGGTTGTTACAGTTAACTTCATATTTCAAAAGTCACATTTCAATTATATTCCCCAAAAATCATAATTTTTATAACAACAAAAATTATAACTTTTATTTATTTAAAATAAATTCATTCTTAACAATTCAATAAAACGTATATATCCAAAATCACTTGAAAATCCTTCTTAAATTTGGAAATCATCACTTTAATAATTTTAAATTACTAAAATAGGTCCAACGATGCAACAGCACCAAATACATCAATCACAGCATCCAAAACATCATATATCATATGATAACAGAATATATCACAATATCTACAAATAAATCAATACTGGTGGGGAATCCAGTTGGATCCCTCCAACCTGTCACCAGCAACAAATATGCATATTAGAATATGTGTATAATGTCCGCTTCAAGGTAGACGCGCGTACAAAGGGTCATTCGCTCATACACGGGAACGTATAGGGTCATTTGCTCCACTAGGCAGGTATATATCCAAATACCAATCAATATATCATATATCATCCAAAAAATCATCAATCATCATATAATAAATTATTTCTCACTTATATAAAAATATCAGCGAGTCAGAAAGAGTGAGTTGTACTCACATTGTCTCCCACAGCAGTTGCAGTGTTTAATTCCGAATAAAATTAAACAAGCGTTTAATTTTACCCAAAATTTTCACTAGCTCCAATCAACTCCAAACTAGCTCCATAATGTAGTGCTCGTCCATACGTACCGAAAATCGGTTATGCCATCATCATGAAAAACGCGCACGACATGCCGACCTTTGCATCGAGATTCGCATCAATCCGTAGCTCAAAACCCGATCATCGCCGTACGGATTTAAAGCTCCCCTCTGGATCTACAACATTGTAGTTGAAAGATTTTCGTGAATGTGAATGGATTGGAAGAGATTAAAAGGGGCAGAATCGACAAATCTCGGCCATTGAATTGAAGCCGGCGGCTAGGGTTTGCAACCCTAGATTTGTCGAAAAAGTGAAAAAAGATGGCCTTTTATAGAAAATTTGACGGCACTATTCATCCGAAAATTTTCCGAACTCGAAACGAAGCATGCCGCCTGGCATTTATAATGTTTTACCCCTATTCCGAATGCAATGGAATATATATTGGGAGCCAATTCGATCATATTCGGAAGATAGATTTTCGAATCGACTATTTTAAATTTTAAATTCACTTAAATGATTTCCAACGCGTTTTAGCTTGCCCCGGACAAACCGTAAATCCGATTGACATAAAATTTGAAATTTTAAAATAATTTAAAATTACGGATCCGATGAAACTGGTTTCGTCGAAATCCGAGACTGTTTGAAAAATTGCTATTTTTACTCGTTAATTAAATATTAAAATATTCAATTTCTGTAATTTAACTTTTAATTCAATTTTAAAAGTTTTCTAACATCATTCTAATTCAAATATAATTTAATATCACTTTACAAATCATTTTTATTCACATTTAATTCAATTTCCGATTATTTACGCAATTTCAAATATTAAATTATCGATTAATTATCCAGTTAAATCCTTATATTTCATATATAATCTATTCAGCCTATTAAATTAACTTGTGAATATTTAAAATCAATTAAATATACGAATTTCAAATGACTGAAATTCTGGGTCGTTATATTCTCCCCTACTTAAAAGAATTTCGTCCTCGAAATTATCAAGTAAGAAAAGGTCACAAAGTCCATTAACTTTTCAAAAACAAATCATTCAAATTAGATTACCAAAAGTTTAAACCTTTTAACTTTTCTTAAAATCCATTAGCTAAACTTCTTACAAAAACTTTACTAAGTTTTCAAATACTTTCATAGTTATCTTTTCAAATCCCACTAATATCGTTTAACTTTTAACTCAAAATCAAAATTTTAGTTATCGTAAATTTTCCAAAAACTTTCTAACGCCTCAAATTTTCAAAAAAATTCGCCATGGTCTCCTTTGCATGGTTCGATCCAAAAAAATAACAATGTATATATCAAAAATATACATCTCATCATCGAGGATGAGGCATCCCGAAGGGAAAAAAGTGTAAAGGTACGATATGTAATCTGAGATATGTACCTTATATATTATTAGCAAGCATATACGGCTAATAAGGCGCGAAAGCGAGCTCCAAAAGCGAAGCAAGCGCCATCCGCGCCTACTATACACTCAACAAACAATGAGAAACATGTACATATGAAAGTAATATCAATATATAACATATACCAACAACTATATATGCCAATATAGCAAATGCAATCACCACAACAAATCCAACCATCACCCAACTATCATCCAACTAACATCCATAACCAAATCAATACACATTCACTTCTCATTAATATTTACTGAATTGATTTTTAATTTAATCACTTTTGATTCATTAACATTGGATTTATGATGCAGCTCAAGCTAGAAGAGAAGAGTTAAGTCGTCCACGACTTAAGAGGAAAGATATAGGTCGATCCCGACCTAATGAATCACGTGATAACAAGTCACGAGTTAACAACACCTTAAGTCGTATGGAGGAAGCCTTGGATTTAAGTCGGCCACGAGTTAACAACGAGTTACAGAAACCAGAGCATGTTTTAGGTCGTCCCCGACCTAAGGAGTCGCGTAAAGGAAAGCTGCGAGTTAATGTAGTAACTTTAAGCCGTGTGAAGAAGGCTACGTTTGAGTCGTTCGGGGAATATAAGTCGTTTACGACCTAAGGAAGGGGTTTTGGGTCGTCTGCGACTTAACAAGGCTAGTGAAAAGGGGCTGCGGGTTAACATATACTTAAGTCGTCCGTGTTCTTTGAGTCGTTTGTGTTCCTTAAGACGTCCACGACCTACCAACCTATGATGAGTCGCGAAGAGTTAAGCGCTTGGAAGTTGAGTTGCTGAGGGCTTGAGTCGAGACATTTTTAAGTCGTCCTGTCTTAAGTCGCTATGTTTAAGTCGTATGTCATGATACTTTGTTGTAACGTGTTGTATGTAATACGTTGTGTAGTTGAGTCATTTATTTCTTATATCGTATACTATGTTGTGTTGTAATATGAGTCGTGAGTCGCTGAATGCTTGAGTCGTGAGTCGTAGGGTGATGAGTCGGCAACGACTTAAGGCTCAGGTTGAGACACACTATAAATAGGGAGTGAGTTGTACATTTCAAGGTGGTTGATTTTTGAATAAAATTTCTTGTTGATTGCTGTGTGCTTTCATCTTAAATTGGTAGTTGAGTGTAATCTCCTATCTCAACTTTCGGTTATTCGAGTGCGCTCGAATCAACGATTGTTGAAGCCGATTCACGGAATCAAGTGCGCTTGATCAACGCTAGAAGAATTGGAGATCTTCTTTCACGGTATCGTGCGCGATCAACGTGTTAGAGATAGCTAGAATTCGGTATCTTCGGATCAACGAATTTGGGCATTTTGGTATTCATCAATCCACCGATTGTTACTTTCATCAATCCATATCGTTTTGTTAGTTATCCGCTGCGTCAGTTTTGGTATCAGAGCTAGACTTAGCCAATCATAGCTAAGCCGAGACTTGGAGCCAATTTTTGAAGTTGAAGTTTGAAGTTGTTGTTCATCGTGTTCATCTTGAAGTTGCAACGAGTTTGAAGATTTTGATCCATTTCATTTTGGATCTAGAGTTGAAAAGGTGTTTGAAGTATTAAGGCCGAGCTATTGATTGGAGCCGTGCCTTGCTGTAGTTTGAATTGAAGGGTTGCAAGTGAGGCCGAGTCAAGTTGCAAGTGAGCCGAGCTTGTTTGTCTTGTGTTGAAGCTTTGTTGAAGAATTTTGAAGTATTTGTTGAAGTTTTTGAGAAGTTTTCAATCATGCCACCAAGTAGAGCTAATCATCATCAAAATGTTGAAGCGTTGTATAGAAGAGAAGAAGCCGAGCTTATGGAGCAACATATTAATGAGAAATTTGATGAAGGCATTGGAAAGTTAGAGAAGTTGATGAATGATTTGAATCAAACTCAAAGGAGGAGATCACCAAACTCGAACCATGGAGGAAACTGAGTTTCGCCATCGGTTACGGAAGCGAGGAGGGTATCACCGCATTCTTTTAGAGATAGAAGAGAAACATCAATTTCATCAAGGAGATTTCAGCATGACTATGGACATGAAGAGAGAAGAACTCCACGAGAGTTTGAAGATGAGCCATATAGAGATGAAGAGAGACATAGTCGAAGATGCATGCATGAACGAAGGGATGATAATGGTCGAGATCGATATAGACGTACATTTGATTTTGATGAAGAGGGTGACAGAGCAAGTATTCATTATCGAGATCGAGACCAAGTTCGAAATTCTTATCGGGTTGTTGAAGAAGATCGTCGATGGGAGTCGGGTATGAAGATGGAGATTCCAGAGTTTAAAGGTGGAATGGTTGCTGAAGAATTCTTAGACTGGTTGTCAAATGTGGAGGAGATCTTTGATTTCAAGGAGGTTCCGGAGAATCGTCGAGTGAAGTTGGTTGCTACTAGGTTGAGGGGGAGAGCTTTGGCATGGTGGCAGCAAACTAAACTTACGAGAGAGAGAATGGGGAAGTCAAAGGTTGAGTCTTGGGATAAGATGAAGAAGTTGATGAGAGCTACATTTTTGCCTTACAACTACCAATCACTTATGTACCAGAGGTTGCAGAATCTGAGGCAAGGGACGAAGTCTGTTAGTGATTATGTTGATGAATTTTACCAACTCATTGCCAAGAATGATATTATGAAAATGGAAGAATAGCTAACTGCTAGATTCATTGGGGGATTGAGAATGCAGATCCAGGATATGGTTAATATGTTTGATCCTAGGTCAGTGGCAGAGGCACATCAGAAAGCGTTGGCTTGGGAGAAGCAAGGAAGGCGTGGAGGTGGTGTGTTTACTAATTCCAATAATCAAGCGAAGGGTGTTAGTGGAAGTTCTAATGTTCCTAAACCTGTTACAAAACCAGTGGTGAAGGAGGCTGAGAAGGCGAAGGTTAGCACTGGTTTCAAATGTTATAATTGTCAGGAGTTGGGTCACAAAAGCAATGAATGTCCGAAGCCAAAGAAGAGAGCAATGGTTGCTGAGATTGAGGATGATGGTGAGGAGGCAGAATGTTCAAATGCACCTTATGTTGAGGAGGAAGAAGAATTGTCTGGGGATGAAGGTTGTAATTTGATGAGGAGGAGATCTTGTCTTACACCAAAGCAAGAGCAAGATTCTAGTTGGTTGAGGAGCAATATTTTTCAGTCTACATGTACTATTCTGGGAAAGGTTTGCAAGTTCGTTATTGATGCTGGAAGTTGTGACAATATTATCTCTACTGAAGCAGTAAAGAAGTTGAACTTGAAAACTGAGAAGCATCCTAAACCGTACAAGTTAGCATGGTCGAGGAAGGGTGGTGAAGTGAAGGTGTGTCGAAGAGCTTGTGTGAATTTTTCTATTGGGAAGAAGTACAAAGATGAAATTTGGTGTGACGTTGTAGACATGGATGTGTGTCATCTGTTGTTGGGCAGACCATGGCAGTTTGATAGAGCAGTACAACATGATGGTCGTGCTAACAGCTATAGTTTCATGTTCGAAGGTACTAAAATCACTTTAGTTCCCAAGAAGCAGCAACAGAAGTAAAGCAAGCTAGAGGAAATCGAAGAACTGAAAACTTTGCTATCTTTGAAGGAGTTTGTTAAGGAAGTTGAAGAGGAGCTTGAAGTCTTTTTATTGATTGGGCGAGAGTGTAGTGAAGAGGTTGAAATTCCAGAAGAAGCAAAGCCAGTTTTGAAAGAATTTGAAGATGTATTTCCAGAAGAGTTGCTAAAGGAGTTACCACCACTAAGGGACATTTAACATCAAATTGATCTTGTTCCGGGAGCAGTTTTACCACATCGACCACATTATCGAATGAGTCCGAAGGAACATGAAGAGTTACGAAGGCAGGTGGAAGAGTTGTTAGAACAGGGATGTGTTCAGGAAAGCTTGAGTCCTTGTGCAGTACCAACTTTGTTAGTGCCAAAGAAGGATGGAACATGGAGAATGTGTACCAATAGTAGAGCTTTGAATAAGATTACTGTAAGGTATAGATTCCCAATGCCAAGGTTGGATGACTTGCTAGATCAGTTGAGTGGGGTTACTATCTTTTCGAAGATTGATTTGAAGAGTGGTTATCATCAGATTCGAATTAGACAGGGAGACGAATGGAAGACCGCATTCAAGACGAGGGAAGGTTTATATGAATGGTTGGTTATGCCGTTTGGTCTATCAAATGCACCAAGTACATTTATGAGGGTGATGAATCAAATTTTCAGACCGTACATTGGAAAGTTTGTTGTTGTTTACTTTGATGATATTCTGATTTATAGTGCGAGCACAGAGGAGCATGTAGAGCATTTGAGAAAGGTGTTAATTATTCTTCGTGAGGAACAATTTTATGCAGCCACGAAGAAATGTGTGTTCATGACTCGAAGTGTGTTATTTTTGGGATATGTTGTATCTGAGAAGGGAATCCAGGTGGACCAGAGTAAAGTTGAAGCTATTAGAGATTGGCCACAACCGAGAACTATCACTGAAGTTAGAATTTTTCATGGATTGGCATCATTCTACCGAAGATTCATTCCATACTTCAGTAGCGTGATGGCACCAGTTACCGATTGTATGAAAGGGAAACAGTTTTCTTGGTCGGAGGAAGCGAGGGTTGCTTTCGAACGAATCAAAGAACTGTTGACGACAGCGCCAATTCTTGTATTACCAGATTTTCAGTTGTTGTTTGAACTACATACTGATGCATCAAAGGTTGGGATTGGAGGAGTGTTAAGTCAGAGTGGAAGACCTATTGCATATTTTAGTGAGAAGTTATCAGGGGCAAAGATGAGATATAGTACATACGATGTTGAGTTTTATGCCATTGTTCAAGCCGTGAAACACTGGAGGCATTATCTATTCCAGAAAGAGTTTGTTCTTTACACTGATCATGAAGCGTTGAAGCATTTGCAGGGGCAGGATAAGATTTCAGCGAGACATGCATCATGGATTGCTTATTTACAACAGTTTACTTTTGTCGTGAAACATAAATCTGGGGTAACGAATCGTGTGGCTGATGCTTTGAGTAGGAGAAGTCATTTGTTGACAACATTGAAGGTTGAAGTGACAGGATTTGAATTATTGCCAGAGTTGATTGAAGAAGATCCTTACTTTGCAAAGTTCGTTGAGAAAGTTAAGGATGGGGATACTGATGAATTTATGATGGTTGATGGATTCTTGTTTAAAGGAAATCGATTATGTATTCCAGAGAGCAGTTTGAGATTGAAGATTATCAAAGAATTACACGAAGAAGGCCATGTGGGTAGAGATCGTACTTTGCAGTTAATTTCTCAATCTTATTTTTGGCCATCAATGAGGAAAGAGGTTGAAAAGTTTGTGGAGAGATGTCATATATGTCAGGTGTCGAAGGGAACAGCGACAAATGCAGGATTGTATATGCCGTTACCTGTACCATCTAAACCGTGGGTTGATATCAGCATGGATTTTGTTTTGGGTTTGCCTAGAACTCAAAGGGGAAATGATTCTATATTTGTTGTGGTGGATAGATTTTCGAAAATGGCACATTTTATTGCTTGTAAGAAGACGGCGGATGTTGTTCGTGTTGTTCAGTTGTTCTTTAAACAAATCTATCGTTTACATGGGTTGCCAGAGTCTATTGTTTCGGACAGGGATACCAGATTTTTGAGTCACTTTTGGCTAAGTTTGTGGAAGATGGTGGGAACAAAGCTGAAATTTAGTAGTGCTTATCATCCGCAAACAGATGGACAGACGGAAGTTGTTAACAGATCGTTGGGAAATTTGTTACGATGTTTGGTGAAGGATAATCTGAAGAGTTGGGACATGAAGTTATGCCAGCCAGAGTTTGCAAATAATCATGCAGTAAATCGTAGTACGGGATTCAGTCCATTTCAGACTGTATATTCAAATTTACCCAGGGGACCGTTGGATTTGGCAGTAGTACTACAACCAAAGGGGACAGTTAAACGAACTGCTAATTTTGTTGATGAATTAACTGAATGTCATAGAATCGTTCAGGAACGATTGAAGAGAGCAAATGAGAAATATAAGCAGACTGCAGACTTGAAGCGCCGAAATGCTGAATTTAACGAAGGAGATTTGGTGTATGCTGTGTTAACAAAGGATCGTTTTCCAGTAGGCGCTTATAACAAGTTGAAAGCCAGAAAAATTGGTCCAGTAGAAGTTGTGAAACGGATCAATGAGAATGCTTATAAGTTGAAGCTGCCGGAGGATGTATACACTTCTGACGTATTCAATGTTAAGCATCTTTTACCATATTATGGAAATGGACAATCTGATGTGGAAGAATTTACAAATTCGAGGACGAATTTCTCTCAACCAGGGGAGGATAATGCAGCTCAAGCTAGAAGAGAAGAGTTAAGTCGTCCACGACTTAAGAGGAAAGATATAGGTCGATCCCGACCTAATGAATCACGTGATAACAAGTCACGAGTTAACAACACCTTAAGTCGTATGGAGGAAGCCTCGGATTTAAGTCGGCCACGAGTTAACAACGAGTTACAGAAACCAGAGCATGTTTTAGGTCGGCCCCGACTTAAGGAGTCGCATAAAGGGAAGCTGCGAGTTAATGTAGTAACTTTAAGCCGTGTGAAGAAGGCTACGTTTGAGTCGTTCGGGGAATATAAGTCGTTTACGACCTAAGGAAGGGGTTTTGGGTCGTCTGCGACTTAACAAGGCTAGTGAAAAGGGGCTGCGGGTTAACATATACTTAAGTCATCCGTGTTCTTTGAGTCGTCTGTGTTCCTTAAGACGTCCACGACCTACCGACCTATGATGAGTCGCGAAGAGTTAAGCGCTTGGAAGTTGAGTTGCTGAGGGCTTGAGTCGAGACATTTTTAAGTCGTCCTGTCTTAAGTCGCTATGTTTAAGTCGTATGTCATGATACTTTGCTATAACGTGTTGTCTGTAATACGTTGTGTAGTTGAGTCGTTTATTTCTTATATCTTATACTATGTTGTGTTGTAATATGAGTCGTGAGTCGCTGAATGCTTGAGTCGTGAGTCGTAGGGTGATGAGTCGGCAACGACTTAAGGCTCAGGTTGAGACACGCTATAAATAGGGAGTGAGTTGTACATTTCAAGGTGGTTGATTTTTGAATAAAATTTCTTGTTGATTGCTGTGTGCTTTCATCTTAAATTGGTAGTTGAGTGAATCTCCTATCTCCACTTTAGGTTATTCGAGTGCGCTCGAATCAACGATTGTTGAAGCCGATTCGCGGAATCAAGTACGCTTGATCAACGCTTGAAGAATTGAAGATCTTCTTTCACGGTATCGTGCGCGATCAACGTGTTAGAGATAGCTAGAATTCGGTATCTTCGGATCAACGAATTTGGGCATTTTGGTATTCATCAATCCACCGATTGCTACTTTCATCGATTCATATCGTTTTGTTAGTTATCCGCTACGTCAATTTACTAACATTCATTTATTCATTTTCACTTAGTTTACATTCACTAATTACATTCAAGTTAGTTCGCTTCCAATTTGGATTCAATGATTTATAGCTTTCATTTTCATTAATTTAATTTCATTAACAATTAATGAATTTCTATAAAATCAATTAACATAACAATGTATAACCAACATATTCAAATTTATTTAATTCGCTTACATTCAATTTGGTTTAATATCTAATTGACTTCCATTCAATTTCCAATTTCGTTAGCTTTTAATGAATTAACACTTGCATCCACTATTCCATATCAATTTACTTACATTCGATTGATTAACATTCAATTCATTCATTAATTCAATTGCTAATTTATTCTTACAACTAAAGTTGAATTTTATATAACTCAAGTTCACATTCATTTAATTACTTCATTTTATTAATTCACTTTGATACCCAAAATTAACTTCATTCAACATCACTTAAGTTATCTTTCATTTCAATTTCATTTACCTTCACTTTCACTATACAACTTAAGTTCATCTCTAATTCATTTCAAATTCTATTTTGTTTAACTTTTACTTAAGTCAAATTTCACATTACTATTCAAATTCAGATTGTTGTTTTGCTTAACAAAATTGTTTAACCATTTTAACTATTGTTTTTACTTACATTATCTCATTTTATAAGTTGTACATCTTATTTTTAAAAACTTCCAAATTCGTACTATGTAATAACTTACCATCTTAAGTTTAATTCTAATTTCAATAACATATCTAAGCCAATTCAAATCCAATTTATTTAACTTTCCTTTAGTTAAATTTCAAATCATATATTTTATACTAACTCAAATTTATTTCAACTTTCCAAAGCTAAAATTTTATTATCTCTTATAGTATAAGTCCAAAACTTATTTTACTTGTATTTATGAATTACAACTTAGATTTTAAATAAAATTTGTTTATCAAAACAAAAAATTAATTTCAATTTACTTTGGTAGCAAATCCATCACACAGAAACTCGAAAATGGTACTGATGATGCTGCAGTCATCACCCTTATTATTTCCCAGTAACAATAGTGAATTTAGTGCTTTTTGTTCATTTTAAAAAAATTCCTTTTTATATTTATAAATCACATTTAAATTTTTTTATTTATATGACTTCACTATTTCACTTTACTTATATAAGATCATTCCAAATTCTTTTATCTTATTTCAATTTATAATAATATAACCTCTTTTAATTTTGAAAAAAATAACTTTCAGATTTAACAGGATTCATATTTCACAAATTCTTAGTTAAATCCATTTTCATTTATAACTCACATTGTTTCATTTCTTATATATAAGATTATTTCACAATTATAAATCATATCAATCATAATTTCATACTTATAATTCTTTTGCTTATACAATTTATTCTTTTACAATTGTTGTTTCTATTTAGATTATTCAAACAACTTTTATTTAATTTATATGTATTTACATTTTCAAACAACCAAACAATCAATTTATATACACTATAATGATTTCTAAAAATTATTTCCTTTACATATAAAATATAATCGAGGTAAAATTATTTCATTTACCCAATTTAAAATAATACTAAGTCGACTTGCCTCGTTTAAGTGTTTGGAGATCCTTATCGTTAACATGATGTCCCACATACCGACTAGAATTCACAAACATCTCAACGAATAAGCAAACACAATATAAAACATTTCATATTCACTAACAAATACGCGCTCATATATATAATACACTCAAACTCAATCTAGGGTGCTACTGTCCCTATCTATACTGAGTACACATCAAAGCTTAGGAATATACAAAATCTAAGTCTAATACCAGTTGTAACGATCTAGGCTTTGCAACCATCGACAGTGGATAAACTCCACCGTAGCTCATATGGGTACCTTACGATTTTCTTTTATGGCCAGCCTCTCGACAGTATGGCAAACTACCAAACCAACCCCTCGATACTCGATCTCAGGGACATGTAGGAGTATGAGTCATCCGTTCGCTACCTAACAAGAAGCGAGAACCCTCTATCATGCACGAACATCATTAAGCAAATCTGATCCCGGTCTCCTTGCACCAACAACGCAAAAGCGTTTCTCGACCTCACATAGAAAATAAGTCTCATAGACTTATCACATTTCCAACCTTCAACTTGCTATTCTTCGGGCCAAGAAGGAAGCTCGATATATTGGAGTAATACTCCGCACTATACGAATCAACATCCTCAACACAAATAATAATTAAGCCTACACTGAAGGCTACGTATTGAGTGCATGACTAAATAGTTCCCACATCAAGTTGAGGAATTAAAATTTTTGGCTGAGTCTGATAGTCGGTTATTTAACTAACAAAACAAACTAACAAATATTCAGCACCATGACAATCACTGGGCCCTTTAAATTAAACTTTTATTAATTAAATCACTTGCCAAATATCCACTTTAAATTATCTTTAAAAAGATATAATCTCAGCACATTTCAACTTCTATTGGAAAACATTTCCATATACTTATTTAATAATAAGTAATCCACAATTCTCTTTGTTTTCAACACTAGGAAAATATTACATATACTTAAATCACGATTAAGTATATATTTTATTCTATAAGGAAAACGTTTTCTTTAAACACATTTATTTGGGTCAAAACGAATGTTACATAAAACATCGTTACGACAACCCAAAATCAATAGTATAGGTATTCGAAAATAAGATAGATATATAAATCCCAATACTATACAAAAACATTTTCTTTCGAAAATCATTTACTATAACAACAATGTCATAGTCCATCATTTCCTTATACTTTTCAAAAACGTTTATTTCAACAAAGAATGTTGAAATCTATGTATTCGATACCCAACACATTTTAAAACCATCAATAGAACATTTTATTCCATTTAAAATATAACTTTCCAAAACATTTATTTAACATATTATTCACTGTCCAAAATCGTGAATATAGTTCTCTAACCAAATTCAACACTTCTACATATTTAATTAAAGGATTATCCACTGTCCAAAATCGTGAATATATCTCCTTTAATAAGCTTTCATATTTACTTATCAAATTCAATTGATTTTGGATTTATAAACAATGCTTATAAATCCACATTTCTATTTTATAAAAACTTCAATATATAAAATTCCTATATACATCAATTACATTTAATAACTTAGTTAAATGCCAAAATCCAATTTATAAGTTAATTACTTATAAATCATTTATTTTACAAATTCATTTATTTTATAACTTCACAATTATAAATCTTATTCACTTATAAACTCCATTTATAACTTCATTTTAACACTTATAAAACTCGTTTTATAATTCCAAAATTTTAATTTATAAAATATAAATTTTATAAATCTTCTATATAAACAATTTATAATAAATCAAAAATCTTCATTTATACTATTTCACAAAATAGTTAACTTCATATTTCAAAAGTCACATTTCAATTATATTTCCTAAAAATCATAATTTTATAACAACAAAAATTATAACTTTTATTTATTTAAAATAAATTCATTCTTACCAATTCAACAAAACGTATATATCCAAAATCACTTGAAAATCCTTTTTAAATTTGAAAATCATCACTTTAATATTTTTAAATTACTAAAATAGGCCCAACGATGCAACAGCACCAAATACATCAATCACGGCATCCAAAATACCATATATCATATGATAACAGAATATATCACAATATTGGTAAATAAATCAATACTACTGAGGAATCCAGATGGATCCCTCCAACCTGTCACCTGCAACAAATATACATATTAGAATATATATACAATGTCCGCTTTAAGGCAAACGCGCGTACAAAGGGTCATCCGCTCATACACGGGAACGTATAGGGTCATCTGCTCCACTAGGCAGGTATATATCCAAATACCAATCAATATATCATATATCATCCAAAAAATCATCAATCATCATATAATAAATTATTTCTCACTTATACAAAAATATCAGTGAGTCAGAAAGAGTGAGTTGTACTCACATTGTCTCCAATAGCAGTTGTAGTGTTTAATTCCGAATAAAATTAAACAAGCGTTTAATTTTATCCAAAATTTTCACTAGCTCCCATCAACTCCAAACCTGCTCCATAATGTAGTGCTCGTCCATACGAACCCAACGCAAGTCGTTTCGTGTGAAACGGACCTCGTATGATAAAGTTACAATGTTTTAAAGTTAATACGAATTATAAGATAATTAATTTACTATTTCTTTTTAATTTTAAACCTTAGAATAATTTAGGCCGTGCATTTCAATACCGTAGAATCTAGGCTACTGACTCCTTCTTCTCCTCCAGGCTATGTTCGAACAAAGATAACTCATTAGCCGTTGTTTGTTCACGTATTTTCGCGACCTATACGAACGATTTCAGGTCGATTTACCCGCATCATCGTGAGCGCCTACGCAAGCACTATCATCGGCCGAAACAAGGCTGAACTCGGTTATGCCATCATTATGAAAAATGCGAACAACATGCCGTCCTTTGCATCGAGATTCACGTCAATCCGTAGCTCAAAACCCGATCATCGTCGTATGGATTTAAAGCTCCCCCCTGGATCTACAACATTGTAGTTGAAAGATTTTCGTGAATGTGGATGGATTGGAAGCGATTAAGAGGGGAAGAATCGACAATTCTCGGCCATTGAATTGAAGCCAGCGGCTAGGATTTGCAACCCTAGATTTGTGAAAAAGGTGAAAAAAGATTACCTTTTATAGAAAATTTGACGACACTATTAATCCGGAAATTTTCCGAACTCGAAACGAAGCGGGCCGCTTGGCGTTTATAATGTTTTACCCCTATTTCGAATGCAATGGAATACATATCGGAAGCCAATTCGATCGTATTTGGAAGATAGATTATCGAATCGACTATTTTAAAATTAAAATTCACTTAAACGATTTCCCATGCATTTTAGCTTGCCTCGGACAAACCGTAAATCCAATTGACATAAAATTTGAAATCTTACAATAATTTAACATTACGGATACGATGAAAACAGTTTCGTCAAAATCCGAGACTGTTTGAAAAATGGCTATTTTTACTCGTCAATTAAATATTAAAATATTCAATTTCTGTAATTTAACTTTTAATTCAATTTTAAAAGTTCTCTAACATCATTCTAATTCAAATATAATTTAATATCACTTTATAAATCATTTTTATTCACATTTAATTCAATTTCCGATTATTTACGCAATTTCAAATATTAAATTATCGATTTAATTATCCAATTAAATCTTTATATTTCAAATATAATTTATTCGGTCTATTAAATTAGCTTGTGAATATTTAAAATCAATTAAATATACGAATTTCAAATGACTGAAATTCTGTGTCGTTACATTCTTCCTTACTTAAAAGAATTTCGTACTCGAAATTATCAAGTAAGAAAAGGTCACAAAGTCCATTAACTTTTCAAAAACAAATCATTCAAATTAGATTACCAAAAGTTTAAGCCTTTTAACTTTTCTCAAAATCAGTTAGTTAAACTTATTACAAAAGCTTTACTAAGTTTTCAAATACATTCATAGTAATCTTTTCAAATCCCACTAATATCGTTTAACTTTTAACTCAAAATCAAAATTTTAGTTATCACAAATTTTCCAAAAATTTTCTAACGCCTCAAATTTTCAAAAAAAATCGCCATAGTCTCCTTTGCGTGGTTCGATCCGAATAAAATAACAATGTATATATCACAAATATACATCTCATCATCGAGGATGAGGCATCCCGAAGGGAAAAAAGTGTAAAGGTACGATATGTAATCCGAGATATGTACCTTATATATTATTAGCAAGCATATATGGCTAGTAAGGCGCGAAAGCGAGCTCCAAAAGCGAAGCAAGCGCCATCCGCGCCTACTATACACTCAACAAACAATGAGAAACATGTATATATGAAAGTAATATCAATATATAACATATACCAACAACTATATATGCCAATATAGCAAATGCAATCACCACAACAAATCCAACCATCACCCAACTAACATCCATAACAAAATCAATACACATTCACTTCTCATTAATATTTACTGAATTGATTTTCAATTTAATCACATTTGATTCATTAACATTGGATTTACTAACATTCATTTATTCATTTTCACTTAGTTTGCATTCACTAATTACATTCAAGTTAGTTCGCTTCCAATTTGGATTCAATGATTTATAGCTTTCATTTTCATTAATTTAATTTCATTAACAATTAATGAATTTCTATACAATCAATTAATATACCAATGCATAACCCACATATCCAAATTTATTTAATTCGCTTACATTCAATTTGGTTTAATATCTAATTGACTTCCATTCAATTATTCAATTTCCAATTTCGTTAGCTTTTAATGAATTAACACTTGCATCCACTATTTCATATCAATTTACTTACATTCGATTGATTAACATTCAATTCATTCATTAATTCAATTGCTAATTTATTCTTACAACTAAAGTTGAATTTTTATATAACACAAGTTCACATTCATTTAATTACTTCATTTTATTAATTCACTTTGATACCCAAAATCAACTTCATTCAACATCACTTAAGTTATCTTTGATTTCAATTTCATTTACCTTCACTTTCACTATACAACTTAAGTTCATCTCTAATTCATTTCAAATTCTATTTTATTTAACTTTTACTTAAGTCAAATTTCACATTACTATTCAAATTCAGATTTTTGTTTTTCTAATAAAATTGTTTAACCATTTTAACTATTGCTTTTACTTACATTATCTCATTTTATAAGCTATACAACTTATTTTTATAAACTTCCAAATTCGTACTATGTAATCACTTACCATCTTAAGTTTAATTTCGATTTCAATAACATATCTAATCCAATTCAAATCCAATTTATTTAACTTTCCTTTACTTAAATTTCAAACCAAATTTTTTTATATATTAACTCAAATTTATTTCAACTTTTCCAAAGCTATAATTTTATTATCTCATATATTATAGGTCTAAAACTTATTTTACTTATATTTATGAATTACAACTTGGATTTTAAGTCAAATTTGTTTATCAAAATAAAACTTCAATTTCCATTTACTTTGGCAGCAAATCCATCACGCGGAAACTCAAAAATGATACTGATGATGATGCAATCATCACCCTTATTATTTTCCAGTAACAATAGTGAATTCAGTGCTTTTTATTCATTTTAAAAAAAATCTTTTTATATTTATAAATCACATTTAAATTTTTTTACTTATATGACTTCACCATTTCACTTTACTTATATAAGATCGTTCCAAATTCTTTTATCTTATTTTAATTTATAATAACGTAACCTCTTTTACTTTTGAAAAAAATAACTTTCAAACTTAACAGGGTTCAAATTTAACAAATTCTTAGTTAAATCCGTTTTCATTTGTAACTCACATTGTTTCATTTCATATATATAAGATTATTTCACAATTGTAAATCATATTAATTATAATTCCATACTTATAATTCTTTTGCTTATATAATTTATTCTTTTACAATTGTTGTTTCTATTTAGATTATTCAAACAATTCTTTTTTAACTTATATGTATTTACATTTTCAAACAACCAAACAACCAATTTATGTACACTATAATGATTTCTGAAAAATTATGTCTTTTGCATATAAAATATAATCGAGGTAAAATTATTTCATTTACCTAATTTAAAATAATACTATGTCGACTTGCCTCGTTTAAGTGTTTGGAAATCCTTATGGATGACATGGCGTCCCACATACCGACCAGAATTCACAAACAGCTCAACGAATAAGCAAACACAATATAAAACATTTCATATTCACTAACAAATACGCACTCATATATATAATACATTCAAACCCAATCTAGGGTGCTACTGTCCCTATCTATACTGAGTACACATCAAAGCCTAGGAATATACAAAATCTAAGCTCTAATACCAGCTGTGACGATCTAGGCTTTGCAACCATCGACAGTGGACAAACTCCACCGTAGCTCACATGGGTACCTCACGATTTTCTTTTATGGCCAGCCTCTCAACTGTAAGGCAAACTACCAAACCAACCCCTCGATACTCGATCTCAGGGACATGTAGGAGTAAGATCATCCATTCGCTACCTAACAAGAAGCGAGAACCCCCATCATGTACGAACATCACTAAACAAATCTGATCCCGGTCTCTTCGCACCAACAATGCAAAAGCGTTTCTCAGCCTCACACAGAAGTTAAGTCTCATAGACTTATCACATGTCCAACTTTCAACTTGCTATGCTTCGGGCCAAGAAGTAAGCTCGATAGATTGGAGTAATACTCCGCACTATATGAATCTACATCCTCAACACAAATGATAATCAAGCCCACACTGAAGGCTCCGTACCAAGGTACGACTAAATAGTTTCCACATCAAGTTGAGGAACTAAAATTTTTGGCCGAGTCTGATAGTCGGTTATTTAACTATCAAAACAAAAAAACAAATATTCGGCACCATAACAATCACTGGGCCCATTTAATTAATCTTTTATTAATTAAATCACTTGTCAAATATCCACTTCAAATTATCTTTAAAAAGATATAATATCAAAACATTTCAACTTCTATATTGGAAAACATTTCCATATACTTATTTAATAATAAGTAACTCACAATTCTATTTATTTTCAACACGTGGAAAATATCACATATACTTAAATCACGATTAAGTATATATTTTATTCTATAAGGAAAATGTTCTCTTTAAACACATTTATTTGGGTCAAAACGAATGCTGCGTAAAACATCGTTACGACAACCAAAAATCAATAGTATAGGGATTCGAAAATAAGATAGATATATAAATCCCAATACAATACAAAAACATTTCCTTTCAAAAATCATTTACTGTAACAACAATGTTACAGTCCATCATTTCCTTATACTTTTCGAAAACGTCCTCAACGGAGAATGTTGAAATCTATGTATTCGATACTCAACACATTTTAAAACCATCATTAAGACATTTTATTCCATTTAAAATATAACTTTCCAAAACATTTATATAATATATTATTCACTGTCCAAAATCGTGAATATAGTTCTCTAACCAAATTCAACACTTCTATATATTTAATTAAAGGATTATCCACTGTCCAAAATCATGAATATATCTCCTTTAATAAGCTTTCATATTTACTTATCAAATTCAATTGATTTCGAATTTATAAACAATGTTAATAAATTCACATTTCTATTTTATGAAAAGTTTAATATATAAAACTCCTATATAAATCAGTTACATTTAATAACTTAGTTACATGCCAAAATACAATTTATAAGTTAATTACTTATAAATCATTAATTTTACAAATTCATTTATTTTATAACTTTACAATTATAAATCTTATTCACTTATAAACTCCATTTATAACTTCATTTTAACACTTATAAAACTCGTTTTATAATTCCAATATTTTAATTTATAAGATATAAATTTTATAAATCTTCTATATAAACCATTTATAATAAATCAAAAATCTTCATTTATACTATTTCATAAAACAGTGAACTTCATATTTCAAAAGTCACATTTCAATTATATTTCCCAAAAATCATAATTTTTATAACAATAAAAATTATAACTTTTATTTATTTAAAATAAATTCATTCTTAACAATTCAACAAAAAGTATATATCCAAAATCACTTGAAAATTCTTTTTAAATTTGAAAATCGTCACTTTAATATTTTTAAATTACCAAAATAGGCCCAACAATGCAACAGCACCAAATACATCAATCACGGTATCCAAAACATCATATATCATTTGATAACAGAATATATCACAATATCAACAAATAAATCAATACTGGTGGGGAATCCAGTTGGATCCCTCCAACCTGTCACCTGCAACAAATATACATATTAGAATATGTGTATAATGTCCGCTTCAAGGTAGACGCGCGTACAAAGGGTCATTCGCTCATACACGGGAACGTATAGGGTCATCTGCTCCACTAGGCAGGTATATATCCAAATACCAATCAATATATCATATATCATGCAAACAATCATCGATCATCATATAACAAATTATTTCTCACTTATATAAAAATATTAGTGAGTCAGAAAGAGTGAGTGTACTCATATTGTCTCCAATAGCGGTTGCAGCGTTTAATTCCGAATAAAATTAAATAAGCGTTTAATTTTATCCAAAATTTTCACTAGCTCCCATCAACTCCAAACCTGCTCCATAATGTAGTGCTCGTCCATACGAACCCAACGTAAGTCGTTTCGTGCGAAATGGACCTCGTATGATAAAGATACAATGTTTTAAAGTTAATACGAAATATAAGATAATTGATTTACTATTTCTTTTTAATTTTAAACCCTAGAATAATCTAGGCCGTGCATTTCAATACCGTAGAATCTAGGCTGCTGACTCCTTCTCCCCCAGGCTATGTTCGAATGAAGATAACTCATTAGCCGCTGTTTGTTCACGTATTTTCACGACCTATACGAACAATTTCAGGTTGATCCACCCGCATCATCGTGAGCGCCTACGCAAGCACTATCATCGGCCGAAAAAGGCTGAACTCGATTATGCCATCATCATGAAAAATGCGCACGACATGCCGGCCTTTGCATCGAGATTCACGTCAATCCGTAGCTCAAAACCTGATCATTGTCGTATGGATTTAAAGCTGCCCTTTGGATCTACAACATTGTAGTTGAAAGATTTTCGTGAATGTGAATGGATTGGAAGAGATTAAGAGGGGAAGAATCGACAATTCTCGGCCATTGAATTGAAGCCGGCGGCTAGGGTTTGCAACCCTAGATTTGTGAAAAAGGTGAAAAAGATGGCCTTTTATAGAAAATTTGACGACACTATTCATCCGAAAATTTTCCGAACTCGAAACAAAGCGTTCCGCCTAGCGTTTATAATGTTTTACCCCTATTCCGAATGCAATGGAGTATATATCGAGAGTCAATTCGATCGTATTTGGAAGATAGGTTTTCGAATCGACTATTTTAAATTTAGAATTCACTTAAATGATTTCCTACGCGTTTTAGCTTGCCCCGGACAAACCGTAAATCTGATTGACATGAAATTTGAAATTTTACAATAATTTAATATTACGGATCTGATGAAACTAGTTTCGTCGAATCCGAGACTTTTTGAAAAATGGCTATTTTTACTCGTCAATTAAATATTAAAATATTCAATTTCTGTGATTTAACTTTTAATTCAATTTTAAAAGTTCTCTAACATCATTCTAATTCAAATATAATTTAATATCACTTTACAAATCGTTTTTATTCACATTTAATTCAATTTCCAATTATTTACGCAATTTCAAATATTAAATTATCGATTTAATTATCCAATTAAATCCTTATATTTCAAATAAAATCTATTCATCCTATTAAATTAAATTATGAATATTTAAAATCAATTAATATATGAATTTTAAATGGCTGAAATTCTGGATCGTTACAACATGCTAGACGACCGGATGTACTCCATCCTTAAAGCATTGCATAAGTAGGAAAATCACTTATAGTCCACAACAAAGAAGCAAACATGCGAAACTTTTTCTTAAAACATCGTATGTTTCTACTCCTTCGTTCCACAGTGTTTTTAACTCCTCAATCAACGGTTGTAAATAAAAATCGATTCCTTGTGTCGGATTGCACGGGTTAGGAATAACATCAGTAAGGAACATATATTGCGTTTTCATATACATCCACGGAGGTAAATTATAAGGTATGATGATAATGGACCAAGATGAATATTTAACACCAAATTGAGAAAATGGTGAAAAACCATCCGGACATAATCCAAGTCTAACATTACGACTCTCCGCTGCAAAATTGGGATAAGTTTTTTCGAAATGCTTCCATGCTTCTCCATCGGTTGGATGTGTCAACGTAACTTCTTCCTCGGTTCTCACAATATGTCATCTCATATGAGATGCAATTATAGAAGCTTCGCATAATCTTTGAAGCCTAGAATTGATGTGCAAATAATGCATACGTTTATATGGAACTTCTTTTCTCTTCTTTTTTCTTGGTTTGTACCTTTTCTTGTTACATATTCTACACTTCCTAAGAGTCATGTCCTCTTTCCAAAACAACATGCAACCATTTAAACATGTATCTATTTTCTGATAAGGTAAACCAAAAGCCGACATAAGTTTTTAAACTTCATAATTATTTTGGCATAAATTATCGAAAAGCATATGTCCTTTTGCAGCTTATACAACGGCTGTAAATCTGACTTCGATGATGTTGTATTTTAACTTCATCGCAATGTATTCTACGCTTACTGATAGTTGGATACCACTTTTACAACCATCCCAAAGAGGTTTCTTAGTAGGATCCAATAAATCATAATTTTTTTCTTCAATATTTGGTTCTTCAACATTTTCATCGTCGTCGACTTCAATCGTAGTGAATATTGATCGTGCTGCATCTTTAACCATATTTTCTATACAGTTTGTCAGACCAGCAATCTCTTATTCAGACTCTGTAGAAGTATTTGCTACAACTTCTCCATGACGATCCCAAACATAATACTCCGACACGAAACCTTTTTTCAAAATGGACTTTCACAATATCAGGTAATAAATATTTCAAATGTTTACATATACTACACGGGCAACGAATTTCTATATCGCTTTCGTTATTACTTAAAGAAAATACAACAAATAAGTTTATACCATTATAAAAATCTTCTTTTATTGAGCCTCTTAATCCTCTTCTTTGATACATCCATTTCCTCCGATCAACAAAATAATCAATCATTTTTTCTATTTGAAAAAACATGTCACAAATTCAAAAATAAATATTGGTCATTTTACGAATTCACATTTTATTTTCCAGTGTATCGATACAAAAACTTATACGCGTCAATTTTACCCCACTTAAGAATACATTATAGAAATGTTGGTTTATGGTTATCTTTTTCCTTGGTCAGTCATCCTACTTTCCACTACAAACACAGTAAACACTTGCATTTCGTACATTATCAACAAAATTTCGACGGCACTTTCCTTTTTTTTCTGCATTGTACACAAATGCGTGTACGTAGAAAACAAAAAAGAAAAGTGATGGTGAAATTTTGTGAACCGTTTGAAACGAAATAGTGCGAAATGTAATTGTTTACTGTGTTTATAACTTGTCCAATACATGGGCAAATCCAACAAGTACTGTACCGGATGAATATAAATGGCCATTTTGTGACAAAAACGAATATTTATATATCGATCATGTACAGCACCTGTCGGATGAGACCAAAATCTCTTTAAGGGACGTAAAAAAAGTAGTTTATAAAAAATGAATGTTTACTAATTTTATATATTTCAAAAAACAATTAATTTATCACGTTTATTCTATGTATTTTATCAAATAAGGCTGCTTCAATATTGTTGTCATTGTCCAAAACAGTCAAATTTTTTTTAGACTCGTGCATTCATTATGTTATACAAGTCAAGATGTTATACAGCTCATGTCTTATTCCAATTAACACAATACGATGGTAGAAACAACACATATATAATGATTTATATATACACACACAATCACAAATTATAAATACTCTTGAAAATTTCACGATAACGTATGAAATAGGTATACCATGTAATACTATAAACCATTATTAAACTATTGAAAACAATTACAATCAATAGTTAGCCCTAATTTATCAACTTATTCAAATCTAGATTTAGCGTACAAATCAGATTTTTGGTGAAAATAAGAGATTATACCTGAGATTGAGAGCACTACAGTTTGATTAGGCAGCCGTGGAGGATCCGAAAGATTGAAATCGAAGATTGAAAGCTTGGAGGAGGGATTTGGAGATTTCAATAGGTTTTTTTCATGCTGGAAAACGAGGAAGAAGAGGCTCGGCTAGAGCCTGTAATTTGCAAATTTCTGACGGCTTCCGAAGGCCACTGATGTCCCATCGAAAGCCATCGAAAATCAGCTATTGGAAGCCATCGCTATGTACTGTCGGTTAGCATTTTCTAGTATTAGTGTCGACTTTTGAGGGTCGAAAAGATCGGTCGTTACAAAAACAAATTTCATAAGTTGTAATGTAATAGCATTGACGAAGATAATTGTTGTGAATAATCGTTACTATCACGTAACGCTTATAATAGTAAGATTGAATTTCACTAAAAATGTGTAAGCAATAAATTCGGCCAAAATATCACTTCACTAGCTAAGATGACAAGTGAACATCAATATTTGAATAGTTCAATATTACTTGTTGATTGAATTTACACGTCCGAGTCGCACAACCGCACGTGAATATCATGGATGTATTAGTGTCGACTTTTAAGGGTCGAAAAGGTCGATCGTTACAAAAACATATTTATAAGTTCTAATGTAATAGCATTGACGAAGAGAATTATTGTAAATAATTGTTACTATCGGGTAACGCTTATAATAGTAAAATTGGATTTCACAAAAAAATTATAAGCAATAAATTCGGTCAAAATGTCAGTTCACTAGCTAAGGTGACAAGCGAACGTTATTCGAATAGTTCAATACTACTCGTTGGTTGAATTCACACGTGCGAGTCGCACAACCGCATTGATGGGTTCTCTGAAATACCGCATGATTTAATTGATTTACGAATAGTTATAAATTAATTAATATTTTTTTGAAAATAATTGATCAATTATTTATTTGATGTATTGAATGCCATAAGTATTTTTTTGGATACTCTTAGTGTTTAATTGGGTCGGTTTATAAAAGTTGTATATGTACAAATCAACGTACGATATCGATGAGCATTTAAATTTGATTTAAATGTAATAATTTGCTAAGTATTATTAAACAAATTAAAGGCTCAGCCAGCCTAATTCAGACAGGCAATACAAAGAAAAAGGAAGCTTGAAATTCAATGGTTGGATCGTGAAAATGAAGCGAGAAGGCTAGGAAGGTTACATCTACAAATACTTTGTCTTTCATTCACTTGTCACTCTTGATCACTTTCTTTCAAAAACTCTAGCCTCCATCTTTATTTTCTAACATTCATGGCCGAAAATTCAAGGAAAAAGTTATTTTAATAGCATCCAATTAAATCGATCAAATAAAAGGTGATTCTCCTTCTTTTGCAAACCTATGAGACTAATTCAGACTTGAATTTAGAAGTATATATCAATCAAGGTGCATTCAAGAGCTACACCTATTAGGTATTGTCTATTTTATTTTATATGTATGTTCATCATGATGTTGTAGATCTAGTTATTTGATTGTTTTGACAAATTTGTTTATGCATTTTTTGTCCATCTTTAATTTGTATATCTATAGAATTTTTTGGAGTTTGTTGATTTTAATTGGATTTCAAAATAATAAAAATGAATTTGATTGTTAATTCTTATTGTTTTCTTTTTGTTAATGCTAGTGTTGTTTTAGATAAATCTAACAACCAATTAATTATTATTATTATATATATAGTTGAATGTCAATGGAAATTTCGGTGTCTCACAATTTGTTTTCTGTTTTGAAACATATATATACACTCACACATATACAGATATATATATATATATATATATATATGTATGTATGTGTGTGTGTGTGTGTGTATTTGTATTATGTATTTGTATTAAAATTAATTTGAAAAATATTTTTACAATGAATGTTTAAAATAACATTTACGTATATATACACATACACACACACATCTTAATATTAAAAGAGAGCTGTTTTTAATGTAGATATTTACCTGTATCGACATTCTAATTTTGTTTAGTAAATTTTGCTTTATTATTCAATATAAAACAGCTACATATTAGCTTACATTAAATTGTTAACATACGAGCATAGGTTATATTTGGATTTATCGATTAAGATCTCTTTTCAATTTGTTTCACTAAATCAAATCATTACATGTTTTGGAAATAAATCTTGAATTCAAAATAGTTGTCTTAATTTAGACTAATCAAAGGATTCATTAAAAGTACATGCATACACACACACTTATATATATATATAGTTTATTTAAACATACACACACGTATAATTTTAAATAATGTTTTGGACAACTAATATGTACATAAGGGGAGAATGTGTCTATTATTATGTAAATCTCAGCATCCAAACACATAAGCATTATATGTACATAGTATGATATGTTGCGCTTACACGATATACATTAGAGTATAGTTGGATATACTCATAATATATCCTAAGTATAAATTTGGTTATGAATCAATCAAATTAATTAAACGGAAAGAAATATTCCTCCCCAAATAAAATCAAATCTCCCCTTATTAATTGAATAAGTTACGAAAGAGAAACGAAATGTTTCATTCTCTAAATTAAATTAAACAAGTAATAGTTACATACGATTACATATAAGAGCATATTTAATATACTCTAATTTATATAATCATTAAATTTATTTAAACTAAAAATATGAAGAAAAAATCAAATATATATATTTTGTTTAAAATATTTTAGATTGGATCTAAAATCTCCTTTAGACTTTGTAGGCCCAGTAGATCAAAAATATAAATTTTGTTGAAATTTACCTATTTAACCCACTTTTGATTGGCCCGGTTACAACAGTTGCAACAGTGATGACATTACTTGCGCTCGCTTCCAAAATGATTGACTCATATTTCAAAAGGATGTTCAGTTAGCTTTCCTTCATAGTGACATAGCAGAGAAAGTGTTTTTGATCAGCCATTTGGATATGTTAAACTAGAAAAAGGCACACTATGGGATGGAGCAAGCACCAAGGGCGTGGTACAAACATACTGAAGCATATTTTCTTCATGTTGGATTTCTGAAATGTCCATATGAACCCACTTTATTCATCAAATTCAACACTGAAGGAAAGCTACTTATTGTGTGCTTGTACGTGGATGGATCAATATTTACAGTGATCATTCCATTGTTGCCAACTTCAAACAATCTATGATGTCAATATGACCGATCTTAGCATGCTACACTATTTTCTTGGGCTTGAAGTTCTGCGGTCTTCGGATGGTATTTTACTCTCTCAATGGAAATTTGTTCAAGAAGTGCTGGATAAGTTTCAAATGCAAGAGTGCAATTCTGTGGGATTGGATTAAATCTTAACAAAGGCTCAGATGGTCAAGCAATCAAAACGACTCTTTATAAACAAATCATTGGTTTATTGATGTATTTAACCACCACATGACTTGACATAATGTATGGGTTTAATTTGCTTAGTCGTTATATGGAGCGTCTTACGGAGCTTCACCTCCAAGCTGTAAAAAGATTTTTTTTTTTTTTTGTTACTTGAAAGGGCAATTGGGTATGGTCTAATTTACGGTAATGATGCTTCGTCGGCTCTCATAAGCTTCACAGACAGTGATTATGCAGGTGATTCTGATGATTGGAAAAGTACATCGGGTTACGTTTTGCCAATAGGGTCAGGTTTTATCTCTTGGTCTTTGAAGAAGCAGTCCATTATTACTTTGTCCACCACTGAGGCTGAATATGTTTTTTTTGGCAAGGCCAGCCGGTTTTGTAGTGGGCCGTCCACTTTTTATTACGAACATAATAAAAATTTGAAGTATAGGAGAAAGGTAAAAGCACCTTTACTACTAAGAAAAAGAAAGAAGACAACACAGGAGTGTGATAGACATATCACAACTACTAAATGAATATCGAAAATAACTACTCCGAAGAGGTAGCACCACCATCATCCGAAGATGTAGCATCACCATCATCCACAAAATCCTAAAAAGACGCCAAGGGGACATTCCCCAACAGACCAGCATAGGGGCGGAAATGGAAAGCAAGATAAGGATCATAAGCCACGGAATCTGAAGAGCATAAAAAGGAACGATCCCAGGTTGTATCAACAAGCAAGATAGAATTCGATCTCGCAAAATAACCATCCAAAACAAGAGCTAATGAGTCACCAGACGGTCTATAATAAAGGCATCTAAGGTCTAGATGATCATCAGAAACAAATCTAAAGAAAGAATCATCCAAGGGGTTAAATCTCATGTCAGAAAAGTGATCAACCCAACACATTTCAGCATCATCCCAAACAATAGAGGGACTAGGAAGACCAGAAACAGAGGCAACAACAGGAATTGCAGAAACATTACCAACGTCCAACAATGCAGAAAAGGAGGCAGGTCTAGCAGCAGACGCAGGAGGCGGACCCGAGACAGACAAAGGAACTACCAGAGAAGGGTCAAAAACAACAGGAAAAAGCGGCAGGGCAAAATCTGGAGCAGCTAAAGGATTTGCTGAGGCAACACTAGTGACCACAGCAACAGAAGGAGAGGCAGGCCTAGAATCAGAACATAAAGGCGAACCTTTATCAGACAAAGGAATAGCAGGAGGGGGGCTAACTGAGAGACAACCTTAGGAACCCATTTCCTGAGCGGAGGACGAGGCAAAGGGATCTTAGGAGCCGCCGCGGAAGCTTTGGAATGCAGGCAGGAGGTAGCCAGGTGGCCAAAAGAGTGACAGGAGGAACAAATATCTGGAACCCAACCATAGCGAACACGGACTTCCGCTACATGTCCGACAGCAAGCTGAACAGTAATAGACGTAGGGAGAGGCTTAAAAGGGAATATCTCAATAAGAGCCTTAGCATACATCAATTTATCGCGCGCAACCGTATTAGTGTCAAAGCATTTCAATTTTCCAACATTGCAGGCTAGCCAATTCAACCCAAGGAGAGGCTGAAGCATGGAGGGGATATGCGAGAAATAAACCCAAACAGGGATGGAAAGAACTTTCTCACGAGCACTCGGCACAGTAGGAGACCAAGGAGTAATAATAAAATGCCTTCCATCAAAAAAGGAAGGCTCGGTCTCAAGAACTAGCCGACGTTCCTCGGAAGAGGAAAACTTGAGATAATACATGGAATCAATCAGTTTAACATGCAAATTACCACGCAGCTTCCAAGCTTTCCGACAAACTATAGACGCATCACAAAGATGGTGATTTGGTTCCAAAAAGAAGCCGACCAGATAATCAGACCAAAAGTCTACACCGGCTTGCATAACACTAGGAGGAGGGATCATCACTCCATTTACTTTGACAATTTCAAATTCAATCGACTTATAGACACCCGCATTACGTGGCAGAGAATTGAAAAGAGATGACCAAGATTGGGGGCAAGCCAGCGATGGTGCAGAAAGTACAGGATGCTCCACAACATTGGGAAAACCAGAAGCTACTAGAGACTTGGAAGCAACCGGACTATTATCACTAATTATGGGAAAAAAATTGGCATTTGCATTTACACAAGCATCAGTAGTGCTTCGACTGGAATCAACAACCAAAACCAATCCCACCGCACTGCCAGACAGAGGAACATTACTGTAACGACCCAGAATTTTAATTTATTAAAATTTTAATATTTAATTAATTTTAAATATTAATAAGTGAATTTATAAGTCAAATAAATTTTTATTTGAATTATTGGATTTAATTGGATAATTAAATCGATAATTTAATATGTTAAATTATGGAAATAATTGAAATTTGAGTTAAATATGATTGAAAATGATTTGTAAAATTTTATTTTATCATGTTGGAGTTAGAACGATATTTTAGAACTTTTAAAATCGAATTAAAAGTTTATTTGTGAAAATTGAATATTTTAATATTAGAATCGACTAGTGAAAATAGTCAATTTTTGAACAGTCTCAGAATTGAACGAAACCAGTTCCATTGGATCCATAATAGTTAGTTATTACCGGATTTCAATTTTCGTGTCAATCGGAGTTATCGTTTGATCGTGGCAGCTCGAAACGCATCGATTTATTTTTAATTTTAATTTAGCGAGTTAAAATAGCCATTTTTCAAAAAGTCTCGGATTTCGACGAAACTAGTTTCATCGGATCCGTAATGTGATATTATTGTAAGGTTTCAAATTTCGTGTCAATTGGATTTACCGTTTGTCCGGTACAAATTAAAACGCCTAGAAAATCGTTTAAATCGGTTTCATTTAAATCGAACGTTTATAGCCATAACTCGCACAGATGTCCGAATTAGCTTTCGAAACCTGTTCCATTGTGTCCGGAACGCGGGGTAAACCCTAGAAACGCTGGTTACGACGCGTGAATCGGAGTTCGGAATTTCCGGATGAATAGTGTCGATCGATTTTCCTATAAATAGCCCCACCCTTCATTAAAAAAAAATAATAATAAAACAAAACCCTAATCTAAATATGCAGCCGCCACTTTAATAACGAAAGGCTGAGAATGCTTCTCCTTCCTCCCTCGATTACTCCAAATCCATCAAGAATTAGCAAGAATGTTCAACATCAAAGTTGGAGAGCTCATCGAGCACTACGATTTCAACGGTGGAGATGTGGTTTGGCGCAACGTGGAAGGAGATAGGGAGGGCCGACCGTGGCCAGTTGTGCACGAAATTCAAAGCTCATCAGGTGGCCGAGCTTGCTCTTCTTGGGGCCGAGTGTAGCTTGTGGTGAGGGCTTCGACATGGAGCAAGTTGATCGAGTTCAAGTTCAACATGGAAGGTGAAAAATCAAAACCTAAATTTGATTCATGGGTTCGGCTTCTTCAGGAGATGCACGCGTGAAGAAGAAAGGTTGGGGGGAGTTGCGTTCAAGGGCCCTGATGCAAGCACGTTGGATCCAGTGGCTATGGTTTAGAGTAGGTTATAAAAATTATAATTATGTTGAAAATAGTTTATTTAAATCGTGTACAAACTTATAAAAATCATAACTTTTTCATACGAGGTCGAAAACGCGCGAAACCAGTTGCGTTGGAATCGTATGGACGAGCACTACGCGATGAAATTGGATTGGAGTCGTTTGGAGTTAGTGAGAATTTTGGGTAAAATTAAACGTCCGTTTAATTTTATTCGAAATAAATCGCTAAAACGGAATTTAAAATCAAGGTGAGAACTTCTCACTCAATCAAATCAGTTTCGATTTTATTTTAAATAGTTAGATTTAAAATATTTGAATGCATGTTTGAATGATGATTGTTATCTATTGATTGTTAAAATAGACATTATACGCCGTTAGTAAGCGGATGTTATTTATTAAAAACATATACCGCGAATATTTCATAAACAGTGAAATTGGTATTATATATAATAGCAATATATATATATTGGCATATGTATATATTAGAGTTATTGATTTCCCGCATTTTTTTGTTTAGCGGATGAGACCCTATTGCGCCGTCTATTAAGCGGATAATATTTTAAATCCCATATACCGCGATAATTCCGTACTGGAGCGGAATTGGTATTGTGCTAATGTTTGTGGATGCAGGAAAACAGGTTGGAGGGATCCAACTGGATTCCTCAACAGTTTTTATTTGATTTCAGATATTTTGATATTTGATGGATTATCATATCGATATATGATATCGTTGTTGTCGTGATTGACTATTTGGTGTGTAGCATCATTGGACCAAATTTGGAATTTTAAAATGATTTTAAAAGTGATTTTAGAAAATATACTATATGTTTGGAATTTGATCTATTTTTAAATAAATAAACGTTATAATTTTCAAAGTTATAAAATTATGATTTTTGAGAAATATAGTTAAAAACTGATTTTTGAGAATATGATGCTAATGATTTTATAAAATAGTTTAATCGGGATTTTAGAATTTATTGTGAAAAGTTTAAATATAGGATTTATAAATTTAATTATTTTACGAATCAAAATGGTGAAATAATAAAGGAGATTAAAGACGTTTTAAAGAATAATATAAATTGAATTATATTAATAGATTTATAAATGGATATTTATAAATTGAAATATTGACATTATAAAACGAGTTTTTATAAGTGTTTGAATGAAGTGAAAAATGAATTTCATAAATTGAATGAGATTTATAGAATTATAAACGGTGAAATTATAAAATTTATAAAGTCATTAAAAGAATGGTTTTGGATAGATAATTGAATCTTATAAGTTATAAGATTTATAATTATGAAGTTCAAAGGAACGATTTTTGTGAACGAATAAATTATAAGTATTTAACTTATAATATGAACCTTTAGTTTATAATTGAGTTATAAATCGAATAGGTTAATAAAGAAAATTTATAAAAGGAAGTAGTTATAAAATAAATAGAAATAGAATTTATAAACGTTGTTTTATAAATTCGCAAACGACTTATTTTGATAAGTAAATTGTTGAAACCTATTAATGGAGTTATATTCACGTTTTTAACTGTGAATAATCCTTTGAAATAAAATGAATAAAGGATGAAATTGATTAACGTAGTATATTCACGTTTTTGAATAGTGAATAAGATGTTAAAGAAATTGTTTTGAATGTGATATTTTAAACAGAGTTAAAACGATCTAACGATGTTTTAAATGCATTGAGATTCGAAACCATAGATTTCAACATTTATTGTTGAAATAGACGTTTTCGAGAAATAAAAGGAAATGGTGGACTATAACACTGTTGTTATAGTAAATGATTTCCGAAAGGAAATGTTTTTATAGTATTGGGATTTATATATCTATCTTAAAAATTCGAATCCCTATACTAGTGATTTTGGGTTGTCGTAACGATGTTTTACGCAACATTCGTTTTGGCCCAAATAAATATGTTTAAGAGAATGATTTCCTTAAAGAAAGGAATATATACTTAATCTCGATTTAAGTATATTGAATATTTTCCAAGTGTTGAAAATAAATAAAATCTGTGAATTACTTATGAATAAATAAGTATGGAAATGTTTTCCAATATAAAGTGAATATTAGAGAATTTATCTTTTTGAAGATAAATTGAAATGAATAATTAAAATCGTATATGCATGGATATTGTGAAATATAAATTCACTATGGAATTTATAAAAGGAAGTGGAACTTGATTAAAAATAAATATTGATTTATTTTTGAAGTGTGAAATAATATATCTTGTAAAGATATTTTGGAAAATAAATAATTTGGAAAATTATTTGGAAACTGGTGATGTGTGCATATCCATGATAGTTCAATAACCGACTATCAATATTTCCCTTTGAATGGTTAATTGATGTGATTTGTTTGAATGTGAATGCTACACTTATTTTTGAATAAGCGCTCACTATTCGGGTTAACCGGGAAAGGACCATGGGGTCGTATAACCCATTCCGAATATGTGATACGTCGTTATGAATTGCATTTGAAGATCGGTGTTGAAGACCGAGTATTTGTGAAAGCGATAGGATGACCTATCGATTGTCTCTGCACTGGGTAGCTCCTGGTGTAGAGATCTCCTAAGTGATGGGAAATTCGATCGGGATTGTGAATACCCGGATTGCAAGGGCTTCGTAAGAAGTGCCTTCGGTTTTGTTCGAGCCCGGAACAGACTTGTATGGATTGTATGTCTGACGTTACAAATTGAGATATAAAGCCGATTTCATTCAAATATATTTCTGTTGGTGACGGAGAATTTATTCTTTTAGCTAAACACCCTTCTCTGAGACGTACGAGCTCAGAGGTTATATAGTTGAAGTTATCAGCGATATATTCCCAATTTGGTAACGTGACATGCTGAGTGAAGCTGTAAATGATCATTGTGTTGATTATTTGTGATAGGATCATTTGTTTGATCGTCTATCTTGGTGATCATTTCTATGATCATTTGTTGACCCAAAGCATGGTTTTTATATAAAGTATGTTTTTGTGGACGTGACTTCGTCGAGCCTCACAAACCGGTAATGGTCGAAACAGGAATTGTGCGGCAAGGTTTTCAGGGATCGCTTCCCTAGGGTATAGCCATTCCTTCTGGAAAAGGGTAGTATCATGGTATGGAGCCCAGATACTTACTCATGTTGAAAACACTTTATGATTGTGTGATGATGGTGACGAGCGCTCGGTTTAAAGGTTCCAAAGGACCGGGGGTGGTATATCTGAGGATTTGTAATATCCCTTGGGAAAAGGGATTCCCGGCTTTGTTTAGCGGAGAACGGTGGTTCTCGGGACGTCCTTCCAGAGGCGTTTCCATGTGGCAATGGGAAGTTCCTTGGCCTGACCATTTGTTGGAAAATCCATTCTTCAAATACGAGCCTTGTACGGTTTTAGTTGTATTACCTGTCATGGAATATGGCGGTAACCCGCTATTGAACATGGTAGCTATAGTAGGCATAGTTCGAAATATCTATGCTGGCTAAGATTTATATTCTACTTTCGAAATGAATTTTTTTCTCTACACTATGCACTAGTAATAATATCAAATGTTCTTTTAAATGCGTATCAAGCATCTTTGACTATCATAAGGAGAAATCTCCTCCGATTCTGCGTTTGCATTGTGTGTGTGTGCGGGAGGCCTTATGGTAGTCTCATTTTTAAAAAGCATTGCGAATTGACTTTAAAAATATTCCTCTATTTTGATTTAAAGATAAATAAACTGTTTTGAGTTCTCACACCAGTCACATGACTGACTTGGAGTTTATTGTTTTCCTTCCTAAACTCTGGGTGCCCACCAATTTTCACACGGGCAGTCAAGAGTTAAGGTTTATCAGGATATTCTGGATATTCTGGAATTGCTGGAGGCAAGATGGATGGCATGACGTATTACTACTATATAGTATTTCTTTTTCCGCTGCACTATTTGTTGTTGTTGTACACTCTGATGATATGATGTAATGAAATGTGATGTAATGTAATAACTGATATAGTTCTTTGTTTAAAGATTATTCATTTATTATTATATGTTGTTCCGCTGCGAATTGTGAGATTCTGATGTTGTTCTGTTGTTTTCTGTTCTGTTTCCTCCCTATTCTCTTTTTCTTCTATTTTAAAAATTTTCTATCTTCTTTTTCCTCTGTTACTTATTTTCTTTCTGTTCCGTTCTATTCTCTCTATTTTCTATCTTTCCTCTCTTCTTATTCTCTGTTTTCTTTTCCCTCCATCTTCTATCTTCTTCTCTCTTCTTCTTCTTTTCTTCTTTCTTAAAACCCTCAGTGTTCGGTTTTCCGTCGTTCGATTACTCGGCAGTCGATAAAGTGAGTATCGATGTTGAATTTTCGGAAGACGAAGAATCAGGTCCTGACAATGTGGTATCGGAGCTTATGGTTAAGCGACAACCATGGTTCTGTTGGGTGTTACTCATTAGAGATAGAGTCAGTAGTACTCTAGAATGAATTTGAGTGTAATAATAGCTATGAGAGCGTATTTGTTAGTGAAAATATAAAATTTGTTTTATATTGTGATGATTGGTTTGTTGAGTGGCATATGAACTTTCGTCAGCGTGGTCCGCAAGACTATGCCGAAGGGGTTTCTAAACACTTGAATAAAACAATTCGGCACCATATTGATTTTAAAATTTGGGTAAATGAAATAATTTTACCTTGATTATATTTTATATATAAAGAAATAATTTTTCAAAATTATTAAAGTGTATATAAGATGATTGTTAAGTTGTTTGAATAATCTAAATTGAAGAATAATTGTATAAGCAAAAGAATTATAAGAATTGAATTATAATTAAAGTGATTTACAATTGTGAAATAAACTTATATATATAAGAAGTGAAACTATATGAATATATTTATGAATATGAGTTGTAAATAAAAATGAATTTAAAGTTAAATGGAAATTTACTTTAGAGTTTGGAAGCTGAATTGATTCATAAGTGGGAATTTAAGTTATGTAAGGAAATTCAACTTTTGTAATTGAATTGAATTAATGAATTGAATGTAAATAAATTGAATGTGAATTTAGCTGTTATGAAATAATGAATATAAGTGTTAATTCATTAAATTCTAATGTTATTGGAAGTTGAATAGTTAAATAAAAATCAATTTAACTAAACCAAATATAAGCAAAGGAATTTGGTTGTAATTGATATACATTGATTGTTATATGGTTGTTAGTTGATTGATTGTATATAATTCATTAAGTTAATGAAATTGAAAGCTAAAGTAATTGAATTCAATTGGAAGTTAAGTGAATTTTAAATAGAATTGAATTTGATTTGGAAGTGAACCAACTTGAATATGAATTAGTGAATATAAACTAATTGAAAATGAATGTTAGTAAACATCCACTGTTAATGAATCAAATGTGATTAAATTGAAAACCAATTCATTGAATATTAATGAGAATATGAATGAATATTAATTGGTTATGGATGTTAGTTGGTTGATAGTTGAGTATATTGCTTTTACTACATTTGCTATGTTGGCATATATAATCATTATGTTGCTATATGATGTATATCGATACTGTTGTCTATATACATGATTCTCATGTTGTTTGTTGAGTGATTAGTAGGTGCGGATCGCGTTTGCTTCGCATTTGGAGCTCGCTTTCGCGCTATATTAGCCGTATATGCTCGCTAATAAAAATATAAGGTACATATCTCGGATTGAATACCGTACTTTTATACTTTTTTCCCTTCGGGATGCCTCATTACTTGATGAGATGTATATTTGTGATATATATACTGTCATTTTTTTTTCGGATCGAGCCGCGCAAAGGAGACTATGGCGAATTTTTCCGAAAATTTAAGGCGTTAGAAAAAATTTGAGAAAATTGGAAAATTTTTGAAAACTTTAACTTTATTTTGGAATTAAAGTCAAACAATAGTAGTTGTTTTTGAAAAGATAACTAAGTATGATTTGAAAACTTAATAAATAATTGTAAGAAGTTTAAATTATGAATTTTGGAAAGTTAATAGATTCAGTAATTTTTCTTACTTAGTAATTTCGAGGACGAAATTCTTTTAAGTGGGGAAGATTGTAACGATCCAGAATTTTAATTTATTAAAATTTTAATATTTAATTAATTTTAAATATTAATAAGTGAATTTATAAGTCAAATAAATTTTTATTTGAATTATTGGATTTAATTGGATAATTAAATCGATAATTTAATATGTTAAATTATGGAAATAATTGAAATTTGAGTTAAATATGATTGAAAATGATTTGTAAAATTTTATTTTATCATGTTGGAGTTAGAACGATATTTTAGAACTTTTAAAATCGAATTAAAAGTTTATTTGTGAAAATTGAATATTTTAATATTAAAATCGACTAGTGAAAATAGTCAATTTTTGAACAGTCTCAGAATTGAACGAAACCAGTTCCATTGGATCCGTAATAGTTAGTTATTACCGGATTTCAATTTTTGTGTCAATCGGAGTTATCGTTTGATCGTGGCAGCTCGAAACGCATCGATTTATTTTTAATTTTAATTTAGCAAGTTAAAATAGTCATTTTTCAAAAAGTCTCGGATTTCGACGAAACTAGTTTCATCGGATCCGTAATGTGATATTATTGTAAGGTTTCAAATTTCGTGTCAATCAGATTTACCGTTTGTCCGGTACAAATTAAAACGCCTAGAAAATCGTTTAAATCGGTTTAATTTAAATCGAACGTTTATAGCCATAACTCGCACAGATGTCCGAATTAGCTTTCGAAACCTGTTCCATTGTGTCCGGAACGCGGGGTAAACCCTAGAAATGCTGGTTACGACGCGTGAATCGGAGTTCGGAATTTCCGGATGAATAGTGTCGATCGATTTTCCTATAAATAGCCCCACCCTTCATTAAAAAAAATAATAATAAAACAAAATCCTAATCTAAATATGCAGCCGCCACTTTAATAACCAAAGGCTGAGAATGCTTCTCCTTCCTCCCTCGATTACTCCAAATCCATCAAGAATTAGCAAGAATGTTCAACATCAAAGTTGGAGAGCTCATCGAGCACTACGATTTCAACGGTGGAGATGTGGTTTGGCGCAACGTGGAAGGAGATAGGGAGGGCCGACCGTGGCCAGTTGTGCACGAAATTCAAAGCTCATCAGGTGGCCGAGCTTGCTCTTCTTGGGGCCGAGTGTAGCTTGTGGTGAGGGCTTCGACATGGAGCAAGTTGATCGAGTTCAAGTTCAACATGGAAGGTGAAAAATCAAAACCTAAATTTGATTCATGGGTTCGGCTTCTTCAGGAGATGCACGCGTGAAGAAGAAAGGTTGGGGGGAGTTGCGTTCAAGGGCCCTGATGCAAGCACGTTGGATCCAGTGGCTATGGTTTAGAGTAGGTTATAAAAATTATAATTATGTTGAAAATAGTTTATTTAAATCGTGTACAAACTTATAAAAATCATAACTTTTTCATACGAGGTCGAAAACGCGCGAAACCAGTTACGTTGGAATCGTATGGACGAGCACTACGCGATGAAATTGGATTGGAGTCGTTTGGAGTTAGTGAGAATTTTGGGTAAAATTAAACGTCCGTTTAATTTTATTCGAAATAAATCGCTAAAACGGAATTTAAAATCAAGGTGAGAACTTCTCACTCAATCGAATCAGTTTCGATTTTATTTTAAATAGTTAGATTTAAAATATTTGAATGCATGTTTGAATGATGATTGTTATCTATTGATTGTTAAAATAGACATTATACGCCGTTAGTAAGCGGATGTTATTTATTAAAAACATATACCGCGAATATTTCATAAACAGTGAAATTGGTATTATATATAATAGCAATATATATATATTGGCATATGTATATATTGGAGTTATTGATTTCCCGCATTTTTTTGTTTAGCGGATGAGACCCTATTGCGCCGTCTATTAAGCGGATAATATTTTAAATCCCATATACCGCGATAATTCCGTACTGGAGCGGAATTGGTATTGTGCTAATGTTTGTGGATGCAGGAAAACAGGTTGGAGGGATCCAACTGGATTCCTCAACAGTTTTTATTTGATTTCAGATATTTTGATATTTGATGGATTATCATATCGATATATGATATCGTTGTTGTCGTGATTGACTATTTGGTGTGTAGCATCATTGGACCAAATTTGGAATTTTAAAATGATTTTAAAAATGATTTTAGAAAATATACTATATGTTTAGAATTTGATCTATTTTTAAATAAATAAACGTTATAATTTTCAAAGTTATAAAATTATGATTTTTGAGAAATATAGTTAAAAACTGGTTTTTGAGAATATGATGCTAATGATTTTATAAAATAGTTTAATCGGGATTTTAGAATTTATTGTGAAAAGTTTAAATATAGGATTTATAAATTTAATTATTTTACGAATCAAAATGGTGAAATAATAAAGGAGATTAAAGACGTTTTAAAGAATAATATAAATTGAATTATATTAATAGATTTATAAATGGATATTTATAAATTGAAATATTGACATTATAAAACGAGTTTTTATAAGTGTTTGAATGAAGTGAAAAATGAATTTCATAAATTGAATGAGATTTATTGAATTATAAACGGTGAAATTATAAAATTTATAAAGTCATTAAAAGAATGGTTTTGGATAGATAATTGAATCTTATAAGTTATAAGATTTATAATTATGAAGTTCAAAGGAACGATTTTTGTGAACGAATAAATTATAAGTATTTAACTTATAATATGAACCTTTAGTTTATAATTGAGTTATAAATCAAATAGGTTAATAAAGAAAATTTATAAAAGGAAGTAGTTATAAAATAAATAGAAATAGAATTTATAAACGTTGTTTTATAAATTCGCAAACGACTTATTTTGATAAGTAAATTGTTGAAACCTATTAATGGAGTTATATTCACGTTTTTAACTGTGAATAATCCTTTGAAATAAAATGAATAAAGGATGAAATTGATTAACGTAGTATATTCACGTTTTTGAATAGTGAATAAGATGTTAAAGAAATTGTTTTGAATGTGATATTTTAAACAGAGTTAAAACGATCTAACGATGTTTTAAATGCATTGAGATTCGAAACCATAGATTTCAACATTTATTGTTGAAATAGACGTTTTCGAGAAATAAAAGAAAATGGTGGACTATAACACTGTTGTTATAGTAAATGATTTCCGAAAGGAAATGTTTTTTATAGTATTGGGATTTATATATCTATCTTAAAAATTCGAATCCCTATACTACTGATTTTGGGTTGTCGTAACGATGTTTTACGCAACATTCGTTTTGGCCCAAATAAATATATTTAAGAGAATGATTTCCTTAAAGAAAGGAATATATACTTAATCTCGATTTAAGTATATTGAATATTTTCCAAGTGTTGAAAATAAATAAAATCTGTGAATTACTTATGAATAAATAAGTATGGAAATGTTTTCCAATATAAAGTGAATATTAGAGAATTTATCTTTTTGAAGATAAATTGAAATGAATAATTAAAATCGTATATGCATGGATATTGTGAAATATAAATTCACTATGGAATTTATAAAAGGAAGTGGAACTTGATTAAAAATAAATATTGATTTATTTTTGAAGTGTGAAATAATATATCCTGTAAAGATATTTTGGAAAATAAATAATTTGGAAAATTATTTGGAAACTGGTGATGTGTGCATATCCATGATAGTTCAATAACCGACTATCAATATTTCCCTTTGAATGGGTAATTGATGTGATTTGTTTGAATGTGAATGCTACGCTTATTTTTGAATAAGCGCTCACTATTCGGGTTAACGGGGAAAGGACCATGGGGTCGTATAACCCATTCCGAATATGTGATACGTCGTTATGAATTGCATTTGAAGATCGGTGTTGAAGACCGAGTATTTGTGAAAGCGATAGGATGACCTATCGATTGTCTCTGCACTGGGTAGCTCCTGGTATAGAGATCTCCTAAGTGATGGGAAATTCGATCGGGATTGTGAATACCCGGATTGCAAGGGCTTCGTAAGAAGTGCCTTCGGTTTTGTTCGAGCCCGGAACAGACTTGTATGGATTGTATGTCTGACGTTACAAATTGAGATATAAAGCCGATTTCATTCAAATATATTTCTGTTGGTGACGGAGAATTTATTCTTTTAGCTTAACACCCTTCTCTGAGACGTACGAGCTCAGAGGTTATATAGTTGAAGTTATCAGCGATATATTCCCAATTTGGTAATGTGACATGCTGAGTGAAGCTGTAAATGATCATTGTGTTGATTATTTGTGATAGGATCATTTGTTTGATCGTCTATCTTGGTGATCATTTCTATGATCATTTGTTGACCCAAAGCATGGCTTTTATATAAAGTATGTTTTTGTGGACGTGACTTCGTCGAGCCTCACAAACCGGTAATGGTCGAAACAGGAATTGTGCGGCAAGGTTTTCAGGGATCGCTTCCCTAGGGTATAGCCATTCCTTCTGGAAAAGGGTAGTATCATGGTATGGAGCCCAGATACTTACTCATGTTGAAAACACTTTATGATTGTGTGATGATGGTGACGAGCACTCGGTTTAAAGGTTCCAAAGGACCGGGGGTGGTATATCTGAGGGTTTGTAATATCCCTTGGGAAAAGGGATTCCCGGCTTTGTTTAGCGGAGAACGGTGGTTCTCGGGACGTCCTTCCAGAGGCGTTTCCATGTGGCAATGGGAAGTTCCTTGGCCTGACCATTTGTTGGAAAATCCATTCTTCAAATACGAGCCTTGTACGGTTTTAGTTGTATAACCTGTCATGGAATATGGCGGTAACCCGCTATTGAACATGGTAGCTATAGTAGGCATAGTTCGAAATGTCTATGCTGGCTAAGATTTATATTCTACTTTCGAAATGAATTTTTTTCTCTACACTATGCACTAGTAATAATATCAAATGTTCTTTTAAATGCGTATCAAGCATCTTTGACTATCATAAGGAGAAATCTCCTCTGATTCTGCGTTTGCATTGTGTGTGTGTGCGGGAGGCCTTATGGTAGTCTCATTTTTAAAAAGCATTGCGAATTGACTTTAAAAATATTCCTCTATTTTGATTTTAAAGATAAATAAACGTTTTTGAGTTCTCACACCAGTCACATGACTGACTTGGAGTTTATTGTTTTCCTTCCTAAACTCTGGGTGCCCCCCAATTTTCACACGGGCAGTCAAGAGTTAAGGTTTATCAGGATATTCTGGATATTCTGGAATTGCTGGAGGCAAGATGGATGGCATGACGTATTACTACTATATAGTATTTCTTTTTCCGCTGCACTATTTGTTGTCGTTGTACACTCTGATGATATGATGTAATGAAATGTGATGTAATGTAATAACTAATATAGTTCTTTGTTTAAAGATTATTCATTTATTATTATATGTTGTTCCGCTGCGAATTGTGAGATTCTGATGTTGTTCTGTTGTTTTCTGTTCTGTTTCCTCCCTATTCTCTTTTTCTTCTATTTTAAAAATTTTCTATCTTCTTTTTCCTCTGTTACTTATTTTCTTTCTGTTCTGTTCTATTCTCTCTATTTTCTATCTTTCCTCTCTTCTTATTCTCTGTTTTCTTTTCCCTCCATCTTCTATCTTCTTCTCTCTTCTTCTTCTTTTCTTCTTTCTTAAAACCCTCAGTGTTCGGTTTTCCGTCGTTCGATTACTCGGCAGTCGATAAAGTGAGTATCGATGTTGAATTTTCGGAAGACGAAGAATCGGGTCCTGATAGTTACCTCTCTCATCAGACACAGCAATCGAGTCATGCTTCCCCAGAAAACAATTAGATTTCTCATTAAGGCTCACAATATCTCCTGAAGCATAAGTAAGAGGCAGCTCACCAGGCGACGAAGGCGAACCACCACAAGAAGGGTCACAGACAGTTTCCACGACATGTTATGAATCGTCAGAACTCGAGCATGGGCGAGCAATAGGAGATGGGAGGGAATGATTCTTGGCAATCAGGGGAGTAAAATCAGAGGTCGAATGAAGGGCTGGAATAGAAGACTTGACATCAGACGTCATGGCCATAAACAAGCGACCAGAACGAGCCGACGAGGGAGAAAGAGGGAGCGAAAAGGGGGAAAGAGAAGGAGAAAGGGGCATAGGAGAAAGCGATGCAGAACGAAAGGGGACGAGTCGAAGAAAAGGGGGAAATCAGGGTGGCGAAAAAGAAATCGCCTGCGAAAAAGCAAAAGCAGAAGCCATTTTCAATTCATCTGATGTTATTTTCCCTTTATGTTTGTGGCTGCCTCTTGTGCATGTCAGGCTATATGGATGCGATACCATCTTCAAGAACTTCATTATTCTTCTCCTGGTGCGACTCCAATATTTTAGGACAATAGCTTCATGATCAAACTTTCTAAGAATTCGATTCTTAATGGTCGAACCAAAAACATTGATGTGAAGTACCATTTCTTCTGAGATTTAGTGCGACAAGAGATCCTTGACCCGAAGCATTCTCGGAGCACAGATCAAGTTGCTGATATCCTCAAAAAACCTCAAGTTTTCCGTCTTTGTGAAACTTAGACATCTACTTGGGGTGTGCTTGCTATCTCCTCCAGTTTGAGGGAGGGATGCCTTAGTAGTTTGTTACTGTAGCTCTTTGTATTATTTGTTTTTATAAACCAAATATCAATACATTCAGTTTGGGATGGAAATGTCAGATGGTTTAGTTTAGTTTCTTGTTTTGTAATAGCTTAGAATAAGTCTAGTGTGGATCACCATGTAAGTGGGCACAAATTTGAATTGGTTCCATTGTATTTCTGCACTATTAGGCAGATGCACAGCTATACTAGTAGCAGCATGAAGATAAAACACTCTCATTGGTTTATTCATCAAGATAAAGAAAGAGACCACTATATAACACTTGTGTGAAATTTTATGCATGCAATCTGATCCTTGTTCATTGTTTAGAAACCTCAACGTGCCTGGAAACAAAGAGCTCCTGCCATCTTTATATAACAAAAAAAGGCGAAACTAGCACATCTTTACTATCCCTCCGAAAAGGGGTCCCTTAGTACATCTACATGATAAAAAGCATAGTCATGTAGATCAACTTAAGTGAAGGCACGACTTTAATATTTCACAAAACATTCACTCTCTTTTGCCAAGAACTGTGCAAGATTATAACTTGCCAAAGAATGTTTACAAGTGTAAAAGAAACTGTTGTTTGTAGATGACATTTTTATAAGATGTATGTCAAAATTAATAGTTGCATTTTAATAATGTTAAACTTTAAAGAAGTCTCCTTGTCATTCTTATTACTTGAAGACGACGACCATTTTGGTGGTAAGATTTTCTCTATGAAGTGTCTAAACTATTAAGCACAAGGGAAAAAAAATTCAAGATGAAAATAGAGTATTTGTAAATATTAAAAAAAATAGAGAGAGAATAATTTTGGAAGCAAATCTTTACAAGTGTATATATTTATCATATACAGTCAAAAAGAATAAATCAATTATTACGAATGGAAAAAGTCAGCGCTCTTTTTTGTCTTATAACCGTGATAAAGTGATAATAATCCAAATATAACAAAGTAAAGATCAATGAATATAAGTTAAAAATAGCATATTTTGATGAAATCATGCTTATAATTTCAAGAACAGATTTTCTGAAAACCTTTAATAGAGGGAATTTTATATAAATTCTGTGGTAGGATTTTTTTTTCTTGTATTCTCTAAAAGATCCTATCATCATAAAGTTTCCATACAAAATACGACTACTAAAAACTTGTGTTACTCCCTTCTTTAAAGCATTTATCAATAGTTACAAAACGAATATGTGAATTTCTATAAAATTATTTTACAATAAGGATGCTTACTTTTAAGAGGACCCAAAAAAACGATTGATTCTCCTTTCACTACATCTAATAATGCATGAAGAAGCAATTGTTAGGATTGTCCCACGTGTGTTAAGGAGGAACGATGATTTGGAATTAGAATAGTCTTACATCACTAAATAACTTGAAGAAGTGGTATATAAATATGGTTTGGTAGACACTTAACCTTGGGTATTCCTTTTGTTAGAAAAAAGTGTGTCAACATATACGCATACGTCATGTGCTGAAAACAGAAAACTCGGTCCGACCGCCAAGAAAAAAACTTTTGAGTCGGGTAAAAAGCTAAAGCTAGAGCAAACGGTGAGTCGTGACCAACTCTGACAGCGTTCATTTCAGCTACCTATACTATAAAAGAATTCAGTTTATTTTTAAATCAGAAAACACTAAGCATACACAGTACACACATATACATACATATATACATATATACAGGGCCGGCCCATTATATTTGGTTTCCCAAGGCAAATATGAGATATAAGTAAAGTAAAAATGTGCAATCCAAAAATGATACAAACAACCATACTCGAACCCAGCACATTAAGCAAGAAAGTAGAACAACATACCACTACACTGAAGTACCTCTTGATCATGGTTGCCCTTTTATATAAATTAAAGAAACTAGTTAAAAGAAATTTAAAATTTTATTTCCCTCCTCCGATGTGTTGCCCCAGGCGGCCGCCTCAGCCGCCTTGCCCTAGGGTCGGGCCTGCATATATATATATATGTGTGTGTGTGTGTGTGTGTGTGTGTGTAAATGTATGTATGTGTGTGTGTATATATATATATCATAAAATAATATTAGGATAAGCTGGTGTGAAATTTCTCATAATTGGGACAAGGCTATCTGAAATTTATTGTGATTAAATTAGCAAGTATTTGATTTTCTTGAGACTCTAGTAAATCATTCCAAATAAATATTAAGAAAAGTGGTGCCGAATAATTCTAATGTTTGCACAAAAAATGGGCAAACACCTCCAAGTCGTATGATTTAGTCGATTTTATATTGTTCTTAGTGATTTGGGTGGTTCGTACAAATATATAAAATAGATGGACTAAACTGTAAAAGACACATAGATTTATAGTGGTTCGGCCAGAATGTGCCTACGTCCACTTTATATGTTATTCTCCTTTACTGTTCAGGTTACAAGTACAAAGCTTTGATTACAAGTATCTGAAATTTGTTTGAAAGTTCTATCCGTGCTTGAGCTCTCAAACTTGTCTGCCATTGTTGTACCCCTACCCCTCTATTTATAGAGTGAGGCTGGGGGTAGGGGTCTTGGATGTATATAGCTGCTGGTGGGCCTGGGCTGATGTAATCTGGCCTGGCAATGTTGGTTCGACAAAGACTTGGTCCGGAGATGGTTGGAGTGGATTTTGGTCTGGTAGTGGTTGGAGCGGCTTTGGTTTGGCAGTGGTTGGTTTGGTAGTGGTTGGTCCGGTAGTGGTTGGAGCGGCTTTGGTTCGGTAGTGGTTGGTCCGGTAGTGGTTGGTCCTGTAGTGGTTGGAGCGGCTTTGGTTCGGCAGTGGTTGGTCCGGCTAGGCCTTGGGACTGGATTGGTTCGACTAGGCCTTCTTCCCTTTGGTTCGGTGGTGGTGGAAACGCACCCAACATTTGCCCCCCAAAGTGGGGCATATGCCTGCATATGTCGCGCTTTGTTTTAGATCACTCGGTTTGGAAATTCTTATTCGGTCCCAAGTGTCGAACCAATCGGTACGGTCGTCTGTGTTGGTCTATAAGTAGGGGCTTCACGCCACTATTATTCCATACCAGCCGAACCAAATTCTTGTGTTTGTCGAATTAAACGCATCACCGAGCCAGACCTCAACTGCCGGACCAGGTGAGGCCCTCTTCTGCCGAATGAACTTTCGCTTTGAACTACCGAATGAATCCGGGGAGTATGAGTGCCGAATGAACCTTCGCCTCGCATTACCAAATGAACTTGGGAGTATGAGTGCCGAATGAACCTTGAGCCTTGAACTACCGAATGAATTTGGGAAGTACGAGTGCCGAATGGACTTTGAGCCTTGAACTACCGAATGAATTTGGGAAGTACGAGTGCCGAATGGACTTTGAGCCTTGAACTACCGAATGAATTTGGGAAGTACGAGTGTCGAATGGACTTTAGTCTCGAACTACCGATCGAGCTTTTATGTTTTGAATTATGAACGACCTTCCAGGCCGTATGTACTTGCTTGTTTATGTCTCCACACTCCTTATTTTAATAATGTGTTTTCTCCTATTGCAGATAATGTCTTATAAAGTAGAAACCCGTTCCGACAAGAAGAAATCCAGGGACAAAGAAGAGTCCTCTGTAGTGCCCCCAGTTCGGGCAGGACTAGAACGTCATGGACCAACCCCGAGATCATTAGTAGACGGGTATGGCCCTCAGGAGCTCTTGAATTCCCCGCCTGACTGCTTTCCTAGCTCCCTCAAAGATGAGCAGCTTCATGTTATATCTCGCTCTTTTGGGATTGATAGAGCGCATATGTTGTTGTCGGGGGAAGGATTGATGCCGTATAATCCCCCTGAAGGATATTTTGCTTACAGTAGTTATCACTGTATGTGCGGAGCCAACCCTCCGATCAATGCCTCGATAGTTAGCTTTATCACATATTTGAAGGTGGCCCCTTTCCAGCTTCAGCCCAACTCCTATGCCATCTTGGTGAGCCTGTTTATTATCTTCCAGAGAAAATATGGGCGTCCCCCTTCCAACCGAGAGAGCAGGTATTTGTACAACTTGAGAGGCTACAAGAAGGGATCTCCATATATTAGCTTAGAGTCGGCCGTGTCTTTCAAGCCAGTCCTGGACTTGTATTCGAAATTTAGCATGTTCAAGAAGGAATGGTTCTTCATTAAGGATGACTCTGTTTCTTTCCACCGCTTCACCTCTGGCTATAAGTTGAATCTTATTTATAATTTCCGTCCTGACTGCAATGCTCCTCCTTATGTGCTTTTGTTTCATGCTAGTGACAGGTGGCTTTGCGGTCGTAGAGAGCGATCGTCTGGTTCAGATGGCTGCGGAAATAGAAGTCATCCCGAAAAGGGAGAGGGCAGCTTCTTATTTGATCAGGAATGCTACTCTTCTGGAGCACAACTTGATTCTTCCACGCCAGTCTATGGTCAAGTAGAGAGACACGGCTTAGGAGAGGGCCGCCAAAGCTAAAGGAGGGGCTACGACGAAGAGTGGAAAAAGGAAACCCTTCTCAAAACCTCCAATTGCCGGGGGGAAGAAGCTTAAGAAGGCCGATGGACCCTCCCCCAGCACATGTCCAGACATCCCGGAGGAGGAAGATGTGGAGGAGGAAAGAGGTGTGGATGAAGGAGGTGAGCAGGAGAGCGGAAGTGATGGGGAAGGTGATGGTGATGGCCATGGTGATGATGGACAGAGCGGTAGTGGCGCTGGGGCTCTGTCTTCTGAGCAGGTAGGCGAGATCCAGGAGTGGACAGATGATGCTTTCCGCCTAGCTTTTGAGGGGTTGGAGGAAGGATCGGCCTTGGTGGAGAAGCCAAAGAAAGCTGACAAGGTCGGGACTGGTGTCAATTCATCTTCTAAGAGCATTTCAGCTAAGGCAACTCCTGCGATTCAAGGTGAATTTTTGACTCCTGACGACTCCATTTATGATCAGGATTTAGGAATATTTTATGGCCAGCTTCCGTCCTGGAATGAGATCCAGGACTTATTGCAGTATCCTACTCCTCCCTAGGGTTTGTATAACAAAAGCGTCTTTTCACTCTTCTTAACTTTATACGTTTCTTGAATTATAGCTCAATGTATGCTTGTAACACTTGGTTTTTATTCCAGGAGCGGGCGAAGCGGTCAAGACATTAGATGTTCGGCACCGTCTTGAACAATACAAACTCCTCAAAGCTTCTACTAAACCGAACCCTCCGACTAACCGCCCCGGAGACGTAGTCGGCTACCGTCCTCTTCTTGGGGTCATCGAAGAGGATATCCAGAAGAAGAAAAGGAGCTGTTCCTTGTTCGAATCCTCACCTGGTCCTCAGCCCCCAACTCAACCTCTTCAGGATACCACGGAGGAGAATATTGAGTTTATACCTTCCCCGCACCCGTCTGAAAACCCTACTGTTACCCCAATAGATCATCCCGGCTTGGCTCGTAATCCGTTTGCGGGTCATCCGTATCTGGATCCAGGCTCTCATGATATTTCCTTCGACGAGGCTACTGGTGAGCACCTTCTCCCTCGCAATCCTATGGTAAGGGTGCTTGATGAGGCTAAGTCCCTGGACCTTGATTTGCTTACCACTCGGATTGTAACATTGGGGGACGAAGCTAAGGCAAACATTGACCGGATTGCTGAGGAGACCAGGAAGCTGATGGGGCATCATGCCCAACTAGTCAAGGCCGGAGAGGAAATCGGGAGTGCTAATATTCGATTGCGGTTAATGGTTTCCGACCAGGCCAAACAACTCCCGATCAGGCCATCCAGATCTCTCAGCATGGGGCCGCCTCCAGACGACTAAAGAAAACCATGGAAGAGGCTAGCAGGGTAGAGTTACGAAAAATGGAGGCTGCCTGCAGGGAACGGATCGATATGGCTATTGCAACGGTGGATGAGGTTCGGAAAGCGGATCTCGAGCGGGTAGAGGAGTTATTCGGGAAGCTTGAAGCCGTAGAGCTTGCTCAAACCAAGCTGAAGGAGGAGATGGAGGCGATGAAGAAATCCTTTCAGGCTGACCGCTCGCGATACCGATCGGAGAGAGATGCTGCCGTTGCAAAGCTGTTGGCTTCTGAGGTCCGAATAGGGAAGTTTGAGGAGAACGAGGGGATAATGGATGAGATGCTTCAGGATATGTACTTTCGCACTTGGAAACAGGGCAACTTATCCTGGATGGATGATTATCCCCGAGTCATGGCCAGGATTTATCTCAGGGTCCTGGAGGAGGCTAAGGCCGAAGCAAATAAGGAGGGTGGTGTGGCCTTCAGGATGGACGTGGTCATAGATCAGTTCACCAAGGAGGAGAAAGTGGCGGTAAAGGAGGGTATGCGGCTGCTCACTGCTGAGGAGGTAGGTGTGCGGTTGGAGGATGATGATCAAGGAGCAGATGCTGGTAAGCCTTCCCTTTTAGTCTTTTTGTAACTTGATTGCCTATTGTTCATGACTATTAATGGGTTCTTTCCTGAATTGGACAGGCGGGACCTCTGAAGCACCAACTACATCTGGTCAACACGTTGAGAGTTCCGATCCGGCAGTTAAGTAGATCTCGGAGAGCCAGTAGAATAGAGGTGAAGCTCTGATGCAGCCGACTCCTTGACTTGACCGGGACATCTTTTGGTTTACTTGACATTGCTGTCTATGTTAGTCCCAAAACATTAATGTAACTGTAATTATATTATTTGTAATGAACGACTTTATTCTTGGCATGTAATTTTTAACTTAAGATGATTCTGTTATATTTAAATGCTTTCGTTATTTTGGTGTGTTGCATAAGAGATGCAGCTATGCATATGTCTGTGATTCAATTGTGTTTGATGTCAACTTCTTGCTTAAAATATAATTTCACATCTTGCAATATTATTGTGATGTGTGAATAAATTATAGCTACGCAGCCATAGACAAAGGAAGAAAGTACCGCCCTTCGTGTTTTAGTTGTAGATGGTAGCTTTGAATGTCTTGTGTGACTGAGTATGGAATGCAGCTGAGTGTCCTGTCATCCAGTTGTGAGTTCCTATCCCCATTTGCAGGTGTCTCTTATTTTGTGCCATGTACTTTAGGGATCATTATATAGGATAGGAAGAAAGTTTTTAAATAAAATAGGAATATAAGAAATAGTAAAACTTCCAATCACGGAAGGCCTTCGATGTGCTTATGTTCGTGGCAAATGGGTTTTGTAGTCACTTTCCCTAGCTGTGGGTCTTGGAGACATTTGTCAGCCATCTTACGCCTCCGCGGGGAGTTTTCTTTTTTACCACAGCCGTACTTAAGACACATCGGAGCCGAGATCGCGCACAGTAACTACCCGGGCCATTATGGCCCGTAATCGTGGGTATTATTCGATTTACCGTGGCCGGCTAGCGTGGGTGCCGATCGTCAACCGTGAACTACCCCTGGCTGGCCACACCTTATGTTGGGGCTTAAAGTAGGTTCACAGTCGCCGGCGAGCCGAACGCCGTAATGAGCTGCCTCGGCTTTGGTCGGCCTTCTCGGTGGCTTATAATCGGCTCATTACAGTTGGCTTTAAGGGCCGATCGCGAGCAATGAGTTAACCCGCAGCAGAGGGATGCTGGAGCAAAAGTGTCTCATTGGCGAGGGCATAGATTCATATAGTACCTGTTAGGTCTTGTCCAGGGGAGGTCTCGCCGTGATGCGTCTTGAATGGAAATGCCATTGCACAGGATTTTGTTCAACAGAAAAGGATAAAGTTAACAAGCAGCCAAGATATAAAGGAACAAGTTAAAAAAGAGACGAGTTTTTAAAGTGGTTCGGCACGAAAATGCCTACGTCCACTGATTCTTCTTGTTAATTCACTTCATATAGGCAGTACAAGTTAAGAAATGTATCGATGAAGGTGTTGGATGTTCCATGCCCTCTGGAACACCTCCCCGCCCACTGTTGACAAAATATAAGCTCCGTTGTGGAGGTCTTTATGAATTACGTATGGTCCGCCCCAGATTGGATCTAGCGCTCCGGGGCGTGGGAAGATTCGCCTGAGGACAAGATCTCCTTCTTGTAAGCTACGATGCTTGACTTTGGAGTTGTGCGCCGCCACTTTTTGCTTGTGAGCTGCTGCTTTGAGCGCTGCATCGTTTCTTCTCTCTTTAATTAGATCCAAAGACATGTGAAGGAGTTCTTCGTTCTCTTCTGGGTTATAGTGGATCCTGCGGTGGGAAGGTACTACAGTTTCGACTGGGAGCATGGCCTTCGATCCGTATGCCAAAGAGAAAGGAGTATGCCCCGTTGATGTTCTAAATGATGTGCGGTAGGCCCAAAGTGCCGTAGGAAGTTCATCCACCCAAGCGCCTTTCGATTTTTCAAGCTTCTTTTTTATTAAAGTTTTGAGAATTTTGTTGACAGCTTCGACTTGTCCGTTTACCTGGGGGTAAGCCACAGATGAGAAGCTTTTATGAATTCCGTGCTTTTGGCACCAGTCGGCAAACTCTTCGCTGTCAAACTGAAGTCCATTGTCCGATATGATTTTGAGTGGAACCCCGTACCTGCATAGAACATTTTTGATCAAGAAGTTAATAACTTTTGCTGAGGATATTTTATTTAGAGGTTCCGCTTCCACCCATTTGATGAAATAGTCGACTGCCACTATAGCATATTTGGCTCCGCCTCGACCCACCGGCAGTTCGCCAATCAGGTCAATTCCCCATACTGCAAAGGGCCAAGGGCTGGTCATTTGAGTAATCTCATTTGTTGGTAGTCGAGGAATCTTGGCAAATTTCTGACATCTATCACATTTTTTAACGAAGTCTAAGGCGTCTTTGTTTAAGGCGGGCCAGAAATATCCATATCGGAGTATTTTATTTGCCAGAATCTGTCCTCCAGTGTGATCTCCGCAGCTTCCTTGATGGATGTTGGATAAGATTTCCTTAGCTTCCCTTCCAGCGACACACCTTAATAAGGGGTTAGAGAAGCCGCGCCGATAGAGGATGTCTTCTTGTATTGTGTAGCGGGAAGCTTTCCTCAAGATTTTCCTGACTTCGTTACGCTCGCAGGGCAGTGTGCCATCTTGTAAGAATTTTCGGATGGGAGTCATCCAAGTTTCCTCTTCGATTGCAGCTACCAGATTCACTTGCTCGAAACTCGGGGTTAGTTGTTTTGAGATGGCTACTGTTCCGGAAATGGTACCGTCATTCATGCTAGCTTGCTTTGCCAGCTCGTCGGCCTCTTGGTTCTCTTCTCGAGGGATGTGTTTGATTAAATAGTGATCCAATTGATCGAGTAGCAGCTTGGTCTTCTTTAGATAAGCTGTGCGTCGTTCTCCTCGAGTCTGAAATTCTTCTAGTATTTGGTTTACAATAAGTTGGGAATCACTATGAAGACATAAAGAACTGATTCCAATCTCTAAGGCAAGTTCTATTCCAGCTATTACTGCTTCATATTCTACGTCGTTGTTGGTGGCAGCGAATTTCAACCATAGAGCATAGCGTAGCTTCCTTCCCTTGGGAGTGATTATTACAATACCTGCCCCCGAGCCTTGTTCGTTTGATGCTCCATCCGCAAAGATATTCCACTTAATGTCTCTTGCTATTTCAGATTGCTCCTTACCTTCGTTGGTAGTGAATTCGGCAATGAAATCGGCCATGGCTTGTCCCTTGATGGCGGTGCAAGGATGGTAGGTGATATCATATTGACTCAGTTCAATGCACCATTTAAGTAGTCATCCAGAAGTGTCGGGACGATGGAGTACCTGCCTTAGCGGTTGATCAGTTAGAACTCTGATGGAACGAGATTGGAAATAGTGTCGCAGTTTCCGTGACGTGATTAGTAAACAGTATGCTAGCTTCTCAAGTTTAGGATATCTGGCTTCTGCCCCTGTTAACCTCTTGCTTACAAAGTATACTGGCCGTTGCGCGCGGTTGTCTTCTCTCACCAAAGCGGCGCTTAGAGCATGAGATGACACAGCGAGGTATAGGTATAGCTCTTCGCCTTCGTTTGGAGTTGAGAGTACTGGTGGTCTCTGGAGGTTTTCGATTAGGTTACGAAAGGCCGTTAAGAATTTGTTAGTCCACTCGAACTTTCCTTTGTCTTTCTTTAGAGCCTCGAAGAAGGGGACGCACTTGTCAGTCGCTTTAGAGATGAATTTGCTTAGGGTGGCCACCTTCCCATTTAGGCTTTGCATTTCTCTTCGAGTGGAAGGTATCCTGATATCTTTCAGGGCTCGGACTTGTTCGGGGCTTGCTTCAATCCCCCGGCATGGACGATGAATCCCAAGAACTTTCCTGATGACACTCCGAACGAGCACTTTAGAGGATTCAGCTTCATTCCATATTGGCGAAGTACGTGAAACATCTCACTCAGGTGGCTTACGTGATCGTTGGCTTTCCTCGATTTTACTAGCATGTCATCCACATAAACCTCCATAGTTCGTCCTATTAGCTCCGCAAACATCTTGTTGACGAGGCGCTGATAGGTAGCTCCGGCGTTTTTAAGTCCGAAAGGCATTACTTTATAGCAGTACAATCCCCGGTCAGTGATGAAACTAGTGTGGTCTTGATCGGGGGTGTGCATAGGAATTTGGTTATATCCTGAGTATGCGTCCATAAAAGATAAGAGTTCGTGCCCGGCTGTGCTGTCCACAAGCTGATCAATTCGGGGGAGTGGGAAGCAATCCTTCGGGCAAGCGTCATTTAAGTTGGAGAAGTCAATGCATGTTCGCCACTTCCCATTAGCCTTCTTTACTAGTACCGGGTTAGCGATCCACTCTGGGTAGATGGCTTCTCGTATGAAGTTGTTGGCAAGTAGGTTCTTTACTTCTTCATCGAGGGCCACTGATCGCTCTGCTCCCATACTTCTCTTTTTCTTCTTTACTGGCGCCTTGGTAGGATCGATGTTTAGTATGTGGCATGCCACGTCTGGGGAGATTCTAGTCATGTCAGCGTGCGTCCATTCAAATACATCCAGGTTGTGGCGGAGAAAATCAATGAGTTGATCCCTCAATTCTGATCTTAGTTGAGATCCGATTTTCAACAGTCTACTTGAGTCGTGTTTGTCTACAGATACAAACTCCATAGCCTCTGCAGGCTCGGCGGCGGCCTCCTCCTCTTTGTCCCTGGGGTCTAATTCATTGGAAGGATCACCGGTATATCGAAGAGGAGGGGCTTTCTTTAGTTGCTATGCTTCCAAGTTTTTCATGCAGAGAGGAGTCTCTGCATTCTTCCCTCTATCCTTCCTACGATTATTGCGAAGTTCGGTTACATAGCAATCTCGAGCGGCGTCTTGATCTCCCTCTACTTCCCCTATTCCATTGTCTGTTGGAAATTTCATCTTCAAGCACCACGGGGCCAAGATAATTTGGAAGTCAGACAAGGCTGGTCTTCCTAAAAAGGCGTTGTAGGCTGAGTGGTTATCTATTAGCACAAATGTTTGCTTCCGCACAATGGAGCGGGGGTGGCTTCCTATTTCAACAAAAAGGTCCAATTGCCCGAGGGGCATCTTCGCATCTCCAGTGAAACCGTGTAGTGGTTTGTTGCAGGGCGACACATCCTTCATTGATAGCTTCATTCTGTCGAAAGCATACTTGAATAGGATATTTACTGAGCTTCCAGTGTCTACTAGAATTCGAAAAACTTCGGCTGGGCCGAACCGGGCAGAGATGACCATAGGATCCATGTGAGGGTACTGCCTTCCTTCCAGGTCACGTCTATTGAATGTAATGTCATCATTCTCTTTTCGCTTCGGGTGGCGTTCTTCCATAACAGAATTAACGTAGCCTTCATTGTTTCTAAGTGACTTTCCGTATCTTTCCATCTCTGTCCAGCTTCATCGGCGATGTGTGGTCCTCCCGATATCGTATGGACCACTATCTTCTCATGACTGGGGCCGCCGGTGTTGCGATTTCCCCCTCCGATTTCTGGGAGAGGTGGCCTTGGGTTCTCATCGGCAGGAGCTGGGGTCCTGTTCTGACCTTTTACATAGCGTTCCAGTCTCTTTCTTCTGATGTGTTCTTCAATTAAGTCCCGGAGATGATGGCATTCATTGGTATCATGCCCATGAGATTCGTGGAAGCGGCAGAACTTTCCAGACTTAATTGCGTTATCTAATTCCTTCTTGTATGGAGGGCGTCTGTATTTAACTTCATCTTGGGTGGCCAGGAAGATGTTTTTGATTGTCTCATTCAAAGGAGTGTAAGTGTCAAACCTCGATCCTGGCCGATATAGACGTTTTTCTCCCTTCTTGCCCCCAGCATTGTCTCTAGAGTCATTTCTTCGAACGTCCTTTGCTACAGCAGGTGTGCCGCCATGAGCTGCCTTGGTTTGTTGTCCTGTCTGTCTTTCAGTGGCAGCGTCTTCAAGTCTCATATATCTTCCGACTTCATGGAAGAAATCGGGTAAGGTAGCTGGTTTTTCTTTCGTTAATCTTCTAGCAAACTTAGTATCCGGAGGCACACCACTACAGAGGGCCATTAAGATAAGTTTCTCATCGGCATCTTGGACTGCGGCCGCTGCAGCATTGAATCGGGTTAGATATTGCTGCACTGTCTCTCCAGGCTTCTGTTTGATATTAGATAAGGAATAAGCATCCTTGGGTTGTTCCACATGAATGCGGAACTGGCTGATGAATTTTTCTTTCAACATTCCCCATGAGCTGATGGATCCTTGGGGTAGGTGGCAGAACCAGGAGGTAGCTAGATCTGCCAAGAATAGTGGAAAGCATTTACACAATACTCCTTCTGTGGCTCCACTCATGAGCATATGCTGTGTGTATCTTTGCAAGTGTACAACGGGGTCAGAGATTCCCTTGTAAGGTTCCATTGTTGGCATTTTCCATTCTCGGGGGGTGATGGAAATTTCGATATTGCGGGTGAAAGGGCTGGTTACCCTAACGCCTATCTCTCGATCTCTTTGATCATGTTGGACGCACTCTCTGAACAATCGCGCCATCCTTTCATCAAAATTTGGAGCAGATAGAAATGAGTTTGGTTCTTCTCTGCGGGATTGATTCCGTCCATATGATTTGTAGGGGTGGTATCGTCTATCACTCCTAATATTTTCTAGTGGCTGCCTCTGGTCTTCTGGGAGCACGCTAGGGTCAGCTACAGTTGGCCCTTGCCTTGATCTTCCCCTGCTGGGTTCTGTTCTGAGCACTTCATCGGGTCCAACTTCGGGCTGGACTCTAGCTCGGCCCCGTTCATTGGTGTTTCCATGGCTAGCTAGCATGACCGGCTCAGCCACAACCGACCCTTGCCTGGTACCTCCCCCGTTGGGTTTGGTTCCAAGTGTTTCCTCAGGTCGGAGTTCGGGTTGAGTACGGGCTCGGCTCCTATCATTGTTGTTTCTGTTATTAGCTTCTTCGAAGAAGAAAGATCTTTGTCGCCTCCCAGATCCTCCAGACTGGGACTCATCCCATGATTCAGTGTTGCGGTTGGATTCTTCAGCATCCCTTAAGCGTGACATGAGTCGGTCCACCAAGGCATCTTGTTGGGATGTGAAGCGGTAAGTCACTTCAGTCACAACCCTGTCTAGATCTGCCCTAGTAATTGTTGTTGGTTGTTCTGTGGCAAGGGCTGTCGGATTTGCCTGATTTCCATTTCGTACTACTGTTGAAACGGGACGGTTCTCTTGATTTTTGATCACTGGATCTGGAACGCTGCTAGTTGTGATGTTCTTTCCTTTGCTAACATCTTTCTTCTGCCTGGGAGGCATGTCTTCCAAGCAATGAGCGATGCTTTCGGGAAGAAGGTTAAGTGGGAGAAGCTGAAGCTTCTAGCTCGAGCTCTCAGTGAAAGCACCAAAAATGTTTGCACAAAAAAGGGGCAAACACCTCCAAGTCATATGATTTAGTCGATTTTATATTGTTCTTAGTGATTTGGGTGGTTCATGCAAATATATAAAATAGATGGACTAAACTGTAAAAGACACACAGATTTATAGTGGTTCGGCCAGAATGTGCCTACGTCCACTTTATATGTTATTCTCCTTTACTGTTCAGGTTACAAGTACAAAGCTTTGATTACAAGTATCTGAAATTTGTTTGAAAGTTCTATCCATGCTTGAGCTCTCAAACTTGTCTGCCATTGTTGTACCCCTACCCCTCTATTTATAGAGTGAGGCTGGGGGTAGGGGTCTTGAATGTATATAGCTGCTGGTGGGCCTGAGCTGATGTAATATGGCCTGGCAATGTTGGTTCGGCAACGACTTGGTCCGGAGATGGTTGGAGTGGATTTCGGTCCGGTAGTGGTCGGAGCGGCTTTGGTTTGGCAGTGGTTGGTTCGGTAGTGGTTGGTCCGGTAGTGGTTGGAGCGGCTTTGGTTCAGCAGTGGTTGGTCCGGTAGTGGTTGGAGCGGCTTTGGTCCGGCAGTGGTTGGTCCGGTTAGGCCTTGGGAGTGGATTGGTTCGGCTAGGACTTCTTCCCTTTGGTTCGGTGGTGGTGGAAACGCACCCAACATCTAAAAAGGGAGGAGATCCTAGAAGTTATTCCAAATAAGGATATAAAAAGAGCTTTTAGATACACCGACAAGAAAGATTCGGTATAAAACTTATATTCAAGAACCTTAGCTCATAAGAAAAAATAATTAAGCATTTCCCACTGACACGGTAAGATTAGTACTTCATGTTATCTTTCCATTGTACAAGAAATTTATAATCACAGAAGTTTGACATATGGAAGAAAGAAACAATATTTCTAATTATAGAGTTCATTGGTATCATCTTAAAGTTTGATATCTAGTAATTTATAAAAAAATACCAAGGAGAGGTTGCATGCTAAACTTACACAAAAATTATAAAGGATAACTCATGGTTCAAAATTCCGGCGGAATTCCGGTTATTCCGGTGATTCCGTTCCGGTTCCGTTCATAACCGGAAAGGAATCCGGTCAAAATTTCGGTTCCGGTCAAAATTCCGGATTTGCATTTCAAATATTGAAAATTGTTAACAAAAAATTAAAAAATACAACAAATATATATTAATTAATAAAAAACAAAAAAAACTAATCGGGACAATAAAAAATGAAGAAGAAATCATATAGTTTCACTAAAAAATTTGTTATACTTTTGTTAATTTACATCGAATCATAGTAAAAAATTAAAAAATTGATCCAAGTTTTAAAATCTCAAATAAACAACACAGAACCTTAGACATTGGATTTTTAATTAAAGCGTGTATTTTATATGTAATGTAAAAAATATACTATAAATTTCTGACAATATTGGATATTTATTATCGTATATAACAAATTAAAGCAAGGAATTAGAAAACCGGAATTAAGGCGGAACTTTCGGAATGTCCGGAACGGAACCGAGAATTTTAAAATTACCATTGACTGGAACGCAAACGGAAAACGAAATTTTGAACCTTGGGATAACTTCAATTTGTGGCCTCCCTCTATCACATTTCCAGAAATAAAACATGACATATTGGAAATCAACTTCCAACTACAAAACTATGGTGAAAATCTTTTTTACCTTTACGAAATGAGCCACGTTTTCTGTATAAAATAAATTGGGAAGGTAAAAATATATGGGACGGTTTAGAAAAATAAAACAAGTGTAACAACATATTTTAGAGAAGCGGTTGTAATAAAATCAAAATAATTTATCGTTTTCCTAGTACAGATTTCTAGCACATCCACTCACAAGTATGCCTTATAACCTGTAGGTGGCAACTTAATAAGTAGAGTATATATCTCCAAGATCTAATGTAAAACAACATCTACAAGTGTCATTTTATATATAGGCATAAACTCACTGGTCTTTTAATAAGTACATAAACTATTTGTACGTGAGAGTTTATTTCATCTCTTCATATAGAAAGATAAATTTTATCTTTTGTTAAATAAAAGATGACTACTTTTATCCTTTCATAAAAAAGATGAATAAATTATAAAAAAGATAACTCTTTTATCTTTGTATAAAATAATATTAATTTTTTAGCATGTTTTTTCAAACACCAATCAAAGTTTCAAAATTTACTCTCATGCAGAAAATATGTTTCAAAAAAAAATTCCTCTGAAAATTTCTAGCGAAAATATGCATTTTAAACTACATATATTTGCAGTTTTATTTATAGTTTAAAACGCAAATATTTGTAGTTTAAATTGCACATATTTGCTGTTTAAATAGCAAATGAAACCGCAAATATGTTCAGTTTAAACTGCACATATTTACAGTTTAAAATGCAAATTTTTATTTTATAAAAAAATACAGTTAAAACTATAAATATTCACAGTGCGGAATATAAATATTTGCAATACTAACCGTATATATGTGCAATTTAAAATGCATATTTTCGCTAAAAACATTGACAAATATGTTTTGTGGAACTTTTTTTTGAGATGAGTATTAGTTTGTAAATAAGTGACAGATCCTAATTTTCACTGATTTTTTTCATTAGAAATTGATTTTGCATTAAGTTCTTCATTAACCAAGAATTTTTAATTTATAGTTTACCCATAAGGCTAAATGGTCATATATTTTTAGCATAAAGCTCCCTATGTATTTACATCAAAAAATCGAAGTAAACTAAAACATGAGTCTACATGGATATCTAAAACGTCTAACACATGATGATAATGACAAAAATCATTTTATATCAAAAGATAATTTCATTTATCCTATCATATAGAATGATAAATACTTTTATCCTTTTTATAGAGTGATAAAGAAAAGAAATAAAAATCTTTTACCTTTTTATATAAGATGACATGTGCAATAATCTTTTTTGCAAAACACTATTTTACATATATTTGTACATTGAATCATGTCAAATCATCTACTTTTTTCATCTATTTGTTGTTTTAATATGAAAAGTCTACATGAATTCTCTTTTTAGCTAAAAATAACTATATAATTCCACTGGAAATGCAAAGAAAAATTATATATTATAATAGTCTAAAAGTATTTTGGTATGATCAATTGTGAAATTATAACTACACATATGTATAATTGATATAAAAAGTTAAATTCTTATATCTTTATGGTTTATTCTTTCTTTTCGTCTTTTTATATAAAAAGATATTTGTCTCATTGCATGAATGATAAATTCTCTTCGTACTTCATACAAAATGATAATTCTTTTATCTTTTCACATAAAATGATACGCACAATTATCTTTATATCAAAAATATAGTATGTTTTTATCTTTATGTTAACATTTTCACTTATCTGTTTTCTTAAAATTGAAACGGAAGAAGGTCAATTATTTTATATTTCATCGTTTGATGCAAACTTTTTCATATGATGGGTAATGATAGTACCGATTTAACTAATATTCATTAATAATAATTATCAAATATTCAAAACCACCAAACGAAATTCAATTTATACAAAAAGTTAGGTCTCCCAGAATAAGAATCAAAATCCAAAGAAGACACATTATTGAATGCACCATCTCAATCCGAAAAATCAAATACACATGTTTAATTCACAATTAGATTGCACTGAACTGCATTATATGATAATTTCGTTGAAAAGATTAAAATTCCACAATGCACAACCAGACAACATTGCATAACACATTAATTATTTAGTTTCAAAGTAGCCTGTACTGTAAACACCTTACAACTATTGCGGTTAATTAAGATATTATAATATCCAAAAGCTTTACTCCATACTTCCTCCTACACAATCAAGAGACCTTTTAGCTGCCTGAAATGATTTTTCAATTGCTTCTTTATCATTTTGCAGTCTACTAATTTCACACTCAAATGCTTCTAGTTGTTCAAGTGTTGATGACTTATCTTCCCATAGCGATTTCTCTTTCAACCCTAGTTCTACGATAGATATGCGGACTCCTTCAAGCTTTTCATTCAGCAAACCTTCTTTGATTTGTGTATCAGCTTTTAAATCATTCATGGAGCGTAACTCATCCATTACCTGCTTATGGTCTTTCTTCAAACTTCGAAAACATTCTAACATATTTCTCAAATTATACAAATTAAAACCGTGTCTTTCCATGTCGACAAGAGTGTCCATCATTTCCTCAATGGTTTCATCGGAGTCAGAAATGCGAATCTTCAAAATATTTTTTACAACATTTGAGAAAGTGACCATTAAGCCAACTGCCATTCCTTCACGGCGACTTTCTACATACTGTTTCAAAGGAATGAAATGAGGCTCTTGAGGCATACTCAAAAATATTTTTGATGACTCTAGAACTTCCCACAAGGGTGATGACTTTTCAAAGGGTAACTTTATCGGAGCAGAACCCAATAATTTTATACCTTGACCTTCAACGTTTACATTATAATCAACATTCTGAGATGTAAACTGAACAAAAGGATCTTCCTGGTTTTCCTCTTCGTTAAGAGGTGTCTCAATCTCACTCTGAGCCGCAGTACAATTAGAATTTGAAACAAATTTTAACGATTCTGATGTTCCTGTCTCTAACGCTGATTTCTTTTCCTTTGATTTCGCGTCTGCAATTTATGGACAGGAATGCAAGAGAAAACTAAGAATTTTTCTGACTTATGGAAGTCAAAAGAAGCTTTAATATTTAATCATACGTTAATCTCAAACTAATTAAATAAAGAAATTCATAACAAATCAATATCTGATCATTTATAGTAAAAATAATCCTTACCATCTGCCAAATTGACACACAACCTCTTGTTAGCAGCAACTGAAGATTCATTATTTACTTGCTCAACCCCTGCATTAGGAATATGGGCTTGTTAGAATATTAAAACATCGATAGTAGCCACATCATTACTTTTAGTTACCGTTTAGTAATGTTTTATTACACATGGTCCTCCTTTTCTCAACCATACTTTGCCTCCTTGTACATTTCTTTGTTATGTTGCTTTCCTTGACCACTAACAAATCATCAACATGATATATGTAGTTAATAATATGAAGCATTTAAAATATCATTATCTTTATATTCTGATGAACAAAAGATATTCACACAAATTACCTTCTTCATCCACCATACTTTCAGTTATTCTTCCCATACATGATCTTCTTCTTTCTCTCTTATTCGTTTGCACTTTATGAAGAATTTCTGTCTCAACATTTTTGTCCTCCATGATTACTGTAACTGCCTGTTTATGAGCATTCCCTTCTTTTTTCATATTCTTCATTGTTTTGTCTATGCTTCTTCTTTTTATAGTTCCACTATTTTTGTTCCTATTATTCTTAGTCCCGCTGCTATTGCTAATAACTTCCACCATTCTTTCTTTAGAAGGTATTCCTAATTCATTATCGTTTGTTATAACATCGGTTCTTTTTAAAATATCTTTGATGTTTTCTTCTCTGTTTACCTTCTTTATCAGCTGATACGACTCGGTTCGAAGATTCAGTATTCGTTCTTCAAAACTTGGTCTACTGGAATCACGTGAATGTCCATGAGCCATATTACTTTCCTGCAGCAACCGATCTAATAAACTTTGGTCTATAATATATCTCTACCTCTACTACTAATAAAGAAAATTCATTAACTAATCTACTATGTGTCTTTCTGAAATTCCAAAAATACCCTTGCATGTGCGCGAAGCATGGACCCATACTAGTATGTCATAACAATAAAATGAAATTGTAGGTCGAACACAGTCATGTCGATTGTAATGAAGATGTAAAATTTACTTGTATAAAGTGAAAGTTACAGTTCAGATAAGCACATGCTTGCTTTGCAATAAACATAACGGTTTTATATTCTCACCAGGTTTAACATTGAATTACAGCGACCATATCATCACTGGACATTAAAAGTTAGGCTGTAGATACATCAGTGGAATAGTTATCCTAAATAAATGTTTCTACTAATGGAAAATATAAACGTGATTTCAAACAATTTTCATATGCAATATTTAAATGGTTAAAACTACTTTAAAAGAATAAAAGCTAAAAATCCAAAATGTTTTTGAATCATATTGCTATAACAAGGCAAACATTTGATTAGTTTTTAATATTATCATTTATCTCTTGAGTCATAGGCCTTTGGGCATTTTGTAACAGACTTGATTATAAAACAGTAAAATAGTTCACACTTTAGTTCAATATAACTTACTTGAGCTGTATGATTTCAGCAGATTATTTAAAGCATTTTATCAACCATGTCAGTATGTCACAATATCTTATGTTCATGAAAGATGAGGAAAAGCTTATACGTAACACTAGTTCAGCATAAAACTACAATTACAAGAGTTATAGGTAACAGCTTCCAGAAAATTATGGACCAAATGAACACATACTTATTAAAAATTATCGATACAGTTAAGATATAACAATTTTAAGTTACATGGTTTCCACAAGACAAGTTAACAGTGTATTAAATGAGACAGTAAATATGAAAACCAGGTTGCTAAACATACATCTTAGTGTATATTTAATGTATATATTAATACTGTTAAAAACTTAAAATAGCTAAACTTATAAAAGCTGCTTAACAGTGACCATCGATCAGGGTAGAGTTCGATGGCAACTATACGTATAAAGTTTTGATTCATAATTTTATGGGAGCAGAAAACATAAACATTGAATAAATTATCAATTTAGAACGTCGTACTTACAGTGAGTTTATAGATAATATGAGAAAGAAAGTAAGGTGAGTGAAGAAGTCAGGTTCTGATTATAAAGCCATGATTTATTGTCCATTTCTGGGAATAAAAGTAAAATTAATCATAATAACTGACATAACTAGAGCAACATGAAAAAGCTAACAAAGTAGATTAAAAATTCAAAATTATGAATGTCATGCAAAAATATCTTAATTTTTTACATGCTATTTTCAGAATTTTGTTCAAGTAGATATCCTACATACCTTTACAGCCTCTGCATTCAAAATATAGTGTGATAGACATTCCATGTTGGGTTCAATTTGTAGGATAAAATTAATTAGGATATTCATTCTCACCTTCATACAATCAAATATTCACCTAAAGCTTTCATACAACAAGTAAACAATGGCTAAGTAAAGCATGCTATATGATTCAGTAGCAGAATTCAACGCTTAGAAAAAAACATGGACATAAAAAAAATATAAGCAACAAGAAACTGCAAATATTTTACATACATTAAATTGAAGCACTTACCTCTAGGCTTTAGCTGCTGAGAATGAGAAGGTAAAGGTGATTGGTGCAAGGCTGATGGGAGACTGAGAGACTTTTAAATGTTAATTTTGTGTTTTTTTCCCTTTGTAAAAGGTTGGGCTTTTCTACCGATTTGAATGGGGCTATTATATTAAATTGAAGGGCCATCAAATAGGAAGGAAAATATAAAAAAAAATTAGTAAGATTAATTTTGGTTAAGAAGGATCTAAAAAAATGACAGGTCCCATTTAAGATTTTTCTAAATTATCCTACCGTTATATTCTTTTCAAAATTAATTAATCTTCTTGAAACCTGTTACTCTTTACTTTTCCTCATTTCAATGTATGAATCAGAAATTTCATTGATAAATATGAGATTTGTGTTGATTCGCCATAAAATTTTATGTTGATTCACCATGCATGTAGATACATTGAACTGAGGAGCCCCAAACAAGAGTAACAGGATACACTGAACTGAGGAGATGAATGAGAGAAGCTGAATGCGCTAATGTACGTCATCGTAAATACATATTCCATTTACTCTTCACTCTGATTAATGTTTTTTCATTTCTTGAATTTACATTCTAGAAATGAAGAGAGACAAAAATTATAATAGACAGAGACAGCGTATTTGTAAGGGTATATTAGTACATTAATAAAACACATTAGATTATTTTCTCCCACAAAATTTTTAATACCAAACTAGATCCACAGTGACTTGGGAATTGTTAGAAGAAGAATTGATTTGACAATGATGGTCAAAAAAAACTCTTTTTTTTTTCTTCGTTTTAAACTAGATAATTTTGTAAAGAAAGGAATCGTCTTTCATACATGCATTTTATAATACATGCACTATAAACATCCATATTATTGTTGTTGTTGTTATATATACATAGCAGTAATTTAAAAATACGAACCATCAACCATGTGTCAATTCAAAATTATTGTAGTATCAAAAGCTAAAAGTTGTGAATTACCTATTAAGAGTTCGGATTAGTATATAATTTATATATTTGACACTTCAACTTTGACAAGAAAAGAAGCAGATGAAGGAGTCCCCACCACCACGCCGAGAAAGGCATGCCACCCTGCCTTTACTAACATTCACTTGACTTGTATGTTATCGATGGATGCAAATTATACATAGGTGTATTGTACATATATGAAAATTGTAGGTGAGATAGAACGCCTTGGAAGGCTTGTTCATAAGTTTGAAGAGGGAAGATACACCCACTACAGGAACGGCTTCATTTAGCGACGGCAGATAGCCGTCGGAGGCCGTCGGAGGTCGACGCTGCCCGTCACTAAATGCCGCAACAAAACTTGATGACTCTAGCTATATAGCGCCGGCGTCGTCGCTGTTTTAGCGACGACAACTTGAGAAAATTAGCCATCGCAATGTTGCAACCATATGGTTGTCGTTAGCTATCGTCATACGTCGCTGTCCTGAACCAAATGGCCGTCGTTAAGCTAAAAATTTGAAAATTATCCAGATCTGCTTTATTCCTTCCAAACCACACAACAAACGTCATATCTCAATCTCACTTCATTCTCAAGACATATAAACTCAATATTACAACCAGTAACATCACATGCAACGTATAATTTCATACATATCATAAATAATTAAAAACACAACGCAAATATCAATATTTATATAAACTTTCATCAACTAAAACTAATATTTCATCAACTAACACAACCATATCTACACAAATACTCATGTTCATCAAATCCACAATCATCACAGTACACGACCATCAATAAAGTACCAACTCCATCAACACAAGTCAATAATTACACAACAAAACGATCACGGACAGTCAAAAGATCCGTATCTACTCATCCTCATTGTCATCATCTCCCGACCAATCCTCACCAGGCATCCTCCCGTGCTCTACTAAAAAGGCCGGAATCCGTTCATCTAGCAGCTGCGCCACTCCTCCATTCTTCCGCTAGTCATTGAATTCTGTCATCTGCTGCGTCTGCTGAGCTATCTCCTTCTTGGCCTGAGATCTCTTATAAGCCCCCGGGGTCATTATTGCCTGCAAATTATTTGATTGGAATATAATTTACTTCAAGATTAAATACAATTTATATATTAGTTAATGAAGCAGTTTACCTCCTGATTTCCGTAACCATAACGTCTAATCCGAGTAAGCGGGTCAATGAGAGCATCCCAAATACGGTCATCCTCCTCTAAGGTTAACTCATGGTCAGTGTATTGTGCCACTCGAGCTTTCTCTGCTTCGTATCTCTCATGCGATGACGAATAATAGTTTGTAATAATTAATAATAAAGAACTTACCAAATGTACAGTAAAAAAAATTACCATCACAGATTTAGATTTATCGTTCGTAAATTCATACGAAATATTTTCCTCCTCATCCGTGCGCTCGACGGCATGTGTGTGAGTGAAGACCTCAACCAGTGTACGCTCACGATTATATTTCTGAAACTGAAGTTATATATACAAATGAATAATATTACCAATATGACTAAATTATTTTACAACTATTTAGAAACACATTTTATAACTTTACCAATTCCCTCCGATACTGTTGGAAGGACTTCGACCCACCGCGGTCCAAACAGGATTTTTAGCCCTGTTTGCACTTCCGCTTACCAATATATCACTTCTATTCTATGCACAACTTCTCACCCAAGTGATATATTGTTGTTGTTTATTTTATAAAATAAAGTAAAACCTTTTAGGACTAAAGGTTTCACACACCACACTTTTGTCTAATTTCGACAGCACTTCAGTTCACTTCTCTTCTGCGCATAACTTTGCATTCAGGTGAAGTATTTTTGTTGTTGTATTTTCTAAAATAAATTAAAACCTTTTGGGACTAAAGGCTTTAATTTGTGGTTGTTGTATTTGTTATAATAATACTTAACGCTTATTTTCAAATAAATATTATATTTGTTTCAAATTTTTTTAAATAATCGATTTTAGTACAATATTTATTCTTGTATATAAATTTCATAGCTTTTTAGAAAATCAATTTGAGTACATTATTTGTTGTTGTTATATTCATTTTTTAACTTATTGGAAAATTGATTTCAGTAGCATATTTCTTCTTGTTATGTTCATTCCTTAAGTTTAATGAAAATCAATTTGAGCATAGTATTTGTTCTTGTCATATTCATTTCTTAACTTTTTGAAAAATCAATTTGAGTACAATATTTGTTGTTTTCATATTTATTTCTTAATTTTTTACAAATTCGATTTCAATAGAATATTTGTTGTTGTTATATTCGTTACTTAACCTTTTACAAAATCGATTTTAGCACAATATTCGTTGTCGTTATCTTCATTTCTTAATTTTTTTACAAAATCGATTTAAGTATAATATTTATTTACATTTTGTTAACTAAATTGTACACTTTGTAACATATTTTCAAACTCTTTTAACTAATAAAATTTTAATTTACAGATTTTGTAAGCTAAAATTAGAAGTTAGCACTAATAATAACAAATTAAAATAAATTAATTTTATACTAAGCACCAACAATTATAATTAACACGCACTAATTAATTGAAGAATATTACTTATGTTTACTTGTACCTACTTGGGAGCATATTAATCAATAATTATAAACTAATTTTCACGTAAACTGTAATAAACATCGTTTTCCTCTACAACAAACATTTGCGTAAACTTATCAATAAGCATATTAACCAATAATACTAATTTTCAAATTTCAAATCAACCCTAGTTTTAATTACAAATTAAACAATCAAACCATTTACTACCATCTCCAAATCAACTAACACACTATTATCATCAACTAATACACAATAATCATAAATTTCAAATCAATAATCAAATAATTTTCTAAATTAGAATTAATTTTAGCTCCAAATCAACTAATAAACTACACCATCATCTAATAATAATTAATCTAACCTATTCAAACCAAAATTACTAAATTTTGTATAAATAGGGTTTAATACAATATACCTCAAAAAATGAAACCAAATAGAAGGAGGAAGTAATGCGCAGCGGGAAGGAGTCCTCGGCATCGGCTAGAGGTGACTGGTGGGGGCTGGAGGTGGTTGGGGGCGAAATTGGAAGGAAGGAGAGAAAGGAGAGGCAAAAATGAAATGGCTGAAATGTTTTTGGTTCACGGGTTATAACCAGAAGATGACAGCTAGCGACGGCCGCGTTTTTTAGCCGTCGCCTTGTGCTATCACAAATTGAAACCGTTCTAGTAGTGATCATATCGATTGGCTTGACAGACTTGCATTCAAATCATTAGAGAAGCTCATGGAACAAGAAAACAATACAAATGGAAGCTCCCACCTCAGTCTAACGGTGGATTTTTGTAGTTTCGAACATACCATTGTTTTTTTAGATATTATCGAACTACGTTCATTCTTTATTTTTTATTCATGTTATTATTATTTGCAAAATAGAGTGAAAACTGAACCTGAGCATATGCTAGTGCTTGTGGTTTTCCTGTGTTTATTTGATTACTTATTACTTGTTCCATAACTCTCTAGATTTTTTTTTGAAATGGTACTTAGATACAACAGAATACAAACCATATGTTAATAAATATTCGAATCATGCTACGCAGATTTCGAACTTGTGACATCTCACACCAAAACCGAATCACTTAACCACTGGACAGTGGTGCTTGTCATAACTCTCTAGCTTTATATTAGTTAGCTTTTGTGCTGAACCTGAATGTTGGTCCATTTGTTTCCATCTTGTTATTTTCTGACAACTATATACTTTTGCTGGATATTTAGGCTTGTTACTATAATGGTCCCAGCTTCTGTAGCATCAACAAATGGAATGTTACTGTTTGGGATTCTGAAATTGGTGGAGAAAATCACTATGAGCATAAAAACAATTAAAACTTGCTAGGAGTTTGACCTAGGTATAATTGATAACTACCTAAAATCAAGCAACACTTCTTCATTTGCTTGTAACAAAAAAATTCTCAATGTTATATGCCACCAATCCCATATATATACCATGTTATTTGCCATATTTTTTGAGATGTAGGACTTAACGTTCAACCCATGCATTCTCAAATGCGAGCCACACCTAATAGTTTCCTTGTTCATTACACTACTAGAAAAGCCTAATATTCCAATAGCACGTAGCAACGGCTTCCGATGGCTAATTTCTGATGAGCCGCCAGCGACCGTCAAAATTTGTGAATTACACGCCCAACCGTGCCTTCTTCTTCCTCATTTCGCAGCATGAAAGCTTTTATCAAAAACCCCCACAAATCCCTCCTTCAAGCTTCCAATCCCCAACTTCGAGCTTCCGGATTCTCCACGATTGCTAATCAAACTCTATTGTTCTCAATCTCATGTATAATCTCTTATTTTCGCCAACAATCTAATTTTTACCCTAGATCTAGATTTGCATAAATTGATATGTTAGGGCTAATTAGTGATTGCATTAGCTTCCAGTAGCATAATAATGGTTTATAGCATCCCATGGTATACCTATTTCATATGTTATCGTAAAATTTTAAAGGGTATGTATAATTTATGATTGCGTGTGTATATGTAAACCATTATATATGTGTTGTTTCTGCCATTGTATTGCATTAATTGGAATAAGACATGAGTTGTATAACATCTTGACTTGTATAACAATAATGAATGCACGAGTCTAAATTTTTTTTGACTGTGTTGGAAAATGACAACAATATTGAAGCAGCCTTATTCGATAAAATACGCGGAACAAATATGGTAAATTAATAATTTTTTGAAATGTATAAAATTAGTAAATATTCTTTTTTTATTACGTCTCTTAGAGAGTTTTTGGCCCAGTATGACGGGTGTGACGACCCGTCTCCTCGACCCTCAGAAACTGATACTAATACATCCACGGTATTCACGTGCCATAAATCCAAGTGCCGAGAAGGAAGATTATCAGGGGTGTAAAAGAAAATAAAGGTAGAAGATAACACAATAATAGAATCTCACATCGCATTCAACATTTTAATTATACATAAATGATCAGAGTCAAATACAAATTCAGCTGGACAGTTATAACTGGCTATTGGTACACATGCTGGGAAATACATACTACATGACACAGCGGAAAATGGATAGATATCTATATAAGGTACTTCAGCTTCATAGCTCCAAAAAACTACTCCAAAATGCTCCCCAATATGCTCCAAAATGCTCCTAAGATATCCTGACTACACGGCTGTCCGAAAAATAGGGCACCTAGAGTTTAAAGGGAAAAACAAACTCCGAGTCAGTCATGGGACTGGTGTGAGAACTCAAAGTACGATGTTTTGAAAACAAAAAAGTATCTCATAATACCACACTACACATAAACATGGAACGGTTTTTTACCTTATGATAACCAAAACTCTTTATTACGTAAAATTTGGGGATATTATTTTTAATGACATTCTTTGAAAACATTTTCAAATAAACTTATTAATCTTAGCCGAAATTGTTACCGTTATTAAATTCCAGCATACTAGGTTCTACATACAAAACAACAAGTTCTTATTGGAGAATGAATTTCCATACAAATGACCAGTTGAAGGAACTACCTTCTGATGGTTACACCACTAGATGGATGTCCCAAGGCACAGAAAATCTGCCCTCTACCAACACAAGACCGACCTACCTCTGTAACTAGATAGTACCGAATATGTCATCCTCCGGTTGTTACCGACCTTTATCCGAGAGCTCTCTTCGCATACATCCACATTAATTTACATCCTAAACGTCATAGCGGGAAGAAATATATCTAAAAGGAGATGATCATACCCTACTTGGGAACGACCCACTTAGCCTTGCTGCATATGTAACGACCCGGTATTTTTGACATTCCGAGTTCTGAATATTAATTTATAATACTCAATAGTATTGTATTTTAATATACAATATTCCCATTAATCAATAATTTATAATTGTATACAATTTTCCAAACCAGTATAATTTGGATTTTCAGATCTATATTAAAATACAGATTGATTTAAATGGAATTTCTTATATTTGTATATATTTTTTTAAAGACAATATATATATATATATATATATATTATTTTAGATTAAATACGTGTAGTTTGTTTTAGAGATAAATATGTATATTTCATTCTAAAGATAAAATATATGTATTTTGCTCTAGAGATAAAATATGAATGTTTTATTCTAAAGATGGAATATAATAGAGACTTAAAAATTAATTGGGAAAAATCATATACTTATATTTTTATATATAAGGACAATAAAATTTATATGTATATATATAATGAGAACAGAAATTCATGGCACTAAATAGATAATAAAGTAAAAGAGATATTTTTGATTTTGGACATATAAATAATATTGTTTATATTGAATAAAGGAGTTTTAAATTTCTTAAATGATATATATACCTTGAGTTAGAAAAGTTGCATATATGTGATGATGGTTAAAAAGGAAAATTTATAATATTTACAAATAGAAAAATGTTATAAATAAATTGATGTATATAAGAATCAATTAAGTATAAATAAGAGAAAACTATGTATATATAGATAACTATAGAATTTAGTTTATTTGGAAGTAATATATTTCTATATTATAAATGAAAAGATGTATATATGGATACATATATACGTGAATGCTTAAAAATAGTTTCTACATCTTATAATCCTTATTATACACATGAATATAAGGTGTTTAATATTGAATGTTATTTATTTAATTTAAATAACAACATATTTATAAAAGTATAAACCAAGAAGTATTATTATAGTTATCTAATTTCTCAACTTTGTTCTAAAAATGTATTAGTGACAAATACATTTCTACTTTGTCAATATAAATTTGGGTTGTCTAATTTCTTGAGCATGCTTATATATACCTTAAGTATCCTATGGTTTATATAAACTATATAATAAATAAAAGAATTTAAAGTTATTTGCTGTTAAAAGAAAAACAGTTAAACAAAACAGCTTTATGAAAGTAAAAACAATGGGAAACTAAGTGATAAATTTTAGCATACATATTTACATTTGGCAGTTGGAAACACATTGTAATAATTTTCTTTCTTTTTCAAAATTCCTCCCAGCAAAGACAATATCTTTTTGGCCACCAAAACAGTCATCTCTGTTGTAACAACCCGCATATTTTTCGATTGAATATTTTAATATTTTATTTTAATATTTATCGTTAGTCGGATTTTAGTCCGAAAAGTTACTTTTTGCATACGGTCGAATTAGGACTCGGAACCACTTCCATTGGGTCCAAAACACCATTTACGATCTTTTTAAGTATAAACTTTGATATGTTTGGAGTTAAGGGAATTTTGCCACTTTTTCACTTTGGGCTTTGGGTTTGGTTTAGCCCATTAGCCTAAATTATTAACTCTAGCTCAACCCCCATTCCCGTCATAACTTTACTTCCATTTCCTAACACTCAAACTTCAACAAAAATAGAGGAACGAATGAGAAATTAAAACTCCAAGCTCAAGTTCATTTGCAAATCCAACATCTAACCCCAAATTCTAAGAGAAGCCATTGATTCTTCCTTTGCTTTCAAGCTTATTCTTCATTGATTTTGTGTAAAGGTGAGATTTTTATCTCACATCTTTGTCTATAACTATCTTTAATTGTTGGGTATGAATTCCTAACACTTCTTCATATGCATTTGCTCTTGGTTTGGATTGAAATGGTGAAAATCCCAATTTTTAGTGTTGTGGGTTTAAATCTTTAAAAATCCAATCTTTGATGTTGGAACACGTTTTTGGTGATGCATCGAGGAGCCAATAGGACCGGGTAGCCGATAGGCATAATCCTCTAGCGTTCGTGCTCGATCGGTTGCAAATTGAGAGACTTTTTTGGCATTTTTGTTGCTTAGGTCGTTCGGCCTGCACGTAAGAGTCTCGGCCTGCAGTTAGGTCGCGCCAACTTAGGTCGCAACCCTTAGGTCGTTAGGTCGCTCGGCCATTAAGTCGCACAGCCTTCTTTACCCTTAAGTCGTTAGGTCGCTCGGCTTGTACCTATGTGTTAGGTCGCTCGTGTTAGGTCGCTCGGCCCATTAAGTCGCTCGGCCTTGTTTAGTTGTTAGGTCGTTTGTGCCTAGGTCGCTCGGCCATATGTATTTCTTTGGTCGCTCGGCTAGGTCGTGTCACTTAGGTCGCGCCATTGACCTTCTCACTTAAGTCGCTCACTTAGGTTGCGCTCTACATTAAGTCGCTCGGCCTATGCTTACCCCCTTAGGTCGCGCCATGCCATAGGTCGCAACCCCATAGGTCGCTTGCCTTACTGATGGGTCGATCTACCTTAGGTCGCAACCCCTAGGTCGCTCGCCTTGCAATGAGTCGGCCTGCCTATAGGTCGCTTACCTCCTTACGTCGCTCGACCTGCTTGCACTGTTAAGTCGCCCTTGTTATGGGTCGCGCCGCTCCTTAGGTCGCATGCAGTTAGGTCGCGCCACCCTTTAAGTCGCCCCTGCTTTACGCCGTGTGCTATTTCTTGAGCCGTTGATTTCTTGTATTGACTTATGTTAAGTCGTAAGTCGTGGCTTTTAAGTCGCAAGGTATTTCCACTTTGATGAATTTGGAATCGAATTCTTTGGATTTTATTCACGTCTTCGAATGTGAATTTTTGTGATTTATTGTTTCTACAATCATTTTTGTGATTTGTCACTTCATCTCACTCGTACGAAAAATCTAATTAAACGGCTTAGTAAAACAAATGGCATGAAACACTTGCATTTACTTCGCCGGTTAATTCTTGGACTTGTTCGATTGAATCTCTTGTGACAATTTTCTAGTGGAAACTTACAGTTTGTTCGTAAATATTTAAGTTAAGCTAGTGGTTATGGGACATGAAGCTAAGCTTATATATTTACTAGCTTACTGTAATTGACACTTCTTGATGCTCGTTGATGATCATTTTTGTGATTTAGACTAGCAAATGTGCGATGTCTCTTTGTCTACGAGGGAGACTAAACCCCGTTTCTGTGGAGCTTCGGCTCAATTTGGTGGGGTAGCGACCCATGGTCTTCGGGCCGTTTTGTGGAGCTTCGGCTCAAAATTAATGGTTAGCAACCATGGAATAGCGTTCCATTTTGTGATACACGTGTTGGTGAGTTTTCATGCTCCCGTTTTGTGATAGGCCTCCCCCCTTTTTATGATTTCTGGACTTCCATTGATGATTTCTGGAATTTGTGTTTTCACCAATTTTCATGATTTACATTGATAAGATTTATCAATATTTGTGCATTGATGAATTTGTGTGTCATTAACTTTTGTGATTGACATTGATATTATTGTCCATATTTGTGGTTTGGTGAATATAAATAAAGAGTATGACATTCCTTTTGATCTTTGAGAAGATTCTTGTGATATTGATTAATCCCTAGTTGATTTTCAATTGCATACTTATCACAGTATGGCTTTATGGTTATCGTATATTTATGTCATATCTCTTATTCTATATCATTTTATCTGATATTTATAGCTAGACTGATCCGTTTATTATTTTATTATTAAATAATACTCGGGTCAGACCGAGATGTTACAGGTGCTTCTGCTTGACTTCACATGTGGGATTATCACCCTGACTTTTGGCTAACTACTTAGATTAGTAGTTTTTGTTGTATACATTTGAGATATAGACTCATTGATGTATCCATATTCTTTTGTCTAGCACTTGTAGCTATTCTTTTGTGACATTGTGGATCTTGTTTGACCACTACTCTGATGTACACTTTCATGTGTTATTTATTCATATCTATTTCCACTCTGTGATATGGATGTCTGTGACTAATTTGTGTTATGTTTATTTCTATATTTGTTTCCGAAGAATATATATAGTCACTGTGTAGTAGCTTTGAGTTTATATCGATCTGTCGGATTTCCTCCTTAAACCAAATGCATGTTGTACTATCTGACATATCTTTGCTCGCACAAAGTAATTACGCGGATGGTCGCTCCTCAACAGCCTTATTCTCCGCGCAAGTTGACGGCATTACCCCGTAGTGTCCTCGGCTAGCATGGGTATAGAGGTGGGGCGTCACAGCTTGGTATCGAAGCCAATCTTCGGAACAATGTAGAATAATCTAGCAAGGATCATCGTCCTAAGTCCATCTTAGGAGTTGTGCCTTAGGATTTAATTCGAGTCTTCGTACCGATTCATCCTATTTTCTTTATGATTCCTTGTTTATGTATCAAGATTGCTTGATATTCATTTGGTGAATAACCTTATCCTTCTTCTTTCTTTCATTCAAAAAAGGAAGAGAAATGGTTAGACCTGGCCGTCCCAGCGCCGGTCAATCTCGTGCTACTCCCCAAGATGGAGTATTTATGTCTGCCCAGCAGCTTCTTGATCTAGTAAGGAATGCTCAAGCAGCCTGATCTAATCTGGAGTCTACTCACCCTAGGTCTGGATTTGCATGTTTGCGCAATGATTATACCAATTTGGGTGGGAAGCCATTCAAAGGTTCTGAAACTATTTTGAAGTCCAGGCTTGGCTGAGAACTTATGATCGAATCTTTTCTCGCACGAATCTTATTGATCTTCACCGTGCTCAGGTGGCCTCTAGTATGCTCCAAGAAAGAGCATTAGAATGGAATGAGCTTCTGATTTCTGAAATAAATGAAGCGGATCTCACTTGGAAGAAATCCCGGGAACGCTTCGAATCAAAATTTGTGCCAGAAGGTGAGAAGGTAACTTTGGCTCGTCGTTTCATTGACCTTCTTCAAGGTGAATCTTCTGTGGCAGATTATGTCGCATCCTTCGAGTCACTTTCTAAATATGGGGTCGAATACATAAACACCCCATTGAAGAAAAACCAAGTCTATGGCTTGAATAAAAATCTCAAGAAGCCATTACTTCTAAAGTTAGAAGTTTCTTTTGATCAACTCGTTGATATTGCTCTTCGACTTGAAGAGGCAGATAAAGAAAGTGACGTTGAAGTTATGGGTGCCAAACCGAACTTCAACAACAAGAAAAGGCCTAATAAGTTCAAGGGTCCTTATCCCAACAATAAGAAAGGGAAGCAAGCCTCTACGGCAGCTAAGACTTCTACCTCTAGTAGTGGGCAATGCTACAACTGTGGTTCTAAGGACCATTGTGCGAACAAGTGTTCAAAGCCTCGTGCTTGTCGCTATTGCAAAAGCCCGGATCATTATTTATCTTCTTGTCCCAAACTTCAAGGCAGGAAGGAGGGAAAGCTTAATGTTGCTCAAGCCCCTGGCAACACATCTCGTGGTAAAGGTATTTCTTATTCTATCCTTGATGGCATTATTTTATTTCGTGATCATCATATTCGAGTTCTTTTTGATACGGGTGCGTCCCACTCTTTTATTTCAAAAGAGCTTGTTGATACTTTTTCTTTGGATGTTTTGTGTTAAATGACTTCTTCGAGAATTGCAAATCCGGTTGGTGGATCCGCAACAATCAGTTTATTGTGTAAAGATGTCGAGATTATTTTGTGTGATCTTTCTTTCCGAGCCAATTTGCATGTTATGCGCTACTTAGACTTTGGAATGAATTTGGGAATGGATTGGCTTAACCGATATAAAGCCCAAATCCTATGTCCTGAGCGGACTATTTATCTTCGACATCCTCAATCTGTTAAGCAGATTTCTATTGATCTTAAAGATTCGGATTCCAGCTTGGTTGCATCTTTATATTCACTAAATCCTCATGATGACGATAATGATGATGAGGAGGATATTATTTCTCTTATTCACGTTGTTCGTGAATTTTCCGACATCTTTGAGCCCGTTTTAGGATTACCACCTAAGCGAGCAATTGAGTTCAAAATTAATCTCATCCCTGGAGCTCAACCTATCACTCGTCCTCCTTATCGTATGTCCAATAAAGGAAATTAGGAGATGCACAAACAATTATCTGAATTGGAAACGAAGCAATTTATTCGCTCTAGTTCCTCGCCTTGGGGAGCTTTGGCTATTTTTGTGAAGAAATCCGATGGTACACTTAGGTTTGCGTTAACTACCGAAATCTTAATGATCTTACTATCAAGAATAAATATCCTTTACCTCGAATTAATGATCTATTCGATCAACTTAGTGGTGCTAGAGTCTTTTCACAATTAGACTTAGCTGCCGGTTTTCATCAGCTTCGTATTGCAGAGGATAGCATTCCTTTGCCATCTTTCCCTACTGGTTATGGATCTTATGAATGGCTTGTTTTTCCGTTTGGTTTAACGAATGCTCCGGCTTATTTCGTTGACCTTATGAATAAAGTTTTCAAAGACTTCCTCGATCGGTTTGTTCTCATCTTTATTGATGATATTCTTGTGTATTCAAAAACTGAGGAGGAGCATGAAAAGCATCTTCGGGTTGTGTTGGAAACTCTTAGGAGCAATCAATTGAAAGCAAAATTTTCTAAATGCCACTTTTGGCAATCTCGTGTGAAGTTTCTCGGTCATATTATTTCCGAATCCAGAATTTCCGTAAATTCTTCAAAGATTGAAGCGATTCAAAATTGGAAGAGACCGGAGAGTGTGACGGAAATTCGTAGTTTCCTTGGATTGGCAGGTTATTACCGCCGTTTCATAAAGGACTTTTCCAAAATTTCCGTGCCTCTTACTAGCTTGACAAAGAAGGGAATTAAGTACATTTGGTCGGATAAATGTGAAGCCTCTTTTCAGAAATTAAAAGAACTCCTTTCCGATGCTCCTATTCTTGTGATTCCCGAGGGAAACCAAGATTTTGTTGTTTATACCAATGCTAGTCGTGTTGGTTTGGGTGTCGTTCTTATGCAAAGAGAACGTGTTATTGCTTATGCTTCTAGGCAATTGAAGTCAGCCGAGTCTAGATATGCCACTCATGATTTAGAACTCGCGGTTATTGTTTTCACCCTTCGTATTTGGCGTCATTATCTTTTGGGAGAAAATTTATTCTTTACACCGATTATAAATCTTTGAAGTATTTATTTTCTCAAAAGGAACTAAATTTGCGTCAACGACGTTGGCTCGAATTTCTTGCAGCTTATGATCTTGATATTCTCTATACTCCCGGAAAGGAAAATCGTGTTGCCGATGCACTTAGTCGTAACAACAAGCAGTTTTTCTATGATGATATCCGAATGGAATTATCTCAAAATTCTATCCACTTGTGAGATTCAAGATCATGTATCCAATTTGTGTTCATCTCTTGTTTTATGTAGTCTTGAGGCTCATCCTTCTCTTTTAGACCACATTCTTGAAGCTCAAAAGCTAGATCTCGAATTGGCTCTTCTTGGCCAAAATTTTAGGGATAAAATTGATATTGAGGGTTTGAAGGACTTTGATATTGATTCTTATGGCGGTATTCGAAAATTTGGTAGATTTATCGTGCCAAATATTAGTAATCTTCGTAAAGACATTTTAGAAGATTCTCATCGTTCTAAATTTACCATTCATCCCGGTAGTAGTAAAATGTACGCGGATATGAAGCGACTTTATTATTGGGAGGGAATGAAATCTGATAATGCTAGCTTTGTTAAGTGTTGCATGACTTGCCATCTCATTAAGGCCGAACTTCAAAGGCCTGGTGGGTTATTGCAACCTTTAGAAATTCTAATTTGGAAGTGGGATCAAATTTCCATGGATTTTACAGACGGCCTTCCCCTTTCTCGTTCGGGTCATGATAGCTTATGGGTGATAGTCGATAGACTTACTAAATCCGCTCATTTTATTCTCGTTCGATCCAATCGAACCGTTCCTCTCTTGGCCAAACTCTTTATTAAAGAAATTGTAAAATTGCATGGAGTTACTTCTTCTATTGTTAGTGATCGTGATCCATTGTTTACTAGTGGATTTTGGAAGAGTCTTCAAAAATCTTTGGGAACGAAGCTTAATTTTAGCACCGCTTATCATCCCCAGTCTGATGGACAAACCAAGCGTGTGAATCAAACTCTTGAAGATCTTCTTCGTGCATGTGTTCTTGATTTTGGTGGAAGTTGGAAAGATCATATTTCTCTTGTTGAGTTTTCCTATAATAATAGCTTCCAATCTAGTATTGGTATGGCACCTTTCGAGGCACTCTATGGAAGGCCGTGCCGATCTCCTTCTTGTTGGCTTGAGGCTGGGGAGAAGCTGGTTTTAGGTACAGATTTTATTCATGATTCCACAGAGAAGATTGACCTTATTCGTCATAGGATGAAAGAAGCCCAGAGTAGGCAAAGATCCTATGCCGATAACCGGAGAAGGAAATTAGAATTTTCTGTGGCACATCTTGTGTTTATTCGTGTTTCACCTATGAAGGGTGTTGTACGTTTCAGTCGATCGGGAAAGTTAGCACCTCGATATATTGGTCCATTTCCCATCACCGAACGTATTGATTCCGTGGCTTATCGCCTTTTATTACCGGCTCAGTTTTCTGCTATTCATGACGTGTTTCACGTTTCTCAATTACGGAAGTGACTTCGAGATTCCGATTCTATTCTTGAACCCGGTGTTGTGGAAGAGATTGAAGTTTCACCTAATTTAACTTATGAGCAACATCCTATTCGCATTATTGCTTCGGAGGTCAAGCGCCTTCGAAATAAAGATGTTCCGCTTGTTAAAGTCCAATGGTCCTCAAATTCTAAGGATTGCTCTTGGGAATCTAGGGAGTTCATCGAGCGAACACATCCGGACTTACTTTTCCGTACTCTTTGAGGTGAATTTCTTATTTCAAATTCCTTCTGCGTTGATATGCTTTCATGGTTGTTACCTTATATTTTTTCGTAAATATTGCGACGACGCAATTTCTTTAAGGAGGGGAGTCTGTAACAACCCGCATATTTTTCGATTGAATATTTAAATATTTTATTTTAATATTTTATCATTAGTCGTATTTTAGTCCGAAAAGTTACTTTTTGCATACGGTCGATTAGGACTCGGAACCACTTCCATTGGGTCCAAAACACCGTTTACGATCTTTTTGAGTATAAACTTTGATATGTTTGGAGTTAAGAGAATTTTGCCACCTTTTCACTTTGGGCTTTGGGTTTGGTTTAGCCCATTAGCCTAAACTATTAACTCTAGCTCAACCCCCCTTCCCTTCATAACTTTACTTTCATTTCCTAACACTCAAACTTCATCAAAAATGGAGGAAGGAATGGAAAATTAAAACTCCAAGCTCAAGTTCATTTGCAAATCCAACATCCAACTCCAAATTCTAAGAGAAGCCATTGATTCTTCCTTTGCTTTCAAGCTTCTTCTTCATTGATTTTGTATAAAGGTGAGATTTTTATATCACATCTTTGTATATAACTATCTTTAATTATTGGGTATGGATTCCTAACACTTTTTCATATGCATTTGCTCTTGGTTTGGATTGAATTGGTGAAAATCTCAATTTTTAGTGTTTTGGGTTTAAACCTTTAAAAATCCAATCTTTGATGTTGGAACACATTTTTGGTGAGGCATCGAGGAGCCAATAGGACCGGGTAGCCGATAGGCGTAATCCTCTAGCGTTCGTGCTCGATCGGTTGCAAATTGAGAGAATTTTTGGCATTTTTGTTGCTTAGGTCGTTCGGCCTGCACGTAAGAGTCTCGGCCTGCAGTTAGGTCGCGCCAACTTAGGTTGCAACCCTTAGGTCATTAGGTCGCTTGGCCATTAAGTCGCACGGCCTTCTTTACCCTTAGTTCGTTAGGTCGCTCGGCTTGTACCTATGTGTTAGGTCGCTCGGCCCATTAAGTCGCTCGGCCTTGATTAGTCGTTAAGTTGTTTCGTCCCTAGGTCGCTCGGCCATATGTATTTCTTTGGTCGCTTGGCTAGGTCGTGCCATTGACCTTCTCACTTAAGTCGCTCACTTAGGTCGCGCTCTACTTTAAGTCGCTCGGCCTATCCTTACCCCCTTAGGTCGCGCCATGCCATAGGTCGCTTGCCTTACTGATGGGTCGGCCTGCCTAAGGTCGCAACCCCTAGGTCGCTCGCCTTGCAATGAGTCGGCCTGCCTATAGGTCGCTTACCTCCTTAGGTCGCTCAGCCTGCTTGCATTGTTAAGTCGCCCATGCTATGGGTTGCGCCACTCCTTACGTCGCATGCAGTTAGGTCGCGCCACCCTTTAAGTCGCCCCTGCTTTAAGCCGTGTGCTATATCTTAAGCCGTTGATTTCTTGTGTTGACTTATGTTAAGTCGTAAGTCGTGGCTGTTAAGTCGTGGCTGTTAAGTACTTTGATGAATTTGGAATCGAATTCTTTGCATTTTATTCACGTCTTCGAATGTGAATTTTTGTGATTTATTGTTTCTACAATCATTTTTGTGATTTGTCACTTCATCTCACTCGTATGAGAAATCTAATTAAATGGCTTAGTAAAACAAATGGTATGAAACGCTTGCATTTACTTCACCGGTTAATTCTTGGACTTGTTCGATTGAATCTCTTGTGACAATTTTCTAGTGGAAACTTACAATTTGTTCATAAATATTTAAGTTAAGCTAGTGGTTATGGGACATGGAGCTAAGCTTATATATTTACTATCTTACTGTAATTGACACTCTTGATGATCGTTGATGATCATTTTTGTGATTTAGACTAGCAAATGTGCGATGTCTCTTTGTTTACGAGGGAGACTAAACCCCGTTTCTGTGGAGCTTCGACTCAATTTTGTGGGGTAGCGACCCATGGTCTTCGGGCCGTTTTGTGGAGCTTCGGCTCAAAATTAATTGTTAGCAACCATGGAATAGCGTTCATTTTGTGATACACGTGTTGGTGAGTTTTCATGGTCCCGTTTTGTGATAGGCCTCCCCCCTTTATGTGATTTCTGGATTTTCGTTGATGATTTCTGGAATTTGTGTTTTCACCAATTTTCGTGATTTACATTGATAAGTTTTATCAATATTTGTGCATTGGTGAATTTGTATGTCATTAACTTTTGTGATTGGCACTGATATTATTGTCCATATTTGTGGTTTGGTGAATATAAATAAAGAGTATGACATTCCTTTTGATCTTTGAGAAGATTCATGTGATATTGATTAATCCCTAGTTGATTTTCAATTGCATACTTATCACAGTATGGCTTTATGGTTATCTTATATTTATGTCATATCTCTTATTCTATATCATTTTATCTGATATTTATAGCTAGACTGATTCGTTTATTATTTTCTTATTAAATAATACTCGGGTCAGACCGAGATGTTACTGGTGCTTCTGCTTGAATTCACATTTAGGATTATCACCCTGACTTTTGGCTAACTACTTAGATTAGTAGTTTTTGTTGTATACATTTGAGATATAGACACATTGATGTATCCATATTCTGTTGTCTAGCACTTGTAGCTATTCTTTTGTGACATTGTGGATCTTGTTTGACCACTACTCTGATGTACACTTTCATGTGTTATTTATTCATATCTATTTCCGCTCTGTGATATGGATGTCTGTGACTGATTTGTATTATGTTTATTTCTATATTTGTTTCCGAAGATTATATATAGCCACTGTGTAGTAGCTTTGAGTTTGTATCGATCTGTCGGATTTCCTCCTTAAACCAAATGCATGTTGTACTATCTGACATATCTTTGCTCGCACAAAGTAATTACGCGGATGGTTGCTCCTCAACAGCCTTATTCTCCAGCTAGTTGACGGCATTACCCCGTAGTGTCCTCGGCTAGCATTGGTATAGAGGTGGGGCGTCACATCTGTCCATCATCTACGTTGAAAAGTTGTGTGTATATATATATTGGTATGGATGGATCTGAGTTGTTGTTTAGAAATTAAAACCTGTAACTAAAATATATAGCTTCTGTTCAAATTTTAAGCTACAGCAAACAAATTTAAAAGAAAAGGAAGAAAGCACCCTGTAACCAAGTCTGGTGATCTCTGTTTAATTCAAACTCAAGAGATTTTAAAAGCAAGTTCAAGTTTCAGATTTAAATATTTCAAGTTTTCAAATTAAAGATTTCAACTTAAAAGTTTTGGAACCAAAATGTTTAAGGTGAGAAACATTTATTTTAAATTTGAAAAGAACTGAATTCTTCTCTGTTGACAGTAACCCCCACTTCAAAAATCTATATCTTTTTATCTACATTATATTTGAGGATATTGTAAACTAGGAATCTGTTTATTTTCTAGTATAGTTAGTGTTAAAAATAGTTTGTGAATAAAATTATGCTGTATAATTAATTAATGGTAGGATATACAGTAAATAATCAATTTTGGTGAAGAATCAATATTGTTAAATCAAGATTTCAAGCATGCAGTCTTGATTCTTGTGTGAAAATATGAATTTTAGTAGTAAGATTGTAATTTTTAATGATCTATATCTTGAGAAATTAGTAGATGAACGTTTTCCATTCAAAAATTAATTCCTGGCGATCTTGTCACCGTGAGGTGGTGCGGCCAGGTTTGGAAGGGGCTAATGGATATGAGGAAAGTGTCGACCGTGGTGGAATCTTGAAATTTGGGTTGGATTGGGAAAGCGAGTGGGCTTTATGGTCTTTGGAAAAATTTTGAATGGTCGACGAACACGACGGGACTGGGTGATGGTGGAGCGACCGGAATTCGTAGGAGTTGGCTCGGTGATAGCTGCATGGGAGGGCTTTCATCTGAGATAGGTGGCGTGCGAGATGGTGTTCAGCGGTAAGAGCAGTTCGTCCAAGTTGGGCTTCGGGTTTGTTCGATAGTTCGTTTGAAGGGTGATTTTCGATGGGGTGAGTTTGAGACTTCGTCGTGGTGGCGAGGGTGACCAGTGGAAGAAGGGACGATGACATTGAGGTTCATGAGGTCGTATTTGGCATCGAAGCTATGGTGCACGTGCACCGTGTGCTTGTGGTGCTTGGCCATGGCAGATTTGGGTTAAGTGTGAGGAATGTATTCATTCCAGTTGTGTCGTGTTCGAGTGCTAGTTGAGGGTCGCATGGTAATGTTTGAGTTGATCGGAGATGTTCTTCCGATTCGTGGCATCAAAGTATAAGGTATTGGGATGGGTTAGGATGTTAGCCTGCGAACAGAGAGAAGAGAAGAGACAGAGGTAAGATTGAAGGCAGGTTCTTCTTTCTGTTCTTTTATTTTTTTTGGGGCTTCGGCCCATTGTGTTGTGATTAATAAAAAATAGGTCTTCGAGTTGTTTCTTTGCATCTGGGTTTGGGCTTCGGCCTGTGAGACTTTGTTTATTTTTAAATCAGGATTTATTAACAAAAGGAAATTTGTTAAGTCAAAAGAGAATCCATAGCCAATTGTCTTTTCAAGTTTATAACAAGCATGTTGATTTAAAAGTAAATATTTTTAAAACCAATTTTTCTTTAATATTAAATGTTTGTTAAATTTGTATATAGACAAAGGAATTTTGGAAATAAATAACTTGATTTACTTTGAAATTATTTAATCAAGGTCGTTTAAGTAAATTATTTTATCATAAATTAATTAAGCTTTTAAAATCAATTCTATGTATTTATACTTGAGTTTATTTGAATAATTGGAGTATAATCAAGATAATTAAGTGAAAATAAAATGTTAATACTTTTGAATTTACTTAAGTTCCATTTTGATTTTTATATTTAAAATAATTATTTGATTTCACAAATAATAAGTGTTATTAAGAAGATGGTTCATATCGACGGATGTTACGCCATCATACGATCCATTGTGAAGTTAAATGAGTGAAATTTTACAAGCTTGTTCAGACTGAATTTAATTACCATTTGGAAATAAATGACGCTGTATAGTCTTATATGGCCTTTCTGTTAATATGTTCCCAAACTAATAGATGTGTTTATTGTATATTATTCAAACTGTTGACATCTAGTCAGCGGAAACAGACACCATTCCGCTAAATAATTAGCTTAACTTCTATGGGTAGTTTAAGCTATCAATCTAATATTATCTGTGTAATTGTTTACTAGCAATGATAATCTCTGATCTGCTTATTCATGCATATATTTGTGTATTTTCCTGTTAGTTATATTTGAGTATATAATGTGAATCGATCTATGGAAGCTGATTGATTTTATGTATCTGTGTCGACTGTGAATTGTAACTTGATAAGTACCATTGAAAGTGGAAAGCCTTATTCTGTTTGGATTGATTTTTGACCTAGTTTGTTCTAAAAATGATTATTATTTTTAGAATTTTTTTTTTAAAAGAATTGATAAATATTTTGGAAATATCAAAGGTAGTTCATTATTATTTTTGTAAATCTTTATAAAGGTATAATTTTTTAAGTATGAATTATTTAAACTATTTCAAGTATAAAAATATTTTTGAAATGATCATTTAAAGGTTAACTTTTATTAAATTAGTATTTAAGTATATTTTCTTCAACATAAATCTATTTTATATAAATGTCGTTTTAAATAATATATTATAGTAACTTTTATAAAAGAGTATTTTATGTTAAACTTGAGAAATGTATTTGGAAATTTTATAAGTATGATTTGGAAAGAAATGGTTTTAAATACATATATTTACCCAGTAAAATAAGTTTTCCTAGTAAATTTTAATCTGTTGGGATTTTAAATAAGGCTTAATGGTTGCAACGGGAAATAACTTGATTGATTTGATTGATTTTTTCGATAGTTAAATAACCGACTATCAAATCTGGACAAAAACTTAACTTTGGAAATATCTAGAGGAGACTCGAGAATTATATGATACAGTTACATTTGAGATACTATACCATACGTATAAACTCGTTTATTCTCTAGGACGAATTATAAGAAGACCCGTTCACTAATGGTTAGGAGGTGAACCTCGATCTTATATTTCATCTGTGTATTTCCTAAAGAAATGGGGTTGAATTTACCGGGAAATAGCGAACGTTGTTTCGAAGAGACCGAGATCAGATTTATAATCTAAAAACCACTTCGATCTAACGAGTACGTTTTCGTGATGAAGATTAGAGCTTCGAGTCGAAGATGGAGCAGTGAAGTGCAAGGGCTAATCGCTACTAATCCTGAGGGTGATTCCAAAATGGATGTAGTAGAACTAGTGCCTTCGGTTTCGTTCGAACCTGGAACAGACTTGTATGGACGAATGCTTTCAGAACATTGTCAGAAGGACGATGAGCATTCTAAGTGATTGTGTGCTAAAAAGGTAACGCATAGCTTCGACCCTCATCAATCGGGAATGGCTAAAACAGGAAGGTGCACACAAGGCTAAGTGGACAGCAACCAATTAGGGTAAGGTCACCCCTATCTAGATGTCCCTTTATTTAGGCTGTGTGGGCGGTTGCTGATTCCAACCGCGGGGTGAAATTGTTCGGACTATCCAGCAAGGGTAGCTCCGGTCTTGTGATGTAGGGGATCAGGGTAGATCTTCGGTACGATGATCTAGACCACGTACTATGACGGGCGGTACCCCAATAGCCCTGCCGTTGATGGAAATCCATTCTTTCTACGTGCCTTTACGGTTTTTGTTTGTAGAACCCACTTTGTGGCTAATATGCTGAAATTTAATGAATGTAACAATTTCGGCTATTTGAATAAGTATTTGTATATAAACACTATTATAATATCAAAGGATTTATAAGAAATGTTTTGGTTATCGTAAGGTAAAAACCAGACATGTTATTTGTGGTGTGGTCTTACGAGATACCTTTGATTTCAAAAGAATTTTTAGACTTTAATTAATCAAGTTGAGTGTGTTTCACACCGATTTACCAGACTAACTTGGGCTTGGTGTTTTTCCTATATGCTCGGGTCAAACCGAGCATATTTCCAGGTTTAGCTGGAAGAGTGGAAGCTTTAGGAGAGGAGCTGGAATCAGGAGACGTATTCACATAGATGCTTATATTCAGTTGTATATGGTTGTGCTGTCAAGTAGTTGTAAGGGAAGGTTGTTATAAACTGTCCGAGTTGAATGGTTGTAACTCTGATTGAAGTCTGTATAAGTTATTAAAGCAACTATTTTGTTTTGATGTAAAGACTTGTTTATATATAGTTTATTCGTTTCGCTGTGAGATTCGGATTTGTTCTCTTTTTCTTTCTATCTTCCACCTTCTTTCTTTCACTACATGTGTTCCCGTGCGATTGGCTAATAAGTGTGGTAAAAAATCAGTTTAAATTGGCACAGAAAAATGGGTCGTGAGAGCATCTAACCCTGTTTCGGCCATTTCCGTTTGACGAGGCTCGAGGCTACGATTACCTTTTCAAATAGCACACCTTCTTTCACTTTGAATGCAATATTTCCATTCCACATTCAAACGATTGATTTCTACAAACGTATAACTTTCTGAGTTCGTATGTCTGTTTGAAGGGTATTAATCTAAGAGAAGGTGTCTTCTCCGCCACCGACTGATATACTTTTATAGAAACCACTCATCATGATTTGGAATACAAGGTCAGGCATTCATTCATATAAGTTCGTTCTGCGACCGAACGAACCCGACGGCACTTTCCTCAGCCATTACTAGGCGAGAAGCCCATGTGGTTTTGAGGTTTTTCATAACAAAGAGACCACTGCTACAATATAGTGCATCGGGAGTTTATCCCCAATTAATCAACAAGTAGTCCCTCGTTATTATTTGTCACAATATCTTCGTCTTCCAACATCTTCATTCATCGAACACGTAAACTGGTTCGAAGTGGTTTTCGGATAGGAATCAACCAAATCCGGCAGCGGTTCCTTCGAAATCCAATCATCGATAAAAATGATGTAATTAGGTGATTGTTTTTTGATTAATTCATTTTCCTTTACCAAAATATCTTCGAGAGATATATATTTTCAAAATATTCTTGTAGTGAATATGGAATCATTTAAACCTCTTTTCTGAATATTTCTCATATCATTTTTAAAGAGTATCTTTTGAGAAAATAGGATTATAGAAATCATTCTACTTTTATCCAAAATCAATTTCCATATTCAACGAGTGCTATGGACGGAATAACAGTGAGATCACCTTTTAAATTCCACGAATAGGACAAGTTCCCTCTTCGGATTTTAATAATGAGTATAAGAACATTATTTATATAAAATCCAAGTTGAGCATCCGGGCTTTCCTTTCGATATGTTCCACCCCGAGCCTAAAAGAGAAAACTGATGCCAGATAAGTTTAGGGCACTGGTTTCTCCATCCCTAACCTTAGTTACACACCGTGTTTCCACTTTTAGATCTCACAGACGGGACAAATGTACTAGTCGTTTCTACATACTCATTTTCCCTTTTTAAATCATTTAACTATTTGATTAACCATTCTTGAAATAATTTTAAATTATTCAAATTTATTTTAAAATGCTTTATTATTTACTTAAAAACATTTACTGAGGATTTGAAAAAGAATTGTTAAATTCCAACCTTTGTTTCAAAAGTTATTGAAAAGCGTTGCGAAAAATGTTGCAAATGGTGTTACAAAAAATGCTTTAAAAGCTATATCCATCAAAACAACTTTTATATCATTTAATAAACCATCTTTTCAACTTAAATCACTTTTTAAACATTTTAAAAGATTTTTAAATTTTATTTCACAATTTAAAATGTTTACTTTATCAATTTTCAACTTTGGTCATTTAGTACAAAATCGGGATTTTTCTTGAAAATTAATTTTGCCATATTTCAAAATATACAAGATAAAATCTTGATTTTTTTTATTAAAGATATAGATATAAGGATTTGGAAAATTCTTACTTTAAAGAATTTTGAACTATATTCCACTTCGTATGTTTATTTGAATTTTTGACGCAGAAACGCGAACTACCATTACGCGACACGTCAAAATTTGGACTATTTTGATATTCTTATCCAAACTTTGCTGAACCAAGTTTAACCACTTAGGAATCATTTTTAAAGCATTTTCAAATAATTTTCAATGTATAAATGATTCCATATCACATTTCATATCTTTTGAAAAGTGATTTCCATGTGATTATATGTCGTGTAAATCCGTAACTCGTTTCAACATATATATTCAATATACAACTAATAAACATTCAAAACAATGTTTATAACCATTTCAATATATTCTAACATGTCATATGAACTTGCATATCAATTTAACAATATTTTTATTACAATGTCACATAATTGTCATTTATGTACATATTTTCGTACTAACTTTTACAAATGACTTAAAGGTGGTTGCTTTCTTTTTCAAACACTTAACAAACATCATTATTAATATCCAAACAATATATCACAACAACATAACCAAATACACATATAAATTAGGAGTTCTAACTTTGTTTGGTTTTGGCAAATGGAAAATCGACTATAGCTTCGCTACTCGATGTTTTTAGCTTACCTTCCCTCGAATGCTTCGACTTAGATGGCTCGCCTTGGCTTAGGGAAGTCTAGGAGTGCTCGGCCAAATGGAGGAAGAGGGGGCATGAGCAATAGGAGAGGGAAGGAGGCGTTTTGAAGTGGTTCGGATGGAGTTTTGTCGATATTTTTCTTGGTTTTATTTTTGGGAATATTTTGGCATAACTTTGTTAAGGTTGAAAGCCATTAAAGGGGCTAAGAAGAAGCTTGAAATTTTGAGAAGAAGAAGTGTGGCAGGAAGTGAAAAAGTGGGTATGTATTTATAGAAAATATTTGAGAATAAAACATAGATTTTTGTTTTTACTTAAATAATCTTCCTTAAGAATAAAGTAAACTTATTTAATTCAAAACTTACCACCCACATCACATCACACTTTTAAAATTCAAATACTTTAGAGTTAAGTAAAGAATAAGAATGATTACTTTACTTTATCTCACTTTTCTTTACTTTATGTTACATTTGATGTGACATGTATTTTGTCGTTTTTAGTTTACTTTTGTTAATTACTTTCTAGAATTTTCTAAGTGTGATTATTAAAAGTAACCTTGTTTAGTTGATTGTTAACTATCTTTATATATTAAAATATTTATTAAATTGTGTACATAAAGGTACAGCAACGTTGTGACAACTTTAAATTTTTAAAACGTTGATTTTTGACAAAATGTTTTACGGTCATATTTTGACGTTTTATTTAAACTATTTATTTATGCAAACTAAATTTAAATTTGTATAATGTCATTTAGAAATATAAATACTCACAAATTAATTAAAAAATATATTTAACCATTGAAACTTACTTTTTTGAAATCAGAATTTTGTTACTTTAGTCGATATAAGCAAATATTACTATTTTTGTATATTTCTATTTCCAAACCCTATCTAATATTGTTTGAATCATACAACCTTACCTATTTTATATTTAAAATCACTTTAAATGTAACGTCCCGCCTTTGTGTACGCTTTAAATCGACGATATGCCACACACGTCAGACATAAACCATACAAAAAGACGGATTGTTATGGGGTAAATAAGAAAAAGCAGAGAAAGAAAAAGAAAAAACGGAATCTTGCAGCGGAACGATAAAATATAATAATCAAATATACAGTTCATGAAGCTGTTTTACAAAAACATTTGATTATACTTATACAATACATATCAGAGTTACACATACTAGAGGAAAATCAATAACAATGCAGCGGAACAATGTGATGCAGTGGAACGGTATTAGTGCAGTGGAACGGTATTAGTGCAGTGGAATAATATAATAAATAGTAGTAATACAATCTTCGTCTTCGTCCTCCAGAAATAAAGTCTTCGAATCCTGAAATGCTCAGACCGACCTGAGCGAATTGAAAAGATAAAACACTCGAGTCAGAACTAAAAGATCTTATGTAAGATAAATCAACGGAAATATATATGAGTGTATTGGGGTCAGAGATGTTTACGGGGATTGACATCTCCTATCCAGTGTCTAACATGAGTGCAGTAACTTAAGAGGTTCTCGGGATTCACATCTCCTAAGGATCCGTTAAACTATTTGCTATGTAGTAATATACGCTATTATAATAATGTCTATTGTAAAGTATAATATACTGAAAATAGCGTTAAGGCTTTACATTTTCCACCTAAACGCACTTTTATATTCACATAGTCTATACAGTACCGTAATATCCCCCATACTGGGCATTGTCAGAGGGCACTCCATAGGTATGGTACAAAACAAAATCGTATAAGGTGCGCTAGGTAGGCGACATGGCAGAACTAGGCAATGTCAGGGTGGATATACCAATTATGCATTCGGGCTAGTGGTAACACATAGCCATAGCTACCGCCCACCTCGAGCCACACCCCCAAATCAAAATTGACAACCGAATTAATCCAGATGTGTCTGATAAGAGAGGCTACCTCCTTGGCTCGAGAATCGCTCATGTTTTAGCCACCTTATGCCAACTCACGGGAGTCGGGTCCACGTATATATTTTAATAAAACGTTGTCACCATCCTACTTCATTTTGAAATCTCCACCGCGTACATGGCTGTTAAAGTGGTTTTTGGAGTTGGCAGAGCGTATGACAACTTCCGATCCCGGTCTCTTTAACAACCAAAAGTTATTATAACACCAAAGTCCTTTCAAAATAATTTAATACTTCAAAACCAGAATATAATATCAAATTGCAAAACCATATAATTACGATATCATTTCCGTTTTAAAAACTAAATCAATATGATATCATTTTCAAGAAATCCCAAATCAATATATTATCATTTTTATTTCAAATATATCCTTTTTACAAAATCATAGCACTTTCGAATTTGTAAACTTCGAAACCAAACATTTGAAATATAACCTTTCAAAACATAATACTTCAAATTTCATAGCTTCTAAACCATAACTTCCAAAACTAAAATGGTTTGGATATTTAAATAGTATATATGATAAAATAATTTGAATTTAAAATTATTTTATAAAGTAAAATAATTTCCTCGACTTCACAATTTTATTCACTTTAAATTAAATCTCAATCCACAACTTTCGACTCACTTTCAATTTCAATAAACCATTTCAATCTCAATACATTTCGAACTTTGAGTATTAAACAATTTCAAAACTAAGGTTGGTCATTACGATTCAACGATTCAATGTTCTATTTTTAGTTTTGAAATACTTGTATAATAAATCCATTTTCATTTAAATAAAACTCAGATTTTAAATAATCAAATATTTCCTTCAATTTATTTACGCTTGAAATATTTGTTTAATTCATCTTAAACCAAAATCCAGTTATACAAATTATACCTTTAAAATCTCAATTTTATTTAATTTCAAATCAATTTCATATTTATCTTCACACCTTATTCTCATTTAAGTCATTATAAAATCCAGAAATATAATTTAAATAAATACTTAACCATATTATATCTTAATAAAATCAACTTTATTATTATTCTTATTTTATACTTTAAATCAATTTTATACATAGCTTTAAACCAAGAATTTAACTATATATAAAATAAGATTTATAAATTATCCAAATCAGTATCTCATAAAACCATATATTTCTTTACAAAACCGTAGAAATCATTTCAAATTATTTTATATATAGACCATGCTTCTGTATAAAAAATTTTACCCTATGGTCAAGTTATACAGATATTTATCATTTCAATCCATAGTTTAAAATAATAAAAATACGGTTATATACCATTTCAAACCGTAATTCCGAATGAAATAAAAATGCATAACAACTTGCAGTTTATAACAATATGAAATACAACATCCATTCACCCAATATCATTCATCAACCATTCATCACAATCATCGTCCAATTCAAACAATAACATCAATATAGAACATATAATAAATGACAGGTATTCACCGGCAGTTTATATACAATAATAAATTAAATAACAATTTAACTGGCAGTTTATATGCAATAATAAATTTAATAACAATTTAATTCAATAAATTCAATTTAATCGTGATGATGATTAAAAACATGTCAAAAAGTCATAAATAAATTTCTAATCAGATCATAAATCAATTTAACAAACATAAAAAAATTCATAAGTTGTGAGTGGGTTAAAACACTCACCTTTATACGAATCTGAAAATAATAAACTTCTAATTAATAGCTCCGCTCTATGTTTCCTTAGTCTCCTTCTTGATTACTAGCTTTGTTCCAAAAAAATTCTTTTATTTTGATTTACTGTAATTTTCCTCCTTATTATATTAACATATATATTTATGCATGAATTTTTAAAAGGTTTGAAAAAAAGAAGATTTGAAAAAAAGAATTGAAAAAGAAAAGGATTAAAATAAGAACTGAAAGTGGATGAGAAGATCTAGATTTGAAAAGAAAGAAGAAAGTTTGAAATAAAAGAAAATTTGATGAAGAAGAATATTTAAAGAGGAAGGAAAAATTAAAATGAGAGATAATAAGGAGATTTGAAGAAAGAGAAAAAAAGAAAAAGAAAGAAAAGAAGAAGATCAGAATGGAGGCTGGGGTTTCATTTGCGTCATATCTTATTTATAAGGTTAGAGTTAGGTTTTGGGCCAAAGAGATTTGAAAAGAGAGGCCTCTATTAATTAGAAATAAATGAAATGACGTTTCAGAAAATGAAGTCAGAAATGAATGAAAGAAAATAAAGTAAATATGAACAAACTTGGTATTGAATATAGTAAATATGAACAGCTTATTTAAAAGTAGCAGGTATTAAAAAGAGGTAATTATTAATTAGAAAGGGAATGAATGGACCAACTATATACTGTAAACAAACTTTTAAATTCAAATTTCAAAACAATCATTCACTTAGTTAATTTTGTTAACCCTAAACATACCAAAATTAACATCCTTTAAAGATTTAATTAACACGCAATAAAGGAAAATAAATTCTCTACACAAATTGGTGTCATGAATTAAAAGAATATACAGCATTAAGAACTTTTCATTTCTCCCTCTTTGTGATTAGATTGGGAATTAAACAAATATGTTAACATTTTGATTGAATGTTTTACTAGGAATGCATTAACATACATTCAAAAATATGATAGCATAAGCAAGGTAATATAAACAAGTTTATAATATACACACACACACACACACACACACATCTTTATCGCCACTTGTAGTTTACATTCATAAATAAAAAGTATGAAAATCATCCACATAAGGAGGCAATGAATGTAAGAGTAAATTAGAAAAGTGAAGATGAAAAGGTAAGTTATGTTGCAACTAAAATCTAATTGAAAAGGAAATAGTAAAGTGTAAATCTATTTTACCCCTTTTATCATCTCCTATTAACATTTAATTTAATAACGTATGAGATTTCAAACCTAAATAATCCTTTCTTTTTAATGCTCTAACTGGATCTAAAACATAGTTTTAAGTTTAGGTATGAACATATATGTAATAAACTAGCATTAAATTTTGAAACGTGAACTGTTTATTTGGGAATAAATCACCCAATCTAAATTTATTTCAATATACGTTTACAATTAACGTCTTCCTACTTTTTAATTAAAAGATTACAATCACATTAATTGTCATTGATTTCTAAGGTAAAAATAAATGAGACAACTCAATTCCTTTTTATAGTAATTTAACGTATTTACGGAATTATTGTATACAAACCAAAAGTTATTAATTCTTGTTTCTATAATAAATTTTTTTCAACTACCAACATTTCAAATAAATAAACATATGATTTTTTTATTTAGTAAAGAAACATATATATATATATATATATATATATATATATTTACATTTATTAATCCAATCAATTGGAATTTACATTCATATGGTCATTTGTTTTATTCCTTATTAAACTTTACAATTATTTCCAATTTAAGCTCTACAATTACATTCCTAATTTGCTTTACCATTACAATTGATTGAAACCACATTAACAATTGTCAATTTCATTCAGTCAACATCAACAATCACATTCATACTATATTATCAACCAACAAATATTATAAATCTAACATTGATTTTATCAAATTATAGTTTATTACGTATTATTTTAATTATTTCTTCATTCATAAACCATTAACAATACATTATTACCAAGTATTACCTGAATTCACACTAACGTAATATTTGATTACATTTATTGCTATTGGTTTCAATTAATTGGAATTGCACTAAATTAGTTATTTATCCACTTGCATTAACATTATTACCTTTAATTGCAATTTAATTACCAATCTTATTTAACAGACTAAATAAATAAATAACATATATTAGTTGACACGTATTTACTTTTACTTACATTTACAAGTTTATTACTTACCATTAAAGCCGTATTATTTCATTAATTAATTCAATACTTACATTTGTTTTTCTTATATTTCACTTACAAATCTAATCTACAATAACCGTAATAATAAAGTGAATTGATTGCGACTGATTCCCAATTAATTTTTAATATATTAAATAATGTGTAACTTATAATAATATTAGTCACCATTTACCTTAAATCACATTTATAACACCTTTAAGTTTATTATCGTAAACAAATGTTACAACTAACCTCTATAACACAAATTTTGTTATATGACCACTAATTATGTACTAGTTCAAAAGTTTATACACACTTACATTTATTTACTTACATTCAATTTATAACCAAGTTATAACCTTTACATCAGTTCAATTAATTGGGATTTTATATGAATTGTTAATAGTTAACTTACATTGGTATTGTTGCAATTCATTCTAGTCATCATTTCCACTAACAATTCATAAATTTTTATTCTCTTCAATATTAAATTAAAAAATCTTATTAAATTAACCAATTTAATTATCGAAATTTACGGGTCGTTATACTCTCCCCCACTCAAAACTTTTCGTCCTCGGAAAGGAAAAAGAAGGGGAAAAGAAGAATTATGAAATCAAAATATCTTACTTAAAATATTAAATTTATAAATAAATAAATTTACAAAATTAATTAATTTAAATAAAATATACCAATTTATAACCATTAATTCTTTTATACTCAAATTAATAAAGTTTGGAAAACATTTTTTTCAAAAGTTTTTTTCTAAGTCGAAAATTTAGGAAAATTTCGGCAGAGCCTCCTTTGTATGGAGAGACACGGGAGAAAGTATAATATCAAATATAACAATATATAACATATATTTTCCAAATAATATATCCCAACACGGAAAAAAACAATATAACAATGTTAGAAAACCGTAATCCGAGAACATACTTATTTGTCAGGCAATTTACGCTTAATTACGAAAACAAAAGCAGTAGCAATTGCTTTCATAACCTGCATTTCACTTATATAATCTAAAAGCGTTAATAATTATATAGAATGAAATATTAATTTTGTTTCGTCCACTAACAACCAAATCAATATAAACAAAAATCACTTGCAATCACGACATACAACCACCATATGAAGCCAATAAAATCAACCATCCATGGCAAACAAACAAATAGTTGTTCGGGTTTAAAAACTTTAAATCGTACATAATGGAGAGTAAACTATTAAGTGCATCATTTACTCAACTGTCTTAGATGAAACTAAATAGATTATTCATACATCTAAACAAATTTAAAGTATCCTTACCCAAATAACCATAAACCAAAACAAACAACAAATCCAAACAATAAATTAAGTTCATTCTTATTAATTCATTTCATACTATTTGTTGTTTGATTCCATTTTTATTCATATAATGATTTATCTTTTAATTTACATTTATTTCTTGCAAATTTTCATTTTCTATTCATTTTTTTTAACTTAATTTCATTTATTTACCGTATTCATCTTTCTATTTATTTTAATTATAAATAACTTCAACATCTACTCCATTTCAATATCATTTTTTTATAACCTTTCTATTATATTTAATTAGTGGCCCTTCAGTCAGGCTTAAGTTTATAACAATTATAACCTTAAATTCTTATTTATAAAAGCAAATTCATTGAATACTTTCATTACTTCAAGTTTTACCTGTAAAATTTCTCATTACATTTCTTTTAACATTTTAACCTTTTTATAGTTGGTAAGTTATACATATGTTAAAGAATGCAAATGAAAATTACACAAGTTTTACCTCATTTCTTTTAATTTAATCTAATATTCAATAATTATAACTTTTGGTTTATAAGTTAAAAATTCAACTTTCTTATAGTTTCATTTATGACTCAACATTTAATCTCTTATTTCATTTAGGGTTTCAATTATTAGTTAAATTCCATTTCACTACACTAATTGAAACTATCAATTAACGGAAACTTAAGAACTAAATACCGGGTTAAATTTCAAATCATTTTAAAATAACAGATAAATACATACTTACAATTTATATATCAAATTATGTTTGAAACAATTTAAAATTTACATTTGTTTATCAAAACAAATCTGCAGTAAAACTACTACAGTGGCCTTCCCACTTCGAAACTCGAAAATGAATGTCGATGAAGCGTGCACTCATCACCGAAATTATTTCCCAGCGACAGAGAGGGGAGTACATAACTTATTTCTTTCCAAAAACTTCTTTAAAAATAATTATTTCAAATCTTATTGGAATATTTATATCAGAAAATACTTCTAAATAATATTACTATATTCCAAATCATTCAAAAGAAATTTTCCAAAATCCCGGAACTCAAGTTCTAAGTTTCCAATCTTTCTTTTATTTTATTTCAAATCTTATTTTCAATTAATATCTAAAAATTTCACTACCTAACAAAAAAATATATTACAACCAAATATACCATTTATAAAATATATTATTTTATAAAAATATACGGTAGGAAAAATTATTTCATTTACCTATATTTTAAAACAAATATTGTGTCGGTCTGTCCTATTAAGTGTTTAGAAATCCCTACTGATGTCTTAGCGTCCTATGCACAAACCAGAATTTGTAAATACAAAACGGAACAAATTAACACAATATTAATACCTTTTATAACAATAACAAATACGCTCTCTCATATATATACACTCAGCGACTCATCATAGGGTATTACTACCCCATTAGTAAAGAGTCAGACACCACAAAGCTAAGGTTTATCGCTAAACCAAAGCTCTGATACCAGATGTGACGTCCCGCCTTTATGTATGCTTTATCTCAACGATAAACCACATACGTCAGACTTAAACCATACAGAAGGGCGGATTGTTATGCGGTAAACAAGAAAAAGCAGAGAAAGAAAAAGAACAAAACAGAATCTTATAGCGGAATGATAAAATATAATAATCAAATATACAGTTCATGAAGCTGTTTTACAAAAACATTTGATTATACTTATACAATACATATCAGAGTTACACATACCAGAGGAAAATCAATAACAATGCAACGGAACAATGTGATGCAGTGGAACAGTGTTAATGCCCTGGAATAATATAATAAATAGTTGTAATACAATCTTCGTCTTCGTCCACCGGAAATAAAGTCTTCGAATCTTGAAATGCTCAGATTGACCCGAGCGAATTGAAAAGACAAAACACTCGAGTGGGAACTAAAAGATCTTATGTAAGTTAAATCAAGGAAATATATATGAGTGTAATGGCGTCGGACATGTTTACAGGGTTTGACATCTCCTATCTAGTGTCTAATGTGAGTGCAGTAACTTAAGAGGTGCTCGGGATTTACATCTCTTAAGGATCCGTTAAACTATTTGCTATATAGTAATATACGCTATTATAATAATGTCTAAAGTAAAGTATAATATACTGAAAATGGCATTGAGGCTTTACATTTTCCACCTTAACACACTTTTATATTCCCATAGTCTATACAGTATCGTAATCTCCCCCGTACTGGGCGTTGTCAGAGGGCACTCCATAGGTATGGTACAAAACAAAATCGTATGAGGCGTGCTAGGGTAGGCGACATGGCACAACTGGGCAATGTCAGGGTAGATATACCAATTATGCATCTGGGCTGGTAGTAATGCATAGCCATAGCTACCGCCCACCTCGAGCCACACCCCCAAATCAAAAATCAAAAGTGGCAACCGAATCAATTCAAAAGTCAGAGTATAATATCGAAGGGATGTGTATGATAAGAGGGGCTACCTCCTTGGCCCGAGAATCGCTCCGGTTTTAGCCACCTTATGCCAACTCACGGGAGTCGGGTCCACGTATATACTTTAATAGAACGTCGCCACCATCCTACTTCATTTTGAAATCTCCACCGTGTACACGGTTGTTAAAGTGGTTTTCGGAGTTGGCAGAGAGTATGACAACTTCCGATCCCGGTCTCTTTAACAACCAAATGTTATTATAACACCGCAGCCCTTTCAAAATAATTATTATACTTCAAAACCAGAATATAATATCCATTTCGAAACCATATAATTACGATATCATTTCCGTTTCAAAAACTAAATCAATATGATATCATTTTAAAGAAATCCCAAATCAATATAATATCATTTTTATTTCAAATATATCCTTTTTCCAAAATCATAGCACTTTCGAATTTATACACTTCGAAACCAAACATTTGAAATATAACCTTTCAAAACATAATACTTCAAATTTCATAGCTTCAAACCATAACTTCCAAAACTTAAATGGTTTGGATATTTAAACAGTATATATGATAAAATAGTTTGAATTTAAAATTACTTTATAAAGTAAAATAGTTTCCTCGACTTCACAATTTTTTTCACTTTAAATTAAATCTCAATTCAAAACTTTCGACTCACTTTCAGTTTCAATAAGCCATTTCAATTTCAATACATTTTAAACCTTGAGTATTGAACAATTTCAAAACTAAGGTTGGTAATTACGATTCAATATTCTATTTTTAGTTTTGAAAATCTTGCATAATAAATCCATTTTCATTTAAATAAAACTCAGATTTCAAATAACCAAATATTTCCTTTAATTTATTTATACTTGAAATATTTGTTTAATTCATCTTAAACCAAAATCCAGTTATACAAATTATACCTTTAAAATCTCAATTTTATTTAATTTCAAATCAGTTTCATTTTTATCTTCACACCTTATTCTCATTTAAGTCATTATAAACTCCAAAAATATAATTTAAATAACTACTTAACCATATTATATCTTAATAAAATCAACTTTATTATTATTCTTATTTTATACTTTAAACCAATTTTATACATAGCTTAAAACCAAGAATTTAACTATATATAAAATAACATTTATAAAATATCCAAATCAATATCTCATAAAACCATATATTTCTTTACAAAACCGTAGAAATCATTTCAAATTATTTTTATATAAAGACCACGGTGTCTGTATAAAATTTTCTACCCTATGGTCAAGTGATACAGATATTTATCAATTCAATCCATAGTTTAAAATAAAAAAAATACGGTTATATATCATTTCAAACCGCAATCCCGAATGAAATAAAAATGCATAACAACTTGCAGTTTATAACAATATGAAATACAACATCCATTCACCCAATACCAATCATCAACCATTCATCACAATCATCGTCCAATTCAAACAATAACATCAATATAGAACAGATAATAAATGACAGGTATTCGCTGGCAGTTTATATACAATAATAAATTAAATAACAATTTAACTGGCAGTTTATATGCAATAATAAATTTAATAACAATTTAATTCAATAAATTCAATTTAACCGAGATGATGATTAAAAACGTACCAAACAGTCATAAATAAATTTCTAATTGCATCATAAATCAATTTAACAAACATAAAAAATTTCAGAAGTTGTGAGTGGGTTAAAACACTCACCTTTATACGAATTTGAAAATAATAGACTTCAAATTAATAGCTCTGCTCTATGTTTCCTTAGTCTCCTTCTTGATTACTAGCTTTGTTCCAAAAAAAATCTTTTATTCTGATTTACTTTAATTTTCCTCCTTATTTTATTAATATATATATATATATGTGTGTGTGTGTGTGTGTGTGTGTGTGTGTGTGTATGTATGTATGTATGTATGTATTTTTAAAAGGTTGGAAAAAAAGAAGATTTGAAAAAAAGAATTGAAAAAGAAAAGGATTAAAATAAGAACTGAAAATGGAAGAGAAGATCTATATTTGAAAAGAAAGAAGAAAGTTTGAAATAGAAGAAAATTGGAAGAAGAAGAATATTTGAAGAGGAAGGAAAAATTAAAATGAAAGATAATAAGGAGATTTGAAGAAAGAGAAAAAAAAGAAAAAGAAAGAAAAGATGAAGATTAGAATGGAGGCCGCGGTTTCATTTGCGTCATATCTTATTTATAAGGTTAGAGTTAGGTTTTGGGCCAAAGAGATTTGAAAAGAGAGGCCGCTATTAATTAGAAATAAATGAATGACATTTCAGAAAATGAATGAAAAAAAATAAAGTAAATATGAACAAACTTGGTATTGAAATATAGTAAATATGAACAGCCTTTTTAAAAGTAGCAGGTATTAAAATGAGGTAATTATTAATAAGAAAGGGAATGAATGGACCAACTCTATGCTGTAAACAAACTTTTGGAATTCAAATTTCAAAACAATCGTTCACTTAATTAATTTTGTTAACCCTAAACATACCAAAATTAACATCCTTTAAAGATTTAATTAACACACGATAAAGGAAAATAAATTCTCTACACAAATTTGTGTCATAAATTAAAAGAATATACAACATTAAGAACTTTTCATTTCTCCCACTTTGTGATTAGATTGGGAATTAAACAAATATGTTAACATTTCAATTGAATGTATTACTAGGAATTCTACATACATTCAAAAATATGATAGCATAAGCAAGTAATATAAACAGGTGTATAAATACACACACACACACACACACACACACATCTTTATTGCCACTTATAGTTTACATTCATAAATAAAAGGTATGAAAATAATCCACATAAGGAGGCAATGAATGTAAGAGTAAATTAGAAAAGTGAAGATGGAAAGGTAAGTTATGTTGCAAGTAAAATCTAATTGAAAAGGAAATAGTCAAGTGTAAATCTATTTTACCCCTTTTATCATATCCTATTAACATTTAATTTAATAATGTATGAGATTTCAAACCTAAATAATTCTTTCTTTTTAATGATCTAATTGGATCTAATACAAAAGTTTAAATTTAGGAATAAACATATATGCAATAAACTAGCATTAAATTTTGAAACATGAACTGATTTAATAGGAAATAAATCACCAAATCTAAATTTATTTCAATGTATGTTTACAATTAACGTCTTCCTACTTTTTAATTAAAAGATTACAATCACATTAATTGTCATTGATTTCTAAGGTAAAAATAAATGAGACAATTCAATTCCTTTTATAGTAATTTAACGTAGGAATTATTGTATACAAACCAAAAGTTATTAATTCTTATTTCTATAATAAATTTTTTTCAGCTACCAACATTTCAAATAAATAAACATATGATTATTTTTTTATTTAGTAAAGAAACATATATATATATATATAATTTATTAATCCAATCAATTGGAATTTACATTCATATGGTCATTTGTTTTATTCCTTATTAAACTTTACAATTATTTCCAATTTAAGCTCTACAATTACATTCCTAATTTGCTTTACCATTACAATTGATTAAAATCACATTAACAATTGTCAATTTAATTCAATCAACATCAACAATCACATTCATACTTTATTATCAACCAACAAATATTATAATTACTTATCTTGCATTGATTTTATCAAATTATAGTTTATTACATATTATTTTAATTATTGCTTCATTCATAACCCATTAACAATACATTATTACCAAATATTACCTGATTTCACACTAACGTAATATTTGATTTCATTTATTGCAATTGGTTTCAATTAATTGGAATTTCACTAAATTAGTTATTTATCCACTTGCATTAACATTATTACCTTTAATAGAAATTTGATTACCAATCTTATTTAACGCACTAAATAAATAAATAACATATATTAGTTGTCCTCTATTTACTTTTAATTACATTTACAAGTTTATTACTTACCATTAACACCGTATTATTTCTTTAGTTAATTCAATAATTACATTTGTTTTTCTTATATTTCACTTACAAATATAATCTACGATAACCGCAATAATTAAGTAATTGATTGCGATTGATTCCCAATTAATTTTTAATATATTAAATAATATGTAACTTATAATAATTTTAGTCACCATTTACCTTCAATCATATTTATAACACCTTTAAGTTTGTTATCGTAAACAAATGTTACAACTTACCTCTATAACACAAATTTTGTTATATTACCACTAATCATGTACTAGTTCAAAAGTTTATACACACTTACATTTGTTTGCTTACATCAATTTATAACCAAGTTATATCCTTTACATCATTTCAATTAATTGGGATTTCATATGAATTGTTAATAGTTAACTTACATTAGTATTGTTGCAATTCATTTTAGTCTTCATTTCCACTAGCAATTCACAAATTTTTATTCTCTTAAATATTAAATTACAAAATCTTGTTAAATTAACTAACTTAGTTATTGAAATTTACGGGTCGTTACACTAAATATTATATTTTGAAGTGGTTAAATTTTTGGGTCATTGCATTCTCCCCTACTTAAAAGAATTTCGTCCTCGAAATTAGATCAGTGGAAAATAACTCAAAAGGAAATATATATATTCAATAAGATGGAATATATACAATAATGATTACACCATACGCGGTGAGTACACTCGAAGGATAGATAAAGTCTATACGTCGATCATAAACTCGGGATATGCTATTCTCATTCTATCTTCTATTTCTCATATGCAATCATCAGCATCCTTGCTCCATTGAACTTTTACCAACCTTACAACCTTCCTTCCTAATCGTTTCTCATCTTGATCCACGATTCGAATGGGCTTTCTAATAACCTCTAAGTTAGGTTCTATCTCCAAGTCATCCTGAGCAGCCGTTTCTAGGATTTGTTCTTGATGCAGCGCGATCTCCGGAATCAACGAAGTTGGATTGTTTAAACACCTTAGGTCGTTTGGAGGAGGGCGCGGGTTTAGGTCGCTCGAGAATTTTAGGTCGTTCACGACCTAGCAAAGGTCATTCGCGAGTTAACGAGCTAAGCATGAAGGCATGTAAGCGAGCTAACAAATTAAACATGCCAGTATCAAGCTACAACCTAAGGAGACCTCGAGCTACCAACCCACGACCTAAAATCTTAGGTCGCTCAGATATTAGGTCGCAAGATGTTGAAGCATTCGTGTTGCCGCTTCTTTAGGTCGTGACCAACCTAACTCATAAATCGCGTGAAGGTTTCATGTTGCCGGTTCTTTAGGTCGTGACCAACCTAACTCATAAGTCGCGTGAAGATTTCATGTTACCACTTCTTTAGGTCGTGACCGACCTAACTCATAGGTCGTTTCTCTTGTACGTTTTCAGGTCGCCTGTATTTTAGGTCGCGCCTTTTGGGTTGCCGCTGTTGTGAGTCATTGTGTTGTACATATTAAGTCGCGTATAATGTTGTAAAGGTTAGGTCGTTAACGACCTATCTTAAGTCGTGTCTTGTAATGTTGTGATGTGTTTGCTTTAAGTCGCAAGTGTTAGGTCGTGGTCAACCTAAGTGTTGTAAAAATGTGTTGAGTATAGCGTTGAGTCGCTGTCGTTAGGTCGCTGCCGACCTAAGTTAGGTCGTAAGTCGCGGCCGACCTAAGAGTCTGGTGATGTTTTGTTTGTGTTGCGTTGTGAAAGCTATAAATAGCAGTGTTGTGACATTTGTAATGTTGTTGATTCTTGAATAAAATTCTCTTTTGTTAGCTTTGTGCTTTCATACAAATTGGTAGTTGAGTGTGATCTCCTATCTCCTCTTTCGGTTAATCGAGTGCGCTCGATTCAACGATCGTAGAAGCCGATTCACAGTATCTAGTGCGCTAGATCAACGTACGAAGAATCGTAGATCTTCTTTCTCGGTATCGTGCGCGATCAACGAGACGAAGATAGCTAGAATCCGGTATCTTTGGATCAACGGATTTGGGCCTTGCAGTATTCTCAACTCACCGATTGCTACATTCCATCGATTGAAGTTTGTTTCGATTTATCCGCTGCGTCAGTTTTGGTATCAGAGCCTACTTAGCCAATCATAGCTAAGTTGATTCTTGGAGCTAAGTATTTGAAGTTTGAAGTTGTTCGTCGTGTTCATCTTGAAGTTGCAACAAATTTGAAGATTTTGATCCATAGCATTTTGGATCAAAGTGTTAGAGAGTGTTTGAATTTGGACTTGTTGGAAGTTTGCGCGCCAAATATTGAAGTTAGAGGTCGAGCCAAGTTCAAGACCAAGCCGAGCAAGTTAAGTCGTAAGGAGTTGTGCCGAGCGACGTAAGCCTTAAGTCGTTCACCTTGTGTAAGTTTGAAGCCGTGACTTGATGTTCGAGAAGCTTTGAAGTATTTGTCAAGAGTTTTCAATCATGCCACCAAGGAGAGCTAATCGTCATCAAAACATTGAAGCTTTGTATCGAAGAGAAGAAGCCGATCAAATGGAACAACGTATGCATGAGAAGATTGATGAAGGCATTGGTAGGTTGGAGAAGTTGATGATCGATATGAATCAAAGTCGAAGAAGAAATTCACCTGAATCCATCCATGGAGGAAGTAGAGTTTCACAACATTCAGATCGGGAGAGGAGAGAGAGCCAAGATCATCGGAGTGTTGACAATCGAAGTAGGAGGAATGTTGATGATCATGATAGACAGGATGTTGGTAGTAGGAGTGGTGGTAGAGATGTTGGAGGGCGTGAAAGACAACGATATGCATCAGACTTTGATGAGGAGTTTGACGGTGATAGGGGAAGTGTTCATTTCAGAGACCGAGATCAGGGACAACGTCAGTATCGGGTTATTGATGATGATCGACGTTGGGAATCGGGTATGAAGATGGAGATTCCGGAGTTTAAAGGAGGGATGGTAGCTGAAGAATTTCTTGATTGGGTATCAAATGTTGAAGAGATCTTTGATTTCAAAGAGGTTCCTGAGCATAGGAGAGTAAAGTTGGTTGCTACTAGGTTGAGGGGGAGAGCTTTGGCGTGGTGGCAGCAAACTAAACTTACAAGGGAGAGAATGGGGAAGTCAAAGATAGAATCGTGGGATAAGATGAAGAAGTTGATGAGATCTACTTTCTTACCTTACAATTATCAGTCACTTATGTACCAAAGGTTGCAGAATATGAGGCAAGGGACGAAGTCTGTTAGTGATTATGCTGATGAATTTTACCAACTCATTGCCAGAAATGATATTATGGAAACGGAAGAACAGCTAACTGCTAGATTCATTGGGGGATTGAGAATGCAGATCCAGGATATGGTTAATATGTTCGATCCTAGATCAGTTGCAGAGGCACATCAGAAAGCGTTAGCTTGGGAGAAGAAAGGAAGGCGTGGAGGTGGTGTGTTTACTAATTCCAATAATCAAGCGAAGGGTGTTAGTGGAAGTTCTAGTGTTCCTAAACCTGTTACAAAACCAGTGGTGAAGGAGGCTGAGAAGGCGAAGGTTGGCAGTGGGTTCAAATGTTATAACTGTCAGGAGTTGGGTCACAAAAGCAACGAATGTCCGAAGCCGAAGAAGAGAACCATGGTTGCAGAAGTTGAGGAGGATGATGGTGAGGAGGCAGAATGTTCAAATGCACCTTATGTTGAGGAGGAAGAAGAATTGTTTGGAGATGAAGGTTGTAATCTTATGTTGAGGAGGTCATGTCTCACACCAAAGCAAGAGGAGGATTGTAGTTGGTTGAGAAGCAATATTTTTCAGTCGACATGCACTATTCTGGGAAAAGTTTGCACGTTCGTTATTGATGTTGGAAGTTGCGATAATATTATTTCTACAGAAGCAGTCAAGAAATTGGAGTTGAAAACCGAGAAGCATCCTAAACCATACAAGTTAGCTTGGTTAAGGAAGGGTGGTGAAGTGAAAGTTGGGAGAAGAGCTTGCGTGAAATTTTCTATTGGGAAGAAATACAAAGATGAAATCTGGTGCGATGTAGTGGACATGGATGTGTGTCATCTGTTGTTAGGCAGGCCATGGCAGTTTGATCGAGCAGTACAACACGATGGTCGGGCCAATAGCTATAGTTTCATGTTCGAAGGTACTAAAATCACTTTGGTTCCCAAGAAGCAACAACAGAAGGAGAGCAAGCTGGAGGAGATTGAGGAATTGAAATTTCTGTTGACTTTGAAGGAGTTTGTTAAGAAGGTTGAAGAGGAGCCTGAAGTATACTTGTTGATTGGGCGTGAGAGCAGTGAAGAGGTTGAAATTGCCGAAGAAGCAAAGCCAATTTTGAAAGAATTTGAAGATGTCTTTCCAGAGGAGTTGCCTAAGGAGTTACCGCCACTTAGAGACATTCAACATCAGATTGATCTTGTTCCGGGAGCAGTGCTACCACATCGACCACATTACCGAATGAGTCCGAAGGAACATGAGGAGTTACGAAGGCAGGTGGAAGAGTTGTTGGAACAGGGACGTGTTCAGGAAAGCTTGAGTCCTTGTGCAGTGCCAGCATTGTTGGTGCCAAAGAAGGATGGAACATGGAGAATATGCACAGATAGTAGAGCTTTGAACAAGATTACTGTTCGTTATAGATTTCCTATGCCAAGGTTGGATGACTTGCTGGATCAATTGAGTGGGGCAACTATATTTTCGAAGATTGACTTGAAGAGTGGTTATCATCAAATTCGGATTAGACCTGGAGACGAATGGAAGACAGCTTTCAAGACAAGAGAGGGGTTATACGAATGGTTGGTTATGCCATTTGGTTTGTCGAATGCACCTAGTACATTCATGCGGGTGATGAATCAAATCTTTAGACCATTCATTGGGAAGTTCGTCGTGGTTTATTTCGATGATATTCTGATATATAGCAGGAGTATGGAAGAGCATGTTCTACATTTGAGGGAAGTGTTGATTATTCTCCGTGAAGAACAATTTTATGCTGCTACGAAGAAATGTGTGTTTATGACCAAAAGTGTCTTATTCCTGGGTTATGTTGTTTCAGGAGAAGGTATTCAAGTTGATCAGAGTAAAGTAGAGGTAGTCAGGAATTGGCCACAGCCAAAGACAATTACGGAAGTGAGAAGTTTTCATGGGCTAGCATCATTCTACCGAAGATTCATTCCACACTTCAGTAGCGTGATGGCTCCAGTTACTGATTGCATGAAGGGTAAACATTTTTCGTGGACAGAAGAAGCCGGGATTGCTTTTGAACGAATCAAAGAACTGTTGACGACAACGCTAATTCTTGTTTTACCTGATTTTCAGTTGTTGTTTGAGCTACACACTGATGCATCAAAGGTTGGGATTGGAGGAGTGTTGAGTCAGCAGGGGAGACCTGTTGCATATTTCAGTGAAAAGTTGTCAGGGGCAAAGATGAGATACAGTACATATGACGTTGAATTTTATGCTGTTGTACAAGCTGTTAAGCATTGGAGACACTATCTATTTCAGAAAGAATTTGTTCTGTACACTGATCATGAGGCATTGAAGCATTTACAGGGACAGGATAAAATTTCCGCGAGACATGCATCGTGGATTGCTTATTTGCAACAATTTACTTTTGTCGTTAAACACAAATCTGGGGTGACGAACCGTGTGGCTGATGCTTTAAGTAGGAGGAGTCATTTGTTGACAACATTGAAGGTTGAAGTGACGGGGTTCGAATTACTGCCAGAGATGATTGAAGAAGATCCTTACTTTGTGAAATATGTTGAGAAAGTGAAGGATGGGAGTACCGATGAATTTATGTTGGTTGATGGTTTTCTGTTTAAGGGGAATCGTTTATGTATACCGGATTGTAGCTTGAGATTGAAAATTGTCAAGGAGTTACACGAGGAAGGGCATGTGGGTCGTGATCGTACCTTGCAATTAATTTCACAGTCTTACTTTTGGCCGTCGATGAGGAAAGAAGTTGAAAGGTTTGTGGAGAGATGTCATATATGTCAGGTTTCGAAGGGAACAGCGACAAATGCAGGATTGTATATGCCGTTACCTGTACCGACTAAACCATGGGTTGATATCAGCATGGATTTCGTTGTGGGTTTGCCGAGAACTCAAAGGGGAAATGATTCTATATTTGTTGTGGTGGACAGATTTTCTAAAATGGCACATTTTATTGCTTGCAAGAAGACGGCGGATGCTGTTCGTGTTGCTCAGTTATTTTTCAAGGAGATCTATCGACTACATGGATTGCCAGAGTCTATTGTGTCGGATAGAGATACTCGTTTTCTGAGTCACTTTTGGTTAAGTTTGTGGAAGATGGTGGGAACAAAGTTGAATTTTAGCAGTGCTTATCATCCACAAACAGACGGACAGACCGAAGTTGTTAACAGATCATTGGGAAATTTGTTGCGATGTCTTGTGAAGGACAATCTGAAGAGTTGGGACATGAAGTTAAGCCAAGCTGAGTTTGCACATAATCATGCAGTGAATCGTAGCACGGGATTCAGTCCATTTCAGATTGTATATTCAAATTTGCCAAGGGGACCGTTGGATTTGGCAGTAGTACCACAACCGAAGGGGGCGGTTAAACGGGCTGTTGATTTTATTGATGAATTAACTGAATGTCATAAAATCGTTCAGGGACGATTGGAGAAGGCAAATGAGAAGTATAAACGATCTGCAGATTTGAAGCGACGAAGTGTTGAATTTAACGAGGGTGATTTAGTGTATGCTGTGTTGACAAAAGATCGTTTTCCGGTGGGATCGTACAATAAATTGAAGGCCCGGAAGATTGGTCCTATAGAAATTTTGAAGAAAATCAATGAAAATGCATATCAATTGAAATTACCAAATGATGTTTATACCTCAGATGTTTTCAACGTCAAATACTTAATTCCGTATTATGGAAATGAAATTGTTGTGGAAGAAGATGGTGGAAATTCGAGGTCGAATTTCTGTCAACCAGGAGAGGATGATGCAGCGCGATCTCCGGAATCAACGAAGTTGGATTGTTTAAACACCTTAGGTCGTTTGGAGGAGGGCGCGGGTTTAGGTCGCTCGAGAATTTTAGGTCGTTCACGACCTAGCAAAGGTCATTCGCGAGTTAACGAGCTAAGCATGAAGGCATGTAAGCGAGCTAACAAATTAAACATGCCAGTATCAAGCTACAACCTAAGGAGACCTCGAGCTACCAACCCACGACCTAAAATCTTAGGTCGCTCAGATATTAGGTCGCAAGATGTTGAAGCATTCGTGTTGCCGCTTCTTTAGGTCGTGACCAACCTAACTCATAAATCGCGTGAAGGTTTCATGTTGCCGGTTCTTTAGGTCGTGACCAACCTAACTCATAAGTCGCGTGAAGATTTCATGTTACCACTTCTTTAGGTCGTGACCGACCTAACTCATAGGTCGTTTCTCTTGTACGTTTTCAGGTCGCCTGTATTTTAGGTCGCGCCTTTTGGGTTGCCGCTGTTGTGAGTCATTGTGTCGTACATATTAAGTCGCGTATAATGTTGTAAAGGTTAGGTCGTTAACGACCTATCTTAAGTCGTGTCTTGTAATGTTGTGATGTGTTTGCTTTAAGTCGCAAGTGTTAGGTCGTGGTCAACCTAAGTGTTGTAAAAATGTGTTGAGTATAGCGTTGAGTCGCTGTCGTTAGGTCGCTGCCGACCTAAGTTAGGTCGTAAGTCGCGGCCGACCTAAGAGTCTGGTGATGTTTTGTTTGTGTTGCGTTGTGAAAGCTATAAATAGCAGTGTTGTGACATTTGTAATGTTGTTGATTCTTGAATAAAATTCTCTTTTGTTAGCTTTGTGCTTTCATACAAATTGGTAGTTGAGTGTGATCTCCTATCTCCTCTTTCGGTTAATCGAGTGTGCTCGATTCAACGACCGTAGAAGCCGATTCACGGTATCTAGTGCGCTAGATCAACGTACGAAGAATCGTAGATCTTCTTTCTCGGTATCGTGCGCGATCAACGAGACGAAGATAGCTAGAATCCGGTATCTTTGGATCAACGGATTTGGGCCTTGCAGTATTCTCAACTCACCGATTGCTACATTCCATCGATTGAAGTTTGTTTCGATTTATCCGCTGCGTCAGTTTTAGGTCATATACATACTTTCGTAAATGTGATACATGAAAAACATTGTGTATACCAGACAATCTTCCAGGAAATTGTATTCGATAAGCTAGATGACTGGTTCGTTCGAGAATGGGAAAAGGTCCAATATACCGAGGTGCTAACTTTTCAGCTCTTCTATATCTTACTACTTCTCTCATTGGAGAGACATTCAAAAAGACTAAATCTCCAACTTAAAATTCCAGGTTTCTACGCCTTCAGTCTGCATAACTCTTCTGTCTACTTTGGGCTTTTTTTAGCTTCTTTCTAATCATATCAACTTTATTTGAAGCTTCTCATAACATATCTGGGCCAAGCACTAACCGATCTTCGGATTCTATCCAACATGTTGGCGATTTACGTGGATGACTATACAAAGCTTCATATGGTGCCACGCCGATACTAGCATGATAGCTATTGTTATAGGAGAACTCTACTAAATGTAAATGATTCTCCCACGAGCCTCCAAAGTCTAGAATACATGCCCTCAAAAGATTTTCCAAAACACAGTTAACTCTTTTTGTCTATCCATCAGTTTGGGGATGATATGCAGTACTTATACTTTGCTTGGTTCCCAAACAGTCTGTAATGCTTCCCAAAAATGACTAGTAAAGATTAGATCGTGATTGCTTACTATCTTGCTTGGAACATCATGTAATCGGACAATCTCCTTCATATATATATCCTCAAGGCTTGCTGCAGTTCTTGTTGTCTTCACTGGAATAAAGTGTGCACTTTTGGTTAATCGGTCTATGATAACCTAAATGTCTTCATTTCTTTCCTTATTCAGAATAAGCCATCAATTATATCCATCGATATTTGATTCCATTTCCAAGCTGGAATCTACAAAGGTTGAAGTAATCCTGCTGTTTTTTGTTGGTCGCTTTTGATTCTTTGGCAATTTTCACACCGGCTGACATAGATAGATGTGTCCCTCTTCATACTTTTCCACCAAAATGTACACTTCATGTCCTTATACATCTTATCAATCCCTGGATGAACGCTAAGTTTGGCTATGTGGCATTCAACTAATACTTCTTGCCTAAGATTTTCAACATCTGGGGCACAAATTCTTTCGTTTAACCGTAATACTCCATGATTATCTATTTTAAAGCTTGAGTTTCTTCCTTAGGCTGCTTTAATGTATTTCTCAAACCGTTTATCTTCTCCCTGTTTACTGGCAATTCTTTCCAGAAGATTTAGAGTTACTACCTAATAAGAAATAGTAGCTAACTTTCTACTCAATGCATCAGCTACTACGTTGGCTTTCCCGGGTGTATATAGAATATCTAGATCATATGATGCGAGAAATTCTAGCCAGCGTTGCTGTCTCATGTTTAAATCCTTCTGGGTGAAAAGATACTTCAAAGATTTGTGGTCCGTGAAGAGTTCGAATTTTTCACCTAAAAGACGGAATATTATTTACTAAGGTCAATTCAAAGTTGTACCGAAATAAACTATGAAAGATTCTTATCCAGCAAATAATGTCTCCATATCTTTAGAGCAAACACAACGGCTAGTAATTCTAAGTCATGTGTTGCGTATTTCTTCTCATGTGTCTTCAGTTGTCTACTTGCGTAAGCAATCACTTTCCCATCTTGCATTAAAACTGCACCAACTCCTTCTCCACAAGCATCTGTATAAATAGTCAATCCTATTTCCATTTATAATTGCTAAAACTGGAGCGGTTGTCAACGTCTTCTTTAGTTTCGGAATGCTTCTTCACACTTGGGAGTCTAGATAAATTTAGCATCCTTCATTGTCAACTTTATTAGGTGATAGACAATCTTAGAGAAGTTTTAAACGAACCTTCTATAATATCCTACCAAACCTAAGAAGCTACGAATATCTTTAGGAGTTTGTGGCTGCTTTCAATCTTGAATAGTTGTAACTTTCCTTGGATCTACTGAAATTCCATCTCTTGATATTATATGTCCAAGGAATCTTACCTCTTTTTTCCAAAAATGGCACTTTGAGAATTTGGCTTTAAGCACATTATTTCTCAATATTGTTGAGACTTGGTTTTGATTCATGACACGAAGCTATCACTACGACATACAGATTTGATGACTGCTACAACAAAAAGAGACAAGGAGATGAGACTTTTAAAAACCGATGCATCAACTATGGTATTTTGTTTTTTAAGTCTTAGGTCAATATTGTTAAAATATCTCCTCAATTATGTCTACATTAGCTTATATATTTAATCATTATATTTACTAAATATTTTATACATATGTAAGCATACATTTAAATTGTAAAAGTGTTTTAAAGTTATAGAAATTAATATATCTATATAAATTGTGCAAACTACACAAAAATAACCAGGTCAATCAACTGACCACTTGAGACAGTCGACTGACACTTAGATTTTTTTGCAGCATGCACAGACATGTAGATATACAAATTTTAAAATAACTTTGAATATTTAGTCGACTGACCCAGATGCTCAGTTTGATTGAATTTCTATAACAGTCACTTTTTAAAAAGACACGACTTTTTATGAAGAGATACGAACCTTTAACGAGAAGATTCGGGCGCAACATTTCAATCGAAACTCTTCATTAACAGTTGTTGCTTTCTAATCTTTAGAAATACAAACTCCAACTTGTTTCAAAATCACTTAATCACAGTCGAATTATCTCATTCTTTGATCTAACTTTCTGAAATCTATTGTCTATCATACTTTCAATTATTCTACATTAAAGCAATACTATACCTTTCTATTCTTCATATATTTCAAATATATATATATATATTCGAGGAGAAGATTATAGGAAGGGTGTACAACAAGTGACAAATCGGTGTTATCAGAATACACATTAGTCAAAACTATTTTCTGTATTAGTTGAAGTCCTGTTCTGTTGCTCAGACGGGTGAAGTCATCTTCAGCTGTTGAGGCGAAATCCTTTCTGCTGCTTAGGTCCCCATTCGGCTGCTTAGGGGTGTATAAACCTATTTTTTCCGGTTAAGTGAGGGTTGTTGTTTTAGTGAAATTCCAGAAGGAGTCTGGAACTGGAGGTCGGACGGTGCTTCGAACCAGTATAAAAATCTCTGGTGTCATTTTACTACACTGCTTTTTATTCTGCACTATTTACAGTATTATTATCATCATTATACTCTGTTTTATCATATATCCATATTATACAATCCATAGCACACTTTCAAATATCTCTAGCACAGCTTCTAGATGCCTTGCGTGTTCTTCTTCTGTCTTTGAGTAGATGAGGATATCATCGATAAAGACTAACACGAATTTGTTTAACACATCTCTAAACACTCTATTCATAAGGTCAACAAAATAAGCGGGTGCATTAGTCAGCCCAAAAGGCATAACCAACCACTCATAGAAAGTATTCGAACCTTTGAATGCGGTTATATGGATGCAATCTTCTGCGATCTTTAACTGATGGAAATCCTATAGCTAGGTCCATTTTAGAGAAAACTCGAGCTCCAGGTAACTAGTCAAACAAGTCATTTATTCAAGGTAGAGGATACTTGTTCTTAATTGTTCGCTTATTTACATCTTGATAGTCTACACACAGTCTCAAAGATCCATCTGACTTAGCAACAAAAACTATGGCCGATCCCCAACTTGAACGACTAGGTCTTATAAGTCCTTTCTTTAATAGCTCTTGGGTTTGGTTATTCAACTCGTCCCTTTCTTTCGAAGTCATTCTTCTATCTTGTTGTTTAATTGGCATCGCACCAAGAACAAAATCGATATGGAATTTGATTTCTCGATGTGGGGGCAGACTTTTTACTTCCTCAAAGACATCTGCAAATTCTTTAACAACGGATATTGTTTCTAATCCTGTATGGAATGCATCCAAAGCGTAAAGAAAACTAACCCTTCTTGGACTAGGACCTGCACAAGGTATTTCTATGAGTTTCCCTAACTTTGTTTTCACCACAACTGTTCTTTTCAAACAATCTAGAATAGCTTCATTTTTAGTTAACCAATCCATACCGAGTAAAATTTCAAATCCAATAAAATCTAAGATGAAAAGATCGAAAGGAAAGTGATGGGAAGGATAGGAAATTGTGACTTTTTCACAGTGCATACAAAGATTAGTGGAACCTCCTATAGGATTTGTTACGCAGATGGGGTCGTCAATAATTTTACGTTCAAGTTCTAATTCTTCTACAGTTGGTTCAGAAATAAAAATATAAGAAGCTCTTGTATCAAATAATACTCTAACTAAAATGTCTTTGATAAAAATATTACCTTCCAACCCTCCTTTTCCCTTTACATCTTTGGAGGTTGAAGGCTCATCCTTGATCGCATACACTTTGGCTTGTTCTCCTTTCTTCATTAGGGGACAATCCTTAATCAGGTGCGCTGGATTATGACAATTATAGCAGAGATAATTCTGAGCCACAGGAGAGGCAATACTCTGAGCTTTGGGACCCCAACAATTCTTCGCAATATGGCCTCTCTTCTTATAATTATTACAAGTGATGTCTTTAAAGCGGTTCTGTTGAGATCCTCCTTTGAGTTTTCCCTGCCATGGCTTCTTTCCATTGAACTTCCTCTTCTTCCAGTTATTGTTGTTGCTTTCATGTACTACGAGTGGGTCTACCTTATCCAAAGCTTCATATCTGTATCTTATGTCTATTAAGTCTACAAATGATTCTTTCACATGCCCAGTCATTCAGACATGGTATTGCTTCTTCATTCCATAAATAAACTTATCATTCTTTTTTAGGGACGTATCAATCAATCCTGGCCCAAAATGAGATATTTCGTTAAATTTGTTAGCATACTCCTTAAATGACATATCCTCCTCCTGTTTAAAATCATAAAACTTCAGTAAAGAACGGAATTTTCCTGCTTCCAGCATATACTTCTCCTCCGAAACTTTCTCGAATCGTTCCCATGAAAAATCATCCTCTGACTCATTCTGAGTAATAGATTCCCACTAAACTAGAGCTCCATCTTGTAGTTGCCAAGAATCTAAGGATCTCCTCTGCTCATCTCCAATATTCAGTCATTTGAAAATTCTTTCACGCGAGCGGATCCAAGTTTGTACTTCAATGATAGTTTATGTTCCTTTGAAAGGTTTTCCACCCAGGCTGGTATAGTCCTTGCATAAAGTTGCAAAGTTAATTTAGGGTTGTACCGGAACTACTACTTCCTCGACTACTGTAGCTGCGGGAGTTTGACCATTTGTGGCATTACTTCATCCCTTACCTCATACTCTTCTTCCACTCATTTTCTACTATCTGTGTATAGTAAGAAAATGATCTTTAGGATATATAGACGAGATATCTTAGGGAACGCTATACAGTATGAATATACTTATTGAAGTTAAAAAATTTAATTATGCACTCTCTCAGACTAAACTCATTCTAAGGCATTACTAACTCTATCTCTAATGAGTCCTACCCAAACAAAGCCAAGGTTCTCGCACAACCTTAAGCTCTGATACCACGTGTGGCGACCTGCCTCCTCGACCCACAGAAATCAATACTAATACATCCATGGTATTCATGTGCCATAAATTCAAGTGTCGGGGAGGTAGATTATCAGGGGTGTAAAATAAAATAAGGGTAGAAGATAACACAATAATAGAATCTCGCATCACATTCAACATTTTAATTATACATAAATGATCAGAGTCAAATACAAATTCAGCTGGATAGTTATAACTGGCTATCCATACACATACTGGGAAATAAATACTACATGACACAGTGGAAAATGGGTAGATATCTACATAAGGTACTTCAGCTTCATAGCTCCAAAAAACTTTTCCAAAATGCTCCCCAACATGCTCCAAAATGCTCCTAAGATATCTTGACTACACGACTGCCCGAAAAATAGGGCATTCAGAGTTTAAAGGGAAAAACAAACTCTACGTCGGTCATGAGACTAGTATGAGAACTCAAAGTACGATGTATTGAAAACAAAAAAGTATCACATAAGACCACGTCGCACATAAACATGGAACAGGTTTTTACCTTATTATAACCTAAACTCTTTATTACGTAAAATTGGGGGATATTATTTTTAATGACATTCTTTGAAAACATTTTCAAATAAACTTATTAATCTTAGCCGAAATTATTACCATTATTAAATTCCAGCATGCTAGGTTCTACAAACAAAACTGCAAGATCTTATTGAAGAATGAATTTCCATACAAATGACTATGTAAAGGGACAACCTTTCAATGGGTACACCTCAGATGGATCTCCCGAGGCACAGAACATATGCCCTCTACCAACACAAGACTGGCCTTCCTCTGTAAATAAATAGCACCGAATATATCATCCCCCTGTCGTTACGGACCTTTATCAGAGAGCTCTCTTCGCATACATACACATTAATTTACATCATGAACGTCATAGCGGGAAGATATATATCTGGAAGGGGATGATCATACCTCTCTTGAGAATGACCCACTTAGCCTTGCTGCATCTAACCCTGTTCGGTCATTTTCGGTTGATGAGGCTCGAGGCTACGATTACCTTTTCACGTAGCACACTTCTTTCACTTTAAATGCCACATTGCCATTCCACATTCACATGACTTATTTCTGCAAACATATAACTTCCTGAACTCGTATGTCTCTGGAAAGGGTGTTAAGTTAAGAGAAGGTGACTTCTCCGCCATTGACTGATATATTTTTATTGAAACCACTCATTATGATTTGGAATACAAGGTCGGACATTCATCCATACAAGTTCGTTCTAGGACTGAACGAAATCGAAGGCACTTTCTTCGGCGATTATTAGGAGAGAAGCCCTTGTGGTTTTGAGGTTTTCATTACAAAGAGACCACTGCTACAATATAGTGCATCGGAACTTTATCCCCAACTAATCAACAAGTAGTCCCTCTTTATTATCCATCTCAATATCTCCGTCTTTAAACATCTCTATTCTTCGAACATGTAAACTGGTTCGAAGTGGTTTTTGGATAGGAATCAACCAAATTCAACCCCGGTTCCTTCGAAATCCAATCATCGATAAAAATGATGTAATTAGGTGATTGTTTTTCGATTCATTCATTTTCCTTTACCAAAATATCTCCAACAGATATATATTTTCAAAATATTCTTTTAGTGAATATGGAATCATTTAAACCTCTTTTTAAAATATTTCTCAAATCATTTTTAAAGAGTATCTTTTAAGAAAATAGGATTATAGAAATCATTCTACTTTTATCTAAAATCAACTTCCGTATTCAACGAGTGCTATGGGCGGAATAACGGTGAGATTACCTTTTAAATTCCACGAATAGGATAAGTTCCCTTTTCGGATTTTAATAATGAGTATAAGAAGATTATTTATATAAAATCCAAGTTGAGCATCTGGGCTTTCCTTTCGATATGTTCCACCCCTCGCTTAAAAGAGAAAACTGAGGCCAGTTAAGTTCAGGGCATTAGTTGCTTCATCCCTAACATTAGTTACACACCTTGTTTCCAAGTTTAGATCTCACAGGTGGGACAATTGTACTAGTCGTTTCCTCATACTCATATTTCCTTTTTAAATCACTTAACTATTTGTTTAACCATCTTTGAAATAATTTTAAATTGTTAAAATTTCTTTTAAAATTCTTTATTATGTACTTAAAAACATTTACTAAGGATTTGGAAAAGAATTGTTAGGTTTCAACCTTTATTTCGAAAGTTATTGAAAAGCGTTGTGAAAAGTGTTGCAAATGGTATTACAAAAAGTGCTTTAAAAACTATATCCTTCAAAACAACTTTTATGCCATTTAAAAAACCATCTTTTAAACTTAAATCACTTTAAAAACATTTTAAAACATTTTTAAAATTTATTTCACCTTTTTAAATTGATTATTTTATAAATTTCATACTTTGGTCATTTAGTACAAAAATGAGATTTTTCTTGAAAATTTATTTTGCCATATTTCAAAATAAACAAGATGAAATCATCATTTTCTTTTTTTATGAATGATATGGATATAAGGATTCGGAAAATTCTTACTTTGAAGAATTCCGAACTATATTCCACTTCGTATGTTCATTTGAACTTTTGACGCGAAAACGCGAAGTACAGTTACGCGACGCGTCAAATTTTGTGCCTATTTTGAGATTCTTATCCAAACTTTGTCGAAACAAGTTTAAACACTTAGAAATCATTTTTAAAGCATTTTCAAACATTTTTCAAGACATAAATGATTCTGTATCACATTTTATATATTTTGGAAAGTGACTTCCATGTGATTATACGTCGTGTAAATCCGTGACTCGTTTCAACATATATATTCAATATACAACTAATAAACATTCAAAACAATGTTTATAACTATTTTGAAATATTCTAACATGTCATATAAACTTGCATATCAATTTAACAATATTTTTATTACAATGTCACATAATTGTCATTTATGTACATATTTGCTTATTAACTTTTACAAATGACTTGAAGGTGGATACTTTTTTTTTCAAACACTTATCAAACATCATTATTAACATTTAAACAATATATCACAACATCATAACCAAATATATACATATAAATTAGGAGTTCTCATATTGTTTGGTTTTGGCAAACTGAAAATCGACTATAGCTTTGCTACTCGACTTTTTTAGCTTACGTTCCCTTGAACGCTTCGACTTAGATGGCTCACCTTGGCTTAGGGAAGGCCAGGAGTGCTCAGCCAAATGGAGGAAGAGGAGGCGTGAGCAATAGGAGAGGGAAGGAGGCGTTTTGAAGTGGTTCGACGGGGTTTTGTCGATATTTTTCTTTGTTTTATTTTTGAGAATATTTTGGAATAACTTTGTTAAGCTTGGAAGCCATTAAAGGAGGCAAGAAGAAGCTTAAAATTTTGAGAAGAAGAATTGTGGAAGGAAGTGAGAAAGTGGGTATGTATTTGTAGAAAATATTTGAGAATAAAATAATGGTTTGTGTTTTTACTTAAATAATCTTCCTTAAGAATTAAGTAAACTTATTTAATTCAAAACTTACCATCCACATTACATCGCACTTTCAAATTCAAATATTTTGGAGTTAATTAAAAAATAAGAATGATTACTTTACTTTATGTCACTTTTCTTTACTTTATATCATATTTGATGTGACATGTGTTTGGTCTTTTTTAGTTTACTTTTGCTAATTACTTTCTAGAATTTTCTAAATGTGATTATTAAAAGTAACCTTGTTTAGTTGATTGTTAACTATCTTTATATGTTAACATATTTATTAAATTGTGTACATAAAGGGGCACCAACGTTGCGACAACTTTAAATTTACAAAACGTTGATTTTTGACAAAATGTTTTACGGTCATATTTTGACGTTTTATTAAAACTATTTATTTATGTAAACTAAATTTAAAAATAAATTTGTATAATGTCATTTAAAATATAAAAACTCATAAATTAATTAAAAAAATTATTTAACCATTGAAACTCACTTTTCTGAAATCATGATTTTGTCACTTTTGTCGATATAAGCAAATGTTACTATTTTTATGTATATTTCTATTTCCAAACCCTATCTAATATTATTTGAATCGTATAACCTTACCTATTTTATATTTAAAATCACTTTAAATGTTATATTTTGAAGTGCTTAACTTTTTGGGTCGTTACAACGGGTATTGTACATAATCGTTATATAAATAGTCGTTTTATTCACAAAACGGCCATTTATATTCATCTGGTACAGTACTTGTTGGATTTGTCTCTGTTTTGGACAAGTTATAAACACATTAAACAATTATAGTTCGCACATTATTTCATTTCAAACATTTCACAAAATTTCACCGTCACTTTTCTTTTTTGTTTCCTACGTGCACGTATTTGTGTACAATGCAGAAAACAAAAGGAAATGCTGCCGAAATTTTGTTGAATCTTTTAAAACAAAATAATGTACGAAATGTAAGTGTTTAGTGTGTTTGTAATGGAAAGTAGAAAGACAGACTAGAAAAAAGATAACCATAAACCATCATCTCTATATTGTAATCTTAAGTGGGGTAAAATTGACGTGTATAAGTTTTTGTATCGATACATTGAGAAATAAAATATGAATTCCTAATATGGCCAATATTAATTTTTGAATTTGTGACATATTTTTTCAAATAGAAAAAATGATCGATTATTTTGTTGATCGGAGGAGAAGGATGTATCAAAGAAGGGGATTGTGAGGCTCAATAAAAGAAGATTTTAATAATGGTATAAACGTATTTGTTAAATTTGCATTAAGTAATAACGGAAACGATGTAGAAATTCGTTGTCCGTGTAGTAGGTGTAAACATTTGAAGTATTTGTTACTCCATATTGTGGAAGTCCATTTGTGCAAAAACGGTTTCGTGTCGGAGTATTATATTTGGGATCGTCATGGAGAAGTTGTAGCAAATACTTCTACAGAATATGAATTAGATATTGCTAGTAATGAAATTGTTATGATGAACCGTATAGAAAATATGGTTGAAGATGCAGCACGATCAATGTTCCCTATGGTTTGTAACAACCCCTATTTTGGACCACTCAAATCGACAATGATCCACACATGTCAGACTTGAATAATTCAAAATAACATATTGTAATAAAGTTTGGAGCAAATAAAACCAATCACAGAATCATAGACACAGAAATATCAAAATAACTCGCAGCGGAATTTAAAATACCATAGTAGTTCATGAAGCTACTATAACAAAGTCTCAAAACAAATACAATAGAAATCTCAAATACATAGAAGTTCGCTAATAGAAGAGCTGAAATAGAACAACTGAACTGAAATAGATAAATAACTAGATAAGCAGAATCTTCAGCGATTCCTAGCTCCATAAAGAGAAATCCAAAGCTGTGAATACTCAAGCTGACCCGAGCATAAATCTAAACACAAAACACTTGAGTCAGGACATACATACTTATACAATGTAAACCAACTCAAGTGAACTGTAATAAAGTACAAGTAACTTAAAGGATGTTTGGGACCGTCCATCCTCTAAGGATCCGTTAAACTATTTACTATGTAGTGATATTGCGCTATTATAATGTCTATAGTAAAATAAACTTACTTTAAAATAGCGTTGAAGGGTTACCCATATAGCCCTCAACACATAATAGTCCCAGTAGTCCATCCAGTATTAGCATACCCCCAGATCGAAAGGCTACCCTAGATACTCCACATGCTACAGGAGAAAAAGAAACTCGTAGTAAGGCCCGCTATGGTAGGTGACATGACACAACTAGGCAATGCCATGATTGTGACGACCCGGAATTTTTGAGCATTCAACATTTGAATATTTGATTGATTTTAAATATTCAAGATAATAATTTCAACTTGAATTACGAATATCGCTATTTATTTGATAATTAAATAATAGGATTGAATAATTAGAAAATGGATAAAGTATTTAATCTGGAATTCTTAGCCGTTCGATCAACAATCAAAATGCTCGAAGATAATAATAATAATAATAGGATAAAACAAATGATATTAATAATAATAATATGAAAAGAAATAATAAAATAAAAATAGCTTCTAAGGGAAGCCTTGTACCCCTCCATTATCCTTTTAAGTCGTTCTCTTCTTTAATAAAAAAAAGGGAACTAAATTAACGCACAAACAAAGCCGAGCTTCTCCTTATCTCCTCTATCTTCCAGTTCGTTTTCGAAAGAAAAAAAAGAAAAAAAAATAATGGCCGAACTTATGGTAAACGACAATCACCTTGCCTCCTTTTTAATTAGTTCGTCGATTCCCCTTTTCTTCTTCCTGTGCAAATCAAATTCGTTCGAGAAAAAATAAATGGGTGATTGAATCGCGAGATCCAGAGAGGCGAGGGAAGGAGTGGCGGCCTGAGCTTATTCGCATGGTGATGTCACGGCGTTCGCGAGGACATGCTCATACGAGTGGTGATGGTTGGCAGCGGCCTTAGGGATTCGTTCTCGTGGGGTTGAACTCGATCTCTGCACGCGTAAAGAGGGATCTGAGCGTGAGTTCGATTCGATTTGAGTTCGAATTCGTGGGGAAGGAGAAGGTTACGGTGACTCGAGTTCGATTCGAGCTCAGGTGGCGTTGCATCTGGGCATGGTGGGTTGCACGAGTGAGGAAGTGGGTCTCTTTGGAAGAGGCGACGAAGCAGTGGGGAGCACCGCGTGCGAGCGCGCATGGGTGGTGGGATCTGCTGCAAATGGACTCGGTCAAAATCGTGGAGGCCGCGCGTGTTCTGGGTAGGTCAGAGGCTAGCATTCGAGTAAGGTATTATTTACAATTCGATAACAAAATTACAGCAAGTAAATTATTTACTTTGTTTATATACTGAGATATGCATATACAGTTTTAAATATAATAGGGCTTTTGGAGTATTGTAAGATTTATAAACAGCTATATAGATATATATATAAGATTTTAGGAAGATATTTTTAAAAGAAAAAAGAAAAAAAAAGGGGGATATTCGATATTTTTATATAAATATATATAACACACAAACACACACTTTAAGTTTACTGGTCTAATTTTATATAAGGAAAGTATATACTAGGAAGATTTATCTGTTAATAAAACTTATTTATTTTGGATGCTAAAGGATATTTTTGTTTAAGGAAAATTAATAAAATAAATAAATTACCTAAGTAAATTTATCAAAAGGGAGTAATTTTACAATAAGTTCAAATATTAATAAATGATAATTGATTATTTAATTAGTTCAGATGTTAATAAATCACGTAATGTTTATACAAGGTCAATAATCGTGGAATCAAATCGAGGGTGAAGTGGAACTGCAAAATGAAGTAAAAGGTGAGTTAATCTCACTCAGTTAATTTAAAATAAAATTTAAATGATTAAATTTAAATAATTGTTTGAATGGTTGAAATTGATTGTTGTGCTGTCGTGTGGTATATATTTGGAATTGGCATTTTATATTGTGCTAACATCTGTGGATGCAGGAAAAACAGGTTGGAGGGATCCAACAACTGGACCCCTCAACTTTATTTAATTATTCAATATCCTCTGTTCTGAATATTTGATATTCTGCAATGAATTTTGTGAAATATTGAAGGCTATGGCTTGATTGATATAATCGGGCAATAATGGATTGCCAAATATATAAAATTGAGTTTGGGAATGAAAATAAAAGAAGCGAAATTGTAAGTAAATAATTATAGGAAAGTTGAATAAATTTAAGAATGAACTGGAAAGAAAATAAAGTGACTTTAAAATTTTAATAAATAAATCTTGAGTATGGGAAGAAAAATTTAAATAAACAGGAAGTTAATAAGACCTAAACTTCATTGTTGTTGTTTAAAGGAACAAAACATTTATTGTAACTTTAGGATTTAAATTTATTTAAGAAGAATAAAGAAGGAATTGGGAATAACCTGAAATTTTGTACATTTCAGATAAAGGATTAAAAATCAAACTGAAAATAATAATAAAGTCCGTAATTAATGAATTTTGAAATGAACTGATAAGTAAAGTATTTATTTCAAATGGAATAAATTGGGAATCAATTCGGGAAATTGATTTAAGTGATTGAGATTGGAAATTTCTCTCTGAATAACCAAGTACGTTTTCAAAGTAAATTTTTAAATATAAATTAAAAGTTTAAAGTTGTTTTAAGAAGTATGTTTTGAAAAGTTTACTATTTCTAAATATTTAAATTCTAAAGTAATCTATTATAGCAATAATTATTCAAAGAGTGACTTAGTATTTTATTTTTAAAGTGAAAATCTAGTGTTATATTTTATTAAGTAACTTTATTTTCAAATATTCATATAATATGTATTTTTAACAAGTTATTGAAGTAGTTTTATCCTAAATGTTTTAAAGTATCTTTTAGAGTAAAGTGTTTTAAAATTATTTTAAAAATCTAGTTTTGTACTTGGTGATTTCAGAAGGGGATAGAAAATATCTGAAAAAGTTTATTCTGAAAAGAAAGATGGTTTTGAAAACTGTTTTCAAAGGATTGAAAATAGAAAATATATATTGGAAAGATATTTTGAGGTTAATAAATAATTTGGGAAATTATTTATTGTGTGATGGATGTTGTGAATATTAATTGATCGTTAAATAACCGACTATCAATACTGGCCAATTGCGTTGATCGTTTCGAAGAGACCGGGATCGAGATTTATTTCTCGAAAACCACTTTGATCCGGTTTGTACGTTTCGTGAAAACGATTTTGGATTCGAAGATGGAGCAGTGAAGTGCAAGGGCTAATCGCTACTAATCCTGAGGATATTTCCAAAATGGATGTAGTAGGAGTAGTGCATTCGGTTTCGTTCGAACCCGGGACGGACTTGTATGGACGAATGCTTGCGAAACATCGTCAGGTGGGCGATGGGCATTCTAAGTGAAAACGTTCTAAAGGTAACGCTTAGCCTCAAGCCTCATCAACCGGGAATGACTGAAAATCAGGGGATATGCAGCAAGGTTAGGTGGGTCATGCCCAAGCAGGACAAGATATTTCCCCTGTCTAGATGTCCCTTTTTATGTATTTCGGCTTAGTGGGTGGTTGGTCGCGCCAACCACGGGGTTTATCTTGTTCGGGACTGTTCAGTAAGGAATGGTTCCGGCCTTGTGTTGCAGGGGATGAAGGGAGTAATCCTCGGTACGGTGATCTAGGCCCCGTACTGTGACAGGTGGTACCCCAGTGCCTAGTCATTGTTTGAAATCCATTTTCCCTACGAGCCTTGTACGAGTTTTGTTTGTATTACCCACTTTTGTGGCTAGTAGCTGGAATTTAATGAATGTAACAATTTCGGCTATTTTATAAGTATTTGTATATAGACCCTATTATAATATTAGAGGATTTCTATAAAAATTGTTTTAGCTATCGTAAGGTAAAAACCCGACATGTTTACTTGTGGCATGGTCTTAGGAGATGCTTTTGTTTTTAAAGAATTTTTGAAACTTTAATAATAAACTGGGTGTGATTTTCTCACGCTGGTATTCCAGACTGACTCGGGTATTATTTAACTGTAATGCTCGGGTCAGACCGAGTATTATAGAATACAGGATATGATGATGTGGAGCTCAGGAGACGAGCTGGATGACGATACGTAATCTCGTACTTGTATATATATATATATATATAAATATATATATATATATATCCGCTGTTGAGTTGTTGTGTACCCATTGTATGTTATTGATGTGAGCTGTGACCGATGTACTCTGATGATGTAATGTATGTAAACAGATAAATTTGATTTTGAGTAAAGATTATTTATTATCTATTATATTTTATTCCGCTGCGATGGTTAGATTCTGATGTTGATTTTTGTTTTCTCTTCTTCTACCTCTTCTTCTTAAACTCAATTGGTTCGTATTTCTGTACAACTTGAGTTGATTGTTGTAGAATAGTGTTACTCAAAGGGTACGGATTTGCGGGTCGTTACACTTGGTATCAAAGCTTAGGTTGGTGATAACCTTGGCTCTGGTGGGAATTACTCATAAATTAGAGTCCGTAGTACTCTATAATGAGTTTGAGCGTATTAATAAATATGAGCGCGTATTTGTTAGTGAATATAAATTGTTTTAATAATGTGTTGATTAGTTTATTGAGTGGCATATGAACCTTCGTCGACACAGTCTACGCAACTGTATTGAAGGGGTTTCTAAGCACTTGAATAGAGCAATCGACACGGTATTGTTTTAAATATGGGTAAATGAAATAATTTTACCCAAAAACATATCTTGATATAAAGAATAGTTTTTGAAAACTATGTAGCTAATATATGGTTGCTTGGATGTTAGAAATGATAATATTAAAGTATTATCATTGTTAAGTGAAAATTTAACTAGAAAATGGAAATATAATCAAAGTTTGAAAGAATAAATTCATGATAAAATGAAATTTGTAAATATGAATTATAAATGTAATTATAAAATTGAAATGTAATCTGGTGAGAATTTGTATAAGCATAAACTGTACAAAAGAAATATAGTTAAAGCTTATTTAAGCAAGATTTGGAAATTTAAATCCCAGGGATTTGGGAGTATTTTTAAAGATAAATGATGGCATCATTGTTTGGAGGTATTTCTGAAAGGAAATTTGTTTGAAATGGATTTTGGAAGTAATATAGCATTGAAATCACTTGGATTATTGGAAAATAATTCTGATGATGACGGCCGCATCATCAGTATTCATTTTCGAATTTCTAAGTGAAGAATTGCTACCAAATTGATTTGTTTAGGAAAGCAGATGTTTTTGAAAATTTCAAGGGAAATTTGTTGGAAATAAAAGCCAGGATTAGATTAAAATTTTTGAGAAATGTGGTTTGAGATATTGGAGATTTCAAAATGATTTGAAGCCAAAGCCGGGAGTTTAAAAATCCTGATGAGATAAATTGTAAGCTTATAAAATTGAGTTGAGTTTTTAAATCAGGAAGGAAATATAGGCTTTGAATGTTGGAATTAAAATTTAAAGAGAAAAGTTGAAAATGAAAATTAACTTGGAGTTGAAATGAAAATTTGATTGGATTGAAATTTATTGAATAAGCTGAAATAATATCCAGTTGTATTCGAATCAGGTTGGAATCGAATTGAGTTAAATAAATCCGAATTAAGATAAAATTGAATTGGATAAAAATTCAGCTGAATTATTGAATGGAATTAAATTCTTACCTGGATAAATGAAAATAAATTGGATAAGACATGAGAATTTAAATAAATAAACCAGAATAACTTATAAGAGAGTTAAAAATCCATAGAAATAAAATATGCTTGGACTATAAATAAATAGCAGGCTTGAGTTAAAAATAATGGATGAATATATTCAAGCCTAGAATGAGTGTGATTGCATGACATATAAGTTGTGACTTATAAAATTTAAAATGGAATACAATGCCCAAAATCAATATTTTGATAAATTGAAAAATGAAATGAGGATCCAAACTTGAAGTATAAAATAAATATTGAACTTAAGAAAATTAAATGGAGTGATATTTGGAATAAAAATTCAAGTGTTGGATTATGAATAAGGGGAGAACTAATTGGATAATAAATTAGTTAATGGAATTGAATTGTAAGTTTATGATGAAGTTGGAAATAAACTCAAGTTATAAATTAAAATTGATTCAAATGGTTGATGAAGTGAAAGTAATTGAGAATGAGGTTGAATTGTGAGTTAGTAAATTGGATGGTAAATTAAAAGTGAATAATAGAATCAGAACTTGAGTTATTAATTAAAATTAGACTTGAAGTGTAAACAAAGTAAATATAATTAGGGAAGTATAGAATAAAAATGAAATGGATTAAAATAGTAATGGGATGAATTGCAAATAAAAATCTGAATAAGTGGAAATAAATTGGAAATGGTCATGTAATAAATTGGATGAACTGAATCTGAAAGGTAAATTTGATAATAACCAATCAAATGAAATTGCAAATTTAAAATGAGATTGAATTGAAATAGAATCAAGTGAAAATAAATTTTTAATCGAAATAAAATTCAGTGAGTTATGAATAATATTAATGGAATGAAATTCCAGAATAAATAATTGTAAACCATTTAAAATTATTAAAGGATTGATATAACTTGAGACAATAAGGAAAATAGAATGTTTCGAGTTTATTAGAATGGTTTAAGTGAATGTGGATAAACTAATTATATTAAATAAATGATGGAATAAATAAGAATAAAATGAAATGTGGTTTAAATACGTTGAGAAATGGTTATGGAATGAAATAGCTTGGATTGTTTTTGAGCTAAATAAATAGTTCCAAATAAACAGATGTGAAATGAAATGTAAATGAATGGATTATGGATGAAATTCAAATAGAGTGTGTCGAGCTAAATAAATGGTCGTGAATGAATTGAAATTAAAAGGAAATTTAATTGGCAATGAAGATGAACCAAAATTGTTAATGGTTTTGAATGAACTGGTTTGGATAATACAGTGAGATGCAAAGTGAATGGATTCAAATCTGAAATGCAATGAAAATGAGAATATATGGATCGTGAATAAATTTAAAAACGGAATAGAATTGAGTTGAAATCCCTTTAAAATGGTTATAAACCATGAATGCTTATTTATTCACCTAGATCTTGTCAAATTGCAAAGAATAAATTATCATTGAATGTAAATGGAAGTAATTAAAATTCTATGAGTCGATAGAAGTAAAATAAATTAATTTTGAAATCAATTGAATTAAATATGAGTTCAGTTTGCTTAAGAATAAATTAAATATAAGCAATTGAGTTTTAAATTATTCAAATTGTTGAAGCTGTGTACGAATAGATGGAAGACCATTCAAATTTAATGAAAATGGTTTGTAAATAAGTTGAAACAGTTGAATTTGCTTGGAAACTATATAAATAGCTTACAGAAAATGTTGGGTATGAGTTTCTTTTAGAATTCATATGTTTTAACTATTACAAATAAGTGATATGCTGTTAAACTTCATATATTTGGCACTTACATGTTTAAATTGAGTAAGTACAGGTACCTGGAAGCCGTATGGCTGGATTTGGGTTGTGCTATTTTCTAAAAATAATAAGCCGCTTGCTTAAAAAATGCTAAATAAGGTACGCCTACGCAATTAATTAGGAAATATGAACTGTTTTTGGTTTTTCCGACCGTGTGGGTCGATGTATATATATTTATCTCTTTTGTCAAATTGCAAAAGCTCCTCCGTACAAAGGGGACTCTGCCAAAAAAATTCAGAAATTTTGGGAGTTAGAAAATTTTTGAAAATTTTGGAAAATTTTGTTAACGACAAAACTATTTAGAATTGGAAACTAAAATAAGTTAGTAAATGAAACTAATTAACGTAATGACTTAAATTAGTTTAAATGAAGGATAAAATTTAAAATTCAAAGTTGAAAATAAATGAAATACATATGTAATGTGGAAATCGATTTGGATAGAAATAAGTATAAACTAAAAGAGATAAAGAGAAATAAAGATAAGAGACATATAAAATGTTTACACTAACTTAAGAAAGGAATGGCAAATTCTAGATTGGAAATTGATATTACAAATAAAATCTAAGATAATATTGAAATGAATAGATATTGACATTTTGTAAGAAAGTCGATAAAATGTTTTGGAATATTGTGTTTGGATATTGGTGCTAAGCACGTATGCAGGTATTATAAAGGGAAAAGAAAATTGGGTTTGATATGAAAAGATAAAATTTGAAATGCTCGACAAAAAAAGGTACGCATTTAAATTTGGTATGGAATTTGACTGGGATTTGGATTTGGATTTGGATTGAGCCATTTGGCCTTTTGTTTTCTTTTTGGATTTGGGAGGCCGTAGAGCCATTTTGTAGTTGTACCGAGCTAACCGCGCAAAGGAGACGCTGGCGAAATTTTTCGGAAAATTAGAGAGTTAGAAAAATTTTGAGAAATTTTGATAATTCAAAATTTGGTTTTAAATTGAAACTTGAATGGTTAAACAAATGGTATGGTTTGGAACTAGAGAAAGGTTTGGAAGTTAGTAAGAAAGATAACGAGTCTTTTATATAAAAGATAATTGGTAAGATGTTGAATTGTTAGAAAACCGTTTGGTTTAGGGAAATAATAAACGGGTATTGGACCATTCTTCCTAATTAGTAATTTCGGGGACGAAATTCTTTTAAGGGTGGAGGAATGTGACGACCCGGAATTTTTGAGCGTTCAAAATTTGAATATTTGATTGATTTTAAATACTCAAGATAATAATTTCAACTTGAATTACGAATATCGCTATTTATTTGATAATTAAATAATAGGATTGAATAATTAGAAAATGGACAAAGTATTTAATCTGGAATTCTTAGCCGTTCGATCAACAATCAAAATGCTCGAAGATAATAATAATAATAATAATGGGATAAAACAAATGATATTAATAATAATAATACGAAAAGAAATAATAAAATAAAAATAGCTTCTAAGGGAAGCCTTGTACCCCCTCCATTATCCTTTTAAGTCGTTCTCTTCTTTAATAAATAAAAAAGGGAACTAAATTAACGCACGAACAAAGCCGAGCTTCTCCTTATCTCCTCTATCTTCCAGTTCGTTTTCGAAAGAAAAAAAAAGAAAAAAAAATAATGGCCGAACTTATGGTAAACGACAATCACCCTGCCTTCTTTTTAATTAGTTCGCCGATTCCCCTTTTCTTCTTCCTGTGCAAATCAAATTCGTTCGAGAAAAAATAAATGGGTGATTGAATCGCGAGATCCAGAGAGGCGAGGGGACGAGTGGCGGCCTGAGCTTATTCGCATGGTGATGTCGCGGCGTTCGCGAGGACATGCTCATACGAGTGGTGATGGTTGGCAGTGGCCTTAGGGATTCGTTCTCGTGGGGTTGAACTCGATCTCTGCACGCGTGAAGAGGGATCTGAGCGTGAGTTCGATTTGAGTTCGAATTCGTGGGGAAGGAGAAGGTTACGGTGACTCGAGTTCGATTCGAGCTCAGGTGGCGTTGCATCTGGGCATGGTGGGTTGCACGAGTGAGGAAGTGGGTCTCTTTAGAAGAGGCGACGAAGCAGTGGGGAGCACCGCGTGCGAGCGCGCATGGGTGGTGGGATCTGCTGCAAATGGATTCGGTCAAAATCGTGGAGGCCGCGCGTGTTCTGGGTAGGTCAGAGGCTAGCATTGGAGTAAGGTATTATTTACAATTCGATAACAAAATTACAGCAAGTAAATTATTTACTTTGTTTATATACTGAGATATGCATATACAGTTTTAAATATAATAGGGCTTTTGGAGTATTGTAAGATTTATAAACAGCTATATAGATATATATAAGATTTTAGGAAGATATTTTAAAAAAAAAAGAAAAAAAAATGGGGATATTCGATATTTTTATATAAATATATATAACACACAAACACACACTTTAAGTTTACTGGTCTAATTTTATATAAGGAAAGTATATACTAGGAAGATTTATCTGTTAATAAAACTTATTTATTTTGGATGCTAAAGGATATTTTTGTTTAAGGAAAATTAATAAAATAAATAAATTACCTAAGTAAATTTATCAAAAGGGAGTAATTTTACAATAAGTTCAAATATTAATAAATGATAATTGATTATTTAATTAGTTCAGATGTTAATAAATCACGTAATGTTTATACAAGGTCAATAATCGTGGAATCAAATCGAGGGTGAAGTGGAACTGGAAAATGAAGTAAAAGGTGAGTTAATCTCACTCAGTTAATTTAAAATAAAATTTAAATGATTAAATTTAAATAATTGTTTGAATGGTTGAAATTGATTGTTGTGCTGTCGTGTGGTATATATTTGGAATTGGCATTTTATATTGTGCTAACATCTGTGGATGCAGGAAAAACAGGTTGGAGGGATCCAACTGGACCCCTCAACTTTATTTAATTATTCAATATCCTCTGTTCTGAATATTTGATATTCTGCAATGAATTTTGTGAAATATTGAAGGCTATGGCTTGATTGATATAATCGGGCAATAATGGATTACCAAATATATAAAATTGAGTTTGGGAATGAAAATAAAAGAAGTGAAATTGTAAGTAAATAATTATAGGAAAGTTGAATAAATTTAAGAATGAACTGGAAAGAAAATAAAGTGACTTTAAAATTTTAATAAATAAATCTTGAGTATGGGAAGAAAAATTTAAATAAACAGGAAGTTAATAAGACCTAAACTTCATTGTTGTTGTTTAAAGGAACAAAACATTTATTGTAACTTTAGGATTTAAATTTATTTAAGAAGAATAAAGAAGGAATTGGGAATAACCTGAAATTTTGTACATTTCAGATAAAGGATTAAAAATCAAACTGAAAATAATAATAAAGTCCGTAATTAATGAATTTTGAAATGAACTGATAAGTAAAGTATTTATTTCAAATGGAATAAATTGGGAATCAATTCGGTAAATTGATTTAAGTGATTGAGATTGGAAATTTCTCTCTGAATAACCAAGTACGTTTTCAGAGTAAATTTTTAAATATAAATTAAAAGTTTAAAGTTGTTTTAAGAAGTATGTTTTGAAAAGTTTACTATTTCTAAATATTTAAATTCTAAAGTAATCTATTATAGCAATAATTATTCAAAGAGTGACTTAGTATTTTATTTTTAAAGTGAAAATCTAGTGTTATATTTTATTAAGTAACTTTATTTTCAAATATTCATATAATATGTATTTTTAACAAGTTATTGAAGTAGTTTTATCCTAAATGTTTTAAAGTATCTTTTAGAGTAAAGTGTTTTAAAATTATTTTAAAAATCTAGTTTTGTACTTGGTGATTTCAGAAGGGGGTAGAAAATATTTGGAAAAGTTTATTCTGAAAAGAAAATGGTTTTGAAAACTGTTTTCAAAGGATTGAAAATAGCAAATATATATTGGAAAGATATTTTGAGGTTAATAAATAATTTGGGAAATTGTTTATTGTGTGATGGATGTTGTGAATATTAATTGATCGTTAAATAACCGACTATCAATACTGGCCAATTGCGTTGATCGTTTCGAAGAGACCGGGATCGAGATTTATTTCTCGAAAACCACTTCGATCCGGTTTGTACGTTTCGTGAAAACGATTTTGGATTCGAAGATGGAGCAGTGAAGTGCAAGGGCTAATCGCTACTAATCCTGAGGATATTTCCAAAATGGATGTAGTAGGAGTAGTGCCTTCGGTTTCGTTCGAACCCAGGACGGACTTGTATGGACGAATGCTTGCGAAACATCGTCAGGTGGGCGATGGGCATTCTAAGTGAAAACGTTCTAAAGGTAACGCTTAGCCTCAAGCCTCATCAACCGGGAATGACTGAAAATCAGGGGATATGCAGCAAGGTTAGGTGGGTCATGCCCAAGCAGGACAAGATATTTCCCCTGTCTAGATGTCCCTTTTTATATATTTCGGCTTAGTGGGTGGTTGGTCGCGCCATCCACGGGGTTTATCTTGTTCGGGATTGTTCAGTAAGGAATGGTTCCGGCCTTGTGTTGCAGGGGATGAAGGGAGTAATCCTCGGTACGGTGATCTAGGCCCCGTACTGTGACAGGTGGTACCCCAGTGCCTAGTCATTGTTTGAAATCCATTTTTCCTACGAGCCTTGTACGAGTTTTGTTTGTATTACCCACTTTTGTGGCTAGTAGCTGGAATTTAATGAATGTAACAATTTCGGCTATTTTATAAGTATTTGTATATAGACCCTATTATAATATCAAAGGATTTCTATAAAAATTGTTTTAGCTATCGTAAGGTAAAAACCCGACATGTTTATTTGTGGCGTGGTCTTACGAGATGCTTTTGTTTTCAAATAATTTTTGAAACTTTAATAATAAATTGGGTGTGATTTTCTCACGCTGGTATTCCAGACTGACTCGGGTATTATTTAACTGTAATGCTCGGGTCAGACCGAGTATTATAGAATACAGGATATGATGCTGTGGAGCTCAGGAGACGAGCTGGATGACGATACGTAATCTCGTACTTGTATATATATATATATATATTTCCGCTGTTGAGTTGTTGTGTACCCATTGTATGTTATTGATGTGAGCTGTGACTGATGTACTCTGATGATGTAATGTATGTAAACAGATAAATTTGATTTTGAGTAAAGATTATTTATTATCTATTATATTTTATTCCGCTGCGATGGTTAGATTATGATGTTGATTTTTGTTTTCTCTTCTTCTACCTCTTCTTCTTAAACTCAAATGGTTCGTATTTCTGTACAACTTGAGTTGATTGTTGTAGAATAGTGTTAACTCAAGGGGTAAGGATTTGCGGGTCGTTACAATGATAGATATACCAATTACGCACACGGGCTGGCGGTAACGTAGCAGCCACTATGCCCACCTCAGAACACACTCCCAATCAAAATAAGAGGATGGCCATCAAATCAACTACAAGTAAGAGTATATTATCAAAGAAATGTGTCTGATAAGAGGAATGACCTCACTTGTCCCGAGATCGCTCCTGTTTTAGCAACCTTATGCCAACTCATGAGAGTTGGGTCCACGTAATATAACTCAAGAACGTCGCCACCATCCTACTTCATTTTGGAATCTCCACCACGTACACAGTTGTTAAAGTGGTTTTCGGTATCGACAGAGAGTATGTCCATATCCGATCCCGGTTTCTTTAACAACCAATCGTTATTATAACCGGTGGTTATACTTTTCAAGAATAGTTTATATTTCAATAGAAAAACCATTTTTATTTCAAAACTATATTCAAATCAAAAATTTATCATTTCCATTTCAAACATATATTCACCTTTCAAAAATCATAATACTTTCAAAGTTATAACTTTTTCGAAACCAAAATACTTGAAATCATTACACTTTGAAAATCATAACATTTTGAAATCATTGTACCTTCCTTTAATTCCTTACATTTACAAATTTATTCAATTAAATCCAAATTTCAAATTTCTAAATTTAATTCAATTCAAACCATCAGTTTCAATTTAGTTCAGTTTCCCAACAAACCATTTCAAATTTCAAATATCATATCCTTTCAAAACCTCATCCATTTAATATTAAATACCATTCCAAATCACATTTCAAAAAGGTTTACATTTCAAATAAAGTACTCCATTTAAACCATTTAAAAGTGAAGTCATTATACTTATAAATCAAATATTCAATTCCTAAAAATTTAGCCCTTTCTGAGTTCATTTATTCAGTTGAATACATTAAAACAGTGAAATTTCAGCTTTCCACGGCACTTAGAAAATGCTATGGTAAGTTACGTTTGAAAACAATTCATTTCAGCAAAGACAGCGTTTAAAACTGATGTAATAGTCCAGTTATATTCAAAAATCTCATTTTAGCCAACTGCAACACTTAACAAGTGCTACTGTAGCTCTTTTATTAACTTCAAGTTTTAGTTTTACTTTCTGCAACTACAGCACTTAACAAGTGCTGCAACAGCCCATAGTCAATTTTAGCTTTTTAGTTCACTTGCACCAACCACGGCACTTACATAGTGCCGTAATATCCTTTACAGCAGATTTAAAGTTAACTTCAGAAATGATAGCATTTCTGAAGTGCTATTAATTCAATTTCCAGATTTTCACTAGAACTTTAACAACAAATAAACTTCATTTTTTAACCTTTTTAACTTATAAAAATCATATTTTTCCACTCAAAAATGTTCATTTAAATACCCTTAACTTATGATTTTTATAAAGTAAATTTTATACATAAAGTCAAGTTTTCAATAATTCACTTATTAAATTTAAGTGCAAAATTTTATATTCTTTGAAATTTAAAATTGACTTAACAATTAAGTTTTAATTACCATTTAAAAATATAATTTAATTTCCATTTTTTTCTTAACTTAACTTTTACTTTTAAACCAAATCTTACATTTCCAAGTCAAGTTATATTTCAAATTTCACTTTTAAGCATTCATTTATTTAACCATTTTAATTCATAGAAAAACCAATAACACTTTATTAAGTCATTTTAAATTCAAATTTAAATCAAATTGTCACATTTTATTTATTTAACTTAAACTCCATTTTTAAAAAAAATCACCAATTTCAAAATTAATTTATATTTCAAATTTCAACTTAACCATTCATTTATTTCACATATTTAACTTGTAGAAAAATCATAACACTTTATAAAAATCATTTTTAATTCAATTTAAATCAAAATATCATAATATACAATTTTAAAATAGTTTAAAAATTCTAGAAAAATATATATATAATAACCACAGGTCTGTATAATATGTTCCAACCTAGGTCAAGTGTTACGGATAATATATCATTTCAATCCGTAATTTACAAAGAAAAATCCGGGTTTTATCATTTCAAACCCGGAATCCCATGTTCAATAAATAAAAATCGCTCAGGCCTATCATTTCAGTCCATAATGATTTTTCCTTATTCTAAAGTCCGTTCGGGAATGTATCATTTCAACCCATAGTGATTATATTCTACAGGGAACTTGCATTGTGAGAAACAGAAATAAATAAACAGTATGATAGAATATAACATAGCAGATGATGTGACAAGTTTATAAATAGGGTTGTCATCATATGATTCATATCACAGGCAGGTATAACATGATAAAATATTTCTACACATTCACTTGCTATCAATTCACGGTTATATAAGTATAAATGTCATGAGTGAATACTCACCATTTTATGTTGGAGATAGCAAATCAAACATACGGAATAGATTCCAGAAAGCCCGATACGGCACGACTTTTGATTCAAGTGAGTGGAGAGCCAAGATGACGATCTTGTAAATAACAACCAAAACAAGACATTGTAAACATAAACATTCAACCCAAAAACAATATTGAAGCAACTTGAAATAAAAAGCAATAAGAACAAGATAACTTGACCTTGCTTTTACCACTCAAATGCTCGGCCATAGGGGTTCATGTCTTAGGCCATGGTTGTGTTATAGCTTGGGTTTGGCATCAATATAGCACGGCTAGAAGGAGATGAAGATGGTAGGAGTTGAAACATGAAGAAGATAAAGGGACAAGGCAAAAAGGCAAGTTTGGTCAACAAGTAGGCTCGACCAAAGGGTAAGTGGGCTCGGCCATGGTCAGGTACAGGTCAGGTCATGTCTGAAGTGATGGCCAGAGGAGGTGAAGTTGCTGTGGTGGTGGCTATGAAGGTGGCCGAAATGGTGGATGAAGGGGATAGGTGAAAATATGGTCGGCTAAGCAAGTTTTGGTGGAGTTTGACAAAACTTTATGGAGAAAGCTTCATGTGGAAGTCATGGCCACTATAGGTCAGAGGAGGAGGGATGGTGCTGTCGTGTATGGTGGTGGTGGAGGTGAAGAGATAAAGGAAGCCATTAGAAAACTTACAAAAAAAATTTAGAAATTGGAATGGCCGTGAATTTTGAGATGTGAGAAGTTTCTCACGTGAAATACAAAGAAAATACCCGGCAAAAGCCAAGAGATGTTTACGACCAAAGAAAATGAAAGGGCAAAAGCAAATGAAAAGATAAGTCAATTGAAAAGCCATAAGAAAATGAAAATCCTTTGACTCTTGAAATTTCTATTTTCTTTTAAATCAAAATAAACAAAAATAAAATCAGTAAATAAAATAAAAGACAATCAAAAATAAAGTGTAAATAAAATAAATAAATATTCTTAAGAAAATAAAAAGTAAATGAAGGAAATAGTTTGTTATATTGAAATTAGAATTAAAAACTGAAAACAATATACAATAAACATTTGAAAATTATAACTACACTTTTAAAATGTTTTAAAAATAAAATATATACATAACATGCCGTGTTACACATATATACACAAATTAGAACATGATATGGCAAACAAAAATATTATTTATATAAATTAAAATAAACAATTCTGTTAAATAAACAATTTACACATAATATTGTAAAAAGCATAACTTTCACAATTTAAATCAGATTTCAACGAAATGAAAAGCAGTATACTTGAAATTTAATCTATTTTCATAATAAAAGATAAAATTCAAAAATTAAAATCTTTAAATTTTAAATTTAAAAGTCAAAGTTTGACCATGTTGACCAAAATTCACATTTTTGGAAAATATTCTATTTATTCATGTTTGGAATTATAATTCACATAAAAATCAAAGTTTATATTTAAAATAACAAAATTTATTCATTTTAATAAATAAAATGAAGTTTTAAATCAGAAATTCAAATAAAAAATCAAAATATACAAATAAAATAAACACAAAATACAGGGTTGTTACACGATTGAAGTTAATGAGGACGACGAAAATATTGAAGAACCATATATTGAAGCAAGTTTTTTTTATGATTTGCTGGATGCTGCAAAGAAACCTCTTTAGGATGGTTGTAAAAGCGGCACTTATCTATCAGTAACCGTAGAATACATTACGATGAAGTCAATTACAACATCACCAAAATCGGATTTATAGCCGTTGTACAAGCTGTAAAAAGACATATGTCATCCGATAATTTAACGTGCGAAAATCACTTTGAAGTTAAAAAAATTATGTCAGCTTTTGGTTTACCTTATCAGAAAATAGATACATGTTTAAATGGCCGCATATTGTTTTGGAAAGAGGACATCACTCTTAGGAAGTGTAGAATATATAAGGAGGAAATTTACAAACCAAGAAAAATGAAGGGAAAGGAAGTTCTATACAAATGTATGCATTATTTTCCCTTCACTCCTAGAGTTCAAAGATTATACGCATCTTCTGTAGTTGCATCTCATATGAGATGACATAGCATGAAAATAGAGAAAGAAGGTACGTTGACACATCCATCCGATGGAGAAGCATGAAAGCATTTCGACAAAACTTATCCCAATTTTGCAGCGGAGAGTCGTAATGTTAGACTTGGATTATGTATGGATGGTTTTTCATCATTGTCTCAATTTGATGCTAAATATTCATCTTGGCCCATTATCATCACACCTTATAAATTACCCCCGTGGATGTGTATGAAAACACAATATATGTTTCTTACTATTGTCGTTCCTAGCTCTGACGATACGACACAATGAATCGACATTTATTTACAACCATTGATTGAGGAGTTAAAAACATTGTGGAACGAAGGAGTGGAAATATACGATGTTTCAAAGAAAAAAAATTCGTATGTTTGCTTCTTTGTTGTGGACTATAAGTGATTTTCATGTCTATGCAATGCTTTCAGGATGGAGTACATCCGGTTGTTTAGCATGTCTATATTGCATGGAAGAAACATGGGCGTTTTCTTTACCGAATGGTAAGAAAATTTCATGGTTTGACTGCTATCAATGTTTTCTCCAAGTCAATTGTAACAACCCGCAAATCCGTACCCCTTGAGTTAACACTATTCTACAACAATCAACTTAAGTTGCACAGAAATACGAACCATTTGGATTTAAGAAAAAGAGGTAGAAGAAGAGAAAACAAAATCAACATCAGAATCTAACCATCGCAGCAGAATAATATATAATAGATAGTAAATAATCTTTACTCAAAATTAAATGTATCTGTTTACATACATTACATCATCAGAGTACATCAGTCACAGCTCACATCAATAACATACAATGGATACACAACAACTCAACAGCGGAATAATATATATATACAAGTACGTGAGTACGTGTCGTCATCCAGCTCGCACCCTGAGCTCCACAGCATCACATCCTGTATAAATACTCGGTCTGACCCGAGCATTACAGTTAAATAACACCCGAGTTAGTCTGGATTACCAGCGTGAGAAAACCACACCCAATTGATTATTAAAGTTTCAAAAATCCTTTGAAAACAAAAGAATCTCGTAAGACCACGCCACAAATAAACATGTCGGGTTTTTACCTTACGATAGCTAAAACAATTTTTATAGAAATCCTCTGATATTATAATAGGGTCTATATACAAATACTTATAAAATAGCCGAAATTGTTACATCTATTAAATTCCAGCTACTAGCCACAGAGTGGGTAATAAAAACAAAACTCGTACAAGGCACGTAGGGAGAATGGATTTCCAACTAATGACTAGGCACTGGGGTACCACCTGTCACAGTACGGGGCCTAGATCACCGTACCGAGGATTACTCCCTTCATCCCCTACAACATAAGGCCGGAACCATTCCTTATTGAACAGTCCCGAACAAGATAAACCCCGTGGTTGGCGCGACCAACCACCCACTAAGCCGAATAAAAAAGGACATCTAGACAGGGGAAATATCTTGTCCTGCTTGGGCATGACCCACCTAACCTTGCTGCATATCCCCTGATTTTCAGTCATTCCCGGTTGATGAGGCTTGAGGCTAAGCGTTACCTTTAGAACGTTTTCACTTAGAATGCCCATCGTCCACTTGACGATGTTTCGCAAGCATTCATCCATACAAGTCCGTCCCGGGTTCGAACGGAACCGAAGGCACTACTCCTACTACATCCATTTTGGAAATATCCTCAGGATTAGTAGCGACTAGCCCTTGCACTTCACTGCTCCATCTTCGACTCCGTACACGTTTTTCGCACGAAATGTAAAAAACCGGATCGAAGTGGTTTTCGAGAAATAAATCTCGATCCCGGTCTCTTCGAAACGATCAACGCAATTGGCCAGTATTGATAGTCGATTATTTAACCATCAATTAATATTCACAACATCCATCACACCATAAATAATTTCCCAAATTATTTATTAACCTCAAAATATCTTTCCAATATATATTTTCTATTTTCAATCCTTTGGAAACAGTTTTCAAAACCATCTTTCTTTTCAGAATAAACTTTTCCAGATATTTTCTATCCCCTCTGAAATCACCAAGTACAAAACTAGATTTTAAAAATAATTTTAAAACACTTTACTCTAAAAGATACCTTAAAACATTTAGGATAAAACTACTTCAATAACTTGTTAAAAATACATATTATATGAATATTTGAAAATAAAGTTACTTAATAAAATATAAAACTAGATTTTCATTCATTTTTTAAAAAAAACAAAATACTAAGTCACTTTTTAAGTAATTACTGCTATAATAGATTTGAGAAAAATACTTACTTTAGACTTTAAATATTAGAAATAATGAATTTTACAAAACATGCTTTCTTTAAAAAAAACAGTTTTAAAACATTTAATTTATATTTGAAAATTTACTTTTTATTAAAAACATGTACTTGGCTATCTAGAGAAAATTCCAACTTCAATCACTTAAATCAATTTTCCCAAATTGATTTCCAATTTATTTCATTTGAAATAAATTTCTTTAATTACTCAATTTATTTCAAAATTCATTAATCATGCACTTAATTATCATTGTTATTATTTCCATTTGATTTTAAATCTTTTAACTGAAATATACAAATTTCAGTTTTTCCCAATTTCTTCTTTATTCCTTTTAATAATTTAAGTCTTAAATATTTAACAAATGTTTTGTTCTTTTAAATAATAATACTGAAGTTTAAAAGTTATTAGCTTTCTGTTTATTCAAATTTCCTTTCTATACTCAAGATGTATTTATTAAAATTTTAAGGCACTTTATTTCTTTTCCAATTCATGCTTAAAGTTATTAAAATTTCTATAATTATTTTACTTACAGTTTCGCTTCTTTTATTATCTTTCCAAAATCAAATTTATATTTTTGGTAATTCATCATATACAATTATATCAACCAAGCCATAGCATTAAATACATCCACATAATTCATTATAGAATATCAAACAATCAGAACAGAGATATAAAATAATTTAAATAAAAGTTGAGGGGTCCAGTTGGATCCCTCCAACCTGTTTTCCCTGCATCCACAGACGTTAGCATCACATAATATGCCAATTTCAAATTATACTATACTATATCCCATCAATCAATTCAACCATACAATCAATTATTTAAATTTAATCACTTAAATTTAAATTTAAACTGAGTGAGATTAATTCACCTTTTTCCCTTTTAAATTTGCCATCCTATCCATCTCGACTTGTTTTCATGACCTTTAACCTTGAATAAACATTGGATTTATTTTGTTAATATCCGAATAAATCGAACCAATAATTTCCGTTCGCTAACTTTAATTTAATTAACAAATAATTTCATTTAAACTAAATCTCGTTTAATAATTTAGTTTTAGAAACTAAAATAAATTAAATATGTTAATAGAACAACTAATCGCCTTACTAATTTATATATATGTTTAAATCAAAATCAATACTGTTTTATTTTTATTTTTATAGATTTCTCAAACATATTAACATCCTTATAAGTATATACACTGTTTATATATGTATATACATATTTAAACTAATCGATAAAATAAACTGTACACCTTAATTCAAACTAAATTAAAAACAAAACTGCTAAATATTCACTGTAACTTATCTGTATTTCTATATATGTTGAATTAAATTAAGGGTAGAATTTAAATACCTATCTCAAACGTTCCAGGCAAAAGCGAACAGCAACCACCAAAATTCTGCCATAACAATTTTGACCTTGGGCATCGAGCACTACACCATTCCTACGCTCCTACATGAATCCAAATGTCGCGTGCGACCACTACTGCAGCTCGTACCTCCACCCATGCCGCAGCACGATCCATCCTTATCGTACTCCACCCACAAAGTTTCCTCTTCGATCCCCTCGACTTGCGATGTCGCCGCAGTGCTCGAGCTCGCCGTGGATAGGGCTTCCTGGCGCTTGAACTCGCAGGTGACTCGATTCGAACAGAGATGAAATAAAGAGGACGAGAGGGAAAACTGGGTGCTTCGGCCATTAAGGAGGACAACTCGAGATTTAATTCGAGATCTCGATTTTGTTTTTCGAACGAACGATTTCGGGAAGAGGGAAGTCGCGATCCCCCCTTTGTTCAGTTCCGCCATTAGTCTTGTTTTTTTTTTCTCGTTTAACTGGGTTGGATTTAAAAGGAAGAAAGGGGAAGGTAAAAAGATTGATACGTGAATTCTTGAAGAAGGCTCGGCTTAGAAATAAAAGGGAAAGGAAGCGTATAGAAAAAGATTTGACTGTAGAGGAAGATTGGACTTTAGATTTGAGTTTTCTTTTATAAGTATATTTTATTTCGATTAATATCAATTAAATTTGAGCGCGTTTATATATCGTGTGCTCACACAACAACTCCAATTGCTACGAAATTTGAAACCCGATAATAATTCCATATTACGGACCCAATGAAACTGGTTTCGTCGAATTCCGAGACTGTGCCTCGGAAGGCTATTTTTAAATTCAATTTAAACGATATTAAATTTCAAAACTGAACTATTCAGTGTTAAATACAATTTTAACACTTCTATTATCCTCAGCACTATTTATATAAATTTTACGAGCCTTCAAATTATTTTTAATAGGCTTAAAACTCCAGATTCAACATTTGAACCAACTTCAACTTATTTAATTCAATAATTTAATTATCAAATAATTGGTGATATTCGTAATTCAAGTTAAAATTACTTTATTGATATTTAAAATCAATTAAATATTCCGAATTTAAGTGCTCGAAAATTACGGGTCGTCACATTCCTCCCCCCTCAAAAGAATTTCGTCCCCGAAATTACTAATTAGGAAGAACGGTCCAATACTCGTTTACTTATCCTCAAAACCAAACAATTCGACATACAACCACTATCCTTTACAAAAGCCCATCATTACCCTTATTAACTTTCCAAACATTTTCCTAATTTGTAAACATTCCTATTTGCCCAACTATCCAAGTTTTATTCTTAAAACCAGTTTTGAATTATCAAAATTTCTCAAAATTTTTCTAACTCTCGAATTTTCCAAAAAATTTTGCCAGCGTCTTCTTTGCGCGGCTAGCTCGGTACAACTACAAAATGGATCTACGGCCTCCCAAATCCAAAAAGAAAACAAAAAGCCAAGTGGCTCAATCCAAATCCAAGTCCCAATCAAATTTCATACCAAATTTAAATACATACCTTTTTGTCGATTTCAAATTTATCTTCTTGAAATCAAAAACCAATTTTCTTTTCCCTTTTATAATACCTGCATATCCTGTTTAGTACTAATATCCAAACACAATATTCCCAAAACATTATATCAACTTTCTTACCAATGTCAATATTTATTAATCCAAATATTAACTTAGAATGTATTTGTGATATTCCATTTCCAATTAAGAATGCACCATTTCATACTTAAGTTAGTATAAGTATTTTATGTGTTTCTTGTATTTATTTTACTCCAACTTTAGTTTATATCTATTTCTATTCAAATCGATTCTTTCATTTCCATATGAATCCAATTTATCTTTAACTCTAAATATATAAATCTTGTTTTTCATTTATAACTAAGTTATGTCATTATTTTAATTAGTTTCACTTACTAATTCAGTTTAGTTTCTAATTTGAATTCGCTAGTCGTTAACACAATTATCCAAAGTTTTTCTAAAATTTTCTAACTCCCAAAATTTCTGAAAAATTTTGGCAGAGTCTCCTCTGTACGGAGGAGCTTTTGCAATTTGACAAAAGATATAAATATATATACATCGACCCACACGGTCGGAAAAACCAAAAACAGTTCATATTTCCTATTTTTACTGCGTAGGCGTACCTTATTTAGCATTTTAAGCAAGCAGCTTATTATTTTTAACAAATAGCCCAATCAAATCCAGCCACACGGCTTCCAGGTACCTGTACTTACTCAATTTAAACATGTAAGTACGATATAAATGAAGTTTAACTACATTTTACTTATTTACAATAGTTAAAACATATGAATTCTAAAAGAAATTCACACCAAACATTTTTCCGTAAGCAATTCATATAGTTTTCATACCAATTCAACTGTTTCAATTAACTTACAAACCATTTTTACTCAATTCAAAGGGTTTTCAATCCATTCATATACAATCTCATCAGTTTGAATGGTTTAAAACTCAATCGTTTACATTTTATTTATTCTTAAGCAAACTGAACTCATATTTTATTCAATTGCTTTCAAAATCAATTTATTTTACTCCCATTCATTCATAGAATTTTAACTACTTCAATTTACATCCAAAAACAATTTATCCTATGCAATTCGACAAGAATTATGTGAATAAATAAGTATTTATGTTTATAACCAATTTAAATTGACTCCAACTCAATTTATACTTAATTCTATTTCATTTTCAAATTTATTCTCAATCTATATATTCTCATTTCATTGCATATCAAATTTGAATACATTCACTTGCATTTCATTTTATTAACCAACTAGTTCATCCAAACCATTTACAATCCATTTATTTACATGTCATTCCATATTTGTTTATTCCAACTATTTTATTTAGCTCAAAACAACCAAGCCATATCATTCAATAACCATTTCTCACTTATTTAAGCCATACTCCATTTGGTTCTTATTTATCACATCCATTCATTTATTCAATATAATTAGTTTATCCACTCAATCCATTGTGAATTTTTATTGCTTTAAATATTATTTACAACCCACCAAATTTTATTCCGATCCAAATTTATTTTTACTTGGTTTAAATTCCACCCAATATCATTAAACTTGGTCTTAAGTTGAATTCAATTCAACTTTCCTTCATTCATTTAGCTTATGTCCATTAACCTTAATTTATTCAAATTTTACACTTAAGCTCATTTTCATTGTACAAGTAAATTTTCTCTTTTATGCACAGCTTAACTCAATTGATTACAAGGCCATATCCAATTTATTTCCACATATTTGGATTTTATTCACAATACAAACCATCCCATTACTATTTTAATCAAATCACATTTTTACTCGATATATTCCCAATTATATTTAATTGTTAACACTCCAAGTTAAATTTTAATCTATAACTCAAGTTCTGGATCCATTATCCATTTTCAAATTACCATTCACTTTTAAATTACCATCCAATTTTATTAACTTACATTGCAATTTCATTCACAAATCAATTAATTAATTTCAAGGCTACGTTTAATTATATTTTCTTCATCGACAATGTAAGTCAAATTTAATTATAATTTAAGTTTTTATTTTCAAACCTCATCATAAACTCACAATTCAATTTCATTAACTAATTTATTATCAAATTAGTTCTCTCCTTTTTATTGCACAATACTTGATTTTGTTTCCAAATATCACTTCATTTGATTTTCTTAAGTTCAATGTGTTTTATAATTCAAGTTTGGAATTCCTTTTCATTTTTCAATTCATCAAAATATTAAATTTGGGCTTTGTATTCCATTTTCAATTTAATAAGTCACAACTTATCGTTTTTATACAATTAGATTTCATCATAAGCTTGAATATATTCATCTTTTATTTTTAACTCAAGCCTATTTTATTCCATGCATTTTTAATTCTTTTATATGCTATTCTGATTTATTTAACTCAATCTAACTCTTACCCAATTAATTTCTTATCCAACTTATTTTCCAGTTATCCAGGTAAGAATTTAATTCATCAATTAAATTGAATTCTTATTCCAATTCAATTTTACTTAAACTCGGATTTATTTAACTCAATTCGATTTCAACTTAATTCGAATACAACTGGATATTATTTCAGCTTATTCAATAATTTCAATCCAATCAAATTTTTATTTCCAACTCCAAGTTAATTTTCATTTCAACTTTTCTTTTTAAATTTAAATTTCCGACATTCAAAGCTTGTATTTCCTTCCTGATTTAAAAGTCATCTCAATTTATAAATTAACAATTTATAAGCTTACAGCTATCTCATCAGGAATTTAAAAACACCTACTTTGGTCCCAAATCATTTTGAAATCTCCAACATCCCAAAATCACACTTCACAAAAATTTCAAACCAATCCTAGTTTTTATTTCCAACAAATTTCCTTTGAAATTTCAAAAACAACCAGGTTTTTCTGAAAAAATCAATTTGGTAGCAATTCATCACTTAGAAACTCGAAAATGAACATCGATGATGCTACAGTCATCACCGAAGTTATTTTCCAGTGACTGAAGCGAAGTCAATGCCATCTTCGTTCCAAAACCCATTTTTAAACAATTTCCTTTCAGAAATAACCCAAAACAATTGCTAATATTTATCTTCAAAACACTTCCAAAATCTCCGGGATTTAAATTTCCAAATCCAGCTTAAAACAATTTTAACTATAATTCATTTGCATAGCTTATGATCATACAAATTCTTATTTGATTATATTTCAATTTATAAATTTCATTTATAATTCATATTTATGAATTTCATTTTATAATAAATTTATTTCCTTAACCTTTAATTATGTTTCAATTTCTAGTTAACTTTTCCACTTAAAAATGATAATACTTTAATATTATCATTCCTAACATCCAAGCAACCATATATTAGCTAAATAGTTTACAAAACTTTTATTTATATCAAAATATATTTTGGGTAAAATTATTTCATTTACCCGCATTTAAAACAATACCGTGTCAATTGTTCTATTCAAGTGTTTAGAAACCCTTTCGATACAGTTGTCCAGACTGTGCCGACGAAGGTTCATATGCCACTCAATAAACCGATCAACACAATATTAAAACCATTTTTATATCCACTAACAAATACGCGCTCATATCTATTAATACGCTCAAACTCATTCTAGAGTACTACGGACTCTATTTGAGTAATTCCCACCAGAGCCAAGGTTATCACCAACCTAAGCTCTGATACCAACTGTAACAACCCGCAAATCCGTACCCCTTGAGTTAACACTATTCTACAACAATCAACTCAAGTTGCACAGAAATACGAACCATTTGGATTTAAGAAGAAGAGGTAGAAGAAGAGAAAACAAAATCAACATCAGAATCTAACCATCGCAGCGGAATAATATATAATAGATAGTAAATAATATTTACTCAAAATCAAATGTATCTGTTTACATACATTACATCATCAGAGTACATCAGTCACAGCTCACATCAATAACATACAATGGATACACAACAACTCAACAGCGGAATAATATATATATATACAAGTACGTGAGTACGTATCGTCATCCAGCTCGCCTCCTGAGCTCCACAGCATCACATCCTGTATCCTATAATACTCGGTCTGACCCGAGCATTACAGTTAGATAACAACCGAGTCAGTCTGGATTACCAGCGTGAGAAAACCACACCCAATTGATTATTAAAGTTTCAAAAATCCTTTGAAAACAAAAGAATCTCGTAAGACCACGCCACAAATAAACATGTCGGGTTTTTACCTTACGATAGCTAAAACAATTTTTATAGAAATCCTCTGATATTATAATAGGGTCTATATACAAATACTTATAAAATAGCCGAAATTGTTACATCTATTAAATTCCAGCTACTAGCCACAGAGTGGGTAATAAAAACAAAACTCGTACAAGGCACGTAGGGAGAATGGATTTCCAACTAATGACTAGGCACTGGGGTACCACCTGTCACAGTACGGGGCCTAGATCACCGTACCGAGGATTACTCCCTTCATCCCCTGCAACATAAGGCCGGAACCATTCCTTATTGAACAGTCCCGAACAAGATAAACCCCGTGGTTGGCGCGACCAACCACCCACTAAGCCGAATAAAAAAGGACATCTAGACAGGGGAAATATCTTGTCCTTCTTGGGCATGACCCACCTAACCTTGCTGCATATCCCCTGATTTTCAGTCATTCCCGGTTGATGAGGCTTAAGGCTAAGCGTTACCTTTAGAACGTTTTCACTTAGAATGCCCATCGTCCACCTGACGATGTTTCGCAAGCATTCATCCATACAAGTCCGTCCCGGGTTCGAACGGAACCGAAGGCACTACTCTAACTACATCCATTTTGGAAATATCCTCAGGATTAGTAGCGACTAGCCCTTGCACTTCACTGCTCCATCTTCGACTCCGTACACGTTTTTCGCATGAAACGTACAAACCGGATCGAAGTGGTTTTCGAGAAATAAATCTCGATCCCGGTCTCTTCGAAACGATCAACGCAATTGGCCAGTATTGATAGTCGGTTATTTAACCATCAATTAATATTCACAACATCCATCACACCATAAATAATTTCCCAAATTATTTATTAACCTCAAAATATCTTTCCAATATATATTTTCTATTTTCAATCCTTTGAAAACAATTTTCAAAACCATCTTTCTTTTCAGAATAAACATTTCCAGATATTTTCTATCCCCTCTGAAATCACCAAGTACAAAACTAGATTTTAAAAATAATTTTAAAACACTTTACTCTAAAAGATACCTTAAAACATTTAGGATAAAACTACTTCAATAACTTGTTAAAAATACATATTATATGAATATTTGAAAATAAAGTTACTTAATAAAATATAAAACTAGATTTTCATTCTTTTTTTTAAAAAAAACAAAATACTAAGTCACTTTTTAAGTAATTACTGCTATAATAGATTTGAGAAAAATACTTACTTTAGACTTTAAATATTAGAAATAATGAATTTTACAAAACATCCTTTCTTTAAAAAAACAGTTTTAAAACATTTAACTTATATTTGAAAATCTACTTTTTATTAAAAACATGTACTCGGCTATCTAGAGAAAATTCCAACTTCAATCACTTAAATCAATTTTCCGAAATTGATTTCCAATTTATTTCATTTGAAATAAATTTCTTTAATTACTCAATTTATTTCAAAATTCATTAATCATGCACTTAATTATCTTTGTTATTATTTCCATTTGATTTTAAATCTTTTAACTGAAATATACAAATTTCAGTTTTTCCCAATTTCTTCTTTATTCCTTTTAATAATTTAAGTCTTAAATATTGAACCAATGTTTTGTTCTTTTAAATAATAATACTGAAGTTTAAAAGTTATTAACTTTCTGTTTATTCAAATTTCCTTTCTATACTCAAGATGTATTTATTAAAATTTTAAGGCACTTTATTTCTTTTCCAATTCATGCTTAAAGTTATTAAAATATCTATAATTATTTTACTTACAGTTTCGCTTCTTTTATTATCTTTCCAAAATCAAATTTATATTTTTGGTAATTCATCATATCCAATTATATCAACCAAGCCATAGCATTAAATACATCCACATAATTCATTATAGAATATCAAACAATCAGAACAGAGATATAAAATAATTTAAATAAAAGTTGAGGGGTCCAGTTGGATCCCTCCAACCTGTTTTCCCTGCATCCACAGACGTTAGCATCACATAATATGCCAATTTCAAATTATATTATACTATATCCCATCAATCAATTCAACCATACAATCAATTATTTAAATTTAATCATTTAAATTTAAATTTAAACTGAGTGAGATTAACTCACCTTTTTCCCTTTTAAATTTGCCATCCTATCCATCTCGACTTGTTTTCATGACCTTTAACCTTGAATAAACATTGGATTTATTTTGTTAATATTCGAATAAATCGAACCAATAATTTCCGTTCGCTAACTTTAATTTAATTAACAAATAATTTCATTTAGATTAAATCTCGTTTAATAATTTAGTTTTAGAAACTAAAATAAATTAAATATGTTAATAGAACAACTAATCGCCTTACTAATTTATATATATGTTTAAATCAAAATCAATACTGTTTTATTTTTATTTTTATAGATTTCTCAAACATATTAACATCCTTATAAGTATATACACTGTTTATATATGTATATACATATTTAAACTAATCGATAAAATAAACTGTACACCTTAATTCAAACTAAATTAAAAACAAAACTGCTAAATATTCACTGTAACTTATCTGTATTTCTATATATGTTGAATTAAATTAAGGGTAGAATTTAAATACCTATCTCAAACGTTCCAGGCAAAAGCGAACAGCAACCACCAAAATGCTGCCATAACAATTTCGACCTTGGCCACCGAGCACTACACCATTCCCACACTCCTACATGAACCCAAATGTCGTGTGCGACCACTACTGCAGCTCGTACCTCCACCCATGCCGCAGCACGATCCATCCTTATCGCACTCCACCCACAAAGTTTCCTCTTCGATCCCCTTGACTTGCGATGCCGCCGCAGTGCTCGAGCTCGCCATGGATAGGGCTTCCTGGCGCCTGAACTCGCGAGTGACTCGATTCGAACAGAGATGAAATAAAGAGGACGAGAGGGAAAACTGGGTGCTTCGGCCATTAAGGAGGACAACTCGAGATTTAATTCGAGATCTCGATTTTGTTTTTCGAACGAACAATTTGGGGAAGAGGGAAGTCGCGATCCCCCCCTTTGTTCAGTTCCGCCATTAGTCTTGTTTTTTTTTTCTTCTCGTTTAACTGGGTTGGATTTAAAAGGAAGAAAGGGGAAGGTAAAAAGATTGATACGTGAATTCTTGAAGAAGGCTCGGCTTAGAAATAAAAGGGAAAGGAAGCGTATAGAAAAAGATTTGACTGTAGAGGAAGATTGGATTTTAGATTTGAGTTTTCTTTTATAAGTATATTTTATTTCGATTAATATCAATTAAATTTGAGCGCGTTTATATATCGTGTGCTCACACAACAACTCCAATTGCTACGAAATTTGAAACCCGATAATAATTCCATATTACGGACCCAATGAAACTGGTTTCGTCGAATTCCGAGACTGTGCCTCGGTAGGTTATTTTTAAATTCAATTTAAACGATATTAAATTTCAAAACTGAACTATTCAGTGTTAGATATAATTTTAACACTTCTATTATCCTCAGCACTATAAATTTTACGAGCCTTCAAATTATTTTTAATAGGCTTAAAACTCTAGATTCAACATTTGAACCAACTTCAACTTATTTAATTCAATAATTTAATTATCAAATAATTGGTGATATTCGTAATTCAAGTTAAAATTACTTTATTGATATTTAAAATTAATTAAATATTCCGAATTTAAGTGCTCGAAAATTACGGGTCGTTACATCAATCTTCCCTTCAGAGGAGATAAGAAAACTTTTTAGCTAATAGAGTATAAACTAGAGAACCAGCAACGATATGGTCAAGCGAAGACATATACGAACTTGTAAGGGACTATCCAAAGATATATGAAACTCGAGTGCAAACAGAAATTGCAGACAAATCGACTATTCATAATTGGTGTAAACAAAGTATAATTTGGGAGTTGCCTTATTGAAAAGATCTTTTGCTTCGTCATAATATTGATGTGATGCACAACGAGAAAAATGTCTTTGATAATGTTTTTAACACAATTTTGAATGTCAAGGGGAAGATTAAGGACGATTTGAAATCAAGACGCGATATACAAGAATTATGCAAACGTCCTGAGCTTCATATGAAACCAAATAACAGTAAAAATAACCCAAAGCATGTTACGAGTTAGCCAATAATCAAGTTAAAGTTGTGTTAAAATGGGTGGAAGGATTAAGATTTCCTGATGGGATTTCATCAATTCTTCGTAGATGTGTTGATTTTAAAAACGGTAAATTGAGCAGAATAAAATACCATGACTGTCACATACTGATGGAAAATTTATTACCTGTTCTATTCAAAGAACTATTGCCCTTAGAAGTTTGGAAGGTAATAACGAAGCTTAGTCTATTTTACAAAGAGCTTTGTTCGACTACTTTAAAAGTGCAACATTTACGTAAACTTAAATAATACATTCTTATATTGCTCTGCAAATTGGAGAAAATATTTCCGCCAGATTTTTTTAATGTAATGGAATATTTACCTGTTCATCTTCCATTTGAAGCACGACTTCGAGATCCTGTGCAATATGGATGGATGTATCCGTTGTACAAAATGCAATATATTCTGCTTATCGTCGGAATCTAAATCGGGTATACTTTGCACTTTATGTACTGTATATCATTTATGTTATTTAACTATAAATATATTTCGTTATCATGTTATTATTCTCTTTTAAAATGATGTGTCTGTGACATGTATCATGTTGTCCAGAAGGAGGAATACTTCCCATTCTTTAGGAGGCGATGACAGCGGTCCATCTCAATCGCCACAACGACTGTTGTGTCTCTAGTACCTAGAGGTAAGTATTAAACTTTTTTAGCATTTTAAATATTTTATGTACGATATACTAATTTGTATCATATTTAACGCAGAGGGTTTGAGCTACAGCCATCAGCTGTAGTTCTATCAGTTTCGAGAGAGTCGTACATGAGTAGGATGTCGGGTTATTGGCCGAAGTGGGATGCATCCTGGAGTGTATTTGGCATGATTTCATTGTAAGTATAATCTTCTGTTTTCCATTCTTAATTTTTTGTCGCTTATTTATTGTTCACCTTTTATTGTTTAAGTTTTGGTTGTTTATTTATTATGAAATAATGGCCGCAGTGGACATACAATCAGATGACATACAGCTGGTATGATATTACTAAATGTAGAAGACGAGGAAGAACTACAGAGATTCCATGTCGACAGTGAAGCATAAATGGCAGAAGCCAAACTGGATAGGGACAATTATGTGGGAAGGGTGGCTGGCACATTGGGATAGTGACGAAGCGAAGGTAAGTGCACTAAACTTTTATTAGATTGATATGTAAATATCAAAAAATATTTGGTAAGTAAATAATGTATTAAATTTAAATGTATAGGTAGAGTCAGAAAGAAACTTTGCAAATAGGAACAAAAATCACGCCATTCATCTAGAAGGATCAAAGTTGTTCCAGCAATATCATCAGGAGTTGGCAAATTTATTAAATGTGAATTGTAAATAGTTATTGTGCTATATAATTTTGAATATACAATAACAGTAGATAATAATCAATTTCAGGAAGCTAAGGCACAGGGTCCCGTGTCGTATATGGATGTGTTTACTCGTACTCATGCCGTTAAGCATGTAAATCCGGACGGGACGGTTTCATATACATGGCACGGCGATAAATCAAGAAAGAGCCACGTAAGCATATTTTAGTTTATGTACTATTAGCAATCGTTTTAATTGTTAAAATATAATGAATTAAGGTATCATGATATTAATTTTAACTGCATTTTTATTTGTTCATGCATGCAAGGTTCATGGAACAACACCAGAAACTCTTGGAGGATACCGGTCGAGAGCAGCTGACGACAGATGAGGAGGACGTTATTTTTGATTCAGCCATAGGTCAACCACCACGGAATAGGCGCTACGGCTTTTGCGAATAATATATTAAGATATGACAATTTAATAATCTTTTAGTTCTACTCACATCGCTTTAGTTTTAGTAATAAGTTTATAGATTAAACAATTAACACATTATGTTGTAACTTTGAAAGTAATATTATAAACTAAATTAAATAAGTGTTGCAGGCCAGCAGACAGAGGAGAGTCAGCCAAACGGCCAGAGCTGATATTGATCTAGCAGAGATCGTAGAGTTGAGAGTTAGGGTGGCGCAGGTGGAAGAGCAAAACCGTCGCCGGGCCATCGAGATGATACAGCTGTTGGATCAGCATATTGCTGAGTACATGCAGCAGTATGGTGGTCGCTTTCCATCCTCAGCTGGTTCAGGAGGTTCTGGAGCTGATTGACCGGAGTGATTGATATGTTTTTTATTTTGTATCATTGTTTAGTAAATTTTGATGATACATTGAGTTGGTGGAGTTGGATTTGAAATGTTGTGTATATTGTTTGATGATACATTTGGTGGTAGTAATTCTGACTTTTGGGAGTTGATGGTGAGTTGGTGAAGAATTAATATATATATATATATATATATATATATATATATTGTATAATTAGAAGTATGTAAATTATGGTAGCGAAGTTTGTTTGATGTTGTCTAAATTATGCTTGATTTATTTCTTTATGATATTTGATTATGTTTGTATGGTTTGATTTCATATTGAATATCTGAGTTGGATATATGCTTGTTGGGTGGAATATATTATGTTCATGGATTGAATACCAAAAAACAGACCTAGGTTTTCCGACGGGTCCCGACGGCCCGTGGGTCAAAAATTTCCAATGATTTCTGATGGTTGGAGACGACAATTTTCTGATGGCTTTCGGCATACAACATGATCGCCCACGTATCTTCCGATGGCCATCGGAAGCCTTTGAACGGTCGTCAGCAACCGTCGAAAAATAGGCGATGGTGGCTATCGGGAGCCATTGGAAATTCTGTCCGTTGACGATTTTTTTTGCAGCGGATATTTCCGACGGCCGCCGACGAGGAAGAGCCGTCGGAAATTGATGTGATTCTTGTAGTGTTAGGAATTTGGTCCAACACAAGTGTTGCATAGTCTTGTTTCAAATCATATTTAGACTAACTTTTTGCTGGTAATGAATCCATATCCTCGAACTGTCTGAATGATTCATGGAGACTGCAACTCAGGAATGCAGCTCTTATGAGGATGTCTAGTGAGTTGAGAAATTCTCCTAGCATTTTTTCAGTTTGTTGCATAAATTATATTTGGATACATGCATTATAAAATATGTGATGCATAGGTAAAACATTCCCTTCCATTTAATTTTCTGAAACTATATAAGTGGGGGTTAGGCTTGTTATGGCATTGTGAACTAATGTATTGCAAATCCTAGTCATGTGTGGATCATTTATAAAACAGGGAGAAAAAAAGCCAATTGCTAAAATAATCCTCCCTGACGCACACATATCCGATAGTTTTGTGCTCTGATTTCAGTCACAATATTTTTGCGTATTTCTTTCTTTTTATTCATTTAGAAAATAACTGATTTATAGATTGTCCTGACGTCATATATAAAGTTCTTGCAATGACTGCCTATTTCAGTACTAAAACTGGTTGCTAGTGGCTTACCTCAATATATGGGTTTCCACTTGCTTATTTTTATCATTAAATATGGTGGTAAATTACACAGTTCTTCTTTTGTCGATCGGATCAATACAGAAAATTCTCAAATACCCTCCGGCATGGACGTTAAGTGGTGATGACAGGCAATTACTATGGAAATTTCGCTTCTCTTTAATGTCAGAGAAGATGATAAAGTGGAGCGATGCTCAGGTTTATCTTAATCACATGTGATATTTTTAAATGTTGCCTCATGTGTCTCTTGATATACACATGTATACTTTCATAAACATGCATGCCATAGTGTGTGTAAGACAGATGAGATCTTTATTATGCATTCATAAAACACCACGAATTGGCTTTTAGATTATTGTATTGGTTGTTGTCTATCTTACCGTTGAAGTCACTTTGATGATTGAAAATGTAGTTTCCAAATTGTTTATTCTTGATGAAGAGTAATTGATTTGACAAATTTCCACATCTGATAGTAGGTATAAACAAGAATATAGTTCTCAATAAGTATTGTTATAGTAATTAAATTTTGGTCCTGGTGGTTTAAAACTGAATAAAAGTAAACACCAAATTTATAGAGTCATGTTGTTAATTATAGAACTAAAGCAGGTCAGCTAAGAAGTTCACTTCTTTGTCCAGTTATACTTAAAACAAACAATTTAAATTTTATCTAATAATTTTTCGATTTCAATTCCGCTTTTTTTTCCTTTCCGTTCATCGGTAATTTTTAAAATTTCGGTTTCATTCCGAAAACTTAAAAAATTCTGTTTTAATTCCGTTTTAATTTCGGTCTACGAATTCCTGTTCTTTTTCCATATAACATAAAACTATTACTATTTCTCAATTTTAATAATAAATATATCATTGGATAGATGTAAACATATATTGCAGCTTTTCTCAAAAACATAAATGTAGTGCTAAGGGCATTCTGATTTCTATTTCGAACTACCATGGCCAGCCATTAATGGCCGACTAGCAAAAAAATAAAAAAACTACACTTCGGTCGGCGGACAACCATCGACAAAACAAGTGTTTGGTCAATGGTTAACCTAACCACCGACCAAGGCTGGACACGGTTGTCCCTAATGTCAAGCTCGGTGCCCACCACACTAAATTAAAATTTCTATTAATGTTACACGTCAATAACCCAGCCCTAACTTAACAAAAGCCCAGCCTAAATAATTAGGTAAGAAAGTAACATGCAAGCGGGCAACGCAACAGTGGAAGAACAACGTATTTTTAACTCTTACTCATCCTCTTCTTTTTTCCAAACCATGCCCTAAAAATCAAATTTGAACAAAAATTTGTAAAAAAAAGACAAAACAAAAGAAAAAAGAAAATCAATGTTGATAAGATGTTTGTGTGCCCCTTCAACGTTGAAGCCATGATGGTTGCAATGATTAAAAGGAAAGCTTCAATCCCTTCAAATTCATCGTCCCGATTTAAATGGGTAAAAAGTTGAAATTTTTGCTTCAATTCTCTCCTACTTCGTTGTACTATATCTCTTGTTGCCAAAAATTTAATTTTGTTTGTTTATTTTAAAATTTTCAATTTGAAACCAGTTTCTCGAGGGATTTCGTTTCGGTTCGTGCCAAATTCGAACCGAGATGAGTGGAAGTCCGACGTGCCGGGCGAAATCTTGAACCTTGGGTGATGTGTGTGTATATATGTATATGTATAGATGTGTGTGTGTGTGTGTGTGTGTGTGTGACGATTCGAAATTTTTGGACATTTGAAATTGGAATATTTAATTGATTTTAAATATTTGAAAGTCAGTTTAATTTGAATTTCAAATATCATTATTTGTTTGGTAATTAAATTATTGAATTTAATAATACGAAATTGGGTAAAATATTGCATCTTCAATTTTGAGCTTGTCAAAAATAATTTGAAGTCTTGTAAAATTTATATGATAATACTGGAGACAGTAAAATTTCTAAAATTGAATTTAACAGTATTTTGTTCAGATTTGAAAATATACTGTTTAAGTTGATATTTAAAAATAGCCTTTCGAGGCACAGTCTTGAAATTCGACAAAACCTGTTCCATTGGATCAGTAATAGTGTATTATTATTGGATTTCAATTTTCATAGTGTTTGGAGTTGACGTGTGACCGTACGTTAGCAAACGCGCTGAAATCTACATCGAAAATTCAAAATAATAAATGAGTTCAAAAAGCTATCTTCTCCACACGATCGAAATTGAGTGAGAAGTTCTCACCTTTGCTTTTATGCGACCCAAACCAGCTTGTTTTCTTCACGATTTTGGACCTTGTATATATATTAAACTCTGCAATTTGAAAACTATGCAGTAAAACATTTTTTCTAAACAAACAAAATATTGTGTTATATATATTCTGTGACAATAAAAAAGTAAATTGCTTTGCTGTTAAACTTCCTTCCTAACATTTTATATATTTATATACTAAAACAAAAACGTTTTACACTTTCCTGAAATATTTTCCTTCTATTCTATATGGATTTTAACACACACACACACACACACACACACACACACACACATATATATATATATATATATTTCTACTTCTCAGCGAATAACCTAACCAGATTTTATATTTTTTCTATAACAATTTCTGATAAATAATAATGAACAAATTGAATTCAAAAGTTTTAAACTTACTTAACTAAAAAATTTGATTACCTTACTTCATATTGGAACCCTAAGTCACGAGCTCAGTTCTACACAAGACTGTCCCTATAATTAATTAATGTTAATTAAGCAGGGATAGATAATGTAATTAATTATTTTGAGTTAATTAAATTAATTATAATTATGGGATTAATTAATCTTGCTTATGGATGATTGAATTATATTGAATTGTTTGATATCTTTGATTGTGATGTTCTGTGATATGAATCGCATTTGTTTCACTTCAGCATGATTGTGGTTTGAGCTTTTTGCTTTGGAGCTTTGGAATGAAGATGCAGTTTGTTGGACTCACTCGCTCTCTCTCTCTCACTCTCTTGATAACTCTGTTGTAGATGTTTTTCCGCTGTTATTTCTGCTGTGGTGTTGTATATATAGATCTCTGATGTTGGTGATCACTTGTTGTTGGGCATTTGTTATCAGATGTTGTATCCATGTGGTGTATCAATAAAAGTTAATCATTTTGTTTCCCTTGTGTTGTTATCATCTAACGTGTTATAAGCTCCAACGAACCGGACTCAATATTTGAATCTACGGCATTTGAATACTAGTGATGTATTGGATGTCAATTTTCGGATGTCAAATTGGTGGTCGTCACGTGTGAGTCGTAACCGACCTTTATCCGAGGGCCCTCAACAACCAACAACCACATAAGCTAAATATCTGGGCTCCATACCAGAATACCACTTTTTATGCAGAAGGAAATGCACATACCCTGAGGGGCGCGACCCCCTAACCTTGATGCATCCTTTCTTGTTTTGATCATTTCCGAGATGTGAGGTTCGATGAAGTCTCGTCCCACAAAGCTACGCTTTTCATAAAAGTCATGCTTCGATCAACTAAAGATCAACACTTAGCATGCCACATTACCAAATTGGGAATATATCACTAGTAAATATCAACTACATAACCTCTGAGCTTGTATGTCACAGAGTAGGGTGTTACGCTAAGAGAATAAATTCTTCGCCACCAAATAGAAATGTATTTGATAGAAACCAGCTTTATATCTCAAAGTGTAATGTCAGACATACGTCCATACAAGTCCATTCTAGGTCTATATAGAAGCGAAGGCACTTCGTCCAATTAAGGAAAGATGTCCTCGCAAATTCGGATATCCCCTAATCACGTCTAGACTCCCCATCACTTAGGGTAATCTCTATGCCGGGGCCACTCGGTGTAGAGACAATCAACAGGCAATCCTTTCGTTTTCGAAAATACCCGATCCTCAACACCGTCTTCAAATGCAATTACATTCCGTCGTATCATTATTCGGAATGAGTTTTATGAATAAATGTCCTCCCTCGGGTTATCCGAATAATGAGCGCTTAATTAAAAAGATATAGATATATTCGGATCTTAGTTAAGTCGCAACTTTTTAGCCTTTATTTCCCGAAACCTTTCCTTTTGAATGGTTTAAACAAATTTCCATTTTTATCTTTTAAACAAAAGTTCCATCTTTAAGATCCTCTTCAATTTGAAATAAGGTTTACCAAATCTTTAACAAAGGTTCATTCATAACTTTCAAAACTATTTCCATTCAAATTTGATTTGTCCATAACTTAATTCCTTTCAACAAAAACTGGAAATTCTTTATTTATATGAAAGTTATTATGACATGAAAACAAAGGTTTTCCGTTTTGGTAAAATTCGATTAAATTTGCTCAAGTTATAGCCTTTTAAAGTATAAATCGAAAAATCAGCAAACTGTCTTACTCTCAGCAAGCTCTATTTAAGTTAAATTTAAATTCCCAAAATAATTCATTTAAAATACTTTAAAATGGTGTAAAATCCATATATATATACATTATATAACCTATATAACCCTTCTTAAACCACAGTTTCCAAAATTTCAAATTTTCAAAATTAATTATTTATTTAAAATAAATATACCAAATAATTCTTAATTTCAAAACTTATTTTCAAAAGTTTTTCATATTTAACCCAATTTCACTTCCAAACCATTTTGGATTCAAAATTCAAATTTTAAATTTTCACCATTTTGAATAAAATAATATTAAATTCAAAATACCCATGACTTAACCAATTTCCCAATTTTTGTGTGTGTGTTTTGTCTAGGGGTTTTGCATGCAACAATAAAATATAACAACCATCATAAATCCAAGCACAACAATATCAGTAAGCGGTATAATCCTATAACGCTTATTTTCCATTCACAGGTAAACATGTAAATTCATCGCAGATAAATAACCTACATTTATCACAGCTCAATCCAAAGTAATTCATATCACAGAATATCACACATCAGAGATATCAAACAATTCAAGGCATTCAATATAATCCAATCATTCATAAGAAAGATTAATTAATCACATAATTTATAATTAACCAAATAAGTTAATTATTTATGAATTAATCACCTAACTCTGCTTAATTAACATTAATTAATTACAAACCATTTGTTATTATCTTAATTAATTAATGAGAATTAATTAATCAACCTTAATTATCCATCTTAAGCAATTATCCTCAATTACTTTCATCAATTAATTATCCCTTAGTTAACCACATAAATTAATTAACTTTAAATTAATTACATTAGTTAATTAACCCTTAATTAATTACACTAACAAATTAACCCTTTAATTACTCACATTAAGTCATTATCCTATAATCACTTGATTAATTAACCGTTAATCATTAATTAATTAGCCTTTAATTATTAATTAATTTACCTTTAATTATTAATTATTAATTAATTAACCTTTAATAATTAATTGTCCTTTAAGTAATCACATTAAGTAATTATCCCTTAATTACATTAAGTAATAATATTTTATTAATTACATTAAGTAATTATCCTTTGAGTAATTAATTATCCCTTAAGTAATCACATTAAATTAATTAACCTTAAGTTAATTACATTAATTAATTAACCCTTACATTAACAAATTAACCTTTTAATTAATTAATTAATGATCCTTTAATTAATCAAGACCCTAATTAATTAAAGATAAACCCTTTATCTTAATTAATTACTTAATTACAACATTTAAATCTTATTTAAATAAACCTTCGAAATAAATTCATTTATTAACCCATAAATTAACTAAAGACTTTTAAGTTAATTAATAACTAAAAACACTATTAAGACAAACCATTTATCTTCATTAATTACTTAATTATCATTCAAATTTATTTATTAAACCATGGAAATAAATTATCATTAACATATAAATTAACTTAATACCTTTAAGTTAATTAGAAATAAAAAAATTACTTTCTTGATTAACTACTTAATCACACTATTTAAATTTGTTTAAAATAAACTTAAGAATTAACTAAAATTAATGGAAACGTAATAAAATACTTTAAAACTTGATCATTTTAAAATAATTTATTTTATAATCTTTGCCTAATCCAAACTTAAATAAAACAATTATTGTTTAAAAGAATTTATAGAGAAATTGTTTTAAACTTGATTTGTTTAAAGTTTTAAAAATGCAACTTCATATACTCGAGACCAACTCGTCTCTGTCCCGAGCCCAAACCCGAGCTTCCCTTTCTTTTTAACTTTGTCTCGTTTTTAATTTTTTCAAAAACCTATTACACTGCTAAAACTCACGCGAACCTCTCGATACCAGACTCGAGCCCTCATCAAACTTTCCCGAGCTCTTCCTCGAGGCATCCCTCTTCTTCTCCAAACCCAATCCACAGACAACTACAGATACTACGTGCACGTGCAAGCCTAAATGAGGCAACTTCGATCCACACTCCGACCTCCAACACATCAACGACAACCCACACGAGCGTCACGACCACCCAGAACCAAGAATCGATTATGAATTGAATTCGAGCTTCATGGGTTCAACTGGAACAAAACTGAATCATCTAAATTCACCTCGCGTAGCCAACTCCTGCCACCTAAACACTTGCTACTCCGACCAAAGCTTCACCGAAGACTTATGCATCAATCCCCCTGCTTCGATCACCTCCGGTGCTCCCTGGACGACGCAGTAGACCAAAAACCCATGTCGACCAAAACTGGGGCTAAAACCCTACTTCAACGTCGTTCGACAACCAGGGTGGTGTATAAAATCACCAACTATTTTTCCCTCAATCCCGAGACACCCAGCTACCTCCAGCTACGAGAATGATGCTCAACCCTCCTTCGATCTTCGATAATCGATGAATGTTCAATTTCCATTCAACCCGAAATATCTCAACAATTTCAAACTTTAAAATGACGATACTATTATCAAAATTCATCGTTTTCGAAAATGAATTTAGTATTGTTTAAAAGTTGAAGAATTTATATAAAATTTGGATTTTAAATGGTTTGGGAGAAATAAAGGAATTTATTTTAAAAATGGAGTTAGTTTTGGGAAATTGATTTGAAAACTGGTATTTTAAATAAAGCGCTTTAAATTGTTTTTATTCTAAGTATTTTAAAGTATATATACTTTTAGATAAAGAGGTTTATCTTATTTTAAAATCTAAAGCATTTAGTCTTGGTTGATTTTCAGTGGAAATAAACAATATATGGATGATTTATTGATGATCTATGATTGAATATATTGGTAATTGAAATTATTGAAGGCTATGGTTTGGTTGAATATATTCTGGTATTTTTAAAATACCATAAATATAAAAATTGGATTTTTGGAAGGAAATTAAAGTAGAGAATTTTAAGTAAAATAATTTTCGAGAATTGGATAAATTAAAAGAAGAAATTTAGAAAGGATAAAGGTTGATTTTTGAAATCCTATCGAATAAATTCCAAGTATGGGAAAAAGATTTTAATAAATGGATTTTGAGAACTTAAGCGGTATTGTTTAAAGGTTGAAGAATTTATTTAAAAATTTAGATCTTTAAATGGTTTGGGAGAAATAAAGGGAGAATTTTAAAATTTAGTATGAAATTAATATTTTAGATTTTAAATAAGATTTTAAATCTAAATAAAGGAGTGAATATGGAATTTATGGGTTTTAAACAAATTTGGATAAGTAAAGGAATTTATTTTAAAAGGGAGTAAATTTTGGAAATCGATTTGAAAATCGATTTAATATTTGAAACTGTGTTTTAAGAAAGAAGAATGAGAATATGAAATTTATAAACGGGGTTTATGAATAAAGTGAAATATTTATCAAAGGATAATTTGGAAGTATACATTTACGGTGGGAATTTTATAAAGGAATGGGTACTTGTTTTGAAAATAAAAAGGGGTTTATTTTAAAGATATGAAAGGAAAGTGTATTTCCCTGATAAGCCAAGTATGATTTCAAGCAGATTTTTAAGTATAAGTTAAAAGTTTTTAAAGTTGTTTAAAAGAATGTTTTTGAGAATTATTGAATAACTTTTTTAAAATTTCAAAGGTAAATATTTTATTAAATTAGTTATAGTATTAATAATTTTATAGGGTTAATTGGTATTATGATTTAAAAAGATAATTATTAATATTTATATTTTATAAAGTAGTTTTATTTTAAATATAGTTTGGCTAAAGTTTTTGTTTGGAAAACTTGTATAGAATACAATAACTTTTATTTTTAAATTTGTTTTGGGTTAAGTTTTATATGAAAAATTATTATTAAATTTCATAACTAGTATTTTAGATAAAGAGTTTTAAATAATTTTTATTCTATGTATTTTAAAGCACACATATTTTTAGATAAAGTGATTTAAATTATTTTAAAATCTAAACATTTAGTCTTGGTGATTTTCAATGGAAATAAATAATATTTGGAATTTATTCCATGAGAGGAAAGTGATTTGAAAATTGTTTTCAAAGGGTTGAAGTGTGAAAATATATCTTGCGGATATTTAAAAATAAATAAATAAATTGGGGAAATTATTTGAATATGATGATTGTTTATGGATGTTGTTATATAGTTAAATAACCGACTATCAATATTGGCCTTTAAGACGGCATTTGAATTTCGACGAGACCGGGGTTCGGATTCTAAATGGTTATTAGAAAACCACATTGAATCTTAAAGGTGGATCTTTTTTTTAATAGATCAAAAATGGAAATTTGTTGTAACTTAATTTAGATCTGAATGTATTCACTTATTTTTTTTAAATCCGACGACCCGGAATTTTTGGACATTTCAAATTGAAATATTTAATTGATTTTTAATATTTGAAAGATAGTTTAACTTGAATTTAAAAATATCACTATTTATTTGGCAATTAAATTTTTGAATTTAATAATATAAAATTAGGTAAAATATTGTATCTTCAATTTTGAGCTTGTTAAAAATAATTTAATGGCTTAGGAAATCTGTATTAACAATGCTGAAGATAATGGAAGCTTCAGAATTGAATTTGGAAGTGTTTTGTTAAGTTGGAAAATATATCATTTAAATCGATATTTAAAAATAGCCTTCCAAGGCACAGTCTTGGATTTCGATGAAACCAGTTCCATTAGATCCGTAATATTGCATTATTATCGGATTTCAATTTTCGTAGTGTTTGGAGTGATCGTGTGACCGTACGGATTGTAAACGCGCTAAGATTTAAATCGAAAAATTGGGTCGTTACAATATGGTATCAGAGCTTAGGTTGGCGATATACCTAGGCTTTGGTGGGAATTACACATTAGAGATAGAGTCGGTAGTACTATAAAATGAGTATGAGTGCATTAATAGATATGAGAGCGTATTTGTCAGTGAATATAAAAATTGTTTTTATACTGTGTTGACTTATCGGTTGAGTGTTTATGGATTCTGGTCGATATGTGGGACGTCATTTTATCGATAGGGGTTTCTAAACTTTTAAACAAGATAAATCGACACAGTATTGTTTTTAAAATAGGGTAAATAAAATAATTTTACCCAAATTATTTTTGTATATAAAAGGAATAATTTTTCGTAAATTATTATAGTTATATATGATTGCTTGATTGTTAGGAAGAGATAATATTAAATTATTATCATTGTTGTGTAAAAATTTGAAAAAAAGAATTGAAATCATAACCAAAGGTTAAGGAAATAAATTCAGATAACAAAATGGAATTTGAAATGTGAATTATAAATTTGATTTATAACCTTGAAATAAGATGCCAGAGTAATTTTGAATATGGATTAAAAGGATTTGGGATTGAAATTTCAAAAGATTAAATCCCTTTGATTTGAAAATGGTTTTCAAAGGCTTTGGAAAAATAATGGTGAAATTATTTGGGAAATATTTTTAAATTGGATATGAAATCTGGTGAGATTTGGAATTTAAAATTATTTGGAAAATGTTTTTGAAGGGATGAAAACACTAAACTCTTTTCGATCGTTGGAAAATAATTCCGATGATGATCTCGACATCATCAGTGGTCATTTTCGAGTTTCCAAAGGAGGAATTGCTACCCAATGTTTTGAATTGGGAATATTTGCAAAATTGAGTTTGATTTTGAAACATTTTGATTTTGGATATAATTGATTTCAAAAATAATTTTGAAATACTTAAGTAATTGCTTAAACTCTGGAAGCTTATTTAAAAATGGTTATGGAATATTTATAAGTTTAAAAACTTATAAGGGTTTGAGAAAGGGTGAATAGAATTCAATATTTAATCTGATTTGGAAATAAATTAAGAATTGAAGATAAAAATTGAATTCATAATGGGATTGAAAATTTGAGTCAAATAAAATGATGATATGAATTAGATATGAATGAAGGATAGTTGATAAAATATTCAGTATTTAGAAGTTTAAGATAAACTGGATTCAAATAAAATTGAAATGCAAGAGAATATAAATGGACATAAAACCAAAGTGATGAAGTAGAAAATAAATATAAGAAGTGTATAAAATACTTATATTGAACTTAACAAATAAATGGTGAAATTCTTAAGTAAAATATGGAATTGGGAAAATATACTAAGTAAGTATTTGAATAGAATAAATAAAAGTGTGGGAAATGAAAATTTTGGATAGAAATCAATATAAATGTGAATAAAAGAGAATTGATATAGATAATAATCAATTGGAATAAATATGTAGGATGTACATTTATTATTTTATTCGCATAACGATTCAATCCAGAATTCGAGCACAGGATTTTGAGGTGGTTATACCGATCTGAATTGGAATTTTTCACTTAATTTTCGACGGCGAACCCGGAAATGGATTTTTGGTTGATTATGGAAATTCTCTATCATAGTTTGTGGCTATGCAAGGAGAATGATGGTTTTTGATCAAGAAACCAGATCTGATTCTGCACTATGAAGTCGGATGGACGATACTAGTTCGGAAGTGAAATTGTGTGATCGAGTGAGCAATCGGATTTGGTATTGCATACGGATGATATACGGACATCATATGGGCTTGAATGTAATGAATATTGAAACATTTGAAAATAAATGTATAAAATGATTTTGAATGTTGTAATTAGACATTATTTCTAAGTAGCATGCAAGTATCTAAAGGCAAAGGATAGATGGATGTTTTGATTTCTGAAGGTAAATTTAAATTGTCCAACAAAAAGGTATGTATTTAAATTTCCGTATGAAATTTGATGATTTTTCGGTCTAACCACTTGGCCTTTTGTTTTCTTTTGAAATCTGGGGGCCCGTATAGGCATTTTATAGTCGTACCGAGCTAGCCATGCAAAGGAGACGTTAGTGAAATTTTCGAAAATTTAGAGAGTTAGAAAATTTTTGAGAAATTTGGATAATTTAAAATTTGGATTTAAATTTAAATTAGAATTATTGAGAAAATAATATTGTTTGGAACATATGATTGAGTTTGGGAAGTTAGTAAGAATGATAGTATCTTCAATAAAAAAATTGTTTTGGAAAGTTGAAACTGTTGGGTTTTGAGAAGTTGTTAAAAACTATTTGGATTGGGACAATAGTGGACGGGTTATGGATCTTTCTTCATAACTAGTAATTTTGAGGACGAAATTCTTCTAAAGGGGGAAGAATGTGACGCCCAGAATTTCTGGACATTTGAAATTGAAATATTTAATTGATTCTTAATATTTGAAAGATAGTCTAACTTGAATTTCAAAATACCACTGTTTATTTGGCAATTAAATTTTTGAATTTAATGATATGAAATTGGGTAAAATATTGTAGCCTCAGTTTTGAGCTTGTTAAAACAATTTAATGGTTTAGGAAATCTGTATTAACAATATTGAAGATAATGGAAGCTTCTGAATTGAATTTGGAAATAATTTTTTAAGTTTTGAAAATATATCGTTTAAATCGATATTTAAAAGTAGTCTTCCGAGGCATAGTCTCGGATTTCGACGAAACTAGTTCCATTGGATCCGTAAATTGTATTATTATCGGATTTCAATTTTCGTAGTATTTGGAGTGATCGTGCAACCGTACAAATTGTAAACGAGCTGAGATTTAAATCAAAAAATGGTTATGGTTAAAGAAGAAAGAGGTTGAAGAAGGAATAGAAACAATATCAGAATCTCACAATCGCAGCAGAACGATATATTTTCAAACTAAACAAACTACTTCAAATTTCAATTTTAAAGCTTTTATTATCTTCAGGACAACAAATACAAATTTTATAATCTTTTGAAATATTTTAACAAGCACAAAATTTCAGATTCAACAATTTACCCAATTTCATATTATTAAATTCAATAATTTAATTACCCAACAAACGGTGATATTTGAAATTCAAGTTAAATTAACTTTCAAATATTTAAAAATCAATTAAATATTCCAAATTCAAATATCCAAAAATTTCGGGTCGTCACATTCTTCCCCCTTAAAAGAATTTCGCCAACGTTCGAAAATCGACATCAATATGTCCACTGTATCAGAAGCCGGAAAACCAAACCGTTAGGGTTAAAGAAGAAAGAGGTAGATGATGAAATAGAACACAATATCAGAACCTCACAAACGTAGCGGAACAATATATAATAGATAAATGACAAAATTGTTTTGGAAAGTTGAAACTGTTGGGTTTTGGGAAGTTGTTAAAAAAACTTGAATTGGGAAAATAGTGAACGGGTTATGGATCATTCTTCTTAACTAGTAATTTCGGGGACGAAATTATTTTAAGGAGGGAAGAATGTGACGACTGGGAATTTTTGGACATTTGAAATTGGAATATTTAATTGATTTTAAATATTTTAAAGTTAGTTTAATTTGAATTTCAAATATCACTGTTTGTTTGGTAATTAAATTGTTAAATTTGATAATATGAAATTGGGTAAAATATTGTAACTTCAGTTTTGAGCTTGTCAAAAATAATTTGAAATCTTGTAAAATTTATATTGATAATACTAGAGATAGTAAAATTTCTAAAATTGAATTTAACAGTGTTTTGTTTAGTTTTGAAAATATATTGTTTAAATTGATATTTAAAAATAGCCTTCCGAGGCACAGTCTTGGAATTCGACAAAACTAGTTTCATTGGATCTGTAATAGTGTATTATTATCGGACTTCAATTTTCGTAATGTTTGGAGTTGATGTGTGACCGTACGATTAGTAAACGTGCTAAAATCTATATCGAAAATTCAATATAGCGATCGGAGGGTCGAGGCATGGAGTAGCTCGATCTCGAGCTATGGGTCATTGGCGGCATGGCATGCAAGCTGTGGACAAACGACGCTCAAGGCTAGGTCGAGGAGGTTTCGCGCGATGGCAGGCATTGGATAGTGGAGGCGATTGTAAGGAGAGGCAATGAGCTCCAGCTCGAACTTCAAGGTGGTTCGGCGGCGCATTAGAGGGTAAGGTCGAGTTTCGTTTCCAGTTAAATTATACATATATTCATGCAAAATTAAGAGAGGGGGGAGATTTACAGTAAAGTAAAATTTTGTTTTTACTCAAAATCATATGTGCATACAAATTTAAAAAAATTGTTTTGGAAAGTTGAAACTGTTGGGTTTTGGGAAGTTGTTAAAAAAACCATTTGAATTGGCAAGATAGTGAACGGGTTACGGATCATTCTTCTTAACTAGTAATTTCGAGGACGAAATTCTTTTAAGGGGGAAGAATGTGACGACCCGGAAATTTCGATCATTTGAAATTGGAATATTTAATTGATTTTAAATATTTTAAAGTTAGTTTAATTTGAATTTCAAATACCACTGTTTGTTTGGTAATTAAATTATTAAATTTAATAATATGAAATTGGGTAAAATATTGTATCTTCAGTTTTGAGCTTGTCAAAAATAATTTGAAGTCTTGTAAAATTTATATTGATAATATTGGAGATAGTAGAATTTCTAAAATTGAATTTAACAGTGTTTTGTTCAGTTTTGAAAATATATTATTTAAATTGGTATTTAAAAATAGCCTTCCGAGGATACTATAGTGGTACGTATACTGGCTAAGATTAATATTATACTTTGAAGTCTGTGGATTTGGGATCAAATTTGCATCGTTGCAGCATGATAGCTTTTGGTTTTGAGCTTTTTGCTTTGGAGCTTTGGAATGAAGATGCAGACTGTTGTATTCTACTGTTGTCTTATGTATATTGGTTTTGATGTTGGGCATTTGTTATCAAATTTGTATCTATTTGGTGTATCAATAAAAGTTTTTCTTCTTTGTTTCTGCTGTGTTGTTTCACCTAATGTGTTATAAGCTCCGGCGAACCGGATTCAACGTTTGAATCTCCGGCATTTGAATACGGGTGATGTATTGGACGCCAATTTTCAAGCCTCGAACCCGGGTCGTCGCATTTGGTAGATTCACAGGGCCTCCTACCAAATTCTTCACATAAATAGGTTCATCTACGAATTCGGGTTTAAGATTTAACTCTTCTGCGGTTTGTTCAAGATTTAACTCTTCTGCGGTTTGTTGGGAAATAAAACTATGTGTGGCTCCAGTGTCGAATAGAACTCTAACAATTTTGTCATAAATAAGAAAATTACCTTACTTCTTATTTACATCCTGAAAATACTAGCGGAAAGCATATAACGCTGCTTAAATACTTGCTTGAATCTATCCCATGTAAACTCATCCTCCGATTCGGCCAAAGTAATGGTCTCCCATCTTACCAAAGCTTCTTCTTATAGCTGCCAGGAAACCATCAAAGTAATGGTCTCCAATTTCAATCCTTCAAAAATCCTCTCATAAGATCGAATCCAAGCTTGTGCTTCTATAATAGTCTCAGAACCTTTGAATGGTTTCCCTCCAAGTCTTGAGAAATTCCGACATAATTCTGCCAGATTTGGCTAGGGTTGGATGAAAAAAATTGCTCCTTCCATTATTGTTGTTGTAGGGTATCGACCATTTATAGTGGTACTCCCCCTTCCCCTACCTCGTCCTCTTCTTGCACTCATTCTCACTATCAGTGAATAGTAAGAAAATTGACTGAGGCATACGGACAAGATATCTTAGGAAATATACTCATTCTAGGGCGTTTCTAACCCTATCTCTAATGAGTCATCTAATGAGTTATACTCCAAAGCCAAAGTTCTTACTCAACCTTTAGATCCGATATCACTTATGATGACCCGGATTCGACATTCGAAAATCAGCATCTAAAACATCATCCGTATTCAAATGCCTGAGATTCAAATGTTGAGTCCGGTTCGCCGGAGCTTATAACACATTAGGTGAAAACAACACGGTGGAAACAAAATGAATAACTTTTATTGATACACCAAATGGATACAACATTTGATAACGAATGCCCAATATCAGAGCCAATATACATAAGACAACAGCAAAATACAACAGCGGACCAAAAAAATAGCGGAATATAGAACCAACAGGGTTCCAAGAGAGAGAGAGAGAAAGAGAATCCAACAGACAGCATCTTTATTCCAAAGCTCCAAAGCAAAAAGCTCAAAACCAAAAATCTATCATGCTACAATGAAGCAAATCCGATCCCAAATCCACAGACGTTCAAAAATCTACATCTACTGATAACCTGACTCTAGGCTGCCCATGTGGAGAATTATGGGTACCTAGAGTTTAGAAAAGGGAACAATAATCTCCGGGTCAATCATGGGACTAGTGTGAGAAACATAAAAGAGTTGTTTCTATAAAAGGAAATCACAAAAAGAAATAAAAAGAAATCCGTTATGCTTTTTTGGAAAATGAAACTGCCATAAGGTCTTCCGCCACACACACAATGCAATCGCACACTTGAGCGAGGTTTCTCCTTATAGTAGTCAAACATGCATGATACGCGAAAATCCTTTTGACATTACTATTAGTGCATAGTATGGAAAACATTTCGAAAGTATAATATTAATCTTAGGCAGGATACGTACCATTATAGTATGCCTACTATAGCTACCATGTTAAATGACAAGTTCTACAACTAAAACCATATAGGGTTCGTACTGATTGTTTGGATTTCCAACAAATGGTCAAGGCTAATGAACCTCCTTTATCCGAATGGGTACGCCTCTGGAGGGATGTCTCGAGAACCTAACTAGATCTCTGCCAACACAAGGCTGTGTTACCTCTGTAACTAGGTAACTAACTTCACAAGTATGTCATCCCCGGTCGTAACCGACCTTTACTGAGGCGCCAACACAAATTCCAACAATCACATAAGTAAAATATCTTGGCTCCATACCACAATACCACTTTTTATCCGGAAGGAAATGCACATACTCTAAGGGGCGCGTCCACCGTGACCTTGCCCATCCTTCCTATTTCGACCATTTTCGAGGCGTCAGGTTCGATGAAGTCTGGTCCCACAAAGCTACGATTTTCATTAAAGCCATGCTTCGATCATCCAATTCTCAGCACTTAGCATGCCACATAACCAAATTTGGAATATATCACTAGTAACCATCAACTACATAACCTTTGAGCTCGTATGTCTCAGAGAAGGGTGTTAAGCTAAGAGAATAAATTCTCCGCCACCAAATAGAAATGTATTTGATAGAAACTAGCTTTATATCTCAAAGTGTAATGTCATACATACATCCATGCAAGTCTATCCTGGGTTTGAATGGAGCCCAAGGCGCTTCATCCAATCAAGGAAAGAAGTCCTTGCAAATCTAGATATCCCCTAATCACATCCGGACTCCCCATCACTTAGGGTAATCTCTATACTGGGGACACTCGGTTCAGAGACAATTAACAAGTAATCCTTTCGTTTTCGAAAATAACTGGTCGTCAGCCACCGTCTTCAAATGCAATCCCATTTCGTCGTATCATTATTCGGAATGGGTTCTATGACTTAATGTCCTCTCCCGGCTAATCCGCATAATGAGCGCTTATTTTAAAAACATGTGGATACAGTCACAACAAATTTCCATTTTTAATCTTTTAAACAAAAGATCTACTTTTAAGATTCGATGTGATTTTTGAATAACCATTTGGAATCCGACCCCCGGTGTCATCGAAATTCAAATGCCATTTTAAAGGCCAAGTTATTTTAAGTAAACAATTTCAATTCAATTCAGAGGTTCACATTCACATAGCAATACATCACAGATAAATAACTTACATTTATCACAGCTCAATCCAAAACAATTCATATCATAGAATATTACATATCAGAGATATCAAACAATTCAAGGCATTCAATATAATCCAATCATCCATAAGCAAGACTAATTAATCAAATAATTTATAATTAATCAAGTTAATTACTTATGAATTAATCACCTAACTCTGCTTAATTAACATTAATTAATTACAAACAAGTGTTATTATCTTAATTAACTAATGAGAATTAATTAATCATCCTTAATTATCCATCTTAAGCAATTATCCTCAGTTACTTACATCAATTAATTATCCCTTAATTAACCTCATTAATGTAATTAACTTTTTACAAGAAATCATAACAACTCAAAGTACAGGAGATCAAACAAAAGAAGGTAGCCTTTTTTTCAAAGCAGAGTCTTTGTTCAAGAAAATAATTTGTGAGTAAACTAAAATCTCTTTTGTACTAATCTATGAGTAAGCCTGGATATAGAAATAGCAGTATTTGATAAGTATGTTTGGACAAGAATACATATATACATACATACATATATATATATGGATGTATATAAAGGGTTATAAGAAGAGCCTATACAACATTTTTGTTTCTACCCTATTTTTTACTGTCATGCTTACTTTTAAAAATCCATATCTCTTCCCCTAAATCGTTTTAGGTTATGATGTAAAAAAGCAAAGTGGTTTGATTTCGGATGTACCTTGCTCTAAAATTAGTTTGGTTAAATATTACCATGTATAGAACATAAATGGTGAGTTTACAGTAAGTAATAAAAAATTGTAAGAATTCAATTATCAAAATGTGAGATTTTACTTATGTGAATGGGTTCGTCGTCTGAAATGATGATTTTTGGTGGTCGTTTCACGTTTTTAGTAGCGTATATGATAAGATATTAGAGGTTGAACATTTTTTCGTCTATGATCGATTTCTGGCGAACAAGGTGGTGGTAGGAGAAGGCGTTAGGCAAAAGGAAGTTCGATGGAAGGGAAGCTCGAAAAAATGGTGGAATGATTTACGAGTCGACGTGGTGGTCGTTCGAGGTCAATATAGGGTTTAAGGAAAGCTTACAGTCGTGTTCAGTTATTGGTGATGGCGGCAACGATGAGGAGAGAGGAGGCTGTGGTATGGGGGGAAATGGTGGAGGGGTGTATGGCGAAGCTTCTGGTGAAGTGGGGTGGACTTCGGTGGTCGGAGATGGCAGAACGAGGTGAAAGAGGGGTGGTCGGTTCATTCCAGTTTTGGGCTCGAGGTCATTTTTTGAATTAGGCTGTGTCGTGGAATTCTAGTAGGCCGGGGGAGTTACGAGGGTCGGAGGCGACTTGGGGGAGAGGCGGAGGTGGATGGCGAGTCTTCATCGGAATATGCACGTGAACGGCGGAGGTGTCATGCAAGTGAAAAGGAAAAGGAGAAAAGAAGAAGTAGAAGCAATAGGGTAATAAGAGAATTGGGAAGGAAGAAGAGCGAGTTATTTCATTTTGGGCCGATGAGCCGTGTTTTGTTTTTAAAGAAAAATATAAATATAAAATGTTTTCACTTAAAACCTATAAAATGTTAAACACTTATTTTTCTTAAAATTTAAAACAATATAGGCATTTGAAAATAATCCTACCACCTAAAATACTTTTTACCTAAAACCACATGATTAAGTTTGGAAATTTATTTATCAAATTTTTAATAATTAATGTAAATAAAACAATTTAAAACTTTAAGTTAATTTGAATCCTATGTTAATTTATATATGATAATTATCGATAAATTTCAAAATTTTATTTAATTTAATAATAAATAGTTTGGTAATAAATTTTAATCATGAATAAGCAGGATTTCAAAAATAAATAATTTTGTTTTTAAATTAAATAAGACGATGGATTGTGATTGATTAATATAGACTATAAATGGTTTAAATGTTCAGATTATGTGATTTGTCATGATTTCTCTAGTGTGTTCTTTTCAATTGTTCTGTGATATGAAGTACCCTGATAACTGAATGGTTGAAATTTAAAATATTGGCACGTTTATTGAAAATAGACAGGTGTAATTGAATTTCCATCTGTAAGTGGAACATGATGAATTTGAAATTGTTTTGTTAAAACTACTTGGCCTTAAAATCTGTCATTTGGATTCGATGAGACCGGGATCGAATATCAGTGTTATCCGAAAACCACATCGATCCAAAAATAAATGCTCAATCGTGAATATCTCAAGGGAAGATCCGAAATGAAGATTCAGAATGCAAGGGCTATTTGTCGCTAACTCAGATGGTGATTCCAATATGAGTGTAGTGGAGATAGTGCATTCAGTTCCGTTCGGACCCGGAATGGACTTGTATGGACGAATGCTATCAGTCCATCGTCATTGGAGAACGGTGAGCATTCTAAGTGAATGTGTTCTAAAAAGTTAATCGTAGTCTCAAGCCTCATCAACCAAGAATAACTAAAACAGGGGAGATGCAGCAGGGCTAAGTTGGTAGCTCCTAAGTAGGGTAAGGTTACCCCTCTCTAGAGTCCCTTTTATTCGACTGTGTGGCGGTTGCTGATCCCAACCGTGGGGTAATCTTATTGGGGCTATCCAGTTTAAGGGGCAGTCCGGTCTTGTGTAGCAGGGGACCCCGGAGTGGTCCTCGGTGTTATTTTTCTAGAGATGCACCGTGACGGACAGTACCCAGTAGCCCAGTCATTCGATGGAATCTAGTCTCCAATAAGTGTCGTACATTTTGATTGTGCCCAAATATGTTGGAACGTGAGATGCAAGCATTCTGGCTGTTTTCTATTTTATATTGAAAAACTTAGACATTATTATAATATCATCGGATTTCCTATGAAAGTGTTTTGGTTATCGTAGGGGAAAAATGCGTCCGTGTTTATGTGCGGCGAGTCTTACGAGATACCATTGATTTCAAATGATTTTCAATTTAAATAAATTTAACCATTTTACTCACATTAGACCCATCCTTGACTCAGAGTTTATTTTTTATTTTTACAAAACTTTTGGATACTCAAATTTTTATGAGTATCCAAGTGATTTCAGGTATGCTTTCGACGTATTTTGGAGGAGGAGTTGGAGTAGGTGGCTTCAATGTATCTAGCTATATCTACATTCCGCTCTATTAGTATCTATGCTTGCATTTTGGTTTGTAATGTATAAACAGGTCACCTGACTGTTTAGTATGATGTACGTAAAAATTACGACTTTGATGTATTGTAGTAGTAACTTTATGATATATGTGATGTAATATATATATTATCCGTTCCACTGTGAGATTATGTGATTTGTTTCCAGTTCTTTCTATCTATTTCTTTTTCTACATATTTCTTTCTCTATTACGACTCGTCCCTCGATTCAAAGAAAGGCATATCGTCAGGACTAAAGCGATTTGAGGGCCCATATAGGGGCAAGCATGGTCGGCCACTATAGTGACCCACTTTTCCATGCAGCTTAAGTTGACAATAAACCGCATATGTCCAACTCAAATTGTACGAAAAATCAGATAGTTAGGATGAAAGAAAGATGGTAGAAGATAGAAGAAACTAAACAAATGGAGAATCTCACAATGCAACCGAATAACATATCTGATCCCGGTAGAAGATGGAAGAAAGTTTCTCTTCAAGATGTCTCCAACATGAAACGTTGAGTTGGATCGAAGTGGTTTTAGGAAAACATATCTGATCCTGGTCTCTTCGAAACAACTTCGATTGTTTCCTGTAAACTCACCCCGATTTTTAGGAAATAAACAGACTATAATAAGAGCAGAGTTCACCTCCTAACCATTAGTGGATGGATTTCCTTATCATTCGTCTTAGAATAATTAAACGAGTTTATACATACAGTATAGCACCTTCGACGTAATTGTACCATATAATTCCCACATTTCTCTTAGATATTTCCAAAGTTAAGTTTGGTCCAGATTTGTTTGTCAGTTATTTAACTATCAAATTAACAAACAATCAAACATTGATTCAATTCCGTATGGGATTCCCCAAGCCTTTATTAATTAAACTTTAATTAATAATATAAAACTTGATCAAAAGATCCTTTCAAAACACTATTCTTAAACACCTTGCATTTCCTTTATACTTGAAAAACATTCATATGCTTATCTAAATGGTATAAGTATATTATCAAAATACTTTACTTTTCATGCCTTGAAAACAAATCATATACTTATCTCGTAAGTATAAGTACATTTACAAACTTTACAAAGTTTTCTTCTTTTCAAATCCCATATTATATAACCAAACAGGTTTCCTTTTTAAAAGCTCATCTCATATTTCAGTTAAATTATAATTTTCAAAATAAACTTAAAACCCACTTTTATAAACCTTTAAGTTAATTTACAAAACCTCTTTCTAAATCTCTGAAATGATTTAAGAAATTTCTTTCTATTTAAAAGTAGCTTATAAATCTTTTAAAGCAATCCTATGTAAGATATTCCTTATAAAACATCATTTGTAATCATCTTTAAATAAACCTTTAGTTTAAGTAAACTCCTTTCTATAGACAAGTTATCATTTATGAACATCTTGATAAAATAATTATATAACTTACAAAACCATTTATAAACCCTTAACCTCGAATTGATTAAAGAATTAAAATAAATTCAAAATCTTACTTTGTAATTTCAAAACGAGGCTTGGAACTCCGAATGGTACTAATTTAAGTTACTATTCAATTTCAATTTCAATTTACTTCATGGTTATTCATAGGTCAACCTATATGTAAACACAACTCGTATTCAATCAAGAAAATATCATGTCAATATGAACTAACTAATATATACATATCTATATCATAATAGCAGGATGGTGATTTGTCCTGCTAAATAGGTGTCCAAACAAATCAATCAACTCATAGCAAGGGAATTTATTCCACTAAACATATGTCCAAACAATTCAAATCACTTATATTATAGCAAAATGAGGATTTATTCTGCTAATAGATGTCATTTAATCTTCCAATTCATATAGATTACATAAGGGCCTGGACAAGAGATCATTTAATATGGAATCGATTTACTTTAAGGAAAATATATTCATTTCAGTTTAAAAATCACCCTTGAAAACTTTTAAAAAGATTTAATCAATTAAATCTTAATTAAATCTTAATAAACCCTAATTAAGCTAAGGTTAAATCATAATTAAACTCTAATTAGATTTAACAAAACCAGTTAAGTCCTAATTAACTACTTAATGGATCTTAGTTAAGGTTAAGTCAAATCGTTATAAGTTGAACCCTGATTAATTAAATAATCATTTGATTAATTAATAATTAATTAATACTAATCTTAATTAAGTAATTATCAATTACCTAATTACCTTTTTAAGTCACAGTAAACCTTAATTAAAAATTAATTAATCAAATAATAGTTATTAACTTAACTTAAGTATGATTTAATCACTAATTACTTCCTAGTCGCTAAATTAAGTGCTAATTACCTTTTTATTAGCTAATAAATTAATAGGTTAATTAAATTATTATGTTTATAAACCTTAACCACTTTTGAATGTTAATAATTAAGTTTGAAAAAAATTATACAATAATATCAAAGCAAAACATTTGAAATCAAAGTTGAGAAAATCCTTTGAACTGCATTTATAGCGACTATCGCTATGGATGCAATTTGCTTTAGCATAATTTATAGTGAAACTCTTCACTTGACTTTACTTTTCATGATTCAAAACACTGTTGAAAAGTTTTATAAACTTTGAGGCTAAATTTACAAACTTTAAAAAAGACTATTTCAAACTTTAAACTTTTGGCAACAAAATCAATTCCATTCGGATCTCAAAATCCGTTGTGACATGCAAAAGTTGTTAATTTTGTTTTTAAACCATACAACCATAGTTCAAACCACCATCAACATCATACAAATGCATTCCATTCACATAAATAATCATATACATATGCCAATATATGTACGATTTCAACCTCTTTTAATAACACATCAACGTTCAACCAATTCCATAACCAAACTACCAATCCAATTCGATATCAACTAACATGATATTTAAATAAAATTTAAACAATAATATTATCATATCATGAATAAAATATAAGGCTAACAAATTCCAAAAATAATAGAGTTTACTCCCCTTGAAGCTCGACAAAATTCCACTCGAACCCTAGAAACTGAGCTCAAAAATAGGTCACATTCCCATGGATTTTTGGCCCCCTTAATCTCGGATTTTAAAAAGTTATCGAAAGGAAAGTTTTAGAAAATTTCTTCTCTATCATTTCAAAAAAACATTTATTTAAAAGGGTTAAATTTTGAGGAAGTTATGGTCCAAAGAAGATGTACCATTTTCAAGTATAAAACCTAGGGTTGAAAACCACTCTATAAAGAATCGAAATTTTGGCCCAACTAAGCTCAAAATAAAAAAAAAGAGGTCTGATGGAAAGTTGAAGCCACTGAATTTCAGATGATTTTATAGAAAGAAAATCTCGATTTGAGCTAGGGAAGAAGATGAAATGGCTGAATGAAAAAGAGAGGAAAATGAAAGCTATTTATGGCAAAGTGTTCATATCCAAGGTCACATCAACTTCTTTCTTCCCTTACTAGTCACGTCCTCTACCCTCTTTAGTCATGTCTTAGGCTTAATGATGGGTAATGTGGTAGTACTAATAAAATGATAAGAGCTTAAAGTGTAATTATGTATATATATATATAAGTATATGTGTATGTGTATTATGTATTTTAAAACTATGTCTTGTCACATCACTTGCTAAACATAATTAACATAATACAATTTACTCTAAGTGCATCATTACCATGTTAATTATCAACTATATATATGTACATATGATGCATAAAGATAAACAACGTTCCTGACAACTTTTCGGTGTCGAAAGGTCGAATTTTCGAAAACCGTTCTTCGGTCACATTTTATGTTTTTCTACGAATTATTTAATTTGATAAACAAATTTTAAAAAATGATTTTACCATCATTTTTAATTTATTAAAATGAGTATATTTATTAATAAAAATCCATTTATTGACTATATGAAACATATAAAATTGCCTATTAAAGCGACCAAATCCTGAGTCGTTACCTCCACACTAAGGTAGAAAGGAGGGGTTGGTTCATTTGAAATGATTTGGAAATAGCAAGGGAGATAAGTGGATGCAGATCCACTTTTAGCTTCTCTACTCTTTTGTTATTTAAACACCGATAACCCCTTCATTTCACTACTTGATTTTTGCTTCCTTTGTCCTTACATTAGGTCCGCCAACCTATTACCCTTCTCCTCTAATTTATTAAGACATTAGAATACAATTTAAATATAAATAGAAGGTCGGTGGTTGTTGCATTTAGATTGGTAGCTCTTTCTCGATTCGAGATACTGATTCAAGGAGTAATTCGAGTTATCATTTCAAGGTGTTTCATCTAGCTTAGGATAAGGTAAATCCTTTATTTACATTATACATACATACATACTTACATACATACATACATACATACATACATATATATATATATGTCCGTGTGTGCGTGTGTTCATTATGTTATACATATACTTATCATGAATCTATATATGTTAGTGTTGTCTTCATTGGAAGAAATTGTATATGTGTGTAATAAAAAAAATGTGTGTGTGTGTATTGCTCATGGCCAAAAAAATGTATTTTGAATACAATAATATTAACATGATTTTAAAACAAATTTTGAGTATAATACAAACATAATTAAATAAGGAATGTTTTATATTTTACTAATATACACACATGTAAATTTAATGTTTTTGAAAATAAAAAAAGAATTGTTTATATGTATATACATATATGTTAAACTTAAATGTAATATATATTCCTCTATACACGCATTTAAGTGTTGCGTCTAATCATAATATATACATATATATATAATGTGCATAGAATATTTAATATAATAAGTATTTTTGAATAATGTGCAATCCTCTAAAATAGAGGAGAGCACACATGTGAATATGTATATAACATCGAAGACAAGGTGCTGCAAATATGCCTGGCAGGTAGCTAATCAATGTACAAAAACAATGAAAACAACTCAGGTACCCTTAGAATGAGCTCCGACAAGGCCACCACCCCTTACACCCCAATATCGAGCTCTAGCAAGGCCACCATCTGGTATTGAGATGTTAGAGTATGTAAAATACTATGGAGCAACTCAACACCAATGTTACAAGAAGCTAGCTCCATCTGAGAAGGAAAAGCCACGTTGTAGACTTGGAAGAAATGGAAATGCAAAAGATCTGAAATGGAAAGCACCGCTCTAAAGACTCTATAGAGCTGGATAGAGCGTCCCGTTAAAAAGTGAATCATCCAGAAAGTAGACCGCCATAATGAAGCTGAAGAACTGAGAAGAACTCCTGACTGCAAACAGCGATCCTGCCATCAGCAATCCTGTGAACCTGCAAAAAGAATCTAGCACCATTTCTGGCCAAAACTTGTATATGTAAAAGGAACTGAAAAATTATAAGAATAATAAACATATATGTATATAAATGAAATAAACATACATATATATGTATCAATATTAAAGTAAAGAAACAAAAGCAAAGTAAATAGGACTAAAAACAATAAAAATAAGATAAATAGACTAAAAAGTATCCATGATCAAAAGAAGTTAAAGATCTATAAACTAAAACAAAAAAAACAAATTAAAACTTATCCTTATGGTCCACTGATCAAAAGTATATTATGATAAACATTGAAGTCATCATTTAAGTTTGAAAAAATGTTAACACTACAATTATTAATGTCAAAAATATTGTTTTTATATTTAGCAAACTTAATATTATTATTAACCTTATTAAGATATTCTTTAAAAATGTTTGTTTTTAGCTAATTTATATTCAAGATTTGATATCCAATTAAAACAAAATGAAAAAATTATAATAATCAATTTATTGAAATGACTATTATTATTAAAAATTCTTTGATTTCTCTCAAAACAAATATACCAACAAATTATAATGAATTAAGAGTCAAGTAAAAATCTATTTTCCATTTTAAACTTAAATTTAAAATTATTCCAATAGTAATCACAATCAGAAATTTTAGTTATATGACTAAAATTAAAGATTTTGAGAGTATTATTCATAATGTAATAAGTATCCATACAATCATAGTACACTTGTTTAATATCTTCAAAATGTAGATTACAAAAACAACATTTATTATCAATTTCCATTTTTTTTTCTTTTTAAAAATTCTATAGTTTTTAGTTTCCATGCATGATTAACCATATGTGAATTTTAGATTTAGGAGGAGCATTTGTTTTCCAAATAAATTCAAAAGAGTTATTAGCTACACCCTAGAAGTTTAGAAATCTATAAAAATAATTAGAAGTATATTTCTTACTCTTATCCCATTCATAACTAATTATATCATTTTCATTATCAATATTATATAGATTTAATCTAGTATAAAGCAAAGACAGCTGCCTAAGAGTAGTACCCATTAAGATTCTATTAAAACTAAAATTCCAAGGAGGATCATTTTCAAGAGAGAAAACATCTATTATTAAAGCATTCTTAAAATTACAAATTTCCTAAAGCTCTTTAAATTCTATCCTAAAAGGGATAATAGAAATCCAATGGTCATGCCAAAAAGAAGTACAATTTACTGAATGGACTATAATATTAGTACCTAGGTTAAAAGTCTCATGATCTTTAAAATTGATTTCCAAAAATTAGATAGTTTACATATAACAGTAGGAGTAATTTGATGTAAATTATAACTGCCATTATAGTAATATTTAATATAATAAGTACACATTTAAAACTGTTTTTGCATCAATAAATAATAAAAAATTAAATTTGCAAATAAAGGAATATTTATGACTAAATGTATATGTGTGTGTATAATTGTTAATTTACATGAAAACATATTTTATATATATATATATATATATATTTATATATATAAATGTATTTCTAATATAAGAAAACCAATAAAAATGCCGAATGATTGGATGAATTTTGGTTTTCAAGAAAATGGAGAGAGACTTAAATCTTATTCTTTCGTTTCCCATCCAGATCATAGAGCTCCATATACATCTTTTCATCATGAGAATTCTGTTCGCATCCCTTATTCGATTAATGGAAAAGATAGATTACCTCATTCTCAAAATCGATCTCAAAAATATTCCAACACTAATCGAAAAAGGGGTTTTCATTGCTATTGATGTGGAATAAAAATCACAAGATTAAAGACTGCTTTCATTTAAATGTTTCAATTGTGGAGTGGCTGGTCATAAAAGATCGTCGTGCCCCTCGTTATTCAATCCTTTTCTTAATTCTGAGCCGGTATTTCCATATTCTGATCCTATTCATTCGAAGCCATTGAGTCTGAAAGATCACCATTTTTATTTTGTTCTTGAGTTCTTGAGATTAAAGGGTCTGTTTTTGGAATGTTGTGTTGGAAATAATGCTGAATGTAGCTATTTGTTCAACAAAGTATTTTGGCATTTTGGTTGCTTGACTGTTGACAACATAGGTAAGTATTCGAATTTCAATAATTGGAATGGCTCTCAAGTTAAAGATTTTTCGAATAGTAGTAATGTTGTTCATGATTTGGAGGATTTGCATTGGACTGATACCGAGAAGTTTTATGTATCTGACTTGAATAATGATTTTCATGCTGATGTCTTTTCATTGGATCCTGGGGTCAGAAATTTTTATTCACGTTATTCTGAATTGGTTAATATGTCTATTGGCGAATTTTCTGATTCAACTTTTTCAAACTTAACTGATATTGATGTCAATGAGGTTACAGTTAGCCCTGTTTCTACTGAAACTTGTCATGCTGTATGTTAGCACCAAAATTGGTCACTAACACCCTTGAGTAGAGTTGTGTAGAGAGATTAATGAAGAGAGTAAATTAGGACTGAAAAATAGTGTAATTTAATGAAAAAGAATAACAAAAAACGAGAACACCATATTTATAGTGGTTCGGCGTAACTGCCTACATCCACTTTGGGTTTAATCTTTTATTGCTTTCTCAATTACTTGAATACAGATACAATCCGTAAATCAATCACTTGGATACAAGTTTGAATTAAAAAGAGGAGAGTATAAGAAATGGCAGAGTCTCCCCAGTGTTCCCGAAAAAAGGTCCCTTTCACTGTGCCCATGCCCCTCTATTTATAGACGAAGGTGGGTTGGACTTCCCTGGTGGGCCTGTTAACTGAATAACTCGGTCCAAATGGAGTAAGCCCTATGTGCCGACCCAAATAGGCCGAACGACCAAATGCCGAACCTTCATCTTTATGCCGAACGAAGTGAGGCCGGACGCTCTGCGTGCCGAGTGAAAAAGGCCGAGCGGTCGGCATGCCGTGCCTTCCTTTCCAGGTCGATGGGTCTCTCTGTTGAATGGAGGAAGCGAGCCGAACGATGTTGGGATGCCGAGTGGAAGGATACGCCTTTGCCATGTAAGAATGCCGAGTGGAAGATATGCCGAGTGGAACTTGTGTGCCAGATGAGGAGCATGCCTAGTGAAAGGCTTGCCGTGTGAAGGGTTTACCGTGTGAGGCATGGATGCCGAGTGAAAGGATATGCCGAGTAGAGGGAATGCCGAACAGAGGACATGCCGAGCAAAGGATATGCCGAGTAAAGAGCAGGCCGAGTACAACCCTTTGACAGCCGAACGTTCAAACGTGCCGAGTGCTCATTTGTGTCGAGTACAACCCTGCATGCCGAACGTTCTAGTTGCCGAACGTGCTTTAGGTGTCGAACGATATTCAATACCGAACGTCGCTTTATGTCGAACGTCTTTCTAATGGGCCTGACAACTTGCTAACACCTCCAGGCTCTTCGAGGTCAAAATCTTGTCTAGCGCTAATAATAATGTCTTCGACTGTCGTTTTGTAACCGGGCCAAAATGCCGGTTAACATTTGCCTCCCTAAGTGTGTCGTGTGAAGCAACACAACACGCTTTGAATCAGCGAGTATTCCTTGTCTTCAGAAAGAAATCCATCATGTTTCTTGAATAGTCATTATCCTTCGATTTTCTCCTCTAAAGCTGTCATATCCTTCCTTGGTCGTCTTGACGCTTGGTTGTGGCTAAAAGTTCTTCATCTGCCCATTTGGTGAAGTAATCAACTGCTATGATGGTGTATATCGCACCACCTTTAGGATCGGCAAGAAGATGATTTCAGTGCCCCCAAGTGGCAAACGGCTATGGACTACCCATTTGAATAATTTCCATCAGTGGGGTTCTTGGCTTTTTTGCAAACATCTTACACTCGTCGCATTGTCTAGCATGATCAACCGCATCTGGGTTGAAAGTTGGCCAGTAATACCTATAGCGGAGTATTTCTTTATCATGGTTTTCCCCCTGATGTTATTACCACATTCTTCTTCATAGACTTTGCTCAAGATATCATCATGGGCGATACGCCGAAGCATGGGGATGGATAAACTCCTTTTGACACCCGACCTATTCTTGGATGATTTGTCGTGAAGCTTTGAGGAGGATCTGTTGTTTTCCATTCCTCTGGTTAGTAAGAATTCCCCATTGTAGATAGTCTTTGATAGGATTCAACCATGACATCTTTTCATTTTGTTCGCTGAGTACGTGTGTAATGGTGTAATACGTGAAGTCGGTTAGTAGCTCTTGGACCTGGCCGAGATGAGGTGCACGACAATGCCCCCTAGCGAGATTAACTTCCTCAGATTTGTACGCTACCAATTAAGAATCACAAAAGATGTGTAAAGTTTTCACTTCACATCCTCTAGCAAGTTTGAGGCTTGCAGACAAGGCTTCATACTATGCATCGTTGTTTGTTTCAGGTGAATCGAGTTTCAGGATGTCGCAGATTGATCGTTCCTCAGGGGTCATTATCATGACTCCTATGCCATAACACTAGTCATTGGATGCTCCATTCGCGTACATTTTCCATCTTATGGTTGGTTCTCTGTTACTCTTCGAGCAGTCATCTGAGGTAGCGAATTTGGGTATAAGGTCTGCTAGTTTCCGTCCTTGGATAGCCCTTGGAGGGAAATGAGTGATATTGGATTAGCTTAGTTTATTTAAGTAGTCTTTCAGACGTCTCAGGCCATTGTATGTCATGTTGCAACGGCTGGTAGGCATAGGCGTTGATGGGGTGAGCCTAAAAGTAAGAGTGGAGCTTTAATGATGAAATCAATAGATATTATGCTTGCTTTTGTAGCTTCGGGTTGATATCCAATGCATGGCTCGCGATAGTTAATGAAATCACATATGCATGTCAGAATGGGTCCAAGGGAACATATCATCATTTATTCAGAAAAATCCAACTAATTCTTTTATCATCACTACACTGAGCTGTGATCCGATATTTAGCACCCGGGATGGGGTCACCATGGCTGGCTGTAATGTCGACCGTCAGCTTAGCAGGTGCCATCCCAGATTCTTTGAGTACAGATGTAACTACTTTGCATAACATTCAATGTGAAATATGGTTGGGATGGCCAATGTTGACGGTTACTCTAGTCGAATCCTAGAGTCTTGTCATGAGTCATTAAGCCTAATAGTGAAGGACTCTGAATGCTCTAATAGATTATCAACGAATGGCCAGATCAGGCTTTAAAGCGCATCGAAGGAAATGTCGAGTGGGGGTCAGCCTCGAGTGGCGTGCAACTGTATAGCTGGATCTTGCTATGAGTTTGAATTTGCTTGTATATTCGAGTAACGCACTTTCTATTCAATGCATTCATGATCCTTTACCCGTCCTTCGGGTTGGAGTGAAAGTCAATTGCTCATGAGCTAAGGTGTCAATTCAATGATTCAATCTCTAGGCATCCTTTCAGTCGTCTCCTTGAGCAACTGTAAGCACTATATATAAGTTTTAATACTGAGCTATCGTAGCCAGTTTTAGGATGACCATGCGTCTTCTCCCAGTCTCGGGTTGATAAATGTACTGCATGGACGGTTAAGTCTCGTCCGAGCTATGTTTATGTTTTCACCTAAGTTCCAAAGACATAGAGGTGATCGGTGAATAGTCGGTTCACATTCATCTTGCTCCTCGCTCGTGCCCCCAGGTCTGGGGCATATACCGATAAGTAGGAAGGCCAGCCACGCCCACTTTAGCTTTACTCTCTTTCCCGTTGAATCGTGGGATCATGTCAATCGATGGGAGACTAGGTCTCACCTATCTCGGATTTTATCGTGGTTTTTCATTCCAAGAGGAATACTTCGATGCCACGTCAGTTTCAGGGCGTAATTTGGACAGTGGATGGTCATCTACGTCCACTTTGGTTCATGCTCTGTAATCAGTTCTCGAGGTAAAGTTGGCTACCAATGCAGTCGGGTTATGCTCATCCAGTTTCATACTCCTCCTGACAAATCGAATGAGGGTGCTGGAGAATTTTTGACCAAGTATTCATGGTTTACCCTCCTTTCCACACTCTGGAGGTCATAGTTTTTCAAGAAACATCCGAGTCACATTTGTATGTGCTTGGTGCGGATCGGTATTGACCCTCGATCTGAGGCATGATATAGTCGATTGCTCGTAGCTTTGGATGCCATTTCGATTGGTTTTGTATTGATGCTTCCCTGCAGTCGTTGCTTCAAGTTATAAAGAACGCCACACTAGAGCTATAGTAAGCTGTTGTATTCATCTTTTTAGTGATTTGTACCCATGCTTCCAGTATTGATTTGTCCAGGCCACTAGTTGGATGGTCGAACTCCATCCTTAGCGGGTTAATAATCCTTCGGTCGATTCCATGCCGAAGTTTGCGTAATAGAGAATGGTCGGAATCCACTCGTCTATTTATCGATGTTTATACACCACTCTGCATTCTGGTGACTTAGTGTTAATCTCCCCCCGGTTGATTCGCGCCCAATTTGTATTCATGCTTCGGTTCATGCTCCGGGGACTTAGAGATTTGTCGAACAGTTTATGCTTTAGTCCACATTTCAAGACGCAGAGGTTTTTGTCAACTCGTTTATACTCCAGTCCGCATTCTGGGAACTTAGAGTAATCTAGTTCGCTTCTGGGATTTGGAGATTCTTCTCAAGTCTCCTATAATCTAGTCCATGCTCTGGGGACTGAGAGTACCGTAGCCCGCACTCTGGGGATGTAGAGGTTCTTAGGTCGTTTATACTCTAGTACGCACTCAGGGGACTTGGTGGTTTAAGTCGTTTATACTCTAGTCCGCACTCTGGGAACTTAGAGTACTCTCGTCCGCGCTCAGGTGATTGGAGCGCTTGATGAAGACAAGTCCGAAACCTCCTTCCATGACGACGGGGGTTATGAAGTAGAAATTACAGGCGCCTCTGATCACACATCCGAATTGAGCATGAAAGAGCGGCTCGAGAAAGAGAAGGTCAAGGTCGATCCCCGAGTTGTGGACTTGGACGATCCTTTGAACAAGCCGTTGAAGGTCATCCTTCCTGGCGGGTCCAAGCCTATGGAAGTTCTCCATACTTCTTCAGTTGCTACCCCTCTATCAAAGAAGAGTACCAAGAGTAAATGCTATGGAGAGAAGCCGTCTAGAAAGGAGTTGAAGAAGCACAAGAAGTGATTACTATCCTCGTTCAACGAGAGTTAGTCTAAGTCATGTAATTATTTTCATCTATTTCCTTTAGTCCTTGTAAATAGAATGTCGACTCCGAACTTTGGAGGGGTTGTAATAGGAACTCGTTTCCGAATAAAGTTTAGTTCCTTTTTCCTTCTTACAAAAGACTCTTATTGTTCAGTTTTCTTTGTGATGTGATGTGGATCCAAGCAGGTGTGAGTAACATAGACTTCTCGGTCCATCTTCATATAACTCGAAAACACTTCGGGAGTTGTTGAACTTCCATTTTGTGCTTCGAGCACTTAGAATACATTCTAGCCCGTATGTCAGGGATTTGACAAATTCAAGTCATCTGTGTCATAGTTCATATTCAGGGAACTAGGAGATCCGAATTGCTTATATTCGAGTCCGCACTCTGGGGACTTAGAGTACTCCAGTCCGCACTCTGGGGACTTGGAGGTTCAAGTCATTCATACTCTAGTCCGCGCTCTGGGGACTTAGAGTGCTCCAGTCCGCGCTCTGGGGACTTGGAGGTTTAAGTCATTTATACTCTAGTCTGCGCTCTGGGGACTTAGAGTACTCCAGTCCGCGCTCTGGGGAGTTGGAGGTTTAAGTCATTTATACTCCAGTCCGCGCTCTGGGGACTTAGAGTACTCCAGTCCGCGCTCTGGGGACTTGGAGGTTTAAGTCGTTTATACTCTAGTCCGCGCTCTGGGGACTTAGAGTACTCCAGTCCACGCTCTGGGGACTTGGAGGTTTAAGTCGTTTATACTCTAGTCCGCGCTCTGGGGACTTAGAGTACTCTAGTCCACACTCTAGGGACTTGGAGGTTTGAGTTGTTTATACTCTAGTCCGCGCTCTGGGGACTTAGAGTACTCCAGTCCGCACTCTGGGGACTTGGAGGTTTAAGTCATTTATACTCTAGTCCACGCTCTGGGGACTTAGAGTACTCCAGTCCGCGCTCTGGGGACTTGGAGGTTTAAGTCGTTTATACTCTAGTCCGCGCTCTGGGGACTTAGAGTACTCCAGTCCACGCTCTGGGCACTTGGAGTTTTTAAGTCATTTATACTCTAGTCCACGCTCTGGGGACTTGGAGTACTCCAGTCTGCACTCCGGGGACTTGGAGGTTTTGAGTCGTTTATACTCTAGTCCACGCTCTGGGGACATAGAGTACTCCAGTCCGCACTCCGGGGACTTGGAGGTTTTGAGTCGTTTATACTCTAGTCCGCGCTCTGGGGACATAGAGTACTCCAGTCCGCGCTCCGGGGACTTGGAGTTTTTAAGTCATTTATGCTCTAGTCCATGCTCTGGGGACTTAGGGTACTCCAGTCCGCACTCCGGGGACTTGGAGGTTTTAAGTCGTTCATACTCGAGTCCGCACTCTGGGGACTTAGAGTACTCCAGTCCGCACTTTGGGGACTTGGAGGTTTAAGTCATTTATACTCTAGTCCACGCTCTGGGGACTTAGAGTACTCCAGTCCGCACTCCGGGGACTTGGAGGTTTTAAGTCGTTTATACTCGAGTCCGCACTCTGGGGACTTAGAGTACTCCAGTCCGCACTCTGGGGACTTGGAGGTTTAAGCCATTTATACTCTAGTCCACGCTCTGGGGACTTAGAGTACTCCAGTCCGCACTGTGGGGACTTGGAGGTTTTAAGTTGAGAGCAGTCGTATTTCCACTCTTTAATTTGTGTACATCTACCGTATCGAGGCTAATGTTGTCGAATGAACAGTCGAACCATGTTTGCTCATGGAATGGGATCTTGCCCCCAGCTTGAGGGATGAAATTTGAAAAATGGATGATCGATTTTCGTCCGCTTGGTGATTATAGCTCTTCCCATCAAGTCAAGGAAGGAGGTATATGACAGATGGTTGGATCACATCCATGTGGGTTTAGATAGCCAAATCTCTTATAATTTTCTCTGTATCTCCTTCTAGAAAATAAGGATAATAGATTGTTGAGTAGACAAAGTAAGTTGCATATGTTCCAAGGTGCAGTCGTGTCCATGTATTGAGGGCGATGGTTAATGAGTAGGCAGTCCATCTCAACTACTTTAAGTCGGGCTTTCGAATAACCTTTTGTGTTCAAGGTAGGACTTGATGTGTAGATGAACAAATCACGTCCACTCTGGACAGATCCCGGCATCACTAAGCTTCAGGAGGGGCATCTGTATTTTGTCCAACTTTGTTCTATGACTTGATTTGAGTGGGCGATCGAGCCATACTCATTCCAAGCCCTGTTCAGGTCTCTGAGTCAAACGTGGAGGTCAATGAATGGATGGTCAGTCATGTCGACTTTGTATTTGGGCTCTAATCGTGATGAGCTTTTCAATCTCTAGTTCTTGGCCCCAAATTAAAGGCACATGATTGATGATGAGTGATTGAATCATTCTCATCTAGATGTAACTCCACACGTCCGATCATGGTCTGTGTGGATTGGTTGGTGACCAAATCTGAGTATCCAATCTCCTGCATCGTTTTGAAAGTAGTTTAGTTCAAGTTAGTCGTAGTTCATAGAACAATTAAAATAGAAATGGAAATAATTGAAAGAAGATTATGATAAATCTCATTGATAAGTGAAGCAGCATCGTGCGCTCGCTATTCGACTTTTGCCCCTGGCTCCTTTCAAAGGGATGTCGGCCGTCAGCAGCCCAACTGATAATCATAGCCCTTTATTAATAGGCATCGGATATTCGCTGCCCGCCATTCTACAGGAAATGTACATACTATTGAAGCTTTACTTTCTAGATCAGCTTTTCGATCACACCTCGGATGTGTTTGTAATCGCCCGTGTTAGGATCGGTGAGCATTTGGGAATATACAGCATTCCCCTGATTTTCTTTAGACTTTGGTGTACCCTCTCGAGGTTGGTTTCCAGTACCACTTCGAGTCGTGAGTCTTCAAGTAGAGGTTGTCAATTGAATCTTTCAAAGAGCATATGATCCGAATTTTAAGGTCTTGTTTCGGCTACTAGGATCTACATCCTTAGCCAACGGGCCTTCATTGTTATTTTTCTTAGTCTGTTCCGCTCCTCCACACTTTGGTTTAGATTCATTTTTATCATAGAAACGATCCATGGTTGTAGGAGGCTCTCCAGGTAGCTGGCTTCCAAAATATATATGGAGCTCGATTCTCCTCAAGGGTGATCAGTATGGTATCCCTTTGAGTGTAACGTTTGAGTAGCGGTAGTTTGTCCGTTCCCTTGTTGTCGTTTAGAAGCTGTCGCTAGATCCTCTATGCCCTGGCCGACCAGGGGATGTAAGGGAAGTAGATAGGATGTTCCTTTATTAAGTTGAGTTTTGAATTCAATATTTGGAGGCACTGCGCTGCGGCTAGGGTTCGGAGGGGTTTCCCCCCGAATTTTTTTTTAGCCTCTTTTTTGGAAATTTGGGTCGCATCCGAAAATATTATTATTGTTTTTTTTTGAAAATAGGGGTCATTCGGCATTAGAGAGCGCTCGGCATTTAGAGAGCGTTCGGCCTTAGAGAGCGCTCGGCATTTAGGAACGTTCGGTATCCGAGAGCGTTCGGCATTCAGGAGCGTTCGGCATTAGAGAGCGATCGGCATTCAGGAGCGTTCGGCATTGGTTCTGTTCGGCCTAAATTTCTATTCGGCCTTCTTTCTGTTCGGCCTGGAGGTATGGTCGGCATTCGGATGTATGGATCGGCCTGGAGTGTTCGGCATACGCCTTTTCTGGGGCGATCGGCATACGCCTTTTTTGGAGTGTTCGGCATACGCCTTTTCTTGAGCGTTCGGCATACGCCTTTTTTGGAGTGTTCGGCTGAATTGCCTTTAGAGGAGGTTCGGCCTTTATTCAACTTGAGTGCAAACTTCAACGTCCAATCCTTAGATCTTGCGTACATCAGTGAATCCAATCCTTTTACATGAACAAGAACACTTGATTAACTTACGGCTGTCAGCTTCCTTTAGATTTCTTTCAAATCTGAGTAGAATAAGAAGTTTTCTAGTAAACAATTGGATCTATCTCGCGAATATGGAAATCCACTAGTAGATGATGAGATCCAATCAAGCTGAGAAATTCAATTCTCAGTGAAAGCACCAAAATGTTAGCACCAAAATTGGTCACTAACACCCTTGAGTAGAGTTGTGTAGAGAGATTAATGAAGAGAGTAAATTAGGACTGAAAAATAGTGTAATTCAATGAAAAAGAATAACAAAAAACGAGAACACCAGATTTATAGTGGTTCGGCGTAACTGCCTACATCCACTTTGGGTTTAATCTTTTATTGCTTTCTCAATTACTTGAATACAGATACAATCCGTAAATCAATCACTTGGATACAAGTTTGAATTAAAAAGAGGAGAGTATAAGAAATGGCAGAGTCTCCCCAGTGTTCCCGAAAAAAGGTCCCTTTCACTGTGCCCATGCCCCTCTATTTATAGACGAAGGTGGGTTGGACTTCCCTGGTGGGCCTGTTAACTGAATAACTCGGTCCAAATGGAGTAAGCCCTATGTGCCGACCCAAATAGGCCGAACGACCAAATGCCGAACCTTCATCTTTATGCCGAACGAAGTGAGGCCGGACGCTCTGCGTGCCGAGTGAAACAGGCCGAGCGGTCGGCATGACGTGCCTTCCTTTCCAGGTCGATGGGTCTCTCTGTTGAATGGAGGAAGCGAGCCGAACGATGTTGGGATGCCGAGTGGAAGGATACGCCTTTGCCATGTAAGAATGCCGAGTGGAAGATATGTCGAGTGGAACTTGTGTGCCAGATGAGGAGCATGCCTAGTGAAAGGCTTGCCGTGTGAAGGGTTTACCGTGTGAGGCATGGATGCCGAGTGAAAGGATATGCCGAGTAGAGGGAATGCCGAACAGAGGACATGCCGAGCAAAGGATATGCCGAGTAAAGAGCAGGCCGAGTACAACCCTTTGACAGCCGAACGTTCAAACGTGCCGAGTGCTCATTTGTGTCGAGTACAACCCTGCATGCCGAACGTTCTAGTTGCCGAACGTGCTTTAGGTGTCGAACGATATTCAATACCGAACGTCGCTTTATGCCGAACGTCTTTCTAATGGGCCTGACAACTTTCTAACACCTCCAGGCTCTTCGAGGTCAAAATCTTGTCTAGCGCTAATAATAATGTCTTCGACTGTCGTTTTGTAACCGGGCCAAAATGCCGGTTAACACTGTAGGATTTAATTTTGTCGATGACCTTGTTCCTACTGATAATTTTTGTGTTGAGGCTAAAGAGGATCATGAACAGATTAGGGTCGATGTGAGTTTTCGCAAATATTTTTCTATAACCGATAGTGAGAATTATTTTTCAAGTTGTGATGAGGAAGGGAAAAAGATCAAAGGTGGTGGTTCAGAGAAATTTCCTTGTGTCATTCGTGTTCTATGGGACTTTGTTTATCTGAATGGATAGGACTGTCGAGATTTGAAAAAGATGATGGATCCACTTTCGATAATGTTGAGTTGACTGATTCTATGCATAAGTCATTCAAGGATAATTTTGAGTTGAATTTGGATAGCTTAGTTGGTTTTAAAAAGTCTGTCATATTTAAATTTGTACACGAGTTTTGTACAACAGAAGGTGCACTCTATTCTTAGAAGATGAAGTTATCCAGTGATAATGTTTTGATTGTAGGCTCGCAAGCTATTGTGTTTGATTTAGATTCTAGAGGGATTTTTGTTTTTTCTTTTATTGTTTCCTCTGCATCTGATTTGAGGATAAAGGGATGGTCACTTTTATTTTGATTCTTCATGCATGTTGGTGCCTCAGATAGTTATTCCCTGTGATGTTTTAGATTAAGTTTGGTATTCTATTGTCTATCAGTGAAATGGAGTCCTTATTGGAGCCAAGTGTTCTCTTGAATAATGTTGTTGAAGAAGTCACTGATTCTGCTTTTTGTAAAGAAGTGAGCATTTCAAAAGGTGATTGTTTTATAGGTCTAGTAGCAAATGGATTGGAGAGCAATTTTATTGTTAGCAATGTGAGTAAAGATAGGGAGAATTCCAAATTACAACAATCCAATAGAGCGGTCTATTATTGTACTGGGGGTTCAAGTTTGTTATATATTGTTTTCTTGCGGCTTATGGTAGATTTCCTCCTTCTCCTACCCCTACTAAGAGTTACTTCGTGAAGCCACGTTAAGGAGAAAAATTGTAAGAGATTTTCAGCTGGTAGTATTAGGAGAAGTCCATGTTTAAATCCTAAAGTTTCTTAGTCTTCTGATTGAGCATTGTCGTTTTTTAGGAACTATTATGCTTTTTTGTTGTTTTGGGGTTTTTATGTGGTTTGTGTAGATGTTGTATATTGTAATGATTCAGCTTTGTGGTGGAGGTTACATTAGCAGTTGTGGAAATTTTTCAATTGGCTGCTGCTCTTTTGGTGTCGCTTTTGACCGAAGTTACAGATTGGTGTTGTATCTTTAGGGTTGGTTTTTAGTTTTTTTTGGAGTTTGTATGGGGGTTTCTTTTGCTACCTTCCAGGCTTGTGGCAGCTCCTTACTATTGTTATTATATATATGTACATGTGTGCTCTCCTCTCCTGTAGAGGACCACGCATTTTCCTTAAAAAAAATAGTATTTCTATATGTTACTCTAATATATACATATATATATTATGTATATGTTTAAAAGAAAAATAAAAATAAATTTTAAAATATATTTAATATGTACATATTTATTCAAAAGCTAATATATTAATTTGAATTTAAGATTATGGATCTAAATCTAAAATTTAAATTTAAATTTGAATTATAGCTATTTATATTAAAATTTACAAGTACTATATTGTAATGTAACTATATATATATATTCATATATAAATGTATTTATATAAACATTTATATTTACAAATACTTTTTAATAGACATAAAACTGTATATACATACATACATACATACATATATGTGTGTGTGTGTGTGTACGTGTGTGTATTTGCATATGTGTATTATGCATGTATATGTTAGACAATACACATGTATATATAAGCTAATATGTATGTTATGGTGCAACTCCCAACACCTACATACATGCATGTTAAACCATATACACCATTTATGTTGAATGTGCACGTACACACATATGTGTATATGATACACATATTATATTAAAAATTATAAATATAATATTAATATAAATTTTGTTATAAATTAAATAAAATATTAATTTTATTTAAAATAAATTTAGAAAATATCTAAGTAAATTTAGACTTCATAGATCTAATTAGATCCAAAATGGAATAATTATTTGGAAATTACTCACTTGCCGGAGCTGGCAATATCCAACAATAGTATTAGAGCCCAATAGCCTATGCTGTCTAAATTAGTCATGTTAGGGCATACTAATTATGTTTACTCATCTATTAGGGTGTCTAAAAAAGTAGTTTCTAAGGTTGAGTTTGGGTAATCAAGTACTCCGTCCTACATAGATACCAGCTTGGCCCAAAAGGTGAAGTGGGCCCAAAGGTTATCCTTGATATAAAAGGCCCAATTTGAATTGAAGCTTGGGCTAATTTTCAAAATTGTTTTGATAAGAAAATAAAATTTAAAATTTAAATTTAAATAATAAATATATTTTAGAAGTTATAATTTAATTTCAAAAGTTGTTTAATATAACAAATAAATTTTGATAATTTTGATATTGAGAAAATTAATATATAAATAAAATAGTTAATTAATTAGACATACTTATAAGATATATTATGATATATGTTACATTGACTTCAATTGTTTAAGACAATATAAGTATGTATATATAAGTTTTGAAATTAGTAATATTTAACTAAAATTATTTAGTTAAATAATTAAATTAAAAGTTAATTAATAATTAATAAAATACATGTATATAAAGATATATGTGTATAATTATAAGTGTTATTGTATACATCTCGATATAAAATGTTGTAATTGAATAATATAAAATTAATTAAAATGTTAATAATTAAATTCATTAAGAAAGATTCAGTTAATATAATGTTATAAATAAGACTGTTGTATAAGTTAATTAAATTATACAAGATATATAGCAATAAAACTTAGATGATATGAATGTATAAATTAAAGCTGGAACATTTAGAAACCCTAAATAGACTTAAGGGGTAAATATATACGTATACATATACCGGTATTCCTAATGTACCTGATACATGAATCACAAGGGTATTTTATAAGAAATACATTATTCCATAAGTCAATACCACTTGATACATAGTATATTAAATATTATTAATCTTTAATACAAAGTTGTACTTTACTATTTATTTATTAATAAATTACTGTCATACTCACTAATTGTTGAGCAAACTCAAGCTAGAGATGTTATGCGTAGTATTATTAATATATAGAATAGACGTTGTAAGATAACTGCATGTATTATTGAGCAAACTTAGGGTATATATAATATACTTAGGCTATCGTGAAACAGTAGATACGGGTGAATAATCTCCTTCAATTTGTTGAGCAAACTAAAGGTCAAAATGAGATTAGAATAAGGAACCACGGGTTAGAAGTTATATATGATACAATTGATAAGGAGTTATCCATCCATGGGACTATAACTTATTAAGCAAACTCTAGATCTAAATCCCAAGGCAGATGAGTCCTAACACCCACTAATGAAGTCGAAAAACTTTTATGTTTCATCTTAGGACCTGAGAAACATAAAAGACAGTGGGAGCTTATTAGTAAAATGAAACATAAAATTTAACCTTACTAATAATGTAACATCTACTATGAAATTGTCCTAATGTACCAATTTTAGAACTTGTAGAAAAATGTCTAAACCCAAATTGTTTTCTAAAAGTGACAAATTTACCGGACCCAAATATGTCGACTGTCTAAGAGCGATTAAGATAGCGTTGACTTATAAAGGTTTTTGGTCATCGACAACTACACCTCCATAAGATCAACCCGTTGATGTTGCAGACCTCGAATTGATACTTTCTTATGATAAATAGGTTTCAGATCTTGAGATCACCTAGGTTTTCTTATTGTTTAGATCAGACAAACTATTGCAAAAGGAGCACGAAAACATGTCTATCCATGAAATTTTTAATAGTCCCAAAGCTCTATTTGGTAAATAGTCCCGTTCCACAAGGTATGACTTTTGAAAAACTATTTGATATCAAAATGATCAAGAGATAGAGAGTAGACAATTACATTCTAAGGATGAAAGCCTATATCGATAGACTTGCACAGTTAGACGTAGCAATAAGCAACGAGATGCAAGTAGACTTAATCCTTGGGTCTCCTGCTCCCCAATATAAGCAATTCATATTATACTGAACCACTTGAACGTAAGCCTTGTGGAGCTCCTCAATATGATGAGGTCGGTTGAGTCTTCTTCCAAGGATCAAAGGGCCATACTTTCTATTAAAGGGAAAGTGTTGTCTTTGAAAGGTTCAAAGAAGCGAAAAAAGGTTAATAAGAAAGATAAGAAGACTGCCATTGCAGACAAGTTAGAAGTTGAAGAAACAAATCCATGCTCTACCCATTCCCAATGGCCATTGGCAATCTATATGGAGAAGAGGGCATAAGTGAGGCAAAAGAAAGGAAGAGAGGGAAAAAAGATTTTGCAAAGGTGAAGGTTTGACTTCGGTGCTTGGATCTTGGTTTTATTGGATTAAAGGTGAGTTAACACATCTCTTTGAATAGAAAATATAACATATATATGTTGTGTTTAATTTTTTGAATTGTTATTGACATTGTTGAAAACATTGGTTTGATTCTTGTTTTGAAAACAAGAAGCATGTGTGATCCGTATGAAAGGACATGGAATAGACTTGTATGACTTATTACAAGACCTGGAAACAAAGCACATAGGTAATAGATGGACTTTAGTTTACATTGTACTCGGATTTGAAAGTGCACCTACAGCCGTAGTCACCATGGATGCACTTGTGAATTGCCTTATTTTTGGCAATTTCTATGAAACTTTTTAGAGAGATTCTTATGGATAAATCCCGTATTTATAATTTTTTATATGTATGTTTATTACTATTAAAATCTTGGGTAGCAAAAAATTAAGTAACATCTTGAAAAATGGTCAAAATTTCACTTGAGCAAAACTGCACCATTTAAACTTTGATTTTTGGACTTTAAAGGTTTGAAAAGATATTTAAATTTAAGTATTATTTCATTCATCTAATGATTGTTTACTAACTCATATTAGAGTATTTAAAAATTAGTTTGATATATTTATGAATTTCTAAGAATTATTTATGAATTTTTAAAGAAGATAATTTTATAATAAGAATTTTTCTTCTAAGTTTTGAAGGAAATTACAAAGTTGTTATTTCAAGTAATATTTTGAGAAAATGTTTTAAAATCTATTATAAAGTATTTTAAAAACATTTTTAAGTATATATAGCTTTTAGAAAATAAGTTGACTATTTTATACTTTATGTAATAATATATCTTTTAACTAGTTTATTTAAATATAAAGTTTCGGTAAATAAATTAATATACTTATATATATCATTTTAAAAAGGGTTTTAAAAATATAAACAAAAGGTCTAGAATTGCTTAAATGGCCAAATGGTTAATTGTTTGATTACTTGTTTGAAAAGTAATTAATTACACTTAACACTAAAAACTGATGAAGTAGGGTTATCCATTTATGAGAGTTAAGATTGATGCTTCGAGTAGGGATGGAGCAGTAGAGCTCTAATCTACCAGCTTCTCTCTTGACCGGAGAATAGTAAGTCGAAAAATGTCGAAAACGTGTTAATCGTGTTGATTTCTTACTTGTTTACGGAAATCATTAATACGATTCTTAACTCTAAAAGCCGACGTGGTAGACTTATCTATTTGTGAGATTCAAGAATGAAGTGTTTAGGCAAGACTTTGATGCAAACCAATGCTCTAACTTACCTAGCTTCACTATTGGGTGAGGAATAGTTAAGTTGGATTGTCGAAAATGAGTTAAGCATAAAAATATTGATTTGTTTAACTGTTATGACTAGATAATTGATTAGTCGATTATCCAACTTGACCTAATATTAACTTAGGAAGTATCTAAAAGCTTCATGATTTCATACCAATGAGAACCCTCGGGGAGGAGTAGTGGTACGAAACGTCTTTAGCTTTCGTTTACTTTTGGGGGAACCAGAATTGAGTTAGCTAAAAATTAAACGATTGTTTTTGGAGAGTCCGATAAACAGGAAGAGTTTACTCATATGAGACAACTCAAGCCCATAATCACTTCAAAACCATCTGCACAATCTATGTTCTGAAAGCAGTTGTGAAGTGAAATGTTATAGAGTTGAACGGTCTTTCCTAAGATTAAGTCTAAGGGAAAGGTTAGCATTGACATTTCAAATGATTTTATTGTATGGGATTGTCAATCTTGAGGAGTAATCTAAGAGAAAGCACATCTTTAGCATTCATCGAAGGACTTATGCGGGGAACCTATGTGGAGGTTTGAGATCGTTCAAGATAATTAAATCTATGTGGTGATCATGATCTATTCGAGATGAAGGAATCCAATTAGGGATTCGTGTGTTGCTCGAATGTTGAAAACTCATGTGAAAGATGCCAAATGTAGCCTCGACATCGAAAATGACTAAAACCAGAGGAAGATGCACAACTTGGGTTTAACTTACCCATGAGAGTATATTAAATCCAGATCTAGAGTATGCTTATCGATATGTTGCGCGTGGGAGTTGTAGATGCTTTGTGTCATGCAGTTCGTCATTGGGCCAATTTTTGTTTACCTTAAAGTATATCCTATCTAGAGATATATGAGGAGAGCTCCACGGAAATTCGAGGAGAGATTGATCCAAAGAGAGCTCACGGAAACCCTCACACCAATGCCAGGAAGTTTCTGATCCCAGCCATGGAGTTTGGACTCAAATTGATCCGAGAAGAGCTCCATGGAAATCCTCACACCAATGCGAATGTGCCATAGCGGTATTGATTGTATACCTACTATTGTTGTGGCATTCACATAATCGCTATTTGATATGATTTTGTGTTATACACTATACATTATCTATCATATCAGGATATGTTAAACTTTATGAATAGTTGGTTTCATTTGAGGGGAAAACCGTTATGGTAATCCATACAGTCTTAAAAAGGTTCTATTTTATGACATTCTTATTTCTTGAGTTTCTCATGCTGGTTTACCAAACTGATTCGAGTGTTATTTTCTTATAATGCTTGGGTCAGCCCCATGTATTTTTTTCGATTTAGTTTCGGATGCTTTGGAGCTTATGGAGACGAGCTAGATGTTTACCTACCGTGGTTTTCTTATTTTTCTGCACGACTTTATTGATATATCAGCATTGTGAGAACATGTAGTTATAACCGTTTAGGCCGATTATAGTACTTTGGTTTCATAAAAGTGAAATTTCAATATTTGGAGTAACCTTTTATATTGATCTTTTGATATTATATATTATCATTTCGTTATGAGATTCTGATGTTGTGTTCTCTTCTTCCTTGTTTCATTTCATTTTCTTTTATTTTTCCTAACTTTCTTTCTTTCCGGCACATAGGTGTTTGGCACACGAATACCATAAATGTATTTAGTGTCTACGTTCGACTGTCGAAAAGTCAGGTCATTGCATTTGCTATCAAAACCTAAGGTTGAGAAAACACCTTGGCTTTGGTTGGTTATAGCTCATTAGATAAAATGTAAGCGACACCCTAGAACGAGTCCAGTATATTATACATATGAAAGCGTATTTGTATTTTGACAACTAGATTTTTAAAATTATTCCTTAGAAATATCTCTTTCTTCAGAGCAACTCTATCTTCTAGTTTCCTAAAGTTATTCCACTTTAATTAGGTAGTAAGAATTATGGATACTAGGGCTTCTGAAGCTGAAGAAAGTATGATAAAAGAAGTGGTGCAGGTTCAACCACGAGAAGACTTTGCTTCGATATGGCACGAGTTTGAGGTGTTGGGCAAAAATAGGTTCAACAACACTAGGACTATCATCGAGGTATAAGCTTGGATTAGTCTGTGCAACATGGTATGTGAGGATAAGACAGTTCATATTCAAGGAGCATTCAAGGATATTATAAGTACGACTTTTCGATCCCAAGGTTCGGCTCTGGGCCGTCTGTACTTACACTAGCTGGAAGCAATAAGCGGAAGTTTCAACCTCCGAGATATATTTCTAGTGTAGTTTGAAATGTAGGCAGAAGGGAAACTTTGCTTGGAGTTGTAAGTTAGGAAATGAACGGTAGGTGGCTAAAGTGCAGATAGTGAAAGCATGGAATAAAAAGTTTCTGAAGCTTGAGGCACTATTTGCACCGAAAGGTTGTTACGATTGCCATCAGCCTTGTCATTTTATTAAGGATTGTCCTATGCTCAAGAAAGGGGAGCTGCCTAGGATCTTTGCTATTTTTGCAGCTGAAACTCGAAAGTAGATTCTTAAGGGTATATTATGTGTTCATGGTTTACCTATTCATGTTTGTTTAACTCTACTGCTTCTCATAGTTTAATATCTCATAACCTTGATTGTTTAGTCATGCTCGACATGTTAGGAACTTTGAGTATTATTTATTATTGATTTGTGCTCAACCAGTTTATGAGCAGCTTTACCTTTTTACATCATAGGGTGGGTAGATAGTAATTGTGGACACATTGAAATGAGCAACTTGTGAATTAAGTTTCACGGTTTGACTATAAGACGTTCGGTGATAATGTTGGGTTAGAAGTTGAAGTTAGTATAAGATGTTTATTAATCAAAGGGAAAGGTAAAATATTTTAGATAAGTATGGTTTATAATAAATATTTTCACAAATATTTACATAAGAAAGTGATTTTATATAGATATGGTTTATAAAATATGGGTTACAAACAAAAAGGATCTAAATAGAGAATTGGAAAAATTAAATCCAGATGTCTTTGAAAATGTTTTTTAAGATTTTGGCAAAAATAATAATAGTATTATTTGAGTGTAAACATTTGGGAAACTAGTTTAGTAAATTGAGATCGTGATATTATACGAAGTAATTGATACCGCTTTTGAATGATTTTGGTTGAGTACCATAAGTATGGTTTGGATGTACTAAACTCATCTTTATCGCTTGAAAATGATTTCGGTGATGATTGCAGCATCATTGGCATTCATTTTCGGATTTCTAATTGTGGGACACTATAAAGTTGTTTTGGTAAAACGGATTTTGATTTAATCCCAAATTATGGTTAGATATACAAAATTTATATGTATATATTATTTCAAAATGATTTGAAATGAGAACTGATGTTTAGTTCTAAAGCTCTCTTTTTAGTTATTTCATGGATACATGCATTCCATGCATTATAAAAGCATGGTATGTGCATCATGATATGACATTTTGTTTGGTAATTTTAATGGAATTTTTTGGCATTTTGGACAGAAAAAAATTCTGGATTGTTATAGAATTTGAAACTAAGTGTTTTTGAAAATATAAAGTTGAGTTATATAACACTTATATTTGAAAAGGAAGTAAGTTAAAAAGAGTTCAAATTGCTTATCATCCTTGTTAAGTAAGATGAATAAGATGTTTGTATAGAGTCTTAGGATGTAATGGAGTATCATACGAGTATGAACTTAAGTTATAAAATAATGAAAAACATGAAGTTATGTTTTATAAAATGATTCATAAATCATTTTTGTATTAAAAGACATACTATTTGGATAAACGAATGTCATAAAAAGGAATTGGTGTAATAAAGAAACTAAGAGGATGAATACATAAGTTATACATGAATCATTTTATTCACATGACTGTTCTTAATTCAGTATTCGAGTACATGTTTTCAAGGTAATTAACATTGTTCTGAACAAGGATTTTTCACTCAATTTTTAACGACGAACACTTGATACATATTCATGATACGGTCTTGATGTTTTATATCATAGTATATGGTTATGCAATAAAAGAGGAAATTTCTAATCAAGAAACCAAACTAGAGTCCACACTAAAGAGGTCAAGTGATCTATACTAGTTTAGAAGTGAAATTTATGTGATCGAGTAACTGATCGGATCAGATACTGCGTACGGATGGTACGGATGGTCCATGTGCATCGTACGGGCTTTAGTACGTTTATATGATATGTTATGTTGGTTCATAAATAGTTTATGGGATGGCTCTTCGATTGATTATGAGGTAGCATGCATAATCATCTAAGTAATAACCTAAGTTGCTGAGCTAAGGTATGCATAGTAAATTGTTAATTATCTTTAAGGATGTGAGAGTTCTGAACCTGAGTGAACCATAAGTATTGATTGCTAGAAATTATGAATAATATTTGAGTATTTGCATGCTTGTTCCTTTGTTAAGGTTAGAATTACCGTGAAGCGAGGATGCTCAGGGTGGTACCAAGAAGACGGAGGGCGGTTTGAAGGAATTCTATCCAGGGTTGCTTATAAACTAAGGTTTCATTCTTATCTTTGTATTGTACATCATTTTTAATGTACTCATCGCTTGAGATCGAGTCACTTAGTATGCATTCAGTTTGTAGTTTAGTTTGTATATAGTTTCAGCAATATGCTATGTAAATATATGTATCTTGTTCTTCCATCTCCTTTATTTATCATTCTTGTTTGAATTTCGAAGATGAAATATTCTAAGTGAGGGTAAATGTAATGATCCGAAAATTTGAACACTTCATCTTCGAATATTGTAATATTTTGAAATATAATCAAGTGTTATAAATACGATTTTATAACCTTGTTAGAAATTATTTAATTAATGAATAATGATAAGAAACTTGTTTTTGAAATTTGTTTAGAAAAATATATTCTTCGAAGAAAAATCGGTAATGTGACCTAAAATCAGTTTATCGATAGACAGTTTTTTTTTATCGACATAAGTTGTTTGAATTTTTGTGTACTTATCAAATGATCAAATGAATGTACTAGCAACTAATTAACACACACCTCTTCGTGAAGCATGAACATTCTATAATCTTCCATTAGGATAAGAGATATTATTATGAGAAGGGTATAATGATAAATGATAATGAGCATAAAGAAGAAATGATGAGAGGTGAGTGTTCCATGGCATGGTGGGGGGCAAAGGAAAGATTAGGCAACACCAAATGGAGACTATATAAGAAGGGCATATCCTTAGGAAAAATCACAAATTCATAAAGGAAATATAAGATCTTCTCCTTCTCTAAATTTCTAAAGCAAATTAATTGCAAATCAAATCCAAATCAACTCAAATTTGGAGTGAAGACTTAGGGGAACATTAAAACACCTTCCATTAAGTTAGAAGCTGAAGGAACAAAGCCGCAATCACCCCATCCTCAATGGCCGTGAGCAATTTTTAAAGGAAGGAGGGTAAAAGCGAGGCAAAAGCAAGGAAGAGAGGAAAGGAAAGGTGGTGCAATGTAGAGTTTTGACTTAGCTGCTTCGTTTTTGGTTTTTTTTGGATAAAGATGAGTTAATGCACCTCTTTGAATGGAAAATATAACACACACACACACACACACACACACACACACACACATATATATATATATATATATATATATATATATATTGTGTTTTGAATGTGTTTAAGTTGTTGAATTGTTACTGACATTGTAAAAACATTGGTTTGATTCTTGTTTTGGAAACAAGAAGCATATGTGATTAATATGAATGGACTTGGAATGGAATTATATCACTTATGATAAGACTTTGAAACAAAGCATATAGGTTACAGATGGACTTTGATCTAGGTTGGACTTGAATTTGAAAGCGCACTTACAGCGATAGTTGTTATGGATGCATATGTGAATTGCCTTGTTTTTAGCGATTTCTATGGAAATTCGAAGAGAGATCCTTTAGGGGTTTCTTACCAAATTTATGATTTTTATATGTATGTTTATTGGTATTAAAATCTTGGATAGTAAAAAGTTAAGTAATATGTCGAAAACGTAGCATAAACTTCACTTGAGCAAAACTACCTCGTTTAGACTTAATTTTTGGACTTTAAAGGTTTGAAAAGATATTTAAATTTAAAAATTTTGTTTCATTCTTTTTATAAGTGTTTTCTAATTCATATTAGACTATTTCAAAAAAAAATTGAGATATTTATGAATTTTTAATAATTAGGTGTGAAGTTTTAAAGAAGAGGACTTTATAATAAAAGCTTGTTTTTCCAAGTTTTAAGGAAATTGTAAAGTTGTTATTTTCAAGTAATATTTTGAGAAAATATTTTAAAACCTATTATAAGTATTACAAAGTATTTTAAAAGAATTTCTAAGTATATATAGTTTTTATAAAATCTATTGATTATTTTATATCTTATGTAACAAAATATCTTTTGACTTGTTTATTTAAATATCAAGTTTTGGTAAATAAATTACTATACTTATATATCATTTTATAAAGAGTTTTAAAAGTATAAACAAAAGATTTAGAAAGGATTTAGGATTGCTTAAATGACCAAATGGTTAATTGTATGATTACTTGTCTAAAGCAATTAACTATGCTTAACACTAAAAGCCGATGAAGTAAGGCTTATCTATTTGTGAAAGTTAAGATTGATGTTTGAGTATGGATGGTGCAATAGAGATCTAACCAACCGACTTCTTTCTTGACCAAGAATATTAAGTAATAAAATGTTAGAAACATGTTGATTTCGTATTTGTTATGGAAACCATTAATACTATAACTTATCAATAAAAGTCAACGAGGTAGACTTATCTATTTGTGAGATTCAAGAATAAGTGTCTAGGCAAGACTTTGATACAACCAGTGCTCTAACTTATCTGGCTTCACTCTTAGGTGAGGAATAGTTAAATTGAAATGTCGAAAACGAATTAAGCATATGAATATTATTTTGTATAAGCAATTGTTTTGACCAGATAATCGATTAGTTGATTATCAAACTTGACTTAATATTAACTTAGGAAGTGTGACGACCCAAACTCGATGTCCGACAACCAACATCGAATCTGTATCGCCGGAGCATGCAACAACATTAGATGATAAACAACACAGCGGAAACAAAAGGTAATATCATTGATATACAGTACAGATACAATGTGATATACATCATGATACAACAACCCAACACCATCAGAGAATATACAACACAACACCACAGCGGAATTATCTCAACATGAGCAAAGTCTTCAAGAGAATCCAATATTGCAACTCCAAACCAAAACTCCAAAGCTAGAGCTCCAAAACTTCAAGCTCGAACCACCGTTAACTGAACCTGTAGCAAATGCGATCCCAAACGCGATTGCCAAACCAAGACTTCTAAGATCTAAAAGACTGAAGAAGATCTCTAAATGCTACTGAATATACACCTATTATTGATTATTTAAAGAAAAAAACCAACTCTAGACTGCCCGTGTGGAAAATTGTAGGCACCCAGAGTTTAGAAACGAAACAATAAACTCCGGGTCAGTCTTATGACTGGTATGAGCAAACAAAAATAGTTTTCTTTTTAAAAAAAACAACGAAAGAATTTATAACACTGAAATCCGTAATGCTTTTTGGAAAATGAAACCACCATAAGGCCTCCCGCCACACACACCATGCAAATGCAGAATTGGAGGATATTTCTCCTTATGATAGTCAAATATGCTTACTACGCAAAATTCTTTTGATATTATTATTAGTGCATAGTGGAAAATATTTCAAAAGTATAATATTAATCTTAGCCAGCATAGACATTTCGAACTATGCCTATTATAGCTACCATCCAAACAGTGGGGTCCACCATAAGTAGATGGCATGTTATACAACTAAAACCGTACAGGGCGCGTATTGGAGATTGGATTTTCCAACAAATGGTCAGGCTAAGGAACTTCCCATTGCCACATGGGTACGCCTCTGGAGGGACCCCCCGAGAACTTGCGTAGCTCTCTGCCAACACAAGGCCGGTTTACTCCCTTCCCGGGAGTAAAACCTAAGATATGCCACCCCCGGTAGTTTGCAACCTTTATCCGAGGATCCTCAACCACAAAGCAACATTACACAGTAATAAATATACAGTGTCCACATGAGTAAGTATCTAGGCTCCATACCATGATACCACCCATTTCCAGAAGGAATGGGCATACCCTAAGGGCGCGACCCCTGCAACCTTGCCGCATCTTTCCTGTTTCGACCATTACCGGGTTGTGAGGCTCGATGAGGTCTCGTCCACAAAGCTATTCTTTTTCACAAAGTCATGCTTTGATCAACAAATGATCATCGGCACTTTGTATGCCACATTACCAAATTGGGAATGTATCACTAGTAACCATCAACTACATAACCTCTGAGCTCGTACGTCTTAGATAAGGGTGTTAAGCTAAGAGAATAAATCTCCGCCACCAAACAGAAATGTATTTGATAGAAACTGGTTTTACATCTCAAAGTGTAATGTCAGACACACATTCATACAAGTCTGTTCCGGTTTCGAACAGAACCGAAGGCACTTCCAAAGAAGCCCTTGCAATACGGGTATTCACAATCTCGATCGGACTCCCTATCACATATAGAGAACTCTATACCGTAGCTACTCAGTGCAGAGTCATTCGATAGGTTATCCTATCATTTCGCAAACACTGGGTCTTCACCACCAGTCTTCAAATGCTATCCATATTGTCGTATCATTATTCGGAATGGGTTATATGACACAAGGTCCTCTCCCGGCTAAACCGAATAATGAGCGCAATATTTAAAAACATATGCATATTGGATTTCAGTGAGGTCACGACTTTAAAATCCAAAACATTCCTTTAAAATGGTTTAAACCAATTACCATTTCAAATCTTTAAACAAAAAGATTCATTTCACAAAGTTCACCCATCTTCCACAAAGATTCATTCACAAATTTCAAAACAATTTCCATTTCAATTGGATTAATTCATTCAATCTTTAAATCAAAGATTTAACTTATAGCTTTCAAAATCCGTTTCCAAAGATACATTCATAACTTGGAAAACCCTTTTCATTTCAAACTTGAAATCCCTTTTATTATTTGAAAACAAACGGTTTTCATTCCGGAAAAATCCAATTTCATTTGTAAAAGTTAAAAATCTTTAGGTTAAATTCAAATTCCCAAAGCAATACTTTAAAAATGGTTTAAAATCCATATAAACTTGTATAACCTTTTCAAATCATAAATTCTCAACATAGAATTCAATTTCAAATTTTGAATTCAAATTTAAATCAAGTTTCAAAAATAAGTCAAGTTATTAAAAAATAACTTTTATCTTTGAAATTCATTTTCAAAAGCTTTTCACTTTAAACCCAATCCATTTCCAAAACCGTTTGGATTCAAAATTCAAATTCAAAACTATTTCAAAAATCTGTGACATAACCAATTTTCTTGTGCAATCCATATTTGTGTGTGTATGGTGTAGTTCAGGGGTTTTACTCGATAGTGCACAACATTAATCATCACATATTCAATCACAGTAATATCGGTAAGCGGTATAATCCTTTAACGCTTATCTATATACACAGAATCACAGATAGATAATATAAATGCATTATAGATAAATAAATTGCATTCATCACAGCTTGAATTAAAACAATTCATATCAAACAGCATCACATAGTAGAGATATCAAACAATTCACGGCATTCAATAAAATACAGTCATATATAAATAAGGTTAATTGATCATCTAATTAATTGAAATCAGATAAATTACTAATTCTGGTTAACTTTTAATTCCTTAATTAATTATCTTAATTAATTAATTAATCCCTGATTGTTAATTAATTAAATCTTAATTACTTTTATCAATCCTTAATTAATTAATTATTAATTACAAATTAATTAACCTTAATTATTTATTAAATTAATCTTTAATATTAAGTAATTAATAAGGTAATTATTTTTTAAATAATTATATTAACAAATCATTAATTACTTAATAAATTAAAAGATAGATCTTTATTAATCACTTTGATTACCCTTTAAACTCTTGTTTTATCATCATCCTTATACATTAGTTTCTTTAAAAGGTTAAGATAGTTTGAATAACATTTTATTTTAATCATCCTTTAAATTACATTATTTGTTTAATAAAATAATGTATCAAAATCAAATAAACTAAATTTAATTCCTTTTTAAAAATTTCTCACTTAATTAATTCAAACTTTAATCAAAATCATCATTTTGAAAACTTGTTTTAAAAAAGTTTAAAAGTTTGAATTTGTTTTAAAGCAAAAACTATTTTACATGGCAGACTCGAGACTGCTTCGAGTCGTACCCGAGGACGCTTCCATCTTGCTTAGAGTTTTCCCAAAAATCTACCCGTGTGCTTAATTTTTTCAAACACAAAATTTTTCCTAAGTGTTACCCAGCCCACGTGAATCCACCAGAGATGACTTCGGGATCCAACCCGAGTCAAACATACAAAATCTCGAGCTCGAACACAAGACGCCTTCATCTTCCCCAAACCTATCAGCAAAACATATACACACTGACACGCATTTCCATGCACAGGCGATCAGAGCCATTTCGATCGACTTCACCGTTGCCAACTCATCACCCACGACCTTCACCTACCTCGCAACCACCCAGATCGTCAAATTCAACATAGGATCGCAATTCGAACAATACGAACGACTACCTGAACCAAAACTTATTCAAAAACCCATCGCGAATCAACGCCTCCGATCACTGGTGAACTCGCTGTCGCGTCTAGGAGTTCATCAGAGCCTCCTCTTCCTGTCCCCCCTGACCGATCAACTCCGGTGCCTCATCGCCATCACACGAATTCGAGAAACGACTTCAACCTATTTCAGTCCTTAAACCCTACAACGCTACCTCACCTCCTCCACGATGATCGAGATCCACTGCGAACATTTTTCCGATGATCACCAACCCTCCAGCTATCACCCTGATCCAACACAACACCAACCTCCTCGCTAATCGCCGGATATTGACGATTTCAACTATTCTGTTCAACTCGAAAACCCATATGATTTTCAAATCTAAAAATCTTGTTTTTATTGCTAAAATTCATGATTCTTCAATACAAATTTGGTCATGTAAGTTAAACAAAATAACATGATACTCTATTGACTTGTTCTTCTTTGTTTTTCACTGTATATTTTAATCTTACGGTTAATTTCTTAAGAAATTCTTCTTGGAATTATTTTTAAAATTAGACATATACTCTTACCATCCTTTTCTCTTTAGAAACCAAGGTCTGAAATTGATTTATTTAGAAGATCAGAATTTATTTAAGAGTTTGGGACCTTTTGTTTAAACAGAGAAGACATATATATCTTCAGAAAAAAGACATTTTCATATATCAATTTACCCATATAGATACACATATATTCAAGGATATTCATACAATCACACGGGCATGTATTTCACACACAATCCAAACATCAAAAGATATGATAAGGTCAAGCTTGCTCACCTGGATTTTGTCAGAGCAGAGAGGAACAGAATTCTGTTTGATCTGGATTTGATTATTGTTGTAGTTTCTATTGATATGAATGCCTTCTTATCTTTGCTTGTGTTTTACATCTGCATTTTTATCAAAGCTTGCTACCTATTGTTGAGATTCCAAGCTTTGGAAGATTTGCATTTGCAACTTAATTTTGTTTCTAGGTTGCTGTTTTTATTTTGAATTTCTGTTGCTTGATTACAGGTTATTGATCTTTGATTTATTTTAGTATTGAGATGATTTTGTTTTCTCTTTTTTTTCCTCTGATTTCAGTTTTTCTTTGGTGCTAAAAATATGAGAAAAAGATGAATGTATTTTAGTTTCCATCTTTCAATAAAAAAATTAATTCATTTTAAACAAAATTTGTGCCACTTGTTCATTTAATTACACTTGTACAATTACTCATTTTGATGTTTTACACTTGTTACATGTAATAATATTTGTGTTTAAATACTTTATTTAAATTATTTTATAATTTTTCTTTTAACCCTTTATGCATATAAAATTTCATTTCTTAACATATGGTTTTTATTTTGTTTACTCTTGATATAACAAATGTTTTCATATATAAAATTTCTATTATTCAGTAAATACATTCACTTTTATAAAATCTTAAGAAAATTTGAATTTCAAAATAAATTATACTTTAATAAATAACACACATATGTAAAATGTAGAATTTAACTTTTAAACGACATTCAAACTTTTACTATATTTTAAATACTACAAATAATATTTTTAAAATATAACTTTATATCATATTTCTTATTTAAAGAAATACATTTTCTTTATAATTCACTTATATAATCTTTTAAAGCAAAAGATGGTTTTACAATTTAATTACACATGAATAAATAATTTTATTCCTAATTGGCCTTTGAAAAATTTATAATCAAATTCAAACATCATTTTCTCAAAATGCATATTTAAATAAAATTAGAAAAAAATTCTTATCAACCTAAAAATGAAATTTCAAATCCAATTTATTTCCAATTTATATATTTTAAATCCAATTTATATTTATAAAATACTTATCTTTAACTTTCAAACCAAAATTCTATTTAAAAATCTAATTTTTTTATTTATTCTGGAAATTTTCTAAATAATTCACAAAAATTCACAATTAAATTCCAAAATTAAATTAGTTGTCAAATTAAACTTGGTTAATTTTCAGGAATGTTGCAAGAAGTATCAAAAAGCTTCATGATTTCATGCTAATGAGAACCCCTAGGGAGGAACATGGGTACAAAGATCTCTAGTTTCACTTACTTTTGGGAGAACTGTAATTGAGTTAACAAAAAATTCAACTATTGGTTTTGGAGAGACTGATAAGCGGGAAGAGTGTGCTTATATGAGATGATTCAAATCCAAAATCACTTCAAAACCATATACACAATCTATGTTCTGGAAGCAGTTGTAAAGTGAAATGTTATAGAGTTGAACTGCCTATCGTAGGGTTAAGTCCAAGGAAAAGGTCGACATTAACATTTCAAACGATGTTATCATGTATGACCGTCTATCTTGAGGAGTATTCCAAGAGAGAGGACATCATTAGCATTCGTCAGAGGACTTACGCATGGAACCTATGTGGAGGTTCGAGATCTGTTCGAGATGCTCGAATACATATAGTGATTCGTGATTTGTTCGAGATGAAGGAATCCAATTGGAGATTCGTGTGCTGCTCGAGTGCTGAAGACTCATTGAAAGATACCGAACGAAGCCTCGACATCGAAAATGACTAAAACCAGAGGAAGATGCACAACTCGGGTTTAGCCTCCCCATAAGGGTGTATCAACTCCAGAACTAGAGTATGCTTATCTTTATGTTGCTCGCGGGAGTTGTAAGTATTTTATGCCATATAGTTCATCATTAGGCCAGTTGTGTTTATCTTAAAGTACATACTAACTAGAGATATATGATGCTCGAAAGGAAGTTTCTAATCATATTCATGGAGTTCGGATCCGACTTGATCTGAGAAGAGCTCCACAGAAATCCTCACTCCAATGCAAATGTGCTAGAGCAGTACTGATTGTAAACCTATTATTATTGTGGCATTCACACGAAAGTTATTTTATATGATTCATATGTTCTACATTAGACATTATCTATCATATCACCATCTGTTAAACTTTATGAATGGTTGGTTTTATTTGAGAGGAAAACCATTACGGTAAGCCATAAAGTCTTAAAAAGGTGCTATTATATGACACTGATTTATTGATTTTTTCACGCTGGTTTACCAGACTGATCTGGGTGTTATTTTCTTATAATGCTCAGTCAGCCCCATGAATTTTTTCAATCTAGCTTTGGACACTTCGGAGCTTATGGAGATGATTTAGATGTTTACCTATTGTAGTATTCTTAATTCCATTGCACCATTGAATTATATATAACAACATCGTAAGGACATACAATTATAACAATCTAGGCTGATGATAGTATTTTCGTTTCATAACTTTGAAATTTCTATATTTGGAGTAGCCCTTTATACTGATCTTTTTATATTATATATTATCGTTTCATTGTGAGATTCTGATGTTGTGTTCTCTTCTTCCATGTTTTATTTCGTTTTCTTTTATTTTCCAAAACTTTTCTATCTTTCTGGTACTTGGTTGTTTGGCACATGAATACAGTGGATGTGTTTGGTGTCTACATTCGAGTGTTGAAAAGTCGAACCATTACCTTAAGAATGTTGGTCCAAATGAATTCGAGGCAAGACCAGTGTTGTGTAAAGTTATACGATATTCCAAAAACTCGATGGGATGTATTTTCTATAAAAATGAGGAACATAAGGTTATCATTTCTTGACATGCTATCTTTTTAGAAAAGGAATTTCTGCCAAAAGAAATTAATAGCAAGGTTGCAGATTTGGATGAGATCCAAGAAATTAACACTGAGAATGAACCAGTGGGAGGACCAAGTTTACCCATATATGAAAAAATGCAACATATTAGGTCTAGTGGTGAATCTCGTGCACAAGAGAGATGCTATGGTTTTCTCGTGGATGGCAAAAAGGAGGACCTTAGATGATGACACTCTATTATCCAACAAGTATTGTAGAGCAAAGAGTCTACAATCCGGCTTAGAGAAATGAAATCCGAGATGGATTCCATGTATGAAAATAAAGTATTGAATTTTTCTGACATACCTAAAGGGAACCCATCAGATGCAAATGGTTTTTTATAAACAAGCTAAATGCAGATGAACGGGTGTAGACTTTTAATACTAGGCTAGTCACGAAAGGATTTCAATAAATTCAAAGTGTTGATTACGGCAAGATCTTTTCGCCCAAAGCCATGTTTAAGTCCATTCGGTTTATGCTGGCTTGACTATGTAATATGCCAAATGGATGTAAAGATGGCATTTACGAATGGTGATTTAGGAGAACCTGTATATATGTTGCAGCCTAAGGGTTTCAAACTCAGTAGGAGTGAGGGAAAGGCTTGCAAGTCTTGAAGTCCATTAATGGACTTAAACAAGCTTCAAGTAGTTAGATCAAGTGTTTTGATAAAGTAATAAAACCGTTTGATTTTATCAAACATAGAGGAAGCATGCAAATACCAAAAGCAATAGGGAAATGCTATTGTATTTTCAGTACTGTGTCAATTATCTTATATTGTTTGGTAGTGATGTTTTGTTATTGCAATCAGTGAAAGCTTGGCATTCCAAGAGCTTTTCCACAAAAGATCTGGAAGAAGCAGCCATTATGCTAGGTATAAAGATTTATAGAAATAGATCTAAAAAGCTATTGGGATTGTCCTGGTCCCTGTACATATCTACCATGCTGAAACGTTTAGTATGGAGAATTTCAAGTGTTGAAATGTCCCAACATAATTTGGAATCGTCTTTTCTAAGAAGGACGCTCTTCATACCGATGATGAGAAAGAGCATATAATGAGGATAACATATGATTTGGCAATCTATTCCATAATTTATGTTATTTTATGTACTAAACCAAATGTGGCATATGCATTAGGATGCTAAACTAATACCATGACAACCCTCACCTCCCGACACACCGATCCAAAGCCTAGTGTAACTTTTGGACTTGCGCCATGTTTAAAAATGTGAATCGTCGGGGTTTAAACATTTCATATCATATAGACTAATGCAGACAAATATAATCTAAGATATACAGCACTTTTAGATCTCACAATGGAAGTAAATAAACATGTATAAATCATCAAAAATTATAAATTCTAGAAAATATCAAGTCATAGCCTCTGAAAAATATCGATACATGATCCAATATAGAGTACATAATAAAATATCCCTCAATGTCTGATGCAAGAAGTAAAATGTATATAAGCTAGAATAATACATAGAGAGTAAAGTAGGATAAAAGCAAACTTCGAATATAAGCTCGGCTCTTCAAGTTTCTAGAATGGGCCAGTCACTTGCTACCCTATCCACTTGTGGTTTGGAAAAAGAAGGAAAGAGAATAGGTCAGACATAAAGTCTGGTGAATGAGTACAAGTTTAATATGATGATCATATGCAGTTACTTTAATACCACTCTACACGATATATGGTGTGATACAAGTGTCTGTGAATTCCTAATGTCTATTACCAAAAGGTTCTTCTCTAAAACATTCTTATACTTTAAATTGCGCAGGCTAATTCAATGGATCGGACTAAGGATCGAATTTCATATGCAACAATCGACCACCACTCCTAGAGCTACTCAATGTATAAGACACTACCCTTGTAATGCCTTTGAATTTTAATTAACATTATTCGGGATACTTAATTGGATAAATTAAATAGATAATGGAAATAATTAGGGAGGTGAGATTAATAAATCCAATAGTCGTGTCTTAATGAATGAACTATAATAGATTTAAATAAATTAAAAAGGAGGAATTTCCTAAGGGGTAAACTTGGAAATGGGACTACATTTCTTAGTATAAATCTCTTACGCCGCCTTAATAAACTTTTACTTTCTCATTCATAACTCCTCACCTATATTTCGGCCTGCCATTAAAAGCTTCAGGAAGAGCAATAAATTGAAGATAAAGCCAAGGAATTAAAGCTAGGAAATTATCTCATTCTCCAATTAACTAATCAAGGCGAATAATCATGTTTATCATCTCACTTTTATACGTTTGGATCGGTTATGGGTTATACCCAATTCATGTTTGTGATTTTGGTTAGGACATAACTATTTAAACCTTTGTTTGGATAAGACATAGGCTTTTTCTAAATGTTAATAGGCTAACTAACATGGTTTATTTCGGTTTTGGTTAAATTTCGAATATTATTGATCTTCAGATGCTTTGAAATTTTAATATGTCAAAGTATATGATTTAAAGGATTTTTGATGATTTTTGGAGATTTTTCCTTAGTGGTTTACTAAGGTAATTAAATTATTTATGCCCAACGGACAAATTGAAACATGGCTTTCGAATTGGTTAAATTTGGAGGGAAATTGCTTTCGAAAATTATTTGGGGACGAAAAATAGAGTTTTAAGAATAAGATTGACAAATTAGTAGCCTTTACTATTTGAAAGTATAGGAGGAAGCCTCTTGACCAATCAGATTTAGACAAGCAAGAGGAACCATTACTTCCATAGGCCCAGAGTTACTTTCGACTACATAGCTTGTTTTCATCTTTTTATCTAAGTCGAAAGGTACCTTTTATTTCATTTGGAAGGTAAGCATTTACCTTTCGCCTAAGTCGAAAGGTAGGAATGGTGTCGGAAGAAAGAGAGGCGAAGGGATGGAGGCTGCTTCTTTGGCTTTCGAATGGAAATATAAATGCTTTCAAATTAATAGGTTTTGAATGGGGATCCTTAGACTCCATCATTTTTATAAAGACAAAATCTTTATACTCAAGAAGGGGTTTCGAAGGCGATCTTCGAAAGTTAAAACCTTCAAGAGAATTGTTTTAAATGTTTTCCAAAAATATGTTTTAGAACCTTTCGACTAAGTCGAAAGGTAAGAGAGAAAAAGGAAGGGGTTACTTCGAAACCTTCCCATTGTTTTAAAAGCTAAGTTTTTAATGCCTTCGAAAGTCCTGCTTTCGATGGAGTTACTTTCAACTAAGTCGAAAGGAAGAGAAGAAATTCAAATGGGGGTACTTTTGATCCTACTCTTCTGTTTTTAAAATACAGTTTCTAATGCCTTTGAAAGCAATGCTTTCGAAGGAGATGTTTGCTTTCGAAGGGATGAAGTGGAAGGGGGGCTTTTGATTTAGAACTTCGAAAGGAACAAAGACGAAGGGGAGCTTCTTATGTTTTATATGCCTTCAAATGGGATATTCAAAGGAAGGTTTAAGCCACTAGCTTATACCTTTCGACTAAGTCGAAAGGTGATCCCTCACCCTTCCGACTAAGTTGAAGGGTAGGGATGTTTTAAAAAAAGGCGGAAGGCTTCCGAAGGGTCTATCTTTGGATGTAATGCTTTCGAAGGGGGACTTTAAAGCTTTTACTATGCTTTTGAATGGAGCTTCATTCTAAGGGGTTTTAAAAGGGTTTTCTTGAAACCAAGTTTTTAAGATCAATTTTGATTTTGCTTCCAAATGGGATATTCGGAAGGGCTATTTTAGCCATTTTTTCTAAGTAAAAATTTGATAATTTGAAGGGGTTACTTTGAAGGGTTATAGCATAAAATACTTATCTTTGTTTGGATATGTAAGGGGTATCCTTATACAGATTGGATGTTAATAAATCCTAGGGACACTGGGGTGGTTTAATGTTTTCAATACATAGTTTGGGATTACAAACAGAAATATACTTTCGAAAATATACATTGGGGCTATCAATGTGTTTTATTTAATTTAACCTAATTGGGGCTACCAATGGGAATAGGTTAAACAGGTGGTATACATGGAGAATTAAGTAATCTCGGGAATCGTGAATTTTAATAAATAATCATGGGGATCATGATATTTTCAATTGTCCAAGTGTTGGGTTCTTGATTAACCTAGGAAAACTACGGAATGTGCGGTGGATAACCCACATAAAATTTCTAAAGGAAAGAATGTTTTGCCAGAGGTGTTTAGCCTCGGGATTTGGCACCTAAGGGTTCATAGTCATCCTAGGAAAACTATGGAGTGTGCTGCGGATAGCCCACATCAACCTTTTATAAAACAATGTATGTTGGATAATCTGCATTTATTTTAAATGGATTTGGAATGGGTTGTCCTATTAAATTATGATGGATAGCCATTTCAAAGGTTTTAGAGGGGAACTCTAATAAATTGATTTTAGATGGGAAATCTAATAAATTTATTTTAGATGGGATATCTAATGAATGGGTGGATGAGATATCCAATATATATGATTTATGGCTTTATTTCATATTACGCTATGACTAATCATTTTGGGTGCAGAAGCATAGTAAATGATTTGCATGTTTTATTTTGGATACTAATGAGAGGATAACCAATTCCGTTAAGCAGTGTGGTCTCACTAGATATCTATTTGTGATAAGAGATGATAGGGGATTATTCATACTAGACTTACTATCTAACTCGAAGTTTGTGTTTCTCCATAAACTCTCAGGTACTCAAAATTAATTTGAGTAGTCTGAGAGTGGGAGACTTTTAGGTTTTTGGACAAATAAGCTTCCGAAAATATGCAAGAGGCTGTGTTAGCTATATAGGAGCTATTTTGTGTTTTCCGCTGTGATGTACTAAGAACTGTAAAGTTCATATTTATTAGTTCTTTGATCATCATAAGGGGACATCTTCATAGTCGCTCTTATCATATTTTTTACATGTATATGTGATCTAGACGTGGTTAACGTCTGGGATTATGTAACTAAATTTAAATATTATTCATAAGAAATGAGAAATCCTTTTTTGTTGAAGTTTAAAAAATTTCATATTCTTATGTTTCTATGTCGTTAATAGTTTCAAGTTTTCGATTTTGGTCACCCAAAAATAACACCTATGGATGACTGCAAGATCCGTAGCTATTTGTTTTGAGCCTCCAGAAGTGAGATGTTACAAGTTGGTATCAAAGCATGGTTTATGTACTTAAAAGGAATTTAAACCTTAAAAGATTTTTAAAGCAATCTAACGAATCTAAAATATGGTTGGGCTTGGGTAAGCATTATAGTAACTTATGTGTACTTTGCTATAAATACCTATTCCCCACTCTCTTAGACTGTCATTCTGTATCTTACCAAGAATGGATTTCAGGTAGTAGGAAAGTAAGATATGGAGGCAGGAAACAGAAGAGTGAATCAAGGTAGAAGACACACCGCAACAAGTGGAAATGTTCATCCCAATATTAGGAGCAACTAGTGTCGATAAGCAAATGCAAATCCAGATGCAAATGCCAATGTTGGTGCTGAGATTCCACCGGTTGATATGGGATAATGTATCGGTTCTTCGTGAATATGATGCAAGCTGGAGCTTCTGGGGGAGTGGCAGTAGGGAATGCTAGAGGAGCTAATCCGGTGGCTCTAATTGGCAATAATTATGCCAAGCTGAGCAAGGATTACGTTAGTTTAGGAAAGTAGTCTCTTCTGGGTACCGAGATGCAGTAGGAGTGGAGAACGGGCTTTTACATTGTGAAAGGATATTTGCAGATCTCGGCCTGACGAATATGTAGAAGAGAAGACATACTCCAAGGCAATTGTAGGGACCAGTGTTGTTTTGATGGAATGGAGTTACCATAGGAGAGCCATAGGAAGACCTGATATGGGCTGAATTTCGAAGGAGGTTCGAAGAAAGATTTCTATCAGAGGTTGCCAAGTCAACATTGCTTAAGAAGTTTGCAGATTAATCCAAAGGGACAGATCAGTGATTGAGTATGCTACGAAGTTTGGTGTGCTATCCCGTTATGGGTATGCTACTGTTGATACAGTCATTCGGAAGAATGATAAGTTTATCAGGGTATTGAATCCTGAGATCGCCAGAGCAACCATGCCAAACTTCCAGGATCCGTGTCATATTGTTGTTGAGATGGCTATTTGGAATGAAGAGAAGCTTTCTTCTTTTGGAAAAGGAAAACCTGTCGAGGTTTAGAATTTTCAGGGTAAGAAGCGGAAGTTCTTCAAGAAGAAAGGTACCCAGTCGGGGGTAGCAACTAAGAAGAGCAAGGCTGATATTGTTTGTTACAAGTGTGACAAGAAGGGGCACTATGCCAATGAGTGTCACTCGGGTGATGGAAGAGCAGTTGCAGTGAGGCCACATGTGAAGTGCTACAACTGTGGCCAGATAGGGCATTACAAGGACAAGTGTCCCGAGGTTGCTAAGGCTCGAAAGGGTAAGGTCTTTGCGTTGGAACCATCATCCCCTAGACTAACGGCTGCTGAGAAAGGGAAAGCTATGATGGAAGGTATGCTTATGATTCTAGTACTCCGATTAGGATACTATTTGATATCGGTGCATCGCACTCATTTGTATCTCGGTATTTGGTAGATTGCTTATGTCTGGAATCTTTATACCTTATTACTATATTAAGGGTTGCGAATCCTATAGGATGGTATGCAACTCTGGGAATGATAAATGACCAGTTAGAACTTGATTTGTTAGGCTATATGTTTGTATGCGATTTATATGTTTTTTATTTCGTGGGTTTCAGGATCATATTGGGTATGGATTGGTTAGATAGATATGATGCTATGATATTTTTCCAAGCGAAGGAAATATCATTGAAACACCCTAATAGCCATAACCGAGTCATTTACATAGTAAGGAGTTTGAACGAAAATGCTTATGCATTATGGGGTGATATGGGAACGGAAGCAGCGTTGAAGAAGGTTTGTGTTGCATGAGAGTTTGCAAATGTGTTTGAATTAGTTTCGGGCTTGCCGTCGAAAAGAGAAATTGATTTTTGGATAGATCTCCTACTAGGAGCTGAACCCGTAAGTAGACCACCTAGCAGGATGTCACCAGCCGAGATGAAGGAATTAAAGGTGTAGCTAGTGGAATTGGAAGGAAAGAATTTCATGCAGCCAAGCAGTTCACCTTGGGGAATGGCCGGGGTATTCGTAAAGAAGCCAGATAGGTCATTAAGGATATGTATCGACTACCCCATGTTGAACGAGAGGACAATCAAGAATAGGAATCCTTTGCAGAGGATCGATGACTTATTCGATCAACCGAGTGGAGCCAGATGTTTTCCTAGCTGGATTTGGCGATAGGCTTCCATCAGCTAAGAGTGGCAGAGGACAATATTCCTTTGACAGCGTTTAGGACCAGATATGGGACTTACGAATGGTTGGTTATGCCATCCGGGCTTATTAATGCGCCAGCTTTCTTCATGGATTTGATGAACTAGGTTTTCCAAGAGCACTTGGATAGGTTAATGTTGGTTTTTATTGATGACATTTTGGTACATTCTAAAAATGAGAAGGATCATGCAGATCATCTTAGGATAGAGTTGGAGATGCTAAGGCAATATCAGCTGAAAGCAAAGCTCTTAAAGTGTCATTTCTGGAAGAAGGAAGTGAAGTTCCTTGGCCATGTAGTTTCTGAGGAAGTTTTAGCAGTTGATCCAGATAAGATCGAAGCTGTTAACAATTAGAAAAGACCAGAAACGGTAAGTGAGATTAGAAGCTTTCTTGGACTTGCTAGTTATAACCGAAGATTCATTAAGGATTTCTCACGAATAGCAGCAACCTTGACTATGCTAACTAGGAAGGACGTAAAGTTTGTTCGGTCTGACAAATGTGAGGAGGCATTCCTTAGGTTGAAACATTTATTAGCACCCATGCTAGTAATTCCTGACAGGAATCAGGGGTTGGTAGTTTACACCGATGCATGTGGTACTGGGTTAGGTGTTGTGCTAATGCAGAATGGAAAGGTTATTGCCTATGCTTCTAGATAGCTTAGACCGCATGAAGTGAGATACCCTACTCATGATTTGTAGTTGGCAACGTAATCTTCGCATTGAAGGTGTAGAGACATTATCTTTTGAGAGAAAGGTTTGAGCTTTTTACGGATCCTAAGTCTTTATGGTATTTATTCTCTCAGAAGGAGCTGAACATGAGACATCAGAGATAGTTGGAGTTTGTTGCAGCTTATGATTTTAGCATCGAGAATACACCGGGAAAAGGAAATAAGGTGGCGTATGCGCTTAGCAGGAAACATCAGAATGTGGTGTTAGCAATGTTGGCAGTATGGAAAGACTTGGAAGCACTTGCTGCATGCAGTGTGTAGTTGAGATCAACTGCTGGATCTAGTCGGAATATCACCATGATGTTTTGTTTGGAAGTTCGACCAGTTTTGATCGAACAAATTGCTTTTAGGTGGAAAAAGGATCCGGTGTTAGCCGAGAGGATTAGAAGGTTAGAAGCTGGAACCAAGATTGATAATTTAAAGGATTTTATTCTTGACCGTAGGAGTTGGTTGAGGAAGAAGGAATGGTTATGTGTTTCAAATGTTGGGAACCTTAGGAAGGAAGTCCTGAGGGAATGTCATCGATCGAAGTTTATGATTCATCCTGGGTGAACCAAGATGTATCAGGATATGAAGAGAAGTTTCTTCTGGAAAGGAATGAAGAGGGATGTTGGCTTATGGGTAAAACACCATTTGAACTGTTAGTGAGTAAAAGCTGAGCATCAAAAACTAAGTGGTTTGCTTCATCCTTTGGATGTTCCAGTTTGGAAGTGGGACTTGATATCCATCGATTTTATTGACGGGTTTCCAAGGTCAAACCAAGGTAGTGAAAGCATACGGGTCATAGTGGATAGATTGACCAAGAGTGCCCATTTCATTCTAGTTAGGTCAACCAGGATGGCTCCTGTTATGGCTAAGTTGTTCATGAAGAACATCGTTAGATTGCATGGAATTCCTAGTAGTATCGTAAGTGATAGAGATGCTTTGTTTACTAGCAAGTTCTGGAAGAGCCTGTAGGGTGTGTTAGGCACGAAGCTCAAGATGAGTACCGCATATCATCCTCAGATGGATGGGCAGACAGAGAGAGTCAACAAGGACTGGAAGATCTATTGAGAGTTTGTGTGCTGGATCTTAGTGGTTCTTGGGAAGATCACTTGCACTTAGTGGAGTTTTCCTATAATAATAGTTATCAGACTACCATTGGAATGACGCGTTTTGAATCTTTGTGTGGAAGGCCATGCAAATCACCAGCATGTTAGTTAGAGATTGAAGACAGATTGGTCCTTGGTCCAGATTTGATGAATGAGGCTACGGAAAAGATCGAGTCGATATGGGAAAGAATAAAGGGAGCTCAGTCTAGGAAGAAGAGTTATGCAGACAAAAGGCATAAGGACCTAGAGTTCTCAATTGGAGATAGAGTTTTCATCATGGTATCGTCGATGAAAGGTGTGGTTCGGTTTGGGAAGACCGGGAAGCTAGCACCAAGATATGATGGACCATTTCCTATATCAGAGAGGATTGGTAGACCTGCATACCGAGTAGATTTGCCAAGCAGTTTGGCCGGGGTCCACAATGTGTTTCATGTTTCTCATCTTAGGAAGTGTGTTCATGATCTGGAAACAACTATCGCTCCGACAGCACTGGAGGACTTAGTTGTGGAACCAGATATGACTTTTGTGAAGCAACCAATTCGTTTTGTGACAAAAGATTAGAGGAGGTTAAGAAACAAGACAGTCAGGTTGGCAAAAGTTCAATGGAGCTACAATGTGAAAGACTGTACTTGGGAGACAGAAGACAAGATTAGGGCTACTTTTCCTGGGCTGTTTTAGATGGTATGTTCTATATAGGGTTTATATAGAATTTGGTTGGTAGGTAATATTAGCTTTGCTTGCATGTGCTGTATGCTTATTGTGTGTCCTTACTGAAATTTCGGGGACGAAATTCTTTAAGGGGGGAATCTGTAATGCCTCTGAATTTTAATTAACATTATTTGAGAATTTAATTGGACAAATTAAATAGAATAATGGAAATAATTAGGGAGATGAGATTAATAAATCCAATGGTAGTGTCTTAATGAATGAACTAAAATAAGACCTAACCAAATTAAGGAGGAATTTCCTAAGGGGTAAACTTGAAAATGGGGCTACATTTCTTAGTATAAATCTCTTCCTCTGCCTTAATAAACTTATACTTTCCCATTCATAACTTCTCACCTATATATCGGTCGGCCATTAAAGCTCCAGGAAGAGCAATAAATTGAAGATAAAGCTAAGGAATTAAAGCTAGGATATCTCATTCTCCAATTAACTAGTCAAGGTGAATAATCATGCTTATCATCTCATTTATCTACGTTTGGATCGGTTATGGATTATACCTGATTCATGTTTGTGATTTTGTTTGGGATATAACCATTTAAACCTTTGTTTGGATAAGACAGAGGTGTTTTTAAATGTTAATGGACTAATTAACATAGATTATTTCAGTTTTGGTTAAATTCCAAATTATATTGATCTTCAGTTGCTTTGAAATTTTTATATGTTAAAGTATATGATTTAAAATATTTTTGGTGATTTTTCCTTAGTGGTTTGCTAAGGTGATTAAATTATTTATGCCCAAGGGCTAAACTGAAAAATGGCTTTAGAATTGGTTAAATTCAGAGGGAAATTGCTTTCGAAAATTATTTGGTGAAGAAGAATGGTATTTTAAGAATAAGGTTGGCAAATTAGTACTTTTTACTATTCGAAAGTACAGGAGGAAGCCTCTTAACCAATCAGATTTAGACAAGCAAGAGGAACCATCAATCCGTAGGCTAATAATTATTTTCGACTACATAGCCCGTTTTCACCCTTTTGATTAATTCGAAAGGTACCTTTTGTCTAGGTCAGAAGGTAAGCATTTACCTTTTGCCTAAGTCAAAAGGTAGGAATGGTGTCGGAAGGAAGAAAGGCGAAGGGATGGAGGCTGCTTCCTTGGCTTTCGAATGGAAATATAAATGCTTTTTAATTAATAGGTTTCAAAGGGGGATCCTTCGACTCCATCATTTTTATAAAGATAAAAAATTTATACTCAAGAAGGGGTTTCGAAGGGGATCATTGAAAATTCAAACCTTCAGGAGAATTGTTTTAAATGTTTTCCAAAACTATGTTTTAGAACCTTTCGACTAAGTCGAAAGGTAGGAGAGCAAAAGGAAGGGGTTACTTTCGAACCTTTCCATTGTTATAAAAGATAAGTTTTTAATGCCTTCGAAAGTCATGCTTTCGAAGGAGTTACTTTCGACTAAGTCGAAAGGAAGGGAAGAAATTCAAAAGGGACTATTTTTGATCCTACTCTTCTATTTTTAAAATCCAAGTTTTTAGTGCCTTCGAAAGCAATGCTTTCGAAAGAGATGTTTTTTCCGAAGGGATGAAGTCAAAGTGGTGCTTACGATTCAGAACTTCAGAAGGAACGAAGTCGAAAGGGAGCTTCCAACTTCGTTCCGCTTTATGTTTTATACGCCTTCGAGTAGTATATTCGAAGGAAAGGTGAGCCCTCACCCTTTTGACTAAGTTAAAGGGTAGGGATGTTTTAAAAAGGCAGACGGCTTTTGAAAGGGTTATCTTTGGATGTTTTAATGCTTTCGGAGGGGGGCATTAAAGCTTTTACTATGCTTTTGAATTGGGCTTCATTCCAAGGGGTTTTAAAGGGGTTTTCTTTAAACAAAGTTAATATGATCATTTTTGATTTGCTTCCGAATAAGATATTCGGAAGGGCTATTTTAGCCATTTTTTCTAGGTAAAATTTTGCTGATTTGAAGGGGTTACTTTGAAGGGTTATAACATAAAATACTTATCTTTGTTTAGATATGTAAGGAGTCCCATCTAAATTTCAGCTAAGTTTTCGGGGATTTACATTATTCCACCTTAAAAGGATTTCATCCCCAAAATCTCTAAGGACGGAAAAATGTAACTCATATCTACAGCAATCAATACTTTCAATCATCTACTCGTCCATCATCCATGAGTAATCCCTGTCCTTAGAAATTTTCTAATGCAACATGTATATGCAATATGAAATGCACGTGAACCTATACTAATGCAAAAGTTGGCGGTTAACTGATCCAGTTGACCTTCTGTCATGAAAATACTCATGCCATGCATCCAAATGTATGCAACAACCTAAGTAAATGTTTACTTGCAATTCTATATGTATGCGCAATCATACAACTCATATGCAACATCCATATGCATAACATCCACTAGCACAAAATGGTAAAGAAATAAAATATATATAGATATAAGTGTGCTGTGTTTTCCTAGAGGATATAGCATCCTAAGTGTAAAAGAGCCGAACAATGCATCCATATACATCCATTAGCAACCATCATTTATAACACATCCTATCAACATGTTTAACCATTCCTACATCCAGTGGTCTCTACCCAAAGGGTATACCACCTAAATCATACACATAAGTAATTTATACTTATAAGAATTAAATTAGAAACATATCAGAAAAGAGTTATGGGTGGGTAGCATGTATTTTCTCCTCGAGCTCCCATGTACTCTCTACTGGGTTGTCTCTCTATTAGACTTTAACAATTCCGATCTCCTTATTACAGAGTCGCTTTATACCATGCTTTAGAATACGAGTCGATGCACAGTGAATAAGTGACTCTCAGCCTACCTCATACTTCTCCAACTGACTTTGCTCGACCACAATAGCTGCATCCTGTAAACACTTTCGCAAGTATGACACATAGAAAATTCCATGTACCCCTGCCAACTTATTCGAAAGCTTTACTCTATATGCTAACTTCTATACTCTAGACACCATTGGGAAGGGTCTTACAAATCTCAATGCTAGCTTCCCTGAACTACTAAATCTCATCACATGCTTAAAGGGTGAAACCTTCATGAATACCATGTCTCCCACTACAAAATCTAACTCCATATGTGTTCTATCAGCATAAGATTTTTGCCTATTCTGAGCAGTCTTCATCCTCCTACGGATCATATCCACCTTCTTCGATCTCTCTCTCACCATATCTGATCCAATAATAATCCTATCGTTGTATCCCACTAACACGACGGTGGTTTACAGGGTCTATTATACAATGCCTCAAAGGTGCCGTCCCAATGATAGCTTGATAACTATTATTGTAGGTAAACTCCACCAATGATAAATGATCCTCCCAAGAACCTTCAAAGTCCAAAATGCACATCAGCAGCAAGTCCTCCAAAACCCGATTCACTCTCTCTGTCCATCCGTCCATCCGCGGATGGTATGTAGTACTCCAATTCAACTCGGTTCCCAAAGTCTCATATAGACTCCACCAGAACTCACTAGTGAAAAGTGAATCTTAATCACTAACTACGCTAATAGGAACTTCATGTAATCTAATGACCTCTTTCACGTATAGAGCCACCAAGGACGCTGTCATCCAAATACTTCTCATTGGTATGAAATGAGCGCACTTGGTCAACCAATCAATTTTGACCTAAGAGCTCTCCTTCCCACTCCTACTCCTAGGTAGTCCTTACAAAATCCATGGAAATACTCTCTCACTTCCACTGAGGAATATCGAATGGCTGCAACAATCCTCCCGACTTCTTCTATTCCACCTTTACCCTTTGGAAAGCCATACATCTAACACATACTTCGCTACTTACTTCTTCATACCGTGCCAATAGAAAATTTGCTTCATATTACGATACATCTTGTCTCCATAGGGATGAATGGTCATCGTAGAATGGTGAGACTCCACTAGTATCAAATCTATAAAATCCATACTACACAGAACACAAAGCCTATCATCTCTCTATAACCGTACTCTCAAGTTGATGACATAATGACTTAAATGATTTGATAATTCCCCTCTACCAATCGTCTTAAAAATATCCACTAGCACCTTATCCTCTTTCTACCCAGATTTAGTACACTCCATTAATGTAGGCTGAAGATCTAAATCTACTAGTAGTCCCGGGGTAATTTCTGATGATGGTCTAAATTCAAAGGTAGAAATATACTCCAAATGTCTCCACTCCAAGAACAAGGGACTCAACTCTGCATGTTGTTTACTTAAAGCGTCTACCACTACATTACCCTTGCCCGGGGTATAAGAGATATTAAAGTCACACGATACCAAAAACTCCGACATTTGCTGCCTCAAATCCAAGTCCTTTTTGAAAAATAAGTAATTCAAGGACTTATGGTCCATAAGTAGCTCAAATCGCTCCCCTAAAAGATAATGTCTTCATGACTTAAGCGTGAAAACAATGGCTGCCGGCTCAAGGTCATGTGTATGATAGTTTTTCTCATTGATCTTTAACTCCCTACTCGCATAACTCAACACCCTTCCTTCTTGCATCAATACTATGTTTAACACCATTCCATAGGCGTCGATATAAGCTATAAATAGCTTTCTCCCATCCGGTAGCACCAAAACTAGTGCACTAGTAAATGCCTCCTTCAACTTGACAAAAGAATCTTCACACTTCTCATCCCATAAGAAAACTAGATTCTTCTTGGTAAGACGGGTTACTGGGGCAGAGATCTTTGCGAAGTCCTTAATGAACTTGCGATAGTAGGCTGCTAAACCAAGAAAACTTCTCACCTCCGTGGCATTCTTCGAAACACGCCAATCCTAAAATGTTGCCACCTTACTAAGATCAACAGTTAAGTCACTTTTTAAGACGATGTGTTCCAAAAAGCGTATCTCCTCTCTCTAAAAGTGGCATCTTTGTCCTTAGCTTGAGTGTACTATGTACTTCTCCTAAATGTAACACATGCTCCTCCTCACTCCTTGAGCATGCAATAGTATCATCCACAAATACCACGACGAATTTGTTAAGCAACCCCCTAAAAACTCGACTTATTAGATCAACAAAGTAGACGGGTGCATTGGTCAGTCCAAAGGGAATGACTAACTACTCATAGAGTGGGTGTATAGAATGTTGTATTCTGAATACTATCCTCGACTGCAAGAAAATAATGGAATCCATAGCTAAGTCAAGGTGTAAGAATACTCCAGCCCCAACCAACTGATTAAAAAGATCGTCTATGCGGGGCAGTAAATAACGATTCTTCTTTGTCAGTTTATTCAGCTTCCTATAATCGACATAGAGTCTTAGAGAACCATCTGCCATGATGGCAAAGATGACTGGTGCTCCTTACTCAGAAATACTTCTCCTGATAAAACCTTTCTCTAACAACTCATTCATTTGCTTATTCAACCCGCGTCTTTCCTTTGGAGCCATATGTCTCGGTTGTAAGGCGACAGGTCTAGCATTATCAACAAGATAGTCCTATGGTCAATCTCTCTCTTAGATAGGAGACTGGAAACTTGATTAAAAACATCTATGAAATCTCCAACAACAAGTATTTCTCTAAGCTCATCATGTGATAGGTCCAATGAATATAAATAGCTCAACATAATAGATCCTCGGGATCACAATAAACCTCTAAGCTACGTCAATACACTTCTCAATATAACGAACTTCGTATCACAATCTAAAATAGCCCCATACATGGCCATCCTATTCATGCCTAATATCAATCCATACCCAGAAAATCCTAGTATGAAGGCATCATAATCAAACTCGACCCCTAAAATAAACAACTTCAATCCTCTACACAATATAGGCAGATAGGTCAATCCTCATGCGGGGTTAGACACAACTACAATTTCCATGACTATATTAGTGTGCAAGTGTAAGTCGTTAACAAGTCTACTAGAAATGAAAGAATGTGAAGTCCTGGTATCAAATAAAGTACGAATGGATAAACCGCATAGAGTCAACACACCTTCGATCACCACTTTCTTAACCTTGTCTACCATTGGATATGCACTAAAGCTAGGGATTGGCTCTAGTGCATAAGCCAAAACCACCTAAGTATGAGTTTGAGTAGAAGCTCTCGGTGGTATTGTGCAAGCTCGCTTCAAATGTCCAAACTAATCACAGTTATAGCACATAACCTTAGAAAAATCTACCTTGTACTCCTTCATAAAATGTCCCTTCCCTCTACACTTTCTATAGTGCATATCCTTCTTCTATATCTTTCCCTTAGGTCTACCTCTACCTTTCCGCTAGTTCCACATTGCTTTCCCTCCAGCCTTCTTAGGTTCCTCTTCCTTAGCTTTACCCTTGGGGACAATATTTAGTAAAACCATCTCTACTAGACCCTCATACGTAGCACCTATAGGAATATGACTTAGAATTAAGTCCTGAAGATGTTGGCTCGGTCTTTTAGCAAATTTGAGAGTCTTCTTGTGTGGTGTGTCAATTAGTCCTATGTTGAATCTAGCTAGCTGATTGAACTAATTAACATACTCCTTAACGGACAGATTTCCTTGCTTCAAATGAAAGATCTTCTCTTACTACATACCCTCCTTTGCCTTAGAAAAAAACTTCACCTCAAACCGCCTACAGAACTTATCCCAAGTAATCACCTCTCCCTCAGTATCAGCCACAACAACCTCCCACTAGCTCAACGCCTCACCTAATAACTACCAGGTAGCCAACGACATCCTCCCCATTGGACATACTAGTCCCTCCATATAAATATATGAGGTCTAATGTATATTCTTTATTAATGTGATATAAAAACATTTTTTATATTCAACTAAATATATATTTATATATAAATATGTAGAAGTAATCTTATACATGCACACATATATAAACATAAATATAATTTTATACATATAGATATAAAAACAATTTAAAGTACATTTCAGATTTCAAATTTGAAAATTAGATCTAGATACAAAAATCTTTTAAGTTTAAATTCAAAATCCAAAATTTGCAAATTAATTATATATTACGAAATAATTATATATGTGTAAGAACTTTTTTATATCTAAAATGTAATTTTATAGATACACATATAATAAAATTGATATTTTCAATGTATTTATAATACAAAATGATGCTGCAAATTAAACATATATATAAATAGTTTCGACCTATATTTAAATTTTGACAAATTAAAATATATTTTTAAGTTAATAAATCCGTACGAATTTATTGCCTTTTCTAAAATTAAAAATTAAAAACTCCGCACGTGAAAAACAAAATTTTCTACTGTGCAATAAAATATTTTGTAATGTTTGCAAATTTAAATATACTAAAATATCCATATATGTATTTATTAATTTAATACATTAAAATTATAAGGTATATATAATTCAAATTTAATACACAAACACATAAATATTTTTTATTTTCAAAATAATATTATGTTTAAAATTTGATAATAAAATTTACAAACATTTTATGTATGCTTTTAATTTAAAAATTCAACTTTTATTTGGAAAACTTTTAAAAGTAAGTTTTTAAATTTAAGCTGAAAGTAAAATCGTATATGTACATAAAAAATTTTGACAACAACGTGTGCATGTGTACTCTAAATTAACAACATGTACATATAATGATCCGTGATACAAAGCTAATTAAATCGGATATAATAATATATTAAATGATACACACATGCAAACACACACACACATATATATGAATTAATGTATTACCACAACCGTAGCTTAGCAATGACATTTCAAATAATGAATAAATAAAACTCCAAGGGCTAAGTCCAACCTCTTTCAAAAAGCGCTACCAATCAAAGAGATCTACAGACTAGTGGAAATTAGCCACAAGGGCCTCTTTAGCAAATGGAATTAGTTTCTAGGACACACAGGTGAAATAATTACTTTCAAGGACAAAACACAAAATAATTAGTTTATAGGGCCTAAAAACCTATGAAATTATGTCCTTGAAAGTAATTGCACTACTGACTTTGTCCTTGAAAGTAATTATTTTGCTGACTTTGGCCTTGAAAGTAATTTCTTTGAATGTATGTCCTAGAAACCAATTGGACTGTAAAGATTGTCCTTCTGGCGAAATGCCCCTTTATTTTATCTAACTCAAATTTCTTCAGAGGCGTACTAGAGAGGAGAACCAAAAAGTTTAGTGTAAAAAGTAAGGGACAATGGGTTTAAATAAAAGAAAAGGGTAAGAGGAAAAGTGGATCTAGATCCACCATTTTTCCACCAATTTAAACCCAAAAATATTAATATATACCCCTACTCCTCTCTTTTTTGGCCGACCAAAATATGGTGTTCTTGGGCTTGCATGTCACTTCAAACCATTTCATATAATTTAGGTTTAAATAAAATTACAATGTATATCGATACAGTATATCGATACTGATAAAGTTAGTGGTATGCCTTAGGGGAAATTCTGTAATTTTATAAATAATTAACTCTGTAATCAAATCTTGTTCATAATACAGGTGTTTTTCTTTCTGTTATATATTTTTTATAATGCATCATAAATAATTTAAATATTTAATTAAAATATATTTAACAAAAAATTCATAAATGTGTGTTTGTGACAGTAATTACAAATAGTTGTAATCATGAGTGGTGTATCATGATATAGTAAACACATCATTTTGAATATTCCTAGTCGAGATGCATTTAGATTGGATATCGATGCATCCATAAAGATTAGAGTGCGTAACGCTTTTCAAATGTTGGACAGTATTTTACTTGTGACCCCTACGGATACTAGGGGTTATGCATTGATGGTTATTAGATAACTATGGAATGACCCGCTCGATGGTTTTCTGTTGGTTAACATAACTAAGGCCAAACAGAAAATATCAATGCGATTAATTTACATAGTTCTCTTGACTTGAGAATATTATCGATCTTCAATATGAAAGCTCCACTTTGATTATAGTCAAATCATGGCACGACATCCATCTAGTGACTATAGTTGGGTCGAGTGGAAGTATTGAAAGTGAAAACACTATTCAAGATAGGATTCGTCGCTTCGATTAGGGGGTTAATATCACAATCAACTAAAGTTAACTAAAAGTCAAAATCTCTGGCCAAGGTAGTTTGGTTAATAACAATAATTATCACACTAGGGACTTTGTATTTGGACTATAGAGTTAAATATGGACGATATCAGAATTTTGACCATTACAATATTCCGTAAGTCCAAAGTGATATAGTTTTGATGAAGAGAATTAGTATAAATAATAGTAACAACCGGGTAATGCTTAATGAAGTAAAATTGGATTTTACCAAAACCAAATAAGTGATAAGTTTGGCTAAAATGTCACACCACTTACTAAGTGAAATTTGAACATTAATATTCAAATAGCTTGATATTAACCGTTGACCGAACTTACACCAAAAAAGTCACAACATTGAAACGTTGAATACTCATTTGACCAAATAATTTGATTAATTAGTAATTGCTATAAATTAATTAATATCTATCAAATATTAATTTTATTTGATGTTTTGAACATGTTTATAATAGTTGTAAATATATTAAATGATATACAATATCGATACACATTTAAATTGGATTCAAATATGATAAATACGTTCGAGCATGCAATGGATTTGAAGCCCAAATAGGCAAGGGGATTTTCAGCATGAATAGACTATCTAGGACGGTTATATGATGGAAGAAAAGCTAGGGTTTTGATAGGATAAGAGAAAGAGAATAGGTACAAGAGAAATATGGATCTTGATCCTAACTTATCTCCCGAGTCTTTCCTCTATAAAACATCATAACCCTCACTCATTTACCACTTTTTAAAGCCTCTAACCTCTCTATTTCTGGTCGAAACACATACATACTCCTCCTTCATTTCAAGCTCAAGATCAAATAAAAACAAACGTTATTCGTTAATCAATGGTCATTAGTTCAAGAGTTAGCACCATGCTGAATTAGAATTAGTTCAAAAAGTCAATCTTTTTATTTCAACATCTACGAATTAGCTTTAGAGATAAGGTAATTTTCTGATCTTTAATAATAAATCAATTTTTAGATAATTTATATACCATATATTGTTTTGTTATTTAGGTGATGAATATGATATATCGGTATACCGTCATATTTAGAATGGTTGTATGATTGTATGCTTATATAATTAAAAAATAAATAATTTTTTTATGATATATAAATAATTCTAATACTCACCGCATAAAAAAATTGATTTTTGATTTAAGCTAATTATATATATATATATATATATATATATATATATTGTTTAAGTTATAAGTTTCATAATTTAAATATTAGATCTCTTATATAAAATATAGTTTTAAAATTTTATACTTAAAAGACTTTCAACATAAATAAAATATTCTTAATATATATTATTAAAATCAATTAATTTCATAAATTGATAATATCAACAAATATAGCATATAAATATGTTTTAAATTTTATAAAATTAAATTTATATCTGATATACTTTCAACAGGTCAAAAAATTATATTATTTAAATATTTAAATACTTGTGGAAATAATAGTTGAATTTAAAGTTAATTTTTAAATGGTTATATATATATAAATATTTTTTTAATGAAATATTGAAATTCAAAATTTCCTTTCAAATTTTTTTTTAAATTTTTCATTAATTTCTATACCATAATTTAATTTTAATAAATATTTAAAATAAATAATTTTTTTTGCCATAAGCATTATTAGATATGTGTACATTTACTTTTATATATTTTATACGGATTTCATTTATGCTTTAATCTGTGCAATTAATGCACCGCTATTACCCCGCTATAATCTTGCTATATCTCATAACGGATTTTTACCGCTACAATTTTCCCTATGGTCATAAATATAGCTTTTCCGCTTTAAGCCCCGCTATTTCTGCTATATCTCATTATTCCCGCTATATTCCGCTATTTTCGCTATATCTTCATTAAAAGAAATGAATTGAAAAATGGTATTATACATAATGAAATTAATTAATTTAATTGAAATTTTAATATATTTTTAGAAATGAAAATACTCTAATGTTCCACTAAATTCGATTATGTTATATAACATTTTTATGTTTACTTACAGTATATCCGCACCGTATTAATTATAATTCAATTGAATACTAATTTTCATTTAATTACCATTTATATATTTGTAAAAACATTAAGTACGGGTTTTATATGCTATTTTGGAGTCATCTGCTATACCCCGCTATGTCGTCGTTATATCCTCGCTATGGCTTTTTGCACCTCCGCCGCATTGAATCTACCGATCTCTTTAACTGCATGGATTTTAATATGTATACATTTATTATTAAATTATTTGTACGATATATATATATATATATATATATATTATAAACACACATATATCATATATGTTTATTTCAATTTTTTTATGGATTTTACAGCAAAATAAATAGTAAATTTTTAGTATAATTTTTAATGATTTTAAATATATACATACACATAATTATATATATACACACATTATGAATTCCATATATATATATATTATTCAGATAATATATATATGCAATATTTTGCATACATAAATTAAAGCATATAAGCATACATTTAAATGATATATTTGTATACTATAGAGGTTAACATATCCGTTCGATGTGAATCCCAATACATAAATATGGGCATGTCAAACCTTACATGGATTGCTATATTACATATGTATATATGTGTATTGATACACATTATATAATACAATATTAATTACATAATGTAAAACTATTTTATAAATCTAAATAAAATAATGATTTTACTTAAAGGAAATTTAGAAATGTTCTAAATAAACTAGACGTCATAGCCCCAATAAGGATGCAAAATGATTTTTTTGAAATTCGCTCATTTCTTCCGTTGTGGGCTGGCTTGGTTCCAAGATATACTTGAATATATAACTTTTATATACATACTATTTTCAATGTAGATTAAAATAAGTCAAATAAAATTTTATAATTAATGTTTAACAAAAATTAATTAATTTAATTAATTCATAATAATTATAATTTAATTAAATTGGATGGTATTTACAGTATTCAACATTGCGGTGACTCTTAGGTGTAAATTCGACATTCGATTAAATCAAACAATATGAATATTTATGTTCACACATTATTTTAGCCGATGGTGTGACACTTTGACCGAATTTATCGCTTAGATAGTTTTGGTAAAATCTATTTTTACTATTTTAAGCGGTCCCAAGTAGTGATAATTATTTACACTAATTTTCTTCGTTAAAACTATATCACATTCAGACTTATAGAATTTGGTATTAGTCAAAATTCCAATATTCTCCATATTCAACTCGTATAGTCCAAACACAAAGTCTTTTGTTTAATGATAACAATTATTATTGATCGAACTGCTTTAGCTAAAAACCTTGACTTTCGGTTAACTACAATTGACCGTAATACTAATCTCATATGATTAAGAAGATGAATTCTTTATTGAATAGTGTTTTTCACTTCCAATACTTCAATTTAGACCCAACTGCGGTCATTCAATGGACGCCATATCATGTTTAACTTTAATTAAAGTGGAGTGTCCACATTGAAGATAAACAATACTCTCAAGTCGAGAGAACCATGTAATATTGTCATTTTGATAATTTTCATTTAACCTTGGTTATATTAACTAACAGAAAACTATCAAGTGAGTCTTTCTATAGTTATCAAATAACTATCAGTAGGCAACCCATTGGCACCCCCAATAGCCATGAGTAATACATTATATAACATTTGGAAAACATTATGTACTATAGTCTCAACGGATGTATCAATATCCAATCTCGATATATCTTGACTAGAAATATTTGAAACAATATGTTTATTTTTATTGTTGATAAATTGCTCATGATTATAACACATAGTTTTACTATCACAAAACATATAATCTATGGATTTTCTATTAAATACACTTGAATTAGATAAATAATTAATATAACATATTATATCAAGTATATAATAAAAAGAGAAATACTTTTTATTCAAATGAGATTTTATTACATAGTTAATAATTTATAGAAAATTATAGAATTATCTCCATGGCATATCCCTAACTCTATTAAGAACATCCTATAGCGTATAACAAATGACAATGAGCAATCTTATCGAATTCCTCATCCTCGTCATCATTTACAACTTTATCCCGTATATGTTGTTTCAGCCAATCCAACCTGATAACATAAGTACCCATCGTCCCCACCATTGCCACTTCCTCATCAACACCAAGTTGTTCATCCAACATCTCTAGAAGGTCATCAATGTCTATGTCTTGGCCACCTATTTTGCATGACAACATGTTGCTCACAATAGAAACTCGTACCGTGTCACATCGTCGAGTGTAATGTGTCATCTCTCCAAATGAGCATGTGAAATGAATTTGTTTTTGGATGTCGTCTCTCTACAAAACGCCGATATTGAAGTCATGTCCATCTACCCATAAGAATGCTCAATAATACTCATCAATTTGAAACCTTCTATTCTTTCAACCACCTGTTTCCGCTTGTTTCCACCCCCATAGTTTCCATGAATGAGAAATGCACTTAAGTATGCCACACTCCTATACGGTAAATGAAACAAATTTATCATTCGTTAAGTACGATATTACATTTCTCAGTCCATAGTTATTATAATTTTTAATTGCAAAAAAATGTTTAACCTTTACCACTATTTACCTGTTTCATGTCCCAAATACTTCTCGCAATATGACAATCAAAACTAAAATACAACAATTTAGCTTTCAGTCCACTTCCACTGGTTTTTTGTGATCCTCCAACACCATTCGTATTTGTTGCACTGGTAGATCCACTTGAGTGAGTAGACAAACATTCTACTTTAACTTCAAAATCCTTACCCCCTTTACATTATATGAACCTTCAACATCCACATCCTCTCTTCACTACTGTCCCCACGAACTATACATGAGCGCATCTCCTTTATTTGTCTCTATTTTCTAGATTTTTTTTACCTATTCTCCTTTGTGCTAAAATATAAAATACAAAACAGTATTAAACGCACACACAAAAAGCAATATTATATTCGCCTCTATTTATCTCTGTTTTTTAGATCGGTAATTTACATTTTAATCAAGCACAGTCGCTGAGTTTATACTAAATGTTTGAATCAATCAAATGCAATTAAATATGCAATTGCTTGATGTAAAGAGCCATATTATTTGTCCAAGTTAAATACATTTTTAGTATTTATTTTGTTTCAAATATGTTTACATTAAAAAATATATTTGTTTGTTATAATTTTTAAAAAATTTACAACCTAGCACGGTTACTCAAGTAACAATTAAGTCTCCTATCATCAGCTTAGTAGCCAAAAATATAAAACAATAAACAAAAAAATCCGCTATGTTATTCAATCTCGAAAAATAACAGAAATCTGAAAGCAATACTTTACAACTACAACACAGTTTTCCAAAACTGAAATAAACTTAGGTTGACAAAATAAATAAAAAAGTCGTTCAACCAACTTTCGCTCCAATCCCTAGTTGTAAACCAAAAATATGTCACTCTTTCATCTAGACTAATCTAAATCCAATTTAAGTACGATTCATGAGTCAGTTTCTAAAAATGCACAAATATAGGCATCTAACTTCGAAAGAGCACAAATTATAAGCCAAAAATCACGTACTATCAGGTTGAGAAGTTCGTTCATTAAAATTTGCTTTCCCTTCGTCCTCACCATGACAATCGAATTCAATATCGACGCTCAATCTTAGCGACGACAAGTTAGGAGGTTGTCTATTGATTGCAGAGTGACCGCGTTGAAAATAAGGGGTTTTATGTTGATTTTGATTTTTGAGAAGAGGAAAGTGGGAAGGAGGGGGAAAAAAGAAGAAGCAAAAGTGGTGCAAGTGAGCGTGAGAAGTGTATGTATGGGTGGGTGCGCAGATAATCAGACCATCTACGCGTTCATCGCACATGATTAAAAGAACAAATAAGGCAACCAGCAAGAAGTAAAAACGTCACCCTCACACAAAATCCCCCTCTTTTTTCCTCCCGTCATCCATCCATGGCAACATCTCCCCTTCTCTGCTGCTCGTCAATTATCCCATCCAACACCAAAACTACAAAACATACGAAAAAGGTTAACACCCTTGATTTTTTTGAAATTGTAAGAAATGACGGGGCATTCATAAAGAAGAAACTCGAATTTATTGGGAAGAGCACGCGGCCTATAAGGAATAGGATTTCCAGGTCCGTCGGTGATTTCTTCTGGCTTCGTCATTTGGAAGATCCTACGGTGGTTGATGAGCCACGTGGATCGTTGGACTTGTCTCAGGCTTCGTATTTTCCAGGTTCCGTAATGCAATTAACATGTTTTGGTACCCTTGATTTGCTGAATTGTAGTGCTTTTTAGCAGATATAGACTGTAATTATTAGTGCATTCCAGCCAAATGGTGTACGTTTTGTGCAAGGAATCGTTAATATCCCGAATGCCACTTCACACATTTTCTTCTAAGCGCATCGGGGTTGTTACGTCACATTAACTTTTTATTAGAATAATGGGACAGTTTCTGATGAGGGATTGCAGCTGTTCAATGGCTGGAAAAGTGTTAGTAATGGGTAAATGGACAAATTTTAGCATGACAAATTCCATTCATACACCATTTTAACATACACCACTAATTTATTGAGAAACTCTATTACCGATTTACTCATATTCTTAATTATATTTTTAGTCATTTTCTTATAACCCACTAAATTAAAACAATAAAATTAATGATATTTGATCAAATCTATTTTGATGAAGAAATTAATGATTTTTTATCATGAGACCTAAATGTCATTTAAGACAATTTTTACAACTAACCGCTCTAATTTAAAGTATTTAATCACTACTATTTTCAAATAATAGAGATCATAATTTAAATTATATGGAACATGCGTAGTTCAAATAATAGAAGGTAATGATCAAATCATAGCTCACATTTTCATCAAATATATGGAACATGTGTAGTTCATAATTTATCTCTTCTTGTTGTTCTCCAAGTACCTGCAGTAGACAATTTCATATTTTGATACTCACTTCCCACGTAATGGTGCAGGGGTGATTAAGAGGGTGAACCCTACCAAAATGGGTGTGGTTGTACCTTTAAAAAAAAGAACAATCAATAAAATTTAATACTAATATATACAGTGTATCAAGTATAATTTTAAATCATGGTTTTAAATTTCATATATCTCGTCCGAGATCTCCTTTTTAGACGAAGCGATATATCAAATCTTCTTCATATCTCCCCCGACACTCATCTCATCCGAAATATTAAATCTCATCTGAAATAAAGATTAAAATCTCAATCTGAGATCTCACCCAAAATTATATATTTGTCTTCTTTTACATTTTTTTTTAATTTTCATGTAGATTCAAAAGAAATTACTCGATCCAATTACTATTTACCAACTCCTTAAACATAATTTTTACTTCTTGTCTTGATGAGTCACAACGAATGAGTTAGTTTATGTTCAAATAAGAGGATACTATTCGATTATTACCAGATATATTAAGCAGATCGAGCTATCACATTTCGTCAAAACATTAATTTCTATTCTTTTTTTATGCTAATCAAGTAGGTTACAACTTCTATTTTTATTCTGAAAATTATAGTAAAATAAATCATTTGAACATCAATTTTAAATACATAAGTTACTCTGAGATATTACCGAGACATACTTTAAGATCCGAGATGTTAATCTGATATGTACACCCGAGATACATTCATTTCGTCCGAGATCTCCTCCAATACGAGATAGTTTGTGTGAAAATTTCGAGACAAAATGTGAACGAAATTCGAGATTTAAAACCTTGTTTTAAACCATGAAGCAAAAAGTACCATAAATTATATAAATTTTCTAATTTTTAGGAAACCATATCCAGGAGGTTGTGTTTGTACCTTTAAAAAAATAGTTTTCATTTTTGACTACTTTGTCAAAATAGTCACTAATATATAATCGTTTTCACGTTTACTCATATTCATATACATCCATATTCTAATCTTATTTGTAATCTATTAGTACTTAAGAAATATTTTTTATTATTTTTAAACGAAGTGCTATCTTGACAATTAGTGGTAACTATCTCGATTTTTAGTTCTAACACTAATAGTTCTATCATATAAGAACACGTATGTAGTACTATTTTTACATTTAGCCTTATATCCTAACCACTTTTATCATTTAAAACTCTAGAATTTGATAAAATCAGATTTAAATCATTTTACCTTTATTTGAATTTGTGATTTTTTCGTTAATTTTATCAAATTTTATCTTATACTAACAATTTTTTCCTTTTTCCATAGATCTTTTTTTTTTACTTCTCAAAATATTTATTTATTTAATTAACTCAAAATTTTAATTCTTTAAAGCACAATTCTCCTTTTCAAAAGGAAAAAAGTTAAGAATTTGAATTATTTAACAAAATTTCTAGATCAATTTTCAAATCAATGATTTTTATCGTAAATTAAATGCAATCAAACAAGATAAACATGTAAAATTCATGTAAATATTCATCTTCCACTCATAAACATAGTACTGGACATTACCTACATGTGCACAACCAATAGGTTTTCCCTGCGGTCACCCAAATGCATGCGTGTTTGATCTAGTTCAAACATACATGCCTTGATAACAATAAGGAAGAAAAAGAACCCAAAAATCAAAGGCAATATTGGCTTATATCTCTTGTTATGTACATCCATTCACAAATGAGAACTTTTTGTTATTTTACATGAGTTACCGCATCAATTTGATGCATTGTATTAGGGCATGCAGTTCTTGAGCATCGCCGATAACTACCAGAATTTGCCCTTAAGTGTTAATTGTTTGTTTTACCCGGAGAAATAATATGTCTATATTATTTGGACCAACAAATATGATATGTGTCATTGTTTCTACAAGATTATATTTATGTTTGAAATGGCATATTTATTTTACAATGTTTGATGTACCGGTCATCACAGTTATACTCACTATGAAGCTTCAGGCCAGAAAAAATTCAAATGTACTTATACCTTAGAACTAAATTACATCTGTTCGATCAAACACTTTCCTTCGAGTTCTCCTTTTGGTGTCATCTCTCTCTTTGACTTGTGGTTTCTTTTTTTACCCTTCTTTTTAATTGTTATTTATCAGGGATGTCAGGAATGGATCTGCTAATGGCTGATTTAGAAGCTCTGAAAGTGTATGCTAACTCTTTAAAACAAGCTTCGAGAGCTTGGTCTATGCCTCTGCCTGAAGTCTACGATCAACAGAAAGTAGCTGAATATTTCAATTGCCGGCCTCATATTCTTATGTTTAGAATGCTTGAGGTAAATTTTAACTTAGTATTATGGATGAATATTTTGAATTGTTATTGTAAGTTGACTGTTGATTAATGTTGGTTAAATGCCCTATCTTATTTATTTATTTTTTGATCAAATGTATTGGTGTTAGGCTTGAATATTGCGGATTCATGCCATAATATCAATTTTGTTATTATATATATATACATATATATATACATACATACATACATATATATGTGTGTGTGTGTGTGTGTGTGTGTGTGTGTGTGTGTGTAGGCATGTGTAGTTTAATGGTAGCCTGAATCACTGTACTTTTACTTGTCATTTATCTTTTGGTATTGCACTCAAGCTTTCTATTTATAATACATGTTAATATCTATATGACATTATGAAGGTATTTTCATCATTTGCATCTACTACAATAAAACTACAAGCATACAAGAATTTCCAGAGGAACATGCATGAGGTGGAGAGCTCTGACAATTCAGAGTATTATACTGGGCATCTCCTTAAAGAATCAATGTTGAATCTTGGCCCAACTTTTATCAAAAGTAAGACTGGTGCAATCATTCTTGGTTCTATACAAAAATGTGGCAGTCACTCATGCCACTTACTATTTACAGCTAAATGCTTTCTGTTGCAGTCATTGACTTTTCAAAATAGCTAGTTATATCGCTTTACTTGCTGCAGTTGGGCAGTCCCTTTCCACAAGGCCAGACATAATTGGCTCAGAGATCTCGAAGGTTATGAAATAAATTTCTTTATTGTATATTTCATCTATTTTTCTTCTTCTATTTTCACATCTTTATGCATATAAAATATTTACATAAAGTCTAGTAGAGATTACACGCTTGCACTGTCTGTGAGTAGCAACAGACCAAATAATATGACATGCATCTTAATGTAGTTTCATGTATACTTACTGTTAGAAATGATTGTCAATGGCACTATAGAAGTCATTTTCCTTAATACTAAAAGAAACCAACCTGGAAATAAGTCGATTTAGTGTATTACTATATTAGGCAACCTTCAACAACAGTTAAGTGCATTTAAAGGGTGGCCCTTCTTTTATGAACTAAAAACAATTTGTCTCCAATAACTTGATGGTGCAAATTTTGTTTACTCCTTATTCATGCAACATTTTACTTTTCAACTTCATAATCTATATTCATGTTATTATTTAAACTTTGTGATAATCCTACAGGCGCTGTCTGAGTTACATGATAAAATTCCTCCTTTTCCAAGGGAGCTAGCAATGAAAATCATAGAAGAGGAATTTGGTTGCTCTGCAGAGAAGGTTTTCAGCTTCATATCTGAACAGCCAGTGGCTGCTGCTTCCTTTGGACAAGTAATGAGACCGAGTTACTTTTTTCTTGAGCGTGTACTGTACGTTCACAACCCCCCCCCCCCCCCCCCCCCACAAACACACACACGCACGCTTCACCCCTACAGCTTTTAGAGCTAGACAATTGGAAACCAAATGAAACTTTAGTGATCTTCAATCAACACTGTGAACATCATGTCCACAAAAAATAAGATGAAATTTGATGGATGGATCTGATGTCTCTCTTACATCATTGTCAAATCCATTCAATGATCTATTATATCTAATGGCCAATATAAGGGAGCTAAAAATGAAGAGGTTATGATCTCTCTTATGTGTGTGCGCGCGCGCGCTTATGTAGACACACATACATATATGAAGAGAGATCCATAGCCCATCTCTTATTTAGCCCCTCCATAGTCTCTCTCTGAAGTTTGTGTTAATTTTTTTTGAAATGAAACAAAATTTTGCAATATAATCCATTTGTTATCAAGATTATCTACACAAACAATTGGGCCACGTTGAAACTTCTAACTCCTTACAAATTATAAAGAAATATGAGCCATCAGATATGTAATTTTCATGGAGTTAGAAGTTCAGAACGACCCAATTTTTTGTGTAGATGATTTCAGTAGCAAATGGATTACATCTACTGAATTTTGTTTCATTTCAAATAGTTTGGGCACAAAAAAGGGAAAGGGGCTATGAAGGGGCAACATAAGAGATGAGCTATGGATCTTCCCTTTATACGCACACATACACACGCCATAGTTATTAACGGTGCAGCACAGTTCTAGAGCCTAAGCACACGACGCTGCAAATGACTTGCGCCTTAAGCATAAAATATCATTTAATTGTGTCACATCATTTAATGCCCCTCCTCTCCCCCAACACCCCCACTTGCACACACACATACATGCATATAAGCTTGCTAAATTTGGAAATGTTAAGTGAAATCCTTTATTTGTATATATAGGTTTATCAAGGTTCTACACTTGATGGTTCTACAGTTGCTATAAAAGTTCAGCGTCCAGATATGCTTCATTCTGTTGTATTAGATGTCTATATTCTCCGTCTTGGGGTTTGTGTTTCACTCTCTTCCCTTATTTGAATTAAAGGAAAGCTGGGTTTGACCCACTAGTTAAAGTAGAGCTATTAAACAAAGGGAGTGATAACCTCATTCCCTTTTTTTATCATCTACCACTCGTTCTCCTATTTTTTTTTCAGCAATAACATTGAAATGAAGGGTATGAGCGTAAAAGTTTATTTACCTTAAAACATTAATAGAAAAAACTTAGTTATACCATCGTTAATCCCAATGCTGATAGCTACACAATATTTCTACGATATATAAGAATAGTCATGAGGGTCTAGATGGAGTTGCTCATTTCTCTCCTTCTGAATTAGATGCATCTCCTATATTTGTTAGGTATAATCAGTGAGCACGAACTATTAAGACAAAAAATAGCGGTCATACCATAGCAAGTTTTCTCTTCAATCGTTTCATATCATTAGAAGAAGCATAGAGTTGAATGGCAGCAAAAGTTAATTTGCACGATTTTGAAATATCCCTTCTTTCAGTTACACTTTAGTCATTGTTTTCTCCTTCACACAGTTCATCTTCTTGTTTTGACTATTTATTTGCATTTATATCATTTCTTCTTAACTTTCCAGTTTTTTTTTTCTTGGAAAAAATAGACTATTTGATTGTTCAAGTGAGTAAAGAAATAGAAAAAGAATGTAATAAAAATTTGACTTATTTTTCATAAATAATGACAAATTATGTTAACACTTTGATAAAAAATATGCTTTCAATACTTTCTTTCATTATCAAGTTAACTTAATAAATTTTTGTTGTTGAAAAGACGTAAATTATGAGGAATGCCTATCTGCTTCTGCCATAGATTTGTGTGATTTAAATTGTCACAGTTTGATCTCTACACCTTTCATTTATTGTCTTGGTGTTTATACCAACTTGACTATCGATTATGGGATAGCCCAGTAAATTTGGATTATTTGAATTCTTTTTCCATGATTCAGTGTCCTGCAGCGCCCTATGAATTAGAGTTTTGGTGAATATCCATGTATTCTGCATTTTCTGTTAGGACTTCAAAAAACTTGATGCATGCAACTTGATGTGTGTTTTTTCAAGGAGAAAATCATGCTATCCCAATCCATTATTTATCCTATGCAAGATTTTCAAAATGATTTCCAAATTGTAAGTTTAAAATTTATGTCGTAACTGGATTTATATTGTATATCATAAATCCAAATGATTTGTTTTCAACACGCATATACATTAGTATGCTAAATACCTTGCTGTAAGATATTAATGACATTTAAATTTGTTAAATTAACCCGGTTTTTCCTTCCGCAATAATAACTTATATTTTCAAAATTGATTTTGTTGCTCAAGAGTCGAGATTTTACATCTGAACATAATTCTATGTTGATTCATCTTTATTTTGTCTAAGTAAACAATAAAATTTGCATTGTAGATTCAAATTAGTTTCTTGATATTTTGTATTTCACTATGGATTGAATAATTTTTCTCAACTGTGATTGAGCTTTAAATCCATGTTTGAGAATCAAATCGAATTGGAGAGATTCGGGATTCATTAGGTATATTTTTAATTTTTTTGACAACCATGTCCTATGAGACTTGGGAGATAACATCACCAAGCTTGAGATCAATTCAAATTGGATTTAAAAGAAATTATTCTTCTAACTAAACTATATCAATGAAGAGTGAAAAAGAGGAAAAAGCAATGATTGTTCACTACTGTATGTCGATGTTGGTGGCTTAGTTAGCCTTATCTCACCTACAAAAAGTAACCCTTCGAGCGAGTTAGCAAGGACACTGGTTGATGTGTTTGGGAAGAGAAGTACCGGTATGTACTTCAAGGTGTTTACGGTTGCTTTTAGGGATAAATATCTTGCAAAGAGCGAGCAAAGGCAGAGTAGTAGTCTACCAAGGTGGAGAAAACCTTTCTAACTTATTTAACAGTAGGATTAAAGTCTAATACTTTTTTATTCTAGACCAAAATTGAATATTAAATTGAATAATAGACTAAAACCTAAATAATCCCATGTTAAAAGGTTCTTTTTTTGTACTTGCATATCAAGTTTATTTTTTTCATCTCTTTCAATTGTTTTAGGATGGACATCTTTATAGCCGGAATCATCGGTTTTGGTTGTCTGTTTTAGGCTAGACAGCTTTATAACTAGAATCATCCATATCAATTGTTTACGTTTCTCTAATATCAACATACTGCAAATTATGCTATCCAACTTTTATGCAAAATTTTACCTGACTCAATATGAAAACACACCAAATACCTAAGATCCTACTTAGTAACTTCATCATAGCTAACACGTACGAATGTTTACATCTACTGATGTGCAACTTCATACATATATAAATTATGATTGTGTACAAAATGCTCTGATTAATAGGATTGTAAAAATTACAAACAAGATCCACGTTGTACTCTATAAGTCTTATGTCCAATAGACGAGGAGTGTCTTGTTCTTATAAACCGAGTGTGAACAAATTTTCACTTGGACAATGCATATACCATCTACTTTGGTGTGCTACACTGTGGTTTAAACTAGTAAGTTACAATGATACATTTTTCTTTTCATTTTTCATGTAAGCATTAGTGGTGAGAAATTTTTTAAGATAATGTTTTTTCTACAATGGCTAAATTAGCATCTACTATTCATTATACAGAACTTCAACATTTGACTCTACAGAATAACTAATTGTCCGAAGTAGTTTCCAACCATCAGTAGCTATGATCTGTGTATCAAAAACAAGATTAATATTACTATGAAAACCTCTCCCTTCAATTTGTCCAATGATGATTTCTCTTATACATTTTGGTTGGACCTCCAAACTAGAAAATAAATAAAGGTAAATTTTGATGTGTAGAGATCATTAAATTTGGATTTTGTTTAATGGATGAAGTTTTTTTCACATTAAATATTATTGATAACAATTGTTTATTTAACATATAGAGCGCTTTCGCAATAGATAAAATCACAAAAACATTATGTGTTAACTGCACCGAAAGGTGCTGGAGAATTTCAGCGTCTAGAGACTTTGCTCACTGAATTGGTTTTCAAATAAGTTCACATGTATAATGAAAGCTTTTACTTTTTAGTTGCCGCTGCAAAAATACAATTAGGCAGTTGCTAAGCCTCTTTTTGGTTACCATGTACATTAGGTACAAGAGGAAGTATGCAGTTTTTTTGGCAGAACCATATGTCTAACCTTTAATCTAAAAGAGTTTTTAATCATTTTTGTATCATCTCCTCAAGATACATGAGTTATATATGCCTACATAGGATATTCGAGAAACATAATAGAATCATTTTCTCCTTGTATTAAGATTATACGATTCCTTTCTTAATTTAGTGTGAATTCATGTTCATATCAATTCTGCAATTTTGATTAACATGAGATTTTATGCTAGAGTAAGCTTGTCTGATTAAGTTGACAGTTTCTTCCATCTCTCCACTCTAATGATTTTTATGTTTGGTTGTGGACATTGTACCGTATCATTTACACATGCCAATTGATTTCATTCATCTATACAAAGTTTTGTCACCATAGTTTCTTGGATATATCTCTTTATTGTAGTTTCTAGTTTATTAACTCACTGCAAACTATATTTAAACTATTTATTGATATATATCGTTATTTTAAAAGCTAGCACTTATAAGGAAAATCATGAAAAGAAAGAATGATATATGTTTGTACGCTGATGAGCTTGGTAAAGGTTTGGTTGGGGAGTTGGATTACACTCTTGAAGCCGCAAATGCTGCCAAATTCTTGGTAAACCGCTAGTCTAATTTTTAAAGCAGCTGTTAAGTTATACTTTTTTATCGTGCAGTAACTTCTCCAGTACTGTAAATCACTCGAACAGTTTTTCTTATGGCATGTAGGAACTTCATTCTCAATACTCATTTATGAGTATTCCAAAGGTGTTTAGACATTTAACAAGGAAGAGGGTATTAACAATGGAGTGGGTGTCTGGAGAAAGTCCAAGAGACTTATTACTACGGTCAACAGCAAGCAACGATGATAAAATAGAATACACAAATAATGACCGGCTTGAGGCAAGAACTCATCTTCTTGATTTGGTAATGATGCACTTCAACCATTACAAATTATCTCCAAAAATCACAGCCACTTTAAATCACACCCACTTCACCACAGTGGTGCCTATTTTAGTGAATAAAAGCATGTGCATTGATATATATGAAGAAGGTAAATAACTTAAATAACCAGTGGCACTATAACATACTGACACAAGGACAAATACAATAATTTCTGCTAGATATAACAAAATGCACATGTGCTTAGTTATAATATTTTAGAGATAATAAAATCAGCTGTCAAAACTATTCAAAATCTTGTTATTTTGTAACATGCAAAAAGCAGAGATTGTTGAAAAACTATTTTTTAAGCAAATGTTAGTTCTCATTGGAGAATCTTTCCAGACCCTCATTTATCAATGAGTGTCGGGCATTGCTTTCATCCCATTATAATAAGCAAGGGTTAAGGGTTAAATTTGAAGATTAGAACAGTTAATATCATCAAACAAAAAAAATTCCCTTTGAAGATATGAAAATCAAACCTTGTTAAATAATCTCAGAGACTATTCAACAAAATGACATCTTGTGAACTAGATTTGCTAATAGAGAATGCACCAAAGCAAATTTAATGATGCCATGTAGACTAATTTTACACCCAATTAAACCCTAATTTCAAGTATTCCTTCAAATCATTGCACTCATTCGTGGCATCTCAAGAGTAAGTACTATAACTGTGGCATTGATTAGTGTTTCTTAAATTATAAACATGAAAACACCTGAAATTTCTACAAGCCATGAAATGTATCATATTTTTTCCCCAGGAAATAACAAGGTTAATCTTGTCTTGAGCAACATATAAAATCAGTGTCATACTTATTCCATCTACTGATTAACTACTTTTTGATAGTTCAATTGGAATTATCATTCACTGTTATTGGAATTGTATTATTCACTTGTTTTTACTCATGGCACACTGACCAGTGCTGCAATTTATCGTTGTTAATTAAACATCAAATGTTAATCACTTACCTGTTAATAGCTTACCTACTTTTGTGTTATGCATCTTTTTTTTTTAATGGGTCAATACACCAATCTTTCATATTGAATCCAACTAAAACATAATTTTGTCGGATAGTTTGAATTAAAGACATTGATTATGATACACTGAAGTTGAATAGCATAATGCTTGGAGTAACAATAAATAAGAAAATCTCTTTATTAATCCTGTTGGTACCCATTTAAAATATACTGTATTCTACCATATACAGCACTTAATTTTGTTTAACCTGAGTTGTAGGTCAATAAGGGAGTTGAAGCATCGTTAGTTCAACTACTTGAAACTGGTTTGTTGCATGCTGATCCACATTCAGGAAACTTACGATATACACCTGAAGGGCGCATTGGGTATAAGTATTGTTTGTTATGTTCATATCATCATATTAAAATGTTAATTATGACAATTAATACCGGGCATATATGTTATTTATCTTGCATTTAGAATAAATAAATGTTAGCTGTGGCAATGGATAATAATCTATTACTGAGCAAATACTAATGGAAGGGTTATTTATATATACTTACAGTAAAAATTATTTCCATATTCTTCATAAGTTTGTCTTTTGCCCTCAAATGATACAAGGAACTGCATCAGCCTTCAATTTGTTTATATTTTATGCCTTTTTCTTATTCTTGGAGGTACTAATTTTTTGTCTCTCGCTTGCAAACTGAATCTAGGTTTCTTGATTTTGGACTAATTTGCCAGATGGAAAAGAAGCACCAGTTTGCTATGCTTGCCGCCATAATTCATATTGTAAATGGAGATTGGAACTCTCTTGTTTACGATTTAACTTTGATGGATGTTATTATGCCGGGGACTGATCAACGTCGTGTTACAATGGTATACACAGTATCAATGTTAAATGTTCTTATCTATCAGGTGTTATCTTTACGTATTAATGGATCACATGACCACCACCAGTGTAAGTGATTATGGTTGCCGAAATAAAGGCCAATTATTAATCATCATGTATTATATATTGATAGTTTTACTGTCCTCTACTATTATAAGTTATAACATCAAATTTCCTTTTTATACAAAAATAGACCACCAAGGGGAATCATAGTATGCAATAGTTTGTAAGAATGTTATTAGTGGTTACCTTTCTCATTTATTTAAATCAGTGAAACTTTTCACCTACAATTAAAGCTTCTTCTCCAGCAAACTAATAGTCGAAACCGGATGTATTTTAAAGTGCACACTTTATATGTGAAAATAATCTTGCTGGACTATGCATGTATCTTATATTATCCGATACTGTAAAGCTATTTGATATCACAGTATTACATTTCAGGATCTGGAAAATTCACTGGGAGAGGTGGTATTCAAAGATGGAATTCCAGATATCAAATTCAGTAAGGTTAGCGTAGTACAGGCATTTCATATGCTTAGAAGCTAAGTTACGCAACCAATTTCCACACGATATCATGTTTGTAGGCGTTTTGTTTATGACATTGTTTCTCATGTTTTAACTGGAATGATTAGACACATAGTAGTTAGAAGTCAAGAGTTAGAATTATGTGGATATATGTGGTCCGAGTGTCTAGAAATAAAGTCAATTTTTGTTAACACCGAAAAAAAAAGTTTATTACATCTGTCAACATAAAAGCCCAAGTCAAATATTTGTAAAGGTAGATTTGTTAATGATGGCAATTAAACCGAAATCCACAAATCTACACCGAACAGATAAGACCAAAACCCGATTGAACTCGATAGGACGTGGTTGGGTACAGTGATAAAATATCATAAAGGTTTGATCAAACTTGAACCGACCTGATCCGGTTTGAAAGATTCATCAAAAAAGACATACATTATACATATAATCATATACTAGTGTTATTATCCGATCCAAGCCTTACCCCAAACCGACCCAAATCGAATGTTGGATCGGTTTAGGTTTTGAAATACATAATTTGTATCTGGAAAAACCCAATCCGACCAAACCCTTTGGATTGGATTTGTCTCCATTGGGCAATGGTCACATCTAATTAACATCTTATTATTTTCTATTTTCATATATTTGTTTACGTCAATGTTCGAGATATGGTTTCAAACTCGATTTCGATCATTTAAATTTCGAGGACCAAAACCGATCCAAATCGTTGCTGTACATGTGTTTCATACTACAAGCATTGATTTGCGAAGTATTCATAATTAACCTTAATAATGCAAATGAAACATGATGAAATGCATTGCTAATTAATATGCGTGCTGTGTTTATGATTTCAATTTTTATATTATGACCAATTCAGGTTGCAAAACAATTAATAAATGCGCACCACATTAAAACAATTGATGACACTCAAAGAGAAACTGAAGGATTTTTTCAAATAATACTCAAACATTTTATCTGCAGTGACTATTTCTTATTCTCTACTCTTTTTGATGTATAACGAATTGTTCATCATTCAGTGGTTAAGTTCAATAAAAACAAGTCTTCACCTATTATATGAAGTATTTCATGTACAAAAATAAATATTAACAGTTAAGTGCTAAAATTCTTCAACCAATTAGACAAAATAGACGCTACAATGATGCTAATACACACACATGTATAAATCAATAGGTGCTACATCATAAAATTAAGATCATTTTTTTTTCAAATCAATTATATTTCATCTTTTTTAACACAGCGCTTCCTAAAATCATTTTTCCAACGTTCGAACATATTTTTTGTTAAGGTAATCATCTCATTATTTTATGCATAAAGAACTCAAAATTTTTGTGATCGCTGCATAACAAAAGCATACACATCCTTATGTTTAATAACTTGTGATTGAACTATATTGTTTTTTTTAAGACAAAAACTCGATCCACTCAAAAATTGTATTATCAAACAAATATAACTAACCAACTATTGCATGGCTAAAGCCTTATATCATACTAGTGGCTTGCAAGTCATTCTTGTCTTTCCGTTAAACTCAATCTATCACAAAGGAAGGAACCTCTAACATTCACTGTTTATAAATATTCGACAATAGCCCAACCTAGGCTGGTCCACAGAATTCAAGGCATAGTAGTAAGTAGGCCAGGCCAAGCCCAAGTCTGGTGAGATGTTTTAGAGCGACAAAAATAATGGCGACAACTAAGACCCCTTTTGGTTTCGCATTTTCAGCTTTTAGTTTTCATCCAAACAAAAATGCGCACGGCGCATAAGACAACTAATTTGAAAAATGAAGTTAACATACAAAATAAGAAAAACAAATATTTTGTTTTTCGTGTTTCAGAAAATAACAAAAGCACGAAAAATAATCTATCTGCTCCGCCGTTCCTCCATCGTCATGATGACCTAGATTTTCAAGGTCTTCTTCTCCGTCCTCCTCATATTTTGTAATACATGTTGAAAACGCAAAACACAAAACTCAAAATGAAACCAAATGGGTCAAGCATTTCTCAAATGGCTGTAAATTATTTTTAGGGCTCATCTGCAATGACAATCCCTTTCCGTTTTCCGATCCAAGCTGTGCACCTCTACAACCAGCGTCAGCTTTCGCCATTGCTTCCTCAATGGACGCAATCCTCTTTCAGCTCCAAGCTCTCGTTTCCTCTACTACAATAATGATTGCTTGGCTAAAATTAACGTGACTGAATAACATTGTTAGAATTGATGTTTGAGTTAATTACTTCCAATTAATATTTATTGATGCTCTATTCTTCTTCCTCCATTACATTTAATTGATGTTTGAGTTAATACTAGCTTCAGCCTCACATAGTAATTTAATTACATGAATCCATGTTTACCCTGAATTGGTGTTTGATTGTATAGTGCCATCTGAATTGCTGTTTGCACTTTGCAATTTAAATGAAATTGCTAAACTGACCGCAAACATTCTGATTTGAAATTTATTTCTGATTAAAATTGCTACAATTTTCTACAATTGCTTGCTTGCTAAAGTTGATTCTTAATTTGTTAACTGTATTGCGTTTATTAAAGATATCGGTGGCAACAAAAATAATGAAATTCTTGTCCGACTTGGGCAACCAAAACCTTAGGGTCAACCCTCGTAGTAAATTACAAATAGTTGGTCTTTCATTATTTTTAATTAATATTTTTATTTACTCTAAAATAACATATAGTAAATAAAAATGAAAACAATCGAGAAAATAATTGTTAGGGATGAAGAAAGATTTTCATATTTATATGCTGTAATGAAACCCAATGCATTGACAATTTAAATATGAACAAGTTTTGGGGTTTGCATGAAGTTGAGGCTTTATGCTTGTCACCCTCTTGTCACCCTCTTGTACCCCAGGTTAGGCAGCTGATTAAATGAGCTGACAAGTTTAATCATAAAGCATCATATATATTGTTTAAATATTGAATAGCAGAAAATCATCTATATAGGATTCTTGGTTATTAATTTTTTTTACTAATTTGAATGACCTTATGTTTTAATTGCTATTTTAGTGTCAAATCTATTATACTTAAAAGCTCAATAACCTTTCATAGGAACCACAAAAAAAGAAAAAAGAAAGAAAGAGATTTAGAAATATAATACTAACTTTTATATTTTGGTGGCTTAGAAAATAATATTGTTGGGATCCACGATTCAGTTGAAAAATTAAGGGCCGTTTGGCTTCGGTTTGAGTTTTGCGTTTTCAATGCATTAAAAAATATGTACAAAATATGACGAGAGCGAATGAGAAGATTTAAAAATCTAAATCATTATGAAAATTGAGGGACAACAGAAGGGTTGAATTATTTTCTGTACTTTTGTTACTTTCCATAACACGAAAAACAAAATAAATGTGTTTTCTATTTTGTATGTTAACTTTATTTTTCAAATTGGCCGTCTTTCAAAAATACATATACATGCGCCGTGCGTTTTTTTTGGATGGAAATCCAAAACTAAAAAAGGCAAACCAAACAGGTCTAAAATTTGTAGAAGAATTTCGACTTCAGTTTTTGAAATGACCAATAAATTGTGAATTGCTATGGAGAGGGGATAGGAAGAAGATATACTGGCTTCTATTTGCATGGGCAGATTTAGATACGTGGCTAGTTATAAATTTAAGATAGTAGCAGGTTTAACCCTTTTTTTACTATTACAAGTACTTAACTTCTGTCCCTGTTAGTAAATTTTTTAACACGATAAATGTATCTCACACATTTTTATCCTTCCAAAATTCCAAATTTTTGCGTGCTTCCAAATCAATTTTGTGATAGGAGTAACAATATCAGAGAAGCTCTTAATGAGTCGTCAATAGTATCCAACCAAGCCAATAAATTATTGTTTCAATCGCGTCTGCTTATTATTTTTATTCTTTCATTTTTACAATCTTCAGTTGATTTGTAGATCGTAAGTTATATTTGTTTTACTAAACATAATCCTAAATAGAACAATAGAAATTTCCCAATTTTGGACTTTTTTCTGACCACCCCTTTGGATTTGGTCTGATCAACAACAAATCATGAAGGGGTTTTTTGTATAAAGGACACAAATTTGTATTTTTTAGCCTGAAAGACGCATCATCAATATTTTAGCCACGGGGACAAACATTCTTCCAAAATTAGTGATAAAGACAAACATTATTCCAAAATTAGTCATAGGGACAAGCCAAAATTATCAACGACCACTCGTCCCACCACCACTCATCGCACTACCACCCGCCGCCACCGTCCCCAACATCATCCGTCACCATCACCTGCCACCGATAACTTTTAACTTAAAAACTGATAACTAAAAACTGCTACGGATAACTAAAACTGTTACCGATAACTAAAACTGATACCTAATGGCTGATACTCAAATAAACCATCCATAATATTCTAGGTTTTCGAATTTATCAAGTTCGATCACCATTATCTAAGCTTACAGTTCATTCTTGAACAAGCATTTCAATCATAACAATCATCCTCGTAGAAAATCAGTTCATCATCATATTTAAAACATAAATAGACCATCCATAATTAACATCTATCAAGCTCATGAAATTGCATCGTTATCTCATATAATGATACTTTGACTCAAATATCTCCATTCTCCGATGCAAGCGAGATCGAGTGGTTCCACTCCAACATAAACATGAATTCCATTCAACCAAGGTAATGTTACTGCTATCACTAAAATTTAAAAACTGATCATCAAATTAATAGTAAAACTGATACTGAAACAAAATTCATTAAATTTTGATGCTAACGAAACACTAATTCAAATCAATGATCATCATATTTACTATGTAACTACTTCATTTTTTATATAATCAAACAAACAAAACAGTAAAAAATTTCCATACTGCATTTTTAAAAAAAATGATACTTAGAAAAAACAAAAATGTACCTAAAAACCGATCCTCACTAAACTCAACACAGCAATACATTATCAATCAAATCAATATGAATTGAAAAAATTAAAATAACAATTAAAAAATATTCGCTTCAAAATGTGAATTTATTATAGTATAATAATTTTGTTATACAACTAAAAACACAAACTCAAAAATAACAAATATTTTCGAAAATGATACCTATAAACTGAAAAACTGATACCTAACAGCTGATACCACTTCTTCTTTCCTAATTCTTGCATGGCTTGCTCTTCTTCTTCCTCGACTTGCTCTTCTTCTTACTCGAATTGTTGTTTCTTCTAAAACACCACTTCGTCGCGGCGTCTTTGCCACCAGAGCTATCAATTTTTCATCATCAAACGACTTCAAATCTAGCCACTTCAAAACCCTAGCCGTTGAACCAACCACCATCGCAACCAACGCCATTGTAGCGACCGGTCTCGCTGACAACGCCACCTAAGCTTGACGCCGCTCCAGACTTATTTACGTGTTTTTCCTTGTCGCTAATTTTTGTTCTGCCTTCGAATTGAAATTCAAAAGTTGTCATTCACGCTAAAATACTGAAGGCCGGTACTTGAGGCTAAAATGGTGAAATTTTTTGTCCTTGACAGTATTTTCCTGAACCATGAATACGATTTTTCAAATATTTACTCAACTTATGATTGTCATTATCTTTCACACTCATGGTTCGCTTTAGGCACAAGACTATCGTTCTCGAGCATTTGTGGACATCATCATTTGTTACATAGTTTTAATATAATGGTGCAAAAATTTATGTTTCATTCGCCAACTGCACTTTTGAATGATAGTGTGAAATGATCTTCAAGATCCAACCACGATAACTTTTATTATGTTACTTTGATTTAGCATATGCCATATGGAAAAAGGCATATCAAACCGAGCTGTCAACTGACACTAAGTTCAACATGTGAGAAATTCATCAATTTATGAGAATTTGCCATTCTTTGACCTAGCACGCCATGAATTTCATTTTGACAATCACCCAACTTTTAAAATTCATTGTTTGCTTGGTACACTAATTTTGTTTTTGAAATAGGTCTAGAAGGGAGATAGCTAATTTTATTCCAGAAAACATGAAGTTAAATCCTAGTATGCAATCCAATACCAGAATTCAATGGTTTCTTTCTTTAATTCAATTGTCAACATGTTTCTTTTCAAGCTTTATCTTTTTGGTTGAAGGATCATTTACAAATTTCCTCGGTAGCTCCTAATCCTCCTTGACCTAGCCTTTTGAAGTGCTTTGATCTTTAGATATATAATGAGAAAGAAGTGTGAGAGCTTAGGGATTAATTAATTTATCAGGGATGAATTGGTCGTAGGCTTCATGTCCCATGACACTTATTTAAATGAATCATTCATTTAAATTTCACTTTCTACAACTTAAATAATATTTGTAATGAAATAAATATATGAAATCATATTATTTTATTCCCAAAAAATTTGCACCCTTACAAGCTTGATACTTCAAGTTTCAACATTATTGTATCTCGGTCTGCTAAACATTCACACCTTAGATATAACTAAAAGGAGGGGATTTGTAATATGCCCTCTTTTCCCTGTATATTTAGACATTTCATTTGATATGAATTGTGAAATTGATGGAATGCATAATTCATATCATATATCCACCTCATTGTACGTTGATTGCAGCGAAACTGTATAGCTAAATCTCATTTTTGTTACCACATTCCATTCGGAACAAAGCTCTTGTTTTTGTTACCACAAATCACTTGGAACAAAGTGCTAGAAGAAGATAGTGCACGAAGTTGTTCAAAAGGAACGTCTTGGTCCTCTTCCCTAGTGATCTTAGATGATAGAACCGCAAGTGATAACAAGAATAATTGCACATATAAATTGTTAATGCATTGAGTTTTGGTACAACGTATAAATATGAAAATCTTTCTTCATTCATTACAATTACTTTTTTGATTGTTTTTAATTTTTATTTATTATATGTTATTTTAGAGTAAATAAAAATATTAATTAAAATAATTTTAACAGTCGTCACGTTGATCCCTATTTGATCCGACCAACTTCCCATCCTTCCTACTCTATGTTCTTGACAATCCATCTTTTTTGTCTCAGTAGTTTTTCTTTGAAGCATCATCATAAGCACTCTGGACATGTTACGTGCACATATACTTTGAACCGAGAACAAGTCAGTAATCATCGTTCATTTATAGCTATATACTATGCACGTGTTAAGTTACATGTTTATTCGTCCATTACTCTGCTTGTCATTAGCTTTTACTTCATTTATATTGAACAAGTTAAGGTTTCAATTCTTTAATTTCTTGCACATCTAATCCAAGCCCCAATTAGAATTCCTTATCGCTTACACTTCAATTCTTATTACCACTCACACACTTCAATTCTTATTAACCCTTACCTAAAGTTTCAAATTAAAGATTCTTTCTCACCCACATTTAAAATGTAATAGCATATTAATCTTTTGATAAATTGAAATAAATAAGAGTATAAAAGCTGCAGTGTGTGATAGGCCGATTACAAAACATAGAATGAGTGAAACATGTAATATAAACTGGAAATCACATGTTACTTATTTTTGGTTGAAATTACTTGGGTTTGACAATAGCCAACTTTATTTAGGTTATTTTTTAGCGCGTTTATGTGATTCAGTCATGATTCCTACCTTATTAAAGTGATCGCTTGAATTCTTACACCTTATTAAAGTTACTGTAGAAATAATGTTATACATCACTAAGGGTACATACAATAAATTTAGTTGGCCACTTTTAGCATGATATACATCCTTGTCTCGACGTGATCTTATGCCAGTTGTTTAAATGGTCAAAAAATGGCAGCGTACCATATCTTCTAAGATGATCAAATGTTCAGTGTGAATGTAAGACATAACATTACCGTTTACTTTTTCAAATCATTTTTCTTCTATAATACCCATGCTTACTCCTTTCCTTCATACTTCATAATGTACCGAAATCCAAACACTAAATATCTTGCTTACATCTGATCAATTAACATCGCTTTTAAGTTAAAATCAAAAGAGTCAACCGATGTATGTCAAACCACCCTATAAAAGTAGAACGTGCATTAATCAAACTCAATCGAATATCCAATGAAAATGATAATCTTAAAAAGTTTCTTAAATTGAGCGTGATTAAATCTAGCGAGGATCATAATCTATGTTCGAGGTGGAGCGGAGCACGGGGCGCTAAGATTGACTTTAGAGTCCAGAAGGAAATCAGATGAAGCCTAGACGAATGTAGGCGTTTGCCACATGCATTTTACACAAGCAATATTCGCACTAAATAATAACGAAAAATAAATAACTATTTATTAAACTATATAGATGCTTATTAGATGATCACTGCTTATTAGTTTACTATAAGTGGCACACACTCATGTGTGTGCACGCGTATGCGCGCTCGTGTATGTACACACATGTAAATATTTCGGTAATAAATTCAAAAATTAATAGTACCTTTAAAATTCATGGAAGCAGTAAAATATATATTAGTAAAGTTTGTGTCATGTTAATAATTGAATACTTACATACCAAATAATCTTAAAAAACTCAAGTACGATATTAGCGAATAATATTAATTCCAATTTATAGTCAGTTATCGCGTTTGATCAAGAAATTGTTTTAAAATAAATTTTATAAGGCTAACAAAATTAAGATAGAAAATTAGGAAATCGGTAAAGCCAAATTTCAAATAAGTAAGAAATTAAAGAGTTACTTTTATGCTCAAATATAAGAAGAATTAATATTATTTATAAACTAATTGTTTATATATTATAAAGAAGATATTAAAAAAAGGCTGAAGTGTTGAAATTCTTGAAATACAATGGTCTACAATAAATAAATAAAGTAACTGGATGATTTTATTGTAAATGTATTTAATTTAGTCAGGTAAAAACAATAAAGTTATACTAAAAAGCTTATTTTCTCACACCTCAAGAAAAGCTCAACACTCAGACGACGTTTCAGACAAAAGGCGTAATAAAGCGTTATAATAAAAAGAAGAGGCATCAAAATCGCAAATTAGCGCCTAATCGGTGTTCGACGGCTCTTTGGCGGAACCCCGACAACGTAGGATAATCTATATACTACCTTAGGCGATGAAGAATCGTGGATAGTAGGATCATATATAGTTATAAGTCTAATTTCATCTATTCATTTCCTTCATTTATACCACTCTTTTTGTTAGCCTATTCTTTTGTGTAGAAATACAACGCCTCTAGTACACTTTCTATGGAAAACCTAATAGCGCTATACTTATGGAGGAATCATTTGTTGCAAGTATATTGATTGCCATAGTTCCTTCTTCCACTTACGTAAATATAGTAGAACCTTCTAAGAACATTTAAGTATTAGTTGATGTTTGCATTGTTTTTGGTCGCAAAATCAATCGTAGATTAGTAAATTTTTGATCTCAGAAAGCAAACAAAAATAATATTTATGTGAAAATTATATCTACAATAATGATTAGATTTATTGCAATAATATTGATAGATATAGTAAATCAGATCACAAACATAAAAATAAACAGCAAATAAATTTAATGGAAGTAAAAGACAATTTTTTTATAATGGTTTACCTTGCAATCGAAGCATATATCCACTTTATCTTTTAATACTGACTTAACTATAATTTTGTTTATAATTTGTTTTGGATGAGTTATAGTGGATGAGATAAAGAAAAGGGAGAAGTTTTGGTAGAATAAAGGCTTCTGTTGGTCAAAAAGAGGATCATTTTCCATCTGCATGGTCGTGGTATTTATAGGGTTTTAGGGAAGATATTTCTAGCCGAAATATTCTTGAAAAGTCGTATTTGTATCTGGCTTAAATTTTTTTATGACAAGAGTGATATTTTTTTCAAACAGAGCAATCATTATGATATCTCAGATGATCGAACTTATGACATCTAGAATATCTGTTTAAAGCGTCATACCTCTAAATACTTGAGTTATAGGTCCTTGACATATCCGGCTTTAAATTCCATCCTGGAAGATATCTAGAATGAAAAATGGTTAAAGTTGACCGAATTAAATCTAACCTGGGGATGGGGGTTTTAATTCGATCGGCCTTGTGCTAAACTTGAGCGCTCTCATTCTCTTTATTTCGAGTGCCTTCCATTCAGATTCAAACGTCCTAAAGTGCTAAGCTTCAAGCGCTTTTAAGTGCTGATTTTGGACGATTATCAAAGCATATTTCGATTGAATTTTGAGTGCATTTCTCAATCAGGTTTCCGATATTTTTTGACTCCAGAGTTGACATTCTTGAGTAACAGGTACCTTTCAAGTTTGTGTTCTTGGATTCTTTTTCCAAAAGAAAAGTTTGGTATAGCACTTACCATTAAAAGTTTGTTTTATGTCAATGAAACTGGTCTTTTTAAAGCTCAAATACCGTCTTTGTATTGTTGCCTTGAATTCTTTATTTGGAGTCTCAGTTTTATCATTTTTCTCAGCAGCTTTCGATTCATTATGTATTCTCAAACATTATCGTATAACACTTCACATGCCACGTTAGATAAAATTACCGTGTTCTCTGTTTTACTTTATATAGCAATGCACGATGTTTTCACATGCTACACTAAGTAGTTGAATGTTTCAGAGTCTGACATCTTTCTAATTTCATTGCATGGCTCACATACTACAACGAGAAGTTCTTCGAACATCACTGCATAACGTTCTTGCATACTACAATGAGTGAACGAAGTTCTTTGAATGTTAGGTTCTTCTAACATCACCGCATAGGTGGACAGGGTTTTTGGAACCTTGAGTTATTTAATTATCACCGTATGGACTATCTGCATGCAACAATGAGTAAGTCAAATTCTTCAAAATTTGATTCCTTCAAATATCAGTGTATAAAATTTTACATGCTACCATGTGTATTTGAAGGTCTTCTAATCTTAGGTCTTCGAGTGTTGTTCATGCGGGAGATGGTGGTCTTTGCACACTTCGAAGTCTTCATCTTCATTGTCCCTTTCGATTAAGATTGAATCCAAGTCAATTAGAGTCAAGACCCGAGTGAGGTATTTGTTCGTGGTTGGATATGATTAAATAAGGATCAAATACAGTCATTTGCTCAGCCGAAAACTTGGTCATCTAGACGCCTTAGGGTTTGTAAAATTCAAATGAAGCTGCTTTTCCAGATTATTTTATATGTCATAAGTTGGTATATTTACTATACAACTATACAAAGGAAAAAAACCGATTTTCGAAAGCAAAAGTATTACGAACGCCATCTGCTTTCGTAGTTGTACTCAAAGCATGTTTTAAGCAGTCAAATCTATTGAGATTTCATACATGGTAAGAAAATCAGAAAACACTCCATCTTATTGAATTTATAAAGGATATATGGTACTCAACACTGAATTGCCTTTGGTCTGCTTCAAAGAGTGTACAAAACTGTGGGAATAACAGTCAAAGACCACTAGCTAAGTGACAGGTGGTATGGCGCTTTAGGCCAAAGTCTAGGTCATAGATTTGAAACTCGTAGACATCAAAATGAATGTTCTGCTTGAATGAAGTACTAAGAAAAAACTGTGGAAGTAACAATGTTATTCCCTAACGTTTCTACGGTAGCTAAGAACTGTTGTCGAGGTTGCAGTTGTGACGATGGTTCTATTTGTGGCACTGATTAGCGGGTGTACTGCTAGAGTATGATTTTGTATCAGTCCGTCGACGATGTCTTCTAAATGATGACACACGGTGTCGTGTCTCATGATAGAGATAGTACTTTCCAGTTTTCTTGTATATCTAGTCTGCATAGTGGTTTTCGATCTGGAATTGTGCCTTGAATTGTTAATATATATTTTCAATGTCAGTCAAGGCGGTATATTTCATTTTCCGTGACACTCGAGGGCTATTCCAGCTTTTGGGGCCACTTGCCCTCGTTCCTTTGGCCCTCGTTCCTTTGACCATCAATCTTGCATTTTCCTTTATCTGGATCGTGTTCTTTACCGTTAATTCGGTCATTTGTGGATGATTGTTGAGCTAGTGATTCCTCCAAGCAAATAATTTTTTTTTGCTCTGATAAAATTCTATTAAGTTGTGGGTTTTATTCATGATCAAATCTTCCAATAATCAAGTGTGTTTGTTGACTCTAACTATGGCCATTTGGACCATCAAGGATCTGGTCATTTGACTCATGTAGATGTAACGTTGAATCATGTCACATACTCTTTCATGAATAAATAAATCCGATCTGTAGTTGGTTAAACCCGTTAGTGACAATCCCAGTTAGGAAGACATGGAAGTTTCTGCATGCGATAGCTTCTGGTGTTTAAGATAAGCAGTGCAAGAAGGTTCCCTCACTCTTGTCTGAGTCTGCCGTACTGTCTTGTCATCTGGATGCGTAAGTCTGATATGTACTCTCAGAATTTAGTCTCCATCGTTATTTTCTCTCTGGATCATTTACAGTTATCTCTACGAATTCTATCATCTTTAGGAAGTGTAGTTCAGTCGCATCTTGGAGGAGTTCGAGAAGCGTCGTAAGTGGACTTTTGATCGGGTCAAATTATGTCATTTTGACAGGAACGAACTCCGATCGCCATGAGGTCGAACTCGAATGCCATACAACCATAGTCATTATTTCTTCTGCTCCTCTAATTTTGACTGGTGTTTTCATGTTGATTTAGACCGGTGTCTTCATGGGGTTGAAAGTTGTAACTCATCGTTTCATATGTTGGGACCAGTTGAATTTCGACCGATATAAGGGTAAATTCAACCGTAGTCTCATCCAATCAAATTTTGGTGAACTTCTTCGTTTCACAAGTGTCGTTTCACCTGTGGCTCAATAGCATGATTTTTGCCATCTGCATCTTGTCATGCGTTTAATCTATCAAGTAATTCCAGCATCATTGCTCTTTGTTTAGTTTGCTCTTGGGCTATAGTTTGGTATAAGTTTTTCAATTCTTAGGTTGTAAATCTGATTTGTTCTCTTAACGCATTGATGGCCTGCTGGTCTTTGCCGCTAGCTTCTGCATTTTCACTGTTTGTTTGTTTTTTTCCAGAAGATTTTTAAAACTATAAGTAGAGAGCATCTGACCGTTCTTAGTGAAAGCATGAATCTGTTTGCGTTGTTTTTGGTCGCAAACTTAGTCATAGATCTCGAGATGCAGGCCTAAAATATTGTTTTATATGAAAAATTTGCCCTCTTTAATGATTAGATTGATCGTAATAACAAAGATAGGTATGCTAAATCAGATCACTCACATAAAAATAAATGGAAATTAAACTTTCCGTAAGTAAAAGACAAGATTTTTATAGGGTTCGACTTAAATCAGACCCACATCCACTTCTCTTTTTCTACCGATATACTTCAATATAAACATTTAGACGATTTACATTGAATGAGATAAAGAAAAACGAAAAAGTTTCAGCAGAATAATGGTTTTCGTTGGTCATAAGAGGATCATTTTTTCCATGTGCATGGCTTTGGGATTTGTAGGGTTCTTGGGGAGATGTTTCTAGTTGAAGTATCCCTGACTGGAAAATATCTGGAGTGACAAAAAATCAAAGTTAACGGGGTCGAATTTGTCTGGAAAATTGAAATTTGACCGGCCTAGTGTGGAACTCCAGCATGCTCGACTTTGAGTGCCTTCCCTTTAGATTTTGAGCGTCCTAAAGCGCTCAGCTTCAAGTGCTTTTAAGTGCCAATTTGAACCAGCTTTTAAATTAGATTTCGAACGGGTTTCGAATGGGCTTCTCGAGTGTCGTTTCTTGATTTTTTTTTTTTTTTGGACTGCAGAGTTGACGTTCTTGAGTACTTCAAGCTTGTTTGCTTGGATCTTTACCATTGGAAATACGTGGTATAACAATTTGAATGAAATTATACATATATGTGGAAGTCTGATCAAACACCACCACCCAATTAACCTATTAAAGTCGCGACAGCCAATTGAAATGCCACAACTTATGTGGAAGTTTGATCAAACACCACCACCACCCAATTAACCTACTAAAGCCACGACAACCAATTGAAATGCCACTACATTCAAATCAGTTTGATTACAGCAAGCTTGATTTGTTGACATCCTTGCTTCTACATGCAAGAGTGGTAGAAAGCGCATACATATTGGCATGAAAGTATATAGTAACTTATAGGTTTAATGGAAGGAAGCTGACTAAACATGAGATGTCATTTTTTTTCCACGTGAAAGTACTGACACTTGTTGTGCCACTATTAGTGTCCATATTTCACCAAAGTAAATGTTTCATACTCCCAGAAAAGCAAGTGCGTATGCAGATTACAATCTTAAGCACTGTGTTATGAAAGGTAGGATATGCTAGCACACCATGTACGTTGTATCCTCACTTGTATAAAAGCATCGGAAGACGTCATCAAAATGACGTTTGCACATGTTTATGTTAGATCATTTTGTTTTTAGGATGCGTTCACAGCTTTATATTACCACGTTACCGTTCTTGATGCGGTGAGAACAATAACGGGCCAAATGCCCCGTTCAGAGAATGAAGAATGTTGGTGTGTTTGCTGAATTAATTATGTTAATTAATAAAATTTATATTTTTATAAATTTCTAACATTAATAACTTGTGCAAATGAGGTCTATTTGAGATGCGGTTTTTTGCGTTGTGATCGTATCAAAGTGTTATACATTGTGAAGTTGGTTTGAATTGAATCGGAGCAATTTATACTTTTACAATTTATTTATTTTTGCAAATTATTAACACATATTATTCATTAAAAAACAAACAAACAAATAAATATAAATCAATTTTATTTAAAATATATATTTTAAATACTTTGGTCAGATTCTATGCTTAAATACCCCGTTCGCAGCCAAACGCATTCCTCGTTCCACCAATTTTCCCGCTCAAATTCTTCACTCAAAATGCTCCGTTACCGTTCGTCGCGAACGCACCCTTAGATGTACATGACCTTTTTTTGTGAGGTTTTCATCAATTTAATTCAGCTTTGAAAGCTTTTAAAAGTCATGTAAACAAAGATAACCATAAGGGACGAGAAGAGTATTAAAGTAGGTTATATCTTAACCATCTTTGGTGTTACTTAATACCCTTGAATTAGGAATAAGCTAATGGTATGCAGAGTCTTAATCCATTTAATGTGACAGTGCTTGATGGTGGCCCCTAGTGTTTTCTAGCTAATTTAAATACTGCGCTTTGCTCTTTTCTTTTTCTTGCAAACACGATTGTTGGCCAACCGTTTTTCCATTCCAGGTTGTTGGCCAAATTTTGTCAGTAGCACTTAAATACCAATTCCGCATGCCACCGTATTTCACCCTGCTCTTGCGTTCACTTGCTTCGTTGGAAGGTTAGAACAAATTTTTTATCTCTTATTTATCGTGATCGTTAATATTCCTGAGTAAATCTGTTAGTAATTAATTATTTTGTATTTCTTACATATTTTCCTTTATATAATTCATCTCAGGGTTAGCTGTGGCAGCAGATCCCCATTTCAAAACTTTTCAAGCTGCATACCCTTATGTTGTTCAGAAACTTCTCTACGACGATTCAGCTCAATCGAGGGCTATCTTATATTCGGTATCATTTCCTACTTGTGCAGCACTTGTTAATTTTACCTTACAGATTTCCTACACATGCATGCAATATTAATGAAATGTATAACATTATTGTCAACAGCCTATTTGTATTTTAGTCTATTAGTCCACCTGTGAAGTGTCCTAATACCACGTGGGTACTGTCCCTTTCATTTTCTTCATTTATATCTGAGTACTACTTTGCTCATTGAATGCATGGATGTGCTTAAAGAAAAAAATTAGATTGTCAGCCGAAACAAGTCTTTTGTTACGGCATTTGAAATGTGAATTGAACCGAATTTGTCAATGGGGATGTTTTTTTGGGTTTTGGATGAAAGAGTTGGGACATGAAAAAAAGAAAAGGAAACAGTGCGTTGTCTGCTATTATGCGGGAGAAAACAAGGGTGATAATATCTACACCCACTTAAATACTTCTACTATCTATTTATCCTCTCATCCTATCAAATACTTCACTCACCCACCAACCCATCCTTTTAAGGTGATAATATTTACACCCACTTAAACGCTTCTCTCACCCATTTATCCTCTCATCCACTCAAAATTTTCATTCACCCACCATGCCCACATTTTCCTTTCTTTTTTTAATTTTCTTATGACAATGACGTAAGTTTTTCTTCTCTTCCTCTTCAAACAATGAAATAAAAATTTCATTATCGAATTTTTTTAGTCTCATTCTTTTTTGTTCATTTAATGCTTCATCAATAAATATGAATTCAACTAATTTGGTTATGATAATGGTGTTATCGACTTTAATCGTATATAGATTTTCATTTTTTCGTAAATTGTGTAACATTAACTAATACTAACATAATAAAGAATAATTTGCAGTTCAAATTTGATGCTATTAAAAAACATAGTAAAGAACCTTTATTACCGCTTCAATCAAAAATATCTGATCATTATTACTTCTGTTGCTATTTTAAAAAGAAAATAAAAAACAATGAAAGCAGTGGTAATAGAAAGCGGTATTATATAGTCAGCTATATTTAATTATTTTTATCATGCTCTATAACATTAACGGTGTTAAAGAAATATTAATTTAATGCATATTCTAAATATAATTAGTCGACTCCTACTGTGAATTGATAAAATATTTTTTACTTATGTTGTTCATCTCAGTTTTATGTCTCTAACTAATGGTTGAAAGGATGTAAAATAATTATGTTTGAGGTTTACATTTCACTTTATTTCCACGGGTTTACTTCTAAACCATCTTTCAAGTTTAAGGTGGGTCTTTGAAGCAATTTTTATGGTTTAATTTTATTAAATGCATAAGTGGTGTTAGTGAGTGTTTAGGTGGGTGTAAATAGTAATGCCCGAAAACAATGATGTTATTTTAAATGGTGCTAGTTTTTTTTTCTTTTGTCCCATGTACTCAAGCGCTATTTGAAATAAACCCTTGCTGTTTTTATTTTATTAAAATACACTGGCGCTATTTTGAGTGTATTTTTAGCACTTTCTGCCACATGGCAGAAAGTGAAATATTGATTCGGATAAGTAATAGAGCACCATCTATTGTCTTCCCTCTTTACTACTATACTTTGGGTCTTAAATTAACCTATCCCAATTATGCAAATACCAATCTTCTCTACGCAAGTTGGTTTAGTGGATAAGGAAAATAGCTGCCCTTTCATTGTTTAGCACATGCACATTAAAGTACCATTGCTCCCTGTCCATAAACTTGCTTCAAGTTTCAATATTCAAGTGTGTGTTCATTAGTAGCTACCAGTTTCTGATACTCATTTACAGGTTATGTTTGACGACAATAGAGAATTTGTGTGGCAAAAGGTTCTGATGTTTCTGAGAGTAGGTTCATTGAGGTAAACGTTATGTATTATATAATTCTATATAGCAGTGCATTATGAATTAAGATCCTTTATGTTAATAGAACCCATTGTGGCTGTTTGTTTTATCTGTCATTTTCTCTTAAAAATATTAAACTAGCATATATTGTTGCCAACAACTTAGCTATTGCTCTAAATACTATTAGAAGAAACTTGGTCTAGTACATATAAAGTAAAATGGAACTCACACATGCTCGGTGACGTAACCAGGATTTTGGTTTGTGATGGGCTTAAACTATATAGTCGTCGAAACATTTTGTGAAAGAAATATGGTTTAACTAACTTGCTTTAGCGTAGATAATTTTGGCACATCACACACATAATAATGAGTTTAAATAAATTGCACCAATATGAATAATTTGGCAAACTTCCATACAAGTAAACATTGACGACTACATAATAAATTCCCTATTCAAATCGTACTTTATGAACTTAATGGAAATCAAATCCATTGCTTCAAGCTTAATTTTTTTAGCAATTTTTCTTCCATTTTATTCATCTAATGGTTTCTAAACAAACCATCATCCATTTTATAGCGACACGGTATTTTTTTTTTTATTTTATAGATAGCTTCATCATCATCATCATCATCATCATCATCTAATGAAAATGATTTAAAACCAACTTCAAATAAAATAACTATGTTATAATTAAACTAAAGAAAAAATCAGTACAAAGCTGTATTATCTTTTTATATACAGACTACAATGGCAGGCAGAAACATTCACTCAACACTATATTTATGTTAGCATTAAATTAGCACTAAACAATAGGTTATAATTAAGTTATGAGACCACAAAATAAATTTCATTTAATATACCCATCTTCAATTATCTAACACACCCATCTTCAATTATCAAAATCTCCAAGAATTATCAGTAGAAACGTCTCGTAACACGAAATAATCAATTGATGTATCACGAAATGCAAAAGTAAAATTTAAATACCAGCATAGCTAAATCCACCGTGAAATGCCACCCCCTTCAGAAAATCCAGCGTAGAAGAAGAGCACAACTGCAGGAGCAATTCTAATTTTAATGTGCTGTCACTTTCAAGTGTTCCACACTTTCTGTTTGTGTGCCTGTGTTTAGGGTTTTGGGCTGAAATGCAGTTCTTTGTTTTTTTCTTTTTTTAAATTTATTTTCATGGGTCAAGCAGTTGCCTACCTGACCCATATGCTAGTTACCCCCCTGCACACATCATTAGCTGGTGGATGCCAAATTACATTTTATTGCAGACGTATTATCTACTTGGAGAAGCAAAATCCTTTTTCAATTGAATCAGCTCTTCAGAATTTCTACATGTCAAAATCATGGGGTATATTGTAAATAATGGTGATTAACTCTGTTATTAATTAGCAAGCATATGGTACCATGAGGTGCACATGCACAATGCTTGATGTAGGTGGAAGATAGAAAAACAAAATCAGTTTTGTAATAATCCAGTATTTTACAGCCAATCTGATATGCATAATATTTGCATTTTACTTCCCACTAATGAAAAATATTAATATTATAAAAACTGATCAGTTCTATAAAAGATCGGAGCGCCAACTTTTTATGCTTTTAAATTGTGTATCTCACATTTTGTTAAGAAGATCGGAAAAGGAGGCAATGGTAAAATTGAGACACTAAATGAAAAAAAAGGTATAATCAGGTATGCTTGCATAATTAGGATACAAAAGGTGTCATATGCCTAAATTTAAAGGATGGATTTACTGATTATGTTTGTATTTCTTAGCATTGCCTTATTAGACCCGTCAACTGATACTTTTGGGTGCGAATAGTGTTACATCCGTATTCGCATTCGAAATCATTTTCGGATATCGGATATCCGCATATGCCGATACGGACGGATATCGGATAATTATCTTATCCGCCGACGACCGATAAATTAAGAAACATAAATAGAAAATTTTGATTTACCATAATTACTTTCCAATCCTAATAGTTATAAAAGTATGTAAAACCAATAAATATGATGATATTAAATAGTTTCGAGCAATTAACATGCATTAAATGCACATATAATATAAACTGTTGACTTTAAAAAAAAAATACACATCTTTCTTTATACTAAAATACACAAAATAAATTATAAATTTGAAAGACCGGACAGATAATTTTTGGATGCCGTCGCTTCCGTATCTGCATTTGTATCTACTTTTTCGAATATCGGATATTTATCCGCCTTCGGATATGGATTTTGGATTTTTTGGGTATCCATTGACAACCTTATGCCTTTATCTTGATTTTACAACCTTGCTGACATTGTTATGGTTGATACAGAAAAGGCTCAAATGTTACAAACATACCAAGCAAGCCGAAGTTGTCTGAACTTGAGAAAACTTCTGCAGGAGATATTGCAGTAGCAAATCACATACTAAGGCTTCTTACTTCAAGAAATGGCACTGTTTTGAGAAGACTTATTATTACAGCGGTATGTAGACCCACAATGAGATTAAACTTTCATGCTTACATTTTGTAGTGAAGTCCTTTAATCTTATTATTATCACTATTCAATGTTAAATCACCTTACAGGATTCAGCATCTTTAGCCAGAGCCATAATTTCACACGATGCTGCTGAAATACGTCAGCACGTTAGCCAAACTCTTGCAAAAGTCATCGATAAATGGACCCTTAAAACTATGGAAAAGCGAAATCGCATTCATGATTTTGGAAGACCAAGTTCGGATGCTAGTATATCCTCTTCAGCAGCTTTGTTAAAGACGATGTTAGAAGATAGACGAATGAGAGTCATATTCTACAAGATTGCAAAGGATTTGAGAAGACGTCCTTTGCTGATGATCAGAGCTTGCTGGTGCTGCTTTAAGGTGTTCGCAACTGCATTGGCTATTGCGTTGCATAGACTTGTTGTTTCTTGGTCGGATATGCTTTTATCGTCTGCTTCGTTCATGCCTAAAAGGTCTGCACTTTTTGTATAGAAGTGTTTGTGACTTCATTATAAGGGGCTTCATCTTTCTAGATGCATGCAAGAAGTAGAGAATTTAAAAAGGTATTGAAATTGGAGTAAGTCCTCTGTTAATGACAAATGTTTGATTACAAATGGGCATGTATGTGTCGTTGCAGTGCTCGGTTATTAACAGCTTCTGTTATTAGCTCTGACCATTATATAAATATAGGCCAAAATTTTCAATTTCAGTCACTTATATCCATGTCTAGCTAGATTTCCGCCGCGTTTCTGCTGTTCTCTTATACGGTATTTGATTCAATGAAGTTGTGAGGATCCAAAATTGTGTGGTTTTTTTTTATTTTTATTTTTTTTACAAGTATTTTATAACTCGATAAATTTAACCAAAGAAAAAACAATATAACCTTTCTATTTATTTTTTTATACAGAATTCGAGGTTTCAATTTCTTCGTTATAACATTGATTGGATTCCATGCTCTTTTAGAGCATCTCCAACAGATTAGAGGACATACTCTAAATATTATCACCTTAAGATTAAGAGGCGTGTCAAACACTAGGGCATTGATTTGTTCAGCGTCCGGGGTTGGACGTTTATAAGTGGGGGGTCCAGCTCATTTACCCTCATTTTTCCATCCGTTTTATTTGTTTTATTATATTAAAAAGCGTCGAAATGTCGCCATGTTTTACCAAAATCACAAGACGTACCTTCGACATCAGTCGGAGAAGATTGTAGGCCCAGCACACATTGTTCCAGCACCAGATGCGACGATTTTTTAGCAACGGATTCTACAGAGCTGCCAGAGGGATACAATCGTTGTATCTTCACGGCATTGGATGCGGTTGAGGTACAATTCTAACTAATAAATAACTAATCATTAAATAATGTTTATTAAATAGATATGTGATATTATATTGTGTATTACTTATTTGTTTGAATTAAATTGTACAATAATCTCAAACAACTTTAATTTTTTGGTCACAGTACGTCAGCCATCAGGATAGTTGGACGAAGTGTAGAGCACAACAGTATGACACACTACCCCATGTTTTAGTACATATGGTGCAGATTAGTCCTTTTGCACATTTCTTACAGATTAGGGCACCACAGTCATTTGATCGTCCACTCATAGCAGCCCTAATTGAGAGGTGGTGGCCTACGATACATACTTTATTTTTCATATTTTTAGCTCGGCATTACCGCGTCGATTTTTATATATTGACTGGGATTGAGATCAGAGGTCCTGATAGGATACTATTTCCTTTTGATCATACATTTGAAAGCCTTGAGGTATTCATTATTTGTCTACCCCAGTTTGAAGAGAGTCATGTTGCCTTCGGGCAGTTCTCCTTACATATCTACATGCATACATTGCAGATCATATGAGCACCGAGGCTGTGAGTAACGTCGTGCTTAGAGCATTTCTGTTGTACTTATTTGGTTTGACTTTCTTTTCCAATAAGACTACCATTAGATTATGTTACCTTGCAGCGGTAGCCGATTTAGATCAGTTGCATACTATTGATTAGGGTTTCGCTATATTCGGATATTTGTACACCGCTCTTACTTTTTATGCTCTGGGGATGTTAAGAAGATGTTTGGATTTTGGTACATTCTGTCGTGCTGGTGCTATGAGTACATGACGAATATGCATCCCAGTATTGTTGAGACTGCTAGTCATGTTCCAAAGACATATTTTCCCAAATGAGACCGTATTCAGTTCGTATCTTAGGTGCCTATAAGGGTTAGACATTACCTGATGGAGGTCCGTATTCTGATTGATATGAGGTGCAGGAACAATATTTTCCAGGCACCATGGGCTGCATATTGGATTGCCATGACACATACGTGATTGATGCATGATGCTCATCCACTTTCTATATTGTATCATTTGGGCATGCAGAGGATGATGTTATTCCCACCAGCGTTTCTTTGTATTGGTATTTGGAAGAACGATGCTGGTTTCACACTACTGGAGAGTTACATATCCCTGAAGATCCATTATCTTACGACGACATGTTCGGTCGATGTCGGACCATTGGATAACAGTATATACAGGGATTGAGACAGATTAGATGGGTAGATGCTTCAACATTTTTCTTAGCGGAAGGGGACTATGACACTTATTGAGTTAGAGTTGCTTCTTGACGATACATGTTACCTGACTACACTCGAGGAATGAACTCCGATTATACCAGTCAACACGTTGCCAGTGATGGAGTTGATGCACCTCCATTTTCTTTTGATCCTACTCCATCCCAGTGTTCTCAGCAGTCCATGGACTACGGTCTAGATGCCTATTATAGAGTATATGATCTTACCGGTACTCTTATCGAGCAGCCGATAGTTTATCCCGTGGATCATGAGATTGTCGGTGTTCCCACTGCTAGACTATACCCGTCTTATGAAGTAATTCATTGTATTAATAATTCATTGTACAATATTAGTTAATCAAACGTATATTGATATATTATATGTAATTACAGTATGTAGGTAGGTTGGACGAACATCAGTGATATATTGTCCCATACAACATATGACCATCGTTCATACTCAGGTGTTCAGTCTTTAGGCTCAACAGACTCAGTAGGTGATGCAGACGCATATTGATGATTTGCGGACGACGACGACGATGTTGTTGACTTAGGATTATCATGTTGTGTAATATTACGTTTACTTTACCATTGATTGTCTATGTTGATGCACTTCTGTATTATATTGAGAACATATATTATTGTTTATTTGTTACGTTATACAGTTTTTTGTACATTTACATCGAGGACATGTATTGTATTGCATATCTTTATTTACAGCGTCACGTCAAATCGAGCACTGTTTGCACGTTGCACTACTTTTGATGTTTGCGTAGTTTTATTTACAACACATTTACATTGCATAGCTTTATTGGTAGTGTCACGTCATATCAAGCACTGTTTGTACGTTGCACTTCTTTTGATGTTTGCTAGACTTAGCACTCTAGACACGTTGTCGTACTTATGATGTCAATGCTATTACAAAGTGCTTCAGTATTCTGTATTATTCGAACTCTGTAGCCACGTTGCATAGTTGTCATGGAACATCTTCTTACTGCTATATATTCTATTGCTTAGCAAATCGTTCTGAATTCATCTCATCCTATTAAGAAAAAAAATGGTGGATTACAGCCATATTTGCTTGCCATAATCATACGAAGGTCCTTTAAGTCACGAGATCGTTCTTAATCCGTTTTACCCAGAAGAACCAACCGGATGATATGTTGAAATGGAGGAAAGACATTATGAAGATGTGAGAGAGTATGAGAGAACTTTGCAAGAGTAGAGGCTTTTGGAGGATGGAAGAAGACAGAGGGAGGAGCAGTAATGGGAGAAGACAAAGATGGCTTGAAATACGGGCTCAATAACCTCAACCAGAACAAGAGGTTGATTCTGGAGAAATATACTGCAGTTATGGAGTTAATGTTTTGTATTCCTTCATAAGAAACGGATCAGACATAGGTCGACGCCACTATAAATGTCGCAATTTTCTTGATGGGTGTGAACTGTGGCAATGGTTGGACGATCCTTTACCTCATCGTGCAGTAGTGTATACAACTGAACTTGAATAAGAAATTGAAATGCTCAGGAGGACATTTGATTCAGTTCAATTATCACGTGATCGAAGATAGATTTTAAATCATCCCGTTTATATTTTTAGATCTTGTTTGCATCGTTTCAATTATCAGTTTGGTTCCACTGTATCGGTTTATGTCAATGTTGGTTGTCCTTGCTATATCGGTTTATTTCAATATTAGCTGTCCTTTTTGTATTAGTATTTTTCAATGTTGTTTGTTATATTACATACTTAGTAGATAGTGAAAGTGTATGTAACTTACTAAAGAACTAAAATAAAAATATGTAGAACTTAAAAAATACACATTGAACTTATAGAAAATACATGGAATTGAATCCTTATACATTCGATTGAAAGGAAATACATAGAACTTAAACCGAAATAAATAAAACTTCATTCAAACAATCTAATATAGCCAACACATTGATCACATGCAGCATGTCTAACAAAATTAGTAGATACTCCCAAAGATAGAGTGAACCATACGCTCGTGTTAACAGAAATAGGTCTTTTTCCTTCACTGTGTTTATAACGCTTCTATAACGTTGATAAGCTCTAGTAAATGTGACATAAGTACTGTGAGTGTCCAGAATCCGTTGAATTAATCAACAATCAGGATGATATTAAAGATTTCATTTAGAGTGATCTAGAAATCTTGCTCAATATTTTCTTCCATATGTCTTATATCGGCTTCTTTGTACTCTTTGATTAGTACCAAATAATCCCGAGGAGTCCAATTTTCATTTGCCATATAATTTTTTGTACGCTTCCACTATGGAATTTTTAGTTAAATGGGCAATTCATAATCGTCTTTATACAATTCAATGATTGTTCCTTCACAATCAATAATGTCTACCATTTGCTAAAATTAATTTGTACACTCTGCATTTTTTGTCTGTGACTTACTAAAGTTGATTTGACTACACTTTTCATTTTTTGTCTGGCATTAGCTACAGTTGATTTGAGTGCAATATGCATTTTTTGTCTGCCACATGCTACATTTGATTTGACTACACTCTGCATTTTTTGTATGTCGCATGTTAATGTCTACTACTAACTCTACATATCATATCACTTCTATATAAGGACTTCAATTTCCTTTCTAGAAATCACATTTAACTTCTTCTTTCTTTCTCTCATAGCATTAAACTAAATACAACAATGAATGCTTCATCTTTCCTCAAATGTGTTATAGCATTCAACAGTGATTCCGATAAAGAAGAGGTTTTCCAAGAGGAAGCCGAAGAAATGCAAAAAACAGTTGACATATGACATGAAGCTTATGGCTCTGCATCATGAAAAAATGGCAGATCGGTAATGGGTCGGAAACATGTAAACCACAATCAATTTGCCTTCCACAAAACTCAGATGCAAGACTACTTCAACCCAAATTGCACTTACATACCTGATATGTTCAGGAGAAGATATAGAATGAGAAGAGATCTATTTTTAAGAATTTTAACATGTATTTAAAACAACGATAAATATTTTATTCAAAAACAAAATGCTTCAAAAACAAAGGAACTTAGCGGTGAACAAAAAATGACTGTTGCACTGAGATGTTAGCTTATGGCACCCTGCAGATGCATTGCATGATGCATATCGTATCGTAGAGACGACCATGTTAGAAACTCTTGACAAAATTCTTTCAATCTGTGGTGGACGTTTTCGGCACCAATAGCTTAGGTCTCCAAATGAGGATGATGTGGTACAGATTCGATAAAAGCACAAGAGCAGAGGATGGTCTGGAATGCTTGGAAGTCTCGACTATATGCATGGGAATAGAAGAACTTCCCCAAAGAATGACATGGAGCTTACAATGGTAAAGAAAGAAAACCAATTATTATTTTGAAAGCCGCTGTTTTATACGATTTATGGAAATGACATGCATTCTTTGGACCCCTAGGCTGGATCCCCCAGGAAACAATCCGTACCCCTAGGCCGTCTCAGCCAGGCGGTTTCGCTACTAATGCGACCTACATAGAGTGCAGAATACACAATGATTGCACTTGGATCCCCCAGGAAACAATCCGTACCCCTAGGCCAGCTCAGCCAGGCAGTTGCGCTATGCAGTCGCGCTCATAAGAAAAACCGTGGGTTACGCCACGGTGGGACACTCGAGTATCACATCCGGAAAACAAAAAATCAGAGAGAATAATATCCGATAGAATGAATCCACAATGTGGCCACAAAGCGGATATCAAGCAGAAGGCGATTCCCATATCTTTACTTTGAAAATATATATCATATAGTACCTTTCAAATCACTTTCAAATGTCATACTATATAAAGTCCATTATATAGGATTTCATTATCACATCGAATACTTTCCAAAATCAATAGTATATCAAATCATACTTATATAGACTTCGATTATATAAGATTTATTTTTCAAAATTGAGTATCTTTCTTATACAAATCCATTTTATATAAGTTCGATAACTTCCAAATCAAGTATTTAGTAACATATGATTCTCAAATTTCAATCTATTTCAATATCAATTCAGTTTCAAAATCATATATGATTTCACTCAAAACATTTCTTCCAAATTAAATATCTCCAGTTTCAAAGTTTCCAAAATAGTAGGTTTAGAAAACAATCCCAGTTTCCAAATTAACATAATTCAAGCCAAACAAATTTATTTCCAAAATCACCCTATAAGTACTGGTTTTAATTCCAATCTAATTTCAAAACCAAATATTTTTCTCAAAATCAATTATACTCAAAAATGGTTTCCAAATTTATAACCATCCCTTTAAAACCTTTAAACTATTTATTTCTATATGTAAAATCCAATTTTTCTTTTTTTCAAATTATTTATTTAACAAAAGTTTCAATTTTACTTAAGTCATACTCTTCATACTTTAAACATACAAAACTAAACTTGTATTCTTGATCAAATATTTTATACTCTTCGGAATTTCTTAGTTTTAAAATTTTAAACCTTGATTTGGAAGAGCTCGAACCGTCAAAATAGTCGGCGAAATCAAATTTCAAATCCAAGAGTTGGAAATCAATAACAAACCAGTAAAAAAAATTCTTTTATAAATAGAATTATACTAAATCAAATCGAAAACTCGAGGATTGAACATCGGCTTACTTCAAATTATTTCAAATATATATACCTATATCTTTCGAATATCAAATCATACTTCTGCACTTGAAATCAAATTTTTGGTTTCACAAAATCACTCGCATAACAAAGCTATTAGACCTCTCTCCCACTCTGAAACTCGAAAATCAATGTCGATGATGCGTGCACTCATTACTGAAATTATTTTCCAGCGACATAAGTGAGTTCTGGACTTCTATTTTCTTGAAAGCTTCTTTGAAATTTCTTTGAAATCATTGGAACCCATTTAAAGTCATTTGAACACTTCTTATTCAAAAAAATACTTTCAAATCGTATTATTATATATATTTTTGAAATCTCAAAACCAAATTTCAAAATACCGGAGTTCAATTCGTCGAAATTCAAATTCAAAACCCTTCAGTTATAAATCCTTTTATATAATCGAATTCCTTATAAATTTTCAAAATTTCACATTCTTTCAACATTTCAGACTTTCGTTTTTAAAAGATATACAATCCTTATCGAAATAGTTCACTTTATATATAGAATAAAATCATAGTTATCCAAATAATTTTCGGTATATAAAACAATTTCAAATTACAAACAAACTCGATTTTCAAAGGATGATTCAAGGATAGATTTCAAAACAAACAGAGATTCAAATTTCATTTCATACGAAAACAGGAACATGGATATCTTAGTTTGAGAACTTCAGCTAAGCAAAATATACAATAGAGTTCACCAAATGCAACCTAACAACTGCTGAAAACAAACAGATCCACAGAATACCACCCTACATAAACAAAGCATCGGTATTAATTCTACCCGGTGGTATTTCAACGGGCCCGAACACCACCCCTCAATATGGCCCCAACTTCTGCATTTCTTGCATAAATGCACGACACTCCCATCCTCCCTAACAAACTGCGGAAACGCAGCCTTCCTTCCGTACTTCCTCACAGGACAATTCCTGGCTATATGCCTAGTCATCCTGTAGTGATAGCAAATGGTTGATTGGTCGACTGATGCAGTGGGTGCATATTTTACTTTCTTCACCTTCTGGCATCGACTGGGAAAGTGCCCCATACTACGGCATTTAAAGCAGAAGATCTTAGATCGAAAATTCTTGCCCTTCTTCTTTTTCCCTTCATCTCTCTTCCTACACATGGCTGCTAGTGTCCATTCTCCTGACACCGATAACAAATAACATGGTCATAAGGACCATGTTCTGCCCTTTCTCTCCACAGCCTTTCTTGCTCCTCGATTGCTTCCTCCCGTTCCTTACGTGCTAACGCTCTTCGTGCTCGACGGGCTGCTTTCTGCTCTTCCGATTTTTCCATTTACAAAATAGTTTCCTATCATTCAAGGTGCCCAAAATCAAACAAGATAGAGGTTAAAAATAAAGGAATTCTAATCAATAGAATTCTGATTCGAAGATAGGCTCGATCGACAATTAGGTAATTAAATTACAGAAATAGAAGATGGATACTTATATAAATCGCGAGCGGCCTTAACCGGGTCAACCGTGACTTCAAGAATATAATCGATGCGGTATTCTTTGACATTCGATCGCTAGATATGGGATTCAGCATAACCAGAGATAGCAGAATCTAAACCGAGGATATATAAATCTTCGGTGAATCGATGCTATTGTAAACGAATTTCACCTCTTTACAAAACATTCAGTGAAGTTATGGGATACTCCAGAATTAAACGAATATAAATAAAAAGAGACAAGAATGAACTTAGGAACCGAGGGACATTCCAAAATTCAAAAGAAATCGAGTCAAAAGGAAGAGATTCAATTCGAACGAAAGTCATTCTGTAAATAAATTTACCATGTATGCTAAGTTATGCCTAGAACCAAAGCTCTGATACCAACTGTAACGACCCGCTATTTTGGACCATTCAAATCGACAATAAAACCATACATGTCAGACTTGAATTGCTCAAAATATCAGATTGTTAATTTATATTTGGCAAAACTCATCATATACAGTAAATAAATCAACCATAGAATCTCAGACACAGAGTAATATAAAATAATGCAGCGGAATAAATGAATAGTAGTTCATGAAGCTACCATATGTACATCAGGGTTAGAAATAAAGTACAACAGAATATCTCAGATGCAGTGAAGTCTCCAGTACGAGCAGATGACTTCTCTGGACCAATCAACTAGAAATGCTGAAAGCTGAATCGATTTTTGGATCTCCGAATGAAGCTCCAAACTCCCAAGGTGAGTCTCAAATGCTGTATCACTCAGTCTAACCCGAGCGTAAAGCAAAAACACAAACACTCGAGTTAGGATTAACATTCTTATATGCATAAATCCAACTCAAGTAAAATATCAACTGAAATACAATTAACTTAGATGATGTTTGGGATAACCATCCTCTAAGGATCCGTGGAACTATCTACACTTCAGAAATATACACTAAACACCGTAGTCATTTCAAATTGATTTATACCTCAAAACCAAAATATCACTTTATTTCAAATATATATATATATATATATATATTCAAATTTTATCACTTCCAAAATCATGATTTAAATCTACTCAAATTCCAAATTCAAATTTAATCCAATCTCGATTTATCAATTTAAATTCAACGCAATTCCTAGGTAACCATTACAAATTTTATCAATCTCAAATTCAAGTTTGAATCACCAAAATACCCATTTACATTTCGATATATTTCAAAACTTTAAATATTCAACATTCAAACCAAATTTTAGCAATTTCATGTAGGTTTAGTTTATCTTCATTATTATTTAATCTTGAAATATTCCTTCATTAGATTCAGTATCATTTAAGTAACCTTAAATTACATTTTTCTAAATATTTTCTTTAATTTATGTAGAAGTGAAATATTCATTAATTTACTTAAATCAAAATCACGTTATACAATCATATCTTTAGATCTCAATTTCAAGAAGTTTCAAATCGATTTAATCAAATTAAATTCTTAATTGATTTCAATTTCAAATATATTTCAGTTTTACCTTCCAACCTTATCTTGTTCAAGTTATTACCAAATCTATTTGAAATATAAATAAAAATGCTTAAACATATTATATGTAATAAATCAATCCTAATTTAATTTAATATTATCACTTAACCTATATGTACCATTACCATTATATATATTGTAACGACCCAGGATTTTTCGTAATTAAAATTTGAATATTTAATTAATTTTAAATATTAATAAGTGAATTTATAAGTCAAATAAATTTTTATTTGAATTATTGAATTTAATTGGATAATTAAATCGATAATTTAATACGTTAAATTATGGAAATAATTGAAAATATAGTTAAATATGATTGAAAATAATTTGTAAAATTTTATTTTATCATATGGAAGTTAGAATGATATTTTAGAACTTTTAAAATCGATTTAAAAGTTAATTTGTGAAAATTGAATATTTTAATATTTAATAATCGACTGTAAAATAGCCAATTTTTGAACAGTCTCAGAATTGAACGAAACCAGTTCCATTAGATCCATAATAGTTAGTTATTACCGGATTTCAATTTTCGTGTCAATCGGAGTTATCGTTTGATCGTAGCAGCTCGAAACGCATCGATTTATTTTTAATTTAAATTTGACGAGTGAAAATAACCATTTTTCAAAAAGTCTCGGATTTTAACGAAACCAGTTTCATCGTATCCGTAATGTGATATTATTGTAAGGTTTCAAATTTCGTGTCAATTGGATTTACCGTTTGTCCGGTACAAATTAAAACGCCTAGAAAATCGCTTAAATCGGTTTAATTCAAATTGAGCGTTTACAGCCATAACTCGCACATACTTTCGAATTAGCTCCCGAAACATGTTCCATTGTGTTCGGAACGCGGGGTAAACCTTAGAAACGCCAACCGGCATGCTTCGTTGAGTTCGGAAAATCCCGGATGAATAGTGTCGCGTATTTTTCTATAAAAGCCCCTCCCCTCTTCATAAATTTGCAAAACCCTAATTCTTTAAACCCTAGCCGCCTCCTACCTGATGCATGGCCAGAAATTCATCTCTTTCCCCCCTCAGTCTCTTCCAATCCGTGAAGAATTAGCTAGAACTTTCAACTACAAACTTGAAGAGCATCTCGAGAGCTTCGAATCCATACGGTGATGATGGGGTTTCACGCGACGGATTGGCGGCAAAAAGGTGATAAAGGCCACGTTTTCATGCACGTATTTCTGGACATAGGGCAGGCCGAGCTTCACAAGGGGATGGCCGAAGGTGTAGCTTTGCATGGTGGTTCGTATGGTGGTGGTTTGATGAACTTTCGATGTTCGTGGAGGCCGTGGGGTTAAACCCTAATTCGAGCATAATGGGTTCTTCTTGCGGCTTGTATCTGTAGATGGTACATGAGTTTGGAAGGAGAAGATATGGACGGGCCTGATGTGTTTGGGTTTGAGATGGAGGGCCATGATTTGAAGCAAGGTTAAAAATATAAAATTTAGTTGTAAATTAATAAGTTTAAATACGTGTAACTTCAAAAATTCATAACTTTTTCATACGAGGTCGAAAAAATGCAAACTCAGTTGCGTTGGAATCGTATGGACGAGCACTACGCGATGGAGTTAGTTTGGAGTCATTTGGAGTTAGCGAGAATTTTGGGTAAAATTAAACGTCCGTTTAATTTTATCCGAAATAAATCGCTAAAACGGAATTAAAATCAAGGTGAGAACTTCTCACTCAATCGAAATGGTTTCGATTTTATTTTAAATAGTTAGATTTAAAATATTTGAATGCATGTTTGAATGATGACTGTATATATTGATTGTTAAAATAGACATTATACGCCGTTAGTAAGCGGATGTTATTTAATAAAAACATATACCGCGAATATTTCATAAACAGTGAAATTGGTATTATATATAATAGCAATATATATATATTGGCATATGTATATATTGGAGTTATTGATTTTCCGCATTTATTTGTTTAGCGGATGAGACCCTATTACGTCGTTATTAAGCGGATAATATTAAATAAGAACATATACCGCGATAATTTCGTACTGGAGCGAAATTGGTATTGTGCTAATGTTTGTGGATGCAGGAAAACAGGTTGGAGGGATCCAACTGGATTCCTCAACAGTATTTATTTGATTATGGATATTTTGATATTCGTTGATTATCATATCGATATATGATATCGTTGTTGTCGTGATTGACTATTTGGTGTGTAGCATCATTGGACCCAGATTTTGGGATTTTAAAATGATTTTTAAAAGTGATTTTAGAAAGTATACGTTTTATAAAATAATTTTGGAATTGATCCATATTAAATAAATAAACGTTATAATTTTTAAAGTTATAGGAATTATGATTTTTGTGAAATACAGTTAAAAACTGATTTTTGAGAATATGATGCTATTGATTTTATAAAATAGTTAAATCGAGATATTTTAGAATTATTGTGAAAAGTTTAAATATAGGATTTATGAAATTTGATTATTTTATAAATCAAAATGGTGAAACTATAAAGGAAATTAAAGACGTTTAAAAGAATAATATAAATTGATTTATATTAAGAGATTTATAAACGGATATTTATAAATTGAAATATTGACTTATAAAACGAGTTTTTATAAGTGTTTGAATGAAGTGTAAATGAATTTTGTAAATGAATGGAATTTATAGAATTTTAAACAGTGAAGTTATAAATGAAATTTTATAAACAGTAGGTTTCCAAAATTTATAAAGTTATTGAAAGAACGAATTTTGGATAAATAAACAATCTTATAAGTTATAAGATTTATAATTTGGGAAGTTAAAAAGAACGATTTTGTAAAATAATCGTTTTATAAGTATTTAACTTATAATATGAACGGTTAGTTTATAATTGAGTTATGAACTGGAATAGGTTAATAAAAGAATTTATAAAAAGGAAGCTTTTATAAATAAATAGAAATGGAATTTATAAACGTTGTTTTATAAATTCGCAAATGACTTATTTTGATAAGAAAATTGTTGAAACCTATTAATGGAATTATATTCACGTTTTTGAACTGTGAATAATCCTTTGAAATAAAATGAATAAAAGGATGAAATTGTTAATGAAGTATATTCACGTTTTTGAATAGTGAATAAGATGTTAAAGGAAATGTTTTGAATGTGATATTTGAAATTGAATTAAAACGATCTAACGATGTTTTAAAATGTGTTGAGATTCGAAACCATAGATTTCAACATTTATTGTTGAAATAGACGTTTCGAGAAATAAAAGGAGATGATGGACTATAACACTGTTGTTATAGTAAATGATTTCCGAAAGGAAATGTTTTGTATAGTATTGGGATTTATATATCTATTTTAATTTCGAATCCCTATACTAGTGATTTTGGGACGTTGTAACGATGTTTTACGCAACATTCGTTTTTGGCCCAAATAAATATGTTTAAGTAAATGATTTCCTTAAAGAATGAATATATATACTTAATTCGATTGAAGTATATTGAATATTTTCCAAGTGTTGAAAATAAATAAAATTTGTGAATTACTTAATAAACAAGTAAGGAATTGTTTCCCAATATAAAGTGAATATTTTAAGAATTTATCTTTTTGAAGATAAATTGAAAAGAAAATTGAAAATGGATAATTGAAATCGTATATCAATAGATATTGTGAAATATAAATTCACTATTGAATTTATAAAGGAAAGGGGAATTTGTCTAAAAATAAATATTGATTTATTTTTGAAGCGTGAAAATAATATATCTTGTAAAGATATTTTGGAAAATAAATAATTTGGAAAATTATTTGGAATCTGGTGATGTTGTGCATATCCATTGATAGTTCAATAACCGACTATCAATATTTCCCTTTGAATGGGTATTTGATGTGATTTGTTTGAATGTGAATGCTACACTTATTTTTGAATAAGCGCTCACTATTCGGGTTAACCGGGAAAGGACCATGGGGTCGTATAACCCATTCCGAATATGTGATACGTCGTTGTGAATTGCATTGAAGATCGGTGTTGAAGATCGAGTATTTGCGAAAGCGATAGGATGACCTATCGATTGTCTCTGCACTGGGTAGCTCCTGGTATAGAGATTCCTTAAGTGATGGGAAATTCGATCGGGATTGTGAATACCCGGATTGCAAGGGCTTCGTAAGAAGTGCCTTCGGTTTTGTTCGAGCCCGGAACAGACTTGTATGGATTGTATGTCTGACATTACAAGTTGAGATATAAAGCAGATTTCTTTCAAATATATTTCTGTTGGTGGCGGAGAATTTATTCTTTTAGCTTAACACCCTTCTCTGAGACGTACGAGCTCAGAGGTTATATAGTTGAAAGTTATCAGCGATATATTCCCAATTTGGTAATGTGATATGCTGAGTGATGCTGAAATGATCATTGTGTTGATTATTTGTGATAGGATCGTTTATTTGATCGTCTATCCTTGTGATCATTGTGTTGATCATTTGTTGACCCAAAGCATGGCTTTTGTATAAAGTATGTTTTTGTGGACGTGAATTCGTCGAGCCTCACACCCCATGAATGGTCAAAACAGGAAAGAAGCAGCAAGGTTATGAGGGGTAGCACCCTTTAGGATGTGTCCATTTCCTTCTGGAAAAGGGTGGTATCATGGTATGGAGCCCAGATACTTACTCATGTTGAAAACACTTTGTTATGATTGTGTGAATTGATTACGAGCGCTCGGTGATAAAGGTCCCAAAGGACCGGGGGATGGCATATTCGGTCAGTTGTTACTCAGTTAGGGGTAACCCGGCCTTGTGTTGGTAGAGATCCGGTTTGGTTCTCGGGGATGTCCATCCAGAGGCATTCTCATGTGGCAATGGGAAGTTCCTTGGCCTGATCATTCGTTGGAAATCCAAAGAAACAATACGAGACTTGTACGGTTTTAGTTGTATAACCTGCTATGGAATGTGACGGTAACCTGCTATTGAACATAGTTAGCTATAGTAGGCATACGATAATGGTCGTATGTTGGCTAAGATTTATATTCTACTTTCGAAATGAATTTTTCTACACTATACACTAATAATAATATCAAATGTTATTTTAATGCGTATCAAGCATCTTTGACTATCATAAGGAGAAATCTCCTCCGATTCTGCGTTTGCATTGTGTGTGTGTGCGAGAGGCCTTATGGTAGTCTCATTTTTAAAAGCATTGCGAATTGACTTTAAAAATATTCTTCTATTTTGATTTTAAAGATAAATAAACTGTTTTGAGTTCTCGCACCAGTCACATGACTGACTTGGAGTTTATTGTTTTCCTTCCTAAACTCTGGGTGCCCACCAATTTCCACACGGGCAGTCAAGAGTTTAAGGTTTATCAGGATATTCTGGATATTCTGGAGTTGCTGGAGGCAAGCTGGATGGCATGGCGTATTACTTATATAGTATTTCTTTTTCCGCTGCACTGTTTGTTGTTGTTGTATACTCTGATGATATGATGTAATGTAATATAATGTAATGTAATAACTGATATAGTTCTTTGTTTAAAGATTATTCATTTATTATTATATGTTGTTCCGCTGCGAATTGTGAGATTCTGTTGTTGTTCTGTTGTTTTCTATTCCGTCCTATTTTCTTCTGTTTTACTTTTTCCTCTATATTCTATTTTCTTCTATTTTAAAATTTTCTGTTCTCTTTTCTATTTTCTTTTCTCTCTATTTTCTATCTTCTCTCTTCTTCTCTTTTCTTTTCTTAATTTTTTTTTTAAAAACCCATAACATTCTGGTTTTTGGCCTTCGATTTCTCGGCAGTCGATAAAGTGAGTGTCGATGTTGAATTTTCGAAAGTCGAAAATTTTCGGGGCGTTACATTTGGTATCAGAGCTTATGGTTAAGCGACAACCATGGTTCTGTTGGGTATTATTCATTAGAGATAGAGTCAGTAGTACTCTAGAATGAATTTGAGTGTAATAATAGTTATGAGAGCGTATTTGTTAGTGAATATAAATTGTTTTATATTGTGATGATTGGTTTGTTGAGTGGCATATGAACTTTCGTCAGCGTGGTCCGCAAAACTATGCCGAAGGGGTTTCTAAACACTTGAATAGAACAATTCGACACAGTATTGTTTTAAAATTGAGTAAATGAAATAATTTTGCCTTGAGTATATTTTATATATAAAGGAATTTGTAAAAGGAGTTTTTATAAATAAATAGAAATGGAATAATTTTTCAAAATTATTAAAGTGTATATAAGTTGATTGTTTAGTTGTTTGAATAATCTAAATAAAAGAAAAATTGTATAAGCAAAAGAATTATAAGAATTGAATTATAATTAAAGTGATTTACAATTATGAAATAAACTTATATATATAAGAAGTGAAACTAATGAATATATTTATGAATATGAGTTGTAAATAAAAATGAATTTAAAGTTAAATGGAAGTATAACTTGAGAGATGTTGAATGAAGTTGATATTGGTATCAAAGTAAAATAATAAAGTGAAGTGATAAAAGTGAACTTGAGTTATATAAATGAAATTCAACTTTTGTAATTGAATTGAATGAATGGATTGAATATTAATCAATTAAATGTGAATAATTGATATGAAATAATGAATATAAGTTAATTCATTAAAATCTTAGGTTATGGGAAATTGAAAGTTGAATAAAAATCAATTTAGTTAAACCAAAAATGAATGTAAGTGAAACAAAGGGATTTGGTTGTAAAGAATATTCTTTGGTTGTTAGTTGATTATATAAAATTCATTAAGTAGTTAATGAAATTGAAAGCTAAAGTAATTGGAAATCCAATTGGAAGTTAAGTGAAATTTGAATAGAATTGAATTTGAATTGGAAGTGAACCAACTTGAATATGAATTAGTGAATATAAACTAATTGAAAATGAATGTTAGTAAGAACATCCACTGTAAATGAATCAAATGTGATTTAAATTGAAAACCAATTCATTAATATTAATGAGAATATGAATGAATATATATTGGTTATGAACTTGTTGAATGTTAGTTGAATGATAGTTGGTTGATGTTTGCATTTGTTGCTTTAGTTGCATTTGCTATGTTGACATGTATAGTTAGTATGTTGTTATATGTTGTATATTGAGACTATTGCATATATGCATGATTCTCATGTTGTTTGTTGAGTGTTTAGTAGGTGCGGATCGCGTTTGCTTCGCATTTGGAGTTCGCTTTAGCGCTATATTAGCCGTATATGCTCGCTAATAAAATATAAGGTACATATCTCGGATTACATACCGTACTTTTATACTTTTTTCCCTTCGGGATGCCTCATTACTTGATGAGATGTATATTTGTGATATATATACTGTCATTTTTTTTTCGGATCGAGCCGCGCAAAGGAGACTATGGCGAATTTTTTCGAAAATTTAAGGCGTTAGAAATTTTTTGAGAAAATTGGAAAATTTTGAAAACTATAACTTTGATTTTGGAATTGAAAGTTAAACAATAGTAGTTGTTTTTGAAAAGATAACTAAGTATGATTTGGAAAACTTAGTAAAGATTTGTAAGGAATTTAACTATGAATTTTGGAAAGTTAATAAATTCTGTAACCTTTCTTACTTGTAATTTCGAGGACGAAATTCTTTTAAGTGGGGAAGATTGTAACGACCCAGGATTTTTCGTAATTAAAATTTGAATATTTAATTAATTTTAAATATTAATAAGTGAATTTATAAGTCAAATAAATTTTTATTTGAATTATTGAATTTAATTGGATAATTAAATCGATAATTTAATACGTTAAATTATGGAAATAATTGAAAATATAGTTAAATATGATTGAAAATAATTTGTAAAATTTTATTTTATCATATGGAAGTTAGAATGATATTTTAGAACTTTTAAAATCGATTTAAAAGTTAATATGTGAAAATTGAATATTTTAATATTTAATAATCGACGGTAAAATAGCCAATTTTTGAACAGTCTCAGAATTGAACGAAACCAGTTCCATTGGATCCGTAATAGTTAGCTATTACCGGATTTCAATTTTCGTGTCAATCGGAGTTATCGTTTGATCGTAGCAGCTCGAAACGCATCGATTTATTTTTAATTTAAATTTGACGAGTGAAAATAACCATTTTTCAAAAAGTCTCGGATTTCGACGAAACCAGTTTCATCGGATCCGTAATGTGATATTATTGTAAGGTTTCAAATTTCGTGTCAATTGGATTTACCGTTTGTCCGGTACAAATTAAAACGCCTAGAAAATCGCTTAAATCGGTTTAATTCAAATTGAGCGTTTACAGCCATAACTCGCACATACTTTCGAATTAGCTCCCGAAACATGTTCCATTGCGTTCGGAACGCGGGGTAAACCTTAGAAACGCCAACCGGCACGCTTCGTTTGGAGTTCGGAAAATCCCGGATGAATAGTGTCGCGTATTTTTCTATAAAAGCCCCTCCCCTCTTCATAAATTTGCAAAACCCTAATTCTTTAAACCCTAGCCGCCTCCTACCTGATGCATGGCCAGAAATTCATCTCTTTCCCCCCTCAATCTCTTCCAATCCGTGAAGAATTAGCTAGAACTTTCAACTACGAACTTGAAGAGCATCTCGAGAGCTTCGAATCCATACGGTGATGATGGGGTTTCACGCGACGGATTGGCGGCAAAAAGGTGATAAAGGCCACGTTTTCATGCACGTATTTCTGGACATAGGGCAGGCCGAGCTTCACAAGGGGATGGCCGAAGGTGGAGCTTTGCATGGTGGTTCGTATGGTGGTGGTTTGATGAACTTTCGATGTTCGTGGAGGCCGTGGGGTTAAACCCTAATTCGAGCATAATGGGTTCTTCTTGCGGCTTGTATCTGTAGATGGTACGTGTGTTTGGAAGGAGAAGATATGGACGGGCCTGATGTGTTTGGGTTTGAGATGGAGGGCCATGATTTGAAGCAAGGTTAAAAATATAAAATTTAGTTGTAAATTAATAAGTTTAAATACGTGTAACTTCAAAAATTCATAACTTTTTCATACGAGGTCGAAAAAATACAAACTCAGTTGCGTTGGAATCGTATGGACGAGCACTACGCGATGGAGTTGGTTTGGAGTCATTTGGAGTTAGTGAGAATTTTGGGTAAAATTAAACGTCCGTTTAATTTTATCCGAAATAAATCGCTAAAACGGAATTAAAATCAAGGTGAGAACTTCTCACTCAATCGAAATGGTTTCGATTTTATTTTAAATAGTTAGATTTAAAATATTTGAATGCATGTTTGAATGATGACTGTATATATTGATTGTTAAAATAGACATTATACGCCGTTAGTAAGCGGATGTTATTTAATAAAAACATATACCGCGAATATTTCATAAACAGTGAAATTGGTATTATATATAATAGCAATATATATATTGGCATATGTATATATTGGAGTTATTGATTTCCCGCATTTATTTGTTTAGCGGATGAGACCCTATTACGCCGTTATTAAGCGGATAATATTAAATAAGAACATATACCGCGATAATTTCGTACTGGGGCGAAATTGGTATTGTGCTAATGTTTGTGGATGCAGGAAAACAGGTTGGAGGGATCCAACTGGATTCCTCAACAGTATTTATTTGATTATGGATATTTTGATATTCGTTGATTATCATATCGATATATGATATCGTTGTTGTCGTGATTGACTATTTGGTGTGTAGCATCATTGGACCCAGATTTTGGGATTTTAAAATGATTTTTAAAAGTGATTTTAGCAAGTATACGTTTTATAAAATAATTTTGGAATTGATCCATATTAAATAAATAAACGTTATAATTTTTAAAGTTATAAGAATTATGATTTTTGTGAAATACAGTTAAAAACTGATTTTTGAGAATATGATGCTATTGGTTTTATAAAATAGTTAAATCGAGATATTTTAGAATTATTGTGAAAAGTTTAAATATAGGATTTATGAAATTTGATTATTTTATAAATCAAAATGGTGAAACTATAAAGGAAATTAAAGACGTTTAAAAGAATAATATAAATTGATTTATATTAAGAGATTTATAAACGGATATTTATAAATTGAAATATTGACTTATAAAACGAGTTTTTATAAGTGTTTGAATGAAGTGTAAATGAATTTTGTAAATGAATGGAATTTATAGAATTTTAAACAGTGAAGTTATAAATGAAATTTTATAAACAGTAGGTTTCCAAAATTTATAAAGTTATTGAAAGAACGAATTTTGGATAAATAAACAATCTTATAAGTTATAAGATTTATAATTTGGGAAGTTAAAAAGAACGATTTTGTAAAATAATCGTTTTATAAGTATTTAACTTATAATATGAACGGTTAGTTTATAATTGAGTTATGAACTGGAATAGGTTAATAAAAGAATTTATAAAAAGGAAGCTTTTATAAATAAATAGAAATGGAATTTATAAACGTTGTTTTATAAATTCGCAAATGACTTATTTTGATAAGAAAATTGTTGAAACCTATTAATGGAATTATATTCACGTTTTTGAACTGTGAATAATCCTTTGAAATAAAATGAATAAAAGGATGAAATTGTTAATGAAGTATATTCACGTTTTTGAATAGTGAATAAGATGTTAAAGGAAATGTTTTGAATGTGATATTTGAAATTGAATTAAAACGATCTAACGATGTTTTAAAATGTGTTGAGATTCGAAACCATAGATTTCAACATTTATTGTTGAAATAGACGTTTCGAGAAATAAAAGGAGATGATGGACTATAACACTGTTGTTATAGTAAATGATTTCCGAAAGGAAATGTTTTGTATAGTATTGGGATTTATATATCTATTTTAATTTCGAATCCCTATACTAGTGATTTTGGGACGTTGTAACGATGTTTTACGCAACATTCGTTTTTGGCCCAAATAAATATGTTTAAGTAAATGATTTCCTTAAAGAATGAATATATATACTTAATTCGATTGAAGTATATTGAATATTTTCCAAGTGTTGAAAATAAATAAAATTTGTGAATTACTTAATAAACAAGTAAGGAATTGTTTCCCAATATAAAGTGAATATTTTAAGAATTTATCTTTTTGAAGATAAATTGAAAAGAAAATTGAAAATGGATAATTGAAATCGTATATCAATAGATATTGTGAGATATAAATTCACTATTGAATTTATAAAGGAAAGGGGAATTTGTCTAAAAATAAATATTGATTTATTTTTGAAGCGTGAAAATAATATATCTTGTAAAGATATTTTGGAAAATAAATAATTTGGAAAATTATTTGGAATCTGGCGATGTTGTGCATATCCATTGATAGTTCAATAACCGACTATCAATATTTCCCTTTGAATGGGTATTTGATGTGATTTGTTTGAATGTGAATGCTACACTTATTTTTGAATAAGCGCTCACTATTCGGGTTAACCGAGAAAGGACCATGGGGTCGTATAACCCATTCCGAATATGTGATACGTCGTTGTGAATTGCATTGAAGATCGGTGTTGAAGACCGAGTATTTGCGAAAGCGATAGGATGACCTATCGATTGTCTCTGCACTGGGTAGCTCCTGGTATAGAGATTCCTTAAGTGATGGGAAATTCGATCGGGATTGTGAATACCCGGATTGCAAGGGCTTCGTAAGAAGTGCCTTCGGTTTTGTTCGAGCCCGGAACAGACTTGTATGGATTGTATGTCTGACATTACAAGTTGAGATATAAAGCAGTTTTGTTTCAAATATATTTCTGTTGGTGGCGGAGAATTTATTCTTTTAGCTTAACACCCTTCTCTGAGACGTACGAGCTCAGAGGTTATATAGTTGAAAGTTATCAGCGATATATTCCCAATTTGGTAATGTGATATGCTGAGTGATGCTGAAATGATCATTGTGTTGATTATTTGTGATAGGATCGTTTATTTGATCGTCTATCCTTGTGATCATTGTGTTGATCATTTGTTGACCCAAAGCATGGCTTTTGTATAAAGTATGTTTTTGTGGACGTGAATTCGTCGAGCCTCACACCCCGTGAATGGTCAAAACAGGAAAGAAGCAGCAAGGTTATGAGGGGTAGCACCCTTTAGGATGTGTCCATTTCCTTCTGGAAAAGGGTGGTATCATGGTATGGAGCCCAGATACGTACTCATGTTGAAAACACTTTGTTATGATTGTGTGAATTGATTACGAGCGCTCGGTGATAAAGGTCGCAAAGGACTGGGGGATGGCATATTCGGTCAGTTGTTACTCAGTTAGGGGTAACCCGGCCTTGTGTTGGTAGAGATCCGGTTTGGTTCTCGGGGATGTCCATCCAGAGGCATTCTCATGTGGCAATGGGAAGTTCCTTGGCCTGATCATTCATTGGAAATCCAAAGAAACAATACGAGACTTGTACGGTTTTAGTTGTATAACCTGCTATGGAATGTGGCGGTAACCTGCTATTGAACATAGTTAGCTATAGTAGGCATACGATAATGGTCGTATGTTGGCTTAGATTTATATTCTACTTTCGAAATGAATTTTTCTACACTATACACTAATAATAATATCAAATGTTATTTTAATGCGTATCAAGCATCTTTGACTATCATAAGGAGAAATCTCCTCCGATTCTGCGTTTGCATTGTGTGTGTGTGCGGGAGGCCTTATGGTAGTCTCATTTTTAAAAGCATTGCGAATTGACTTTAAAAATATTCTTCTATTTTGATTTTAAAGATAAATAAACTGTTTTGAGTTCTCGCACCAGTCACATGACTGACTTGGAGTTTATTGTTTTCCTTCCTAAACTCTGGGTGCCCACCAATTTCCACACGGGCAGTCAAGAGTTTAAGGTTTATCAGGATATTCTGGATATTCTGGAGTTGCTGGAGGCAAGCTGGATGGCATGGCGTATTACTTATATAGTATTTCTTTTTCCGCTGCACTGTTTGTTGTTGTTGTATACTCTGATGATATGATGTAATGTAATATAATGTAATGTAATAACTGATATAGTTCTTTGTTTAAAGATTATTCATTTATTATTATATGTTGTTCCGCTACGAATTGTGAGATTCTGTTGTTGTTCTGTTGTTTTCTATTCCGTCCTATTTTCTTCTGTTTTTCTTTTTCCTCTATATTCTATTTTCTTCTATTTTAAAATTTTCTGTTCTCTTTTCTATTTTCTTTTCTCTCTATTTTCTATCTTCTCTCTTCTTCTCTTTTCTTTTCTTAAATTTTTTTTAAAAACCCATAACATTCCGGTTTTTGGCCTTCGATTTCTCGGCAGTCGATAAAGTGAGTGTCGATGTTGAATTTTCGAAAGTCGAAAATTTCCGGGGCGTTACATATATAATCCATTTAAGAATCAATATTTATTACAACTATATATTTCTTTCCAAAACCATAGAAATTATTTTCAAAATATTTATATATGGACCAATAGTGTTTATATATATTTTCTATCATATGATCAAGTGATATGGATATTAATCATTTAAATCCATACACTAAATATATACGGGTGGATATCATTTCAACCCGTAATCCCAAATTCAATTAAATGAAAATCGCTTGGGTTTATCATTTCAACCCATAACGATTTTCTCCTATTCTTAAGTCAATTCAGGTATGTATCATTTCAACCCATAGTGAATTCTATATTAACAGGGAATTTGCAGAGTGATAGCAGATAATAAAATAATAACAGGCATACATCATCAGTAATTTAAATAAAATATAAACAACAGGATATGGTGTCATATTCCACAGGTGAACAGTTACAGATAATATCATATATAACAATTTAAATAACTACAGCATCATATTTCAATTGTCGTTTCAATTGAAATCTAATTTAATAAATACAAGAACGTAAATCGTGAGTGGTTGCTCACCTTTCGAGGTTAGAGAGATTTGACAAAGAATTGAGCTACGTATTGGGTCACGATCTAGACAATCGAACAATTCCAAACAAAAATCTCAAAGCGATGTAAGCTGAAAGTGGATTTGACGGGTAAAACTGAAAGATAGAGATTGATGGAAACGAATCGGAATCGTCTTGATATAACGGAAACAAAATATATGTAATATGACTTGAAATATATACTTCAGTAACTGATAAACATGCATTAAAACAACAACGATTTAACAATTTGACTGGTATAAAATCAACTAACGTATTTTGTATTGTATATGATATTACTTTTAATACTGTCTGTTATATATATTTATATGCTTACCAATTGTTTGCACCAAAATTGGTCACGACACTCTTCGGGAGTCGCTGAAGAGATAATAATGAAGAAGGTAAATTCAAAACGAGTATTATCTAATAAAAACTCCAATCAACAGTAAAGTAAATGCGTAGACAAGCGATTTATAGTGGTTCAGCGTGTTGCCTATGTCCACTGTGAAGTTTTTTGCAGTTTTATTGATTCTCCTTCAATGATTACAGGTTATTACAGTAATCAACAGCAAGTTACAACTAGAAATTCGAATTCAACAGCAAGAATATGATGTAGGATGATGGAGATCTCGATCCGGCAGAGTTTAGGCGCTTGAGAATCCAAAGATCCTTTTTCTGTTGGCTCTGGGGCTCTATTTATAGGCGTAGGATGCTGATATTTCGCTGAAAATTCGGGAGACCACTTCTGGCACGTGAGGGGGCCCACGCGCCGACCTCAGGAAATTTGGGCCCACTTTGGGATCGATTTGAACTCCATTCGAATCGATCAGAAAATCATCCAATCGAGGTGAAATTTGGTGTGGACATTCTTCAATATGTATGCAAGCTTCTATGAAAATTTCATGGCATTTGGATCAGTAGATCTCGAGTTATCGTGGATACGAGATGATGTTCTTCGTGCGGCTGTTTGGTTCGAATCGATGCGTTCGAGTCGATCACTTCGAACCGATGGTGGCACGCGCCTTCGTGTTGACGTGGAGCGCACACTTTGCCTCGATCCGGATTTCGCTCCGAGTTGACCGCTTCGACTCCATACATCTCGGCGCGTTCGCATCGATGAATGACACGTCACCATGGCTGGATGACTTGGTGGATTCGAACGAAGCTTCACTGATGGGTTCGTACAAGGCTTCACTGATGGAGTCGAACAACCAATGCTTGATGGATACTAACTAGCCTTACTTTGATGGATACGAGCTTTGTAACTTCTCCATGGATACGAAGTCAACTGATGCGAACTTGAACCCTTCGATGGATACGAAGGATGACGATCTGATGGATGCGAAGCAGGCACTGGCTGATGGATACGAAATGCGTCACCTGCTGATGGGTACGAAGTCCATCGATACGAACTTGATGGATTCGAACATGGTCGCTTATGATCGATACGAGCTGGGATACTTTGATGGATTCGAAGGTGACCGATTCGAACTAGAGTTCGGCGATGGATTCGAAGACACCTACAACGATGAATACGAAACCAGTGCTTTTCCCTTCAAATTGAATCGATCATAACTTGAACGTATGAACTCGGATTGACTTGAAATTTGAGATGATGACTTATATGATCTTTCCTGTCATGTCCTACCAATTGTAGCTCAATCTGGACTTGGACAAAATTCAGCGATATCCATAGTGAAGCGAAGTGTGAGCAATCTCTGAGACGAGCTGTCCTTTGGTTTCGATCGATCTTTTGGTATCACGGCTTTGCCAAAAAGCGGGATAACATTTTCCTCCAAAAGTACGTCTTGTGGAAACATGACGTGCTTTGTAAAGCTGCAATTTCTCTCTGAACAATCATTGCTCTCTTTTTTGTTGAGACTCGTACTCTGTATAGCTGTAACCTTGCGTTGATATGATTGATTGCTGGATAATAGTGCTTAGCTGTTGGTTTGTTGTATTCGTAACAAGATGGGTATTCGATCCCTGTAAATGTATAAAATCGAATGTTAGTCCGACATATATGCACATATGTTAGATCGACCCTCGTTAACGTCGTGTGTCCACGAGTCGTTGTCAGTTTTGTTTGCTATTGAATTTCGTATCTATTCTCTCCTGAACCGATTTGGAAATTTGAGTTGAGACAACGTTTGATGGTTGTTTTGAAAAGTCCCTTCGTATCGATCCTCTCCTGAGCCGATATAGAAGGTTGAAGGAATCGACTTTGTGTTGCACGAATGTAATATTTCGAATCGATGGGTATGAGCATCGATCGATACGAGATCAATATTCGTATTGATAAAGTATGCTTATGCTATGAAGGGTACGAAATCGACATTTGTAACGATGGCTTGGATGAGTACGAATCGCCCGTTCGTACCGATGAGAAAGGATGGATACGAAATTGCTGTTCGTATCGATCGGTTTTGATGGATATGAAATTGCAGTTCGTATTGATGAGAAATGATGGATACGAAATCTCTGTTCGTATCGGTAGGTTGTGGATGGAGTTGTGAATTTGTTGATGTGAACAGGGGCTTCGAATCGATGTGCTCAATGTTCGTTTCGCATCGATGGAGCTCATTATCTTCTGCACAGCCTTGGTTGTATACTTCGTGTCGATGAAGTGTGAGGGTAACTTCGCATCGATAGGGCCTCAGGCAAATGGGTTCGAACGGAGCTTTCGAATCGATCCGTGTTTTGACTGGTTGCGACCGGTCAAGTTTATTGGGAGGCGAATCGTCTCGGTTCTTCTATGGCCTCATATAAATACTTCTCACTTGGCCATTTTTTCACTTTTTTACTTTTACTGTTACCTTGTTCCCTCTGTGTCCTCGCATCGACTCGAAGCTTCCGAGAGCAGTTTGTCACGTCTTCGAATCGATCCAATTCTTTAATCCTTCAAAGTTAAACATTAAAATCAGGTAATTTAATGGGTAGTATCGTGTTTAGAACGTTGAAACTCGAAGATCTTAACCCATCCTTCTTGCTTTTGCGATCGGTATTGGTAACTTTAAGATCTGGACAAACGAGAGCAAGTTTGGGGACGGCCCTGGAGTCGAGGCTTGCTTTGGAGAAGAAAGAGTTGTGGCGCTTTTGAATCGAAGGGAAGCGTGCGATTTCGTATCGATACGAATGTGAATACGGCAACCGATGCGAAGCCGGTGTTCTCGGATCGATGATGAAATGGTATGCCTTTGATCGATACGAAACTCACCGTTTCGAACTGGATCGATACGAAACTCATCGTTTCGAACTGATCGATACGAAACGTATCGAGTCGAACGCGATCGATACGAAGCGTATCGATTCGAAAATGGTCGATACGAAGCATGTCGATTCGAACATGGTTGATGATATTTCTTCGATTCGATAGGAATTTGAACTGCAGCGACCGATTCTAAGTTGAAACTAAATGAACTTAGAGAATTTTTTCACATAGAAATACTTAACTCCGACGAGCTTCTGTTTTGCATGACTGAACTTGACCGTAGAACTGCATATTGAACCACTTTTCGAAGCTCGCCGATGGAACTGTAACTTAACTAAAATGTAACAAACTTCAACTTGGGTCGATCGTTTACAAGTGGATGGCACAGTTGTGACGGTCAGCGATGACGGTCATTTCCGGTTTGATTTTTAGAGTTTTGTCTTTCATACATTACAGTTTATTCCATAGAATTTGTTCAAGTAATGCACTGCACTGCACGACACATGCACTTTACACCGGGGAATGCACATGCTTTTTTGCATCTAATGATGGCTTCTCGTGAGTTAGCTAGTAATGGAAACCTCAAGTTCACAGCCGTAAGAAACTCAGAGTTCAGTCCTCCCTGTGCTTGAAGTACCAGAGATTGAGATTGAAGTTATCGGTCCAGCTCCGGATGAGTTACCTGATGCATCCTTCATTAATAACCCATCAGATTCTGTTCCATCCAATATTTCGGAAGACATGCTAGGAAGAATATGCTTAAGGCATGGTTTGTCGATGGATGACGTGCTACTGCCGAGGCCAAATGATAGACTACACAATCCACCGGAGGTATATACCGCATTCAATCGCCACCCGTGCGCAGCTGGGACACTCCCTCCGTTTAACCAGTATATAAGAGAAGTATTGTCGTTTCTGAGGATCGCCCCCTCTCAACTGCACCCGAACGGATATGCGTCGCTCAATAGCTTTTTCGTTGCATTTATGGAATATTTCCATCGACCACCACTTCCGATCGAGATCAGGTACTTATTTAACTTCAAGAGTCGGGCCGATAGTCCATCTTTCATATTCTTGGAGGCGGTAAGAAATTGCCAAGTGATCATGGGGGCTTGGACAAGATTGAGTTACTTCAGGACGGAATGGTGTTATGTTAGGTGCTCCCTAGGGTTCGCTCGATGATGGCTATTTAGACGTAAGTATTTCTATCTTCTCAAGTAGTTGATGAAACTGATGTATTTGAAGTTGAACTCACATCTTTTTTCTTTTTCAGCCGTAATTCTGCGACCTGAAGGTGAACGTTTCAAAGAGATAGTTCGGGTATTTCAGGAAATCCTGAGTGAAGAGAGGAATATCGAGTTGCTATCGACAGATATGAATCTTAGGACTCTCCGACTGATTGAAAGAAGACAAAGCATAATGCTCGATGGTGTCCTAAAGACTGCCTCGAAAGAATGAGTCAAACGGAGAAAGCCTAAAGTCATCGTGATTGAGGAGGCTGACTCGGAGAGAACTCATACTGATGATAAGCTATTGGGCGAATCTGGGGATGTAGCCCAAGATACCGAAGAACAAGGAAAAGGCAAGGCAGCAGCTGTTGAGTCGTCTAAAAAGAGAAGATGGAAATCAGTTATTGCGGCTCGATCCGCTCCCCGAGTTAGAATTTCGGAGATGTCTCCTTCGAGAACGGAGAATCTTTATGAAGGGCTAGCCAATATTCCAATTCCGGATGATGTTTCCTTGCAGCACGATGCCGGATTGGAAGAATTTTCTGAAGCCTTAGTTTTGAGCGAGTCTCTGCTTACTAGCGCGGTTGACACATCTGGTTGGTCGGGGGGTTGCACCCACATTCACACTTCACGGCACTACATGATTTCTAAGTGTAATACATTCACTGTGAGAGATTATTAATTCTGCCTTATGTTTTTGCAGGTACTATGTCTGACAGAGGTTCGATGCTCGGCAGTCTCCATAAGAAACGTTAGTCTTCTTCATATTATGATCCCTATAGGAGGGAAGGAGACAGAGATTATGACTATGGGCGCTCGAGTCATGAGTGCTCTGATAGAGAAAAAGATCATAGGCGGCGGTCTCGATCTCGCACGCCACCTCCTAGAACTCACGCACCGCCTCTAGTTCATGTCTCGAGGCCTCCAGAAACTTCATGGCGCAAGCCGTCTTCCCAACCACCGAGGTCTGATACTCACCGCCGAACGGAAATTGCGGCTTCCCTGTCAACAGAGCAGATATTGATGGAGCCTTCGGGGGAAGGAGCGGTTAGGCTTGCTCAACTGAGGAAGGAGTTTCCTGAAATTTGCTTTGACGAGTTTGTTTTTCCCCCGCATCTGAAGAGGATACCATCGACAGTTGCTCCGATGATGCACGATTATCTCTCGGACGTATTCTTCCAGTATCAAGAGTGGTTGAAGACCGCTAAGAAAGCATCAAACGTGGCCTTTGATCGAGCGGCTACAATCGAGAAGTTGGAGAAAGAACTTGGTCAAAAGGACCGCATCATTCAGGCGCTCGGCAGTGAGGCCGAGTCTTCTCGAAAGTCGGAGATTGAAGCCCTCAGAAGAGCGGATGAAGCTCAGGCAACGATGGATAGGATGAAGCGTGAACATTACGCTACGGTGGAGGACATGGGCCACCGAAATACCATCGCGACTGCCGAGCGGGACGCGACCTTGAAAGAGCTAAACGAGCTCAAGGCCAAAGTTGCAGAGATTGTGAAGGAAAGAGACACCGCTAACGTTTCCGCACAGGAAGCGTGTGACCAGGCGGTGGAATTTCGGAAAGAGAGGGATGCGGCCTTGGAGAAGGTCCGCGAGACAGAAACCGCAGTCGATGAGAGAGTTTGTCAAGCAGAGACTAAGCTGGAGACGGAGATAGAAGAACTTCTCATCACTTATAATGCTAATGTGCTGAGGCACAGAAATCTGACATGGCTTGATGACTATCCGACTCATTTGTTCAATGCCTGGAATTTACTAGTTGAAGAAGAGAAAGCATCACATCCAGGCGAAGTTTTTGATGAATTTGAGTTGGAGAACCGCATATTGACTGATGAAGAGAAGAAGGTTCTCCATGATTTCATGATCTCTCACGCAAAAGAGAGACTGGGCACCCATCACTTGGATTTTGGTGATGGATCTAGCGTTGCGCATCCATCCACAAGTTCAGAGATGATCACTTCATCTGGATTGGAGCCGACGCCAGCGACTGAGCCACAGTTGGTCCCAGGCTACGACTCGGAGCAGCCACGCTTGTCTCCCATCACGGAACACTCTTCTGAAGCTGCTCAGTTACGTACGAGTCAAGTTGAGGAAGGTACTCCGCACAAATCTATTATGTGTTTGAACTGAAGTACTTGTATTGAAGCGTGTTCTGACAACTTCTTTTCTTTCTTGTCCAGTGAGTAAAGTAACATCGACAGCGCCTCCTGCAGTCCAAGAGCCACATCAAGAACAGGAGGCCATTATTACTGAAGCGATCACCACGACGACAGCCGCGCCGACTGAGGTGACACAAGGGGGTTCAATTACTTTTGACGAACAAATGATGAATGAACTCTTGAGCCAGCACAGTGACCCCTTTGCTGACATGTCATTTGTTCTTGGCACGTTCCCACCTGCTTCTATTGCATCGTCGCAGTCCGCCGCTACCTATCGTGAGTCTCGTGCTGCTCCTGAGACTGAGATACTTGCTCAAATCGAAGCAGAGATGGAAGCAGCAGCACATGGCGGCAATTCTGAGTGTGCTACGACGGCAGTTGATCTCACTCCTCTTGCGGTGACATCTTCTGGGAACACGCTAGTCGGAACCAGCGCACCCATTCCTCCCCCGGTGGTAGACCCGACTCTTCCGACTTCTCGAGAAGAGAATATTCCTTTAAGTTCAAGTTTGGAGGAGTATATTGATATCATGCCCTCGTCAAAGGAAGATCCGCCAAAGGGTGCTGGGTCGAAGCGTAAGACTGCTAGTGGTTCGAGTGGTTCCGCGTTGAAGAGGAGACCAAGGAAGAAGAAGTAGATGATTCCCTCTAGTGCATTTTTGGCAGCTAGGAAATCATTTTTTGTTTTCCTTTCGTAGGCTATGTATAGATGCAGGCTTGGCCCCCTGCTAGTAGGAATTTTTTGAAAGAACTTGTACATGAATCTTCACATACAGTTAGTCGAAATAAAATTCAATTTCTTTGTTTCAATTCTCATTTATTTTGTGCTTAAATATTTGCAGTGTTTGGTTTTCAGTCTGGTGCACTTGTGGTGTTTTTACCGTCAAGTAGAGTTCGTTTTATTAGCCAAGTCTTGGTCACATGTTGTGATCGATGAATAAGTTGAACTTCGGACATTGTATCACTTTGGTTAGTGACTAACACTTAGCTTTTTTTCCCCCAGTCTTGGCGGAACAACATTTGTATTTTGGTGATTGATCGCATTTATTGCAAATCTTAAGCACACGTCCACGCTCTGGGGACTTAGGATAATTTGCGATCGATAATCTGGTTCGCGCTATGGGAATTTGAGAGTTATCGATGTCTGTAACACGGTTCGCGTTCCGGGAACCTGGAAATGATGTTTATACTCCACTTCACGCTCTGGGTACTTGGAGTTAGTATTGATATTTCAGTTCGCACTCCGGGAACTTTGACTTGGTATTTGTGCTCCAATCCATACTCTGGGAACTTGGAGATAGCATGTATGTTTGAGTTCGCACTTCGGGAACCTGTAATTTATGTTTATACTCCATTTACGCTCTGAGAAGTTGGAGTTAGCACGGATGCTTCGGTTCACACTTCGGGAACCTGTAATCTATGTTTATACCCCAATTCATGCTTTGAGAAGTTGGAGTTGGCCGATAGATGGTCAGTCACACCTGTTTGGGATTTTTAGGAATTCGTTCACACTCCGGGAACAATGGATTTGATGTTTATACTCCAATTCGCACTTTGGTAATTTGGGGTCCGTTCACACTCTGGGAACGATTTATTGGATGTTTATACTCCAGTTCACACTCTGGGAAGTTGGAGTCCGTTCGCACTTTGGGAACGATTTGTTGGATGTTTATACTCCAATTCGCACTATGGGAATTTGGAGTCCGTTCGCACTCTGGGAATGATTTATTTGATATTTATACTCCAATTCGCACTCTGGGAATTTGGAGTCCGTTCGCACTCTGGGAACGATTTATTGGATGTGTATGCTCCAATTCACACTCTGGGAAGTTGGAGTCCGTTCGCACTCTGGGAACGATTTGTTGGATGTTTATACTCCAATTCGCACTCTGGGAATTCGGAGTCCATTCGCACTCTGGAAACGAGTTATTTGATGTTTATACTCCAATTCACACTCTGGAAAGTTGGAGTCCGTTCGCACTCTGGGAACGGTTTGTTGGATGTTTATACTCCAATTCGCACTCTGGGAATTTGGAGTCCGTTCACACTCTGGGAATGAGTTATTTGATATTTATACTCCAATTCACACTTTGGGAAGTTGGAGTTCGTTCGCACTCTGGGAACGATTTATTGGATGTTTATACTTCAATTCACGCTCTGGAAAGTTGGAGTCCGTTCGCGCTCTGGGAACGAGTTATTTGATGTTTATACTCTATTTCGCACTCTGGAAATTTAGAGTCCGTTCGCACTTTGGGAACGATTTATTGGATGTTTATACTCCAATTCGCACTCTGGGAAGTTGGAGTCCGTTCGCGCTCTGGGAACGAGTTATTTGATGTTTATACTCCAATTCGCACTCTGGGAATTTGGAGTCCGTTCACACTCTGGGAATGAGTTGTTGGATGTTTGTACTCCAATTCGCACTCTGGGAATTTGGAGTCCGTTTGCACTCTGGGAACGAGTTATTGGATGTTTATACTCCAATTCGCACTCTGGGAAGTTGGAGTCCGTTCGCACTCTGGGAACGAGTTGTTGGATGTTTATACTCCAATTCACGCTCTGGGAAGTTGGAGTCTGTTCGCGCCCTGGGAACGATTTATTGGATGTTTATACTCCAATTCGGACTCTGGGAAGTTGGAGTTAGTTGTAGGACTGTCGTGTGTTGGTCCAGTTCAGCCTTTGATGTGATGGCTTGCCCCCGAGCTGGGGTTTCACTTAGTGAGTGGCCGGTCGTATCACAGTCACTCGCTATTTGAATAAATTCCATTGTTTGATGGAACTTAGCTCTTCGTGTGTTGTGTTTGTTGAACGTTGCATTCGGTGAATCACAGCTCTAGCTTGAAGAGATAGTAATTTATTGCTGAAATAAGAAAATATGGAAAAGTCAATGCCTTATTACAAGTTCAAATCTCAGAATGTAAAGGAAATTGCAAAGTCATAGATTGAATGAGCCTGTCATGGGTGATAGTGACGAAGATCCTCGTCGTTCCAGGCTTTTGAGAAAGTTGGCCCGCCACTGATGGCGTTTATCACCAATCTTCCACGGGGACAAGTGGAGTCCTCTAGCTTGGTCAATCGGGGTCATTTTTTTGATTTGATGGGCCCGCTTCTCTAGGCCGAGGTGCCCGCACAAACTGTTCCAGCTTCCTTTCTCTGATCAATTTTTCAACGAGATCTTGTAAGTGACGACACTCGTTCGTATTTTCCCCGTAGCTTTCATGGAACCTGCAAAATTTTCTCGTCTGGATTTGCCTCTCTGACGATGGTTTTGATGTGGGTTTTTGGTACTGAATTGTATTACAGGTTTGTAAGTACAAGTCCTCTAGTGATGTGTTCAGAGGAGTGTAACTGCCAAACATTGGAGTCTTGCGCTGCGGGCCACGATTTTGATCTCGTTTTCTAGTTTGATTCACGCTCACTCTTCGCCGAGCTTGTTTGTTTTTAACGTTCAACTGAACTTTTCCAGAGCTCTCACCGGACTGTTTGATTGCAACATTGCTTTGGATACCTTCCGTACTTTGTCCTGCATCAGTTTGCTTCCTAGACTGTTTCGCGTCTTCTCTTCTCAGGAATTGAGCCGCCTTGGCGTGGAAACGGTCCAATGATGCAGGTGGTTTTCTAGCTAACCAGTTGCCAAACTCAAAATCGGGGTCGATCCCATTAGTCAATGCCATAAGGATGGAGTTATCGTTCGGATTGCTGATCTCCGCACATGCAGTATGGAATCTCTCTAGATAATGTCTGAGCGTCTCTCCAGGAGCTTGGGTGACACCAGACAGAGTGTTGACATCTTTCGGTCTTGCGACGTGCATGCAGAATTGTTCAACAAATTTTGTGGCCAACTGGTCGAATGAGGAGATGGATCGAGGCGGCAGTCGAGTGAACCACATGGTAGCGATGCCCCATAAGGATATGGGGAAACTACGACACTTCACCGCATCGTCGGGTATGGCAGCGGTCATCGACCATTCATATTTCAGAATATGTTGGTTGGGGTCGGAGTTTCCCTCGTACATGGGTAGAGTTGGCATCCTGAATCGCCATGGGGGTTCAGCAGTAAGAATATCGTCCGTAAAAGGAGTGTGGCTTCGGGAAATTCCCCAATCGTCATTCGTGAGTCCCTGGCTCTCACGTATCATCTGACGTATCATAGTTGAAAGATCCGGCATTTGCGCATTCTGTGCGGCTTGCGCCGGAGTATGATCACGTTCCATTCTTTGGGGTTGGACCGACATTGTCGACGGTCCAAGTCTTGTCTTCTTGGCTCATAGTCTTCTGGGACGTATGGTTCAGGAGTACGTCCGCTATGACGACGGTCCAGGTTCGACTGATCTTGGGCGTCGACCCTTGGTTCAACCGCAACGTTAGTGGTGCAGTATTCTGCGGTATGGTGAGGGACGACACCTCCTCGGGAGGAGGGTCCGGTTTGGAAACTGGCTGATGGACCAACTCTCATTTGTCTAAAGGTCAGTGTTGGTTTATTTCCAGCGGCTGGCATGTGACTCCCATCTAGCCGGGGTCATGGAGATTGATTATGATAATCAGAAAATGAAGAACTTTCGCTAGAGGAGCTAGAAGCATGGTCTCTCTTGGATCTTTTTCGCTTCTGGCGATCCAGCTTGTTGATTAGCTCGGCGTTAGTTAGTAGCTGTTCTGCTAGTTGTTGCCGACTCTGGATCAGCTCTTGGAGTAGCAACTGTAACTCTTGTTGGGTAACCGGACCTGACGGTTCCGAGTGTCCAGTAGTATCTTGATTAGCTGGAGGTAGTGGAGCAGGATTCAGTCTATCGTGTTCTTCTTGATTGACAGCGTTTGAGGTGGTTCTTGTGCTAACCATCTTGAAAGTTAAATTCCTTTCCTAGACTTTGTGCAAATCTGAATAGAAGGGAAGGAAGTTGGACTTGATGATCTGGATCTCTCTCTTAGATTTATTCAATCCGGTATCGATGATAGATCCAAAGAGCAGGAGAAAATCTGGGACTTCTCAGTGAAAGCACCAAAGTGTTTGCGCCAAAATTGGTCACAACACTCTTCGGGAGTCGTTGAAGAGATAATAATGAAGAAGGTAAATTCAAAACGAGTATTATCTAACAAAAACTACAATCAACAGTAAAGTAAATGCGTATACAAGCGATTTATAGTGGTTCGGCATGTTGCCTACGTCCACTCTGAAGTTTTTTGCAGTTTTATTGATTCTTCTTTAATGATTACATGTTGTTACAGCAATCAATAGCAAGTTACAACTAGAAATTCGAATTCAACAGCAAGAATATGATGTAGGATGATGGAGATCTCGATCCGGCAGAGTCTAGGCGCTTGAGAATCCAAAGATCCTTTTTCTGTTGGCTCTGGGGCTCTATTTACAGGCGTAGGATGCTGATATTTCGCTGAAAATTCGAGAGACCACTTCTGGCACGTGAGGGGGCCCACGCGCCCGGCCTCAGGAAATTTGGGCCCACTTTGGGATCGATTCGAACTCCATTCGAATCGATCAGAAAATCATCCAATCGAGGTGAAATTTGGTGTAGACGTTCTTCAATATGTATGCAAGCTTCTATGAAAATTTCATGGCATTTGGATCAGTATAGCTCGAGTTATCGTGGATACGAGATGATGTTCTTCGTGCGGCTGTTTGGTTCGAGTCGATGCGTTCGAATCGATCGCTTCGAACCGATGGTGGCACGCGCCTTCGTGTTGACGTGGAGCGCACACTTCGCCTCGATCCGGATTTCGCTCCGAGTTGACCGCTTCGACTCCATACATCTCGGCGCGTTCGCATCGATGAATGACACATCACCATGGCTAGTTGACTTGGTGGATTCGAATGAAGCTTCACTGATGGGTTCGAACAAGACTTCATTGATGGAGTCGAACAACCAATGCTTGATGGATACTAACTAGCCTTTCTTTAATGGATACGAGCTTTGTAACTTCCCCATGGATACGAAGTCAATTGATGCGAACTTGAACCCTTCGATTGATACGAAGGATGACGATCTGATGGATGCGAAGCAGGCACTGGCTGATGGATACGAAATGCGTCACCTGCTGAAGGGTACGAAGTCCATCGATACGAACTCGATGGATTCGAACTTGGCTGCTTATGATCGACACGAGCTGGGATACTTTGATGGATTCGAAGGTGACCGATTCGAACTGGAGTTCGGCGATGGATTCGAAGACACCTACAACGATGGATACGAAACCAGTGCTTTTCCCTTCAAATTGAATCGATCATAACTTGAACGTATGAACTCGGATTGACTTGAAATTTGAGATGCTCACTTCTATGATCTTTCCTGTCATGTCCTACCAATTGTAGCTCAATCTGGACTCGGACAAAATTCAGCGATATCCATAGTGAAAAGAAGTGTGAGCAATCTCTGAGACGAGCTGTCCTTTGGTTTCGATCGATCTTTTGGTATCACGGCTTTGCCAAAAAGTAGGATAACACCAATTAAAAGTTAAAATTGTTAAACAAATATCTATTTTAATATCTTTGTACATTTTGAAGTCAATATAGATCTATATAATATATTAAAATACTTACCTAAGTACGCGGACGTCTATTTGTACTAGCAAATCTATTTATATAAGATCCTACAACTTACTTTATATCTCTTTATAGTAGCAGCGGCAGGTTTTAAACAACGAACAGCTTTATCACAAAAGAAAACAACTTATAATATAAATTATATATATACAGTAAAACACAGCCTTTATAATTTATATATTTGGAGAATCAAAATCTGTATACGCTTCAAAAGGGAAAGGCCGGTGCACATATTATATTTGTATAATTAGAATACCACCTATAATTAAGATGGACAAATATATGAAAAACGAAGCAACGAGCTAACAGTAATATATACGCAAATATACCTCTATATAAACTTATACATTAAAATAGAAAAATCAAAACGCAAAAACCTAAAACTATATATACGTTATGAACATTATATACACTATGTATATTAACAGCTATATAATTTATCGAAATAAACAGGTTTCTACAAACCTGGCACACGAAGAAAATAATCTAGGCGAGAAGAAGATTGGAGAGTGGGTAGGCTTGGCCATCGCTAGGTAAGGCGGAAGTGGTTTGGTCTGAGTCGAGAATGTGAGGGGATTTGTGGCGCGGCTAGAGGTTCATGCGTGGAGATACGCTCGAGGTGGTGGAGTGTGGGCTGACGCGGTTAGTTCGACCGGTTGTGGTGGTGGCTATGCCGAGAGGAGGTGGAAGGCTGAGGTGGTTATTGAGGCGGAGATAAGGTCGGGTCTGAGAAGCTCGGGTCACAAGGCTAGGTCATGGATCTCGGTTTTGAGATGCGGTGGCTGCTTCACTTTTTGAAATGGACAGAGAGGGGATTTGTAAACGAGGAGAGGAAGGTTAAAAAGTATTGAAACGTGATTACCAAGGCAGGCAAATATACGGGCTTTTTTTTATAAGCTAAAATTATTTTATTCCCAACTGGGATGAGAGAGAAAGGGAAAGGTTTCAAACAAATGAATATATTCCAAATGTGTGGTTCAGCAGAAAATTTAATGCAACTTATAATTGTGTGAGCTGTACGTTGATTCAAGGGAAAAAAATCAAATGAATTCATGGCTTGATTTAACAGCACGTTTCAAATTTTGTAAAGACCCGGGAAGTAAGGGTTGAAATTTGTTACCGATAGGACGCACCGTTTTATCGTCTACATCGCGTACCAAATCTCAAAATACAGAAACGAGTATACCACGGTGATTAGCACGACGAGACGATCAATACGGTATACAGATATCAGTGGTACGCTCGTCCGATCAAAAGTCGATAATCGGTACCGAAATTCAGCTATTTGGTCAGAAATAAGATAAACAGAGAAATAGAATTCAAAATTTTGAAAAACGAAAGATGCCATCTCACTTAGAAGAGGATTTAGAAATTTACTGTGTAAAAATACTCAGATTTGGAAAACATTTTATTATCATAAATTATTAACTGACTTGAATTTAATAGAATTTCACAATGAAATAAACTTCCATAAAATCAGATGAAAATTTACCATCTTTTATGTTTAAATATACGTATTCCAAATAAGAATTTTTTTTTCCAAAATATTATTATTTAAAAATTTCTCAAAAATTAAATAAATACGTTATAAAATTTATTAAAATTTACTAATTATTACACCAACTCATATGCATACACCATGTATTGATGATGGAGAGTTTGGTCCGACCGTTGTCACATAATGAGATTTTTCCACACCTTACAATAACCTTGTACAAATTTATTTATAATATAATAAGAGATTACTTATTCTCAAATCATTATTTATATAGCAACAAATGAACTGTTGCATTTAATTTAAAAGAGTAATTTTTTAATATTATGATATGCATATCCATAATTGTAATACTATTTTGAGCAAGACAAAGTTTGTTTTTTCCTTTTTTTCTTTTGAATGTGGTTTTGTATCACAAACGACAACATACTCAAAATCTAAGAAATATGGTAGCACTAATCCAAACAATCTCTATCTTGATACTATATTTTTGTAAACACCATCAAAAATCTACCTACAATCTCAAGCTTCAACCAATCTTCAATATCACTATGGAAACAAATGTCTCAATTTCTAAAATAAAACTTAGCAACCTTCAAACCACTTGAATATGCATGCCCCCCAATTGTACATGCATATTATCAACAACTTAGATCTATATGAAACACAAGTTTTTTTAAAGATGAAAATAATCAATCGATTCCCTAATCAGATGACTAAAGCAGACATTTTATCAAGTACATGCAAATTTAAGGAAATTGAAAAAATCAAATAGATACTGTAGGATCGATTTCACCCTTAAGGGGGGGGGGGTGAATAGGGTGATTCTATTAATTATAAAAATTAACTGCGGAAGCTTATAAAAAATAATTCAACACGGATCACATAATAATAGCAGCACAGATAATAGCAGAATAATAAATGTAGAAATAGAACGACACAGAATTTACCCAGCTTCGGCAAAACCCTGCCTACGTGCTACCCCCAAGGTTTCTACTAGAAATTAAGTAGTCACATGCTTACACACGTAAACTCGCGACACCCGCTACTGACTAACCTAACTCTACGCTCAAAACCCTGCCACAACGCAGCCACTGAGTTGCGAATTCTCAAACCACGCCACGTAGTTTGTGCCCTAGTCACACGACTAGAAATTTCAACGGTTTAAAAATAAATTACAAATTAAAAACAATTTAAAAACAAAACAAAACCCTAATTTAACCAAAGCCTGATTAATAATTAAGCCGATCTAAAAACACTCTCTCTTTTATTTTTATTAGTTCGGCTCGTTCCCTTTTGAGATAATGGTGGTTTTCTTCGTTCGTTCCTTCTGATTAAAAATTAGGGCTTTTAATTTAGAAGCTGCCGATAGTTGCTCGATTGAATGATTGATTTAGCTCCTCGCTTTGTCGATCGACTATTTCTTTGAGTTGCTTACTACTGCTTCTATTTGATCGAGTTCGATATTTTCTTCGGTATGTAATTTATCCTTTTTTGCTTTAATGTTTTTTGTACTTGAACTCGATAATATTGGTTGCCGATGATGTTACGGTTTATATAGGATTTGAATCCCTACATTTTCATTCGTCTGATATTTTCAAAATTATGCTTCGGCCATTCGATTTCGTTTGGATGTTGATGATTTCACTAACTTATTCAATTCGTTCTTTTCGTGTTACTTAGTTGACACGGTTTTGATTTTCTTTGACACTATTTTCCTTGCTCACCATGGTTTTGAATTCGCTGGTATTTAAATTTATGTTGACATCGGCTTTGACTTTGTGTATGCGATTCCATAACTTCGGCCATCACCATTGCTTTGATATTTAACTGTACTCTATGGATTTTGGCCATTTGTGTCAACCTGGACTTGTTTGATTTTAATAAAACACGGCTTTGACTTTGGTTACTCTTTTGCTTCTGGCTTGATACACTTGACTTTGTTATAAAGTTGAATCACTGTCATTTGTTGATTTCGACCACTTAACTTGGTTGCTTCATCATGTATACACTTGATAATCATGTTGTATTATTGACATGAGCCTGGCATTGTCACTTGTAGTAGTTGTTGCAGTTTTAACTTGTATTCTTCAGGCAGCTTGCATATTGTTGGTCTCATTGTATTGCTGTGAATTAGCATTGTTCGAACTTGTATCACTTGAATCTGTTGCATATATGTATGATTGCATCTGAATTGTATACTTGATGCAGTCTTCATGCACTTGGTTTCTGTGTAGTCTCTGGTACCATTCTTCGAGATAGTTTGCATTGTTTATTTGAGCTGCTGTTTTATGTGCAGTTTTTAATTTGTCGAGCATCATTTATATAAATACATATATATATGCTTCGTTGTTGTTTCATTTGGTATGCTTTTGTTCATGATTTTGATCCATGTTTATTACTGCATTCAGAGACCTCAAATTCATCTGTAATTGCTGCAAGCTTAACCCAAAACTTCTTCATGTACCTGTTAATATGGTTGTTGTTGTTGCTGATATGTTGATTCGGTCTTGTACTTGTAGTCTATTGAGTTTGAACATCCACTGTGTTGGTTCATTAATCTAGCTCGACAGTTTTGGGTTTCATGTACATTGCCACTGCTTATATATTTGCATATCAACTTGTTGAAGTCACTTTTTCTTGTATCACACATCTCTGGTCTTTACTACATGTATGCACTGCCTATGTGCAGTTTCAGTTGCAAGTGCATTTGTAGATTAGCTCTTGTTTGGTTTTTTGGTGCACATGCTTCTGATTCATTTTTGAGGCAGTTTGCATATATGGGCTAATATGTGTTTGTGTACATATTCACTTGGTGGTATTTGTTTGCTATTATGTTGGATTGGTCTTGCAGTTGAGTTGAGTCATGATAGCAGTGACTTGACCTTTTCATTTTGTTTGTGGTTTGGTGCCTTCTTGAATTTTGCAGTCTTTTGTGAGCATGTTGACTTTTAGTTGGATACACTTGAGTTGAATCCAGGTTGTAGCTCGGATTTGACCTTGCGCTCAAAGTTGTGACATTATTTTACTGCACTTGAGTTGAATCCGGTATTTTGGGTTTGACCTATGCTCACCTGTCCCTGTAAATCAATCAAGTGTATGTGTCGATGTGCATGGCCTTGTGGCATATACAGTGATACACTGTGTATGTCACAAGCTGTTCGTGTATGATGAGTTGAAAATTAAATGATGACGAACAACCCAAATAACCGAGGAAAATATTATTTTCAAAATTCACTTTTTGTTTAATACTGCAAAAATATTTCCTTTTCAATTTTACTGCGTCAATATTTATTTTTGCAAATTGCTCAGATGCTGGATTCAATTTGAAGTGAAGTTGAAGATAAAATAAGAGTTTGAGTGAATGAGTGATGTGTAGCGAAGTCTAATATAAATGTGAATTGTGATGTAATCAAAATTGTACTGTAATTGTAATTGTATAGTGAGAGCTTGAACTTTGTACTATTCAAAGATTATAATAAATATTTGTTTGAATAAAATTTCCATTTGAATTCAAATTCTTTGTTATTTATTTTTATTCAACAAATATTTATTTAATCTATGAAAAATAAAATAGTACATTAACAAATACATTTACACGAATATATATATGTTTATTATCATCAAACAAAAATCATATAATCGCATATTCAACAATCTCCCCCTTTTGATGATAACAAACATATATTTAAGATTTTGAACATGTTAAATGTATTGATCATTGATATGCTCTAATTGCTTCCCCTATTTATATGCATATAAATATGCAAATGAGCCTAGATGCAAACGGAAAATATTTGACCTTTGCTTGATTTTATTTGACAAAATCTTAACTTTTCTCCCCCCTTTTGTTATCAGCAAAAGAGTAATAGTGTTAGAGAAAATAGAGATAAAGTGATCGATATTAATCCAACATTAAAACTCAATTGAATATAAATATTAAATTTCAATAAAAAATCAAACAAAAATCATAAATATTTTGTTAGGCGCATATTCCACTTTTAGAATGATGGGAATGATGTCATTATATAAAAACATGCAGTTGTGTCTATTTGTGGTATATTTTTATCAGGAATTTGAATATCTACTAACCATCATAACCGTTAGGACTTTTAAATGAGATTAGTAGTATTCCAATTTTATTTCTAAAAAAAATGAATTCAAGTATCTTCTAACCACGCATAACCGTGAGAACTTTTAAATGGGATTAGAATCAACTTTTTTATTTTTAAAAATCAATTTTTGATATGCGTTCCATACACGCATAACCGTGAGGACTTTTAAATGAGCATGGAAGCACATAACAAATTCCAAGTAATTCACCCATGCATAACCGTGAGGACTTTTAAATGAGAGTGAATACTTTGGTATTTATTTATTATTATTTTTTTACTATATAAAATTTTCTATTATTTTTTAAAAAAATGTAAAATGAAAAACTAATGATTCCTGTTTAAAGTACCACATATGGACAAACTATGTAGAATTTTGATGAGTGATGGTCGTTAGAAATATGATAGAAATAGAGATAGTCATGGAATTTTTACCAACAAAAAGTTTTATAACTCTTGTTTAAATTTCTAAAGAAATTTACTAATTATACCGTCTCGAGTCATAATATATGATAAATATCAACACTCATCACTTTTTCAATCACTATTCATCTTTTCGATAATCATTAGGGAGTCAGATTAGTCAATGTAATCATTTAAAATCAAATTCAAAAATAATTATAAATCAATTTTTCTAAAAATGACCAATCTGAAAACAAGGTCAAAAATGATTTTCTAGAAGGGGTTTTATAAGAAAAATTTCTGCTATTTGAAAATTATTTGAAATGAAAAATATGTAGATATTTTCTTTGAAAGACGATGCAGTTACTAAATGTCTCAGTAAATCACGTTTCACTAGTAACTGTTCTATCAACTAGGTTACCAGTGTAATCTGCATCTGAATTTCTTTTTCACTCAAAATTATCACTAATTGAATTTGATAGACTAGATCATGAAATGTGCACCAAAAATTTCAAACTCAACAGCATTTTAAATGACATTCTCTTGAATTTGAATTGAAGCCGTGTTAATAATCAAAAATCGTGAATATAGAGTAAGCCGTATTGTAACCAAATGTATTATCATCCAACAAAACACTATTATTAATCCAAACTATATTATTAACCCAAACTAATATATATGAAGTAATTCAAATGCTCTAGAGATTTTATAGTGTTTTTGACATAAGAATATAATTGGCCAACTATTTTGAATAAGTCAGAATCAAAATCATTATTATTTCATCATCACATTATTGGCCGATTTAATTCAGAATACGGTGCAGATTATCACATTTAATATATCGTTCAAATAAATATACCATTACCTGTTTTACCTTTACGATATTTTTCGTTGTTGTCCATTGTGATTCTGTCACCTTTATACTAAGCTAAGGAACTTTACTTTGTCTCTCGTTGTGTCCTTGGACTAGCCAGAATCCAAGTAACACTGTTGTTGTTCCTTAGCCTGCCACCACACCTACACGGGAAAATATTTTTGTGACCTATTTGTTTTTATAGGTCCATGGTTGTTAGTGGCAGAATATTTAGAAAAATAATTTTGTGGAGACCCAAAACAATTTATAATTGTTCCCTTCGGCACCCAAATTTGTTTAACTTTGAGAGATTTTATATTTGTTCCTTTTGGAACCCAAATCGGTATAGTTTTCACATGTTTGGGTCTATACCAACAATTATTGTGATTGTGTCCATATTTTCTACAAATTGTGCACATAGAATTAACTTGATTAATATTGCTTTCAACATTTTCAGATTGATTATATCCAACTCCTTGTCTAACTGTATTAACAGTTTGCTTTCCTAATAGCATATTCAACGATTTTTTACTTTTTGAAAATTTATCTAAAGTCGTTGATAATTGTTGGACTTGTGTTTTGAGAGATTCATTTTCGTTTAATAATTGTGTGCACTTTTGAATAGAATTTTCTCTTCTAGTATTTTCACTTTCTTTTAAAATCAGAATTTCATTTCCAAGTGATTTTATATTAATTTTTGATTTTTTAATTTCTTCTTCAAATGTTGGACACTTATCACACTTGGGGATCCTGCTTTGATAGGTTTTAACTAATTGGTCAAGTTGTTCATTTAATTCTATCAAAGTGTCTTTTTGTGATTCAAGTTTGGCATACTTCTCCCTAAGTCGTTCAAAACAACCATTTACTTCGTGGAAATATATAAGTAATTCTAAGTGAGTGAATTTTGATATCTCGCTTGGCTCGTCATTGTCGCTATCAGTTATATTTCCTTGAAGGCAAATATCTGCTTTCTCACTTTCACTGCTAGTGCTTTGCTTATCTTCATCACTTTATTCCGCATGGCTGCAAAACTTCTCCTTTTTGATTTCTTTTCAAAGTCGCGTCGATTTTGAGGACGATTGGGCTAGATGTGTCCGGGCTGGTTGCATTTATGACAGACTATCCTCTGTTCTTCTGAGTAGTCTAGTGTTTTGCCTATTCTGCTTTTTAATTTTTGAATTCAAGTTGGATTTCCGTATTTGTAATTCCACCTTTTGAATTTCTTTATTAACAGCTCCAATTCTGCAGCTCCATCATCATCATCGTTATCATCATCACTTTTGGTTGTTCCTTTGAGAGCTATTGGTTTCTTTCGAGTATCTCCTCCTTCACGCTCTTCCTTGAATTTCATTTCTAGCTCATAAGTGGTGAGATTTCCGATGAGTTCTTCAACTTTCATCTGTTTTAAATCTTTTGATTCTTGAATGACAGTCACTTTTGCTTCAAATCTTCGTGGAAGGACTCTAAGGATTTTTTGGACTATTTTCAATTCCGTGTATGATTTTCCGAGAGCTTTTGATTTGTATACGATATTGGAAAGTCGTCTATACATCTCTTTGATATTTTCTTCCTTCGCCATTGTGAAGTTCTCGTATTCACTGCTTAGCATGGCAAGGCGAGATTCCTTGACTTGAGATGTCCCTTCGTGAGTCACTTGTAGTGTGTGCCATATTTCCTGCGCAGTTAGACAATGTGAGACATGATTGAATTCAAATTGATCTATTGAGCAAATAATAGAATTCATAGCTTTAGCATTAGAATTTTGTAATTTATCTTCTAGTTCTGTCCATTGATCCTTTGGTTTCTCTATTTCCTGATTATCTACAGTTATAGTTGGTGTTCTATAACCCGTCTCAACAATATTCCAAGCGTCGATGGTTTTTAGAAAAAATTTCATCCTATTTTTCCAGTAAGCATATTCACCATTGAACACTGGTGGTCTAACTATGGATTGAACCTCAGAAAAAGAAATATTAAAAGAAGCCATTTTTAAAAATTCAAATTTTTAAAACAAAAAATTGGTTTTTGTAAAATCAAATTTTTAAAACAAAAACGGCTTTTGCACCTAGCTCTGATACCACTTATAGGATCGATTCACCCTAGAGGGGGGTGAATAGGGTGATACTATTAATTATAAAAATTAATTGCAGAAGCTTATAAAAAATAATTCAACACAGATCACAGAATAATAGCAGCACAGATAACAGCAGAATAATAAATGCAGAAATAGAACGACATAGAATTTACCCAGCTTCGGCAAAACCCTGCCTACGTGCTGCCCTCAAGGTTTCTACTAGAAATTAAGTAGTCACACGTTTACACACGTAAACTCGCGACACCCACTACTAACTAACCTAACTCTACGCTCAAAACCCTACCACAACTCAGCCACTGAGTTACGAATTCTCAAACTACGCCATGTAGTTTGTACGCTAGTCACACGACTAGAAATTTCAACGGTTTAAAAAGAAATTACAAATTAAAAACAATTTAAAAACAAAAATAGACCTTAATTTAACCAAAACCTTGATTAATAATTAAGTCGGCCCGAAAACACTCTCTCTTTTATTTTTATTAGTTCGGCCCGTTCCTTTTTGAGATAATGGCGGCTTTCTTCGTTTGTTCCTCCTGATTAAAAATTAGGGCTTTAATTTAGAAGCTGCCGATAGTTACTCGATCGAATGATTGATTTAGGTCCTCGCTTTGTCGATCGACTATTTATTTGAGTTGCTTACTGCTGCTTCTATTTGATCGAGTTCGATGTTTGCTTCGGTATGCAATTTATCCTTTTTTGCTTTAATGTTTTTCGTACTTGAACTCGATAATATTGGTTGCCGATGATGTTATGGTTTATATAGGATTTGAATCCCTAGATTTTCGTTCGTCTAATATTTTCAAAATTATGCTTCGACCATACGATTTCGTTTGGATGTTGATGATTTCACCGACTTATTCAATTCGTTCTTTTCGTGTTACTTGGTTGACACGGTTTTGATTTTCTTTGACATTGTTTTCCTTGCTCACCACGGTTTTGAATTCACTGGTATTTAAATTTATGTTGACTTCGGCTTTGACTTTGTATATGCGATTCCATGACTTCGGCCATCACCATTGCTTTGATATTTAACTGTACTATGTGGATTTTGGCCATTTGTGTCAACCTGGACTTGTTTGATTTTGATAAAACATGGGTTTGAATTTGGTTACTTTGTTGCTTCTGGCTTGATACACTTGACTTTGTTATAAAGTTGAATCACTGTCATTTGTTGATTTCGGCCACTTAACTTGGTTGCTTCATCATGTATACACTTGATAATCATGTTGTATTATTGACATGAGCCTGGCATTGTCACTTGTAGTAGTTGTTGCAGTTTTAACTTGTATTCTTCAGGCTGCTTGCGTATTGTTGGTCTCATTGTATTGCTGTGCATTGAGCATTGTTCGAACTTGTATCACTTGAGTCTGTTGCATATATGTATGATTGCATCTGAATTGAATACTTGATGCAGTCTTCATGCACTTGGTTTCTTTGTAGTCTCTGGTACCATTCTTCGAGATAGTTTGCATTGTTTATTCGAGCTGTTGTTTTATGTGCAGTTTTTAATTTGTCGAGCATCATTTATATAAATACATATATATATGCTTCGTTGTTGTTTCATTTGGTATGCTTTTGTTCATGATTTTGATCCATGTTTATTACTGCATTCAGAGACCTCAAATTCATCTGTAATTGTTGCAAGCTTAATCCAAAACTTCTTCATGTACCTGTTAATATGGTTGTTGTTGTTGCTGATATGTTGATTCGGTCTTGTACCTATAGTCTATTGAGTTTGAACATCCACTGTGTTGGTTCATTAATCTAGCTCGACAGTTTTGGGTTTCATGTACATTGCCACTGCTTATATATTTGCATATCAACTTGTTGAAGTCACTTTTTCTTGTATCACACATCTCTGGTCTTTACTACATGTATGCACTGCCTATGTGCAGTTTCAGTTGCAAGTGCATTTGTAGATTAGCTCTTGTTTGGTTTTTTGGTGCACATGCTTCTGATTCATTTTTGAGGCAGTTTGCATATATGGGCTAATATGTGTTTGTGTACATATTCACTTGGTGGCATTTGTTTGCTATTATGTTGGATTGGTCTTGCAGTTGAGTTGAGTCATGATAGCAGCGACTTGACCTTTGCATTTTGTTTGTGGTTTGGTGCCTTCTTGAATTTTGCAGTCTTTTGTGAGCATGTTGACTTTTAGTTGGACTGTGCATTACACTTGAGTTGAATCCAGGTTGTAGCTCGGATTCAACCTTGTGCTGAAAGTTGTGACATTATTTTATATGTCACAAGCTGTTCGTGTATGATGAGTTGAAAATTAAATGATGATGAACAACCCAAATAACTGAGGCAAATATTATTTTCAAAATTCACGTTTTGTTTAATACTGCAAAAATATTTCCTTTTCAATTTTACTGCGTCAATATTTATTTTTGCAAATTGCTCAGATGCTGAATTCGATTTGAAGTGAAGTTGAAGATAAATAAGAGTTTGAGTGAATGGGTGATGTGTAGTGAGGTCTAATATAAATGTGAATCGTGATGTAATCAAAATTGTACTGTAATTGAAATTGTATAGTGAGAGCTTGAAATTCGTACTATTCAAAGATTGTAATAAATATTTGTTTGAATAAAATTTCTATTTGAATTCAAATTCTTTGTTATTTATTTTTATTCAGCAAATATTTATTTAATCTATGAAAAATAAAATAGTACATTAACAAATACATTTACGCGAATATATATATATATATATATATGTTTATTATCATCAATAAAAAATCATATAATTGCATATTCAACAGATACACTTTTCCATATGAATCTTTGAATTAATGTGACATTGATTTATTAACATAAATCAATTATTTCAATCACAACTAATCATATCCATATAAAAGAAATCGTTCTTTAGAGATTTGAATCATCAAATTAAGTATTTCTCCATATTCTGCTTCTTAGTCTACCTTATCAATCTTGTAATTTTCTTGTCTTAGAAAGTAATAAAATATTCTCTTTTCAAAGTGGGCGTACACTATTTCACGATACTAAAGCCACTATAAATTTTATGTGTGATTTTCTTTTCACTCTATGCATTTTTTATTTTTTATTTTTTATTTCTTATTTTAGGATATTAATTTTCTATTTTTTCTACTTCACCATCAACATGATCCTATTATTTATGTTCAATTTGGAGTGTTAATCTTAATTTTCCCAATAATAATGTGTCTCTATACATTAGTTAAAATGGAAACGACTATTTGGACACATAACATGAAAGAAAACGCAATATATGATATTGTTGGATTTTGTTATATAAATAAATGTTTATAGACTATAATCTTTTCAACCATTTTATTGTCTTGATGAAATATCCAAGTAAGGTCACATGTTTTGATATTGTATCATATCATGAAAGCAGTCATGTGTGTGGACCACCATTACATGGCCCAATATAAATATTGTTTATTTTGCGCTTATCTCCATATAAGGTAGTACTATATGTAACAAACGGCGTGTGATGAAAATATCAGTGCATTAATACAATATTTCTATCATGGTATCAGAGCAAACTGCCTAACGGCTATGGTGCCTTGCCAAAATACTCCTCGGAATCTAAGTTCATCATTGAAAGATTGGCTGCACACGTGATTTTCATCAGTATGTCATATCATCATTTTAGAAATCTGGTTTGCATTCAAGAATCATGTCTATTCTTTGTATGCCCTGCCAAAAACACTCATTCAGAATCAATTCATCATACTGGTGCTCTAATTGCATACCTTTGATTATCAGGAAAGCAATCTTGAAGCCTTTTCATCATCTGAATTATTGTTAATCACCATTGGCTACACACAATAATACTGTTTACCTCACCAAGATTTCCATTTCTTGTACTGACATTTAAAGATCTGAGAGAACTATTTCTTTTTTAGTGAACCATCATCATGGCTGAAGACAATGATGCCTCGTCAGCCTTATCCAAGGCTGACGCAAATGGAACACCATCTTCAACTGAATCAGCCACCATCTCATTGGTCAAACCCAAAGGCCAAATTGTTACCATTCAACATGATGAAAACAATTATTTGCTCTAGAAACTTCGGGTGGAAATTGCTGTAAGAGGCTATGGACTTGAAAGTTTCATCAATGACACAATATCAATTCTAGCAAAGATGACTGTAGACAATGAAGGGAAATTAAAAAGCAATCAAAGACAAGATATTCCATTATCATCCTGGTATTTTAATCAATAAGTACAAATTTATTATCTCAAATAGTTGGCTATCATTCATCACATAAAATATGGACAACTATTGAGCAATATTTAATTCACAATCTGCAGCAAGAATCATGCATTATAAAAGGCAATCACAAAATTTGATAAAGGAGAATATGTCCATGAGTGCTATCTACCAAAGATCAAAACATACTATGACCTTCTTGATATTGCTGGGTACGAGATATCAGAAACAGAGAAAATCTTGACCATTATGAATGGCTTAGATCAAGAATATGAGTCTGTAGTGGTTCTCATATCATCAAAAGAAACACTACCAAACATGCAATATGTCTACTCTATACCATTAGCTCATGAAGGAAGGGTGGAGCATAAAAAAATAAGTTCAAACTGAATACACAATCAACTGTGCCTCCAAAAGTAGAGATCAAAAAAATCAAGAAAGACAAATCAGAGAGAGAATCAAACACAAAGGGGCAGATGCAGAAGCGGTAAATAGAACAATAACAACAAAGTAAAATGTCAAATCTGTGAGAAAGTTGATCACGTTGCAAGTAGACGCTACTTCAGATTCCATTTAGATTTTAATGTGAATCAACAATATTAAAATGGAAAAAGAAATTACAATCCAAACATAAATACTGCTCGGTTGAATCAACAACCAAGAAGTCAAACAAAAAATTCAAGAATTCAACAGGCTGATTCGGATAATCTCACCAATACAGAAGAGATAAGTGGTGAAGAGTGGTATTCAGACTTAGGTGCTACTAATCATATTGCAAGCAACATTCAGAATTTTAATCTTAGCAATAGCGAATATGCATGTACGCAAACTGTACATATGGATGATGGGGAAGCTATAAGTATTACACATGTTGGAAATGGTAGCAATAAAGGGCTATACATTCGAGTTTCGCCCCAAATTTTGTCTAGTCAGAGACTTGCTAAATCAAGATGTACTGTAACAACCCGGATATTTTAACGATTTTTATTAATTTAATTAACTGGTTTTGTGTGAAATTTAACAAAAAAATATAAATAAAACAAAATTTTGAAATATAAATTTGATATTTGGAATGCGTCTAGTTAAACATAGCAGCCGGTAAATATTCGTCCGAAAATATGAAAGTTTATTTCGTGCGTAAATTTACTTCAATTTAATCAGTTAAAAAGCGATGAAAATAAAACATTGTCGAAACCTAAATATTTTTACATAGAAAAATTCTAAACCATCTTCTGAGCAAGGCGTCATTTTCCGTTTTTCAAAGTTCGGACTTCTTTAGCTCCGTCGATCTTATTTTTCTACGATTTTCTTGCATTTTCCGCTAGTAGAAAATTCGAATTTCTATAATTCAATCGTACCGCTAATATCCGTATGTTTTTTTTATCATCTCGTCATGCTGATCTCCCTATTATATTATTTTGTATATTTCGGCGTCCGTTGGACGACGAAATCTGTAAAACGTTGAACCGTATCGGCACCCGTTTTAAAAACCTTTGGGTTCCATCTGTCCCTTTATCTACCTACCTGTCCAGTACCATACAGCTATTGCATTTATATTTCTTAAATTCTCGTGCTTGACTATTGGGTATTCACCGGTTCCAATATTTTAAACTGGTTCATTTATTCTCTATTCTTACTTTTGACAAAAGAAATAATGAACATGCACTGTCCATTCTTTTCTAGCCTGCACACCTTTCCAATGCATAGCCTCACTTCCCACGTTGCTTCACCTTCACAAATATTGTGTTCCATTCCACCTTCCTTCTTCATTACCTGCTCATCTCTTTGTTGCATGCAACCTACCTTCACTCAGACCCGTCACCTTCCACCTGCTACTTTGTTTCTCTTCTCACCTCCCTTTCTTTTTGCATGCATGCTTCAAAACATAAGCCATCTCCTAACCATGGCCTTCTGCCTACAACCCGAACCCGCAACCTTCCTTGAGCCTGCTGTCTCCCTTGACCAATCGCCGCTCCATTCCTCCAGCCGAGCGCACAACCTCTTCGGCAACCATCCACCCGCTATCGTTCAGCCTAGCTACCTCCACATGACCCGAGATCGACAACCATTTCTCCTTCGATTGTGCCTTGCTGCCGTTTCCAGGCTGCGCAACCACTTGCGCTCTGCCTTCCGATCATCTCTGCAACTAACCCACTTCTCCATGGCCGTGCTTTTCTTGTGCCACCTCAACTTGGTATTGCTCTGTACATTCTGCTTTTACTTATATATATATATACTTTATATAAAGGTAGCATGATATTCTGGGAAGTATGTTTAAACTATTTTTCCCCTTTTGTTTATATTTATTTAGTCTTTTTTTTACAGTCTCATTCATAGGAGCATTTGATGTTGGCTATACATTCTTCTAAGTACTGACATTTGAAAGTATAATGTTTAAAAATATATATAAGAAAGGCAAGTTTTGTTGTATAACCTATGATAGTTTTAAAGTATATCGGCATGTCTTGTTCATAAATTTGGATATATATTATACATGTGTTGATCCTAATATCTGTGCTTTATTTAATTTTTTTTCTTCAAAGATGGGTTTTTAATCTATCTACTACATACGTAAATATTAGATTTTAAAGATATGCAGATCTTAAGGATAGGTTGTATAAGTAGTATAGGTTGTATAGGTAATATATATATCCATATATAATCAGCTTGTATGTCAATACTATTCAGTTGTATGTTGGTGTTTACATATACGTTAGTTTACATGTTTTATGCACGATCAGAATTTAAAATACATTTGGTTGTATTATAGAGTGTGTTTGTGTATTTATATTCATCTGCATATGCTGTGGTGTGTATAATATTTGCAGCTTTTATATGCATGTAATATTGGTTTTTTTGGTATTATAAGTTCATAAGTTATGTATTGTATATGTGTGTAAGTTAAACATGATTTCAAAATTTTATATTATTTTAATATTTGTCTTAAAAAATTAAAATTTTGAAATTATATAATATAAAATTATTTATATTTAATTTAAAATATGTTTGAATTTAGAATATCATTTTATCTATATATAGTTGTATATAAAGCTCAGACATCCTATTTGTCTTCCTCGATCCAATCCTGATTTGAATTCGTCTATTCCTATTATCAGCTTCGATCGTCGAATCATGTCTGTCTAGCTTTGTTTTGAAATTCGTGCCTGGATTTCGTAACCTGATTTCATTGCCTATCCTCAAGCCTCGAAAGGTGAGCAATCACTCACGATTAATGTTCTTTTATGTATTAAATTTGATTTCAATTGAAACGACAATTGAAATATGCTGTTGTTAGTTAATTACACTGTTATATATGCTATTACCTTTATTAGTTCACCTGTGACATCTGACACCATTGTCTATTAATTATACGATGATAATCCCGTTTGGTTGATAATTGATTGATTGTTGTTTATATTGGGTGTTAAATTGTTATGTATAAAGTGATAAATATTATGCAATTGGATTTGACGTAGGATAGTTAAAATTTTGAATCGACATATGTGTTGAATTTGATTAGTTAAATTTGTATAATATGACCCCTTAAACGTTTAATTGTTTGACACGTAGAAAAATGGTTAATTACCCTTGAACCATTTGAATTTATGTTGTATAAAATTGAATAATTGATGTAAAGTGTAGAATTGCATAGAATAATAAATGTAATAATCTTTAATCTACATGAAATGATAGTGTAGATTCTAGAAATAATTATGTTAATTTGCACAAACAACAATGTGAATTAATACGATTATTTCAGGATTATTTAAATTAATTTATTGAATTGTTATTCATCATTGTTATTGCTTGTTTATTTATTTTGACACCATCCCAGTTATCACACTGCAAGTTCCATTTGTCATGCTTTGATTTTTGTATTGAATTGGAATCGGGTTGAAATGATAGATACCCAAATGAACTTGACTTAGGATAGAGAATTAAATAACCCGATTGGTCAATAATTCGTTTTTTAAAATCAAATAATGATTTTATTTGAATAAAGAATAAGGTTTGAAATGTAGTTGGAATTTGAATTTTTAATGAATGGAAAATGTAAATATTTAATAATCTGAAACCAAATATTAACGTAGTAATTGACGGAAGAACATTGTTAAATTTAATTGATTAATAATTAAGTTTTGAAATTATTAATAATTAAATTTTGAAATTATTAATAATTAAGTTCGAAATTATTAACAATTAAGTTGAAATTATTAATAATCAAGTTTGGAAATTAGTAATAATTAAGAAATTGAAATTATGGATAATTTCATGAGATTGAATTATTTAATAACTGATCTAAATTTAATTCTTTCTAAGTGAATGGAACCTCTTGAATAAGTGAAACTAAGTTTCCTATTTATTAAATTTGAAATTGTAACTAAGGTAATAAATAAATGAAATTAGATTTCTTTTATAAGAAATAAAAATGCATTTTATCGAACAAATGAAAGACTTGAAATATAAAGTATTGGATTTGACAAATTTAATTGAAATTGAATTTGTAAGTTTTGATATAATGAAGTTGTACTTAAGTAATTGATTTAATAAATTGGAAATTTAATAGAAATGGTTTTGAATGATAAATTAACTTAATGAATATTGAATGCAATCGATCAATGAATTTTAATTGATTTAAATGTTGAATTAAATTTATTTAAATAATTACGAAATGAAATTTATATTCGAACTTGAATCAATATTTGAAATGTTTAAGTGGTATTTTGAAAGTTTTGAAACGTAAATTATGGAAATTGATTTAAGAAGACAAATGAAATGTTGAATTTAAAATTCTAATTGAAATTGAATCTGATTTGATTTTGAAATATATTAAACGACCAATCGGTGTAATAACTATGAAAGTTATTAAAGAAACCGAAATCGGTTATGGACATACTCTCTGTCTAAACCGAAAACCACTTTAATAACTATACGCGGAGTGTGATCCAGAATGAAGTGGTTGGAATGATGTACGTGATGATTGAAGAAAGAGAACGATAATGGATAGCCTTGACACTTATGTCAAATTGGAAATGACTAAAACAGGAGCCATGCCGGGCCAAATAGGGTTAGCCACCTCGAGCGAGCACACTTCTTCGAATACTACTCATTACTTGTTATTGATTGGTGCACCCTCGTACTTTGGGAGTGTTGTTTCGCGGTGTTGCGATCATTGCGGCGATGCCATTTCACCAGTCCGGATCAGGCAAATGGTAGTTTCACTACCTTGGGTATTGCTTCATGTGCCTTGTCATACTTGTATCCCTATATACGCGACCACTACGAATTTGTTTTGTATTATACCTATGGAGTACTCCCTGATATCCCACTAGTTTATGGTGGAGTTTACAGTGATGTATAGACTATAACGCTTATATAAAATGTGTTAAGGGGGATAATCGTAACGCCTTAACACTATTTTGATATTTTATATTACTGATAGGCATTATCTATTTAGCGTATATTACTACATAGTAGATAGTTTAACGGATCCTTAGAGGACGGTTATTCCAACGTCCTTTGAGTTACTTGTATTTCAGTTATTATTTCACTTGATTTGGACTTATTAATATAAGAATGTTAATCCTGACTCGAGTGTTTTGTGTTTTGTTTTACGCTCGGGTCAGACTGAGAGTACCAGCTTTCGAGACTCACCTTTGGAGTTGGAGCTTCGCTTGGAGATCCAGCTATCTATCCAGCTTTCAGATATTCAGTTGATTCCAGTGATGTATTCTGATTCTTGTATTTGACTGTTGTATTCGAGACTTCTGTTGTAACTATTTAACTCTATTATATATATAGTAGCTTCATGAACTACTATCTTTTGCTTCCGCTGCATATTATTACTCTGCGTCTGTGATTCTGTGATTATTTATTTACTGTATATCTGAGTTTTGCCAAATTTAAATTAACAATTCGGTATTTTGAATTATTCAAGTCCGACGTATGCGGATGCGAATAGTTCAAAATAGCAGGTCGTCACAAGATAAGTGGTGAAGAGTGGTATTCAGACTTAGGTGCTACTAATCATATTACAAGCAACATTCAGAATCTTAATCTTAGCAATAGCGACTATGCATGTACGCAAACTGTACATATGGATGATGGTGAAGCTATAAGTATTACACATGTTGGAAATGATAACAATAAAGGGTTATACATTCGAGTTTCGCCCCAAATTTTGTCTAGTCAGAGACTTACTAAATCAAGATGTGCTGTTATAAGGTAGCTTGGACAATGGGCTATACAAATTCAATTCGGGCAACTTAAGAAGTAAAACTAATAGGAGAAAATGGTGCAATAACATAGAATCTAAAGCAACAAGTAGCAGGAATGTGTTTGATATATGGCATTGTAAACTGGGACATCCCAATGTTAATGTTGTAAAACAAATATTGAAAGATAATAAATTTTCTTTTGAGAGTTTACCTACTCCTTATGTATACACACATTATCAACTAGGTAAAAGTCACTAGTTACCATTTACTGATTCTCTTATCAATTATAGTAGACCTCATGAACTTGTAGCAGAAGATCTGTAGGGACCTGCTCCGATATGCTCTGATTATGGGTTTAAATGTTATCTCTCATTTGTAGATGCATACTACAGATTCATCTGGATATACTTTCTCAAAACTAAGTCAAAAAGACAATAATGAAGTAATCCAGTTTATCACAGTAGCAGAAAAACAAACTAGTAGTAGTCTGAAGATCATTCAAACAGATGGAAGTGCAGAGTTTGAAAGTCTAAAAGACTATTTTCAAAGGAAAGGAATCACATACAGAACAACTTGCCTATACACGTCTGAGAAGAATGGCATAGTGGAAAGAAAAAACAAGCACATTGTTGAAATAAGTTTAACTTTACTGGCACAGGGGTCCTTAGCTATGAAATTCTGGCCATATATTTTTGCAACATCGTTGTATCTCATTAACAGATTACTAACCAAGGTTCTAAAGCACAGAAGTCCAATTGAGGCACTATTTAATGTAAAACCAGATTACAGGAGTCTAAAGACATTTGAATGCTTATGCTTTCCTTGTCTCAAACACTACAATATTCATAAACTAAGTCTCAAATCTGCTCCTTGCACTTTCTTAGGCTATGCTAATAATCAAAAAATCTACAAATGTCTTTGTAGCAATGACAAGTTTTTTATATCTAGACACGTGTCGAATGAAAAGGTTTTTCCTATTGTAGATAAGGAAATCAAAACTACTCAAAAGATATATAATCCAAGAATATATATCCCCTCAATATCTGTACTCTCGGATTGAATCACAGAGAAGAATGATAAAGCAACTCAAGGAACATCAGGACAACAACTCATAATCTCTGGTACTAGATCAGGTCACAGTGCAACTGACATCCCCAATCACTTTATCCAACCAATTCAAAGCAATTTCAAATCATGAAAGAGGTCCAGAACATGATGAAAGCCAATCATCATGTTCTCAACCATCCAACAATATTGTCATAAATCAAGAGGAGACCCTTGCAAGAGCAAAACACCACATGACTATAAGAGCCAAAAGTGGAATTTTCAAACCAAAAATATATACTGCATTGTTAATTCAATCTAAACCAAGAAATTATGAAAAAGCAGTCAGATATAATGAATGGAAACATGCTATGACTGAGGAATACAATGCATTAATAAGAAATGGAACATGAAGTCTGGTACCTTCATCAAGTCATTAAAACATCATTGGATACAAATGGACTTACAAAATCAGAAGAAATTCAAATGGAACTATATCAAGGTACAAAACAAGGCTTGTTCCAAAAGGGCATACTCAACAATATGGATTTGACTTCAATGAGAAATTCCCTCCTGTTGTAAAACCAACTACAATAAGAATTATACTCACAATAGCACTGCACAAACATTAAAGGATAATGCAACTGGATGTAAATAATGCCTTCTTGAATGGTGAATTACAAGAAGAAGTGTATATGGAACATCCAAAAGGATACAATTAAGGCAAAGAAAAAGAATTAGTATGCAAACTTCACAAAGCCATTTATGGACTTAAGCAAGCACCAAGAGTATAGTATGAAAAATTCAAGCTAATCTTAGCCAAATTGGGATACAAGTCTATCAGATCTGATACCTTACTGTATATAAAGATAAGTGAGTACATAACAAAATACATACTTGTATAGTGGATGATATTATGATTACAGGAAACAAAAATGAAGAATTAATAGTACCATTCAGCATGTAAATCAAATCTTCTTAAACAAGGATCTTGGCAATCTTCTTCGAGATTGAAGTCATTAGAAAATCAAAGATAGAATTAATCATGAGTCGAAGGAAATACATATCAGAAATTCTAACTAAAGCAAACATGCATTTAGCCAAGCTATTACCAACTCCTATGATCAGTAATCTACAACTTTCAAAAGAAAAGGAGAACCCATAAGTAATATCAAATTGTACAAAAGTGTGGTAGGTGCATTACAATATGTAACTATAACCTATGCAGTTAATGCCCTTTGTTACCCTGCTACAATCCTGCTATATCTTGTAGCGAATTTCTACAACTACGGTTTTTTCATATAGCCCCAAATATAGCATTTCCGCTTTAAACCCCGCTTTTTCTGCTATATCCCCTTATTCCCGCTATTCTCGCTATATCTTCTTTAAAAGAAATGAATTGAAAAATGACATTTATACATTATAAAAATTATGAAATTAATTTATTTAATTTAATTTTTAATATTTTTAGAAATGAAAATACTCCAATATTCTACTAAATTCAATTATGTTGTATAATAGTTTTACGTTTATTTATAGTATATCCGTACATATTTTTATTTAAAATTATTTATGTATTAATTATAATTCAATTGAATGTTAATTTTTAATTTAATCGCCATTTATATATTTGTAAAAAATATTAAGTACGAGTTTTATATGCTATTTTAGAGTCATTCGCTGTATCCTGCAATATCCTCACCGTATCCCCGCTATGACTTTTTGCAGCTACGCTGCATGCAATGAATCTGCCGAGCGCTTTAACTGCACAGACAATAAAAAGGCTAGAAATATGTTTCAGGGTCAATAAAGTATGTCAATATATGCAGGATCCTCCAGTAGAACATTGGAAGGTTGTCAAATGTATAGTGAGATATCTAAAAGCACACAAAATCATGGACTACTCTTAAAAACCTCCGAAGAATTAAATATTCAAGCTTACTTTGATGTCTACTGGGCTATAGACCCAGATGATCGTAGATCGACATCTGGATATTGTATTTACCTGAGGACGAATCCTATATCCTGGTGCTCCAGAAAGCAATTAATGATCTCTCGATCTAGTACCGAAGAAGAGTACATATCTGTAGCAAGCACCACTACTGAAATCATGTAGATCGAGTCGCTCCTTCACGAACTGGGAATCAAATGAAAGAGAGTATGGAACATGCAATATGGAAATATACTAAATATATATGAGACTAAAACAAAGATAGTAGATAGTAGAGTAAAGGAAAAAAAAAGTAAGCACACCAAGATTTTCATATGGTTCGAACTTTCCGTTCTACGTACGGTCCCAGACTCCTTCTGAAATTTAACTAATCAATGACCTTCACTTAACCCGGAGGAATAGATATCTAACAAACTCCTGAGCAGAAGAACAGGATGCCTCAGCAACTGAAGAGGACTTCACAATGCTTGAGCAGCAGAATAGGACTTCTACTAGTATATAAAATTGTCTGACTAATGTGTTCTTGATAACACAGATATGTCAATGTGTGTACACCCTTCCTATAATCAAATCCTCAAGTATATGAGTGTGAAGACATGAAAGGAAGATTATCGCTATGAATCAAAGAATATGAATATGGATTCAAAGATTCAAGCAATGAAGATGGTTTGATTGCGTTTGAATGCAGAGAATATAGAGAGTAAGTAAGATCGGTAAATTATTCAAGAATCGATGGTTTGAAAAATGATTTTGATGTGTTTATATAGTGCATAGATAGATACAACCTTTTATTAAGAGATTCAATCAATAGATGCCGCCAGTACTCTTCGAATTGGATTGGAACTCTTTACGAGAGGAAGCATCTGTTCAGAAAATATAGTCATTATACGCAGGTCAGTCGACTGAGTTCAGAAGCTTAGTTGATTGAAATTCAAATTTTTATATATATTCTCTGTTCACTGTGCATTTTGCAGCAAGTCAGTCGACTGGTCGACTGTAATCAGTTGACTAACCTATGCAATTTTGCACAGTGAATTTCAATGCATATACAAACGAAAATAATTTGTTTTGTGTGCAAGTGTAACTACTTGACGAATGATTTTAACAGTATCTAAACATATCTAATACTCAAAAACATAATAAATATTCATATGAAAACTAGTTTTGAAGTCTCTTCTCTTTGTAGTTTATACCATGTATATGTTACTCTCTTTTTTTTGCTATCGCCATATAGTCTTTGTTAATGCTCCTTGTCATGAATCAGAACTCATGATTCAACATTCTCCCCCTTTCTGATTGATGACAACCTGTAACTGACGAATTGATATATATTAGAATTATATAACAAAAGTTATATGTATTTCTCCTCCTGAATGTGTGGCGATAATGTAATCTGCATAAAACTTGTTAGTAGACATTTTTCTCTCCCTTTGTCATCGACAAAAGGAGTAGACATAACCAGTAAAGCATAGAATAAGCATTACTAACATAACAAACCAAGATGTAGCTACATAATGTATCGTAGGAAAAAGCAAATAAAGTTCCATAAACCAAAATAACACAGGGCTATTTAAGTACAAGCCTTGATAGAAAAGAAAGTTGAGTAAAAGAGCAAAGAAAATACCATATCCAAATACGATAGCACCCAACTATTCGTCGTCCTCCCAGTCATATTCTTGATCTGGAATGGCGGGAGACTTGCCTTGAGATGATGCTTTGCCATCATGTCCACCTCCGCTAGTTTCGCTAGTGTCCGTGCCGGTGTGATCCTCGGATGTGCTCTAGGTAAATTGTGGCGTAGGGGGTTTTTCGTAATTGCTCACATTGCCTTTGTCGATGATATAACCTTTGTAATTGTCTGCAAATGTGACAGAGCCTCCATCTGAATATGTGATATTTGTTAGCATATTTTTGTCTCTTGTCATTTGTTTTGAGCAGCCGCTATCGAGTATCCATTTTCCTCTTTTCTTAAGTGGGACCTGCAAAAAATAAAAGAATAAAATTGGTACCCACTTTTTAACAGGGTCCTAAGAGTTAGATCTTAGGAAACCAAACCCAAGAGGGTTCAGTATTCCCTTTATATAAATAATTTTTATTTTTATGAACATTTTTCCAAAAAAGACTCAATATATTTATTCTTAATCAAACTGTTGTTTGTTTTAGGAACCTATATTTTTATGGTTTTTGAGTTTTGATCCCTTTTTGTTTGAACTATGGTAGACTAAGGTTTAGAAATATTTTTCTTATTCTACTTAATTTTTTGGTGGAGCTACCGATTTCTTAGTATAACCTAGTACATTCTTATTTGAGACCAACTGAGAAGTTTCAATAATTTTAGATAAGTTTTCTTTTCCTTTATTAAATTTAGACACATTTCTAGTAATATTGTCTAACTTAGTTTTGAGACCAGTGTTATCTAATTCGATCATTTTAACTTTTGATTTTAGCTCATGATTTTCAGAAACAAGAGCATTATTCATTTCTTTTTGAGTCTCAATTTCTTGACTCAATAAGGTAAGTTGAGAATTAACATTACAAAATGAATCTTGAATTTTCTCAAGTTCTTCTTCCAATATTTTCTTCTCGTTTTTAAGCATATATCTTTTGAATTCTGCTCTATTTTGATTTTCGAGAGCTTTTTTATATTTTCTTTTGAGATTTTTCAAAGTATCTAATAATTCAGAATTTGTTTCAATCATGTCATCAAAAGTAAGATCATTTACCTCATTATTAGTAGCCGTGAAGCAGACATTTGCTTGTTCATTTTCACTACCACTACTGCTTTCAGAAGACGAAGAATCTGAGTCATCCCGTATCACCGAAAATGCCTTCTTTTTTAATTTATCCTTTCTATATTTATTTTGTTTTCCCTTCCTTTGTTCTGGACAGTCTTTTTGTATATGACCCTTCTTATGGCAATTGAAGCATTCTAGTACTAAGGATGATGGCTTATTGTTGAAGTTTCTTTTGCCATTATTTCGATTTCGTTTTCTGTACTTTAAAAATTTATTAAATTTTTTATCTATGAAAGCTAAATCTTCATCCTCTGAATCTGATTCCTCTTGTTCTGCATGAAATTCCATGTTTTTCTTGTCTTGTGCTTGAACACTTTTTGCATGTAAATTTACTTCAAATGACATTAAATTTCCTATTAACTCTTCCGGTTTCATAGTAGAAAGGTCGTTTGCTTCTTCAATAGCTAAGACTTTGCTTTCTCATTCATCCGTTAAAGAGTTTAGGATTTTGGACACGATATCAAAGTCAGAATACTTTTCTCCTAGTCCTATTAGAGAATGATAAATATCTTGAAATCGGAAGTACATATCATTTATGGACTCATCTTGCTTCATTTTGAAATTTTGAAATTGACTCTTGAGCATAGATATTTTGCTTTGTTTAACTTTACTGGTTCCTTCAAGAGTAACTTAAAATGTTTGCCATATTTGATATGAAGTGTTACATATGCTAACTCGGTTAAATTCATTTTTATCTAATGCACAAAACAACATATTCATTGCTTTAGCATTAGCAATAGCATCTTGTTTTTGTGCAATTGTCCATGTAGAGTATTCAGTAGTAGGTGCAGTATATTTTGCTTGTGTAACATTCCATACATCAAAACCATTGGCTTGCATATAAATACGCATTCGTGTTGCCCAGTAGTTATAATTCATGTCATTGAATAGTGGAGGTCGTGTAGTAGATTGACCTTCAATAAAACTAGTGTTGGTGATAGTGCTTGTGCTGGTGTTGTTTGCCATGTTAGCAAAATATCAAATAACTGTGTAATGGTTATAAGATGCCTGCTCTGATACCAAATGAAAGAGAGTGGATCGTGCAATATGGAAATATACTAAATATGTATGAGATTAAAACAAAGATAGTAGAGTAAAGTGAAAATAAAAGTGAGCACACCAAGATTTTATTCTGGTTCGAACTTCCCATTCTACGTCCATTCCCAGACTCGCTCTGGAATTTAACTAGTCAATAACCCTCACTTAACCCAAAGGAATAGGTATCTAACAAACTTCTGAGCAGCAGAACAGGATGTCTCAGCAACTGAAGAGGACTTCACAATGCCTGAGCAGCAGAACATGACTTCTACTAGTATATAAAATTGTCTGACTAATGTGTTCTTGATAACACAGATATGTCAATGTGTGTACACCCTTCCTGTAATCAAATCCTTAAGTATATGAGTGTGTGTAAAGATATGAAAGGAAGATTATCGCTATGAATCAAAGAATATGAATATGGATTCAAAGATTCAAGCAATGAAGATGGTTTGATTGCTTTTGAATGCAGAGAATATAGAGAGTAAGTAAGATTAGTAAATTATTCAAAAATCGGTGATTTGGAAAATGATTTTGATGTGTTTATATAGTGCATTAAGAGATTCAATCAATAGATGCAGCCATTACTCTTTGAATTGGATTGAAACTCTTCGCAAGAGGAAGCATCTGTTCAGAAAATATACCTGTTATACGCATGTCAGTCGACTGAGTTCAGAAGCTCAGTTGGCTGAAATTCAAATTTGTATATATATTCTCTGTTCACTGTGCATTTCGCACCAGGTCAGTCGACTGGTCGACTGTAATCAGTCGACTGATCCGTGCAATTTTGCACAGCGAATTTCAATGCATATACAACGAAAATAATTTGTTTTGTGTGCAAGTGTAACTACTTGAGGGATGATTTTAACAGTATCTAAACATATATAAGCCTCAAAAGCATAATAAATAATCATATGCAAACTAGTTTTAAAGTCTCTTCTCTTTGTAGTTTATACCATATATATATTACTCTCTTTTTGTTGCTATCGCCATGTAGTCTTTGTTAATGCTCCTTGTCATGAATCAAAACTCATGATTCAACATCAAATCCATTAGAAAACTAACTATTTGATGCAACAACCTCAACACAATCTCTTTACCTACTAATCCAGTTCTTCATTCAGGTATAAAACACATCGAGATAGATCTGTATTTTGTATACGAACAGATTATCAAAGAAAAGCTTGGGGTGAATCATGTTCCTGCCGTTTATCAGAGGGTAGATGTATTGACTAAGCCTCTTTTAGCCAAAAAAATTCTCAAATTAAAATCAGAATTAAGTATAGAGGATGGGGTCGGAATTGAGAAAAAGAAGAAGAAACCCTAGCTAAATTTAAACGGGGATGATAAGGATACTGAAGCAGTGGAATACACAAACTTATCTTGAGTTCCACATGAAGCAATACAAATATGCGAATACGTTTATAAAGCCAAAATACAGCCCACGGCCCAATATAAATATTGTTTATTCTGTGCTTATCTCTATATAAGGTAGCACCGTATGTGACAACCAGTGTGTAATGAAAATATCTATGCGTTAATACAATATTTCTATCATGACCATCTACGAATATAAGCTCCATCTAACACTGGTTAATTATATAGAGCTACGCTTAATGGATGCATGATCCTCTTCCAACTTTGTTGTGCCTCAAGGACTTTTTGAAAACTAAAAGCCATTAAAATAGAACAAACCGTAAATTATATCAAGATAGAACAAAATTAGGATCTCAATCAATCCTTCAGAAAATACATGGTTCCATAATGAAAAATTAACATTTCATGTATTTGAACTACAATTAAATTAGGCCTAACACGACCTTTTTATGCAATCTATGTATTTAATGTGTCTTTTAGGCATTTTCCTCTTTCTCCACTGTGCAATAATAGATTTGGTATTTCACTTTGTCTCGCCATGTACATCAATAGTTTCTCAAGGATGCACACATATTTATTAGTCGATAATCTTCTCTCCAGTCGAGAACAAATTCCACACCAGTGTACCGACTATGTACAAAGCAACGGACACTTTGAAAACATCATCCCAAGAACCTAGAAAAGTAAGAAGATTCCATACATGAGATGTAACATATCATAAGTGATAAATACCAGAAGGATATATTGATAATAATTAAAGAATATGTAAAATCATTTCGGCAAACTCTTTTCAAACCTGCATATATGTTGAGTAGCCTCCCATAAATTTTTAAACAATTAATTGGACTAAAATGTCCCTACTAGATTTCTACCTCATATTTATTTTAACCTCCTTGGTCAAGTGCGTGGTAGACAAGGGCGAACCTATGTGTAGCTGAAGGGGAGGGGGATCAACTGAACCCTCTAAGTTATCAAATTTTGGTAAAGTACCATATATTTATAAATTGACCCGTCTCAAACCATCAAAAGTTTAAGTTGCTTTCAGCAATAATCCATTTTCCTTCTTCCTAGAGAAACATTAATCTCCTTTTTGAGTAAATGTCGATTAGTTAATGGTTAGAAAATCCGATTAGAATTGAAATTGATTTTTGAAATTTTATTTATTTTAACTTTGCTTTTTTAATATGTGACCCCTCTAGACAAAATTTATAGATTCGCCCTTGTTGGTAGGTATTTAAACCACGCATGCACACTGTGTGGTTATTTCGGAATCCACATGGACACCCTACGTGGTGCTTGAAAACATTTAAAAAATAATAATACGAGATAGAAATTCCATGGAGAGCATTATAGTCCCATTAATTTTTATAAAAATTTGAGGGGCCTACTTAGCACGTTCAAGGGTTTGAATAGAATTTGCCAATCATTTCCATCCATATTATATAAATTTATAATAGATTCACTTTATGCAAGGTTCATGTAAAATAATTCCTAAGAAATAAACTGGAAGTTACATTAGCAGCACACCATTTGTGCTGTAGGCTACGGACTAAAACTCCTTGATAGTATGTGATTATTTTTCAAACATCACAAAATGTAGTTTGTAATCAGAATGTGCCCTAAGAAATACTCTAGAACTAAGGTCAATGGGAACATTTTTAGGTCAGTGTCCTCAAATATTATTTCTTTCAGTGGCCTTTCTGTTTCATTATAAGATTTGACACACTGGTTGGCTGTGTTGATAATACCGACTGGCAGTTATGTCAAAACGACTAGAAAATTCCAAATCTTTAATAATAGTTGTAATAGCTTTGGTGTCACACTTTTTTGGTATCAACGTGAACTACCAAAAATGTCCCTTTGTATATTATTCAATCTTAATTACTTAAAAATATGATCTAATACTAATTTTTTTACAAATTCAAATACTCATAAAAGTAGGATCTAATAACTGAACATGTTTTAAAATTCAAAATGCTTCTAAATATAGGAACTAAAATTAAATATTCTTTACAGATTCAAAATACTTCTAAGAAATATCACTTGAAAATAAAAAATTATTTTTTGGACTGATTTGAACATATACAGTTTATAAGAAAAACAATTCACGCGCGAAGCGCGTGCCATTACACTTATTGAGAAATGCTCTAGCTTCTATGGAGAATCTAGCAGTCAAATTATTATAAAAAGATGAATTAGTTATGTTTTATCTTGCCTCTTTGCAGAATGTATCCAGTGGCTGCAGTACCAAAGACTCCTGCAAGCACCCCAGCAGTGTTTGACAAGCCCAAGAGCACTCCCTGAAAAATTGTCAATTTTTGCACTAAAATCCATTTAGGGATCATCTCTAAATCATAACAAACCTTAATGGTTTGAATTGTCTAATTTTAACTGACCATAACACACACACGTGTGTGATTTGGATCCCATTACATATTTCCCCTAATATTTCTCCATTCAGTTTATCAATCTACATTGATTGGATTTGGCTTTGGCTAATTTTTTGTGGATATGATGGTTGTTTTGTTCATATAGATCATCTTCACAAATGTTGAAACCATTTCAATATCTCTAACCCCATCAAAACCATAGGTTTGCAAATCATACAAAATATTTATTTTAACAGTTAACAAAAAAATACGGTTTTGAAAGGGTTAGAGATATCGAAATGGTTTACAAATTCGAGAAGATGATCTACACGATAAAGATTTCATATCTAAACAAAAAAAAGAGCAAAATTCCTCGTATACTGATTGAGGGGATTTTGAGGAAATAATTCCGGTCTGGAACTGAGTGCGCAAATTTTCAGAAGAAAAAAAAAATCATCTATTCTAAGATAACTTGAAGGGCTTTTCATATGAAAGTATACAGAATTATTTGTATTTGAAACATACAGCATAGCGCGGCCCAATGTCTTGGTGATTGGAATAGAGACCCGACTGTGAAAAGGCATCACATCCCTGCAAAATCAAGGAAAGAGATCGTTGCTTCAATTACTCAGCTAATTAACACTTACAAAATCTATGAAAATAAGATAAAATTACAAGCTTTGAGGAAGTAAATCACACCTGACTACAAGCCATGCAAAGAACAGCTAAACCAGGAGTTCGAACACGACTTAGTTGTGTCAAAAAGAAGGCAGGCCCAAGGAAGCCAATTGATTGCATTATCTATATCAAGAAAACAAATAGGTAATCGAATGTCAAGTATATCATTATCTAATACCTTTATAGTATGTCATGCCAGTAACTTTTCAAAACCATATAAATCAGTTTATCTTATTTTATTTCCCAAAAGCAATGTACAGATAGATGTAAGGTATTTTTTTGACTGAATTTTATTTGTAGAATCTAGCTAAGTGTTTGAGATGAGTTGTTAGTAAAGGAATGGTTAACTGTAAATGGAGAGCCAAATAAAGTCAGATAAAACATCAACAGTCGGTTAATGTATCAGTGGAACCACATGTTATAGGTCCCCTTGATATTAATTGTTCTGATGTGGGGTTATCCTTAATGGTAAGTAAATTTTACTGATTCTTTTTATTTATTTTTAGATGTAGTACATATTAGTACTACAAATTTTAGTTAATATACAACATACTACACGTCGATATAAGTTCAGTGGTTTGAATCACGCTACGCAAGTTTCGAATTTATGACCTTTCGCATCAAAATTGAAGCCCTGACCACTGTGACAGTTGTGCTGGTCAATTTTACTGATTTCTTCATTTTGTGAATAAGGTACAGTTGATCTGTTAGATAAGGACATGAGAATGCTTATCCAAAATCATGAGTACAATGCGTAGGTTTTAGCACACATGTCATGGACAACTAAATAATCAATTTATCTTGTTGTTTGTAACTTATACACAACATTTCAACTTCAGTTTACTACAAGCAAATACACAAGATGAATCAGTAGAAGCTATAGTTTACCATGTTTTCATCTGAAACAGGTTTTCGCTTAAGTTCAAAATAATAATAAACTGAAACATAGTTTAGCATAGAAGAATTGCATTACATACCTTACGCACTGTTGTTATTGAAAGCCCTTTTGCCACTAGTGTATCCGCAATCCAACCTCCTATGTTTGCAAACACGGCCATGGTTAACCATGGTAACACACACAAGAGCCCTGATTCTGTAAGATTGAATTTCAATACCTGAAGAGAATTGTTCAAGATTAGATTGTCTATCGATATATGTATGCATGAAGATATTTTTCCATTGTTTGGATTCAAGCCTCATCTCTTCTCATTAGCATCTTATTGCTTTGCTAGAGGTACCTTTTGAGGTTTGATGCTTATACATAATCCATTTTACAAAAGTTAATGATGATGCAAAAAACTGTGTATTAAGATACTGTATTATTGAACAATTCATGTTTAGCTTTTTTCTTTTCATTAGTATAATCTCACATGCTTTTTCTACATATTTATATTTACCTTCACATTTCTAAGCCTTGGGCATCAGATCATGCATGTAAAACATCATTAATAAATTTATGCACAGACATATGTAATTAAAATCACAGATAAGTCAACATAGTGGTACAGTGATTGGTTTCTCCAAGATCTACCTAAAAAGCAAAACCCGAGAGCCACCACATGATGTGTGCCTACACCAAGTATTACAAAAATGTGTTGCTTGCATTTCACAAATATGTAGGTGGACTTGATTTATAAGTACCTATTTTATAATCAGTAAATATAAAATCAGTAAATTTTTTACCTCAAGCATATCACTTATCTCTTTCCTATTATGGAAAGATCGTGATGTAATATTTTTTGATTAATTGTATTCTTTAAAACTGGCCATCATTTTATTCATTTTAAGTGCACTTCGACGTAAATTTAACTTTTTGTAGTTTTTATACATGGTTAAGTGCATTGTACTTGCCCTGCTTGCTTACCATTAATTTGTTATGAGGTACCCTCCAAACTCTACACTGATCAACCATCATTGCATTATCTATCTCTACATATATCATCTGATTTAACATTTTTGATAGGTGAGTAATGATTAAACCATAGATCTTTACGATTTTAAAAATGTCATATATCTGGCTATAGATTCTTCAAAGCCTAATTTATTTCCAAACTGCTTACTCAAAAATAAGACAGTTGCCATGATTGTAATAAATATATTTACAAATTCGTCATGCTCATTGAAACATAATATACTTTTAGTAGGTAAGCTGTAATCAATCTCAAGTCCTCTTACCCATTAAGGCTGTGTTTGATAACTATTCTTTGAGGCTTATATTTTATCACAATAAATCAACAAAAACGTTTTACTCAACTAATTAGATATCAAGTTCTGAAGCTCCATGCAATTCTCAGTGCGAGTAAACTTTAAACCATCAAAGCATGAAGTCAGCTTAATATTATTAGCCTTTTGATATGAATACCTTGAAGGGGAAAAGGTAATTTCATTTCGAATGGATTATTAGCAGAGTGGATTTTTTTTTTCCCTTTCACTTGTAAGTTTTCACCATTTATAAGTGCAAAAATGAGTGCAAGGTTAATATATTTGAGTGCTTGCCGTTTGCACTCACAAATTCTATTAAAATAAATGCAAAGGCATAACTATAAGAGTTTTTTTTTCCGCTTACACTTAATTTTTTCCTTAAAAGAAATATAACAACATCTTGAACAAAATTAAAATATTGAAAGACTTAATTAAATTATAAAATTGAACAAAAAAATGGAGAAAATGATTTTTAATAGAAACAAAATTCCATAAAAAAATTGCAGAAGAAAAAACCAAAAACAACCATATATTTCAAAACAACTTTATTAAGTAAAACAAAATTTAACAAGTCATAATATATATATATGTATATGTATATATATATATATATATATATATATATGTATGTATGTATGTATATGTATGTATATGTATGTATATGTATGTATGTATGTATGTATGTATATGTATATGTATGTATATGTATGTATATGTTAACCCAAAAAATGGATCAACACCCAGAATCAAAATGAAAGCACCAATTCATATAAAAGTAAAAGAAAAGGTAGAAAAATATTTGGGTGCTTGTCTTTTGCACTTACAAATTCTATTAAACTAAGTGCAAAAGTATAACCTATAAGAGTTTTTTTTTTCCACTTACACTTTTTTTTTTTGGGAAAAAATATAGCATCTTGAACATGAAAAACAATTCAAATATTGAGAGATATAATTAAATTACAAAATTGAACGAAAAATTGAGAAAATAATTTTTAATAGAAACAAAATTCCATAAAAAATTATAGAAGAAAAACCTAAAACAACCATATATTTCAAAACTAACTTTATTAAGTAAACAAAATTTAAACAAGTCATATTATATATATATATATATATATATATATATATATATATCTGTGTATGTATGTATCTGTATATATATGTATGTATGTATGTATACGTATATATATGTATATGTTTTAACCAAAAAATGGATTAACACCCAGAATTAAGATGAAAGCATCAGTTCAGATAAAAGTAAAAGAAAAAGTAGAAAACAGACAAGAACACATGGAAGTTTTTATAGTGGTTCGGTATAAGCTTCGGTCTACGTCCACTTCAATCTATTTTATTAGTTGTTCTCTCTGGATTACAACTAGTTATCTCATATCGGACCATAATCTAATGGATCTCAGATATACAATGGTGTTAAGAGAGTATGTTGTGAAGAATAGATGTGAAGAAAGTCTAATGGAAGCTCTAGGTCTAAGAGTGTTGATGGAAATCCAGCAGAGAGAAAAAGATCCTTTGCTGGTAGCAGTTAGGTTGGTATTTATAGGGGAATTGTATAGCACAGAGTTAGAGGCCCAATAGCAGTGAAGTCCAGGAGATAGCACGAAGTCATGCCAGAAGACCCAAACCATCCTGAGTCAAATTCTTGACTCGATACCGAGTTAAGGTCCTTAACTTGGTGCCAAGTTAAGGATTTTGATGTCTTGCTCAATTCTTCTCTTGTTCCACTTTTCCACTTTTTTCTTGAGTCGTTTGAACCTATTTTCCATCGTCTTCGAGTTACGTCTTGCGATCTCTTGGATATCCATCTTATTAGCTTTGTTCTAGCCAACCCTTAGAGTAAGTCATCAAATCCTTGGAGAATTATTTGGTCAAAATCAATGAAGTAGTATGATCAGCGTATGAAGTAATGGAGGCGAATGGATGAGCATTTATAAGTCGGACCTTACTTAGGGCCTTAACTCTGGGCTGAGTTTAGGTGGTTGATCCAAATCATTTGAAACCTTTTCTACGTCATTCCTTGTGTTTTTCTAAGTGCTCTTACCAAATCTTAAGTCATGCCGATTACGTTTCAATCTTCTACATCCAGTTGAAGATGCTTTAGTGATGACTTGGTACCAACTCAAATCCTTAACTCATTAAATCCTTAACTCGGAGTTGACCTAAGGTCTTTAACTTGGGGCTGAGTTAAGAAATTAGCCAATTTTCCAACCAAATTTCCCAAGCCCAATTCTCTAATCCTTTCAAGTGTGCCTTCAAGTTTCCAAGTCGTTTCGTCCTTATTTGAATCTTCTAAGTCCAGATGAAATTTGCTTTGCTAAAAAGCAAGTTAACATTATGTATTTATGTGTGTATGTATATGTATCTATATGTGTGTGTATAGACACACAAACAAACACGTGTTATATATATATATATGACACATATATGTGTTATATATATATATGACACGTATATGTGTAGAACACACACACAATAAAAACCTAAAATAATTGAGATATCTTTCGTATTATTTGAATCTAAATTAATGGAGATATCATATGAGGACAAAGTCATCAAACATACCATTTGTACTGCACTTTTAAGTCGTGAATAAAACAAATGACATAAATTAAATCACTTATAAAAGCTCCTATAAATTAATAAAACTTTTTTTTCATTTGCTTTTGTAAATGATATCGCTTATAAATAATGAATACTTATTAAATGGTCACACGGTCGTTATTAGTGATGAAGAAACATACCCTTTCAGTGGATAGGAAATCGAGATCCTGAGTTTAGAAGGAGGAAGAAATATATTTTATCTGTTGCTATTTATGTAATCATGACAAGAAACTAAACATCTAAATAGAAATAGAGATCCTATGTAATTTTGAGAAGAGGAAGAAAGATATTTTATCTGTTGCTATTTATAACTCGTTGAAAATTTTCACATGCATATGTTAGATATTTTCTTGAAATTTACGTGCACAAAATTATCTGTCTTCATTTAGAGATATGTGGGAGTATTAACTATTTGATTAACTTTTGTCAAATGTAATAATAATAATATTATTTTTTTATTTATCCTGTAAATAATTCTTGATATTGCTTAGGCTTTGGTTAAAACTTTTTCTTTCACCGGTTTTGATCGTTTATGAACGGCTCCGTTTATGAGGGGTTATAAGATTCAATGCTTGCAAGTTTTTTTAAGCACCGATTTTGAGTAATTATAAATAGGTGAAAACCAATGTAGTATCATTTTGGTTGTTTTTTTCAGCCCACCATATTGGTGATTTTCGGTCATTTATCATATTTTCTTCCAACTTGACCCTAATTATTGTTTTGAATACTTTAGATTTAACAATGCAATTCTTATTTCATATTTTCTATTTTGTTTTCTAAATAATAACTATATACTATTATATTGATGATATATCAATAACTGTTTTCAAAGGAAACTAAAAAGTTGTTATGTTAATAATTTTGAACATTACTTATTATAGTTTCTCAAATATATTTTTTATGTTCGAGTTGAAATTGACGTTAGCTAATTTGATTGTTATAAGATAATAGTTTATTATGGATTTACCGATAGAATTTGTACTCAGATGATTTCAGAAAATTTATTGAAGAAGAAATAGATGTATTTCATCTTTATTGATGAAACAGTTTTGATAAAACTGATACAAAATGATGCAGATTGATACAAATTATTGTTACAGAGAGATTACATTATATATATATGGGTTACAGAAAGAAATGGGCCTACTCTCTCAGCCCACTATACTCAGCCCAATGTAAGAATAAAACAAGTAATGCGTAATATCTGCGTTATATCTGGTTGATGGAAACATTTTGCTTCATTTACTCCCCCCCTCAACCAGATACTAAGGTTAGGGTTACTTTGCCTTTCGTGAGCGATTCGAAGTTCAGCCGAGCAATTCATTTCTAAACACCTTTCTCTTCTTCAAATCCCTTAAATTATGTTATTATACTAAGGATTGAGGCCCAGATTGCTTTGCTTTGCAGATCTGAAGTAAAGAATGGCGATACTGAGTGGATTCATCTATTACCGCTTCAATTTGACTTTGAGACTGGATTTGAGGACATATACTATAATAGATTGAAGCAGAAAGCGGAAAGATGAAGTCTTTGTTTCGTTCTTCACTGATTGATTCAACCTTCAGGTCTTGTCTAAATCGATGAAAATTCTTCGCTGATAATGCTTTTGTAAGTATGTCTGCTCGTTGGTAAGTTGATGGTAAGTGATACACTTGTAGTTTTCCTCTTTGTATCAACCCACGAACGAAATACAAGTCGGTCTCTATATGTTTTGTCCTTGAATGCATGATTGGATTAGCTGTCACGTACACAGTACTTTGATTATCACACCACAATGTTGGCTTTATCTCTGTTTTGATGTTCATTTCTGAAAGTAATGATTAAATCCAAGTGATCTCTGCGGCAGCGCTGGCTATACTTTGGTATTCAGCATCCGTGCTGGATCTGGAAATAGTTGTCTGCTTCTTTGAGCATCAAGAAATTGGATTATTGCCTAAGTATATGTAGTAGCTTGTCACTGATTTTCTGTCACCCACATCTGTTGCCCAGTCTGCATCTGAATATGCTGTAATGCTTAGTTGTTTGCACTTCTTTAGTATAATGCCATAATTTGTTGTGCCATTGAAATATCTGAGTATCCTCTTGACTGCTTTCCAGTGTTCTTCATGTGGTTCCTGTATAAAGTATGAAACTTTATTGACACTGAAAGATATATCTGGTCTTGTTATAGTGGAGTATTGTAGGACCCATACAATACTTCTGTATTGTTTAATGTTTAATATTGGTTCTCCCCTGTATTTGGATAGTTGTTGATGACTGATCATTGGAGTAGGTTGAGATTTAGCACTGTCCATTTTTGCTTTAACCAACAACTCTTTGATGTACTTCTTCTGGCTTAGAAATATTTCTGAGTCTGACTTTTTCCTTACTTCTATTCCCAAGAAGTAATTTAGTTCATCCAAATCCTTAGTTGAGAATTGCTTGTCAAAATACTGTATTATGCCTTTGATTTCATTCTCATCATTACCTGTTATAATTAAATCATCGACATATATCAGTATGTAAACAATAAGGTTACTACTAATTTTGATAAATAAGGAGTTGTCAGATTTGGTAGATTGATAGCCCAGATGAACTAATGCTGCTTTCAATCTATCAAACCATACTCGGGAAGCTTGTTTTAATTCATATATGGCTTTGTTTAGCTTGCATACTAGATTGGTGCCTTCTTTGTATCCTTGTGGCTGCTCCATGTAAATTTCTTCCTGCAGAACACCATTCAGAAATGCATTGTTTACATCTAACTATCTCAAGTTCCAGTTATTATTTAAGGCAACTGTAAGAACTATTCTGATGGTAGTTGGTTTCACCGCCGGTGAAAAAGTCTCACTGAAATCAAACCCATATTCTTGTGTATACCCTTTGGCAACAAGCCTTGCTTTATGTCTGGACACTATTCCATCTGAATTTCTTTTTACTTTATAAGTCCATTTGCATCCTATGATGTTTTTGTTGCTTGGTGGATGAACAAGGCTCCATGTGTTATTCTTCATTAATGCCTGATACTCTTCATCCATTGCTACTTTCCAGTTTTTATCTTTGAATGCCTGCTCAAATGTTTGTGGCTCTGAGTTGCATGCAATTGCAGTATAAACCTTTGGTTTATATATTCCACTCTTTGATCTGGTGATCATATGATGACTTGTTTTAATATGTTGTTCAGGATCATAAAACTCTGAGTTATTGTCCTGATTTGTACTATCATCTGGTTGTTTTCATGATTATTTTGATCTTCATTGCTTGATTTTGCAGGTGACTGAGGATGTGTGACAGATTGACCAACTGCATCATGACCTGGTCCAGATGACATAGTGTGTTGTGATCCAGTGTCTCCTGTTCTTTTCTCAGTCTCATCAGCATGCCATATATGTGGCATTACTGGTATGTTTGGTAAGGAAACCTTTGGATTATAAACTTTTTGTGTGGTGCTAATACTTGCATTTGCAAAAGGAAGTACTCTCTCATTAAAGACTACATGTCTACTTATAAATATTTTTCCTGTTCCATCTAGACACTTGTATCCTTTCTGTTTGATTGGATAACCTATAAATGTACATGGTTGAGACCTAAAGTTTAATTTATGATTGTTGTAAGGTCTTAGATAGGGAAAACACAAGTATCCAAAAGTTTTCAGATGTTGATAGTCTGGTTTGACACCTAAAAGCTTTTCTAAAGGACTTATTCCATTCAGCACTTTGGTTGGATGTCTATTAATTAAATAAACAACAGTACTGAAGAAATCTGGCCAGAACTTTAAAGGTAATGATGCTTGTGCTAATAAGGTCAGACCAGTCTCAACAATGTGCCTGTGTTTTCTTTCAACCAGGCCATTTTGTTCAGATGTATAGGGACATGTGGTTCTATGAACTATACCATTATCTAAAAAATATTTACTAAGAGACTTGTATTCTGTACCCACGTCACTCTGAATAATTTTAACTTTATGATTGGTCTGTCTTTCAACTTGAGTGATAAAATATATAACAACATTATAAGTTTTTGCCCTGGATTTTAAAAGGTATATCCAAGTATATCTTGTACATGCATCAACAAAAGATATATAATATTTATACCCAAAATCAGAGCAGATGAGTGATGGTCCCCACAAATCTGTTGAAATCAATTCAAGAGGTACCTTGTACTCTGTTACAGAATCCGCAAAAGCTAATTTGTGACTTTTGCCCGTTTGGCAGTAAGAACATATATAAGGCAAAGTTATATCATCAAAGAAGATTTTATTTTCTTTAAGAACCTGTTTTACAACACTTGTACATGGATGACCTAATTTGCAGTGCCAAAGATCAAAACTATTTCTACTGGTTTCACATAACTCCAATTCATTGTTATTACAATTTGTCATTCTTTGATTTGAACTTTTGCTATTAGTCAGGGTGAACTTGTAAAGGCCATTTACTGCATTACCCTGCAAGAGTATATCCTTAGTTAGAATATCTTTAACCAAGCAGTGAGTTGGGTAAAATTCGAAATAAACATTATTATCATGAGTAAATTGAGAGACACTTAAAAGGTTTTTCTTAATACTGGATACTCTTAATAGATTATTGAGATATAATTGTCTTTCACCTTTGATATAAGCATTACCAGTGTGTGTGATCTCAATTGCTTTGCTATTTTCCATGATAATAGATTGTTTACCTTTGTATTCTCTGTTGTCCAGATTTAAGTTCTCTAAGTTGTTTGTTAAGTGATTTGTTGCCCCTGAATCTGGATACCATGAATCATCTTGAATGTGATCCGCTTTAGCAATTTCATCCTGATTTTGATTTCTGTTTTCACTGGGTTGTATGCCTGAATCTTGTTGTACTTGTACCATGTTTGCACTGTAATTACCATTTCTCTGATTGCTTGATCCCTGGCCTGCCACATAGTTTGCATTAAATCTGAAATAGCATTTAGTAGCAGTGTGTCCAACTTTTTCACATATCTGACATTTTGGCTTGTTACTGCCATTGAATCTTCCTCTGCCTCTTCCCCTAAAACTCTGACCACCCCTCTATGATTGTTGATCTGTTCTTTCATAGCTTTGATTTCTATTTTTACTATTTGAAGCATAGTTAACAGACATATCTGTATCTGGGGATTTCTTGTATTCGAGTCTTCCTTCATGAGCCAATAGTATAAAATGCACATTATCAATAGAAGGCAGAGTTTCTTGTGATGCAATGACTGTCACTACTGCCTCATATTCATCACTTAACCCACTCAATATTGTTAGAACATGATCTGTATTGAGCATCTTGTGCCCTGCTGCCTCAAGTAGATCACAAGTGTTCTTGATTTTGGAGAGATATTCTTTCATAGATTGATTATCTTTCCTTATATTGTGTAACTGCCTTTTGTAATGCATTATTTTGGCTGCTGACTGTGTATTGAAGATTCTTTCTACTGTAGTCCATATTTCATTTGTTGTTTTGCACCCTATAACTTGTGGTAGCAGCTTTACGCTGATTGAAGAAAGCAACCAGGAACTTATTAAACTATCTTGTCTTTGAAATTTAACATATTCCTCATTACTCACAGTTTTATTTTCTTGATTAGTGATAAACTTGGGTGGAGTGGCTATCATGCCAAGAATGTAACCATCAAGACCGTATCCTCTGGCAGCAGTTTCGACTTGCACTTTCCAAAGAAGATAGTTGTCATCTTCAAGTTGTGCAGTGATGAGATTGAAGTGTGGGCTAATTATAGTTTTGATCAAACTGTCAGTAACATTCATGGATTGCAATGAAGTGCTAGTATCATTACATGATGTAGCACTGCTTCCTTCAGCCATGAAGAAATTTCTTCAAGAAATAGAATTGAGAATGAAATCAGAAAGAGGGTTGTGAAGGAATCAAGAGGTTCTTCCTTCAGCAGGTATGTTGCAACCAAGCAATATGATGAGGCTTCTCTGATTGCTTCTGGTATGACACTTACTGTTTTTGAGTGATGAATTTCTGTTTTCTTCTCTATCTGGATTTCTGAATTATCTTCTTGATTCTTGAATCTGTTCTTGAGAAAAGACCGCAGCCGATTGCAAATCTCGGCAATAGGCAGTAGGTCCTTGAACAGATTCCTTACCCAAATGATGAGATTTGATTCTGATGGGTAAACTGATCCAACTGATGAGATTTCTTTGATGGATCGGTTTTTTTTTTATAAAAGCTGTCAAGCTTCTGTTCTGCTCTGATACCAAGATAGAATTTGTACTCAGATGATTTCAGGAAATTTATTGAAGAAGAAATAGATGTATTTGATCTTTATTGATGAGACGGTTTTGATAAAACTGATACAAAATGATGCAGATTGATACAAATTATTGTTACAGAAAGATTTATATATATATGCGTTACAGAAAGAAATGGGCCTACTCTCTCAGCCCACTATAAGAATAAAACAAGTAATGCATAATATCTGCGTTATATCTGGTTGATGGAAACATTCTGCTTCATTTACTTTTACGATAAACATTTAAAAATGTAACTTTTTAATTTTAAAAGTTTACTTTCTAATAATTATTTATAGTGTAACATATGATTTTTATATAGGTAAATCCGTAACTTCACAATTTCACAATGGTTTTCATAACCCATAAAAAATTTAATTTCAAGCACACTTTTACATCTTACAAACCAATCGTAAAAACCTCTCAAACCGAACTACTCATTGACGGTCAAAACCGGTACGCCTACAATCTCTCATAAGCGATGGAACAAAACTCCCTTGCGGAGTTAGAGAAATGTTAAATTTTATTAGCGCTAAACTAATAAATTTTCTTGTACTTATATTTATTCATGTCAATAATTATAAATTTGGAATTTATTTATTTATCATTATTGTTTTTTTTTGAAGAGGAGCAATTTAATTTATTGGAAATACAGCTAAGATCATTACAGCTAAAAAAAAAAAGAATCTATCTAAATTATTTTGGACACTGAGAATTCACCTGGCCAGCCCAGATTTTTTGAGGAAAAAAAACAAGGATAATGATGATGATGATGATCAATACCTTGAGTTTATAAACGAGGCATAAAATTACCTGGTTATAGTATGTGGGCATCCAAGTCAGAAGAATGAATGTGCCCCAGTTATGACAAAAATGAGATATTATAAGAGCCCAAACAGGAGCCTTTGACAAAATTAATCTCCAAGGTATAGATGAAACAGGCTCTCTCGATACATTTCCTCCTAAAATAATTCTTTTTTCATCAGACGAAAGCTCTGGGTCCTCTTTCGGTGAGCTATGCGCCTAAAATATAAGAGATAATTAACTTAATTGTTGTATAATAAGATGCTATAACCAAGTGTATTAAATAAGCAATTCTTTAGAGATCAAGACAAATAAAACATCCAAATTCCTGATTTTGGAGTGTACAGATTTTGAAATATTTTTCCATCTTCTTCTGACTATAGTTATTTAAGTCTACAATCATGACATACAAATAAATTTAACAATACTAACAAGCTAAACAATTTACTAGATTGACTAGTTTAGTGATAAGTGCTACTGTATTGTCAAATTAAAAACTATATTAAAAATTCCACTGCTGCATTGACAATACATGTTTAAGGTCATACATTCCACTCAATTATTATTTTCTGTAAAAAATTGAATCTCAAATTATTTAGCATTTATAAAATGAATGTGAAATTCATTTCTTGAAGACATTGGAGTATCAATGTGCTTTTGAAGATAACTCTTCAACACAAACTATGTTGATTTCTAAACTAGATGGGTTGATAAGAAAAAGGGTAAAACCACAATTGATAAGAGTTGACTAGGCGAACCAGGTTTCATTAAAATTATATGGCTCTCACAGGGAACATTTTGCTCTAAATTTCCAATTTATACCTTGAGGAATATCCGAGTGAAACAAGGATCAAAATAGCTTAGCTAGTTTCTACCTTCAAGCTACACTTATTTCAAAGAACACTGTGAGGGTTTTGATAAACATATATATATAGACACAGTGTGCATGAAGATCTTATGAATACAACTTGAACAATTTATTCAATACAAACCAGTACAGCTTACAACTACATATTACTGAATGTAAATTAGTACAACCTATAACGTCATACTGATGAATGGTAATGGAGTAACTCTGCTTTTAGAACAAGATCAAACAAAGAATGAACATCTTATTAGGTAATTGATTGAATAATATAAGCCAAATAAACAAAATCTAAAGCTATTCATGCAAGTTGCAGTTATTTTGGGGTTTAGTTTACATATAAAACTTACTTTTCTCTGCCAGAATGCAAACCATATACTACCAAGAGATCCAAATGCATAAAAAACAGACGGCCATCCAAATTTGTGTATTAAAATCGGAGAAAATGCCAATCCAGTGACAGAACCAAGATACATTCCACTGTACACTAAAGAAAGCGATCTGCTTCTTTCTGAAACCGGAATCCATTTCGAAAGTATATTGTTCATAGCCGGCATCGCAACACCCTATAGTTGAGAGGGAAAGTGTCAGATGGAACATGGAGGCACAACGACATTAAATTTCAAGGACATTGAATGGAATTAAAAGAGAAATACGAAGAAAGAGGGAGCTCATAATTTCTTGATATTAGATGTTGGGTTCACTCTGATTATGTTGGATGATCACTATGAAAAACAAGGATCTAAATACCATCGCCTTATGAGTGCCTTAGACTCTTAAGATTTACAAGAAGTATGAAAAATGTTCTTTACTCAAACAGTATCATATCTGTATCTATCGGGGGATATGCATGGAAGGTACACTGATTAATTTCAATGTCTGTATGTAATTTGAGATGTTGAATGACAATAATCTAACTTAACATGTGAAAATTTGTACTAGAATATTACTGTGGGTTATCCAATTTAAAGCAATTTTAAATATGCAAACAACGACTTACACGCCAATTTTACTACATCTAAGGATTAAGCTAACTAATTAATGTGGTAATACAGAAAGAATATGTATGTCGGAAGAAGCATACCTCACCAATTCCCATAAAAGCTCGCATAATCAACAAAAAAGGAAGTCCAATTCTGGCAGCAATAGGGGTTAGGATAGTTGCAACTGACCACCATACCACCCCAAAGCCTAATACAAGCTTCCCACCTATTTTATCTGCCCATATACCTCCAAGAATCTGCAGTAAGAGTTACCATGTGAATGGTCAAATAATCTGTGGGAGTATGGCCAGGAAAGACATGTCCGATAATCATAATTTTTGATCAACATATTCTTGCATAAATCATGCATGTGATTATACATGGAAAATCCAACATTATCTTCAGTGAAACTGAGCATCATTACTATCTTTGAAGACCCAATATTGAAACAGCAAACAACATAACAAAGTGTAGCATAAATGTTGGCAAGGACACAAACACTACTTAGAAATCAAGATGCTCATAAGACTGAAGTCGAGAATTATTAGTGTATGCAGGAAAACACCAAAGTTTCTCTTACTGCCTAATACCGATAAGATTTTCATATACTATTAGTTTAAACTGGAGTCGGCCCAAACATATAACTGCTAATTACCAAATTGACAATTGATGCATTTGGTTGAGGCATACAATTTTTGTATGAAGTTAATAGGATCAAGGAAACATTAACATATGGTCGACCCTATCAAACAGAACTGCATTGTGCTAAAAGCATTGATATCAATTGTTGATATAGATGTACTGCATAAACACTAGTCTGTTTTTACATTCATGTACATATACAACAACAAGACGTGCAATTTTGGCGTAAAGAAAAATAATAACTGAGCAAGATATATTAAAATCTGATTTTAAGCACGGTTGTTAATTACTCAATTAACAAGGAATAGTGAGTTGGTTAGTTTATTCTCATGACAATGCGAAAATGCAGAAAAAAAGAAAACTATATCAAACCTGAGTAAGTAGATAACCCCAAAAAAATGAAGACTGTATCAAACCAACAGTTGCTGGACTCCAGTTAAACTCTTTGGCCATAGGTAGTATTGCAATACTCATGTTCACCTGAAAAGGTTTATGCAATATGTTACTTAGCTATATCAAGCTTATTTCATGCATAACAAAAATAATGTGTTAAAACTAGCGTTGTTACAAACTTCACAGAAATAAATGTGGCTTACACGATCCATATTGCAAAGTAGAAACGAAGAGAAGCAAAGCAGTACGATTAACCAGCGCTTAGGAAGCTTCTGTTGCCACCAAGGTGTTTGAAATACTGCTTCATTTGGTACTTCAGGCATTTCATATGCTTCTGATTTGAAGTCTGCACGGACTTTCTTGCCCGAACTATGTTCTGATAGGCTAAGACTGTCCAACTTCCTTGGCCTTAACCACCCATTGTTCATGGAATCAGATGAAAGAAAGCATTTTAGTTTTGACATTGATCTTTTATTGAATCCATCACTCTTGCTATGAATTGTACAACAAAAAGGCATTTTCATCTCTCCAAGGAACGTCAATCTCTTCACTGTGATAATTCCATATGATGCAGAATTGCCTTCGTTCCTGGCAGCAAAAAGATGCCTTTTGGGAAAAGAAGAAATAAAGGGCTCCCTATCATGTGCTGTAGCAGACTCTGTTTGATATCTTTTTCCTGCATATATGTTATTTGAATTAAAATGAATCCCAGGTAAGATCTCTAGCTGTGGTTCTGGGGATCATGGGTTCGATCTCAAGGTACCAAAATGAGTGCTTTGCTCAAAATTAAGTATGACTCTTGTTATAATAATTATACAAAAAAAGAACCAAGAAGAATAGCCTCTATCATTGCTAGCCATTTTCAGTAGTCACAAACTGAAATGGAGTCATTATCGCATGAACGGGTATAATGCACATGATAACTTTACTTACAAATTCAAATATCTTCATATATGGAAACAAACAATATACTAATTTAGTGCTTGCCATAGTAAATGCAAAATATTCTTTTTGGTGAAGTCTCTAGGCTTCAGCTCAAATACCATATTGGTGTCAACAATATGTATTTGGTTCAGACTCGAATTTAGATCTTCCAAGACATGCATTTATCTTTCACTGTATGGGTATCAGGGTATGTTTTCAGACAAAGGGGTAAAGGTTCCTCCGTAGACGGTATGTTCTTATAGGAAGGTCATTAAGACGTTACTTGGGTATTAAGTTCTTTGCTCTTTAGAATTCAAGATTTTACAAAAAAGAAAATTGAACAGTATCCTAATTCCATGAGCACCATTCAAATAACATAACATACAGCATCGCAACTCATTTTCAGTGTCTAGAATTGAGATAATAACATGCAGAAACAAACCTGAAATTACAAAAGAACCAAAGCTTCTGCTTGAAATCACTGCTCCAGTAGCCATTGCAGCTCAAATAGCAAAGAAAATTCCAAATAAATCGAAGATTTAGTAAGGAATTTAAACTCTATGCTTATAGATTTCAAATATGAAGCCTCATTATTTGACAGCAGCAACAGTTGAGAAGCGGAAGCGGATAAAATGAGAGCGTTATCTTGAACACACAATTGTGCATAGCGGGAAAATAGATCTTAGTTATTTACATTTTTACAACGTAATCTGCGATGATGACACGTATGGACTTTGCGCTCCATGGAGCAAAGTCCACTCGTTTAGAGATGACTGAGAATTGACTTCTTACCGTTGTACTTGTTTGTTTCAGTGGATTTCCATGTTCTTTGGAATTTGTCTCTGCGGCTTAGTTCATTCCGTGACGGACTAATTTTGTACATGGGCATGGAAAAATATCTAATCCAAAGGCGTCAGTTAAAAATTGTAACAACATATGCATACAGTGCACCGGTAGGAGGAGAACTGACGGCTTCCCATAGTTTTCTTTCTTATTTCTGATTCTGGCCTAATTATCAAATCATTTAAAACTGTATTTATAGTTTACACATTTTTAAACTACGCATTACGCAAGTTCAATAAACCAGTATTATAATTTGCACAAATTAAAATTGTACGAGCTATAATTTTGCACTTGTGCAAAATTGAATTGCGCAAGTACATTTTCAAAGGAAAAAAAAAATAGACATTTTTTTTTCTTCCATTGTCTTTTCCTTCTCTTTCATTTCAACTTTCTCTAATTTCAACCTATTCTAGTTCTATTCGTCATTCCCCAACTTCAATTTCACATTCAAATTAATCTTTAAATCAAAAATTAACTTATTATTTTGTTGTTCATTATCAAAAAGGAAGGTTCTTCTTCACCTTTACAAATTAGAAGTAATATTTTTTGAGTTTGAATTAATTGATTTTTTTTCCATGTTTAAACAATTTTAGTCATCGTTGTTGCAGTTGATTGATTTGACATTGAAATGTTACTAGTCAGATAGTTGAAAATAGGGGTGTTAATTTTGTACAAATGTCCATTTTCCGGCTTAGTTCGAAGTCAAAATATGTCCGTCCATGTTCGTTCGTTTCTGATTTATGACACGAATTAGGATAAAAAAATTGTACGAGATTTTGTCCTTATGAATTGTTTGAAGATTTTTCTACTGTCCATACATCGTCCGTCCGTTATCAAGCTCATATGAGGAGTGTTCGATCAAAGTCTCATCTCGTTCGAGTCCGTCCAAAACTCTTATATGACAAAACACGTCCGGTCTGGTCCGTCCGATTAACACTCCTAATTGAAAAGGAAACCGTAGTTTTATGGATGCTTAATTCTTGCAGAATTGCCACTGGACCTATTGTTAGAAGTCTCATTTATCTTCAAAACAAACATACAAGTGAAAATCAATCGCTTATGAAGGTATTGGTTTTTTGTACATCCTTTTTTTCAAGAAATGCATTATAAAATATTGATTTGTGTTGTGGGTGTTTCTGCCTACGAAATGATTGTCGTAATAGAAGTTCACAATTAGGTGCCAAAGAAGCTGAAGTGTGTAGGTCATAAGGAGTGTCTACGTATCCCAAACGGTGAAGCGAGAAACCCTGAAGACAATGCATGTGGGGAGGTGAAGGAAGGCGGGGAAAAAAAAGGCAAGGGAATGTATCTTTTACTGAGCAGAGACGTGTGATTAACATTCGTAGGACCACCAAGAGTGTATGTTTGGCATTTTTGTAAAATTGTCCGGGACGTATCTTTTATATATGAAAAATAATCGAATCGAATATGTTATACAGAGAAACTGCCTATTTTATCGGTCTGACCTCCATACACCTTCACTCTTGGAAAAAACCAAGCTTCCAACATCATTGGGGACAACTTTTGGAATAGTCGGCAACTACCAAATAGGATATACCAAATACAATATTGGAAGTTATATTTTATTTCAAATCGCTATATTTTCCATTCAAAATTATTGTAAAACTAATCTATAAGGAATGAAATAAAAATAAACAGTAGATGTAGGCACGTTCTACCCGAATCACTATCAATATGCATATATTTTACTTTACTGCCTTCTTATTTTTATGTTAGCGCATAGTTGTGTTAAACATTCAATATACGATGTTGTACATCAAATTAAATGAGGTGTTTGTTCATTTTCTATGCAAACATTTTCGTACTTTCACTAAAAACTTCTTAGCATGCCACTAAGGCCAAAGGCTAGGAATATTGATCAAGCAGTTGCCAATCAGGATAAGCATTCTTCCAGCACTCCAGGATTAGACACCGTCACTAGAGAGCGACCTAGATAGGTTGTGGCGGAACTCGATACCCGGTTCACTGCTCAGCAGCAAGCTATTGTGGACCAAATCATAGCACAATTGGGGCAGACGCAAAATGTCAAACACAACACGGAAGCGTGAGGATGATCTCGGTCTAAAAGATGAAGGAGGCCATATTCTGACAGCGGATCCGATAAGGAGAATTGGAGAACAAGGAGAGTAAACGTCGAGGAAGTTGAAAGAGTAAGGATCTAGCCCGAAACTGCATTTGTGGAATAGTTCAATGTTGAACCAATTAAGGGAGGCATTGAATCAGGACCAATTGTGGTTGGCCCCCTTCACTCCAGGCGATGCTTCCTCGCGTTAGTTGAAATGGAAAAGGAAGGACAACAATCAAATCACCGTGAACAGTCCTGAAGTTGAGATCAAGAACAAGATCGTAGGTCAGGTCATTACAAAAGAAGCGAAAGAGGCCTTTCATTATGAAGGGAGAGGTTAACACGTCTCCATTCATTGCCTAAACCAAAAGATAAAATGGCACAGATCATTAGAGAATGTGTTCAATGCGAACAAGTAGAATGAGGTATTTGGGTAAGAGTTGATAGCCTATTCTCCATAGAAATAGAAACCCCTCAGAATCCTTGAGGCTTTTGAATGCCCACTATGGAATCCATATCAAGGTTTGGCTGACCCCATAATGAGGAGAGCAATAGAGAAGGTCTTGTGCAAATGCTTTTCGCTATTCCTAGTAGACCTAGCGACAATGTGGTTCTGTCTTCTACCTCCTGGCTCCATCCACCCATAGACGATGCTGAAAGAAAAGTTTATCACCAGTTTCGTAAACACATGGAACAACCTAGGACCCGTATCATTGTCAGACATGAAATAGAGGGAGGATGAAACACCGCGGCAGTACTTAACTCATTTCAATGCCACAACGGCTAGGGTCCAGAATGCCAACAAACAACTAACTTTGATGGTGCTTACGATAGCGTGCACCCAGACACAAACATGGCCTAGAGGTTAGCTAAGGAAAAACCAACCACCTTATAAGATTTCTTTTACGAGGCTGCAAAGTATATGAAGTCAGAGGAGGCTGCAGTTAGGAGACATGCTGTGGTGGCAGTTAAATCATCAAAGGATCTAATAGTAAATTCTATAGTAAAGAGAAGTGGTAGTAATTTCACTGAAAAGAAGGATGAAAACCAAAGTGGCTTAGGAAAAAAGAAGGTAAAACGGAGGATGTTTGGGCTTGGACAAAGGTTCAATGCTTTCGTGGACCTAAATGGTACCATGGAAAACATCTACCTTGTAATGCAACTGGAGCTAAGCTACAATAGGCCTCGGCCAAGAAAGGAGATTAAAGCAGACATAAACATAGGAAGGTATTTCGATTTCACGAATCTCATAGGCAAGACACTAATGAGTATCGTCACTTACGAGACATTATAGAGGAGTACATTAGAAAGAAGATAGAATGGTATGTCAGAAATCCTAATGCTCCCCCAGGTCCTATGTGGTAGACACCAAAACAACCCTCGTTGGAAAATGGAGGAAAGGGAAGCAGTGTTAACCATGAGAAGGAGGGGAGATTGGTAATTAACAAGATGACGGGAGAACCCTACGTGTCTAACAAAAGTTGGGCTAAGATGGAAAGATATGCGAAGTCCTTGAAGAACAAAGAAGCTTTTGCATACGCCATAGGTAAGGAGCCTAAGGCTAAAACCCTTCGTTGGGAGCAGGATGAGATAATTTTCAATGATAGTGACTTGCATGGAAAGCAGTACCCGCACACAGATCCCATAGTGATTTCAGCGATGCTCATCCATGGAGAGGTACACTGAATTTTGGTGAAAAGTGGAAGTTCGGTTAACATCATGTTCCAGGATGCATCTGATAGGATGAGATTATCCATGAAAGATCTCGCACCATGAAATAAATAGTGGCATGGCTTCACCAGAGAAGGCAAAAAGCTCTTAGAGAAGCAGGATTTGTTTGTCGATCTGGGTAACATTCGCCGATCAGCTATATGAAAGTAAACATCATTTTGGTGGATGGATTCTTAGCCTACAGCGCTTTCTTAAGGCGGCCTGCCTTATTAGGCTTCGGCGTAGTTATAGCCCAGTGGTGTTTGACTATGAAGTTCCCCACAGCTCATGGAGTGGGGGCTGTAGAAGGAGACTAAGATGCTACTAGGGAGTGTTATGCAGTAGGGACCCGTGAGCATAAATATCTAGAAAAAGGGAAGAGCATAAAGGTCACGCTCTGTGCCTAAAAAGCGACTGTGTAGCAATTAGTGGAGGGCCCTCACTCGAGTTTACAAGTGATCCTCTTAATGAACTTGAGCCAAGAGGAGGAGGAGGAGAAGGGGCCATAACGAAGCCTGGAGAGGCGGTAGAATTTGTGGAAGTGCATACTAATGACCTGACAAAGCTGATGAAAATCAGATCTCGATTGCAATGTTATCTAAAGATACAGTTGATAGGATTCTTATAGGATAATCAAGCTATTTTCTTGGTCTCATGCATACATATGTGGAATTCCTCTCCATTGCAAGTCATACCTTGATCATCGACCCAAAGAAGCCCCCGGTGAAACAAAAGAAATTGAAGCATGAGACATGAACAGTTAATGACCCTTAATGAAGAGGTAGAAACTCTATTAGAAAATGGGCTCATTAGGGAATTCCGCTACCCAGAATGAATAGCTAACCCGGTCTTGGTGAAAAAGTAGAATGGAAAATGACAAACGTGTATTTACTTTCCCAACTTGAACGATGTGTACCCTAAATATTGTCTAGCACTTCCGAGGATCGATCAGCTGGTAGATGGAACTGCGGGACACGACCTCTTATCCTTTATGAATGTATACTCTAGGTACAATCATATTGCTATGCATGTCCCAGATTAGGAGCGTACTAGTTTTATTATCGATTTGGGACTCTATTACTATGAAGTTATGTCATTTGGACTTTAAAATGCGGGAGCCTCATACCAATGCTTGGTCAATAAAATATTTGCTAATCATATTGGAAGAACTATGGAAGTATATGTCAATGGCATGTTCGTGAAATCCAAAAAGGTTGAGGACCATATTACTTACCAGGATGAGATGTTCCAAGTCTTATGGGAGTTTGAAATGAAGCGGAACCCGCTAAAATGTTCTTTATGGGTTTCTTCTAGAATGTTTTTGGGCTTTATCGTGCATGTCAGGGGAATCGAAGATAATTCAGAATAAGTCCGAGCTTTAAAGGATATCAATATCCCTAAAACGTGAAAGGAAATGTAGAGTTTAAATGATAAAGTGGAATAATTGAGAAGATTCGTTTCTAAGGCAACCGACATTCCATTCGAAGCATTAAAAAAGAAGAAAGGCAAGTTCACTTGGACGGATGAGTGCTTAGCCATATTTCTTAACCTGTGGTACACCTGTAGAAGCCAAGAATTCTTTCTATGCTAGTGGAATGTGAAGATCTATACATCTACTTAGCGGTGCCAATCTATGCCCTGAATGCAGCCTAGTTCATAAGGAAGACCAATTATAGCAACTGTTGTATTGTGTGAGCAAGCATTTCAGTGGATCAGAGTCTAGGTATCCTAAGCTAGAGAAATTGGCTTATTGTCCCCTAATAGCATCCAAAAAACTAAAGAATTACTTCCATTCCCATCCAGTTTGGGTGCTGACAGATCAACCATTTAGGTAGTTCATGCATTAGCGTGGTACTCGGGAAGTGTAACGCCCCACTCCGAGACCCACTCTAGTAAAGAGTATTACGGAGTAATACCATCTACTAGAACGGAGAATAGAGTATAATGGAAGCGACCATGTGTAATCAAGCTATAACTAACTACTGAATACGTCGAATAGGTGGTTTTCTTTTCTCAAGTGGTTCGACATATCCGATAGATTTATAATGAAATTACAATGGCTAAGGAAAATAGGTTCAGAACAAACATAATACTAAATGATAACATCATCATCACAGAACAGTCACATAACGGTCATAGAACATAGGTACAATATATCGTCAATACAGATCCAAATATCAAAAGGTGGGTACAAAGCCACCGCTCACACATGTGAGTCAAAAATATGTACATAAGAGACTGAATAATAAGAGTATCAAAATAGTGGACAAATATAAAGAGATATCTATCAGCATAGCAGATAATGTCCAAGCGGAAGCATAGAAAGCTAAGTCCAGAGACCTAACCTGAAACAACTCGGTCTGACCCGAGCGAAAAACACTCGGGTCAGGCTAGCTAAACAATCAGTTAATAAACTGAGATAAACATAATAATGCGCTACATAAATAAAACAGTATTTCTCCAAAGAGAAGAATATTATGGATTACATGAATATAATGACGATTCCTAATCATCAACAAACAGTAAAAATCTCCAAAGAGAATATCAACACCAAAGGGTTAAATAAATAAAATCGCCTCATATCATCGGCGTAGCCAAAGCTATATAAAGTTGGCCATAGGCAATAATCCCAAGAGTGAACAGAGTCTGTAATCGATGTCCAAGCAAAGATCGTTGCTCCAAAGAGCAATAGGGATATACTGAAAAGTCAATGGAAATGAATACTGAAAAGCAGTGTCCAGAGACACTGTGAATCCACAAGGTAATCGCGCTTACATCGTATGGTTCCATAGAACCAACACCGAACGACGGTACTCGAATGGATATAAAATCATCAGATAATACAAGTACAGCACGTGCACCGACTAGAGTCGTTATTGCCAAGTACTGTAGAGTTGTGATCGATCACTCGCACAGATGCGGAACGCGCGAGACGGCGAGATCCTTCCCAGAAGGATAAAGGCCTAGAGGCACATGCCGAAAAACTGCTCCATAGAGCAGGTGTCCAGAGACGGTTGCCCAGAGGCGTGGTGACCCATAGGTCCAGTACTGGCCGTCCAGAGGCTAATGTGTCACAAACTTCTTGGAGAGGAACCCGTAAAGTGTTAACAATGAGTCTCATACCCCACGTTCGCACTAAACGGTTTACTAACCAATAGCAAGCTCACACTCCAAACAATAAAAAGTCCACCTCGTATCATCGGTAAACTAGACCCAAAGGTCAAAACGATCAATCGAATAGGCCGGGGATTAACCGGAAAGAAAATACACACGGTTTCATAGGCCGGAGATTTCCTAACTGTTTAAGCACCTTTCCACTTCGCTTGGCGTGCTAAAAGTGAGTGTGAGATTTTTATTATAGAAAATAATGGTGCGAAACGGATTTATAATTGATTTTGAAATCACTTTAAAACGGCTTTTTAAAACTCTCCTATTATGGAGTAATTAATTTAATAATTAAAGATAATATTATGTAATAATTTCGAAAGCCATTTAGTAGTGAAAAATCCTTTTAAAATTGTTCATAAAAACCCGTGCACGAAATCAAGAGACAAATCTCAAAGAAATCGATAAATCAGAAAATCACTGAAAACCAATATTCGCGTTGGAAAATATTCCGAATGGTTGTGAACCAAAGTTCGACAATTTATTTATTTATTTATTTATTTAAGCCGGCTGCATCGCATGGTGCAGCCCGTTTCTGTGAACCAGGCTGCACCATGCGGTGCAGCTGGTTCAGACCAGCCCCAGCCCGCATGGGCTAGGGGGAATAGCAGGCCCCCCCAGCCCATGCAGGCTGGGGGAAAACCGGTCCCCCTAGCCCGCGCGGGCTGGGGGAGTAACGGGCCCCCCCAGCCCGCGCGGGCTGGGGGAGTAACGACACCCCTTCCCCCCCAGCTCGTGCGGGCTGGGGGAGTAACGGGCCCCCTCCAGCCCGCGCGGGCTGGGGGAGTAACGACACCCCTTCCCCCCAGCTCGCGCGGGCTGGGGGAGTAACGGGTTCCCCCCAGCCCGCGCGGGCTGGGGGAGTAACGACACCCCTTCCCCCCAGCTCGCGCGGGCTGGGGGAGTAACGGGTTCCCCCCAGCCCGCGCGGGCTGGGGGAATAGCCAGCCCGTGTGGGTTGGCCTGGTACCGGCTAGCCCAACCGGACTAGCCTACTGCGCCCGGGCAGCAGCCTGGGTGCAGCCCAGGCCTGCCCTGGTGCACCCAGCTGAAGCATTCCAGCCAGCTGGAAATGCAGTTTTTGATGGTTTTGGGGTGTTTTTTTCAAGTTTTTGGCATCAAATTTCACCAATATCAATCACTAATTACCATATAATGATTAATACACTATATTGAAGGAAACAAAGGGCCAAAGCTTAGCATTACCTTATGAAGCAATATCACAAACACCTTATGTGCACACCCAAAATGAAAGCAAAGATGATCAAAGGGCTATGATTCACATGTTACATAATAAAACATGTGTTACTAAATGATTACTGAAATCAAAAGAGGATTAAACACATACTAGAAGAGATTTTTAGCAATATACCTCTCTAGAAAGCAACAAAGACCACTATAGCATCAACCCAAGTTAGCAAAAGATGATTAAGAGGCTATGAGATAAAAAAAACACATAAAACATGTGTTACCAAATAAATTTCAGAAATTAGAAAGATATAAAAATGGATTTGAGGTGGGTATTTGCATTACCTTTGCATATAATGACTTGCATAAGCTAAAACTAGAAGGAGATGAAGATAGAGGCCATTTTTGTTAAGAAAGCTTTAGGAAATGATTAGAGTTTTGATTAGGGATGCATGAATGAGGTTAGGAGAGTTTGAGATAATTTATAGAGGAGGTTTAGGGTGGGTTGTTGGGTTAAGTTTAGTAACCCAATAAGAAGAGGGTTATTTACATGTTTTCAAAAATTAGTCTAAGTGTTCATGTATGTTTATAAAACTCATTTTTCTTACCCAAACCCGTTTTAAAATCTCTCCTAAAATATTTAACTTTCCAAAAATAACATTTTATCCTCATTTAAAATCCCATATTTCCCATTTAATTAAAATAGCCTTTTTTCAAATAAATTTTGTTATTCCAAATCCTTTTACGCTTCACTAAAATAAATAAAAATCCTAACTTTTATTTATTAATTGGTAATGCAAATCCTAGGTTGTTACAGACTCCCCCCTTAAGAAAATTGCGTCCCCTCAATTCCTTAAGATAGATGTCGTCTATAACGTCAATTCCACAAAAGAAGTGATAGAAATAAAATAGATAATTCTTACCCGTAGAAGAAGATGGGAGAAAGCCAGGATAAGAGCGCTTGATAGATTCTCTGGTCTCCCAAGTGTAGTCCTTAGGATTCGGTGACCATTGAATCTTCACGAGTGGAACCTCTTTGTTGCGAAGGCTTCTAACCTCCGAATCAAGCACACGAAGAGGTTGCTGCTCCAAAGATAAATCAGGTAAGATCTCTAAATTAGGCACGACATGCGGCTCAATGATAGAATCAGGATCGCGTACACACTTGCGAAGCTGAGAAACATGGAACACGTCATGCATTCCGGAAAAATGAGCAGGTAGAGCCACACGATAAGCAACGGGGCCGATGCGTTCCGTAATAGGAAATGGTCCAACATAGCGAGGAGCCAACTTCCCTGTAGAGCTGAAACGCACAACCCCCTTCATGGGAGAAATCCGAATGAAGACAAAATCACCAATGGAGAACTCAAGAGGCTTTCTACGGTTGTCCGCGTAGGATTTCTGGCGGTCCTGTGCCTCTTTCATTCTTTGACGGATAAGAACAATCTTTTCAGAAGATTCTCGAACTAAATCTGGACCAAGAATAAGCTTCTCGTCAGATTCTAACCAACATGCAGGAGAGCGACATGCCCTTCCGTAGAGAGCCTCGAGAGGTGTCATGCCGATACTAGACTGAAAGCTGTTGTTGTAGGAGAACTCTACAAGCGGTAAGTGATCCTCTCAACTACCTCCGAAATCCAGAATACAACAGCGCAAAAGATCCTCCAAAACACGATTCACCCTCTTAATCTGACCGTCGGTCTGAGGGTGATAAGCAGTCGAGAGATTCAGCTTTGAGCCCAAAGCTGACTGTAGGCACTTCCAGAAGTGACTAGTGAAAAGGGGGTCTCGATTACACACGATGGAGCTAGGAATGCCATGAAGTCGAACAACTTCCTTCACATAGAGCTTGGCCAACTGAGGTGCAGTCCGAGTGGACTTAATCGGAATGAAATGAGCCGATTTGGTCAAGCGATCAACAATAACCCAGATAGAAGTATGGCCTGACCTCGATCGAGGTAGACCGTCAATGAAATCCATGGATATCTGATCCCATTTCCATAATGGAATCTCTAGAGGTTGAAGAAGACCAGATGGACGCTGATGCTCGGCCTTGATCCGTTGACAAGTCATGCAACCGCTCACATAACTTGCCACATCTCTCTTCAAACCCTCCCAATAATATAGCCGGCACATATCGACATACATCTTACTCAAACCGGGATGTATAGTGTACTTAGTGCGATGGCACTCATCCAGAATGTCACGCCTAAGTGATAAATCAGATGGTACAATAATACGGTTCTTCCTACGAAGACACCGATGAAAATCAAGAGAATAATCCAGCAATGTCTCATCACTGGATCCCGACTCGAGAAGGTGAATGAGATACAATAAGTCTGGATCCTTCCGCTGAGCATGGGCAATGCGATCCAATAAGATAGGACGAGCTTCCAAGCTGAATAATAAGACCGGAGAATCAGAAGATGGAGCTCGATCTCTAATATCACACAAAGATAGGGTCTTAAGAATATCCCACTCGGCAATCATCATTGAAACTACCGCCGAGTGCTTGCGACTGAGCGCATCTGCAACACGATTACCCTTGCCAGGGGTATACTGAATATCTAAATCATATGAGGCGAGAAACTCAAGCCATCGCTGCTGCCTCATATTGAGATCCCTCTGAATGAAAAGATACTTCAGCGACTTGTGATCGGTGTAAAGAATGAAGCGTTCGCCTAATAGAAAGTGACGCCACGTCTTCAAGGCAAAGACGACAGCTGCCAACTCAAGATCATGAGTCGAATAGCGAACCTCATTCGGACGTAGCTGCCTAGAGGCATAAGCAACTACCCGATCCTTCTGCATAAGCACAGCACCGAGCCCGCTACCACAAGCATCGGTGTAAACAATCAGATCCTGGTTACTCTCAGGAACTACAAGAATAGGAGCATGAGTGAGAAGTTTCTTCAGTCGCTGAAAGGAAGCTTCACACTTATCAGACCAAATAAAGCGAACACCCTTACGAGTCAGCATCGTAAGGGGAAGTGCAACTCGAGAGAAATACTTGATAAACCGACGGTAATAACCCGCCAGACTAAGGAAGCTGCGAATATCATGAACGATCTCGGGCTGCTTCCAATTCTGAATAGTTTCGATCTTGGCAGGATCGACAGAAATACCCTCAGATGATACAATATGGCCCAAGAACTTGACCTTGCTCTCCTAAAAATGGCACTTGGAGAGCTTGGACTTAGGCTGATGCCGACGAAGAGTATCCAAGACGATCTGCAAATGATGAGCATGCTCTGTCTCAGATCTAGAATAAACAAGAATATCGTCGATGAAAACCAGAACGAATCTATCGATGTATTCCCGGAATACTCGATTCATAAGATCGACGAAGAAAGCCGGTGCGTTTGTCAAGCCGAATGGCATGACCAACCATTCAAAAGAACCATAACGAGTGCGGAAAGCGGTAAGAGGAACGCTATCTTCCGCAACTCGAAGCTGATGAAATCCGGTGGCAAGGTCGAGCTCGGAAAAGACCTTCGCACCGCTCAACCGATCAAACATATCGCCTATCCATGGCAATGGATAACGATTTCTGATGGTCAACTCATTAAGCATGCGATAGTCAATGCAAAGCCTAAGAGAGCCATCGGGCTTCTTAATGAAGACCACAGCAGCACCCCATGGCGAAGAACTGGACCGAATAAACTGCTTCGCCTCAAGCTTAACTAATTGCTTCCTGAGTTCCTCATTCTCCTTAATAGACATTCTCGTTGGAGGACGCCCAACTGGGTGGGAGCCTGGAATGAGATCGATGCGGAACTCAATGGCCCGCTTTGGCGGTAGGCCCGATACTGGCTCGAATATATCGTGGAAATCCCGAACAACAGGAATACGAGATATGTCCAAATCCTCATCTCGTGAATCAAGAGAAAATAAAGTAATATCAGAAATCCCAACATCCTGAAGAGCAATAGCTAATGGAGCGGACGAGTCAGGATGACGAAGAAATAATATCCGCTCCGAACAAATGATTTTGGCGTCGTACTGAGCGAGCCAATCCATGCCAAGAATCATGTCAAAGCCCAAATACTCCATAACGTGCAGATTCGCGCGGAAAGAAAATCCACAAAGATCAATATCCATATCCTCACAAAGCAAGCTAAGGGTCATGGATCCACCAATGGGATTCACAATCCTTAGTGAAGAAACCAGACAAGTAACATCCAAGGATAAAGCATTTACTAGCTCCTTTGATACGAATGAGTGAGAGGCACCCGTATCAAAGAGAACTCTATAAGATCTACCATGAAATAAAATAGAACCTTCGAGAACGGAAGGATGCGTACCTCGAGGCTGAGCTGAAGATGTAGGAGCCTTGGCAGCATTAAGCTTGCCAGGCTTGGCACTAGCTGGAGCAATAGGACAAGTGGAGATCCTGTGTCCCTCCTTCTTGCAGAAGGTGCAATAGAGAGGTTTGAGACACTCTCGAATAAAGTGATATGGAGAATCACAGTTGAAGCATTTCTTCGGAGGACATTTCCCACTAGGCTGAGCAGGAGTCTGGGACTAAGGACGAGTCTGAGGCTGAGTCTGAAAAGTAGAACTGCCAGTCTTCTTCTTCTTGTTCCAAGGCTTGGTATTCTAAAATGGACCCCGCTTCTGATTGGGGTTTTTGGAACCCTCACCATCCCCATCGCTGTCTCTCTCACACTCTACCGCTTCAAGGTGAAGCGTTGCGTCAACTAGCTCATCAAAAGGGAGCATAAGCCGCTTCTTCAAATATTTCTTCAGGCCTTCTACAAATGTAACGACCCGCCTTTTTGGACAGTTTAAACCGACGATCAAATACACATGCCGGTTCCAAACCATTCAAAAGGGCAGATGGTTATTGGGGTAATTAAGAAAAGAAAAGAAAGAGAAATAAAGGAAATGAAACAACACAAAATCTCGCAGCGGAACGATAAAATATAATAGTCAAATAAACAGTTCATGAAGCTGTTTACTATACTTTGACAATTATTTATACAACATTTATCAGAGTTATACATATACAGCAGAACAATTAAAATAATGCAGCAGATAGCATGATGCAAGGGTAATAATAGTAATAGTATACCAAATCTTCGTCTTCATCCTCCAGAATAGATCTTCAAAATCTCAGGACTGACCCGAGCGTAATGAAAAGACAAAACACTCAAGTCAGGACTAAAATATCGTTATGAAAGTTAAATCAATCGTAAATAAATATGAGTGTAACGGCGTCAGAGATGTTTACGGGGTTTGACATCTCATATCCAGTGTCAACGTGCGTGCAATAACTCAAGAGATGTTACGGGATTTTCCATCTCTTAAGGATCCGTTAAACTATCTACTATGTAGTAATGTACGCTAAGTATACAATGCCTATTAGTAATATAAAGTATCAAAATAGCGTTAAGGCGTTACCATAATCCCCCTTAACACATTTTTATAATGCCATAGTCTATACAGCACCGTAAGCCCCACCGTAAACTGGTGGTTATCAGAGGGTACCCCATAGGTATAACACAAAACCAAACGTAGTAGTCGCGAATAGGATAATCAGTATGACAAGGTACATGAGGTGATACCAACTAGGACACTAGTAGTTGCGTGATCCGGACTGATGTTGAGCATAGCCAGCAGCTACCCCAACACCGCGAAACAACACTCCCAAATCAAGGGGTGCACCCAAATCGCATCACAAATGTAATAGATATGGTATCGAAGAAGTGTGTCCGCTAGAGGTGGCGAACCTTAATGGCCCGGCGCGGCTCTTGTTGTAGTCATGTCAGGGGTCATCCAATATCGTTCTCTTTCTTCAGTCAACGCGTTCACCAAACCATCCACTTCATTCTGGATCAACACTCCGCGTATAACAGTTATTAAAGTGGTTTTCGGTATCGACAGAGAGTATGTCCATATCCGATCCCGGTCTCTTTAATAACTACGTATTATTACACCGTTGGCTCTTTACATTTCAAATCGATTCATAATTGATATCAAAATATCGTATTCGCTTCAAAAATCAAATCCATTTCAAAAATCATCATATCTATTAAAATGTAAGATTCCGTTTCAAAATCATTTTTCGCATCTATATCTCATTTCGATTTCAAAATCATTTCGAATTTCAATTTAGGTTGCAACTTCATTTAACCCAATTCGTATTTAAATTCAAGATTTAAATATAAACATTTCACCTTATTGACCAGCTTAGAATTTTAGAAAATAGTTTTAAGTAGTTTAAAAGTAGTTTAAATAATTAAAATAGTTAAAAATACTTAAAATCTTAAAACGGATTTGAAATAGATAAATTAGTTTAAAATAATTTAAATTGGGTTAAGTAGATTTAAAATAGATTAAAATAGTTTAAGTATTCAAAAATGGTTTATATACCGAGTAATTTGGAAACGAAATAAAACAGCATCAAAACCAATCCATTTCAATTATAACTTCCCAATTCAAATCAATTTCAATTTCCATTCCACCGATTCAATTTCGATTTCAATTCAAATCAATGTCAACTTGGACTTCAAATTAATTCAATTTTACATTCACCTTTAATTTATTCGATTTCAATTTATATCGATTTGGAGCTTGATTTTTCAAAATATCAGTTTATAATACTTAACAAAATTATCTTCCAATATTCAAATTTAAAACCCAGTTACAATATGATTCAATTTCAAGCTCAATTTCAAAATATCCTTTATATCGCTTTTACTTAGTAATATTCAAAGCTCGAATTGAGGTTAAATATTTAAACAAATCAATTTACGAAATTTAATCATATCCCGATTTTTAAATTCGAAAGTCTCCACTTTAATTATTTAACAATTTCTTTTAACCAAATTTTATTTCAACATTCCAAACTCAATTTTTCGATAAATTCGTTTTTTTATAAATTGATTTCTATTTATGACTTTTAAATCAAAACATTTAAATAAATTTCAAATCGACGATTTTAAAAATGATTAATTTAGCCAATTCGGTGTCCGTATATAATTTTCTATCCTACGGCCAAGTAATTATTTATTTCAATTAAATATCAGGGATGAGTATATATTACTTAAACCAATCACAGTGTCATATGTATGCATAACAGTATATATAAGCAAATAAACATCCAAACATTTAAATATCAACCAATAACATCCATCAAAATATATCATCTAATAGACAATACAGTTCATGGTAGTTTCATAGTTATCAATGTCAGGTAATTTAATCGCAATTCAATTTTAATTTCAGTTTAACTGTCAATTTAATTTTTCAACGGTTAATTCAATTGACAAGCTATATGACAATTAATTTTTTATCAAACAACGACAAATAAAATCATAACACTTCATAATATCAAATTTAACTAGCATAAAGATATTTAGTACGTTGTGAGCGTTAATAAAACACTCACCTTGATTTTCCGTTGTCGCCGAGACGTTCCGGTTTGGAACTAAACCGGACGACTTCCAATTTTAGCCCAAATTTCAACTGTCTCCAAATTTGTCCAAACCAATTTCATTTCGAAGCTTTCATCATCACGATCGCAACACAAAAAGTCTTGTCCAAATTGGACCTCGTATGTAGGAGTTATGCATTTTATAAGTCATCGATATTTAAATTTATAAAACAAGTTAATTTCCCTTTTTTTTAAAAAATATTCATTACCCAAAAGGCCCGACCCACAAAAATTCATCCCTCCCAAACTCCTGAAGCCAATTGCCTGCACACGAATCAGAGAAGAACCCATTCACGCGCGTGCACAATCCCAGTGATACGGAGCTCTGGTATTCCGTTCGACATGCCGCCTTCGCCAAACTCCTTCTCTCCGCGTGCTCGACTCGACCATACCAAAATCCCCAAGCTCCACCACACCCTTGAAGTCACGACCTGGAGCCAGCTCACGCACGACGCGAAATGTCGCGCGTCCCAAACCATAGCCGCACACCACCAAAACTTGCTCCGAGATGCTATCTTCGACGACGAGTTCAAATACGCACTCCAATCCGCAAATCGATCGCTAAATACCTCAATTTTTCAAACCCTAGATCACTTTGCTCACGTTCGTCCTCTCTGAAGTTTCCCAAACCATAGCCGCCCCTCCAACGACCATACCAAATCGAAGAGAATTCAAAAATAGGATTTTAGGAAGAGGTTTGGGATTTTTTCATTGAAAATTTTGCAAGAAATAAATTTTTAAAGTTGGATTTTTGTTTTTCTCCCTGCCTAAAGCTTGCGTGTGCAGTTATAAAAAGGGAAGGAGAGGCTCTTGCGTGTTTGAAAGGGTCAAAGGTACAGTGAAAAGATGGGATAGCAGCTGAAAGGAAGATTGACTAATTAAAATATTTATTTAAATTTCAAAATACATCGATCTACGCAACTCGAAATCTCGAACCCCTATCAGGGCATGCTTCTAGGCGTTCATAATGTTATACCCCTATTCCAGAAGCAATGGAAAAGGTTTCAAGTCCTTATTTGATCGCCTGTGCGAGTTATGACAATAAACGATCGATTTTAAATTAAATTGGTTAAACAAATTTCTATGCGTTTTAGCTTGCCTCGGACAACCGGTAAATCTGATTGACACGAAATTTGAAATCTTACAATAATATCATGTTACGGATCCGATGAAACTGGTTTCGTCGAAATCTGAGACTGTTTGAAAAATGGCTATTTTAACTCGTCAATTAAATATTAAAATATTCAATTTTCACAAATTTACTTTTAATTCGATTTTAAAAGTTCTATAACCTCATTCTAACTTTAATATGATAAAATAAAAATTTTCAAATCATTTTTAATCATATTATACCCGTTATTCAATTATCCAATAAATTCCAATTTTAAAATCTTATTAACTCTATTACAATCCCGATATAACTTACATTCACTTTGGAAACCAATTTGAATCATATTAAATCAAATTTCAATTATTCACTCTATTTTCATATATTAAATTTCAATATCAAATTAATCATATCAAATTCGGAATTTAATTATTCAACATTTGTAATATTAAATTTAAACAATTTTTATTATTCTTGAATTACTATCTTTTGAGATATTCAAAACGAACTTAAAAATTTAACTTTCGAAACGAATTTAAATTATAGAACAACCATTTCCATTATACGATTATTCAATTCTCATTATTAAATTATTCAATAAGTTTTAAATATTTAATTTAAACAATTTACCTGTTCAATATTCAATATTTGATTTGAATAGATTTTACTTATCAATCAATTACTCTATTATACCCAATGAATTCAACATTCATTACCCTATCCAACTATAGATTGCAATGGCATTCACTAAGTAGCATTTATTTTTCATTACTTGGATAATTATTGTTGCAATTCATTCCAGTTATTATTATTCCAAAACAATTACAAATTTTTTTGTTCTAACATTAAATCACGAAATCTTATTAAATTAGCTATTTTAATTATCGAAAATTTTCGGGTTGTTACAACAAACTTGAGATTCTTCTTATAAGGAGTGCTAATGAACTCGAGGCCATACTTGGACATGGCCTCGAAAGATGATGAATAGTCAGCAACAGAGGTCTTCCCTTGCTTAAGGTCAATAAAGCGGCGTGCAAGGGCTATCTTCTCGGACTCGGGAAGAAACTTGAGCAAGAAGCGCTCTCGGAACTGATCCCAAGTGAGAGTGGCCTCATCGGTCTCAGAAATAAGGAGCTCGTACCAATCCAAGGCACGACCCTCAAGTTGGTTAGAAGCAACAAGGACTATGTCATGGTCAGGAAGGGTCATGCGAGTGAAATTACGCTCGCAAGCTCTGATCCAAGCCTGGACCTCAAGAACAGTCTCGGAGCCATTGAACGGCTTCCCTCCAAGATGAATAAAGTCGCTGCAGAGGCGCGCAAAAGCAGACTTGCTCGGTGCATCGGAAACTGGTGCAGGAGACTGAGAGTGCGACTGAGAGTTACGAACCAGCTCCATGATTTGGTCCGTGGTCATGTATACGCCCTCTGGATGAGGGTTGCTGGACTATCCAGCATCAGCAGAACGGAGGTTCCTACCTCTACCAGCCATACTGAAAGATAGGGTAAGATTTAGTTAAGCACGATTCAAAGATAGATAATTCATTAAGGAATATTACGGAATATAATAGATTCCTACACATATTCCTAACTTATTTATCTAAAGGCGGAGATGTTCAATTTGGATCGTATTGTAACGTATTATACTACGTGTCTATTCTATGTTTGTTATGCTTAATTCTGAACCTTGGCTCTGATACCAAGATGTAACGCCCCACTCCGAGACCCACTCTAGTAAAGAGTATTACGGAGTAATACCATCTACTAGAATAGAGAATAGAGTATAATGGAAGCGACCATGTGTAATCAAGCTATAACTAACTACCGAATACGTCGAATAGGTGGTTTTCTTTTCTCAAGTGGTTCGACATATCCGATAGATATTTATAACGAAATTACAATGGCTAAGGAAAACAGGTTCAGAACAAACATAATACTAAATGATAACATCATCATCACAGAACAGTCACGTAACGGTCACAGAACATAGGTACAATATATCGTCAATACAGATCCAAATATCAAAAGGTGGGTACAATGCCACCGCTCGCACATGTGAGTCAAAAATATGTACATAAGAGACTGAATAATCAGAGTATCAAAATAGTGGACAAATATAAAGAGCTATCTATCAGCATAGCAGATAATGTCCAAGCGGAAGCACAGAAAGCTAAGTCCAGAGACCTAACCTGAAACAACTCGGTCTGACCCGAGCGAAAAACACTTGGGTCAGGCTAGCTAAACAATCAGTTAATAAACTAAGATAAACATAATAATGCGGTACATAAATAAAACAGTACTTCTCCAAAGAGAAGAGTATTATGGACTACATGAATATAATGACGATTCCTAATCATCAATAAACAGTAAAAATCTCCAAAGAGAATATCAACACCAAAGGGTTAAATAAATAAAATCGCCTCATATCATCGGCGTAGCCAAAGCTATATAAAGTTGCCCATAGGCAATAATCCCAAGAGTGAACAGAGTCTGTAATCGATGTCCAAGCAAAGATCGTTGCTCCAAAGAGCAATAGGGATATACTGAAAAGTCAATGGAAACGAATACTGAAAAGTAGTGTCCAGAGACACTGTGAATCCATAAGGTAATCGCACTTACATCATATGGTTCCATAGAACCAACATCGAACGGCGGTACTCGAATGGATATAAAATCATCAGATAATACAAGTATAGCATGTGCACCGACCAGAGTCGTTATTGCCAAGTACTGTAGAGTTGTGATCGATCACTCGTACAGATGCGGAACGCGCGAGACGGCGAGATCCTTCCCAGAAGAATAAAGGCCCAGAGGCACATGCCGAAAAACTGCTCCATAGAGCAGGTGTCTAGAGATGGTTGCCCAGAGGCGTGGTGACCCAGAGGTCCAGTACTGGCCGCCCAGAGGCTAATGTGTCACAAACTTCTTAGAGAGGAGCCCGTAAAGTGTTAACAATGAGTCCCATACCCTACGTTCGCACTAAACGGTTTACTAACCAATAGCAAGCTCACACTCCAAACAATAAAAAGCCTACCTCGTATCATCGGTAAACTAGAACCAAAGGTCAAAACGATCAATCGAATAGGTCGGGGATTAACCGGAAAGAAAATATACACAGTTTCATAGGCCGGAGATTTCCTAACCGTTTAAGCACCTTTCCACTTTACTCAACGTGCTAAAAGTGAGTGTGAGATTTTTATTATAGAAAATAATGGTGCGAAACAGATTTATAATTGATTTTGAAATCACTTTGAAACGGCTTTTTAAAACTCTCCTATTATGGAGTAATTAATTTAATAATTAAAAATAATATTATATAATAATTTCGAAAGCCATTTAGTAGTGAAAAATCCTTTTAAAATTGTTCATAAAAACCCGTGTACGAAATCAAGAGACAAATCTCAAAGAAATCGATAAATCAGAAAATCACTGATAACCAATATTCGCGTGGGAAAATATTCCGAATGGTTATGAACTAAAGTTCGACAATTTATTTTTATTTTATTATTTTTTATTTTTTTTGAAGCCGGCTGCACCGCATGGTGCAGCCCATTTCTGTGAACCAGGCTGCACCATGCGGTGCAGCTGGTTCAGACCAGCCCCAGCCCGCATGGGCTGGGAAGAACATCAAGCCCCCAGCCCACATGGGCTGGGAAGAACATCAAGCCCCCAGCCCGCATGGGCTGAGGGAATAGCAGGCCCCCCAGCCCACGCGGGCTGGGGGAAAAACCGGCCACCCTAGCCCGCGCGGGCTGGGTGAGTAACGACCCCACCCCCCCTCACCCCCCCTCGTGGGCTGGGGGAGTAACGGGCCCCCCAGCCCGCGCGGGCTGGGGGAGTAACGGCCCCTCCAGCCCGCGCGGGCTGGGAGAAATAGCCAGCCCGTGTGGGCTGGCCTGGTACTGCCTAGCCCAACCGGGCTAGCCTACTACGCCCGGGCACCAGCCTGGGTGCATCCCAGGCCTGCCCCTGGTGCACCCAGAGCCCTGTTTTCAGCCTGTTTTCAGGCTAAAGCATTCCAGCCAGCTGGAAATGCAGTTTTTGATGGTTTTGGGGTGTTTTTTTCAAGTTTTTGGCATCAAATTTCACCAATATCAATCACTAATTACCATATAATGATCAATACACTATATTGAAGGAAACAAAGGGCCAAAGCTTAGCATTAGCTTATGAAGCAATATCACAAACACCTTATGTGCACACCCAAAATGAAAGCAAAGATGATTAAAGAGCTATGATTCACATGTTACATAATAAAACATGTGTTACTAAATGATTACTGAAATCAAAAGAGGATTAAACACATACTAGAAGAGGTTTTTAGCAATATACCTCTCTAGAAAGCAACAAAGACCACTATAGCATCAACCCAAGTTAGCAAAAGATGATTAGGAGGCTATAAGATAAAAAAAAAACACATAAAACATGTGTTAAAAAATAAATTTCAGAAATTAGAAAGATATAAAAATGGATTTGAGGTGGGTATTTGCATTACCTTTGCATAGAATGACTTGCATAAGCGAAAACTAGAAGGAGATGAAGATAGAGGCCATTTTTGTTAAGAAAGCTTTAGGAAATGATTAGGGTTTTGATTAGGGATGCATGAATGAGGTTAGGAGAGTTTGAGATAATTTATAGAGGAGGTTTAGGGTGGGTTATTGGGTTAAGTTTAGTAACCCAATAAGAAGAGGGTTATTTACATGTTCCAAAAATTAGTCTAAGTGTTCATGAATGTTTATAAAACTCATTTTTCTTACCCAAACCCGTTTTAAAATCTCTCCTAAAATATTTAATTTTCCAAAAATAACATTTTATCCTCATTTTAAAATCCCATATTTCCCATTTAATTAAAATAGCCTTTTTTTAAAATAAATTTTGTTATTCCAAATCCTTTTACGCTTCATTAAAATAAATAAAAATCCTAACTTTTATTTATTAATTGGTAATGCAAATCCCGGGTTGTTACAGGAAGATTAACTAAGTTGAGTATTGAGCCGAGCCAATATGAAATCACCTACCATCATATAATGTCAATCAAAGGACGGGTCTTGGTGAATTTTTTGCTAAGCTTACTATTAGTGATGACAAAGTCGAACCTCGTGAGTAAGAGGCTCTTACATGGTGAATGTACGTGGATGGAGCATCAAATGAGCATGATTTTGGCATTAGGGTGGTGTTGAGAACACCCGAGGGATGAAAACTTTACCATGCAATGTAATTGGTGTTTAAGACAAAAAATAATGAGGCCGAATATGAGGCACTGGTAGTAGGATTAGAGATAGCAAATGAATTAGGGATAAGGTCACTGTGCGTGCACAGTGACTCTCAGTTGATCATAAACTAGGTTGTTGGGAAATTCCAGGCTAAAGGAGAACATTTGGCATCCTAAGGGATGTGAAGCCTTACTTTATGAGTTGAAGAATTATGCAATCAAACACATTTTGAGGGTAGAGAATCAGGATGCAGATGATTTGGAAAAATGGACGAGATTAGGAGATGAACCGCTATTGGGATCAATACCGGTAATGACCCTACTGAGCCATAGCTTCGAGGAGGCTAATGTAGTTGCAATTATTTATAGGGAGGAAACTTGGATGAATCCGATCATAAAGTATTTAAGTGAGGGAATCTTGTCGGGTAACAGGAATGAAGCCAAGAAAGTCTTATGAAAGACACCACAGTTTTTTTTGTTATTCATGATGGTATGTTATACTAAAGAAGATTCTCTAATCCCTTGTTAAGGTGCGTAGATGGAAGAGAAGCCAAGAGGTGTTGGATAATATACATATGGTTAGTTGTGGAGCCCACACTGCGGGCAAACTCTATCGAAGAAGATGTTGAAGTATGGATATTTTTTGCCAACATTAAATCATGACACGATGGAATATGCAAAGAGGTGTGATAAGTGCCAAAGGTTTTTGAAAATCTCAAGGTTGTCCCCACCCGAGCTGACACACATGGTTAACCTTTGGCCTTTTGCAGTTTGAGGGGATAGATTTGATTGGAGAACTTTCCATGGCTAGGGGTAGAGCTAAGTATGCCATAGTGGTAGTTGACTCTTTACTGAGTGAATTGAAGCAGAACCCCTTGCTAAGGTGTCTTCGACCAAGGTTATAAACTTTTTTGGTTAGGAATGCAATATGTAGGTGCATAATCCCACTTCAGATCATCTCAAACAAAAGGTTACAGTTTGACAGTGATGAATTTACAGACTTCTTCCAACAACATAGGATAAGGAAGAGTTTTTCCACAGTGGTATACCCATAGGCTAATGGATAGATGGAAGAAGTCAACAAAGTTCTTAAACCTCTCATAAAGACGTAGTTAGAAAATATAAATGGAGCATGGGTGGATGAACATCATCTTGCACTACAGGCTTATCGCATTTCCTTCAAGACAGTGACATGACATATTCCATTTTCCTTGGCCTATGGGACATGGGCCATGCCACCCACGGAAATTGCAGTACCAATATCCCACAAATGGATTCATTATAACTCGGATGAAAACGTAGGGCTACTAAACATATTTCTAAATTTGATCGATGAGAAGCATGACAAAGTTGCCTTAAAGGGCCAAGACACATAAGCATAGGATAACTGGGCAATATAACTTCAAGGTCAAACACCACCTCTCAAGGAAAGGGAATTAGTGCTAAAGTGAATATTCCCTAGACCAGGGGCACTTGACTCGATCTGGGAAGGACCGTACGTCATTCATAAAGATTTGAACAATAGAGCTTACATCCTCAGCAAGGTAAATGGGGATGTGTTTAGAAAAGCTCGGAATGCGTAAAACCTTCAACGTTATTTTACTTAATCTTTATTATCTTTCTTGTTGTCTATTCAAGTACTTCTATTTTGTAATTAAGACTATTATAGAGTGATTACTAAAAAAATCTATGTTTTTTGATTTCTTATTGTATCATGTGTCTTCTTATACATGGATTATTATGAACACTTTAGTCAAGAAATAAGGCGTAGTCGTTTGCTATGATTAACCCAACACCCGTCGATGAACGATGGTTATTTCAAATTCAAAAAATTCTATTTTCAATATTCCTATTTACGGCGACGAAGAATAAAACTATCACTATGCTTTTTTCCTTTTCCGACTTCTTCTTCAAAGCACTGGATAACCCTAAGGGGTTATAGGTTTTTCTATACCAGTTAGGGCATTCCCTTCACCATCCTTATGGGGATGGTCTATAGGGTCCATAACTACTTCTCTTACTATAGGTCGCTTATTTATCCAACACTTCTACCCGGCTCCGCCCAAACTTTGTTAATTCACCCCCAACATTACCCATTTCTCCAACTGTTGCTAAGCAATTTTGAATGTCAAACGGACCTCCCTGGATGGTAATCGAACTCTTCTTTTGTGTCAAGGTAATAACTATGAATAGTCATCGACTCTCATGAAAGGGTAGAAGAATAAGACCTACTATAGGATATACAATGCATTACAGATGTATGATCATTACGCTTCAACCGGATTATTCTATTCCACCTCTTATAGAGAAAAGTACTTAAAGCAAAATACTTGGTAACACGATGATGGGGTTGAGCAACCAAATTCACATTCATTCCAATTAAGCATTATGAAAGCTTATCAAGCGAATTCTCCTACACTTGGGATAGGCTATTTTGCAAGGACATTGAATTACCCTTAGCAAAAACCCTATCCGGTAGTGGTGAACTGGACTTATCAGCTGTTAGGATATAACCGCCAAAATGGGTAGTTCACCGTTGACGATCGGCCTTAAAACCCCGATTGGAAATGATGAACCAAATTTTCCCATGGTCAGGATATAACCATTAACTAGGATGTTCAATATTAATGATTGACCATAATACCCTAGCCGATAATGGTGAACCGAACTTACCTGTGGATATGACCACCGAATGGTACTTCACTATTGACTATCATTAACCATTGACAATCAGCCCAGAAACACTGGCGGATAGTAATAAGCCAAACTTTCCCATGGTCATGACATGACAATCGACTTGGTAGTTCAACACTAGCGGTCGACCTTGAAATCTCAGATGGTGAACCCAAGCTCCTTGTTACCAAATGAATATTATGTAGAACATGCAAAAAATACATACATACGAGAAAATAAGTAGGAATAATAAAAACAATAGGAAAACTGGCTATGAAAATTTGGGATATCCGGGCATCATCAAAAAACCAAATATCTACAACGCAAAGTCATGACGATAAAAAATAATATGCACATACCTTCATAAAGGTCTTCAAAATTGGATATGTTCAGTTGGAATGTTTAGTACACAAAAATGAGAAACAAATAATTCCTAGCAGTGGAAATACAACCATCACTTAGGCTTCGATGGGCGACTCTTCTTGGGTTGCACGGGTATGGCAGGCTTCTTCTCTTTCTTATCCTCCTTAGCCTTAGATAAATCAGTTGCATGAAGCTCGATTTGCTTCTTCTTTATTACCTTAAGCTCATCCATTGCTTTCAGCTTCTTGGTCATCTCCGTTGAGAACCGAGCCATTACATTCACCCTAAGAGTTTTGTCCCTATCAAAATCTTAGGTCGGCTCCTTGTAGCCTATGATCTCAATCTCGATATCCTCTTTAAGAGCACTGATCATCTCATCATGGTTTTCTTCCATTGTGAAGTTCGATGGACCCAAGGGCACAAGCCTTAACAATGAAGATTTAGAAGGCACCATAGCCCCACAGAGCTCTATCATGATTGTATCACCTGCATGAAATTGAGGGAGACTATCAAGTATGGACTTACCCAAATGGGCCCGAACATACCGAGTGGCCGCCCATGGGTTATACAGAACAATCCTACCTCCTTGGCAGAAGACGGAGCATCACCCCAGGGTTAGTTTTGGAATGTCATATCAATGGTGATGTGATAAATAGTTAGCAGGATATCATGTATGGGGGCATAGATAACCGATTTTAAAGTCTGACCTTGAGTAATAGCCCTTGAAGTGGAACCCTCAATTTTCTTAGCTCCCTCGTCCTCCTACTCTTTTTGGGCTTTCTCATTAGTCGCCAGCTTGATGTAGCCTAAGTGTATGGCTTCCTTTTCCTCTATACAGAAGCGGGCCTCAACGACATTGAGACTAAAAGGAAGTCATCCTTGCTCACTAGCTTCCTTGGATTCTTTAACTAACCTTCAATGAAAAAACGCCATGACATCTTGATAATCATCCATCCATATCAGATTTCCCCTACATCCGAAAGTAGATCTTATTCAGAAGCTCTTTGATCTGATCTGGTTGGTTGTTTATCTCATCATTCTCAGCCCAAAGCCTCTCAACCACTTTTGTCTCAACCTCTTTTTTAGCAGCCATGACCTCGAGCTTAGATTTAAGCGAGGCTTTCTTACTCCTCTATTCCTCAACCATCCTCTTTGATTCTACATATTCGATCTCGACTCTATCAGCTGTAGCTTGGATTTCATCTAGTCTCTTTATATATTTAGCCTTGACATTTTTATAGTCCTTAAATAATTTTTTGGCATTAAAATTATAATAGCCCTTTAGTGCTTTGAAATCAATAGCATCGTTTTTCTTTAGCCTATATATTTCTTTAAAGTGAACGCTCTTGAGTTTCTTGATCTCTTCAGCTTGAAACATCTCCAGGGCCTCCAATACTGCTTGATGTGCTTTATCTTTTTTCATGCAATTACTTCTGGATCTCAAAGATTTTCTATTACACCCATTCTTACCACAAGTCAGAACTAAAAAGAAATATGTGATACTTTCTAATGGCAACAGAGCTTAGCAAAGAGAATGTTGAAGGTTAAGCATTTAACTAGACCCAAGCCTTCTTCATCAGAATCAAAGCTACACGAAACAGATGTGATATGCAAAAAGACAGAGCACCATGGGCATCTTCGAAACATGGGCCAAACAGTAATACAAGGCCAAAGCATAAAGGTTAGAAAGTGAGGGTTTGAGTTAGCTATACTTACATGATGTCAAGCGTCTATAGGATGAGGTCTGCACAAGCACACATTAGGGACAACCTACACGGTGCCGTATAGAGCCAAGAGCACTACATTGGGCTGTATACAACATAAGATATGTTTCAATCTAGACTCAACCCTATATGCAAACGACAAATGTGAAGTTCTCCCTCTCTCAATCTTTCTTCAGCAACAGCTAAGAAAATAATTCAAATAGCAAATAAGCCCCCAGCACATCTAGGCAATTTTCAAAAAAGAATAGGAAGAGATACTCCATTCTGACCCAATATGGAGGCAAATTAAGTAAAAGAATAAGGACAACGATGGGGTAGTAGGGTCTAAATGCCAGATGACATTCACCATCACCCTAATTCCTACACATCAACAACACAAAGAAGTCACAGAACGTCTCTTTTCATTCCTCTTAGAACGACATGCTACTTCAAGAGAGAAGAGGCTGACCTATGCAGATTAAAGCTTCCCACCAACATTTTTGAGCATCCCGCTTAAAAATTCCAATATCCCATAAGGTTTGGGATTTCTTGCCGAAGACAAGTCATGAATCCAAGCATGGAGAACAAGCTTCAGGAATAGGTGACAAGTGGCAAAATACAAGGGCGGAGATTGAAGGAAAGCGCGGAAGATGATTACAACCATCAACAATGCACTTTTCACACTATAAAAGGAACGACACAAGGAGGAAGAATAAGATCTTTCTTTTCAACTTCTTCTTTTTCCTAAATATAAAAAAGAGCAAAATATTGTACGCCTCAAGGTCATTGAAATCTCTTACACAAAATAATAATAAAAGATAGTAGTTTACCCCGGGGACGTATGATTATCATCACTGTACCATGTAAAAATCTCTGTATCCTTTTACATTTTTGTAGTTTACTTTCAACCGCATCACAATTTATCAATCCATTTCGATATTTCAATAAGCAGTTGAAGTGTGGCTGATTGACTGTGTAAGCATTCAATGCTTACTAAAGGTGAATTTAACTAAGCCTAAATTCATCGATTTCTAATCATAAGGATGATAAATCTTAAGATTGTCTTATGATCCAGTAGAGTGTGGTGAAGAAGAAAAAATTCTCCAAAATTTTTAGCAATAGAGGAGGGCATGAACCTCCGTACCTTTGTCCCTCTGTCCTCCATTCTTTCGTCCCTTTGTCTCTTCATTCCTCCACTTATCAAATTCTAACAATCCTCCAATTCCACCTTCCAATTATCCATCACCCACCACTCACTGTCCTTGTCTGTTGCTATATGTGTCATGCAGCAGACAAGCATTCACGACATTCTCCAAAATAGGAGCAGTGAGATGAGCCTTATTCTAATTGATCGATTGACTCAACCAACCTTCGACGATAAGGCAGGAATGAACTCTATGGTAAGAGAACCCCGATACATTCTAACTCTTCATCATTATTAATTGTCCCCTCTTCCTTTTTCAGCCCTCCTCCATTACCATCCGGCTACCGCCCTTGAGTTATTGATGTGTTGTTGTTTGATGGAGGCCCCAATGAAGAGGAAAGGGAATTTGTAAGAGCACTGCTGCAATCAGATCGATGCAGATGCCCACTCCTTCCTGCCCGAAGATCAGATGATCCAGCCATGGGTCTTCGCCCCCGACCAGAAACGTCAGCTTAAAAAACTGTGTATACATATGAATGTAATAAACTAGACGTAGGGAAATCATCCAGGTCGAACCAGTGTAAAAGCATTGTATTATTTCTTTGTAAAAAAATGTCTATATTTATCTACACCTTCATAGTTCACCACCAGTAGTCACCGATTCAGCTAAATGCTAGATCAATAGGCAAAAACGACACTCTCAACACTGATAACAGTGATACTGGCTCTACACACTTGGATCTGCATCAACATAGGTTCGGCTCTTCAACTGAAATATTTCGTTGTACAGGATGACAAATTTCCTTGCTCTGATATGAACTTTTCTATAGTGACAAATCATAAAGACTGGTCGTAGGGATATTAGACTGTTGAACAATATAAAAAACACTTATGTTAGTTATTTCAACATACCACACTGTACGTACTGATACTAGACTACGCGAACCAATTCTAAAAAACCATGCGCATGCGATTATAGGTGTATCACGACCTGACTTCTCCGTTAAATCTACCTCCGCAATTTGGGAATGACCATGCCCATAGCATGACGATTCACTCTTCCTGACCTACTGCCATTGTTTCAAAGGTATTATTTCACCAAAGAACGATAGCGACAATCTCTACAATGAGAACGGTGACATTGGAGAAGAATTTGGGTTAGCATATATGTGGCATTTCACCTTAAAATAAGGGGTAGGTCGTAAAAGTTTGCAGCTAAGGACATTTTTGCCTTATAGGTCAAAATAGACGTTTCACCCCAAGACCAAGGTTGGATCGATATTCAGCCATGCACATAGCTAAGGACTTTTTCCACCTCCAGAACAAGGGGTAGGTCCAAAATGATGTTTCACCTCAGAACCAAGATTGATCAAATATTTAGTCAAGCATACGGTTAAAGACATTTCGCCCTTAGAACACGGGTCCAAGTCAGAACAAGGGGGTAGATCATCCCAGCATCTAGCAACAGACACTTCATTCTTGGAACAAGGAGTAGATCTTGGTGCATGCATCATCAGAACTGGGATCCGCTTATACCCAACCTATAGCTAATTCAAAAAAGGATCAGATCGCATATGCAAACACCGGGAAGTCGCGAACTATCAAATTGTGATCATGGACACATACACTACTTCCTAAACATATCATATGCGAATGCAAACATGTACACCACAGGGAACATACTGTCAATCAGGTACAAGCCCGAATACTACTCAAATATTGCTAGGTATACAATAGAAAACTGAGCTATCAATACTTAGCTATGGATCTTACAATAATACTACTTGTTTTACACTTATGCATAATTTAAAAAAAATTGCCACTCAAGTCATATTACAAAGAAAACACTACTTTTACAAAAGTTAAATTACAAATTTAATCAAAGTGTGACCACACTACATTGTTTTGATCTGCGAAAATACGTCATGGTGAGTTGAGACAAAAATTAGCCTTCCAGCTCTATAATCACCACTGATGATCGAAACGAGAGACCTGACCATGAGCTGATCTGTGATATGCCACACATGGATCATAATTGGCACCGACCCAAACATTTACGTAATCTATAGATATGTATTCATAGTCAATCCAACTGTAAGTAAAGGACAAGTCAAGTCCAGGCTGGAAACATTTAAAAATGTCAATCGCACATTGCCAATCAATTTCTACTGGTCTTTACCTTCTCTTTATGAAGTTCATCCAAAAAGGATGCCTTGTCCATCCCACTTTAGGAGACTATAATGGAGTCCAATCGGGCCTTACACTCCAAACTATATACCTTGTTGTCTAAGACATTTATTCGCCTTATAGCCATTTTTTTAACTCTATCGATCTCACACAAGAGTTTCTCCTTTGACTTCTCTACACTCTTAGACGAAGGACCAAAGAACTCATCCTCATTGGACATGAACGTGAAAACTCAAGTATCTGGTGTCCCTAGCTCCCCCTTTGAGTAGTTCTCTAACTCTGTAATCTTGGCCTCATAATGAGCCTTTGCATCATTCTTTACGTAAGGATCTCAGTTTGGTTAGCTCCAGATGGAAGCTTAGGGACCGCACCTTACCAAAAAGGGATACGTGAAGCTGGGGCCACCGAAGAATTCTCCTCTGTATTCATGTGGAATGCCATCTCTCTATCCATCTCAATAATCTTTCCTCTTAGCCTTTTGATCTCATCTATACACATGGCTATATATATGCTTTTGGCATTCTTTAATAAATCTTCTAGCTCCCCTATTCTAAGTTTGTTGAAACTTTGTATTTACGATATTTTCGTAATTACGATATTTTGACGATGACAACTATATATATACACAATATAAACATATATTTACTTCCCCTTACTATAAGCTCCTCCTTAATATAAACTCCCCATGTATATCTCCCCCTTTGACATTGACAAAAAGGGAAGTGTAAAATATAAACAAGGAATAGTAGAACAGGGAAGCATCAGAATCATCAAAAGATACAAGAAGCCAAAAAATAGTAGTCATCTTTTTAAGTTACATACCAAAAGAAGAAGTAGCATAAGCTACATACCAAAAATAAGAAGTAGCATAAGTTACGTACCAAAAATAAGAAGTAGCATATGTTTAAGTTACATACCAAAATAAACATCAGGAATTTTAAAATAAACAGTGCAAAATGATTTGTTATGAGTTATTGAAGTGAAAGTTTCATACTACCACCAATTTTAGAAAGATGTACTAGGATGATCATCACTTTCTTCATCATCATCATCATCATCATCTTCATCATTGTTAGTGCCGGAGCTCTAATACCAATTGAAAGTAACTGTGCGGATCATGCTATATGGAATTATATTAAACAAGTGTGGAAATAAACTAAGTTACTATAGTAAAGTAAATAAGTAAAATAAAACAAGCACACCAGGAATTTTTATACTGGTTCGAACTTCCCGTTCTACGTCCAGTCCCAGACTCCTTCTGGAATTTCAACTACAACAACCCTCACTTAACTCGGAGGAACATGTTTACACAACCCTTGAACAACCGAACAAGGGACCTGAGCAACAGAACAGGATTTTGCCTCAACAGCCGAAGAGGACTTCAACTTATACAGAATGTATGTGATACAATGTGTTCTTAATAACACGAATTTGTCTCTTGATAGTACAAATTTCCTATAATCTTTCTCCTTTATGATATATGTGTGAATGCGTGAAGATTAAGGAAGTAGGAAATGAATTTGAATGATGTTGAAAGCACAAATGTATTAGAATCAAGAATTTCAAGAATAGAATGATAATCAATAGAATTGGTGATTTTAAAACTTGATTCTAATGTGTTTATATATATAGATAGTAAATAGTTGCAATTGTTCATGAAGAGTTATCATCAAGAGTTATGTTTATCTGTTGGATTAAAGATCGCACCTCTTCATGAATGGAAATGTCTTTTCAAAAAATAGCCGTTGTAAATATTCAGACATCTGAAATTAAAAATTCAGACTTCTGAAATGCAACGAAATCAAAACAGAAAGAAAATAGGCAAAAAATTATTATATTCAGATGTCTGAAATATAAGTTTCAGACGTCTGAATATTGTAGTTTACGACATTCAAACTTTCATAACCAGACGTCTGATTCGAAGCTTTCAAACGTCTGAATGTAACATGAAAAATGAGATTCTCTTTCAAACATGAAAAAATGAAATGATAATGTTAGTGTATATCATATAGGAGAGATTTTAACATATTTTAAACTCTAGACACAGACTCGATACATACTTAAGAGTCGTAGCTCATTTGAATCTGGTCTTTGATTGATTCCTGTAAAAAAAAATTTAGTATACAATAATGACGTATATAGTTGTTATAGTCAAAATATCGTGAATACGAAAATATCGTAAATACAAGGGGGAGAATGTTGAAACTTTTTATTATGATATTTTCGTAATTACGATGTTTTGATTATAACAACAATATACGTCATTATTGTATACTAACTTGTTTTTTTACAGGAATCAATCAAAGACCGGATTCAAATGATGTATCGAGTCTGTGTCTAGAGTTTAAAATATGTTAAAATCTCTCCTATATGATATAAACTGACATTATCATTTCATTTTTTTGTGTTTTAAAGAGAATCTCATTTTTCATGTTACATTCAGACGGCTGGAAGCTTCGACTCGGATGTCTGGTTCTGAAAGTTTGAATGTTGTAAACTACAATATTCAGACGTTTGAAGCTTATATTTCAGACGTCTGAATATAACAATTTTTTGCCTATTTTCTTTCTGTTTTGATTTCCTTGCATTTCAGAGGTCTGAATTTTTAATTTTAGACGTCTGAATATTTACAACGGCTATTTTTTGAAAAGGCATTTCCATTCATGAAGAGGTGCGATTTTTAATCCAACAGATAAACATAACTCTTGATCATAACTCTTCATAAACAATTGCAACTATTTACTATCTATATAAACACATTAGAATCAAGTTTTAAAATCACCACTTCTATTGATTATCATTCTATTCTTGAAATTCTTAATTCTAATACATTTGTGCTTTCAACATCATTCAAATTCATTTCCTACTTCCTTAATCTTCAAGCATTCACACATATATCATAAAGGAGAAAGATTATAGGAAATATGTACTATCAAGAGACAAATTCGTGTTATTAAGAACACATTGTGTCACATACATTCTGTATAAGTTGAAGTCCTCTTCGGCCGTTGAGGCGAAATCCTGTTCTGTTGCTCAAGTCCCTTGTTCGGTTGTTCAAGGGTTGTGTAAACCAGTTCCTCCGGGTTAAGTGAGGGTTGTTGTAGTTGAAATTCCAGAAGGAGTCTGAGACTGGACGTAGAATGGGAAGTTCGAACCAGTATAAAAATTCCTGGTGTGCTTGTTTTATTTTACTTATTTACTTTACTATAGCAACTTAGTTTATTTTCGCACTAGTTTAATATAATTCCATATAACACGATCCGCACAGTTACTTTCAAAGTTGAGCAAAGTCTAATTTCTTTCGTAGAACATCCACCCTTGAATCCTAAGTAACACGAATTAACGAAATAAGGTCAAATAAGGTCACAATTAAATAACAATATAAATAAGCAAACTAGAATTACCAAAAACCTATAGATTTATGTGGATGAATTTTAACCAACCGACTTTGGTATAATGAAACATAATATCAGATTACAAAGTGCTTTCCCCATCTTAAGTTAAGTTAAATGTCGCAAGAATGTTTTCCTAAAACTAAAGTTACGATAATAAAGCACTAAGTCTAAGCGATGGATTATTAAGGATCGTAACGACCTCTTGCCCAAGGGACCTCATCCGAACCGGCTGTCATTTCGAAGTCCTCCCTATCACTTAGAAAACTTTGGTCTAGTCTAGGGTAGAAAAATTCTTAAACATCTTAAGAACTTTGCAAAAACGCTTCAATCTTCTTATTCCTAGCCTTCTCTTGCCTCAAGCTTGCTCATATAGAAAGTGACCCTATCATTCAGGGACAGCAATACGCTTCCAAGTCTGTACACCTCCAATGCTGCTTTCCTTTTGATGTCATTTAAGGTCTCTATCAGTTAAATATTTTTCTTCCTATTACCACCTGAGAAATCACCAAATAATCACGTAGCAACAACCTTCCAACCGTCACCATAAAGAAAAGATGACTAAAAACTCAATAGAGGAATAGAAGCAATATTTGATTGAGATACCTCAATCGACCTTTTATGCTCAGTGGCTTCTAACTTGCCAAGTAATCTAGAAATCTCAACTGACATGTCCTCCATATATTTCTCATATCCGATAATTTATTCTCTATAGACAATACCATCAAGCTCTTCCCATGTCTGTACAGTCTGTTCAATCCCTTTCAGCTTAGATCGGCATTTTCGGGTCATGTGCACAAATTCTTATTACAACCATACTGACGTTCTAACGTACTTTGAGCCTTTGCATGCTCTTTGCGACTGACCTTTAGCTCTGTTTTGAGCCTTTCAACATCATACCTAAGTTGAGCAACTTCATCTTCAGGAGCATCATCTGCCACAACCACATCCAGGGTCAGAATAATAGTGGAGGCAGAAACATCCTAGTGATGAATACAGTTAGTATTAAATAGAGCTAAAGGAACCGATTCAAATCTTAATTGAAATAAGACTTAGTTAACTTAATCAAAACATGAAGGGCTAAGTTATAATATTGAAATGTTTATTACATCACTCCTCCTTGACTACATGATTGAAAGCATACTTAAATAATTAATTAACAAAGACATAAGGTGATTAATTAATCAAAGCTCTAAACCTAAGCCTAAACCATTCAAGATCAGGGCCATCAGGTGGAAAAGAACCACTCTCTAATGTGTGATGCCATCGATGTAAAAAAAATCACTGAATGCTTCCTTTTCTCGAACTACTTGATTTAGACTGATAACTTCATAGTCTTGCTCCTAAGTTTCGTGGATATCTGATCTAATTCCCTTTCATACCTAACCACGGTTACAGTACTTGACCCGAGACGATCTAATGTGTATTTTTCGAGCTAGCCTCAGTCTCCTTCAATAGTTTTGTAAATACATTCATTCCAGTGTACTAAAAAAAGCAATAAAGAACATAATCATTCAAACATAAAAGATACAATGTTATCTTACAAACAACAAAATAAGCTTCATAGCTTTAAGTACAAAAAAACACCAAAAGGGTATATAGGTTTAAACGTCTAAACCTATCAAAGAAGGTGAATTAATCTTCTTTGCAAGTTGGTCTTGCTCTTTAGGTTGTAGGTTCACCTGATCTGCAACAGCTGTCTCCTTCTCATCCTAAGAAAGATTCTCATGACAACTAGGATTAACAACCTTTTTTGCAATCTCCTCCTCCTCAGCTTCTTATGCCTTCTATTTATTTTGGCGGTAGGAAAAAATTGAGTTTGCCACAAATTCCTCGTCAATAAAGTCTGGCCTAACTTCCACCTTGTATTGACGTTTGACCACAACATAAATACCGTAGGTGACCTTAGAAGTGAAGGTGTTAAGATCCTCCTCGGATTAAACTAATCCCCCTTTAACCCTGGCCAGTACTTCATCCTTCTCCTTCGGCACACGTTTCTTTAAAGCTCAAGCCTCCTCAAAGCAAGATCAATCTCAAGCTTAGCCACTCGACCTGAAAACAAGGCTAAACATTCTTTGACTCACATGCCTTCATAATCAAGGCAGCAGACTATAAGAGTAGAAAATACAAATCAACATGGGTCACAAACCAATACAATGCATGTAACAACCCATAAATTTTCGATAATTAAATTTGTTAATTTAATGAATCTTGTTATTCAATATGGAAAGAAATAGAAAGTCGTAATGCAATAATGTAATAAACCATGAACCACTGTTAATTTTATCTATTTGATGATAATGGATTGAATAACAAGATTTAAAATCAAATAAATGGATTTTTTTGGAATTTCAATTGATAATTTATGAAAGTATTAAAATTGAAATTTAATACGGAAAAGGGTAAATTAATTTAATTTGAATTGATATCTAAATTGTTCAAAGTATTGTAGTTGTTTAAGAAATCACAAATGATAAGATTTGTTAATTATGGAAATTGGAATTTGAAAATTTTGATTTAATTGATTTAATATTTATTTATTTAATTAACTGAAATATAGCCATTTTGGCCACTGACTCGGATTTCAACGAAACCTATTTTATTGGATCCGTAACAGGAAATTATTATAGGATTTCAAGTTTCCTAGCAATCGGACTTGCCGTTTGATCGTACGGACTCGAAACGCCTTGAAATCAATTTAATTGAAACCAATTTGAAATAACTTGATTTTAGCATAACTTCTTCATACAATGGAATTTGGACTTGAAACCCGTTCCACTTCATTTAAAATATTTAAAAACATCTATTTTGATATATGGATTGACCCATTTTCGTTCCGGAGTCAGAATGGGTTTTTTGGGCCATTTATCATCCAACTTTCCAAAACCGATCAAGCCCAGTTATTTCTACTGTGCAACCCTAGCAACCTTTTTATTTCTCATTTCTGTAGGTATGAAAATTTCTGTTGCTCCTCTTTCTCAATGGCAGACAAACCTAAAATTTTGCAGCCCAATTTCAATTCAAACTTTAACTTCAAAAATTCAAACTCCTCAATATATATCGAATTGTAGCTCTCAATGAGCACATCTCAGATTTGTAATTCGTTTTCCTATTTGAACCACCGGATGTCTAGAAATTGAAGAACAATCCATGGTTGTTCATCGCGCGACGATCAACTTCAACGGATCGCCAAATCAATGGTACCATCGTGTGGAGAAGACTGAGAGGAGCTCATCGGCATGGTTGGCTTAGTGATTTTATGGTCTGATCGTCTGCGAAAATTCAACTAGGTTTTTGGGGTTTTCGGTGGCTTCTCGTCGTCAGACGTGTAGGTGGATGGGAGTTTTCGCACTCGAACGTAGGTCGAGGTGGAGGAGCAGGGTCGCGCATGATCGGTGGATTTCCGATGGGCTGCGGCTGGTTGTAGCGACGCATGGGGCGGCGACTTCATGTAGGTCTAGTTACTGTACACGATGTTCGGTCTGGAGGTAGGTAGATGATGATGTGTGCATTGCTTTGAAATTTCTATTTGTTTTGTTTTATTTATATAAATTTTAATTTCGGACGTTCTAACTCGCATAATTTTCACATACAAGGTCCGTTTCAAGCGCGGTTTGCTTTGTCGGGATGGTATCGAAATTCGAACATTTTATCGTTGGCTTGGATGAATTCTGAGACTGTTCAAATTTTGAGTTTAAATTGGATTTAAATTCAATTTAAATTCAAAAGGTGAGTGTTTTAACCCACTCACGACTTCTAAAATTTCTTTTGTTTGTAAAATTGATTTATGATATGATTAGAAATTTATTTATGACTGTTTAGCATATTTTGCATCATCATCTCGGTTTATTTGAATTTATTTAGATAAAATAGTCATTTAATTTATCACTGAATATAAACTGTCAGTAAATACCTGTTATTTATTATTTGTTCTATATTGATGTTATTGATTGAATTGGATGATGATTTTGATAAATGTTTGATGATTGATATTGGATGAATGGATGTTGTATTTATATTGTTATAAACTGCTGTTTGTTATGGATTTTGATTTCATTCGAGATTGTAGTTTGAAATGATATATAACCGTGTTTATATTTTAATTTACAGACTGAAATGATAAATATCCGTATCACTTGACCATAGGATAGAAAATTATATACAGACACCGTGGTCTATATATAAAAATATTTCAAAATGATTTCTATGGTTTTGTAAAGAAATATATGGTTTTAGATAAATATTGATTTTGGATATTATATAAATATTATTTTATCCTTGATTTTAAGCTATGTATAAACTAGTTTTAATATAGAATAAGCTTAATAATAAGTTGATTTTTATTGAAGACAATATGGTTAAGTATTTAAATTTTATTTTATTATAGAGTTTATGATGATTTAAATAAAGTAAGGTTGGAAGATAAATTGGAAATTTATTCGAAATTGAATTTATTTAAGAATTAAACTCAAATAACCTTGATGTGAAATTTATTAAGTTTAAAGTTCTTAGAGGGTATGATTTTTGTAGCTTGATTTTGGTTTAAGGTGAATTAAATGAATATTTCAAGTATAAATAAATTGAAGGAAATATTAAGTTATTTGTAATTTGAGCTTTGCTTAAATGATAATGGATTTATTATGTAAAGTATTTCAAAACTAAATAATAAAAAATTGAATTGTTGAATGCTTAAAGTTTGAAATATATTGAATTTGAAATGGTTTATTCTGTGGGTCAAATCTGTTTTGAAATCGATAAATTTGGAATAGTTTATTTGGAAACTGAATTGAATTGAATTTATGATTTGGGATTTGGTTAAATATAAAATGCAGAAATTCGAGTTGTGTTGGATTTGATTTATGAAATTGAAGAAGCTATTTTATGATATAAAGTATTTTAAATATTTAAACTATTTAAGTGGTGGAAGTTATATTTCAAAGTTACGAGTTCCAAAGTATTATGATTTTAAAGTGTTATTTCAAGTGTATGTGATTTCGAAGTGTTATAATTTTGAATGTGCTATGATTTTGGCAAAAGATATATTTGAAGTGAAAAATGATAGCGTATTTATTTGGTTTTTGAGAAGGAAATGATATTTTGGTTTAAAAGTATAAACTATTTTGAAAATGGCCGTGGTGTTATAATAACGGTTGGTTGTTGAAGAGACCGGGATCGGATATGGGCATACTCTCTGTTGATACTGAAAACCACTTTAAAAACCGTGTACGCGGTGGAGATTCCAGAATGAAGTAGGATGGTGGCGACGTCCTTTGAGGTATATACATGGACCCGACTCCCATGAGTTGGCATAAGGTGGCTAAAACAAGAGCGATTGACGGGCTAATGAGGTAGCCTCTTTGATCGGACACATCCCTTCGATATTATACTTTGACTTTTAGACTGATACGGTGGCCACTTTTGATTTTTATTTATTTTGGGTGTAGTTCGAGGTGGACGGTAGCTGCGCGCTATGACTTACCACCGGCCTGGAAGCGTAATTGATATATCTACCCTGGCATTGCCTAGTTGTGCCGTGTCACCTACCCTAGCACGCCTTGTACGAGTTTGGTTTTCTCCCGTAGCCCATGGAATATTCTCTGGTGGCTCTCGATCAGGAGGGACTATGATACTGGATGGACTATTACGCGTTAAGGGGAATATTGGGTCACTCCTTAATGCTATTTAAAAGTAAGTTTATTATACTAATAGACGTTATTATAATAGCGAAATATTACTACATAATAAATAGTTTAATAGATCCTTAAAAGATGTGAATCCCGAGCATCTCTTAAGTTACTGCACTCACGTTTGACACTGGATAAGAGATGTCAAACCCCGTAAACATCTTTAACGCCGTTCCACTCATATTTTACCGTTGAGATCTTTTAGTTCTGACTCGAGTGCTTTGTTTTTTCAGTTCGTTCGTGTCAGCCTGAGCATTTCAGGGTTTGAAGGACTTGCTTTAGGAGGAAGAAGACGAAGATTTTATAACTATTATTTACTATTCCACCACATCACAATGTTCTGCTGCATTGTATTTATTATTCTTTGTTATGTGTAACTCTGATTCTATATTGTATTAGTATAATCAAATGTTTTGTAAATAGCTTCGTGAACTATTATTTAATTATTATATTTTGTCATTCCACTGCAAGATTCTGTTTTGTTTTCTTTCTTTCTTCCTTTTTCTTATTCACCCAATAACAATTCGCCCTTTTTTACGGTTTGAGTCTGACGTGTGTTATTTATCGTCGATTTAAATCGTACAAAAGGGCGGGTCATTACATTTAGTATCAGAGCTTTGGTTTAGCGATAAACCTTAGTTTTGTGGGGTCTGACTCTTTATTATCGGATAGTAATACTCTATGATGAGTCGCAGAGTGTGTGAGTGTGTGTGTGTATATATATATATGAGAGCGCGTAATTGTTAGTGTTATAAAATGGTTTTTATATTGTGCTAATTTGTTCCGTTTTGTATTTATAAATTTTGGTTGGTGCATAGGAAGCTATGACATCAATAGGGATTTCTAAACACTTAATAGGACAAACCGACACAATATTTATTTTGAATATAAGTGAACGAAATAACTTTGCCTATTATATTTTCGTATATAAAATAATTTTTTTTTAAATGATATATATTTTGGTGTAATATAATAGTTGTTAGGTTGTGAAATTTATAAATATTGGTTGGAAATAATATTTTACATAAAATAAATGAAACTGGAAATTTAGAACCTAAGTCCCGGGGTTTTTGAAAATTTCTTTCAAATGGTTTTGGAATATAATAATAATATGGGTTAGAAGTATATTCTGATATAAATATTTCCATATAATTTGAAAGAATTGTTTTAAAGAAACTTTGGAAAGAAATAAGTTCTGTACTCCCTTCTATGTCGCTGGAAAATAATTTCGGTGATGAGCGCGCGCATCATCGATATTCATTTTCGAGTTTCAAAGTGGGAAGCCACTGTAGTAGTTTTACTATAGATTTATTTTGATAAACAAATATAAATCTCAAATTGTTTTAAATATAATCGGATATATAAATTATAAGTGTATACATCTATCTATTACTTAAAATGATTTGGAATTTAACCCGGTATTTAGTTCTTAAGGTTTCTGTTAATTAATAGTTTCAATTATTGTAGTGAAATGGAATGTAACTAATTAATAATTGGAACCTCTAAATGATATAAGAGAATAAATGCAAAGTAATAAATGAAACTATAAGAAAGTTAAAATTGTAACTTATTAAACAAAAGACATAATTATTGAACATTAAATTAAATTAAAATAAATGAGGTAAACTTGTATAATTTTTCAATTTGCATTCTTTAACATATATATAACTTACCAAAATATTTAAAAGTTGTAATGTTTAATAAGAAAATGTAAGGGAAATTGTACAAGTAAACTTATGTAATGAAAGTGTTTAATAAATTGTTTTTATTAATAAGAATTGATGTTATAAGTGTTATATACTTAAGTAGCAGTTTGGAAGGTTATTGTGATTAAATGTGATAGAAAAGGGATCATTGTAAGTAAAAGGTTATAAACTTAAGTTAATGAAATTATTATGCCAAGTAACCGAATTGAACATGAATATTATTAATAAATGAATGTAAATAAATGAAATCAAGTAATGAATGAATAAGTATAATACGATAAAAAGAGAATTGACATGATGTGAATAAATTAAATGAAGATTAGTATTAGTTGAATGAAAAGGAAATCAAACAACAAAGGTTATGAAATGAAGTTGATAAAAATTAACTTGATCTATTGTTTGGAATTGTTGTTTGTTTGGTTTATGGTTGTTTGGGCAAGGATACTTTAAATTTGTTTGGATGTACGAATAATCTATTTAGTTTCATCTAAGGAGGTTGAGTAAATGTTGCACTTAGTAGTTTATTTTCCATTCTGTACAATTTAAGTTTTAAACCCGAACATCTATTTATCTGTTTGTTATGGATGGATGATTGACTTTATCGATTTCATATAATGGTGGTATGCTTTATTACAAGTGATTGTTGTTTATACTGATTTGTTTTTAGTGGTTGAAACAACTTTAAATATTTCTTTTTACATAATTATTAACCTATTTTGGATTATATAAGTGAAATACAGGTTTTGGAAGCAATTGCTACTGCTTTTGGTTTCATAACTAAGCGTTTGTTTGCCCGACAAATAGGTACATTTTCGGATTACAGTTTTATAGCGTTATATTATTTTGAGATATTGTGATATATATACAGTTATATTTGATATTATATTTTCTTCCGAGCCTCCCCGTACAAAGGAGACTCTGCCAAAATTTTCCGTAAATTTTGGACTTAGAATTTTTTTGAAAAATGTTATCCAAACTTTATTAATTTGAGTATGAAAAGATTTAATGGTTATAAACTGGTATATTTTATTTAGATTAATTAATTTTGTAAATTTATTTGTTTATAAAGTTAATATTTTTGAATGAGATGTGTTGTTGACTTAATTCTTTCTTTTCCCTTCTTTTTCCTTTTCAGGAATGAAAAGTTTTGAACGGTGGAAATTGTAACAACCCGTAAATTTTTGATAATTAAATTTATTAATTTAATGAATCTTGTTATTTAATATGGAAGGAAATAGAAAGTCGTAATGCAATAATGTAATAAACCAGGAACTAATGTTAATTTTATCTATTTGATGATATTGGATTGAATAACAAGATTTAAAATAATATACATGGATTTTTTTTTGGAATTTCAATTTATAATTTATGAATGTATTAAAATTTAAATTTAAAGGGTAAATTAATTTACTTTGAATTGATATCTAAATTGTTCAAAGTATTGTAGTTGTTTAAGAAATCACAAATGATAAGATTTGTTAATTATGGAAATTGGAATCTAAATTTTTTGATTTAATTGATTTAATACTTATTTATTTAATTAACTGAAATATAACTATTTTGGCCACTAACCCAGATTTCTACGAAACTAGTTTCATCGGATCCGTAACAGTAAATTATTATAGGATTTCAAGTTTCGTAGCAATCGGACTTGTCGTTTGATCGTACGGACTCGAAACTCCTTGAAATCAATTTAATTGAAATCAATTTGAAATAACTTGATTTTAGCATAACTTCTTCTTACGATGGAATTTAGACTTGAATCCTATCCCATTTCATTTAATTAACATCTATTTTGATATATGGGTTGACCCATTTTCGTTCCGGAGTCGGAACGGGCTTTTCGGGCCATTTATCGTCAAACTTTCCAAAACCAATCAAGCCCTATTGTTTCTATTGCGTTCTGCTTATATATATGTCGTTATAAACCCTAGCAGCCTTTCTATTTCTCATTTCTGTACGTATAGAAATTTTTATTGCTCCTCTTTCTCAATGGCAGACAAACCCTAAATTTCAAAACTCAGTTTCAATTCAAAATTCAACTTCAAAAATTCAGACTCCTCAATATATATCGAATTATATATTGATTTGAAGCTCTCGATGAGCACATCTCAGATTTGTGATTCGTTTTCCTATTTGAACCACTGCTGTCCAGAAATTGAAGAACAATCCACGATCGTTCATCGCGCGACGATCAACTTCGATGGATCGCCAAATCAATGGTATTGTCGTGTGGCGAAGACTGAAAGGAGCTCATCGGCATGGTTGGTTTGGTTATTTGATGGTCTGATCGACGGCGAAAATTCAACAAGGGTCTTGGGTTTTTCAATGGCTTCTCATCGTCGTACGTAGGTGGATGGGAGTTTTGGCACTCGAACGTAGGTCGAGGTGGAGAAGCAGGGTCGCGCATGGTTGGTGGATTTCCGGTGGGCTGCTTCTGGGTGTAGCGACGTATGGGATGGCTGCTTTGTGTAGGTTTGGTTACTGTACGCGATTTTCGATCTGGAGGTAGGTAGATGACGACGTGTGCGTTACTTTGAAATTTCTATTTGTTTTGTTTTATTTATATAAATTTTAATTTCAGATGTTCTAACTCGCATAATTTTCACATAAGAGGTCCGTTTCATATGCGGTTTGCTTTGCGGGGATCGTATCGAAATTCCAGACATTTAGACGCTAGTTTGGACGAATTCTGAGACTGTTCAAATTTTGGGTTTAAATTGGATTTAAATTCAATTTAAATTCAAAAGGTGAGTGTTTTAACCCACTCACAACTTCTAAAATTTCTTATGTTTGTTAAATTTATTTATGATATGATTAGAAATTTATTTATGACTGTTTGGCATATTTTGCATCAACATCTCAGTTTATTTCAATTTAATTGGATAAAATAGTCATCTAATTTATCATTGAATATAAACTGCCAGCAAATACCTGTTATTTATCTTCTGTTCTATATTGATGTTATTGATTGAATTGGATGATGATTTTGATAAACGTTTGATGACTGATATTGGATGAATGGATGTTGTATTTATATTGTTATAAACTGCAATTTGTATTGTTATAAACTGCAATTTGTTATGGATTTTTATTTCATTCGGGATTGCGATTTGAAATGATATATAACCGTATTTATATTTTAATTTACAGATTGAAAAGATAAATATCCCTATCACTTGACCATAGGGTAGAAAATTATATACAGACAACGTGGTCTATATATAAAAGTATTTTAAAATGATTCCTATGGTTTTGTAAAGAAATATATGGTTTTAGATAAATATTAATTTTAGATATTATATAAATGTTATTTTATCCTTGATTGTAAGTGTAACAACCCGGTATTTCGCATCAATTGATAATCGACATTAAACGATTAATATTGTTGCTAATTGCTAATTGAAGTTTTGATTTTTTAAAATTGAGTTAAAATTCTTTTATAAATTGTTGAAAGGAATTGTGGGCTTTGAAATTAAAATTTGTCTCGACCCATTTATTCTTGGTGCCGAATTATTTCGAGTTATACCCGTTCCCCCTTTTTGTTTTTCATTTTAATTCGTAACCCTAAACCCTAAAACAAACAAACAAAAAGAAAATTAATAATGGCGGCTGCGTTTATTTCGTTCGCTCCTCTGTCCAAATTAGGGCTTAATGAAATCGAGTTCGTAAATCAGGTGAGTGATTCCTTCACTTACATCTAATTCAAACCTAGCTTGATTTCTGACTTGTTCCAATTCTGTTTACTTGGACTTTGTTCGAATTCATATGTTCGCTTGTTGTTCGAATAACGTGGATTTGATTTCTGGTTTTTCGATTTTTATGTTGGCGATGTTGATTTCATCTGACTTTGGGTTATTTCTTTGCTACTTAAATTGCACGGCATCGATTTTTTGTTCGAGTTTGCCACCACAGTTTGTTCATCCCCGCTTGATCTTAGTTATACTTGATTGCTGAATCGGTTTTGATGCCAGCCTCTACTTTGTTTCATTTATTTGTTTTGGATTGTTCGGCGTTGGCACTATCCAGATATTGATACTGGCATTCACTGAATTGCGTGTATCAGTCTTGGCCATCCTTTTCTATGCTTGAACTTGACTGTTTGGTTTGGGTTTTGGCTCCATGTGTTTTGCATTTGTCAAATTTGCATTTGTATATGTATTTCTTGATCCTGAACTCATCACTGGTGCATTTAAATAGGAAGCTGGGCATGATTGTGCATCTTTGCACATTTGGTTGCATTTGTACACTTGGTCGAAACTGGTTCTTGATGTTCATTTGAACTGTGCATTCATTGTTGCCATATCTTGGCTCCTCGTAGTTTTGTGGTTGTTTGAGTTTCACTGAAGCATCGAGCTCAGGTGGTCTTCCCTTATGTGCAGTCTGTATTTACATTGCCTCTGACCTTTTGACACATATACTATATTTCATGTTAATCTTCACTGTAACATGCTGCACCGTGTATGTTTAATTGCTTCTTGTATCACTTGAGTCTGCAGTTGTAATGTTTCTGGCTTCAAGTATGGATGCCCTGACTGTCATAGGTGCACTCACTATCACTTGCTATTGTGGTTTTGTTGCTTCACCAATACTTTGGTCTTGATTTGTATATGACACTCCATGATGAGTCATTTTTGTTATGTGAGTCATTTGAATTTGTAGATTGTTGAACTGTTAGCTTCAATCTGGAACACTGTTTTCTCAAGCCTGCATATATTTGTTGGATTCACACTGTGCTTGATGGACTGATTAATTCTAGTTGCATCGAGTACAACCGAAAATGCACACTGTCTTTGTCATTGTACCTGTTGCAACTACATTTTTCATTTGCAGCATACATTCTCTACTACTCTGATTTATCACTTGCCGATGCTTGAGTTAGCCATCCACTTCATTTCAGTGTTGTAGTTGTTGCCATTGAATTGGTACAGAAGTTTGCACTATGCATTTAGGTGTACTTCGTTCACTTGCAAACTGTCTGCTCCATACTGCATTTGCATTTGGTCACTTGTTAGGAACTGATACCTTGCATTGATGTCTTGTCTTCATTGCATTTGTTCACCATTGCATTCATGTGTTGGTGTGCTGTGGTGCCATACCCTTGGTGCCCTCACCCTCCTTCTATTTTTGTACCTGTACCACTGCTTTGTGCTTTGGTGCTGCAGTTGTGTTGAGTCAGAGACTTGACCTTCTTGCATTTCGTGGTAGTTTCCTACCTTCTCGAATTTGTAGTGTTATTACATTTACTTGGTGGCAATTGGTTTGCATACCATTTACACTGTGCAGCCTTACCCCCTGCTGCATTCGTTTGATTGTTATATCTAGGTTTTCGGCTGCAGTTTGTTATCATCTTTTCTTGACCACTTTGGCATTTCTCTGCCTTGTTCGAACTTGTTTGGTTGCTGTTGCTTGAGACAGCCAACCACTTCAATTCACTTGGTTGAAGCTTTTCACTACTGTCACTTGCTTGTTGCATTTGTTGGCACTGTGAATTCTTGAGCATTGGCCCTTGTGTCTTGGTGCTATTTCTGTATATGCTGTTGTGGCGAGGCAGTGCACGCGTGCGTGCACTGCAGCCACACGGTATCGACATTATGAATTGATATTTTAATTACTTGAATTGTTTTGTGTATTCAATTCAGATATGGTTTGATTTGATGTTTTCTAAATTATCTTCATTGATTTTGGTTCGTTGATCTTTTGTTTACATCATCACTGTAGTGGCAAGGCAGTGCACGCAAGCGTGAACTGCAGCCACACGGTATGGCTTTTATGATATTCTATCTTGTTTTGATTTATTGATCTTTTGCATATTCCATATGCTGTAGTGGCAAGGCAGTGCACGCGTGCGTGTACTGCAGCCCTACTCGAATTAATATTTTAATTGATATTTCAATGGTTTGAACTGTTTTGTTTATTTAATTCAATATTCTGAATTGTATTCTGATTTGGTTTAATTTGCTGATTTGTTGTTTAACATTGTTACGTGTTATATTTATCGTTATTCGATTTCTTTATTTAAGGATCGGATAGACGAGATTTATTGTGACTGTCGTCTGTTCATTATTTAATTATTATTGCTTTTGTGCACTAATAACTGAGTTTGAATTAGACTAACCCGTGTATTATTTTCTTTTGAATTTAATACTCGGGTCAGACCGAGTATTTACAGGTTGTTGATTTCTTACTTTGGGTTGCTGCTAGAGCTATGAAGTCTTTTCATATATTTTGGAGTAGACGTTGTCATTTTTAGTAGTCAGTGTATTAGTGTAGGAAGATGTGTATTCATGTATATTATTCACGATAATGTACTTGTATATGTAACTTCCAGTGTCGACAATTGTAGTTGTATCATATGTACTGTATCATATGTATTGTGTCAAATGTATTGTAACTGACATCAGTTACTATATATATGAGACTTTATGTTTTTATCTGTGTTCTGCTTTTATATTATCTGTGTTATTATTATACCTACTGTCCTAAACTATTATGAACCATCGTAGTTCGTTTTATACTGGAATTGGGGTATGTCGATGGAGTAAATAAATCGGAGATGAAAAATGAAAGAATATATATATGCCACTCCTATCGAGATAACCAATACTAGTGTAAGGCCTAACTACTGATGGCCGCTCCTCAACAGCCTTATTCTCCGCGCTAGTTGACAGCATTACACCGTAGTGTTCTTGGCTAGCGTGGGTATAGAGGTGGGGCGTCACAGCTTGGTATCAAAGCCTGGGGTTTATGGACATAATATAAAACATAACTTAGATGGAACATGTGTTACAACTATTTGTCGATGTTTTATCCGTCATCTTTGCCTATGATTATCTTTGCTTGTTGGGTATGAATTCCTAACGCTTATTTATGCGCATTTGATTTTGATTTCGTGAAAGTATTTTGGCTTCGGCCTCCGTTTGCTTTTCGAACTCAAGTTGAGTATTTGATGATGTTGATTCGTTTTGTACTCGACTGTGGCCATTACTTGTTAACTTCGACATTGACTTGATTTTTTACTTTTGTTGAAGTAATTTATGCATTTATGCTCATTTTGCTTTGTTTTTCCAATTGTTAATCGATTCTTCTTTTCCAATTAGTTGTTATCACCTTTGTCGACTTTGATAACTTATATTTTTGGAATTTTTGGGTATTCCTACTTTGATGGATTTGGAATCGAATTCTTTGGATTTTATTCACGTCTTCGAATGTGAATTTTAGTGAATTGATTTGGTTTCCAAATTTAATCGATTCTTGTTAATTCCCCAATTTGTTGCTATCATTTATTAGCAACTTTGATGACATTTTGTTCGGGATTTTTGTGAACATACTTTTTGAAGGATTTGGTATTGATTTCTTTGGATTCTATTCACATCTTTGTATGTGAATTCTTGTGATTGATTGTTTCTACAATCATTTTTGTGATTTGTCACTTTAAAAATGTAAAGGTTTCAATACTAGTAGTAAATATCAAAACTCTTTTATCAAAATGATTTCAACTCTATTTTCAATACCAAACTCTTTTCCTAAACCGTTTTCCAATCTATTAGTATATACAAACCTTTATTTCACTCGTATGAGAAATCTAATTAAACGGCTTAGTAAAACAAGTGGTATGAAACGCTTGCATTTACTTCGTCGGTTAATTTTCGGACTTGTTCGATTGAACCACTTGTGATATTTTTCTAATGAAGATCTACAGTTTGTTCGTAAATATTTAAGTTAAGCTAGTGGTTATGGGACATGAAGCTAAACTTTTATATTCACTAACTTAGTGTAGTTGACACTTCTCGTTGATCATGACGATCATTTTTATGATTTAGACTAGCAATTGTGCGATGTCTTTTTGTTTGCGCGGTTAGACTAGACACCATTTGTGTGATTCCACTCACACATACCTTTTTGATTTTTGGTTAATCTAGACCTCATCTGTGTGATTCCACTCACACATACATTCTTTTTCTTTGCGAGGTTAGACTAGACACCATTTGTGTGATTCCACTCACACATACCTTTTTGATTTTTGGTTAGTCTAGACCTCATATGTATGATTCCACTCACACATACTTTCTTTTTGTTTGCGAGGTTAGACTAGACACCATTTGTGTGATTCCACTCACACATACTTTTTTGATTTTTGGTTAGTCTAGACCTCATCTGTGTGATTCCACTCACACATACTTTCTTTTTGTTTGCAAGGTTAGATTAGACACCATTTGTGTGATTCCACTCACACATACCTTTTTGATTTTTGGTTAGTCTAGACCTTATCTGTGTGATTTCACTCACACATACTTTCTTTTTGTTTGCGAGGTTAGACTAGACACCACTTGTGTGATTCCACTCACACATACCTTTTTGATTTTTTGGTTAGTCTAGACCTCATCTGGGTGATTCCGACTCACCCATATGGGGTAGCTCCCCATGGTCTTTGGACCGTCATGTGATAGGCCTCTTTCACTTTTTCTGTGATTTTTGGATTTCTTGTGTAGATTTCTAGAATTTGTGTTTTCTGGATTTCTTGTGTAGATTTCTAGAATTTGTATTTTCTGGATTTCTTGTGATGATTTCTAGAATTTGTGCTTCACCAATTTTCGTGATTTCTATTGATAAGTTTTATCAATTTTTGTGCATTGGTGAATTCGTGAGTCATTGACTTGTTATGAATACAAGTTTAGGGTATGATACCCCTTTCTATCTTTGAGAAGATTCTTGTGACATTTTTTATGAATGAAAATTCATTGGTATTATATTTTGATGAGATTTTGACGTATAAAAATTACTGTCGCTTTGACTTCGGTAACCGTCAATTTTAAAATGGATTTTCAAGCGGTTATCCCACGATGCTTATTTTGTTGTCCGTTTTTACGGTATTTTGAGAAGTGCAATTTCCTTGTCGAAGTTGCTGCTGATGTTGCTGTTTTTAATCACGTGTTTTAAAAATTGTTTCAAAATAAAAATTGTTTCCAAAAGCACTTTCAAGGAAACGATGAAGTGAATCAAACGATTTTGTAAAACTCGTGGTTATGAGACATTTGTGTTTGCTACTTCGATTAATTCCGGACTCGTTAATTGAAATATTTGTGATTTCTGATTATCGTTTTTGATAATCAGATATTTGTGATAATTAAATATTTGTGATTTAAGATTTGATTATCAATTGTGATAATTAAATATTCGTTGATTTGTGATTTCTGATTATCGTTTTTGATGATCAGATATTTGTTGTTTCTGATTATCGCTTGTGATAATTAGATATTTGAGATTTAATTATCGTTTGTGATAATTAAATATTTGTGATTTAAGATTTGATTATCGTTTTGATAATTGAATATTTGTTGATTTGAAATTTAATTACCGTTGTGGTAATTCCTGATTATCTTTTTTGATAGTTAGATATTTGTGATTTGTGTTTTCTAATTATCTTTGTTGATAATTAGATTTGCTGATTTTGCTGTTTTCTAATTATCATAACGATAATTAGATATTGTTGTTTTGTGATTTCTGTATTCTGATTATCTATTTGATAATTAAATTTCATAGAGAATTTGTGAATTTCTTTTATGAAATTAAAAGATTTCTTTGGTGTTTATATTGTACTACGCCGGTGTACCGGCTCAATTTTCTGCTATTCATGACGTTTTCCACGTCTTCCAATTACGGAAATGCCTTATGGATTTTCGATTTTTATTCTTGAGCCCAGTGTTAATGAAGAAATTGAAGTTTCACCAGATTTGACTTTGAGCAACATTCTATTCACATCATTGCTTCGGAGGTTGAGCACCTTCGAAATAAAGATGTTTCTATTGTGGAGATTCTCAATGGTTCTCAAATTCTAGGGATTTCTCTTAGGAATCCAGAGAATTCATCGAGCAAACACGTTCAGGCTTACTCTTTCAAGCTCTTTATGGTGAAATTCCTATTTCAAATTTCTTTATCTTGTGATGATGTTCTTTATGGTTGTTACCATTTGTTCTGTAACGATCCATAAAATTTTAGCAATTTTTAATTGGTATTTAACGTATTGAATTGGATTTTGAGAAATTATTAATAATAAAATTTTGAAAAAAAGAAAAGAAAATATGTTATGTATATTAATGATTTGTAGTACGAGCTGTGTACATATATTTTAAAGTTTGGTTGTGGTTATACCTATAAGATCTAGTACAAAAACTTTATAAACTATTATTTATACTATAATATAAGTTAAGTTTGATGTAAATTTGGTAGCATAGTTCATTTCTATTGGGTATAAATATCAATAGCATGGGTAATAAATTTACGGTCTCCTTTTGCTTTTCAGCAAGGTGTGTAAATTTTAAGTATGTTGAGTACGTTCCATATATAGTTATTTTGGAAAACCACTGTATATGTATGATGGTCTATTTGAAGTGTATATATAGTAAAGCGTATTTATACCAAGTTTTATTTAATTTATATGTGTTATAATAGCTATATATATATGTTAGTCTTGATACTAATATATAGTTTTACTGAAGTTTGATTTCTAGTCATGTTAAATATATATATATATTTGATTTTGGGTTTTTGTGTCACCATTTCCAGTTTATTTTAGTGCATATTTAGTATATCTATACATATGTCGTCAGCTATAAATACGATAGTTAAGGGTTTCATATATCATATGAACCAAAGAAGAAGAGAAGTATATACTATATTTAACTACATATATGAAGTATATGTTTTAAGGGTTGATTTAAGGTCTGCATTAAAAAAAGTAGTTGTGATTACCATTATTTCATATTGTACCTTCTATATTCCTGACTGACTTTCAGCGTTCATTCATTCATTTTTAATTGTGGGTTTTTCTTTTCTCTCTCTTTTCTTATAAATAATTGTACGCATTCATCTCTTTCCCTTTCTTATATTTTGTCCCTTCATCATTTTTTAGCCGTTAATTTTGTTTCGAAAATCAAGAAAATTTGTATACGTTTTATTCTTTTTGAACGTTTAGTAATAAAGATAAATCTGCATAGTATAATCAGATATGAATTGAGATCTAGGAAATAAATAAATATAAAAACGTATAACATGCCACTAATAATAAATTGCTTTAATAGCTTCTCAATTAGCGTACAGCTGTTTCCATCCCATGCCATGTCAAAAGTTTGAAACGTAATAAATGCTATATGATTATTTCGCATTTATTTTTTTTTCCTTTATTATTTCCTGTACGTTTTCATTCCAATCTAAATTATAACTTTTTGATTTCCATGCCTTTTCGGATCTCAAACGCGCAGCCCAAGGAATATTTCTTTAATAATTTTCCTAAAAATCAGCTTTTGGCCGTTTTATTGCATTGATTTCAAATTGTGCCCATTTGTTTTTCTCATTCCTCTCATACGTTACCACCTTTATTTATGCTCGGGACACAGCTCATTTTTTTTCCTTCGTTCCCTTTCTTTTATTTGCTTCCTTCGTTTCCATCGGTTCAATTATATAGATTTTTATATTCGTTGCACGTTTACATTCATTTATTTTGACCAGTCCTTTCCTTTGTTATTCCCCTAATTTTGTGCGTTACTTTACCATAACCAATGCTCCGTATTTATTCGCTTTAATCTTTTCAGCTGAATTTGACCATTACTATTCAAATCAATTCATATTTATTGTATACGTTTCGTATGCAACGGTTCTTTTCTTTATTTATTTTGCCTTTATAACCTTGTTTGACTTCGTTTCTTTCATATTGCAAACTGCTGTCACTTCCAATCTCATTCCTCATTTTAAGTTTTCTTCCTCCTCCTTCCATTTTTCTTTCTACAGATCCACCTATTTTCTCCCTTCTTTTACCGTGCTTCCACCTCCCATCGCTTCGTCACCCACCACATCCAACTCATCCCTCTCCCTCCGCGTTTTTCTCTCCTCCTCTCATGCACATATCTCTCTACACGTGTTGTCATCGCCTGCATGCTCAGCCATCCTCAGAGCCTTCACCATCAACAATCATGCCACACGTTATCTTTGAGTAATAGGTTAGCATATATTTATAATATATATGTGTTATTGTATATTTTCTATAAGTCTGTATTTGGAATATGTGATCTGTCCTACATGATTTTAAATTCATGTTAGTTATGTATCATATGGTATTATATATATGAGTTCATAACAGTATTCTTTTTTTTTTTTTTTTTTTTCTTTTCCGTTCATAGTGTGTATGATATTATACTATGTATAGAGATTTGATAACTTGATTGTTTTATACTTTATGTGTCACGTTGGTATTCAATTTTAAAAGTTTGAAGGTTATATATTAGTTAATATATAGTTTAATATATGTCAGTAATGTATATCTATGCAGTAATATTGTATGTATTATAGCAAAGTAAGTTTTTTTTTTTGATTTAAGATATCATATATACATCTTATAAATATAGTATGGTTCCAAGTATGAAATGTTTGCAGTTTTCAGATTCTATATAATATAAAATTTTGTTCGCATGTTATAAAATTTGATAAGTGTATATATAAATATTATATAAAAAGTTAGTACATATATAAAACGTAAAGCATACTCATCTTATCAGTCGATTGTATATGTATTTAAATATATGATATGTTTAAAGCTATGTATTTTGTGAATAACTGGTTATAAGTATATATATACACATTTGATTTAAAGTTATAAAGGTATGCATATTGTGAATTAGACTATATTAATGGTTAGCTTACAAATATTTATAGTTTTATAGGGAAGTACGAGCTATGTGGGTTATATTTTTAGCAAGCGTATTGTTACCACTTTAAAATGGGTGAAGTTTTACAGTTTACGGTCTATTTGTGTAAGTGTGTAATGTATGTTTAATTTAATAAAGTTATGATAGTTTTGTATAAAATGTTTAACTATTTATATATCTGATATAATGATAGTTTCATATCTGATATAGCTTATATATTATAAAGTTACAGGATACGCTAGTTTTATACGCTAGTTAATATATATATTTAATAATTGACTAAAATGTTTTCAGTGCGAGTTTACTTTTTTTTAGTGTTGGATTTTATACGGCATAGTATGTATACTTGTTCACAGTCTATATAAGTATATGAGTGCATGTGTCATTATAAGTATTTTGTTGTTTATAAATCTCGAGACATATATATGCGTTTAGGTGTTTGTTTCAGATATACGTAATATATATATATAACCGAATATAGGCTATGCATTTGGAATTTCTATATATACATTTTTATTATGAACATATATAGGTTGCTTTCATGGGGTTTTTAAGTAATATATATTACAATAAGTGGTTATATTGTTTTTATAATAATTATTGACTATAAAATATAATACAATGTTTTTTTTGGACGAATTATGTTTAAATTACATATAGGTATATATAGATTTTAAATATACATTTTTAATTTGAAAATTGGTTTTGGGAGAATTAATATCATAATAATTTATATTTTTTCTGTAATATCAAAATTGATTCGATTCATTCTCATCGATTTCCCATTATCAGCCTTGTCCGTCGTGCCTATTTTCTACATCAAATCTTGTCCATCCAGCGTTGCTTTGGATTTCATAGCTCATTTCATCATCATATATCTCTAGCCTCGAAAGGTGAGCAATCACTCACGATTAACGTTCTTTTATTTATTAAATTTGATTTCAATTGAAATGACAATTGAAATATGCTGCTGTAGTTATTTAAATTGTTATATTTATGCTATTATCTGTAATAGTTCACTTATGGGATATGACACCATATCCTATTGTTTATATTTATTTTGATGATATATACCTGTTGTTATTATTATTATTTTCATATCTGCTATCACTCTGCAAGTTCCCTGTTAGTATAAAAATCACTATGGGTTGAAATGATACATACCCGAACGGACTTTAGAATAGGAGAAAATCGTTATGGGTTGAAATGATAAACCCAAACGATTTTCATTTAAATTGAATTTGGGATTACGGGTTGAAATGATATCCACCCGTATATATTTAGTGTACGGATTGAAATGATAAATATCCGTAGCATTTGACTATATGATAGGAAATATATACTGACACCGTTGGTCCATATAAATAATTTAAAGATAAATTTCTACAGTTTGAAAAGAAACATATGTGAATTAATAAATATTGGTTCTTAAAATATTATATATAAATGGAAACTTTATATATAAATTTAATAATATTTTAGACTGATTTAATCCATAAAATATGTTTAAGTATTATTTAAGATTTATATTTCAAATTTTACCGTGTAAAGAATTTTAATAATTAAGATTGAGAGATAAATTTGGTTTATTAAAAATGGTATTCAAATGAAGATTTATTTAATTAAATCAATTTGAATTTATTGAATGGGAAATTTAAGGGTATGATTTTGTAACTGGATTTTTGTTTTAAGTGATTTATTGAATGTTTCATGTTTAAATAAATTAAAGAAAATATTGAGTAAAAGGGTAATTTCAGGTTTACTTAAATGATGTTGAATCTAAGGAGGAAATATTTCAAGGCTAAATAATAATTTGATTAAATCAAGATCTTATGAAACTGTAAAATTGAACTTTGGGAATGTAGAATATTAAATCTTTGAACTATACTAGAATATAAATGGGTGTTTCAGATCTGTATTTGAATCGATATAAGTTGAATTTATTATTTAGAAAACTAAATTGAATAAAGTTTAGTTTGAAACGTTGATTACTTAAAGTTTTGAAATATATTGAAATATAAAGGGTATTTGGTGATTTCAAATCCGAACTTGAGATCAATAAAATTGAAATGGTTATTTTAGAAATTGAGTTGAATTTAAATTGATAAATTGAGATTGAAAAAGATTTAAATGGGAAGGTCGGGTTGATGTTAAACGATTGGTTAAGTTGAGGGAATTGAAATTTCTTTACTGAATAAATTATTTAATATATATAAATACTATTTGGGAAGTATAGAGATTTTTGAAGTGAAAATGATAGTTGGTTTTGAAGTATAAATTAAGTTGGAAGACTACGGTGTTATAGTGTATATTTCTATCTTATAGATAGTTCCATGGACCCTTAGAGGATGGTTATCCCAAACATCCTCTAAGTTAATTATATTTTAGTTGATATTTCACTTGAGTTAGATTTATAGATATAAGAATGTTAATCCTGACTCGAGTGTTTTGTGTTTTGCTTTACGCTCGGGTCAGACTGAGAGATACAGCATTTGAGACTCATCTTCGAAGTTGGAGCTTTGCTTGAAGATCCAGCTATCTATCCCTTCAGTCATCCAGTTGATTGGTTCAGAGAAGCCATCTGTTGCATTGGAGACTTCATGGCATTTGAACTATTCGGTTGTATTTTATTTCTAACTTTAATGTATATAGTAGCTTCATGAACTACTATTTTTATCTATTCCGCTGCATTGTATTACTCTGTGTAAGTGATCTATGATTGATTTATTTACTGTATATTTTAAGTTTTGCCAAATTTTTATTAACAATTCGGTATTTTGAATTATTCAAGTCGGACATGTACGGTTTTATTGTCGATTTGAATGGTCCAAAATAGCGGGCTGTTACAGTTGGTATCAAAGCTTTGGCTCTAGGCAAAACTTAGCATATATGGTAAATTTATTTACAGAATCACTTTCGTTCGAGTTGAATCTCTTCCTTTTTGACTCAATTTCCTTTGAGTTTTGGAATGTCCCTCGGTTTCGAAATTCATTCTGTCTCTCCCTATTTATATTCGTTTGATTCTGGAGTATCCCATAACTCCATTGAATGATTTGTAAAGGGGGTGAAAACTCCTTTTCAATTGGCATTGACTCACCGAAGATTCCTGTATCCTCGGTTTACGATGCTGATATATCTTGTTATGCCGAATTCTATATCTCCGACGATCGAATGTCGAATTGCCTCAGAATTCTACACCGATCTAATTTTGGAATCACGGTTGACAGGTAAAGGTCGCCCGCGATTTATAGAAGTATATCCATCTTCTATTTTGTAACTTAATTATCTCATCTTCGATCGAGTCTATCTTCGAATCAGGATTCTATTGATTAGAGTTCCTTTAAATTAAATCTCTATCTTTGTTTTGAAATCCATCCTTAAATCATCCTTTGAAAATCGGGTTTTGTTTGTATTTTAGAAATTGTTTATACCGAAATTATTATTTTGATAACTATGATTTTATTCTATATATATAAAGAAAATGTTTTCGGTAGAGATTATATACCTATATATAAAGCAAATAAGAAATGTTATTCTATATAAAAAGGGTTTTGAAAGGATTTGAAATTTTGAAAAAATTATAAGAAATTGATTTATATAAAAATGATTTATAATTGAAGTGTTAAATTTGAAATTCGAGAATTGAATTCCGGTATTTTGAAATTGGTTTTAAGATTTTGGAAATTATATATAAATAATACGATTTAAAAGTATTTTTCCGAATAAGAAATATTTCAAATGAATTCAAATGAATTCCAATAATTTTGAAGAAATTTCAAAGAAGTTTTCAAGAAAATAGAAGTCCAGAACTCACTTATGTCGCTGGAGAATAATTTCGGTGATGAGTGCACGCATCATCGACATTGATTTTCGAGTTTCAGAGTAGGGGAGAGGCCACTTTAATAGCTTCGCTATGCGAGTGATTTTGTAAAACCGTTTTTGATTTCAAATTCCGAAGTATAATTTGATATTTTCGAAAGATATATGTATATATTTGAAACAATTTGAAGTAAGACCGGTGTTCAGTCCTCGAGTTTTTGATTTGACTTAGAATAACTCTATTTATAAAAAATTGATTTCCATCTCTTGGATTTGAAATTGATTTTCACCGACTATTTTGAAGGTTCGAGCACTTCCAAATCAAGGTTTAAAGGTTTAAAAACCAAGATATTTCGAAAGGTATAAAATATTTGATAAAGTATGCAAGTTTTGTTGTATGGGGTTAAACCTTTTATTAAGTAAGAGAATATGGCTATTTTAATTATACTAATATGGAATTTAGTTTTTAAATGTTTTGAAAGAATTTTAGTTTTAAATAATGGTTTTCAAAAAGGTAAATTGGATATTTCAAATCGAAGTAAATAGTTTAAAGGTTTTAAAGGGATAATTATAAATTTGGAAACCATTTTGAATATAATTGATTTTGAGAAAAATATTTGGTTTTGAAAATTAAATTGAAAAAAAAAACCCAGTACTTATATGGTGATTTTGGAAATGAATTTGTTTGACTTGAATTATTTTAATTTGGAAACTGGGATAATTTTCTACACCTATTATTTTGGGAACTTTGAAATTCAGACATTTAATTTGGAAGAAAATTTGGTGAAATCATATATGATTTTGAAACTGAATTGGTATTGAAATAATTTGAAATTGAGAACCTTAGATTACTAAGCACTTGATTTGGGAGTGGTCGAACTTATATAAAATGGATTGTATAAGTATGAGGTTGATTTGAAATCTATTGATTTGAAAGGTACTCAATTTGGAAAGAGATTTTATTTAATCGAAATCTATATAAGTATGATTTGATCTACTATTGATTTGGAAAGTATTCGATTTGAGAAAGGAATCCTATATATATGGACTTTATATAAGTACAATATTTGAAAGTGATTTGAAAAGGTACTATATGATATATATTTTCGAAGTAAAGATATGGAAAGTGCCTTCTGCTTGATATCCGCTTTGTGGCCACATCGTGGATTCATTCTATCGATATTATTCTCTCTGATTTTCGGTTTTCCGGATGTAATACTCGAGTGTTTCCCACCGTGGCGTAACCCATGGTTTTTTTTTCTCTCGTGAATGCACAGCGCAATTGCCTGGCTGAGTCTTGCCTAGGGGTACGGATTGTTTCCTGGGGGATCCAGGCGTAACCATTGTGTATCCTGCAATCTGTGTAGGTCGCGAATAGTACCGCAAGTGCCTGGCTGAGTCTTGCCTAGGGGTACGGATTGTTTCCTGGGGGATCCAGGCGTAACCATTGTGTATCCTGCACTCTACTAGTCATCATGGCGTAACTCGCAGGGCTGAGAAAGCTTACGGATATGGATTGTTTCCTGGGGGACCCAGGCGTAACCATTGTGTATCTGCGAACCATGATCGGACAAAGGTTTTGGTTTGGTTGTTTTGTTTGGATTGTACTTTCCATATCTGTTTTTAAAGTTTTTTTCAAGTATTTTCACTAGTTGTTGAAACAGGTCTACTAAGTACTTGAAGAATTCTAGCTTTGCGCCTGATCAACGCATGGCCAGAGTCTGCAAGAACGAGGATAAACTTGTTGAAACATCGAGTTATAAAAATATTTTTGAAAGAAAAGATTTATTTCGATATTAAAGGTATTTATTATAAAAGTATTTCCAACAAAGAAATTTTGTGTTAATATTTGAAATTGAAACTCTCATGGTTTGAAATGTACGATTCTTGCCCGATTCTATTCTTTTGAATCTACCTTATCTGCCCTGCTTTATTTATTCAACTATATTCTCTTTTCCGAATCTATCTTCTTTCCTTCTTTCCTTCTTTTGAATATATCCTTTAAAACATTGTTTATTTATATTCTACCTGGTTTAATAAGAGAGAAAAATTAGTGTTTTATAAATAATTGATCTCATAATTAATTGAATGGATTTGATAAAATGAGTAATCTATTAAATATTAATCAATTTAAATAATAACAAAAGAAAAAGTATATGGTTTTAAATAAATTTTTTTAATTTGTTTTTCAAAGTCTAAATTTCTCATCTGGTTGTTTCTATTCTCCTACTTTATTCCTTTTCGGGGACGAAAAGTTTTGAGTGGGGGAGAGTGTAACGACCCATAAAATTTTAGCAATTTTTAATTGGTATTTAACGTATTGAATTGGATTTTGAGAAATTATTAATAATAAAATTTTGAAAAAAAAAGAAAATATGTTATGTATATTAATGATTTGTAGTACGAGCTGTGTACATATATTTTAAAGTTTGGTTGTGGTTATACCTATAAGATCTAGTACAAAAACTTTATAAACTATTATTTATACTATAATATAAGTTAAGTTTGATGTAAATTTGGTAGCATAGTTCATTTCTATTGGGTATAAATATCAATAGCGTGGGTAATAAATTTACGGTCTCCTTTTGCTTTTCAGCAAGGTGTGTAAATTTTAAGTATGTTGAGTACGTTCCATATATAGTTATTTTGGAAAACCACTGTATATGTATGATGGTCTATTTGAAGTGTATATATAGTAAAGCGTATTTATACCAAGTTTTATTTAATTTATATGTGTTATAATAGCTATATATATATGTTAGTCTTGATACTAGTATATAGTTTTACTGAAGTTTGATTTCTAGTCATGTTAAATATATATATATATTTGATTTTGGGTTTTTGTGTCACCATTTCCAGTTTATTTTAGTGCATATTTAGTATATCTATACATATGTCGTCAGCTATAAATACGATAGTTAAGGGTTTCATATATCATATGAACCAAAGAAGAAGAGAAGTATATACTATATTTAACTACATATATGAAGTATATGTTTTAAGGGTTGATTTAAGGTCTGCATTAAAAAAAGTAGTTGTGATTACCATTATTTCATATTGTACCTTCTATATTCCTGACTGACTTTCAGCGTTCATTCATTCATTTTTAATTGTGGGTTTTTCTTTTCTCTCTCTTTTCTTATAAATAATTGTACGCATTCATCTCTTTCCCTTTCTTATATTTTGTCCCTTCATCATCTTTTAGCCGTTAATTTTGTTTCGAAAATCAAGAAAATTTGTATACGTTTTATTCTTTTTGAACGTTTAGTAATAAAGATAAATCTGCATAGTATAATCAGATATGAATTGAGATCTAGGAAATAAATAAATATAAAAACGTATAACATGCCACTAATAATAAATTGCTTTAATAGCTTCTCAATTAGCGTACAGCTGTTTCCATCCCATGCCATGTCAAAAGTTTGAAACGTAATAAATGCTATATGATTATTTCGCATTTATTTTTTTTTCCTTTATTATTTCCTGTACGTTTTCATTCCAATCTAAATTATAACTTTTTGATTTCCATGCCTTTTCGGATCTCAAACGCGCAGCCCAAGGAATATTTCTTTAATAATTTTCCTAAAAATCAGCTTTTGGCCGTTTTATTGCATTGATTTCAAATTGTGCCCGTTTGTTTTTCTCATTCCTCTCATACGTTACCACCTTTATTTATGCTCGGGACACAGCTCATTTTTTTTCCTTCGTTCCCTTTCTTTTATTTGCTTCCTTCGTTTCCATCGGTTCAATTATATAGATTTTTATATTCGTTGCACGTTTACATTCATTTATTTTGACCAGTCCTTTCCTTTGTTATTCCCCTAATTTTGTGCGTTACTTTACCATAACCAATGCTCCGTATTTATTCGCTTTAATCTTTTCAGCTGAATTTGACCATTACTATTCAAATCAATTCATATTTATTGTATACGTTTCGTATGCAACGGTTCTTTTCTTTATTTATTTTGCCTTTATAACCTTGTTTGACTTCGTTTCTTTCATATTGCAAACTGCTGTCACTTCCAATCTCATTCCTCATTTTAAGTTTTCTTCCTCCTCCTTCCATTTTTCTTTCTACAGATCCACCTATTTTCTCCCTTCTTTTACCGTGCTTCCACCTCCCATCGCTTCGTCACCCACCACATCCAACTCATCCCTCTCCCTCCGCGTTTTTCTCTCCTCCTCTCATGCACATATCTCTCTACACGTGTTGTTATCGCCTGCATGCTCAGCCATCCTCAGAGCCTTCACCATCAACAATCATGCCACACGTTATCTTTGAGTAATAGGTTAGCATATATTTATAATATATATGTGTTATTGTATATTTTCTATAAGTCTGTATTTGGAATATGTGATCTGTCCTACATGATTTTAAATTCATGTTAGTTATGTATCATATGGTATTATATATATGAGTTCATAACAGTATTCTTTTTTTTTTTTTTTTTTCTTTTTCTTTTTTTTTTCTTTTTTTTCCGTTCATAGTGTGTATGATATTATACTATGTATAGAGATTTGATAACTTGATTGTTTTATACTTTATGTGTCACGTTGGTATTCAATTTTAAAAGTTTGAAGGTTATATATTAGTTAATATATAGTTTAATATATGTCAGTAATGTATATCTATGTAGTAATATTGTATGTATTATAGCAAAGTAAGTTTTTTTTTTTGATTTAAGATATCATATATACATCTTATAAATATAGTATGGTTCCAAGTATGAAATGTTTGCAGTTTTCAGATTCTATATAATATAAAATTTTGTTCGCATGTTATAAAATTTGATAAGTGTATATATAAATATTATATAAAAAGTTAGTACATATATAAAACGTAAAGCATACTCATCTTATCAGTCGATTGTATATGTATTTAAATATATGATATGTTTAAAGCTATGTATTTTGTGAATAACTGGTTATAAGTATATATATACACATTTGATTTAAAGTTATAAAGGTATGCATATTGTGAATTAGACTATACTAATGGTTAGCTTACAAATATTTATATAGTTTTATAGGGAAGTACGAGCTATGTGGGTTATATTTTTAGCAAGCGTATTGTTACCACTTTAAAATGGGTGAAGTTTTACAGTTTACGGTCTATTTGTGTAAGTGTGTAATGTATGTTTAATTTAATAAAGTTATGATAGTTTTGTATAAAATGTTTAACTATTTATATATCTGATATAATGATAGTTTCATATCTGATATAGCTTATATATTATAAAGTTACAGGATACGCTAGTTTTATACGCTAGTTAATATATATATTTAATAATTGACTAAAATGTTTTCAGTGCGAGTTTACTTTTTTTTAGTGTTGGATTTTATACGGCATAGTATGTATACTTGTTCACAGTCTATATAAGTATATGAGTGCATGTGTCATTATAAGTATTTTGTTGTTTATAAATCTCGAGACATATATATGCGTTTAGGTGTTTGTTTCAGACTTACGTAATATATATATATAACCGAATATAGGCTATGCATTTGGAATTTCTATATATACATTTTTATTATGAACATATATAGGTTGCTTTCATGGGGTTTTTAAGTAATATATATTACAATAAGTGGTTATATTGTTTTTATAATAATTATTGACTATAAAATATAATACAATGTTTTTTTTGGACGAATTATGTTTAAATTACATATAGGTATATATAGATTTTAAATATACATTTTTAATTTGAAAATTGGTTTTGGGAGAATTAATATCATAATAATTTATATTTTTTCTGTAATATCAAAATTGATTCGATTCATTCTCATCGATTTCCCATTATCAGCCTTGTCCGTCGTGCCTATTTTCTACATCAAATCTTGTCCATCCAGCGTTGCTTTGGATTTCATAGCTCATTTCATCATCATATATCTCTAGCCTCGAAAGGTGAGCAATCACTCACGATTAACGTTCTTTTATTTATTAAATTTGATTTCAATTGAAATGACAATTGAAATATGCTGCTGTAGTTATTTAAATTGTTATATTTATGCTATTATCTGTAATAGTTCACTTATGGGATATGACACCATATCCTATTGTTTATATTTATTTTGATGATATATACCTGTTGTTATTATTATTATTTTCATATCTGCTATCACTCTGCAAGTTCCCTGTTAGTATAAAAATCACTATGGGTTGAAATGATACATACCCGAACGGACTTTAGAATAGGAGAAAATCGTTATGGGTTGAAATGATAAACCCAAACGATTTTCATTTAAATTGAATTTGGGATTACGGGTTGAAATGATATCCACCCGTATATATTTAGTGTACGGATTGAAATGATAAATATCCGTAGCATTTGACTATATGATAGGAAATATATACTGACACCGTTGGTCCATATAAATAATTTAAAGATAAATTTCTACAGTTTGAAAAGAAACATATGTGAATTAATAAATATTGGTTCTTAAAATATTATATATAAATGGAAACTTTATATATAAATTTAATAATATTTTAGACTGATTTAATCCATAAAATATGTTTAAGTATTATTTAAGATTTATATTTCAAATTTTACCGTGTAAAGAATTTTAATAATTAAGATTGAGAGATAAATTTGGTTTATTAAAAATGGTATTCAAATGAAGATTTATTTAATTAAATCAATTTGAATTTATTGAATGGGAAATTTAAGGGTATGATTTTGTAACTGGATTTTTGTTTTAAGTGATTTATTGAATGTTTCATGTTTAAATAAATTAAAGAAAATATTGAGTAAAAGGGTAATTTCAGGTTTACTTAAATGATGTTGAATCTAAGGAGGAAATATTTCAAGGCTAAATAATAATTTGATTAAATCAAGATCTTATGAAACTGTAAAATTGAACTTTGGGAATGTAGAATATTAAATCTTTGAACTATACTAGAATATAAATGGGTGTTTCAGATCTGTATTTGAATCGATATAAGTTGAATTTATTATTTAGAAAACTAAATTGAATAAAGTTTAGTTTGAAACGTTGATTACTTAAAGTTTTGAAATATATTGAAATATAAAGGGTATTTGGTGATTTCAAATCCGAACTTGAGATCAATAAAATTGAAATGGTTATTTTAGAAATTGAGTTGAATTTAAATTGATAAATTGAGATTGAAAAAGATTTAAATGGGAAGGTCGGGTTGATGTTAAACGATTGGTTAAGTTGAGGGAATTGAAATTTCTTTACTGAATAAATTATTTAATATATATAAATACTATTTGGGAAGTATAGAGATTTTTGAAGTGAAAATGATAGTTGGTTTTGAAGTATAAATTAAGTTGGAAGACTACGGTGTTATAGTGTATATTTCTATCTTATAGATAGTTCCATGGACCCTTAGAGGATGGTTATCCCAAACATCCTCTAAGTTAATTATATTTTAGTTGATATTTCACTTGAGTTAGATTTATAGATATAAGAATGTTAATCCTGACTCGAGTGTTTTGTGTTTTGCTTTACGCTCGGGTCAGACTGAGAGATACAGCATTTGAGACTCATCTTCGAAGTTGGAGCTTTGCTTGAAGATCCAGCTATCTATCCCTTCAGTCATCCAGTTGATTGGTTCAGAGAAGCCATCTGTTGCATTGGAGACTTCATGGCATTTGAACTATTCGGTTGTATTTTATTTCTAACTTTAATGTATATAGTAGCTTCATGAACTACTATTTTTATCTATTCCGCTGCATTGTATTACTCTGTGTAAGTGATCTATGATTGATTTATTTACTGTATATTTTAAGTTTTGCCAAATTTTTATTAACAATTCGGTATTTTGAATTATTCAAGTCGGACATGTACGGTTTTATTGTCGATTTGAATGGTCCAAAATAGCGGGCTGTTACATGTTCATTTATTCATTACGATTGCGAGGACGCAATTTCTTTAAGGAGGGGAGTCTGTAACAACCCGGTATTTCGCATCAATTGATAATCGATATTAAACGATTAATATTGTTGCTAATTGCTAATTGAAGTTTTGATTTTTTTTTAAATTGAGTTAAAATTCTTTTATAAATTATTGAAAGGAATTGTGGGCTTTGGAATTAAAATTTGTCTCGGCCCATTTATTCTTGGTGCCGAATTATTTCGAGTTATACCCGTTCCCCCCTTTTGTTTTTCATTTTTATTCGTAACCCTAAACCCTAAAACAAACAAACAAAAAGAAAATTAATAATGGCGGCTGCATTTATTTTGTTCGCTCCTCTGTCCAAATTAGGGCTTAATGAAATCGAGTTCGTAAATCAGGTAAGTGATTCCTTCACTTACATCTAATTCAAACCTAGCTTGATTTCTGACTTGTTCCTATTCTGTTTACTTGGACTTTGTTCGAATTCGTATGTTCGCTTGTTGTTTGAATGACGTGGCTTTGATTTCGGGTTTTTCGATTTTTATGTTGGCGATGTTGATTTCATCTGACTTTGGGTTATTTCTTTACTACTTGAATTGCATGGCACTGATTTTTTGTTCGAGTTTGCCACCAGAGTTTGTTCATCCCAGCTTGATCTCAGTTATAGTTGATTGCTGAACTGGTTTTGATGCCAGCCTCTACTTTGTTTCATCTATTTGTTTTGGATTGTTCGGCGTTGGCACTATCCAGATATTGATACTGCCATTCACTGAATTGCGTGTATCAGTCTTGGCCATCCTTTTCTATGCTTGAACTTGACTGTTTGGTTTGGGTTTTGGCTCCATGTATTTTGCATTTGTCAAATTTGCATTTGTATATGTATTTCTTGATCCTGAACTCATCACTGGTGCATTTAAATAGGAAGCTGGGCATGATTGTGCATCTTTGCACATTTGGTTGCATTTGTACACTTGGTCGAAACTGGTTCTTGATGTTCATTTGAACTGTGCATTCATTGTTGCCATATCTTGGCTCCTCGCAGTTTTGTGGTTGTTTGAGTTTCACTGAAGCATCGAGCTCAGGTGGTCTTCCCTTATGTGCAGTCTATATTTACATTGCCTCTGACCTTTTGACACATATACTATATTTCATGTTAATCTTCACTGTAACATGCTGCACCGTGTATGTTTAATTGCTTCTCGTATCACTTGAGTCTGCAGTTGTAATGTTTCTGGCTTCAAGTATGGATGCCCTGACTGTCATAGGTGCACTCACTATCACTTGCTATTGTGGTTTTGTTGCTTCACCAATACTTTGGTCTTGATTTGTATATGACACTCCATGATGAGTCATTTTTGTTATGTGAGTCATTTGAATTTGTAGATTGTTGAACTGTTAGCTTCAATCTGGAACACTATTTTCTCAAGCCTGCATATATTTGTTGGATTCACACCGTGCTTGATGGACTGATTAATTCTAGTTGCAGCCGAAAATGCACACTGTCTTTGTCATTGTACCTGTTGCAACTACATTTTTCATTTGCAGCATACATTCTCTACTACTCTGATTTATCACTTGCCGATGCTTGAGTTAGCCATCCACTTCATTTCAGTGTTGTAGTTGTTGCCATTGAATTGGTACAGAAGTTTGCACTATGCATTTAGGTGTACTTCGTTCACTTGCAAACTGTCTGCTCCATACTGCATTTGCATTTGGTCACTTGTTAGGAACTTATACCTTGCATTGATGTCTTGTCTTCATTGCATTTTGTCCCCATTGCATTCATGTGTTGGTGTGCTGTGGTGCCATACCCCTGGTGCCCTCACCCTCCTTCTATTTTTGTACCTGTACCACTGCTTTGTGCTTTGGTGCCGCAGTTGTGTTGAGTCAGAGACTTGACCTTCTTGCATTTCGTGGTAGTTTCCTACCATCTCGAATTTGCAGTGTTATTACATTTACTTGGTGGCAATTGGTTTGCATACCATTTACACTGTGCAGCCTTACCCCCTTCTGCATTCGTTTGATTGTTGTATCTGGGTTTTCAGCTGCAGCTTGTTATCATCTTTTCTTGACCACATTGGCATTTCTCTGCCTTGTTCGAACTTGTTTGGTTGCTGTTGCTTGAGACAGCCAACCACTTCAATTCACTTGGTTGAAGCTTTTCACTACTGTCACTTGCTTGTTGCATTTGTTGGCACTGTGAATTCTTGAGCATTGGCCCTTGTGCCTTGGTGCTATTTCTGTATATGCTATTGTGGCGAGGCAGTGCACGCGTGCGTGCACTGCAGCCACACAGTATCGACATTATGAATTGATATTTTAATTACTTGAATTGTTTTGTGTATTCAATTCAGATATGGTTTAATTTGATGTTTTCTAAATTATCTTCATTGATTTTGGTTCGTTGATCTTTTGTTTACATCATCACTGTAGTGGCAAGGCAGTGCACGCAAGCATGAACTGCAGCCACATGGTATGGCTTTTATGATATTCTATCTTGTTTTGATTTATTGATCTTTTGCATATTCCATATGCTGTAGTGGCAAGGCAGTGCACGCGTGCGTGTACTGCAGCCCTACTCAAATTAATATTTTAATTGATATTTCAATGGTTTGGACTGTTTTGTTTATTCAATTCAATATTCTGAATTGTATTCTGATTTGGTTTAATTTGCTGATTTGTTGTTTAACATTGTTACGTGTTATATCTATCGTTATCCGATTTCTTTATTTAAGGATCGGATAGACGAGATTTATTGTGACTGTCGTCTATTCATTATTTAATTATTATTGCTTCTGTGCACTAATAACTGAGTTTGAATTAGACTGACCCGTGTATTATTTTCTTTTGAATTTAATACTCGGGTCAGACCGAGTATTTACAGGTTGTTGATTTCTTACTTTGGGTTGCTGCTAGAGCTATGAAGTCTTTTCATATATTTTGGAGTAGACGTTGTCATTTTTAGTAGTCAGTGTATTAGTGTAGGAAGATGTGTATTCATGTATATTATTCACGATAATGTACTTGTATATGTAACTTCCAGTGTCGACAATTGTAGTTGTATCATATGTACTGTATCATATGTATTGTGTCAAATGTATTGTAACTGACATCAGTTATTATATATATGAGACTTTCTGTTTTTATCCGTGTTCCGCTTTTATATTATCTGTGTTGTTATTATATCTACTGTCCTAAACTATTATGAACCATCGTAGTTCGTTTTATACTGGAATTGGGGTATGTCTATGGGAGTAAATAAATCAGAGATGAAAAATGAAAGAATATATATATACACCACTCCAATTGAGATTACCAATACTAGTGCAAGGCCTAACTACTGATGGCCGCTCCTCAACAGCCTTATTCTTCGCGCTAGTTGACAGCATTACACCGTAATGTTCTTGGCTAGCGTGGGTATAGAGGTGGAGCGTCACAGTAAGCTATGTATAAACTTATTTTAATAGAATAAGCTTAATAATAAGTTGATTTTTATTGAAGATAATATGGTTAAGTATTTAAATTTTATTTTAATATAGAGTTTATAATGATTTAAATAAAGTAAGGTTGGAAGATAAATTGGAAATTTATTCGAAATTGAATTTATTTAAGAATTAAACTCGAATAAGCTTGATGTGAAATTTATTAAATTTGAATCTTTTAGAAGGTATGATTTTTATAGCTTGATTTTGGTTTAAGGTGAATTAAATGAATATTTGAAGTATAAATAAATTGAAGGAAATATTTAGTTATTTGTAATTTGAGCTTTATTTAAATGATAATGGATTTATTATGTAAAGTTTTTCAAAACTAAATGATAGAAAATTGAATTGCTGAATTAGAATTACCAAAGTTAATTTTGAAATTGTTGAATGCTTAAAGTTTGAAATATATTGAATTTGAAATGGTTTATTCTATGGGTCAAATCTGTTTTGAAATCGATAATTTTGGAATAGTTTATTTGGAAACTGAATTGAATAGAATTTATGATTTGGGATTTGGTTAAATATAAAATGTAGAAATCCGACTTGTGTTGGATTTGATTTGTGAAATTGAAGAAGCATTTTTTTTTATATATAATTATTTTAAATATTTAAACCATTTAAGTGGTGGAAGTTATATCTCAAAGTTACGAGTTTCAAAGTATTATGATTTGAAAGTGTTATTATAAGTGCATGTGATTTCGAAGTGTTATAATTTTGAATGTGCTATGATTTTGGAAAAAGATATACTTGAAGTGAAAAATGATAGCGTATTTATTTGTTTTTTGAAAAGGAAATGATATTTTGGTTTAAAAGTATAAACTATTTGGAAAATGGCCGATATGTTATAATAACAGTTGGTTGTTGAAGAGACCGGGATCAGATATGGGCATACTCCCTATTGATACCGAAAACCACTTTAACATCTGTGTATGCGGTGGAGACTCCAGAATGAAGTAGGATGGTGGCGACGTCCTTTGAGGTATATACGTGGACCCGACTCCCGTGAGTTGGCATAATGTGGCTAAAACAGGAGCGATTGACGGGCTAATGAGGTAGCCTCTTTGATTGGACACATCCCTTCGATATTATACTTTGACTTTTGGACCGATTCAGTGGCCACTTTTGATTTTTTATTTATTTGGGTGAGTGGCTTGAGGTGGACGGTAGCTGCGCGCTATGAGTTACCTCCGGCCTAGAAGCGTAATTGGTATATCTACCCTGGTATTGCTTAGTTGTGCCATGTCAACTACCCTAGCACGCCTTGTACGAATTTGGTTTTCTTCCGTAGCCCGTGGAGTATCCTCTGGTGGCTTCTCGATCAGGAGGGACTATGATACTAGATGGACTATTACGTGTTAAGAGGAATATTGGGTCATTCCTTAATGCTATTTAAAAGTAAATTTATTATACTAATAGACATTATTATAATAGCGAAATATTACTACATAATAAATAGTTTAACAGATCAATGTGAATCTCGAGCATCTCTTAAGTTACTGCACTCACGTTTGACACTAGATAAGAGATGTCAAACCCCGTAAACATCTCTGACGCCGTTCCACTCATATTTGACCGTTGATTTAACTTATATAAGATCTTTTAGTTCTGACTCGAGTGCTTTGTTTTTTCAATTTGTTCGGGTCAGCTTGAGCATTTCAAGGTTTGAAGGCCTTGCTTTTGGAGGAATAAGACGAAGATTTTATAACTATTATTTACTATATTGTTCCACTGCATCACAATGTTCTACTGCATTGTATTTATTAGTCTTTGTTTATGTGTAGCTCTGATTCTATATTGTATTAGTATAATCAAATGTTTTGTAAACAGCTTCATGAACTATTATTTGATTATTATATTTTGCCATTCCACTACAAGATTCTGTTTTGTTTTCTTTTGTTCTTCCTTTTTCTTATTCACCCCAATAAAAATTCGCCCTTTTTTATGGTTTGAGTCTGACGTGTGTGATTTATCGTCGATTTAAAGCGTACAAAAGGCCGGTCGTTACATTTGGTATCAAAGCTTTGGTTTAGCGCTAAACCTTAGCTTTGTGGGGTCTGACTCTTTATTAATAGGGTAGTAATACTCTATGATGAGTCGCTGAGAGTGTGTGTGTGTGTGTCTCTATATGAGAGCGCGTATTTTTTAGTGTTATAAAATGGTTTTTATATTGTGTTAATTTGTTCTGTTTTGTATTTCTAAATTTTGGTTGGTACATAGGAAGCTATGACATCAATAGGGATTCCTAAACACTTAATAGGAAAAACCGACATAATATTTGTTTTGAATATAGGTGAATGAAATAACTTTTCCTATTATATTTTCATACATAAAATAATTTTTTTAAATGATATATATTTTGGTGTAATATAATAGTTGTTAGGTTGTGAAATTTATAAATATTGGTTGGAAATAGGATTTTACATAAAATAAATAAAATCGGAAATTTAGAACCTAAGTCCCGAGGTTTTTGAAAATTTCTTTCAAATAGTTTTGGAATATAATAATAACACGGGTAAGAAATATTTTCTGATATAAATATTTCCATATAATTTGAAAGAATTGTTTTAAAGAAACTTTGGAAAGAAATAAGTTATGTACTCCCTTCTTCATTGGAAAATAATTTCGGTGATGAGTGAATGCATCATCGATATTCATTTTCGAGTTTCAAAGTGGTAAGGCCACTGTAGTAGTTTTACTATAGATTTATTTTGATAAACAGATATAAATATCAAATTGTTTTAAATATAATCGGATATATAAATTGTAAGTGTATACATCTAATCTATTACTTAAAACGATTTGGAATTTAACCTGGTATGTAGTTCTTAAAGTTTCCGTTAATTAATAGACTCAATTTTTGTAGTGAAATGGAATGTAACTAATTAATAATTGGAACCTCTCAATGAAATAGGAGATTAAATGCTAATTTATAAATGAAACAATAAGAAAGTTGAAATTGTAAGTTATTAAACAAAAGATATAATTATTGAACATTAAATTAAATTAAAATAAATGAGGTAAACTTGTATAATTTTTCAATTTGCATTCTTTAACATATATATAACTTACCAAAATATTTAAAAGTTGTAATGTTTAATAAGAAAATGTAAGGGAAATTGTACAAGTAAACTTATGTAATGAAAGTGTTCTATAAATTGTTTTTATTAGTAAGAATTGATGTTATAATTGTTATATACTTAAGTAGTAGTTTGGAAGGTTATTGTGATTAAATGTGATAGAAAAGGGATCATCGTAAGTAAAAGGTTATAAACTTAAGTTAATGAAATTGTTATGCCAAGTAACCGAATTGAACATGAATATTATTAATAAATGAATGTAAATAAATGAAATCAAGTGACGAATGAATAAGTATAATATAATAAAAAGAGAATTGACATGATGTGAATAAATTAAATGAAGATTGGTATTAGTTGAATGAAAAGGAAATCAAACAACAAAGGTTAAGAAATGAAGTTGATAAAAATTAACTTGATCTATTGTTTGGAATTGTTGTTTGTTTGGTTTATGGTTGTTTGGGCAAGTATACTTTAAATTTGTTTGGATGTACGAATAATCTATTAAGTTTCATCTAAGACTGTTGAGTAAATGGTGCACTTAGTAGTTTATTTTCCATTCTGTACAATTTAAGTTTTAAACCCAAACAACTATTTGTCTGTTTGTTATGGATGGATGATTGACTTTATCCATTTCATATGATGGTTGTATGCTTTATTGCAAGTGATTATTGCTTATATTGATTTATTTGTTAGTGGTTGGAAAAACTTTAAATACTTTATTTTACATAATTATTAACCTCTATTGGATTATATAAGTGAAATACAGGTTATGGAAGCAATTGCTACTGCTTTTGGTTTCACAATTAAGCGTTTGTTTGCCCGACAAATAGGTACGTTTTCGGATTACGGTTTATAGCGCTATTATATTGTTTTCCCATTGTTGGGATATATTATTTTGAGGTACTGTGATATATATACTGTTATATTTGATATTATATTTTCTTCCGAGCCTCCCCGTACAAAGGAGACTTTGCTAAAATTTTCCGTAAATTTTGGACCTAGAAATTTTTTGAAAAATGTTATCCAAACTTTATTAATTTGAGTATGAAAAGATTTAGTGGTTATAAACTGGTATATTTATTTAGATTGATTAATTTTGTAAATTTATTTGTTTATAAAGTTAATATTTTTGAATAAGATGTATTTTTGACTTAATTCTTTCTTTTTCATTCTTCTTCCTTTTCAGGGACGAAAAGTTTTGAGTGGTGGAGATTGTAACAACCCGTAAATTTTCGATAATTAAATTTGTTAATTTAATGAATCTTGTTATTTAATATGGAAGGAAATAGAAAGTCATAATGCAATAATGTAATAAACCAGGAACCAATGTTAATTTTATCTATTTGATGATAATGGATTGAATAACAAGATTTAAAATAAAATAAATGGATTTTTTTGTAATTTCATTTGATAATTTATTAATGTATTAAAATTGAAATTTAATACGAAAAAGGGTAAATTAATTTACTTTGAATTGATATCTAAATTGTTCAAAGTATTGTAGTTGTTTAAGAAATCACAAATGATAAGATTTGTTAATTATGGAAATTGGAATCTGAAAATTTTGATTTAATTGATTTAAAACTTATTTATTTAATTAATGAAATATAGCCATTTTGGCTACTAACTCAGATTTCTACGAAACTAGTTTCATCGGATCCGTAATAGTAAATTATATAGGATTTCAAGTTTCATAGCAATCAGACTTGTTGTTTAATCGTACGGACTCGAAACGTCTTGAAATTAATTTGAAATAACTTGATTTTAGCAAAACTTCTTCTTACGATGGAATTTGGACTTGAATCCTATCCCATTTCGTTTAAAATATTTAAAAACATCTATTTTGATATATGGGTTGACCCATTTTCGTTCCGTAGTCGGAACGGGCTTTTCGGGCCATTTATCGTCCAACTTTCCAATACCAATCGAGCCCAATTGTTTCTATTGTGTTCTGCCTATATATATGTCGTTATAAACCCTAACTGCCTTTTTTTTCTCATTTCTGTACGTACAGAAATTTTTGTTGCTCCTCTTTCTTAATGGCAGACAAACCCTAAATTTCAAAACCCAGTTCCAATTCAAAATTCAACTTCAAAAATTCAGACTCCTCAATATATATCGAATTATATATCGATTTGAAGCTCTCGACGAGCATATCTTGGATTTGTGATTCATTTTCCTATTTGAACCACTGGCTGTCTAGAAATTGAAGAAAAATCCACGGTCGTTCATTGCGCGAGGATCATCTTCAATGGATCGCCAAATCAATGGTACCGTCGTGTGGAGAAGACTGAGAGGAGCTCGTCGGCATGGTTGGTTTGGTTATTTGATAGTCTGATCGACGACGAAAATTCAACTAGGATTTCGGGTTTTTCGACGGCTGGTCATCGTCGTACGCTTAGGTGGACGAGAGTTTTGGCACTCGAACGTAGGTCGAGGTGGAGGAGCAGGGTCATGCATGGTTGGTGGATTTCTGGTGGGCTGCTTCTAGGCGTAGCGACGTGTGGGGCGGTGGCTTCGTGTAGGTCTGGTTATTGTATGCGATGTTCGGTCTGGAGGTAGGTAGATGATGAAGTGTGCATTACTTTGAAATATCTATTTGTTTTGTTTTATTTATATAAATTTTAATGTCGGACGTTCTAACTCGCATAATTTTCACATGAGAGGTCTGTTTCATGCGCGGTTTGCTTTGCCGGGATCGTATCGAAATTCCAGACATTTTGACGCTGGTTTTGATGAATTCTGAGACTTTTCAAATTTTGGGTTTAAATTGGATTTAAATTCAATTTAAATTCAAAAGGTGAGTGTTTTAACCCACTTACAACTTCTAAAATTTCTTATGTTTGTTAAATTGATTTATGATATGATTAGAAATTTATTTATGACTGTTTGGCATATTTTGCATCATCATCTCAGTTTATTTGAATTTAATTGGATAAAAAAGTCATTTAGTTCATCATTGAATATAAAGTGCTAGTAAATACCTGTTATTTATTATTTGTTCTATATTGATGTTATTGTGAATTAGATGATGATTTTGATAAATGTTTGATGATTGATATTGGATGAATGCATGTTGTGTTTATATTATTATAAACTGCAATTTGTTATGGATTTTTATTTCATTTGGGATTGCGGCTTGAAATGATATGTAACCGTATTTATATTTTAATTTATGGATTGAAATGATAAATATCCATATCACTTGACCATAGGATAGAAAATTATATACAGACTCCGTGGTCTATATATAAAAATATTTTAAAATGATTTCTATGGCTTTGTAAAGAAATATATGGTTTTAGATAAATATTAATTTTAGATATTATATAGACGTTATTTTATCCTTGATTGTAAGCTATGTATAAACTTGTTTTAATAAAGAATAAGCTTAATAATAAGTTGATTTTTATTGAAGATAATATGGTTAAGTATTTAAATTTTATTTGAATATAGAGTTTATAATGATTTAAATAAAGTAAGGTAGGAAGATAAATTGGAAATTTATTCGAAATTGAATTTATTTAAGAATTAAATTCAAATAAGCTTGATGTGAAATTTATTAAGTTTGAAGTTTTAGAGGGTATGATTTTTGTTGAATATGCGCTTATATGATTTTTGTTTGATGATAATAAACATATATACATTCATTTAAATGTATTTGTTAATATACTATTCTATTTTTCACAGTTTAAATAAATATTTGTTGAATAAAATATATTACACAGAATTTGAATTCAAACAGATATTTTATTCAAATAAATATTTATTACACTTTTGAATAGTACAATTTCAAGCTCTCACTATAACTATACAACTTTGATTACAATTCCATCACATTTCATATTTACAGTTCACCTCACTACATATCACTCACACTCGTACTTATCTTCAACTGCATTCCAGTTTGAATGCAGCATCTGAGAAATCTGCAAAAATATTCACTAACGCAGTAAAATTGAAAAAGAAATATTTTTGCAATATAAAATAAAATATGGTTTTTGAAAATAATTTTTGCCTTAGTTATTTGGGTTGTTCGTCATAATTTAAATTTGAATTCATCATACACGAGCAACTTGTGACATACACAGTGTATTACTGTATATGCCACAAGGCCGTGCACGCCGATATATACACTTGATAATGCTACAGGGACAGGTGAGCACAGGTCAAACCCAAATGAAAAGCCGGGTTCAACTCACATGCAATATATCACGACACGAGCACAAGGTCAAACCCGAGTTTTTAAAACTGGATTCAACACAAGGCTACAAAAAAAAAGGAATGCAAAGCTTAGACTCCAAGATTGCACCAATGGAAACATGTCACTGCATCATGAATGTCATCACAGTCATCACAATGAACACGTATACTCAATGCAACATGATCAACTCACATGTGTGAAACCATAAGAGAATGCAAACTACCAACTACATGCTGGAGTACAAAGAAGACAGTGGCAACATCAAAATAAAAAAATCAGCTGCAACATGAAGAGAGTCATATGTGCAAAGGTCAGACCAAACATGAAGGCTACATGAAGTATGCAAGTTCAACCTCTTCATTAAACAACCAAACCAACATGATACTGTTCAATATCCAAGACTCAAGAATGCATCACCATGACACAGTTCCAAACTATATAGAGCTGTGACAACCAAAAACTCAACGAACCAGACACAACAGTGCACAAGTACAGGGAACAACCAAATCAACTGCAAGAACTCAAAGTGTACATGGAACAATGTTACAGCTCGACCAAATGGCCAACATGATCAAGAAATATAACATGCAGTTTGCTGTGACACAATGCTCAATCCACAGTAACAAACAGAAGGAATAACCAAGTGGAGCATCTGTGTTGAAGCATAGCAAATGTCAAAATAAAGTGTATGCAAATTCGAAGTATGGACAGAGCTCGAGCACAGTTAAAACTCAAGCAAATGAAGACATTACAGTGACATGCTACAATTTCATCAAGTGAATCAAGTTCAGTGCCACAGCAAACAAAAGAATGATACAAAGCAATGAACAAGAGAACATTGTTGTACAAGGCACCAGAGTCAAAGAACAACAAGTCACAATGTCACAGCAAGATCAAGTGACAACATAGGGCAGTTATAACAATGCATCAGTAAGCAACACAGCAATGGAGTTTTGCAGTGATACAAATGCAACACAGTGGCAACGTCAAGAAGACTACAAGATGAACAACGACCATGCTACCGGAATGAATGTATACAACAGTGATATCAAGAGTTAAAATGTGAAACACATGAGTCAGTGCAGTAATACATGGAATCATATGAACAAATAATCAGACAACATCATGCGATGCTAAATTGAAATTCAGGTAGCCAAAAATGCAATTCGAAGTAATATAACAGCAAGCTACAAGTTATATGAAATCAAAGTGACCAAAGTCAAAGCATCAGAGGGAATCATCGATATCCAAACTACAGATACAAAGCTAAATGTATCAAAGCCGTATTTTTAACAAGTCAACAGAAAAAGGAACGAAAACCGTGGTCATCACGAAATTGATTCAAAAGCCGCGTCAACCAAGGAATGTGAAAAATACGAAAGTGACAAAGTCAGAATAAATCCCAAGCATCAAAGCATCATCGAGTGGCCCAGGTGAATCAGTTGACAAATTCAATTAGAAAATATACGACGCAAATCTAGGGTTACAAACCCTATATAAATTGACAACATCATCGGCATTTAATCTATCGAGTTCGAGCAAGCCAAAATTAGAAAAGCAAAAGGATAAATTACATACCGAAATCACAAAACGAACTCGATCCAAATTGAAGAGCCGTGGGCAAAGCAAAAAGCATTGAAGCATACGATCAAACTGTATCAAGCGGCGAACTTCAATTTTGCACAACCCTAGTTTGAATCGCAAGGAGCAAAAGCAAATTTGCAGAAGCCCTAATTCGCAAAGAGGAACGAAAGAGGATCGACCATATTTTCACAAGCAACAGGAAAGAGGAACGAGCTAAAGAGTCAAAAGAAAAGGAATAAAAATATCCTTTTGTATTTTGGGCCGGTCACATTTACTTAAGGGTTTTTATTTAAATTTTGGTTTAGGGTTGTTTAAGTGCTATTTGTTTTTTAATTGTTGTTTTATTTTTTTTCAAATCAGATATTTGTAAATCACCACCTAGCATTTAGGTAGTGTCAGATTGTCTAGTTAGAATTAGTTCAGTGAGCAGGGTGTGCGAGTTTGCAAAGCTCTATAGGCGGGAGCAGAGTTTGCGAGTAAGCAAAGCTCTATAGGCAGGAAGCAAAGTTTGCGAGTAAGCGAAACTCTATAGGCGGAGCAGGGTGTGCGAGTCTAGTAGAGTGTTTGTGAGCGGGAGCAAATGTTTGCGAGTCTAGTAGAGTGTTTGTAAGCGTGATACTGTTTAATTCTAATAGAAATCTGTGAATGCAGCAGTAGGCAGGGGTTGCCGAAGCTGGGTAAATTTTGTGTGTGATTTACTTTTTCAACATATTTATTTCTGCAGTTTATTTCTGTGTTTAAATCGAGAAAATTTGCTATAACCCTATTCACCCCCCTCTAGGGTTAATCTAGATCCTATAAGTGGTATCAGAGTTCGGTATTTTGTTTTTAACTCTAGAGTCATGAATTCACCGAATAATGCTTTTTCTGAGGGGCAATCTATTGCCAGGCCACCCATGTTTAACGGGAACGATTATGCTTATTGGAAAGTTAGGATGTGTATCTATCTTAGTTCTGTTGATTATGATGTTTGGGATATTATTGAAACTGGCTATAAAACTCCCACTATAACTGTTGGTGGTACTGAAATTCCTAAACCTAAGGATAGGTGGGATGCTAACGATAAGAGGTTGAAAACGACAAATGCTAAAGCCATGAACGCTTTGATATGTGCTCTTGATAAAAACGAATTTAATAGAATTTCTCATTGTACAACAGCACAAGAAATTTGGCATACTTTGGAGGTGACACACGAAGGAACTTCTCAAGTCAAGGAGTCTCGTCTAGCCCTATTCAGCAACGAATACGAAAACTTTATGATGGACAAAGGCGAGAGCATAAAAGACATGTTTGGACGTTTTTCAACCTTGGTATAGAACACTAGAGCGCTTGGGAAGGTCTTCACTGAGGTAGAGCTTGTGAGGAAGGTGCTACGAGTTTTACCAATGAACTTTGAGGCAAAAGTCACGGCAATCCAAGAATCGAAAGATTTGAGCAAACTAAGCATGGAGGAGTTGATTGGCAACTTGATGACATATGAGCTTGAGCTAAAAGCAAAGGAAGAACGCAACAACTCCGAACCAAAGAAGAAGACGATTGCCTTAAAGAGAAAAGAAGAAAGCGATGAAGAAGATCCAATTGAAGAGCTTGCAATGGCTGTCAATAATCTTAGAAGATGGTCTAGATTCAAGCCACGCAAGAAGAAAACAAAGGGCAATAGGTCAAAAGATTCCAAAAATTCCGATAATGAACTGACGTGTTATAACTGCAACAAGCCTGGCCACATCAAACCAAAATGCCCACTTCTCAATGACAACAAAGGAAAGAAAAAGAAGAAGAAGGCTTTTGCAGCGACTTGGGATGATGAAGAAGGAGAGGAAGCTTCGGATAGCAGCTCAGAGGAGGCTAACTTGTGTTGCATGGCAAAATCAGAATCAGAAGCAACCTCCGAGGAATCTAGTGAGGCATGTGAGTATTCCTATAGAGATCTAGTTTTTATGTGTCTTGATCTTACTAAGGTAGTGGATACTCTTTAATCTAAAATTGAAAAACTGAAATCTGATAGGAGAGAATTTGCTTGTGAAAATTTTAGGTTAAAAACTGAACTTGAAAATATTCAAAACCTAGAATGTAAAAAATGTAAGATTTTAGATTCAGAATTATCAAAAATTAGGAATAACTTTGAGAGTCTTGAAAAAGAAAACTTGAATCTTAAGGAAATCATCGACACTAGGAAAAAGGATTTTATAAATCGATGCACCTCACTTGTCACTGAAAACTCAACATTAAAAACCAAAGTCCAAAATCTTGAGAAATCCCTGAATAACTTTTCGAAAGGAGAAAAATCATTCAAAATGTTATTGGGAAATCAAATTTTTGCTAACAATAGAAAAGGACTAGGTTTTGGGAAATCACAAGATGATGATAAAGGTAAAAGTGTCTTTGCTCAATCTGAAATAATTGGACATCATAGTCATAGGAACACAAAATTTAATCAAGTCAATTTAATGTGCACGTTTTATAGAAAATTTGGACATAATCGAAATAATTGTTGGTATAGACCCAAACACGTGACAACTATACCAATTTGGGTTCCAAAAGGCACAAATATAAAATCTTTGAAAGTCAAACAAATTTGGGTGCCAAAAGGAACATATATAAATAGTTTTGGGTCTCCACAAACATATGTTTCATATTCTGCCACTAACAATCATGGACCTATAGAAACAAATAGGTCACAAAAATCTTTCATCGTGTAGGTGTGGTGGCAGGCTAAGGAACAACAACAGTGTTCTCTGGATTTTGGCTGTTCCAGAAACACAACGGGCGACAAAGCAAAGTTCCTTAGCCTAGTACAAAGGTGACATAATCACAATGGACAACAACGAAAAATTATCGTAAAGGTAAAACAGGTAAAATTATTTTGAACGATATATTAAATGTGATAATCTGCACCATACTCTAAATTAAAATCAGCCAATATTGAGATGAACAAAAGATGATGATTTTGATTCTATGACTTTTTCAAAATATTGACCAATCATCTTTAAATAGAATTATTTGGAGTAATTATGATGGTTGACTGATTCGGATTTAACTAATATGATTTTTTGACTTGTTCTTATTTATGACCTTGATTTGTGCTTAAATGATGACCAATCAGATTTTCAACTTTGAACTAATCCATATAAATTTGTTCGGTCAAATGATGGTTACTCATGCTACACGTAGATATATTTGTTTTGACATTTTGGTCACTGCTTGTAAATTTGCACGATTTCAATTTTCATGTGAAAGTTGTTAAAAAGGATTTTAAGAAATTTTTGAAACTTTTGAAACTTTATGAAATTGTTTTTGAAATAATAATGAAGTTTTAATGACTGTTGATAGTTGTTCATCCTATGGCTTCTAAGATTGACACTATGATATGTGTTTTGATTATTAACACGACTTCAATTCAAAAGAATGTCATTTAAATTGATGTTAAGTTTGAAATTCTTGGTGCACACTTCATGGTTTGGTAAATCACATCCAACGAGTGAATATTGAGTGAAATTCAAATTCAGATGCAGATTACACTGGCAATATAGTTAATAGAAAAATTATTAGTGTAACGTGATTAATTTTTGAAACATTCATTTGCTGCATCATTTTTTCAAAGAAAATATCTGCATATTTTTCAAAGAAAATATATGCATATTTTTCACTTGAAATAATTTTTCAAATAGCAGAAAATTTTCTTATAAAACCCCCTCGAGAAAATCATGTTTGACCATATTTACAGATTAGTCATTTTTATTTGATTTTAAATTTTGACTAATCTAACTCACTAATGATTATCAAAAAGATGAATAGTGATTGAAAAAGTGATGAGTGTTGATATTTATCATATATTATAACTCAAGAAAGTATAATTAGAAAATTTCTTTAGAATTTCATAACAAGAGTTATAAAAAAAATTTGTTGGGTAAAAATTCCATGACCATTTCTATTTCTATCATCTTTCTATCGACCATCACTCATCAAGATCATATTTAGTATGTAAATTTGTGGTAGTTTACAAAGGAAATCATTTTTTCTTCAATATCTTTAAATTTGTAAAGGAAATTATTTGTGCTTCAATTTATTTAGCGATTAAAATAAATATCCAAAGTATTCACTCTCATTTAAAAGTCCTCACGGTTATGCATGGGTGAATTACTTTGATTTTTGATTATGTGCTTCCATGCTCATTTAAGAGTCCTCACGGTTATGCATGTATGGAACACATATCAAAATTAATTGATTCAAATAGACAAGTTGATTCTAATCCCATTTAAAAGTCCTCATGGTCATGCGTGGTTAGAAGATACTTGATTTCATTTTTAAATTTAAATTGGAATACTATTAATCTCATTTAAAAGTCCTAACGGTTATGCATGGTTAGTAGATATTCAAATTTCCTGAAATAAATATACCACAAATAGACATAACTATATGAATTTTTGATGATTTTATCCCCATCACTTCTGAAAGTGGAATATGCGCCTAACAAGGCTAATTATGATTTTTGTTTGCGTTTTATTGAAATTTGATATTTATATTCAATTGAGTTAAATGTTTGGTTCATGTCTGTCACTTCATCCCTATTTTTATAACACTGTTATTCTTTTGCTGATAACAAAAGGGGGAGAGAAAAGTTAAGATTTTGCCAAATAGAATCAAGCAAAGGTCAAATAATTTTCACTTTGCATATAGGCTCATTTATATATTTCTATTTGTATGCATATATGTAGGGGGAGTATTATGTAGAGAGGAGCATTCAAATAGGGGGAGCAAATTGAACGATCAAATACATTTAATACATTCAAAATCTTAAATATATGTTTGTTATCATCAAAAGGGGGAGATTGTTGAATATGTGCTTATATGATTTTTGTTTGATGATAATAAACATATATACATTCATTTAAATGTATTTGTTAATATACTATTCTATTTTTCACAGTTTAAATAAATATTTGTTGAATAAAATATATTACACAGAATTTGAATTCAAACAGATATTTTATTCAAATAAATATTTATTACACTTTTGAATAGTACAATTTCAAGCTCTCACTATGACTATACAACTTTGATTACAATTGCATCACATTTCATATTTACAGTTCACCTCACTACATATCACTCACACTCGTACTTATCTTCAACTGCATTCCAGTTTGAATGCAGCATCTGAGAAATATGCAAAAATATTCACTAACGCAGTAAAATTGAAAAAGAAATATTTTTGCAATATAAAATAAAATATGGTTTTTGAAAATAATTTTTGCCTCGGTTATTTGGGTTGTTCGTCATAATTTAAATTTGAATTCATCATACACGAACAACTTGTGACATACACAGTGTATTACTGTATATGCCACAAGGCCGTGCACGCCGATATATACACTTGATAATGCTACAGGGACAGGTGAGCACAGGTCAAACCCAAATGAAAAGCCGGGTTCAACTCACATGCAATATATCACGACACGAGCACAAGGTCAAACCCGAGTTTTTAAAACTGGATTCAACACAAGGCTACAAAAAAAAAGGAATGCAAAGCTTAGACTCCAAGATTGCACCAATGGAAAACATGTCACTGCATCATGAATGTCATCACAGTCATCACAATGAACACGTATACTCAATGCAACATGATCAACTCACATGTGTGAAACCATAAGAGAATGCAAACTACCAACTACATGCTGGAGTACAAAGAAGACAGTGGCAACATCAAAATAAAAAAATCACCTGCAACATGAAGAGAGTCATATGTGCAAAGGTCAGATCAAACATGAAGGCTACATGAAGTATGCAAGTTCAACCTCTTCATTAAACAACCAAACCAACATGATACTGTTCAATATCCAAGACTCAAGAATGCATCATCATGACACAGTTCCAAACTATATAGAGCTGTGACAACCAAGAACTCAACGAACCAGACACAACAGTGCACAAGTACAGGGAACAACCAAATCAACTGCAAGAACTCAAAGTGTACATGGAACAATGTTACAGCTCGACCAAATGGCCAACATGATCAAGAAATATAACATGCAGTTTGCTGTGACACAATGCTCAATCCACAGTAACAAACAGAAGGAATAACCAAGTGGAGCATCTGTGTTGAAGCATAGCAAATGTCAAAATAAAGTGTATGCAAATTCGAAGTATGGACAGAGCTCGAGCACAGTTAAAACTCAAGCAAATGAAGACATTACAGTGACATGCTACAATTTCATCAAGTCAATCAAGTTCAGTGCCACAGCAAGCAAAAGAATGATACAAAGCAATGAACAAGAGAACATTGTTGTACAAGGCACCAGAGTCAAAGAACAACAAGTCACAATGTCACAGCAAGATCAAGTGACAACATAGGGCAGTTACAACAATGCATCAGTAAGCAACACAGCAATGGAGTTTTGCAGTGATACAAATGCAACACAGTGGCAACGTCAAGAAGACTACAAGATGAACAACGACCATGCTACCGGAATGAATGTATACAACAGTGATATCAAGAGTTAAAATGTGAAACACATGAGTCAGTGCAGTAATACATGGAATCATATGAACAAATAATCAGACAACATCATGCGATGCTAAATTGAAATTCAGGTAGCCAAAAATGCAATTCGAAGTAATATAACAGCAAGCTACAAGTTATATGAAATCAAAGTGACCAAAGTCAAAGCATCAGAGGGAATCATCGATATCCAAACTACAGATACAAAGCTAAATGTATCAAAGCCGTATTTTTAACAAGTCAACAGAAAAAGGAACGAAAACCGTGGTCATCACGAAATTGATTCAAAAGCCGCGTCAACCAAGGAATGTGAAAAATACGAAAGTGACAAATTCAGAATAAATCCCAAGCATCAAAGCATCATCGAGTGGCCGAGGTGAATCAGTTGACAAATTCAATTAGAAAATATACGACGCAAATCTAGGGTTACAAACCCTATATAAATTGATAACATCATCGGCATTTAATCTATCGAGTTCGAGGAAGCCAAAATCAGAAAAGCAAAAGGATAAATTACATACCGAAATCACAAAACGAACTCGATCCAAATTGAAGAGCCGTGGGCAAAGAAAAAAGCATCGAAGCATACGATCAAACTGTATCAAGCGGCGAACTTCAATTTTGCACAACCCTAGTTTGAATCGCAAGGAGCAAAAGCAAATTTGCAGAAGCCCTAATTCGCAAAGAGGAACGAAAGAGGACCGGCCATATTTTCACAAGCAACAGGAAAGAGGAACGAGCTAAAGAGTCAAAAGAAAAGGAATAAAAATATCCTTTTGTATTTTGGGCCGGTCACATTTACTTAAGGGTTTTTATTTAAATTTTGGTTTAGGGTTGTTTAAGTGCTATTTTTTTTAATTGTTGTTTTTATTTCTTTTCAAATCAGATATTTGTAAATCACCACCTAGAGTTTAGGTTGTGTCAGATTGTCTAGTTAGAATTAGTTCAGTGAGCAGGGTGTGCGAGTTTGCAAAGCTCTATAGGCGGGAGCAGAGTTTGCGAGTAAGCGAAGCTCTATAGGCGGGAAGCAAAGTTTGCGAGTAAGCGAAACTCTATAGGCGGAGCAGGGAGTGCGAGTCTAGTAGAGTGTTTGTGAGCGGGAGCAAATGTTTGCGAGCAGGGAGTGCGAGTCTAGTAGAGTGTTTGTGAGCGGGAGCAAATGTTTGCGAGTCTAGTAGAGTGTTTGTAAGCGTGATACTGTTTAATTCTAATAGAAATCTGTGAATGCAGCAAGAGACAGGGGTTGCCGAAGCTGGGTAAATTTTGTGTGTGATTTACTTTTTCAGCATATTTATTTCTGCAGTTTATTTCTATGTTTAAATCGAGAAAATTTGCTATAACCCTATTCACCCCCCCTCTAGGGTTAATCTAGATCCTACAATTTTTATAACTTGATTTTGGTTTAAGGTGAATTAAATGAATATTTCATGTATAAATAAATTGAAGGAAATAATTAGTTATCTGAGCTTTATTTAAATGATAACGGATTTATTATGTAAAGAATTTCAAAACTAAATAATAGAAAATTGAATTGTTGAATTGAAATTACCAAACTTAGTTTTGAAATTGTTGAATATATAAAGTTTGAAATATATGGAATTTGAAATGTTTTATTCTGTAGGTCAAATCTATTTTGAAATCAATAAATTTGGAGTAGTTTATTTGGAAACTGAATTGAATTTAAATTTATGATTTGAGATTTGATTAAATATAAATTGTAGAAATTCGAGTTGTTTTGGATTTGATTTGTGAAATTGACGAAGCTATTTTATTATATAAAGTATTTTAAATATTTAAACCATTTAAGTGGTGGAAGTTATATTTCAAAGTTATGAGTTTCAAAGTATTATGATTTGAAAGTGTTATTTCAAGTGTTTGTGATTTCAAAGTGTTATAACTTTGAATGTGCTATGATTTTGGAAAAAGTTATATTTGAAGTGAAAAATGATAGCATATTTATTTGGTTTTTGAAAAGGAAATGATATTTTGGTTTAAAAGTATAAACTATTTTGAAAATGACCGGATGTTATAATATGGTTGGTTGTTGAAGAGACCGGGATCGGATATGGGCATACTCTCTGTCGATACCGAAAACCACTTTAACAACCATGTATGCGATGGAGATTTCAGAATGAAGTAAGATGGTGGCGACGTCCTTTGAGATATATATGTGGACCCGACTCCCATGAGTTGGCACAAGATAGCTAAAACATGAGCGATTGACGGGCTAATGAGGTAGCCCCTTTGATCAGACACATCCCTTCGATATTATACTTTGACTTTTGGATTGATTCGATGGCCATTTTTTTATATTTAGGGGTGTGGCTCGAGGTGGGCGGTAGCTGCGCGCTACGCGTTACCTCCTTCCCGAAAGCGTAATTGGTATATCTACCCTGTCATTGCCTAGTTGTGCCATGTCACCTACCCTAGCGCACCTTGTACGAGTTTGGTTTTCTCCCATATCCCGTGGAGTATCCTCTGTTGGCTTGCCGATCAAGATGGACTATGATAGTGGATGGACTACTGGGACTATTACGTGTTAAGGGGAATACTGGGTCACTCTTTAGCGCTATTGAAAAGTATGTTTATTTTACTAATAGACATTATTATAATAGCGAAATATTACTACATAGTAAGTAGTTTAACGGATCCTTAGGAGATGTGAATCCCGAGCATCTCTTAAGTTACTGCACTCACATTTGACATTGGATAGGAGATGTTGAACCCCGTAAGCATCTCTAGTGCCGTTCCACTCATATTTTACCATTGATTTAACTTACATAAGATCTTTTAGTTCTGACTCGATTGTTTTGTCTTTTCAATTCGCTCAGGTCAGCCTGAGTATTTCAGGGTTTGAAGGCCTTACTTTTGGAGGAAGAAGACGAAGATTTTATTACTATTATTTACTATATTGTTCCACTGCATCACATTGTTCCGCTGTATTGTATTTATTATTCTTTGTTATGTGTAACTCTGATTCTGTATCGTATTAGTATAATCAAATGTTTTGTAAAAAGCTTCATGAAATGTTATTTGATTATTATATTTTGTCATTCCACTGCAAGATTCTATTTTGTTTTCTATCTTTCTTCCTTTTTCTTATTCACCCCAATAATAATTCGCCCTTTTGTATGGTTTGAGTCTAACGTGTGTGGTTTATCGTCGATTTATAGCATACAAAAAGGCGGGTCGTTACAATGCAAAGAAGGAAAAGAAGAGGGAGAATGTGATCACATACATAAGGCCAGAGCTTCCCAAATGCCGATAAATAGGCATCACAAGACATCTCAGAAGCAAAAGTAGTGATAACAATCAGGCCTTATGCAGACCTCCCAACCTTTTCATAAAGTAAGGACGTTATCTTCGACAAAGCCACCAGCATCGCGAGCTAACTCAGCCCTATAGGAAGAGCCAATTAACTCAGAAGATGTAGGAATCGCGAACAAGGGAGGCACGACCAATTTATTTAATGGAGCAAAAGGATCGTTAGACTCTTCATTTGGCCATTTCAAAGCAACCTTCTCCTTTGCCTCCAGAGATTTACAAAGTTTAGCAACAATATTCTAATCCATAATATCTGCAAAAAGAGAGATAACAAAAGTTAAAACAATAGGTATAGCAAATCTTAACATTTGTTACAAACTGTTTATACCCCCAATTGCAGGTATAGGAGGAGCGGGCTTAAATCTGCCAATAGAAAATATATGGTTTGGACATAGCAAACCGTGATCTTTCAACTTGGATCCAACGAACAATCCTACTATCTTCCTAGCATCCTCTAGCAAAATCTAAATTTGATGTCTATGGGACCTATACAACTCCTCATTAGCCTCTGAAGAGATGGTGTGAATGGATTAATGTTGAGAAAAGGAAGGAAATCCACCATGATTTGAAATAAAGAAATAATAGGTGATCCAAGGTTCAATCCTACCAGGGTACCTGTTAGAATCAAATATTTAGCTTGGTATAAAGAAACCCATATCCCCCTTTCGGGGACTTCTTTTGACCTCAAAAAGGAATTGGAGTTCCGCACTAGTAATGTTGATACCATTTTTCGACATAAAGGATAAACGTGGCCAAAGAAAAAGTATAAGAATTGGGGGAAAGTTGAACTGGAGCGATACTTAAAGTAGTAGGCCATTCATGGATTGTTTGATGCGTAGAAAGAAACAACTACTTTGAATATGCTTGGGGGTTATGTTGATCTAACCCTCCGAAGGAGTATGGATTCGTTCATGAGATTCTGAGATCCTAAATGCATACCTATGGAACCCGAATTACCTAATGATGCTAGTGACATTCTCCAGACGAGTAATTTTAAAAGAAGGAAACAAAGAGGAGGAATCAAAGAAATATATGATAAAACCCTAGACACTATATCAAAGAAAGACCGAGCAAGAATTAAAATAACCTACCCTATTCTAGTTTACAAGATTATCCATAAATTTGAAAATCAATCTGATCCTTCTTTAGTAAGAAAATTAATGGAAAATACACATGCTGAGTTTGATTTACAACCGCACGATTGAAATAATCAAATATAAGATGAAACGTGGGTTTGTTGACGAAAATAATGAGTATAAAGGATATGTGAAAATTTACCTAGAAAAATGAAAAGGCAGATTATACAGCTGTTAAGAAATGGTCCAGTGAGACACTGATACGTATGCCAAAGCATTAAATGTGCATGTAGTTTAAAAGACTTATTCCCGTCATCGAAAAGATAGATTAGACAGGGCTGAGTGAAGATATAGACCAGGTGTATAAGGCAACAAGTCTACCCCGACCTATGGTCACTGTAGAATTGGGGCCAAGTGTTACATCCTTTCATACCAAAAGTCAAAACCAAAAAGAAACATAAGATACTTCCTAACGGCAACAAAGCTTAGCAAAGTGTAGGTTGAAGGTTAAGCATTTAACTTGACCAAAGCCTCCTCCATCAAAATCAAGGCTATACATAATAAATATAGTATATGGAAATACAGAGTGACATGGTATCTCTAGAAATAGGTCCAAATTAAAATAAAAGACCAAAGCATAAAGGTTAGTAAGTGAGGATTTCAGTTGGCTATATTCACATGCTGTCAAACGTGTACAAGATCATGTTTGCACAAGCATACACTAGGGACAACCTAGAAAACATCGCATAGAGCCAAGAGCACTATACAGGGGATATATAAAGGGTCACCCAAGATATTCTTCAACAAAGACTCAACCATATAGGGAAATGACAAATATGAATTTCTTCTTCTCTCAACTCTCATCGACAATAGCCAAGAAAACAATTCAAATAGAAAACAAGCCCTTAACCACATCCGGGAAATTTTCGACACAAAATAGGAAGAGATACTCCATTCTGACCCGAAATGGAAGCAAATTAAGTGAATGAGTAAAGACAAGAATGGGACAGTGGGGTCTGAACGCTAGACGACATTCGCCACTGCCCCTGTTCCTACACATCAACAACACGACAAAGTCACAGAAAGGTCTCTTATCATTCCTCTTAGAGAGGCATGACACTTCAAGCGAAAAGAGCCTAACATGACATACGCTAACCAAAGCTTCCCACCCACTTTTTGGAGCATCCCACTTCAAAATTCCAATATCCCGCCAGACATAGGATTTCCCGCTAAAGACATGTCATCAATCCAGGCATGAAGAATGAGCTTCATGAATAGGCGATGAGTGGATAAATCTAAGGGTGGAGATTGATGGAAAATGTGGAAGACGATTACAACCATCAATAATGCACTTTTCACACTATAAAAGGAAAGGCATAAGGACAAAGAAGAAGATCTTCTTTTTCTACTTTTTTTCTTCCTGAATAGAAAAAGGGAAAAATATTGTACGGCTTAAGGTCATTGAAACCTCTCATACAAAAAATAATAAAAGATAGTGGATTACTCCATAGGTGTGGGATTATCAATAATCCGAACCACATAAAGATCTCTGTGTCGCTTTACATTTCTACAATTTACTTTTAGCTACATCTTAATTTATCACTCCATTTCGATATTTCAACAAACAGTTGAAGTTCGGCTACGTGGCTATGTAAGCATTCAGCAACATAGTTACTTCCTAAAGGTGAACTTAACTTAGCTTAAATTTGCTAATTTCTAATCGTAAGGACGATAAATCACAGGATTGTCTCACGGTACAATCGAGTGTGGTGATGTCGAAAATTTTCACCATCATCTTTAAATTCTGATCAACGCTTTTCTTGCAAATCCCTTAACTAGCCTTAATCAATTTAGCGTGAAAATCTGACAGCGCCTTCACACCTCTAAGTCCACCCCTAAGGAGATTAATTATGTTGGTGAAGGAGGTTGCTGGGGCATCAACAAGTAATAAGGCCACATGATCCCTTGATTGGTATGTTTGTTAAAATTCATCGTAGTTAGGATCACTAGAGTCGGTAATGGTGACAGTTTTCTCTTTATCCTTCCTTTCAACTTGATCCTTAGATTCAGCTCCTAAAATAGAAGTTTGCTCAACCACCTGGATGCTCCTTTGGTTATCAATTCTCTCATGTTGCTTGGATGTCTCTGACCCTGAGAGAGCAAAAGCTAATGCTTTGGGAGACTTGGACGGATGGAGAGGTATCCTAGACCCTGACTTGCTTGGAGAGCCAGATCTTTTTCGAGAATCACCACGTCGATCCTAATCGTCATTGTCATATGAAGCGCGATAGGTTACTATCTTCCCGTCTTAAGCTTTGTCTTTGGCTATCTAACATTTTTTCTTGGACCGAAAGAAGAAGCTGCCTTTTTAACCCATGATGTCATCTTTAAGCTACTTGAATTTAATTTAAAGCTTACTTCTCCTTGAACTCATGCTTCCTACAAATAATACAAGGAGGAAGAGTGAAAGCCATACTATAGCTAAGAAATCCATAGGTGCAACATAGAAAAAGTTGGTGTGTGTGAAGAGTGCATAATCTTTAAATGAACCCATAGGGTCCTTATGCATTTCCAGTTGTCACTGGATCTCCACTATTGAACCAAGGTGCTCATAAGAAATCCCTAGTTCAGTGCCCTATAAATAGTCAGAAAAGATAATATCCCCTGGGACAAACTCTCTTGATCCTATGATACAAATGTTGTGAACAAGGCCTCCTCAAAATCAAAATTAGATAAGGAATCTAAGCTTATCTGGCCGATAAAACAAGCTTCACTTTGGTCATAGGTGGTGGCACCATTGTCATGAGAATGCAGCCTCTCCCCCTTAGTAGTATTAATACTGACAAAATCATCTTCACACTCCCTTAGAGATTTCAACTGACCACTCACATGGGGTTGAATCCAAAAAGTATCTAACCCCAACCCTTCCCCATCTGTGTGTAGTACTAGGTCAGTACCAAGTGGGGCTGGTGCCAAATTAACACCAGGAAAGAAGGTTTGAGAAATCTACCTTTCACTTATCATACCTACCTTAGAAGTTTCTCTTGTCCCATTTTTTTAGGTTTCCATGTCGATGGAACTCTAGCTTTCCCAATAAAGCTCATATCAGCCAGCATCCCGAGTTGTCTAAGATTTTCATCCATCACCAAATGGGAAATCTCCCTTAATTCCGGTAGAATTCTTTTCAAATTCTTTAGCATTGCTTCCAAGTCATCACCCGTAGTAGCATTCACCAAACATAAGGAAATGACAAAGATGGGATCAGTGGTCGAAGCAAAGTTTATCCAAGTAAAATTGAACATGAACGAATGGTTAAGGAAACTTACATCCCGAATTCAATTGATGGAATCATGGAGAAGTATCCCAAATCAAGTACTCGTTCTTGAACATATAATACTTCTAATATAGATCTTCCATGGGTTTAAACCTACTGCCCGTCTAAAGATAAAGAAAAGGATATCCTTCTGCCTTGCTTTTGATAGCATATAAGATTCTGATTTGCCTATGAATGGGAGGAACGTGGAAATCCCACATAAAGATAACATAAAGACTAGATAGGATGACATAGCCATTCGTACGCAGCTAAAATGGGGCAACCTTTAAATATACTTGGAACCCTGTAATCCATCGATGAAGGGAAGCTAGGGCTTCTACCATACAATGATACCTAGTATATGCCATATGCCTTTCTGAAGGAGTGTGAGCCTATTGATCAGGGGTCAGCATAAGCATATCCTGTATGGCGACCATACGCAAAAGCTATAGTTCCCAGCTGTCGAGAAGTTAAAGTAGAAGCTACAGACTCAATGGGGTCCACTAGTAGCTGTGAAGCCCCATATTTGTGAACTAAGGAACGATTAGAGCTGGGCTGAGTAATTCAGTGTCTTGGAGGTGTAGGCTCAGTATGAGAAGAATAAGAAGGATCTTAAGCACCAAAAATGCTCGATGAATGAGTATGGTGGCGACGTGACATGTGTGTTCAATATATGAGCCTGTCTCATGTAGTGCCATTGAATATACATGTATGTGTGTGTATATGCATAATAGCATATGCAATAGAGTGTCAAACAACATTTGAGTTTATAGTCAAAGTAGGCCAATCTAGAACCCCTACATGTTTGTTCTAGTGGTCAGCTTGTAAACAATCTATAACCCTACAAATCTGCCTAACTGTTCTATTCGATAATCTTGCTAAACCAAGTAGCTCATCCTCTTTAGGGTCACCAAATTAAAAGGGTGAAGCTATAAGAGTAGTGGCCATCCTATCCTTTGGTTCGGTGATGCTAAACCATAAAATCTACCACTACACCAATTACATAATGGAGCCAAACCATATCCTAGTCTCAAAAAATTTCAAAATAATAAGTAAGCGGTAATAACGTAATTTAGAATAGTCACATATCCTTCCTAATCATCCATGTTCGGTAACTAAAGCACTAGCTAAACAACACCTAGAATTTTAAAGGTAGAGAAAATTTTAACAAAAACTGCCATACCTAAGATCAAGTCATCATAAGATAAACATTGTACAAATCCTAAAAGTTCATAATGGCCATTACCATTAAAATTATATTGCTAAACCGAAACAGTGGAGGATACACGTTAATAGTCGAGGACTAATAAATTAGCTTTTAATTTAATAGGAATGAGATCATACCTTCATCGAATTACGGAGAAAATGAATAAAAATCAAGATTTAAGGTGGATTAAAAGCGAATCTAGTAAATGGCGTAGTTAGGAGACAAATGGGTAGAGAAGCTGGGGCTATAGACAAATGAAATAATGTGTTCGACTAAAAGTGTGCATCTGCTTATATATAAGCATTGTCCGGTGCCAAATAGAAAATGCCTAACACAAATTATGTTCAGTATTACTTCTCCAAACAGCAAAATGCCAAATAAAGACGAGTACCCAACCATGATGAGTGTTAGACAAAAGCATGCCTGTTCGGTGGTTATTACCAGACAAAATGTCAACTCTAAGATAGTAAAGTGAGGGAAACCAAAGAAGATAGCATAAAATATAAAGGTAAACTCTTAAAAGAATGACAGACAAAGCATGCTCCATATTATACGAAGCATACTTTTGGGTGGCAAGTATCGTGGGCGTTTCCACCTACGAATTGATTGTTGTAATAGAAGTTTACAACTAGGTGCCAAAGAAGTTGAATTATCTAGGTCATAAGGAGTGTCTAAGTATCCCAAATGATGAAGCAAGAAACCGCAAAGACAATGCAAGTGGAAAGGTGAAGGAATCCAAGGGAATATCACTCTCAGTGCACCTATTCAATAATCGAACTACCAGACAGGAATTCCTGTCCAGTGGCTTAATTATCGAACATGAATCTCTATTCGAGAATGGAACTATCGAAAAGATTTCTTTTCCAATAATGAAGCTACCTGATACAGATGTGTGATTAGCATTCGTAGGACTACTAAGAATGTATGTTTAACATTTAAAGATTCACCAAACCAACCACTTACCGAACCACTTAGCTATAAACGAATCGAATATAGCATATAAGGAAAGGCAATCTTGAATATATGGAAGTTTTGGAATGCATCTTCTATATGTGGAAGTAACTGAACCGAGTATGTTATACAGAGAAACTGCCAATTTTATCTACACGATCTCACTATACCTTCACTCTGATAAATTCCCAAGCTTCTAGCAGCAATGGGGGCAACTTTAGGAGCAACCAGCAACTACCAAATAGGATATACTGAATATAATATTGCAAGCTATATTTTATTCGAAATCATCATATTTTCTATCTAAGGTCGCTGTAAAAGTGATATATAAGGAAGGAAATGAATATCAACAGTGGATATAGGACATTCTGGCCAAACCTTGATAAATGTGCCAGTATTTTACTTTACCGCCTTCTTATTTTTCTATTACTGCATAGTTTTGCTATACATTCAGTACATGCACAACTCTACATCAAATCAATTGGAAATATTTGTCCGTTCCTAGGTAAACAAAGTGCATTGGTTATTGTAAATCAGAGCATTCTAATAGTTCAACCTGTAGACTATTCGAGTAAGATTAAAGAAGTAGATTACAAAGATCCTTGATCGAAAGAAAATTTAAAATCATCTGTTTCTGAAAAGCAATGCAAGTAGAATACATTAGATTTGATCTTCATTTTGTTATGGAATTTTATGATTGTTGGAGGTCAGAGACAAATACTTTTCATTTTACAGAAGAAGACATGACTATCACTTTATGTGACCTTTACTATTTGTTAGGCTTACTCACAGATGGTTCCCCAATTTATCTTGATAATTTGGAGTATGATTATTTTATTTTGTTTCATGAGTTACTTTGCTTATTTCCTCCTGAAAATGCTATAAAACCTAAAAGTAAGGTTAGTATGAGTTGGTTTAGAAAAGAATTTCAAGAACCACTTGTAGAAGATGCGGCAGATATTAACATAGCTTATCATAAAGTGTTGCATTCTTATACTTCTTAAATTCCTGGGTTTTTACAGATCATTCGAAAGGTCGGTGTAACCTAAAATTTATGCTATTTTTGGATAATACATCACTTTTTGGTCAGTATTACGGGCTTGCAGTACTCGACTATCTTGGTGAGTCGACAAACATTCGTTTACAAGAAAAAATTGTTAGATGGTTGTATGAAATTACTGCAGTTATGGTCTTGGTCTCATTTAGCCCTTGGATGTCCTGTATAAAGATCTCTTCCAATTTAGATCGTGATCTTCCACTTGGTTGTAGGTGGAATTCTACTGGGAATTGGCATGAAACTTAAAAAAATATGCAATTTTATCGTAATGAGTTAGATTTACTACCCGATGATGCCGTAACTTGGGAACCATATTCGTTGCTTAATGCATTTTATGGTCCTATTATACATTTTATCTTTCCAAGGTGGTTTTCTAGGTGTTGGTTAATGCTATTTTAAAACTTTGAAAATAATGCTTCGGATCGTGTGATAAGACAGCTTGGATTTACTCATTAACACGTACTTGATCTTATTATTCTAATAAATCCAAATCCAAATGATTGTAGGGCTTTGTTGAATGAAAATGTGGAGTTATGGAATGCAAGAGTTGATCATGTTATTTAAGAATGCAATCTCCTACATTATTAAGTGAATATAAATTTTGGTATTGGAAAATAACTTATCGTTATATCTTGAAACAATCATCAAGAAGATTGGTTCTTGGATTCCTCGAGCTCTACTGGAGCGTTATGTGGTAGGTACTTTGATATACATCATTTGATAATTAGCTTTTCTTAATAGCATATGAATTGTTCGATTTAATATTTTTTTATAGCTAAGTGGAATATATAGTGCTTTAGAAGTGGTAAATGATATTAAAGATAGTTATTTCAAGCTAGAAAAGGCCAAAAGTATGTGTATTGTCTTAAGACATTTGCTCAACTTAATTTATGTACAAACAAGTTGCATCAACCGCCGAGATCTTTGGTAACTACTGTTAAAGAGGATCAAGAAACACACATAGGAGTGGAGGCACATGAAACACATGCAAGAGTGGAGACCAAGAAACATAGGACTCAACAATTGAGGAGACACGAGGTGAACAAGTAAGATACAAGGTGCACAACGAGACACCACTTGACCCCAATGGAATGAAAATGAACAACAATTTGCATGTGGTGAACAAGTTATTCCTTCCACCAAATGGGTACAATGGTCACTACAACAGTAAGAAGAGGAGTTATTATTTGGTCCTACTCAAGAACAAGATTTTTTTCCTATAGCTTAATATCAATCACAAAGTTCACAACCAATCACTTATCAAAGGAAGAGGAAAAAAGACATAGACTGCTTGAAATTAGAAGTCCTAAGGATTGGGTTGTTATGGTATGTTATGTTATTATGGTAGTTATGTTAAACACTAAGTTTTTTTTGTTATGTTGGTATGGGATGCAATGATGAACTCTAGACTTGTTTTGTTTTATAATGTTGGTATGACATGCAATGATGAACTCTAGGTTTGTTATGTAATATTGATGTTGATATTCTTTCATGTTGTTTATTGGTGCAATGTAATGGTATATGCTATTTTGCTGTATGTTGTAATGAAAAATCCAATGTCTTTTTTTGCGTCAAAATAATATTTGCATGGTTATCAAATGTGCAAGTATTAATTTTGAGTAATACTTCACAGTTTTAAAATGCACAAGTTATACACAGATATAATGCTTGCACATTTTAAAAATATACAAGTATATTCAAAAAATAATATATATATATATATATATATATATATATATATATATATTTCATAATGTCACATATTATTTTTTGGTTATGTTGAAAACATAGGGTTGTTTTGCCACTATATTAAGTATAATTCCACTATATCACAACATAAAACATAATATCACAACATAAAACATTATATCACAATATATAATAGTATATCACAACATGAAACACAAATTTTCAAGATGTGCTATACTCGCTCCTCCCGACTCACGTAAATATGCTACTAATACATGTGAGCATGGAAAATGATCTAAAGTTGGCATGTTGCACAAACACTTGGTTGCATTATCCTTGATATTCATCGTATAATTAAGCATATGCACATCGTTCACTTGCCATTTTGTTTTGCAATATCTCTCTATAGACAAATGTCTTGATTCTTCCATTCTAGTTTTTGCTAATGCTTCCAACTTGGGTATTAATTAGGATGCCCATTCCATTCCTTGAGTGTGACGTTCGTACAAGTAATGGTTCAAATAGATAAAATTCCATGAAACTAATGACCTAATGGATAATTTTCTTATTCCTTTCAACACATCATTTAAGCTTTCATATACATTTGTTCTCATCATATTGAATTTTACTCAACCATCATAAAAAAGAGTCTAATTTGATTCTAGATCTTTTAAACCTTTTTCAATAAATGCATCACCTTCAAGATTTGCAGTCTTCAATTTTCTCTTAGTCCATTATATTTTACAACCTCTGATTCAGTAACACATGCATATAGCAAGTTCTGAAGCTCATCCGTACCGAAACTAGATTTCTTAAAATTTACTTTGATATGTCAAATACATAGCGATGATGATGTTCAATGGGCCAAGCTTCTTGAGCACACATGGAATTTTTTTCATACATTCAAAGATATATGTAATACATTAATTATGTAATGAAGGAATATAATTCCACATACAACGAACAAAACTACTCTATGTCCTCAATGAATTTATATGCACAATAGCAAATGGTAATGAAAAAGGACCTTGATTCGCATCCACACCATTAGCTGCAAGTTACGTACCCAAATACTTTCCATACAAAAAAGTGTAGTTAATGGAAAGCACGGGAAACGCTGTGTAAAACTGTCAATTTACGCTCCAAAAGCCTAAAAATCACCATTGAAAATACTACAATTGCGAATAACATTATATACGTTGCAGTATTACTGCTTTGCATTGCTTTAAGATATTTCAATAGTTCTTCGTATGATGATCCCCAATTTCCACAAATTATTCTAACCGCTTTTTGTAGTCCTTGTTAAGCTCGAGAATAACTTACTTTGATATGACACATTTTCGAGATTGTCTCTTGACCTATTCTTGTAGTTATATTTATCACTAATTTGACTAAGGGAATTATTTTCTACATATAAACTTTGATGTTGCTTGTCGATGGTTTGAGCTGATGGTTGTAATTAAATAAGCATGATCGCCCAATATGTTCTTTATTTCCACCAATTTTGAGATTTTTTTATTGACAGACTAGCACGCACTCTCCAACGACATTTTTCATCCATATCACATCGAATTATATACTAATTTGCATGCAATTCACTACTTGAAAAGAAACGAAACATTTAATCTTCCATTCACATTTTTTTCCTCTTTGGGATTAAAAATTAATCCATCCGAGGTCCCTTTTAGCACATACTTTTCACTTCCACTTCTAACTGAAAACTATCCGTAATGGATTTTGTCATCATTGTTCCAGTATATAAATCATCGACGAACGGGTCTTCATATATGATTGTATCTTTATCGGCATTTCGATCATCAACCGATTGGTTATCTTCATATATGATTGCTGTTTTGTTAACTTCCATGTTATCAACCCAAGTTCTATCTACATCATCCACATAAGCGACTTGCATGCTATCCAATTGCACTTCATTATTATTTGTATTATCATTATTATCATCACCATCATCATTCACATGAGCATTGAATGCTTCTTCCACTTAATTCATTTTGAATTAAAAAATAGCACAATTATTGATAAAAGTAAAGTGTATGAAAGTAATTCAAAGTGAAAATACTAAAGTTAAATTAATACTCATTTGGAGGTTGTTTGAAATTGATTTGGAATATTACAAGTCGGATATACAATGTTATTATCCATATATTGTGCTTAATTAGACGAGTCTTCATATATTACGTGTTAACATATGTTTGTGACCTAAATTGATGAATTCTAATATGATTTGTGGAAATGGCATTGTAATTCACCTTGTTCATATTCATATGTTCATTGATTGCTTATATTTGGAGTAGAATTTATTTGATTGCTATAATTCTATGTATTTTTTGTTTGAATGGATGTATATGCATTTATTCTATGGTTGTTTGTTGTACTTTGATATTGTTTGCTAGTATTTTGGATGTTTAGGAAGATAGGTTGGAGAATTGGCAACATTGGAAGCAAAGATGGTTGGAATTGGACAAAACATTGAGGGGAGGCTCTAGAGTATGGAGGAAGCCAGTAGCTCAAGTCACAAGTTCTAATTCACTAAGAAAACAAGTCCATACCAACTTGTTTATGTCGATATAAAGTTGTTTATGTTGCTTGAATGGGTCGACGGTTGGTATGAGGTAATTAAGCATGCTAAAAGCGGTTGTCCATGCTCAGATTCAAGAAATTGGTTAAGTTCTAGAGGACATGTCGACTTGTTACTAGAATGTGAAGTTGAATTCTTTGGGGAGAGGATGGAGTTTTTTTGATGCATAGGTTAGGGTCCAGAGCACTTGTGAATGGAGTACTATAAGCAAGGAAGAAAAGTTAGCTAGTAACTAGCTAAGTAAAAAAGTCACTACCAATTTGTTTAAATCGATACCGAGTTGTTTGGGTGGGTCCAGTTATGGTGGAACTTTTCAGGAACGAAGTAGAGGTTCTGTAAATCATGCTGGAGTTGTTGGTTCGTTCGCATCAAGTTGGATAGCAATGTAACAACATAATAAAAGCTATATATCTTCGGTTTGTGATTCCCGTGGGGTGTAGGTACTGAAGATAGCGGCTTGATAAAGGAGAGAGCCATAGAATGGGGAACATGGGGTTTCCTAGAATATGGAATCAAGATTGAGCATGAGGAGGGATTAGATCTAAGCAAAGGAGAGCTCGGATGTATATGAGCTAAGGAATTGTTAACATTTGAAATGTTTTCTATTATACTTGAAGCAGGGTTATTGTAAGTGGGGATGCCTATGGGGTCAATTAAGGGACCTGCATACCTTGGACCAATGGCTTTGGGTCTAGTGTCAAGCTATGAGATATGGACACATATTGAGCTTTAGGCTGCGTGATTCGAGAGTACAATGAAAAATAGGATTTCCACTAGTCCCTGGCATGGCATCCATACGAGTTGTCATGTATTTAGGGCATAGGGATGAATGATAGTGAGTATTGCATGATGGATGCTATGGTTTCTTTGGTTGCTTTTTTAGTGGGCCATCACTCGTGGATGTCATTGGGAGTAGGTACTGGAGATAGGGATATCTGGACATCCACCATTCTATTCCATACAGTACCTTTATGATATTGTAGAGCAGCATATTGTATTATTATGTGCTAACTCTTTTGTTGTAGGGATAGGTTAGGTATGATTTGTGTACCTTTGTTCCTTACTACATTTAACAGGTCTATATGACGCAATAGCTATGCGAAGGACGAGTTGGATGGAGCTATCTCGTATTATACACATATATGGATTTCTATGCTTTCAATTGGGTAGCACTGTGGAGACTAGTAGTGCTCCTTATTTCCCTTTTGTTGAGACAGTTATTTGAGTTGATTCTGTTGTACGTACTCCATGACTATTGATGTATAACTCTATAGATCTTATACTCTGATGATTAGTTCACATGATTATTACTATTTCTTTCTTATATCTGTGATATTTTATATTGCCCATGTGCCGTGAGATATATGACAGGTTATATGCTGTATTTGTTTCATTTTCAACCTAATGATCATCTTATATCAGCCGGGTACGACAGCAATGCACTACTTGCTTATTATTGGTGTCGGAGGTATAGGGTGTTCTTCACAATTAGATTCAGAGCTTTGGTTACGTGATTAACCTGAGTTGGTACTGTGATCCAATAGAGATTGGGAAGGAGTTATCACTTTAGACTGGATCTAGAGTGTATATGTACAGGAGAGTGCATAGTTGTTATATGTTTTGGTTTTCAAAACTATATAACAATATATTATATAGTATTAGTCGCATGCACATGAGCACCATAGGTATAATTTTCTTTGTAAGAAACTGATCATTCTTGTTACAGATAAGAATGAGATGACATACAAAGAATGCTACGAGGAATTCTACTTCAGGAGTTGAAGAAGGGACAGGATCGAAAGCTGCTACGCCTGGCTTCTAAGCTATGTTTAATGCTATGATGGAAAATATGATGAGGAGTGCTCCTGGCATGGATATTGGTATAGCTACTCCCATGCAAGAGCCTAGGGCTGATTTCACCAAACTGAGCAAAGATTATTCTACTCTAGGAGGAAAGCTAGTCCATGGAACAAAATCAGCTATAGAAGTGCAAGATTAGGTTGATACTTGTTAGCGAATCTTTAATGATATGGAAGTGGATGATTCCATGAAGAGAAAGTTGGCTTCCACACAGCTTCAAGGGAAGGTCATGAACATGTGGAACACCATTACCATTGCTATCCCAAAAGATAAGCTTACAGGAACAGTTCAATGCAAAGTTTGACGAGAAGTGCATTCCGGTTGCTCAGAATTCGGTGTTGTTTAAGAAGCTTGCTGATCTTAAGCAAGGAGAGATGTTAGTTTCTAAGTATGTTGCATAATTTTATGCTTTATCAAAGTATGAGATGTCATTCATCGACACTCCATTGAGAAAGAATGAGAAGTTCATCGTTGGTTTGGATGATTATCTTGGAGAGAAGTTAGTGGACCACATTGATGAGCCATTTGGGAAGCTAGTTAAGAAAGCTCTTCGTCATGAGAATTTGTATCCATAGTCTAAGACCACTATTATTGCTTCTACCCAGAAAGATGATTCGAAACCACAGCAAGCCGGTGGAGGCAAGAAGAAGTGGAACAGAAAGTGGAAGCTGTCTTAAGGAAAGAATGGTCCAAAAAAGGGTAAATGGAAACCTAATTGCTATAGGTGCAAGGAGAAGGGTCACCTAGTTAAAGATTGCAAAATGAGCAACAAGAAAAATGTAATGACCCTAATTTTGGCTAACATTTTTTAGAACATTTAATTAGACAAATTAAATGAAATAATATAGATAGTTAAGCGACTGAGATTTGTTAATTTAGAAAGAGCCGTGCCTTAATTAATGTATTATCAAAAGAGAATAAAAATAAGTAAGTAGGAGGAAAATGCTAGGGGTAAAATACGAATAGCCTTTGTTTTTATACCCTAGACCCTTCTATCCTTCATTCCTTATTCATTTTAACATTTAAAAACAAAATAAAAACCTTAAGCAAATTCGGCTAGCCACCATTAAGGGGATTCCAGAAGAAGAAAAGCTAGGATTCAAGTAGAAAGTTTAAGAAAATCAAACAAAGAGACTCAACCTTTTTAACACAAAGAAAAGGTGAATAATTAACTTACATCTCACTTTTGATATTGATTTTGGTTTTAAGTTACATCCAAACTAATTTTGCAAGTTATATGTCATGTTGTGTTTGTTTAAATGGATATATATGCTTGTTGATGATTTATATTATTTCTATGGATTTTTTGATATGTTTACATTAGAAAACCTATTAAATGGCACCCAAATGAGTTGCCATTTTGATATATGGTCAAAAACATTATTTTAGAAGCGGATATCAAGTTTCATAAATTTTTAAGTAAATATGGACTTATTATGAATTTTCCATGAGAGAAAATAGTTAATGTTGGGTTTAAACTATTTAAGGCAATTACATAATGACTTCAGGTCTAAAATTATATATGTTAGAAAACATTTTAAAAGTGTTATTGTGATTTTTTGGGAATTTTCCTAAGCATTTTACTATGGTAATAGAATTATTTAAGTTAAGGGACTTAAATGTTTTATACATTTTATCAAGGGGGAAAGGCTTGTTTGCTTAAGATGTTTTAGATTGTTAAATGTGAATTCAGCAGCCTTTTTATAAAAGGATTTTGATAATGAGTGGGAAACCAACTATATTTTGACAAATTAGGCAAGTTAGGTAAAAAGGAATTACTTTAAAAGGCAATAAATCAGTTTTGTTTTGAATTACAACTTCGCCACTACCTTAGATTGCTTCCGTCACCATGCCCAGTTAGACCTTTCGCACCTATTTGAATCCAATGCACATGATATCAAATAATTGGTATGTAATGTATTGGAGAAAGGAGGAAGGAATGATGGTGTCGAAGGCATGCTTCCGAAGGGGTTGAAGCCACTCTAATTAGCTTTCGAATCAGTCAATTTACCTTTGTTTAAAAAGAGGCTTTTGAACAAGTTGCCGCTTGCCTTTGTTTTTAGAAAGAAGCTTTTGAAAGAGTTTCCACTTGTTTTTTTAAAAGAATCCTTTGAAAGGATAGCTGCTTTTGAACCTATTCGATACTCATACTGGCATATTCATATCTTTCAATTTAGTTAAGACCGTTTTTCTTTATAGCCTTAAAATAATGTATTAAACAGGGAATCTTTCATATTTTAATTTTAAAAGCTATCTTCTCAATGCTTTCAAAAGGGTAGTTTAGCTGCTTTTAAATGGTTTCGGAGGCAATAGTTTCGAAGGGGTGGGTTTCGAAACTATCCTCTTTCTTTTACTTAGGATTAATGCTTTCGAAAGCAATGCTTTCAACTCTATTCTTTATGAACCTTTAATTATATCAAAGGTTAAACCCAATGGTTTCGAAAGGAAAATTTTTAAATGGTTTCGAAGCTACATTTCCACAAAATCATACTTAAACCCAATGTTTTCGAAAGATACGTTTTGAGTGTTTCGAAGCGATGTGCTTTCGAAAGGTATACTTTGATTATTTCGAGAGGTTTATTTCTAAGTTTTTTGAAAGGTTTATTTTAATGGTTTCGAAAGAGGATATCTAAGGTGTAAGTGATGATTTCGAAAGGTCTATTTTCAATACATTCGAAAGGTAAGTTTTGGCCATTCGCTCGTTTTGAGGGTTAAAATAGTTAACTTATTTTGAAAGGGTACTTTCAACGAATTCGAAAGGGATTGTTTAAGGTTTTAAGAAAACGTTTTAAAGGTATTGTTTTGGCCTTATTGCCTAAAGTTTTCTAATTTAAAAGGAGGCTTCAACTTATTTGAAGGGATAGATAATCCCATTGATTAGATTTCGTCAACATTATTTTGTGTAAAGCATATATCATGACATAAGTATTTTGTGTAAAGCAAAGAGTATCATTTCCTTGTTTTATAAAGGTATGATTTCAAGCGTAAATCATTTGTAAAGATTGTTTACAAGGAAATGAAATTTGAATATGGAAGTTAACCCTAAGCATATGACTCGGATATTAAAAGACTAGACAGGACCGGTATGGGGTCATGCCCTATACTTTAGCTAATAGCATCTGCCTTATATAAGTCCAAAATTCCAGTGTGTAAGGCTTTATCATAGGTAAGACTAAAATGATGTTACACGAAGAAGGGATTATATAGAGTAAAGATAGGTTATTTGTGAGCCTGCAAAACCATTAGGATCGGTTGACCCTAGAAGAAGAAATTTAAGGCAGATATCCCAGTATTGTGTCAAACAGAGGTTAGAATGTTTATTAGGTCCAGTAGGCCCGAGTCAGCCAGTGGTTAATAGTTAGCCACATAAAACTATAGTGTGGATAAACAGTCCATTGATTACCTGATTTATATGCATATATGCTATTGCTATTATTGTTATAATTGGTTTGATTGTAGGTTTTTGATTTGAAAAGATACGATTTTAAAGGATATTGGTGAGGGAAAACGCACTCCACTAAGCGGCGTGGTCTCACTGAATATCAGAAAACCGAGATGTAATAGAATTATTCACACTGGGCTTTATATTTGACTCGAAGTTTATGTTTTCCTTTTAAACTCTTGGGAGCTCAAAATTAAATTTGAGTAGAGTGAGAGTTAAGGACTTTTCAAGTTTAGTAGGTCGGACAAATAAGCTTTTGAAGACGTGTAGGAGGCAAAGCTAGCTATGTAGGAGCTATATAGTATTATTTCACTGTGATGTATTTATGGCCGATATGTCTATCTAGTACTCTAATCATTCAACGTGGCATCTTCATATGTCACTCATGGTGTAATTTGTAACAATTATATTTGACCAAAACTTAGGAATCATTTTGGGATTATGTAATTAAATATGAAATATTAATTTGATTTGTAATCAGAAAAGCTATTTTTGAGATCTGTGTTGATTTTATTTCATATTTATAAGCTCCTGACATTATGAATACCATTAACACTGTCGTATTTTGTCACCAGAAGTTAAAACTATAGATGCCTACAACATATGTTGCACTTAGCTTCGGGCCTCAAAGTAAAGGATTTTACAATTTGGTATAAGAACATAGGTTTACGAAAACTTAAAATAAATTTTGAACTTAAATGATTTTTGAAACATAATCATAAGTAATTAAAGAAAAGATTAGGTTATGGGATAACGCTATAGTAATGTTGTTGTATTTGCTATATATAAATATACTCTTTATCTCTATTTCTCTCATCTTTCTTAGGCAATTCTTCTGTATCTCACAAAGGTTCAAATGTAGATTTTAAGGAAATAAGATATGGATGCTAGGAATGGAAGAGTTAACACTGGTGGAGGAAGCACCACCACTAATGGAAATGCCAGACCAAACACTGGAAGGAATCCGGGTCGGGCACAAACTGCAAACCTGGGTGCTAGAGCGCCGCAAGTTCATATGGGAGCTATGTATCAGTTCTTCATCAACATGATGCAAGCTGGAGCTGTGGCGTTAGTTGGAGGTAATACTGGAGAAGAAAATTAGGGAGCTCTGGTGGTCAATAACTATGTGGTACTAAGCAGAGACTATGCTAGGCTTGGAGGGAAGCTGATTATCGGGACCGAGGATGCAGTTGAAGTGGAGAATTGGTTGCTTCATTACGAAAGAATTTTGCTGATTTGGGTTGTAGAATATGCTAGTGTATGATTTTTGTTTGATGATAATAAACATATATATATTCATTTAAATGTATTTTTTATTGTACTATTTTAATTTTCCATATAATTAAATAAATATTTGTTTAATAAAATAAATAACTTGGAATTCATATTCAAACAAATATTTTATTCAAACGAATATTTTATTACAAACTCAAATAGTATAAATTTGAGCTCTCACTACATCTACATATTTTCAGTTACAACACAATTTCAATTTATAATTTTCACCTCACTACATATTTACTCTCTCTCGTATTTGATCTTTAGCTCTAGTCCAATCTGAATCCAGCATCTGAGCTATCTCAAAATAAACACTGAAACTGTAAAATTGAAAAAGAAAATATTTTATAGTGCATAATAAAGTGTGTGTTTTGAAAATATTATTTGCCTCGATTATTTGGATTGTTCGTCATCATTTCTTTTAATTCATCTTACACTAACTACTTGTGACATGAATAGTGTGTCACTGTACATGCCATAAGGTCGTGCACACCGATATACACTTGCTTGTTAAAATTGCAGGGATAGGTGGGCAGAAGGTCAAACCCAAGCCGAGACTGGATTCAACTCAGGTGCATGCAAATAAAATTTAGTTCAGAAACTACAAAAGACATGTACAAGTGATCAAGGCAGTTCTCTAATCAATGTACACATGAAATTTTGACCAAAACAACAAAACATGCTCAGTCCAAAAAATATGACAACTGCCTCAATCACATGTACAAATGATAGAGCAAGTGCAGACTTGACTCAATTTCAAAGGCACAAAGGAGCACATATGGTCAGTTCAACAAACCAGTGTGGATGTGCATGGAAAACACTTAAAAAGCAAGTTCATATCCAAGCATTCAGTTTCAACATGACAACATGCAAATATATATGAATGCAAAGAGCTTCAAACATGCTCAGACTTTAGAGATTACACAAATATAAATGCAAAACAACAAGAAATCATACAAGCAAGCTTGGTCATAAAATACAATAACACACGCACTTATATACATATGCCACAGATAAGAAAAACAGAATTCAAGGTTAAGAGAATACTGGAAGCCTCAACAATAGGTCGGAGCATGCAAGTGAAGCCTCAACCAAGACTATAGGAACAGACTCATGAACACACACTTACAAACCAACATGAAAATATGAACCAGTTTCAATTATTAGTGCACAAGAAAAATGCAAGCAACTACACATGTACTTGAACCAAGCCAATGGAACCAGACTCAAGTGGAACAAGACCACTTCAAACTTCAACATGAATATGAATACAAAATCATACATTGAAGCAAGCACTCGAGAAATAGAACAGTGGAAAGAGTACAACAACACAATTGTGAACACAAAGAAGTATATCATGGAGATCAATATGAAGTGCATACTCAAGCAAAGAAGACCACATATGAACCAGACTTCAAAAACAAGTAAGGTAGTTTTCAAATCAATGTACACATAAACACCACCAGCACAATGCAATCCACTAGACATGTATGCATTACAGAGGAGACTAGAACAAAGTACAAAGCAATTAACATGAATGTATAGGCACAAGTCAAGGAATGAAGCAGAATGCAACCAGAATTGATGCCAATCTCACATACATATATATAGATACATATATGTATAAATATACTTGGAAATACCAGTAAAATAGTTTCGAGCAAGGGAGTAGCTAGCATAATGGACCAGAAACATCAAGCAAGCCTCAACATGTACAAGTTTATATGTAGTGTCATATATACACAATTATACATATACACGTATGTATGTATACAACATATAAAAATTAAGAAATTCAAAGCTGTTGGTCATGAACAAGTCATGGTCACATTCAAATGCAGACTGTAAGCAAGCTCCAGTGAATTGCCAGCAAAGGAAAGTGAACAATGAACAAGTCAAGATTCATAAAGTCTAGAATTTCTCAAAATTTCAAAATGTCGAAGTCATGGAGCAAAAAGAACGAAACTGACTCAGAGAAAATCAAAAAAAGTCAAGTAATGTACAAGTCAACTTCATCACATAGTTCGATCAAAAATCAATGGCAGAGCAAATCACTTGAAGAATTCAAACAAAAAATACGAACAAAAATATAGGGTTTCGATCTTGTTTAACCTAAATTTAGCATTGACATTTCCTCATTTGAGTTCAAGCTAAATCAGATCAAGCCATTAAAGTAAATCACAAACCAATAACTCGAATCGAGGTTGAGCATGATCGAAATTTAAAGCTGCTGTAAGTATTCAAAGCCAGAGATTCAACTGGTGAAGCATATCGAACCGAAAGCATACTCCAATCGAACAATTTCAAGCGGCGACATCAAATTAATAGAATCCTAAATTTCAGACCGAAGAGAAAAAAGAACGAGACAGCCAACATATACGAATAAAGGAGAAACGTCTTCTATCATTTACTATATTGGGTCGGCTCTATTTTATTTGGGCTTAAATTGTGAAAAATAGGGTTTTGTTTAGATTTTGTTTAGTTTTATTTTCATTTGTAATTTTTTAAATCGTGTAACTTTCTAGTCGTGTGACTAGGTACAAATTAAGGGGTGTAGTTTGAGAATTCACAACTCAATGGCTGAGTTGTCATAGGATTTTGAGCATAGAGTTAGGTTAGTCAAGTAGCGGGTGTCGCAAGTTTACATATATAAATGTCTGACTACTTAATTTCTAGTAGAAACCATGGGGGCAACACATAGGCAGGGTTTTGTCGAATCTGGTAAATTTGTATGTGATCTCTTCTGCATTACTTTCTGTTATTGTTTTTATTTTCACATTAATTTTTATTATTACTAGTATCAACCTACTCACCCCCCTTTAGGGTGAAAACGATCCTATATAGGTCTCAACGATGAGCAGAAAAGAAGATTGGCATCTAGAAAGTTACAAGAAGCAGCACTATACTGGTGGAACGATGTTACTATAGAAGTAAATGAATAGATCATTACTTGGATAGAATTCAGAAGGAGGTTTGAGGAAAGTTTCATGTCGGAGATTGTCAAGTCAACTCTCCGGAAGTTTGCTGAGTTGGTGCAGGGAGACATGACAGTGCTAGATTATGCTACCAGATTTGAGGAGCTATCGAGATATGGATGCAGTATGGCTAATACGGTTATCAAAATTAATGAGAAGTTAATCCGCGGACTGAGACCCGATCTTGCTAAAGCAACTTTACCACATATTAGTAATTTGTGCAATGTAAATGTTGAGATGGATTTGAGGCATGAGGATATGCTTGCTCTGTTTAATGATAACAAAGCAGTGGAAACCCAAGGTATACAGACCCAAAAGAGAGAGTTTTTCCATGAGAAAGGCGCTCAAAAAGTGGAGCAACCAAGAAATTAAGGCCAATGTAGTCTGCTACAAGTGTGATAAGGAGGGACACTATGCTCAGGAATGTCGGACAAGAAAAGAAGGCCGCTGACAAGAAAGGAGTAAAATTATTCAACTCCGATAAGATTGGACATTATGAGAACCAATACAAGGAACAAACCAAGGATGGAAAGGGCAAAGTGTTAGCACTGGAACCAACTACCTCAAGACCAATAGCAGAGGCGAAAGGAAAAATGAGGTTGGGAGGTACGCTTTTGATTCATGGTGTGTCAGATAAAGTTCTATCTGATATTGGTGCATCACATTCTTTTATATTTCATTGTTTGTTCGAAAAGCTTAACCTAGAACCCTCATACTTAGTTACCTCCCTAAGGGTTGTGAATTCGATAGGAGGGTGTCAAACTCTTGGGAGGAGATGTGAGCACTTAGAGTTTGAGTTGTTAGGTCATATATTTTCTTGCAGTTTGCATGTATTTGATTTTGTAAGGTTCAGAATTATTTTGGGTATGGATTGGTTAGGTAAGTATGATGCTAGGATATTTCGTTATGATAGAAAAATATCACTTAGACACCCTAGTTGTAGTGATCGGATTATAAACTCCATACAAAACCCTAGTTTTGAGGTTAATGCTTTGTTAAGTGTTATGGAGACAGAAGACGAGTTGAATAGAGTTTTCACTGTTAGAGAATTTACAGATGTCTTTGAGCCGTGATAGGATTACCGCCGCAATGAGCCATTGAGTTTCAAATAGATTTAGTACCAGGAGCAGAACCTATGAGTAGACCGCCAAGTAGAATGACAACTACCGAGATAAAGGAGTTAAAGGTGCAATTAGTGGATCTTGAAGGTAAGAATTTTATTAGACCAAGTAGTTTTCCTTAGGGAGTAGCTGTAGTATTTGTTGAGAAACCGAAAGGACTATTAAGGTTGTGTATCGATTATCGTAAGCTGAGTGAGGAGATGATAAAGAACCGATATTCGTTACCCAGGATTGGCGATTTGTTCGATCAGTTGAGTGGAGCCAAAGTATTTTTTCAGTTTTATTTAGCAATAGGGTTCCATCTACTTAGAGTAGCAAATGGTAGTATTCCTTTGACGGTGTTTAGAACAAGATACAGATCGTGTGAATGGTTAGTGATGCCATTTTTTCTAACTAATGTGTCAGCATTCTTTATGGACTTAATGAACAAAATCTTCTGGGAACATTTGGACAGAATCGTGTTAGTATTCATAGACTACATTCTGATTTACTATAAGGATGAAAGAGAATGTGAAGTTCATCTTAGACTGGTGCTTGAGACGTTTAGACAGCATCAGCTGAAGGCAAAGTGTCACATTTGGAAGAAGGAAGTGAAATTTCTTGGTCATGTAGTCTTAGAGAAAGGGTTGTCAGTAGATCCAGCTAAGATCGAGACAGTTAATAATTGGAAGAGACGTGAGATAATGACTGAGATAAAGAGTTTTCATAGGTTAACTGGACACTATCGGAGATTCATTAAGGATTTCTCGTGGATAGCAGCACTGATGATTAAGCTAACTCGGAAAGATGTGAAGTCTGTCTGGGCTGATAAGTGTGAGAAGGCATTCCAGAAACTGAAACACTTATTGACTAATGCACCTATGTTGTTGTTTCAGAAGGGAATCAGGACTTAGTCGTATACACAGACGCATGTGGAACATGATTAGGAGCTATGCTAATGCAGAGGGGTAAAGTGATTGTCTATGCTTCTCAATAGCTCAGACCGCATGAAATTAGATATCCAACTCATGATTTGGAATTAGCTATGGTACTTTCGCATTGAAGGTGTAAAGTACCAGTTGGGAGAAAGATTTGAGTTTTTTGTGGATCATATGTCAATGAGATATTTATTCTCTTGAAAGGAGTTTAATATAAGACAGCAGATGTGGTTAGAGTTTTTAGCCGCTTATGATTTTGGTATAGAAACTTATGATGATAAAAGAGTGAAATTATAGATATACACCTGGAAAAGGGAATAAAGTTGCAGATGCACTTAGCATAAAATATCAAAATGCGGTATTGACGATGATAAATGAGTGGAAATATTTAGAAGCATTTACTACATGCGGACGATAGTGGAGATCTGAGGCTAGTTCTAGTCAAGGAACTACCATGTTATTCTGTTTAGAAGTTCAACCATTACTCATCAAAAGGAATGCTTCTAAGCAGAGAGAGGATCCACTGTTAGCCGAGAAGATTAAAAGGTTTGAGGTTGGATTGGAGATTGATGATGTAAAAGATTTTAGTCTTAACCAGAGGGAATAATTGAGGAAGAAAGGATGACTAGTTCTGGGTGTCGGAAACATTAGGAAGGAAGTTCTTAGAAAATGTCATCATTCGAAGTTTACTATTCATCCAGGAGGAACTAAGATATATCAAGATATGAAAAGGTATTTCTTCTAGGAAGGTATGAAGAGAGATGTAGGCTTATGAGTGAGGCAGTGCTTAAACTGTTAATAGGTAAAAGTTCAACATCAGAAACTGAGTGGGTTACTTCAACCTTTAGATGTTCTGGGTTGGAAATGGGATTCTATCTTAATAGATTTCATAGGTGGGTTGCCAAGGTCGAATAAAAACACGAGTGTATATGGGTTATAGTGGACAGATTGACTAAGAGTGCACACTTTATACCCGTTAAGTCGACCAGTACAGCACCAGGTTTAGCTAAGTTATTCATGAGGAATATAGTTAGACTGCATGGAATTCCTAGTAGTATAGTAAGCGATAGAGATTCCATATTTAGTAGTGAGTTCTGAAAGAGTCTACAGGAACTTTAGGTATCAAGCTCAAGATGAGTACTGCTTACCATCCACAGGCAGATGGGCAAATGAAGAGAGTTAACAAAGTCTTCAAGGATTTGTTAAGAGCTTGCGTGCTAGATTTCGAAGGATCATGGAAAAACCATCTACACATAGTTGAGTTTCGTACAGCAATAGTTATCGGACTAGTATAGGAATAGCACCGTTTGAAGCTTTGTATGGAAGGTCATGCAAATCTCCCACTTGTTGGTTAGAGACCGGGGATATATTGATTCTTGATCCGAATTTGGTTAAAGAAGCTGCAGAAAAGATTGAGTTTATTCGGACAAGAATAAATGAAGCTCAATCTAGTTAGAAGAGTTATGCTGATAAGAGATGGAAAGACTTAAAGTTCTCAGTTGGAAATCATGTTTTCATCAAGGTATCACCGATGAAAGGTGTCATTAGATTTGGAAAATCAGAAAAATTGTCCCAAGATTTGCTGTACCGTTTCCTATTAAAGAAAAGGTTGGAAAACTCGTGTATATGGTAGAGTTACCGAATAGTTTTGCAGGAGTCCACAATGTTTTTCATATTACTCATATAAGGAAGTGTATTCGAGATCCAAGACTGCTGCTATTAAACCGACCATGTTAGATGATCTAGTAGTGGAACTGAATATGACTATAGTTAGAAAACCATTTTGTATAGTAGCGATAGATGAGAAGAGACTAAGGAACAAGACAATCAGATTAGTCAAAGTCTAGTGGAGTGACGATGAGAGAGACTGTACCTGGGAAACCGAGAGTGTGACTAGAGACACTTATCCTAACTTGTTTCATGGTATGTTTGACCTTTATGTTTGATTGTTGTGAGTACCTTATCATAATTTCGAGGATGAAAATATTTGAGGAGGGGTGTCTGTAATGACCCTAATTTTGACTAACATTATTTAGAACATATAATTAGATGAATTAAATGAAATAATGTAGATAGTTATGGGATTTAGATTTCTTAATTTAGGAGGAGTCGTGCCTTAATGAATGTATTAGCAAAAGAGAATAAAAATAATTAAGTATGCGGAAAATGGTAAGGGTAAAATAGGAATGCCTTTGTTCTTATATCCTAAACTCTTTTATCCTTCATTCCTTATACATTATAACATTAACAAACAAAACTAAAACGCTAAGCAAACTCGGTCGGCCACCATTAAGGGAACTCAAGGAGAAGAATAGCTAGGATTTAAGTAGAAAGATGAAGCAAATCAAGCTAAGGGAAAATTTCAACCTTTTTAACACATAGCCAAGGTGAATAATTAACTTACATCTCACTTTTGATACTGATTTCACTACAACAAAAAGTGTCTTTTATAACGTCATTTAATAACGCGTTATTCTAAAGCATTATTGTTTACATTTAATCATTTTTTAACTCATTTTGTTTTGTGCCGTGCTGTGCAACGCTCTTGGCTCCAAAATTTTCGTCTGCCCTCCAGAAAAACAATTAACAGTTTCATCTCCCTCCCAAAAAAACTTAACCATTTTCATATCCCTCCCAAAATAGCGCTGTCAATTTTCGTCTCCAACGAAATAACCCTAATCAAAACTGTTCGCTCCATCTCAGATCTTCACAGCCGTTCTCCTCCACTTCAATAGTTCACTCCTCAGTAGTCAACTCGATGGAGTCTGGAACCCTAATCGGCGATCTTTGATTTCGCCGTTACTGAAGAAGAAGTGTTGGAGAAAGCGGAGAAGGAAAAGGAGGAGTCCAAGGAAGAGAACGTTGCTACTGTTGAGGTTGTTTTGGCAGCCGAGGAGAAAGCAGAAGCTTAGCTTTTATGGTAATTTACTTCTTATTGTTATATTCTTAATTGGAAAGTATAGCAATTCTTTGAGAGATTGGGTATTATTACTTGTGATGTTTATGTGCTTGGGATGGTAGAGCATAATTTAGGGATTCTGCAATGTACACTTGGTCATATTACTGATTTTTGTAAGAACAAGAATAACCACTTTTTACAATATAAGGTGAAATATTATTTGAAATTCTATGTGATTTTTACCAACATCAACTTATTGATAATTAGTTGTGTTATGGTTGAATTGGTTATGATCATGATAAGTGGATTCTGGATTGTAAAAGCTCATTCCCGATGCAAGATTATTTTGTTTCATTTTAGAAATTACTTCATATTTTTATTATGGTGAGCTGAACATTTCTCAATTTTTTTGCTATAGAGTTTTATGTCGAGCACATCGTAATCTTATTGGCAATTGATGTGTGACATATGTCAATATTTATGTTATTTAAAAAATGGTAAAACCAATAAAGCAGGCACCTCATAACTTGCTTATTTTATTTTATTTTGTGAACCAAACTAGTTCTGCAATTTAGGCCACAGAATTTATTTTCATAAATTTAAAATCATTGAGGGTTTGTTATTTGGATTTCAACTATCCTTGTTTCACTAAATGGGGTAATCTGAATCCTCATATATTTCAAGAAGGCCTTAGTTCATATTTGGACTGAAGAAGTTTTGATTTCATAATAATTTGGATTTGCAACAAGCTCTGATCCCAATAGCCATGTTGGTTCCATTTTGCTAATTAGTGTATCTCAAGTGCTAGTGATAAAAAGTGCTTTCGTAATATATAAGTCTGACAACTGTCACTGGAAATAAAAATAACCGGTATATATGAAGAAATTCTATGGAAATTTCTAGTGGTAGTTGAAGATGAATCAAAGTTTGTCCACAGGCCGTCTGTAACCACTTGTTCTGTCATTGAATGTCCAATAACTATGTAGTGTGTGTTAGGCAAAATATTAGAACATACGCAATTGGAATCACAACTTCTTAGCTCGTGTCTAATTATAAATAGGTAAACATGATATTTTTATCAAAGATGAATGGTAATATATGCTGATTGATTTTTCGTCAAAGTGTGTTTGCATGTCAGATGTCCACTAACAACTATCCATGCTGTAAAATATCTTTTTACGAAGAAGTGTACATGTCATAGTGAATTCTAAACTGATTCACAAGCCACAAACAAAATCAAATGTAAAGATTATCTTACTGACGTTGTTTTGTTTTGTTTTGTTTAGTTTTTTTTTTTTTTGAAAAAAAGAACAAAGCATCAAATAAGATTATGAGTGAAATCCCCTCATGTTGTAGCTTTATGCCCCTCTAATACACATTGCTGATATCCTTCAATATTACATCATGTATTAATATATCTGAAAGGCACATTCTTTATTTTTATTTTATTTTATATAAAATGTATCCAAACTAATGCATTATATCTGTTTGCTTGTTTTAACTATGCAGGTAAATGAAAATTTATTTTCATGCTTTATGTTGATCGAGTAAAGGATTAGGAAGGAGAGGGAGAAAGTTGACTTCAGAAATTAAGGTATAATTCTACCTCAGTGCTTTCACTAGATTAGCTACTTTTTGATAGTCTATTAAAAACTTAAAATTGTTATTTACTGTGATGTTTTTACCATTTACTATGATATTTATAAAAGCCAGGTTTAATTAACATTCCATTAGTTTTACGATCCATGCTGATCTGATAGTTTACTGTGAACTGTAAAGTACTGAGATCAGCATGGGCTTTCAAGTGTCAACTGAAAAGCTACTATTTACTGTAAAGTACTTGTAGAAAATATCTCTTTTTAACATATTTTAGCTATATTTGTAGTTGCTTTAGAACATTTTGACCGACTAATATTTTTCCTCTTGGAAGCCCAGTGTTTACACATATAAGATAGGTGTACCGACGATTGATTAATTATAGCTGTATGTATGTATGGGAAGTTTTTTTCCCAATGCTATATGATTTCAAAAAATAGTAAGAGAATTACACACTAAACTGTAGGGTTCAATTTATGTGAAAATGTAAATAAAATTGAGATGCTAATGATCATTACGGAACATGTGCAGAATAATCTAAAAATATGGTTGAAATTCCTATTAACGTGAAAAAGAAATACCGTACATTGAAACATTTTGGAGTAGCTTGATAACTCATTACTAAAAGATTCCTTTCTTAAAACGATATTCCTGAAATCAACTATTAGAATTATATATTGGATATCTTAATTAGGATACATAAATCTATAAGAGCTGAACCATGGAGCAAAATTTTGGAAAGATTAAAATATTTGTAGTTTTAAATTTTTATACTTCTAAAAAAAATTAAACTTGAAAATTTTGTAGTTCAGCAATTTTAAAATTCACTAAGTAAATTTTTTTTTCACATATCATATGAACTGTCCTTAAGCTTACTGTTTAATGCTTGCTGCCTTCTACAACATTGATTTGAATTTGCTTGCTTCAGCATAAATTAAACGTAAATTTAATTCGTCTAAAATCTGAAATGCTGAGAAAATAGTAGGAAAATCTGAAAGCCATATTGTTGCTCTTTTAAACCTGCATTTTGAGTTTAGTTCATTAAAATGAGTTCTTAGCGTAACAGCCCGCAAATCCGTACCCCTTGAGTCAACACTATTCTACAACAATCAACTCAAGTTGCACAGAAATACGAACCATTTGGGTTTAAGAAGAAGAGGTAGAAGAAGAGAAAACAAAATCAACATCAGAATCTAACCATCGCAGCGGAATAAAATATAATAGGTAGTAAATAATCTTTACTCAAAATCAAATATATCTGTTTACATATATTACATCATCAGAATACATCAGTCACAGCTCACATCAATATATACAATGAATACACAACTCAAACAGTGGAATATATATAACAAGCACGACTATACGTATCGTCATCCAACTCGTCTCTTGAGCTCCACAGCATCATATCATGTATCCTATAATACTCGGTCTGACCCGAGCATTATAGTTAAACAAAACCCGAGTCAGTCTGGATTACCAGCGTGAGAAAATCACACCCAACTGATTATTAAAGTTTCAAAAATCCTTTGAAAACAAAAGCATCTCGTAAGACCACGCCACAAATAAACATGTCGGGCTTTTACCTTACAATAGCTAAAACAATTTTTATAGAAATCCTCTGATATTATAATAGGGTCTATATACAAATACTTATAAAATAGCCGAAATTGTTACATGATTAAATTCCAGCTACTAGCCACAGAGTGGGTAATACAAAAAAAAACTCGTACAAGGCTCGTAGGGAGTATGGATTTCCAACTAATGACTAGGCACTGGGGTACCACCTGTCACAGTACGGGGCCTAGATCACCGTACCGAGGAGTACGTCTGCTCCCCTGCAACACAAGGCCGGGACTATCCCTTACTGGATAATCCCGAGTGAGATCACCCCGCTGTTGGGATCAGCAACCGTCCACTAAGCCGAAATAAAAAGGGACATCTAGACTGGAATGACCTCACCCTGCTTGGGTGCTACCCACCTAGCCTTGCTGCATATTCCCTGATTTTCAGTCATTCCCATTTGATGAGGCTTGAGGCTAAGCGTTACCTTTTTAGAACATATTCCTTAGAATGCCCATCGTCCACCTGACGATGTTTCGCAAGCATTCATCCATACAAGTCCATCCCGGGTTCGAACGGAACCGAAGACACTATTCCTACTACATCCATTTTGGAAATATCCTTAGGATTAGTAGCGACTAGCCCTTGCACTTTACTGCTCCATCTTCGAATCCAAAAATTGTTTTTCACGGAAACGTACAAACCGGATCGAAGTAGTTTTCGAGAAATAAATCTCGATCCCGGTCTCTTCGAAACGATCAACGCAGTTGGCCAATATTGATAGTCGGTTATTTAACTATCAATTATATTCACAAACATCCATCAAACAAAAATAATTTCCCAAATTATTTATTTACCTCAAAAATATCTTCACAAGATATATTTTTATTTTCAATCCCTTAAAAACAGTTTCAAAACCATCTTTCTTTTCAGAATCGACTTTCCCAAATATTTTCTATCTCCTCTGAAATCACCATGCACGAAAATAGATTTTTAAAATAATTTAAAACACTTTACTTTGAAATATATATACTTTAAAACATTTATTTTAAAAAGTACTTCAATAATTTAATAAAAATACATACCATATGAATATTTGAAAATAAGGTTACTTAATAAAATATGCAACTAGATTTACACTTTTTAAACAAATACTAAATCACTCTTTAAATAATTATTGCTATAATAGATTAAAGCAAATAATTACTTTAGAAAATTAAATATTAGAAATAATAAATTTTACAAAATTTTCTTTCTATAAAAACAACTTTAAACCATCAAATTAATTTTTAGAGATTTACTTTTTAAAACATGTACTTGGCTATCCAGAGAAAATTTCAACTTCAATCACTTAAATCAATTTTTCCCAAATTGATATCCAATTTATTTTATTTAAACTGAGTTCCTTTAATTCCTCAATTCATTTCAAAATTCATTAGTTATGGACTTATTATTTATGTTATTATTTTCCGTTTGATTTTAATCCTTTTAACTGAATATACAATTTTCAGATTTTTCAATTTCTTCTTTATTCCTTCCAATAATTTAAATCTTAAATTTTTTATAAATGTTTGTTCTTTTAATTAATATTACTAAAGATTTAAAATTCATTAACTTCCTGTTTATTCAAAACTTCCTTTCTATACCCAAGATTTATTTATTAAAATTTTAAAGTCACTTATTCCTTTTCGAATTCATTCTTTGAATTTATTTATAAATATCTTACTTACAATCCACTTCTTTTCTTTTCTTTCCAAAAATTCAATTTATATATATTTCATGGTAATTCATTATACCAAATTATATCCAACCTAACCATAACATTCAATATTCCAACATAAATCATCACAGAACATCAAATCATCATAACAGGGGAATTTAAGTAATTTAATTAAATGTTGAGGGATTCAGTTGGATCCCTCCAACCTGTTTCCCCGCATCCACAGATGTTAGCATCACATAATATGCCAATTTCAAAATATAACATACTATAGCACATCAATCAATTTCAACCATTCAAACAATAATTTAACTGAGTGAGATTAACTCACCTTTGCTTTTCGTTTTGCAATGCATCCCATCTCGACTTGTTTTTCCATGATTTTCAGACCTTGTATAATCATTGGATGTTTTATTACTATTCGAGTCAATTGAACCACTTAATTTCCATTTGAAAATTTAATTAACTACACATATTATTACCATTAACAAAATTTAATTTACTAATAATTTAATTTCATTAAAAGTCCCTTCTAAAAATCTTTTAATAACTATAATAAATTATATAGGTTGATTGCATAAATTAATCCCAAAATACCCTATAAGAAAAAAAACTAGTAAATTGAAATACGTATAATTACTTTATCTAAAAATAACCTATATAGTTCCTTTTTTTTGATACTACATATATTTTATAAAATAATCTATATGGATCTAATTTTATATAAACTCCACAACATTTAAATTTTCATTCCCAAAATCTTATATGTAGGTATATTCTGTTATTCCTGTTTATTTATATGCATAGATAAATATTTGTTTATGCATATCCCAAAAATCTAAGTTTAACTATATATACATATTTATATATTTCCCTAACAGTTTTCTGCTTTAACCCTATATTTAAATATTTTCATCCTATATATTTATTTATTGAATAACAAATTTAAAATTAAACACCATAAATAAATTATTCTAATATAACCAGATAAATTAAAATATCTATCTATGTACATATCCCCTACCTTACAGTAAAATCAAATATTGTTATATACTTTTTTTTTCCTGTGCATATGAAAATTTAAAATCTACAAATCTAAAACCGAACAGTAAACATCTTTTACTGTAAATCTACAAATCAAAAAAAATTGTACCTCTCTGCGATGAACGGACCCCTAGGTTACACCCTCCTTACAGTGAGCACACGGCGACTAACCCAACATCGCGATACCCTCGTGCCTTCCACTGCTTCTCGACATCGGCCCTGACCCATTCTCCTATGCACGCACACGTCGGCCACCACACCTCCCATGGTCGCTTTGTCCCCTCGAGTTCCCTAGCCTGGTAAGTCACTAACAAACTCGAATCGAAACCCACCCTCTCTCCAAAAATCGAAAACCCTAGCAAACATTATCGACGACACCGAAAGCGTGCGCGACTCGAAGTGATCAGGGGAAAAAAGAAAGGAATACGGGTTCGATCTGATTTAGGTTTTATATTATTTGAAAGATAAGGGGAAGATCTAGTTCAGCCATTTATTTTATTTTAACTGATCGATTCGAGTGAAAAGGGTTCGGCCCCATTTTTTTCGTTTTCTACTGAATTGAAAACAGAGCTTCTGCCCTTTATTTATTTATTTATTGAATGTGTGAATTCTTGAAGAAGGCTCTTCTATTTTTTTATTATTATTTAAGGCATTAGCTTCTACGGGAAGACAAAGTACGGAATGTGAATGAACGACGGCTGGTGAAGGTTGCTTATATAAGAATATATTTATATAATCTTAATTGAATTTTCGATGTAAATTTTCCATGCGTTTATATATCGTACGCTCACACAACTGCTCCAATTACTATGAAATTTGAAATCCGATAATAATGCAATATTACGGACCCAATGGAACTGGTTTCGTCGAATTCCGAGAATGTGCCTCGGAAGGCTATTTTTCAATACAATTCAAACGATATATTCTTAAAACTGAATAAATCGGTGTTAGATTCAATTTTAAAAATTCTATTATTCTCAGTATTAATAATATAAATTTTATAAGCTTTCAAATTATTTTTAATAGGTTTAAAATTCTGGATTCAACATTTCATCCAATTTTAAATTATTTAAATTCAATAATTAAATTATCAAATGAATTGTGATATTCATAATTCAAATTAAAATTACTCTATTGAATATTCAAAATTAATTAAATATTCTGATTTAAAGGCTTAAAAATTCCGGGTCGTCACATTCCTTCCCCTTTAAAAGAATTTCGTCCCCGAAATTACTAGTTTGGAAGAATGATCCAATACCCGTTACTATTTTTCCCGAAACCAAACAGTTTCTAACAGTTCAACATCTTACCAACTATCACTTTATAAAAGATCCATTATCATTCTTATTAACTTTCCAAACCTTTCCCCAGTTTCAAACTATACCATTTGTTTAACCATTCAAGTTTCAATTTAAAACCAAATTTTGAATTATCAAAATTTTCTCAAAATTTTTCTAACTCCCTAAATTTCCGAAAAATTTGGCCAGCGTCTCCTTTGCGCGGCTAGTTCGGTACAACTACAAAATGGCTCTACGGCCCCCCAAATTCAAAAAGAAAACAAAAAGCCAAGTGGCTCAATCCAAGTCCCAATCAAATTTCATACCAAATTTAAATACATACCTTTTTGTCGAGCATTTCAAATTTATCTCTTGAAATCAAATCCAAATTTCTTTTCCCTTTATAATACCTGCATATCCTGCTTAGCACTAATTATCCAATCACAATAGTTCTAAAACATCATATCAACTTTCTTACAAAATGTTAATTATTTACTCATTCAAAAAAAAAACTTGGAATATCTTTGTAATATCAATCTCCAATTAAGAATTGACCATTCCTTACTTAAGTTAACATAAGCATTTCATATGTTTCTTATATTCATTTCCATCTTACCACTTTAGTTTATATCCATTCCTATTCAAATTAATTCTTTCATTTCCATACGAATTCAATTTATTTTCAACTATAAACTTTAAATTTTATTTTTCATTTATAATTAATTCATGTCATTATTTTAATTAGTTTCATTCACTAACTTATTTCAATTTCTAGTTTGAAATTGTTTAGTCGTTAATGAATTTTCCAAAAATTTCAAAAAATTTCTAACTCTCAAAATTTCTGAATTTTTTTGGCAGAGTCTCCTTTGTACGGAGGAGCTTTTGCAATTTGACAAAAGAGATAAATATATATAAATCGACCCACCCGGTCGGAATAACCAAAAACAGTTCATATTTCCTATTTTAATTGTGTAGGCGTACCTTATTTAGCATTTTTAAGCAAGCAGCTTATTATTTTGCAGCTAATGCAACCCAAATCCAGCCATACGGCTTCCATGTTCCTGTACTTACTCAATTTAAACATGTAAGTGCCAAAATCATGTAACTTAACAACATTTCACATATTTAACTAACAAACATGCGAATTTTCATAAGCAATGCATGTTAAACCACATTTATAAGCAACTTGTAGGTTCCATATTTGTTTTTAATTGTTTACAACCAATTTACACACAGCTTCATTCAATTTAAATAGTTCACAGCACAGTTGCTTACATTCAATTCATTTTAGCAAATCAAACACATATTTAATACAATTGATTTCAAAATCAACTTATTTAACTTCTATCAACTCATAGAATTTTAATTACCTTTGTTTACGTTAATCGACATCTCATTTTATATGCAATTTGATAATATCCATGTGAATAAATAAGTACATATGTTTTATAACCAATTTAAATTGATTTTAACTCAATTTGCACTTAATTCTATTCCATTTCAGATTTATTCACAATCCATATATTCTCATCTTCATTGCATTTTAAATTTGCATCCATTCACTTGCATTTCATTTCATTAACCAAACTAGTTTCGTTATTCAAACTGGTTCCATTCGAAACCATTTGATCTAACTCGACACATTCTGTTTCATATTTGTTTATTCCAACTACTTTATTTAGCTTGAAAACAATCCAATCTATTTCATTCAATAACCATTTTTCAACTCATTTAAACCACATTTCATTTGATACTTATTTATTCCATCCATTTATTTATTCAATATAATTAGTTTATCCACATTCACTTAAACCATTCTAATAAACTCGAAACATTCTATTTTCCTTATTGTCTCAAGTTATTTCAATCCCTTAATAATTTAAATGGTTTACAATTATTTATTTAAGCATTTTCACTCCATCAAATATTATCGGCAACTCACCAAATTTTATTTCAATTTAAAATTTATTTATCTTGATTTAAACCCAATCCACTATTATTAAACTTAAGTTAAGTTGAATTCAATCCAACTCTCCTACATTCATTTAGCTTAAGTCAATTTACTCCAATTTATTCAAATTTTACACTTAAGCTCATTCCCATTTTGCAAACAAAGTTCTCTTTTCAATTTATCTTGATTCTATATTAATCCAATCCCATTTCCAACTACAAATTTATTTGATTAGTTATTATAAAATTTAACTTTCCAGATTTAACTCATTCAATTTATTACAATGCCATTTCCAATTTATTTCCACTTATTCGGATTTTTATTTACAATTCATACCATTACTATTCTAATCCATTTCAATTATATCTAATTTATTAACACTTCAAGTTAAATTTTAATTAATAACTCAAGTTCTGATTCTACCATTCACTTTAAATTACCATCAAATTTTATTAACGACAATGTAATTACATTTACATCACTATCGATCCAAGTAGAATGTGATTTATAACTTGAGTTTTATTTTCCAACTTCATCATAAACTCACAATTCAATTTCAGTAACTAATTTATTAACAAATTTGTTCTTCCTTTATTTATAATCCAACACTTGAATTTTTATTCCAAATATCACTCCATTTAGTTTTCTTAGTTCAATTTAGTCTATAATTCAAGTTTTGATTTTTATTTTATTCGAAAATTCATCAATATTATTTATTTTGGGCTTTCTATCCCATTTTTCAATTTATAGGTCATAACTTATTATTTTACACATTTCCATTCATTATAGGCTTGAATATATTTTTCTTTTATTTTTAACTCAAGCTTTATGCTTATTTATAACCCAAACATATTTTATTTTATGGATTTTTAATTCTTTTACATGTTATTCTTATTTATTTATTTCAATTCCAATCCTTATCCCACTTATTTTCCATTTATTCAGGTAAGAATCTAATTCAATTCAATAATTCAATTGAATTCTTATTCCGATTTTAACTTTTCCCTTTAAATTTAAATTCCAACATTGAAAGCTTATATTTCCTTGATTTAAAAAAAAAATCATCTCACTTTATAAGCTTACAACTACCTCATCAGGATTTTTAAACACCCGGCTTTTGGTTTCAAATCATTTAAAATCTCCCACATCACAAATCGCATTTCTCAAAGGCCAAACCAATCCTGGTTTTATTCCCAACAAATTCCCTTTGAAATTTCAAAAACAAACATGTTTTTCTGAACAAATTCATTTGGCAGCAATCTGTCACCTAGAAACTCGAAAATGAACATCGATGATGCTGCAGTCATCACCGAAGTTATTTTCCAGTGACTGAAGTGAATTCAATGCTATCTCCCTTTCAAAATCCATTGTTAAACAAATTTCCTTTCAGAAATAACCCAAAAACAACAATAATACTATTTACCTCCAAAATACATCCAAAATCTCCGGGGTTTAAAGTTTTCAAATTCTATTTTAATTCAAATTTTAACTAAAATGCATTTGTATAGTTTATGCTTATACAAATTCCCAATTAATTATATTTCAATTTATAATTTACATCTATAATTCATATTTATAAATTTCATTCTATAATGAATTTATCCCTTAAATTTTTAATTATATTTTAATTTCTAGTTAAATTTTCACTTAGTAATGATAATACTTTAATATTATTCTTCCTAACATCCACTCAACCTTATATTAGCTAAAATAGTTTATAAAAACTTTTATTTATATCAAAATATGTTTTTGGGTAAAATTATTTCATTTACCCACATTTAAAACAATACCGTGTCAATTGTTTTATTCAAGTGTTTAGAAACCCCTTCAATACAGTTGCGCAGACTGTGTCGACGAAAGTTCATATGCCACTCAATAAACCAATCAACACAATATTAAAATAATTTATATTCACTAACAAATACGCACTCATATCTATTAATACGCTCAAACTCATTATAGAGTACTTCGGACTCTATTTGAGTAATTTCCCACCAGAACCAAGGTTATCACCAACCTACGCTCTGATACCAAGTGTAACAGCCCACAAATCCGTACCCCTTGAGTCAACGCTATTCTACAACAATCAACTCAAGTTGCACAGAAATACAAACCATTTGGGTTTAAGAAGAAGAGGTAGAAGAAGAGAAAACAAAATCAACATCAGAATCTAACCATCGCAGCGGAATAAAATACAATAGGTAGTAAATAATCTTTACTCAAAATCAAATATATCTGTTTACATATATTACATCATCAGAATACATCAGTCACAGCTCACATCAATACATACAATGAATACACAACTCAAACAGCGGAATATATATATAATAAGTACGACTATACGTATCGTCATCCAGCTCGTCTCCTGAGCTCCACAGCATCATATCCTGTATCCTATAATACTCGGTATGACCCGAGCATTATAGTTAAACAACACCCGAGTCAGTCTGGATTACCAGCGTGAGAAAATCACACCCAATTGATTATTAAAATTTCAAAAATCCTTTGAAAACAAAAGCATCTCGTAAGACCACGCCACAAATAAACATGTTGGGTTTTTACCTTACGATAGCTAAAACAATTTTTATAGAAATCCTCTGATATTATAATAGGGTCTATATACAAATACTTATAAAATAGCCAAAATTGTTACATGATTAAATTCCAGCTACTAGCCACAGAGTGGGTAATACAAACAAAACTCGTACAAGGCTCGTAGGGAGTATGGATTTCCAACTAATGACTAGGCACTGGGGTACCACCTGTCACAGTACGGGGCCTAGATCACCGTACCGAGGAGTACGCCCGCTCCCCTGCAACACAAGGCCGGGACTATCCCTTACTGGATAATCCCGAGTGAGATCACCCCGCGGTTGGGATCAGCAACCGCCCACTAAGCCGAAATAAAAAGGGACATCTAGACTGGAATGACCTCACCCTGCTTGGGTGCTACCCACCTAGCCTTGCTGCATATTCCCTGATTTTCAGTCATTCCCATTTGATGAGGCTTGAGGCTAAGCGTTACCTTTTTAGAACATATTCCTTAGAATGCCCATCGTCCACCTGACGATGTTTCGCAAGCATTCATCCATACAAGTCCGTCCCGGGTTCGAACGGAACCGAAGGCACTATTCCTACTACATCCATTTTGGAAATATCCTCAGGATTAGTAGCGACTAGCCCTTGCACTTTACTGCTCCATCTTCGAATCCAAAAATCATTTTTCACGGAAACATACAAACCGGATCGAAGTGGTTTTCGAGAAATAAATCTCGATCCCGGTCTCTTCGAAACGATCAACGCAGTTGGCCAATATTGATAGTCGGTTATTTAACTATCAATTAACATTCACAAACATCCATCAAACAATAAATAATTTCCCAAATTATTTATTTACCTCAAAAATATCTTCACAAGATATATTTCTATTTTCAATCCTTTGAAAACAGTTTCAAAACCATCTTTCTTTTCAGAATCGACTTTCCCAAATATTTTCTATCTCCTCTGAAATCACCAAGCACGAAAATAGATTTTTAAAATAATTTAAAACACTTTACTTTGAAATATATATATATATATACCTTAAAACATTTATTTTAAAAAGTACTTCAATAATTTAATAAAAATACATACCATATGAATATTTGAAAATAAGGTTACTTAATAAAATATACAACTAGATTTACACTTTTTAAACAAATACTAAATCACACTTTAAATAATTATTGCTATAATAGATTAAAGGAAATACTTACTTTAGAAAATTAAATATTAGAAATAATAAATTTTACAAAATTTGCTTTCTATAAAAACAACTTTAAACCATCAAATTAATTTTTAAATATTTACTTTTTAAAACATGTACTTGGCTATCCAGAGAAAATTTCAACTTCAATCACTTAAATCAATTTTTCCCAAATTGATATCCAATTTATTTTATTTAAACTGAGTTCCTTTAATTCCTCAATTCATTTCAAAATTCATTAGTTATGGACTTATTATTTATGTTATTATTTTCTGTTTGATTTTAATCCTTTTAACTGAATATACAATTTTCAGATTTTCCAATTTCTTCTTTATTCCTTCCAATAATTTAAATCTTAAATTTTTTATAAATGTTTGTTCTTTTAATTAATATTACTAAAGAATTAAAATTCATTAACTTCCTGTTTATTCAAAACTTCCTTTCTATACCCAAGATTTATTTATTAAAATTTTAAAGTCACTTATTCCTTTTCGAATTCATTCTTTGAATTTATTTATAAATATCTTACTTACAATCCACTTCTTTTCTTTTCTTTCCAAAAATTCAATTTATATATATATATTTCATGGTAATTCATTATACCAAATTATATCCAACCTAACCATAACATTCAATATTCCAACATAAATCATCACAGAACATCAAATCAGCATAACGGGGGAATTTAAGTAATTTAATTAAATGTTGAGGGATTCAGTTGGATCCCTCCAACCTGTTTCCCTGCATCCACAGACGTTAGCATCACATAATATGCCAATTTCAAAATATAACATACTATAGCACATCAATCAATTTCAACCATTCAAACAATAATTTAACTGAGTGAGATTAACTCACCTTTGCTTTTCGTTTTGCAATGCATCCCATCTCGACTTGTTTTTCCATGATTTTCAGACCTTGTATAATCATTGGATGTTTTATTAATATTCGAGTCAATTAAACCACTTAATTTCCATTTGAAAATTTAATTAACTACACATATTATTACCATTAACAAAATTTAATTTACTAATAATTTAATTTCATTAAAAGTCCCTTCTAAAAATCTTTTAATAACTATAATAAATTATATAGGTTAATTGCATAAATTAATCCCAAAATACCCTATAAGAAAAAAACTAGTAAATTGAAATACGTATAATTACTTTATCTAAAAATAACCTATATAGTTCCTTTTTTTTGATACTACATATATTTTATAAAATAATCTATATGGATCTAATTTTATATAAACTCCACAACATTTAAATTTTCATTCCCAAAATCTTATATGTAGGTATATTCTGTTATTCCTGTTTATTTATATGCATAGATAAATATTTGTTTATGCATATCCCAAAAATCTAAGTTTAACTATATATACATATTTATATATTTCCCTAACAGTTTTCTGCTTTAACCCTATATTTAAATATTTTCATCCTATATATTTATTTATTGAATAACAAATTTAAAATTAAACACCATAAATAAATTATTCTAATATAACCAGATAAATTAAAATATCTATCTATGTACATATCCCCTACGTTACAGTAAAATCACATATTGTTATATACTTTTTTTTTCCTGTACATATGTAAATTTAAAATCTACAGATCTAAAACCGAACAGTAAACATCTTTTACTAAAAATCTACAAATCAAAAAAAATTGTACCTCTCTGCGATGAACGGACCCCAAGGCTACACCCTCCTTACAGTGAGCACACGGCGACTAACCCAACATCGCGATACCCTCGTGTCTTTCACTGCTTCTCGACATCGGCCCTGACCCATTCTCCTATGCGCGCTCACGCACACGTCGGCCACCACACCTCCCCTGGTCGCTTTGTCCCCTCGAGTTCCCTAGCCTGGTAAGTCACTAATGAACTCGAATCGAAACCCACCCTCTCTCCAAAAATCGAAAACCCTAGCAAACATTATCGACGACACCGAAAGCGTGCGCGACTCGAAGTGATCAGGGGAAAAAAGAAAGGAATACGGGTTCGATCTGATTTAGGTTTTATATTATTTGAATGAGAAGGGGAAGATCTAGTTCGGCCATTTATTTTATTTTAACCGATCGATTCGAGTGATAAGGGTTCGGCCCCATTTTTTTCGTTTTCTACTGAATTGAAAACAGAGCTTCTGCCCTTTTTTTTATTTATTGAATGTGTGAATTCTTGAAGAAGGCTCTTCTTTTTTTTATATTATTATTTAAGGCATTAGCTTCTACGGGAAGACAAAGTACGGAATGTGAATGAACGACGGCTGGTGAAGGTTGCTTATATAAGAATATATTTATATAATATTAATTGAATTTTCGATGTAAGTTTTCCATGCGTTTATATATCGTACGCTCACACAACTGCTCCAATTACTATTAAATTTGAAATTCGATAATAATACAATATTACGGACCCAATGGAACTGGTTTCGTCGAATTCCGAGAATGTGCCTCGGAAGGCTATTTTTCAATTCAATTCAAACGATATATTCTTAAAACTGAATAAATCAGTGTTAGATTCAATTTTAAAAATTCTATTATTCTCAGTATTATTAATATAAATTTTATAAGCTTTCAAATTATTTTTAATAAGTTTAAAATTCTGGATTCAACATTTCATCCAATTTTAAATTATTTAAATTCAATAATAAAATTATCAAATGAATTGTGATATTCGTAATTCAAATTAAAATTACTCTATTGAATATTCAAAATTAATTAAATATTCTGATTTAAAGGCTTAAAAATTCCGGGTCATCACACTTATTTGTGTAAAATTAGTAGTTTTGTTTAACTTAATTATTGGGTGGTCCATTATCTTAATCATATGATGGGACTTACTAAGTAGTTAGTAAAGTTTACCCTGGCCATGATCCTGTTGAGTTGCTAAGATTATTTTTTTTCTTCTTTTTCCAAATTACTATTTTATATTTATATCATTATGAGGAAGTGGTTGTTTGTTTGATGTTCAACAGATACTGATAAAATGATGGATATACATCGTGTTGTGGCCATTTGTAGCTATCAAGGAATATATTTTGATAAGAAAAAAGATCACACTAATCATTAATTCAAAACTGGGCATTTGCTTGTTGAATTCATGAACTAGGATTACTGTAGAAAATGATATTATAAGGTACAAACAATTAGCCTGTCTTTGTTTCAATATAAAATTCTAGTAAAAGTCAATCAATTCGAATTCGATTAAGGGATTCTCGCATTCGTGCTGGTCGCTAGTTTTGGGTTGCTGAGGTGATTCGGCTGTTATTGGGGGTCGAGGCGATTTCGAGGAATAAAGAAAGTGGATTTACTGATGAATGGGCAGTGGAACAGAGATGGAAGAAGCAAGGCAGTGGTGGTTGAAAGCAGGGAGGATGGTGACTTGTAGGGTTGTTGTTGGTGTTGGTGAATAGCAGAGTTTTCTAGAGTCAAGTGGTGATGGAGGTTTTACGTTGAGGCAGTGCTGCTTGTAAGGTATGTATGCATCGTTGTATTTGAATATGACAGAGACGTATGTTGGTGCAATGGATTGCTGGCAGAAGTATATGTTGCAGTGGTCGGCAGAGGTGAGCAGCACTGTATGTCTGATTCCTGGTTGTTGAACTTGCAGTAATGAATTTGCAATTCGAGGAGATGGTTCAGATGGAAGTGGTGAGGAGCTGTTGGCTTGGTGGTTGGAAGTGCATAGGGAAGTGATGAAGCAGTTGGGTGATGGTGAAGTTAGTGATTGGTGATTGACTGGTGATGGTGTATGTTGTTGTAATGGTGAAGTTTGCAGTAGTGCGTGAAGCATGGAAGTAAGTATGCAGTTTTGAGGTAGTGATGGGTTTTGTAGCAAGTATAAGTGGATGTAGCAGTAGTATGTGCACAGTTGTTTGAAGTTTGGTTATTGAAGTTGGTGAACTTATGGATGGGATGGTGACTGGTAGGAGGATGCACTGGTTGTATGTCGTGTGGATAAAGTGCAAATGTTGGCAGAAGTTATTCAGGTCTGCAGGGAAGTTGAAGTATGTAGTGCACCTTTGTGGCGGTGTTGAGGAGGATGTGCAGTTTGTTAGAGGAGGAAGTGCAAATGTTAGAGAACGAACATCGTTAACAATAATTCTTTTTCCTGTGAGAATGATTATACCTGCTTGCAGTTGTATAAAGGTTAATTCTATTTGCAATTTTCACAAAGAGTATTATATTTCATTTGTACCCTCTAACATTCTCCAAAGGGAGTTAATAAAATCTTTGTGAAAACTATGGATTAAAATCAAAGGGAGAGATTAGTAACGACTTAATGAAATATTGAAGAAGAAGAGGATAAGGTAAAAAAATTATTCACAATGAACATGCAATTTTATTATATACATTATTTACTAAATAAATATTTTTACCTCAAATAGAGTGGAAATAGCAGCTTAGAATGCAAATGCAAGATTTTTTATTAGGGAGGGAGCAAGCAATTAGTGGCTTTAGGACGACTACATTCGAGCATCTCAGAGGAAATTGTTAATGATGTTCCTCTTGGGCCATCAGCTATGATTGTTTGGATAGATTATCCACTAAATCCAGAAGCTTTTTTGCGGAGGCCAGCCCCTGGTTTGATCTGAATTGCGGATGCTGTTGGTAAGAAGGTTGCATGGCCTGAATCGCAAGTAGTTGTTGAGGTGGTTGACACTACAACTCTTATTACGCCTATGGATGTGGTGAAAACATTTATGGTACTTGATTTTTATTGTGTGTTTCTATTTTTTAATGATTAGCAACTTAATTTTTTTTCTTTTTTCAACTTACAGACTGCAAATTCAAGAACAAATAATAAATGCAAGTTAATGGATTTATCGGGAAATGGGAAAGTAGTTGCTTTAGGAAAGGTGGAGTCAACCGATCCAAATGTAAGGGTGCATTTTAAACCACTAGGACACAATGCAGTTAAAGTTTGGATAATGACCGTAAAAGAGCCAGCGGTAGAGCTATGGAGGCAAACATCCAAATTACAGTACATGGAAAATGCCCTCTCTTCTATTATAGCTTGGCCTGCTACGCACGTCATAATGGAATGAATTTTGAGTAAGTCTTTACCGTTCATTTTTTTGTTTATTGTTACATTTAGTTGTTAGCTTTAAATTCTGGTTGGTGGAGTACCAGTTGTAGTGGTTTGTACTTGTAGTTGAGTGTGCACCGGTGTACTTGTAGTTGAAGTGGCTTTGTCAGGCAGCTGATGATTGTTGCACAGAGCAGTGTCTCCGCTGAAGTAGTAGATGCAGGGGGTTTTGGGAGTTTATATGAAGTTGCAGTGGTGAGTGTGTAGATGACTGATGCTGGAATGGTGAGTTCTTTGGTGAATGGTCGAAGGTTGAGGAGGTTAGGGGTGATGTCAGATGTTAAATGATAGCAACAGATAGGACGGGAAGTGGTATGGAGGAGGTGATTATTCACAATGGATAGCGGTAAGTGATATTTTAGAACGTAGTGACTGTGATGATTGAAATGTAGGCAGTATTGAAATGAACAGTGGAGTTGTTGAATTTGGGTAGTATTAGGCTTCACTTTATAGTATAATATATGGTGAATTATGTGAATGTGGTTAGGAGCAGAGGTGGTGCACTTTGGTGATGCAAATAAGGGTGGCTTGGAATGTACAGCGGGATGAGCAAGGTAGTAGTGGCAGTAGTTAGATAGCGTATCTATGTGAAGTGTGCACTGCAGTTGTTCAGATAGGGGTTAAAGGTAGTGATCAGTGGTTGGTAACACACTGTGATGCAGTGGTGATTTGATGTTGGCTGGGGTAATGGTGAAGTTGTCAGAACAGATAGCAAGTGTGGTTATTGTTGGTAGAATTTCTAGTGATGGAGTGTAGTAGTGTAAAGGCTGGTTGGAGGAAATGTACAGTAGGAGGAAGTAGTTATGTATGTATGGTAGGTTGATGTTGGTAATGAAGTGAATAGGCAGTAAAGAAGGCCAGGCAGTTTGTGGTGGGGAAGTTTGATGGTAGGGTGAAGTTTGACTGTGCACAATTGAAGTATTCTGGTGGGGTGTTTGGTATATGGTTTATACAGGGTTTAAAGATGAATGGAAGATTGCAGATGAAATGAATGTTTGGGAATGTGATGGTTTGTTTTTGAGTGATTTTGTGGTGAATTGATGATTTGGCAGGGGAAGTTTTATGGTGATGTGAGTAGCACAGTGTAGTGTTTGGGAAATGAGTTTGTTGTTGAAATAGTTTGGTTTGGAGAAGGGGATGGTCAGGTGTTTGGTTTGGTTATGGTTTGCACTGTGCACTATATATGGAGTGGTTGAATGGCGAAGAGGGCATAGTAGTGTATGGGGTATGCACAGTTGTTTTTGTGGTTTTCTGGTATGCAAGGAATGGTACAAGGCAGGGAGGATTGATGATAATTATGAAGTATGGACGGTGGTCAGTAAGTTGTAGAGGAGGGATTGTAGCAGTTTGATAGGGGATATGCACTGTTGAGGCAGTTGAGATGTGAAGGGGTTGTGTATGTCATGGTTGGAAGGGGGAGTAAGTAGTTGAATTGAAGTGTTTTGTGATATGCACAGTGAGATGTGCACTGTTTGCAGTGAGAAGTGTGACCTTAGTAAACATGTATCACACAAGTAATGAAAAATATATATCACATTCCTATCTGAGCATGCACTTATTTTAACATTTTCTGTTTCTTTGTGTTAACTTCGCAGGCTTATTTGGAAGGAAGCAAGGTCCTTAGTACGCAACTAGATCAGATCTTGTATGTTGGAACTCTGTAATGTTTGTACTTTGTAATATTTGGAAGGATTGCTTTAATGTTTGTACTCTGTAATGTTTGTACACTTATTAAATTGTACTCCGTAATGTTTGCTTTAATGTTTGTACTCTGTAATGTTTGTACACTTGCTCTAATGTTTGTACATTGTAATGAAAAATATATCTCATTTCTTTCTGAGCATGCTTTTGTGTTATATTTGTTGATTATAATCTTTATTCGTTTTTGAAGATTTAGTTTGATTGCTATTATTAAAATGTAATATATAGGCATAGCTCTTGAAAAGTGTATCTACGATTTTTATAGTGGCAAATATGAGCTGCAAAAGAATTTATCAATACTATAACATGTTGATTTAATAGCGTTAAATGACCGCTATTGAATAATTATTTTATAACGGCAAAATAGTGTTATAAATATTTTCAATTCCGTTGAGATTTAGCTGTATTGTAGCGGCTACAATGAGCTATTGAATAAATATTTTATAGCGGCAAATGGATGTTATAAAGATTTCCAGTTCCGTTGAGATTTAGCTGTATTATAGCGGCTACTATGAGCTATTGAATTAACGTACCATAGCGGCGAATTTGCGTTATAAAACTAAGCTCAACCATAGCAGCATATTTTGTGTTATAAACATTCAACAGTTTTTTATAACATGTCGATATACATCGCTTATCAAAACGCTATGGTTGTCATTAATAGCGGCTATAAACCGCTATAAAAGACACTTTTTGTTGTAGTGTTTCGGTTCAAGTTAGATCCAAACTAATTTTACAAGTTACATGCCATGTTGTGTTTGTTTAAATGGATATATATGGTTGTTGTTGATTTATATTGCTTTTTATGGATTTTTTTTGATATGTTTAGATTAGAAAACCTATTAAATGACACCCAAACGAGTTGCGTTTTTGATATATGGTCAAAAATATTATTTTAAAAATGAATTTCAAGTTTCATAAATTTATAAGTAATTGTGGACTTATTATGAATTTTCTATGGGAGAAAATAGTTGATGTTGTGTTTAAATTATTTCAGGCAACTATATAATGACTTCAGGTCTGAAATTTATATATATTAGAAAATATATTAAAGGTAAATTATTGTGATTTTTAAGGAGTTTTCCTAAGAATTTTACTATGGTTATAAAATTATTTAAGTTAAGGGACTTAAATGTTTCATATGTTCCATCAAAGGAATGGCTTATTTGCTTAAAATGTTTTAAATTGTTAATTGTGAATTCGGCAAACTTTTTAGAAAAAGATTTTGATAAAGAGTTGGCAACCAATCATATTTTGATAAATTAGTCAAGTAAGGTAAAAAGGAATTGCTTTGAAAGGTAATAAATCAGTTTTGCTTTGAATTACAACTTCACCACTACCTTAGCTTGCTTCCATCACCATGCCCAGTTAGACCTTTCGCACCTATTCGAAACCAACGCAGATGATATCACGTAATTCGTTTGTAGTGTATTGGACAAAGGCATAAGAAACGGTGGCATCGAAGGCATGCTTCCGAAGGGGTTGAAGCCACTCTAATTAGCTTTCGAATCAATCAGCTTCTCTTTGTTTAAAAAGAGGCTTTGGAACAAGTTGTCGCTTGCCTTTGTTTTTAGGAAGAAGCTTTCGAATAACTTGCCTCTTGTTTTTGTTTTAAAAGAAGCTTTCGATAGGATAGTCACTTTCGAACCTATTCGGTACTTATGCTGCCACATTGATACCTTTCGAATTAGTTAAGGCCATTTTTCTTTATAGACTTAAAATAATGTATTCGAAAGGGGTGCTTTCATATTTTAATTTTAAAGTTCCTCTTCTTAATGCTTTCGAAAGGGTAGTTTAGCCGCTTTTAAAGGTTTCAAAGGCAATGGTTTCAAAAGGGTGGGTTTCGAAACTATCCTCTTTCTTTCAATTAGGATTAATGCTTTCGAAAGTAATGCTTTCAACTCTATTCTTTATGACCCTTCAGTTATATCAAAGGTTAAAGCCAATGGTTTTGGAAGGAAGAATTTTAAATGGTTTCAAAGCGATGTTTCCACAAACTCTTACTTGAAACCAATTTTTTCGAAAGGTATGTTTTAAGTTCTTCGAAGGGAAGTACTTCGGAAGGTATACTTTGAGTGTTTCGAGAGGTTTATTTATAAATGTTTCGAAAGGTTTATTTTAAAGATAGTTAACCCTAAGTATGTGAATCAAATATTAGAAGACCTGATGAGACCGGTATGAGGTCGCGCCCTATACTTTAGCTAATAGCCCGTAGCTAATATAAGTCTAAAATTCTAGTTTGTAGGGCTTTGTCACAGGTAAGATTAAACTGATATTACACACAAAGGGAATATACATAGTAAAGATAGGTTATTAGTGAGCCTGCAAAATTATTAGGATTGGTTAACCCTAGAAGAAGAAAGTTAAGGGCGGATAGTCCATTGTTGTGTCCGACAGAAGTTAGAAAGTTTGTTAGGTCTCATAGGCCCGAGTCAGCCAGCAGTTAACAGTTAGCCAGATAAAACTATAATATGGACAGATAGTCCATCGATTACCCAATTTATATGCATATATATTATTGCTATTACTGTTATAATCAGTTTGATTGAAGGTTTTTGATTTGCAAAAGATATGATTATAAAAGGTATTAGTGAGGGGAAACCCGTTCGGCGTGGTCGTACGTAATATCAAAAAACCAAGATGTAAAGAATTATTCACACTAGACTTTATCTCTGACTCAAAGTTTATGTCTTCCCCTTACACTCTCGGGTGCTCAAAATTAAATTTTAGTTGATTGAGAGTTAAGGACTTTTCTGGTTTAGTAGATCGGATGAATAAACTTTCGAAGTTGTGCAGGAGGAAAAGCTAGCCATGTAGGAACTATTTAGTAATTTCCAGTGTAATGTATTTATGACTGATATGTCTATCTATCACTCTGATCATCCAAGGGTGCATCTTCATATGTCACTCTTTGCATAATTTGTAATAGTTATATTTGATCAAAAACTAGGAATCATTTTGGGATTATGTAATTGAATATGAAATATTGATTTGAAATGTAATCAGAAAAGCTGTTTTTGAAATCTTTATTAATTTTATTTCATATATTCATGTGCTTCTGATATTATGGATACCATTAGCATTACCATATTTGTCATTGGAATTTAATACTATAAATGGCTACAACATCTGTAGTGCTTAGCTTCGAGCCTTAGTGTAGGGGATGTTACAAGTTCTAACAAGCCTGGGCATTTAAAGAAGTATCGTTCAAAATTGCCGAAGGATAAGCAGGTTGTGAAAGCATATGCTTTGGATGTAGTCTCGACTTCATTGAGTGCTCCCTCCACGAAGGAGAATGGAAAGGAAGTCATTATTCAAGGTATGTTTTCTATTGATGATGTCCATATTCGAGTTCTGTCTGATATTGGGGCTTCACATTCATTCATATGTAAAGACTAGTAGACAGATTAGGATTGAGACACGAGATAGTAGACCGCCATTGATCATGACGAATCCTTTTAGAGGCTCTACTAGCCTTTGCATGGTTTATCATGGCCTAGTATTATTGAGTCATGGACGCTCTTTTGTTTATGATTACTTTGTCTTGAATTTTGTTGGTTCAAGATTATCTTGGGAATGGACTGGCTTAAGAAGTACGCGGAAATAGTGGATTATGAGAAGCTATTGGTTTCAATCAGAGATGTGGAAGGGCGAACACTAGTGATTAGCTACATAGCAGAGGGTGGGGTGATGGTTAGATTTCTACATTTGATATAGGTTCCACAATAGGGGTTGTTATTTGTGGCTATCGTCCGGATGTCTTTGAGGAAGTGACTGGATTGCCACCGTTAGAGATATTGAATTTTGGATAGACTTAGTAAGGGAAGCCAGACCTATAGTTATTCCTTTGAGGCGTATGACACCTAGGGAGAAAAAGGTATAGAGGTGCAAGTGAATGACCTCTTAAGCAAAGGGTTCATTCGAAGGAGTATATTTGAGTAGGGTGTACCTGTAGTATTCGTGACCAAAGTGGGTGGCTCTTTGAGGTTGCGTGTAGATTATTGTGAACTGAATAAAGCGATGAAGAAAAATAATTATCCACTCCCATGCATTGATGACTTGTTTAATCAGATTTACGGTACAAAGGTGTTTCTCAAATGGATTTGGCAATGAGATTTCACCAGTTGAGAGCAGTGAAAAAGAGTGAATATATTGTTGTGTTTCGCATATCATCAAGCTTTTATGAGTGGATGGTGATGTTGTTCGTGTTGACCAACGCTTCTTCATACTTTATAGATCTCATGAATTGGGTTTTCAGAGACCAGCTGAACAAGTTTGTGCTTGTATTCGTGGATGATATTCTGATCAAGCCTAGAACTAAATAGGATCACAAGACGCACTTGAGGATTGTGCTAAAGATATTGAGGTAGCATAAGTTGAGAGCGAAGTTCTCTAAGTGTCACTTTTGGAGGGAAGGGATGAGATTCTTGGGTCAATTCATTTCGGGACAAGGCATAGCAGTGGATCCTATGAAGGTGGCCGCAGTTCAAGATTGGAACCAACCCAAGAATGTTGCAGATATGAGGAGTTTTCTAGGATTGGCGGAATACTATAGATGCTTCATCAAGGGATTCTCACAGATAGCAACACCGTTGACTAATTTGACAAAGAAGAATCGTGCTTTTATTTGGGATGCAAATTGTGAGCATACATTTCTGATTCTGAAAGAGTGGTTGATGAGTGCACCAGTGTTGACTATTCCAAGTGGAAATAGGGAATGGACGGTATATATAGATGCTTGTGGTATTGTATTTAGTGTTGCACTGATGCAAAAGGGAAAAGTTATTGCCTATGCTAGTACACAACTAAAATAGTATGAAAGGAATTATCTAACTCATTGTTTGGAATTGGTCGTGATAGTTTTTGCATTGATGATGTGGAGGCATTAAAGGTTTGTGTTATTTACGGACCACAAATCCTTGAAGCGCATTTTCTCTCAGAAGGATCTCAACCTTCATCAGCAATGGTGGTTACAGTTCTTAGCTTTCTATGATTTCAGTATTTCCTATGTACCAGGAAAAGGGAATGCAGTCGCCGATGCATTAAGTAGAAAAAATACTAGTTTGGGAGCAATATTCTTGGAATGGAAGCAGATTGAGTACATTGCTGGATATGATTTCAGACCTCATTGTGAGCTAGAACCAGAGATTTTGGCAAGTTTGTCAATCAAACCTACTCTAATTGAAAGGATCGGTACTAGTCAGAAGAGAGATTCTAGGCTAGCGGGGATCATTTCAAGGATAAAAGAAGGAGAGGAATTTGAAAACATAAAGTAATAGGAACTCGACCGAGAAGGTTGGCTTCGTAAGAATGGAAGATTATTTATTACCAATATTGATGGATTAAGAGATGAACTATTATGAGAGTTTCATCATTTTAAGTTGGCTATTCATCCCAACGGTAGTAAGATGTACCAAGATATGAAGCGAATTTATTATTGAGAAGGCGTGAAGAGGGATGTTGGGCATCCATCTCGAAACATATGATCTGCCAATTGGTAAAGGTAAAGCAGAAGAAACCCAGTGGATTGTTGCAACCGCTAGATATTCCAGAGTGGAAATGAAAGCAAGTATCGGTGGGTTTTATTGTTGGACTACCGAGGACACGAGCATGGTATGATAACATTTGGGTTATGGTTGTTCGATTAACAAAACGCGCAAGATTTATACCCATCAAGTCAAGTAGAATGACATTCAAGCAGGCATACCTGTATATAAAGTGGATAGCGCCATTTCATGGTGTGTCAAAGAGCATTATGGACGACTAAAATCCATTATTCATTTGTGGGTTTTGGAAGAGCTTACAAGAGGCGTTATGGACCGAGCTGCACCTTAGTATAGCTTATCATCCACAAACGAATGGGCAAAATGAAAGAGTAAATCGTACATTGAAAGATCTCATGTAAGCATGCATTGTAGATTTTAGAGGATCATAGGATGACCATCTACATCTGGTGGAGTTTGCATACAACAACAGTTATCATTCAAGTATTGGCATAGGTCCGTATGAAGTATTGTATGATCGACCAAGTAACACTCCTTCATGTTGGTGGGAAGCAAGTGAGAAATTGATATTTAGGCCAAATATGATTAGAGAGACTTCAATAAAGATTGAGATCATTCGACAACGAATGAAAGATGCTCAGGATCAACAAAAAAGCTATGCTGATTGGAGACGAAGAGATTTAGAGTTTTCTATTGGAGATATGGTATTTGTAAAGGTTTCTCCTCTAAAGAATGTAGTTCGATTCGGTAGAAATGAGAAGTTGGCACCGAGATTCATAGGCCCTTTTCAATAGTTGAGAGGATTGAAAAGCTAGTGTATAGGATCGACTTACCTCGGAAGATGGCGGGCGTGCACAACGTTTTTCATGTTTCTAATCTATGGAAGTTGTGCATGACTTTGGCATAATGATTACACCGTATCAGCCAGAAGACGCTAAGGTAGAACCAGAAGTTTCTAGTTCGCATAGGTCACTTCGCATTGTTGGGTATGATACGAAATAGTTTAGGAGAAAGTAGGCAAAGCCAACAAAGGTACAGTGGAGTGGAATTGATGATGTTTGTATGTGGGAGACAGAGTAAAGCATGAGGATTACTTATCCAGAGCTCTTTGAATGGTATGATCCACTGTTTACCGTAACTACTTTCACTATTTTATATTATATTTGGTAGGTTAGTATTCTACATTTTAGGGTAAGTTCATCTGTACTATTAATTGCATGGCTACTTATTTGAGATGTTTGATGGTTTCTTTTGATCTCTAGGCATGCGGGATAACTATTGTTACTTATATTTTGGCCTATTTAGGGATTTTGGGGATGAAGTTCTTAAAGGGGCCAGAATGTAACGATTTGTATTTTACGTATCGGAGGATCGTAAAATACTTTTATTTTATTTATATGAGACATATGATTCTATAATTTTGGGATGTGACTCTTAGGAACATTTTACATACCTATGATTTTTTCCAATTTCTGTGTGACAATTTTGACCCTGAAAATACTGTTTGGATTATAACTTTTGATATGAGTTGAATTAGGGTCTTAAACCCGTTTCATTACTTTAGGATGATGGTTTCCTATTTCGTATAGAAGTCAAAATAGAAAAACGGACTTATGGTTAGGAAGTTATGCCTGTTTTAAGTTTAGACAGCTGCTGGTTAGAATTGTTGTGTAATTAATTAAGCCCATGATTAGGCACATTTGTATAATTTGAGATTATTACAAATAGGGGTTATAAGAGTCAAATTAAAAGTTTTCCCTCTCTTCCAAATCAGATATAAACCCTCATTAACCTTAGATTCAACCAAAATCACCAAAATTACTCTATCAATCAAACCAAAATGAAGATTAATGAATATATCATTGATTAGAAGATAAAGATCGAAACTTTGGTTGATTTGAACTGTTGTCCACTTTGGATAGAGACTTAAATCGGTTGAATTTGGTGATTGGTGAGTGCTTTATGCCTTTTGCTATCCATGCATGTTTTTATGGTAGAATTATAGATTTAACATGATTTTGATCTTAAAATCCTTTTCTAACTTCAATTAAATGTTAACATATGTTTATGAACTAAATTAGTAAGTTCTACTATGATTTGTAGAAATGGCTTTGTAATTCACCTTGTTCATATTCATACGTTCATTGATTGCTTAATTTGGATCAGAATTTTTTTGGTTGCTAGAATTCTACGTATTGTTTTTTGAATGGATGTATATGCATGTCATTCTATGGTTGTTTATTGTGCTTTAATGTTGTTTTCTTGTATTTTAGATGTTTAGGAAGATAGGTTGGAGAATTAGGGAAGTAAAGATGGCCGAATTGGATGAAACTTAGAGGGAAGGCTCTAAAGTATGAATAAAGCCAGTAGCTCAAGTCGTAAGTTCCAATTCGCTAAGTAAACAAATCAGTACCGACTTATTTATGCCGGTATCGAGTTGTTTATGTTGCTCGAATGGGTTGATGGTTGGTATAGGTTGATAGAGCATAGCTAAAAGAGGTTATCCATGGCAAGATGCAAGGAATTGATTACGTGCTTGAGGATATGCCGACTTGTCTCTAGAATGTGAAGTTGAATGTTTTGGAGAGAGGACCGAGTTGTTTTGATAGATAAGTCAGGGTCCAGAGCGCTTGTGAATGGAGTACTATAAGCAAAGAAGAAGAGTTAGGCAATAACTGGCTAAGTAAATGAGTCAGTGCCCACTTTTTTAAATTGTTACTGAGTTGTTTCAGTAGGTCCAGTAATAGTGGTACTTCTAGGGAATGTAGTAAGGTTCCGTAGGTCGTTCTATAGGTGTTGGCTTATTTGCGTCAGGTTCGATGGCGATGTGACAGCACAATGAGAGCTATGTTTCTTCAGTTTGTGACTTATAAGGGGAGTAGGCACCGAAAATAGCGGCTCAATAAAGGAGAGCCATAGAATAGGGAATGTGGGATGTTCCAAGATAAAGGAAACTAAATTGAGCCAGAGAAGGGCTTGCATCTGAATGGAGTAATGGAGAGCTTGGATGTATAAGTGCTAAGGAGTTGTTGATACTTGGAATGTTTTCTATTGTACTCGAATCAGTGGTAATGGAAGTGGGGATGACCATGGGTCAATTGAGGCACCTGTATACCCTTGACCAGTGGTTTTGGGTCTAGTGTCTAGCTTTTGGCTACAGGACACATATCGAGCTTTAGGCTGTGTGATACGAGTGTACAACAAAAACGAAGAATTCCATTAGTCCTTGGCGCGGGCTATAAGAATTATCATATATTCAGAGTACACGGATGAGTTATAGTGAGTGTTTCTTGATAGATGTTGTGGTTGCTTTAGCTGCTTTCTTTAGTGGGCCATCACTCATGGAAATAATTGGGAGTAGGTACCAGAGATAAGGATTTCTTGACATCCACCATTCTACTCTGTATATTATCTTTATGATATTATAGAGTAGCACATTGTATTGATATGTGCTAACTCTTTGGTTATAGGGATATGTCAGTTATGATTCGATACCTCTTTTCCTTACTATATTAACTATATAGTATTTTGAGATTTATTTACCACTCACACCGGACTTTTGTTTAACCTAAGATTTTATGCTTTGCTTCTTATTATCTTAAGTACTCTTAATTGAGTGGACTAAATAACAGGTCTAGGTGACGCAGTAGCTAGGTGGAGGATGAGATGGATGGAGCTATCTCGTATTATATACATGTATGGATTTTTATGCTTTCCGCTGGGCAGCACTGTGGAGTCTTGGATATGCTCGCTTATTTCCTTTTTGTTGACATAGTTATTTAAGTTGATTCTGTTGTATACACTCTTTGACTATTGATGTATAACTCTGTAGATCCTATATTCCGCTGATTAGTTCATATTGTTATTACCGTCTCTTTTGTTATATCCGTGACATTATATATTATCCATGCATTGTGAGATGTATTATAGATTATATGCTGTATTTGTTTCATTTTCAACCTTGATGATCGTCTTATTTCGACCGGGCATGACTGCGGTGCACTACTTGGATACTGTTGGTGCCGGAGGTATAAGGTGGTCTTCACACATTAAAGGACAAGTAGAGTTTGCTTCAACCTTTTTGTGGGTATTAAGTAACAAGTGGGTATTACCTTGATTGCATTAGGCAATCTAAATGGGGCGTTGAGCAAGGCTCGATGCTATGTCAGTGCGTGTTTGGTATCGTCTTTGGGAGTAGGAGCCGTGCATAGGTCGAGAACGTTATCAGACTTGAGTTTATAGGGGAAAGACAAGGGTTATGCCTAAATGGCTACACCTCCTACTAGTGTAAATCACATTCAGGTCATGAACTGCCACAGTTGTTCGCATGGTTCTTTGTTAAGGGCAAGGTATGGAGGTCTTTCAAAACGGATAGAATACAACTAACTATTATGACGCTGTTATTTGGTACTAGGGAGTCCCTTGGTATACACGAAAAAAAGAATGTGATATTGCGTTGATGTTAGATCCGGAGAGGTGCTAGGTTATGGATACTAGAAGGTATAGTATCTTGGTCCAAAAGGGGACCGTGGTACTTACATATGTACATAGGCACATACGCATATGTACTTATTGTCTACTTAGAGTAGATGGGCTATATCGTACGCGTACATTTAAAAGACATAACATGTAATGGAAGGCAATTAGCATAAAGTAGTGTTATGTATAAACTGTGTAATTTACTAGTCACCAGAACGTTGTTCTGACCCTCTCTTCATTATAACCCACATGACAACTTTAGAGGGAAGAGTACTGGTGCAAAGCGAAAATGGTGGAAGGACAGATTTCCTTATGCATGCTCGACACTGACAAGGACTCCAAATATCAAAATTGTTACCTTTAGTCAGTATCTATATATTTTATTATACTTTACTATTCCACTATGAGTTTATATCGGTAGCGATATGATATGCATCTATTTATTTGTAGGATACCAAAACCAACGATCTGTGCTTTGGTGGAATTGGGTTTCGATTTAGCGAAACTTCGGGCCCACTAGGGTGTAGGTTCTCATATTTGGTATCGAAGCTTAGGTTAGTCGAACTTGGAAAAATTAGGAAACATTGAGTGAACGTATTTGTATTTTAACTACAATTATATAAATATATTATATGCCAAGCTAAATAAGTTTCGATTGTAGAAGTAGTTGCAACTATATTCTGAAAAGATGGATACCGCGACTATGAGTTAAAACAATAGATGAAGTTAAAGGTATACACCTATCTTGATTACCCCATCGGAAATAGGTCATATGGAAATGCGTTGACTAAAGAAAAGCATAAGTGCAACATATGGAAGGTCCCTGAAGTTGGATAGTACGTGACTTTCTAGTTAGGCCTGGATAGCACAATGGCTGTAGATCACCGTAGGATTACCTATAGATGATGTATATTAGATTTAGATAAAGGGAAAACAAGAGTCTATATGTTATATATATCTAGAAGAAATAAGTTCCCGAAGGAAGATGTGTAGCAGTCACTCCAAGATGATAGCCGGATTTTAATATTTTGGAAGAAGATAAGTTACAAAGTAAAAAAAGGAGAAAAGTCCAAAAGAAGGAACAAATGAAAGTTCACTCTAAGTCATACCCCATATAAATGGATTTAGTATAAAAGTTGAAATGATTTTAACATAAAGGTTTGAGAGAGAAATATATATTTGAAATGATTTTCAAAGGAATTATTTGAAGATATAAAAACCCTATTTTTGAAAGGTAGGTAAATATTAAATTTTGAAAAAAAATATCTATATTTTATTTAAATAAAAAGCTCCATTAGGAATAAAATTATTTAAATCGAAAAATCAGTAAATGGGATTTTATAAAAAGTTGGTTGTTTTGAAAAAATATAATAGAGCATATATAACTCGTTGATTTTTCTAAAAAGAAAATATTAAGTTGTAAGTTCTTCTTAGGGGTGGACAATAGGAAGTTGTACAAATTAAAAATAGGTCAAATATAATGGGAAAGAAGTTTAAAACCAGAATATTAATAATAATAAAAGATATAGGTGGATGCATCATGATAGATAGATAGAAATTTGGAATGATGAGAATTTCTCAAAGCAGCCAGAATGAAGATGGAGAAGACGGAGATAGAACGAAGCAACATTAGTTAATAGATAATAATTAATATCTGATTCGACCCGAAAAGATTCTAGGTTCAACCGGGCCCAATTAGACATGAGTGATCGACCATATAGATATGACTGGTTCGTGGACCTAGGGCATATATTTTCATATCCAGGATGAGCCACTTTATTCTGACCAAACCCCTCCTCTTGGAGGACATCGAGACTACCGATCCCACTATATTTCATCAGATTTTTCATCTGGGGATAGGAATTTGGTAGACGTAGAATTTGCAGGCCCAAGCCCATCTGGCTACCGGCATCGTCTAGCACAACATCATCCTCAAGACGAGGAGCTATGTCCAGATCTACCCCTTGTCAAGAAGGCCACCTGCGCCACTATAGGTGGTATGCAGGTGAACTAGGCCAGGGCAATTATGGTCCATTATGCGAGCCCAGGAGCAGGGACTCGAAGGAACTACCTCCTATACTGTCATCTTTTCACTTTCGTCATCCAACAATATGGAGTTAACCTTCAATGGGAGCTGATATAGAAGAAGCTATCTCCTCCATTGGATAGCTCGTTCATTAGGAGAATGAGGATAGAGGCGCTTCTAGTGGATTTTGGAGCACATCAGCAGGAGGTGGGCTGGTGCACATTGATTGAGACCCTTGGCCGGATCAATAAGCCACAGGGTAGCAGTAGGCTCCCTGTATGGAGCATCCCCGGGCTCCTAGATCCGGAACAAAGCCAAGTTGTATGAGATTAGGGTGCATCAGTTGGAGATATAAGAGGAGCAATGGTGTTAGGGTCGCGAGCTTAGGTGCATAGCTGGCATGATCTGATCACTCGGTTGCGGTTGTGGGTCTAACTCTCATGGAGGACCATCTCCCAGCCCTTAGGTAGTAGTAGTTATTTCCTTCCAACATTTATCTTCTTTTAGGTTTGGCTTATAAGCATTAGTTGTTTCTGTTTGTATTTTTAATTGTTTTTTGAGTTGACTGTATATTATTTGAAAAATAGCAAAACAAGGAAATTTCAAAAAAGACACTTAACTAATGTGAAAGAAAAGAAAATCGTAAAAGGCTAGAAGTTGGAATAAATTAGGAAATTTATTTAATTAACTACAGAAATAAAATTTAAATTATGTCCCAAAAAGTAGTAAACTTTTAGGAGATAAATTTTAGCGAGCGAAGAAAAGAAAAAGGTTGCTGTGAAGCAATTATCACTATCCCTACGCCTTAAAAGCTGAAATTTATAAATAAACTTGTGTGCTAGTTGTTATTCAAAATTAAAGAAAAGTTTTTAAAATTGACATTTACCATGTAATAGAATACAGTCCATTATGGTAGTTCAACTATTGACCAACCATCGACTGTGCAGGATGTGGCATGAATTGTTTTGGAAAAAAAATTATACACTTTTGAAATTTTTTGGGACAAAATTATTTGATGTAAAAAAGGAAAATAAAAATACTTTTATGAAAACTTTGGAAAAAATTGAGTTATTAAATTTTAATGATATTTCCAACTCTTTCAAAAATTTAACCGAAAATGATTTTGTGCGGAAGAAGGAATTTTTTTAATATTTGAAATGCCACATGCTTTGCAGGGGAATAAGTTGATGGGCTAGGAAGTCGGTAATTTTCTGTGCTATATAAGTTACAGTAAAATAAAATATAATTAATAACAAAGGAAAGATTAGCTATGAAATTTCTTTCTCCACTCTTTGTCGATAGATGAACAAGATTGGTTTTAAAATAAGATTGTTTTAAAATTTTAAAATTTTAACATAAAATTTACTCATGCAGACTGTACTTAGGAAGGTTGGAAAAATGAGACCTATGAATAAGAGAAGGTTTCAAGGTACAGTGGGAGAAGGGCACACAAGGGAAGGATGAAAACATGGAATTCTCCATCTGAACTCATTTTTGGCATAAAGAAAATAGATTTAGGAAACTTGATTTTCTAAATCTGGATGTTAGAAATGGTGTGCTAGGATTTTGGATGGTAGGGGTTGGATGAAAAAACGGTTGAACTGTAGAAGTATGGAAAAATTTGGATGCAATAACAAAGTTTTTGATTTTAAAAATTTGCATACATACAGAATTGCCGGTATAAATAAGTTGCTTGCACTATGTTTTTAGAATTTTTTTAAATGCATTCATATAAGAAGTGACGATTAGAATTATTCTATATCCTTGGCAAATATATTGTGATACATCGTGCATTTGTGCACTATTGGTTGCACACCAATTGGTAGGTTAGTTTGGATTGGTTGCGCGTTATGTTTGTTACATGGTTTAGCCCTTGAGGAATTTCGAGTTTGAAATTCTTTTAAGGGGGGAGAATGTAACACCCCGTAATTTTCGCAAACCTCCGCTACGAAACTTGCACCATTAGTTTTATGGTGATTTTGTGATTAATTTTCATAAGTAAAGTTTCTGATCAGAGTTCAAATGAAAAGTTACTGATGTTTGAATTTTTTGAATCAGGAAAAATAATATATGTAATTAAGGAAATAAAATGTAATTAATGAAATAAATTAATGTTAATGGTTGCTTAGGGTCTAAATAAGCATAATGTGGAAACAAATTATGTCCGTCGGTTTTAAAACTAAAGTAATCAATGAAATTAAATGTCGGTAATTAATTAACAAAATATACATCAACCGATCAACCCTTGGTATCGACCGATCGACCGTTAGCGGTCTACTTATAGGGGCGGCGGTCGACCGGTGTGTATTATTGTTGGAGATTTTTTCATGGCCAAATTACACGGATTTAGAATTATTTATTCCAACGGAAAGCATTAATTTGAACCCTCATTAATATGGGCCTAACCTCTCACTTCTCTTCTCATATTTTCTAGGGTGATGGCAAAGCTCTGCCATGTCCTCCCCTCCACAAAATCTTAATTCTAAATAAAATTATAGTTTATATATGTATAAATAAGTGGGAAATAGCAGAGGATAATTGATAAGAAGAATAAGGTTAAATCAAATCGTAAAAGCTAGGGTAAACTACAAATCCAGATCCGAATTAAAATTATATCCAGATCTTTTCTCATATGGATTTCTTATACATATGTGTATGCTTGCGGTATATGTATTCAATAAGGAGCATAAGGGGAGACAAGCTAGAATAACAGGGAGCGGATCTGGAGATTTGGAAAGCTAAAATGGTGCATGAGAAATTATATATTTTTATATAATATTGGATTTTTATCACTGTAAACCTACTCCTATACGATAAATGTAAACTGGGAGTTATAGGTTGAAATTGTATACGTGTAATGAATTTAAAAATCCTACCAACATATTTTATGATTGATAATTTAATTTTAATATTGCGTGTATGTGTATCTGGGAAGTATCGGGTAGTAGTAGTCCCCGCAATTGATAAACTATGTGGTACTCCCAGATTTGTAGATTTAAGTGGCTTATGTAAGTAAAATGAAAATTAGAGTTATCACAAGAAATTATAGGGATATAAGTAGTATTTTAATTCATTAGAATGTGTTTTTGTAATGTAAATTTCTATAGATTATCAGGTTCAGATTCATAAAAAAAAGTGTACCGTTTGAAATAACGAGGAATACATGTAAAAGAAAGAGATGTATAAAAATGGATATTTGCCATGTTTTGTACTATCTATTTTGAAACTATGAAAAAAGATATTTTCTTGTAATTCCAAACAACACAATTTTTGTTTTTGAATAAAATATAGAAATTCACAATGTTAACCTCTCCTTTTAAGGGAGATGTAATTCCAATGCTTTAAAATACAGTAATCCTCAAAATTAAAGAATAGTAATTATGATGAGAATAACAGTTTAAGTGAACAATTAATATATATGCAGTAGAGATAAGATTGAAATCGGGCAACAATAACGAAAATGTTGGCAAGCAATACTTAAAAAAGATATGGAAGGTCCACTAAACAAGGGAGGACAATAAAGGTTAAAAAGGAATGGAAATAAAAATCTAATTATGAGAAAAGGGAAGTAAATAAGAAAAGATATTTAGACCTTAAATGAAAGCGGTAAATGATATTAAATTGATATTAATGGAATAAGAAGTAAACGCATGAAAAAGTAATGGAATACTATTAATGGTTGAACATTAAAGGCTTAAAAATTAAGTAAGCATGAATACACACACATATGTATATATACATAGCCTCAAGTATGCATTTATGATGGGTGTGAATTATTAAAGTTAGTTAGTAACTTAGATTAGATAAGAATGACCTAGTCAATAAAATGAGTTGGAATGTGATGTTAGTAGTGTTACACAAAAGAAGTACGTCCATTGTGAGGGGCTACCAGCGGTTGGGTATACATTATACTAGTGTGGGACATATACAACTATAGGACCCATAAGGTTATATAAGTTCGCGTATAGGTGAGGGATACTCAAGTAGGAAGGTTCGCCTTGATCGAAATGTTAAAGGACAATTATAGTCTGCTTCAACAATTTAGGTGGTATTAAGCAACAAGCAAGTATTACCTTTAATGCATTAGGCAATCTAAATGGGATGGCGAGCAAGGCTCAATGCTATGTCAATGTGTGTTTGGTACCATTTTAAGGAGTGGAGTTGTACAAAGGTCGAGAACGTCTTCAGTCCTGAGTGGTCAGTGGAGAGACAAGGGTTATGCCTAAACAACTACACATCTTACCAGTGTAAATGACGCTTAGGTCATTCACCACTACAGTTTTTTTCTAGATTATTTACTAGTGACAAGACTAGATAGCCCTTTATGGAGGTCTTTCAAAACAAATAGAATATGTCTAACTATTGTGATGCCATTATTCGTTAGTTCCTTGGTATGCATGACAACGAGGACGTGATACTACATTGATGATGGATCCCGACAAGGTGCTAGGTTATGGATACTAGCGGGGATATTAACTTGGTCCAAAGGGTGACTGTGATACACACATAGAGATGTGTGTGTGTGTGTGTGTGTGTGTATGTAGTTATTTTCTACTTCGAGCAGATGGGGTGTATCGTTTGTGTACGTGGAGTCGAGATGACTAAGTAAAATAAAAGACATAACATGTTGTGAAAGACAATCGCATAAACTAATGCTATGTATAAAGTGTGTAATTTACCAATTACCATAATATTTTTCTGATCCCCTCCACATTACAGCCCATATGATAGCTTTAGAGGGATAAATACTGGTGCAAGGTGGAAATGATGGAATCCTTATGCATGCTCGGCACCGACAAGGGCACTAGATATCAGAAGTGTTGACCTTGGTTAGTAGCTATGTTTTATTATCCTTTCCTATTCCACTATGAGTTTATATTGGTATTGCTTTGATATGCATCTATTTATTTGTTGGATACCAAAACTGATGATCCGTACTTTGGTGGACTTGGGTTTTGATTTAGCAAAAACGAGCCTACTGAGGTGTAGTTTGTCACAAATATTGTATCAAAAACCACTGTGCATTTTTACTAAAGTAACACAAACATTTAAGTGATTTCACTGAGAATATGGTCATATTTGCTTAAACCTATTAGAAATTTTATATTATTCATTAGTTTTATTTCTTTTCCAAAAAAAGGAACAAACAAACTTTTGGATAAAATTATTTTAAATCATGAAGAGGTTGAAACTTCAAGGAAAAGTCTCATAATTTTTTTAAAGCACAACTGAATTTTAAAATGGCGAGAACACATCAAACACAAAATCTAGAAGAAGGTGGATCTAGTCGGCTACATGTTCAACAACTATAACAGCCCGCAAATCCGTACCCCTTGAGTCAACACTATTCTACAACAATCAACTCAAGTTGTACAGAAATACGAACCATTTGGGTTAAAGAAGGAGAGGTAGAAGGAGAGAAAACAGAAAACAACAACAGAATCTAACCATCGCAGCGGAGTAAAATATAATAGATAATAAATACCCTTTACTTCAAATCAAACATATCTGTTTACCTATATTACATCATCAGAGTACATCAATCACAGCTCACATCAATAACATGCAACTGGATACACAGCTACACAACACAGCGAAAAAAAATATATATAAACAAGTACGAGAGTACGTATCGTCATCCGGCTCGTCTCCTGAGCTCCACAGCATTTCCTGTATCCTATAATACTCGGTCTAACCCGAGCATTACAGTTAAATAACACCCGAGTGAGTCTGGAATACTAGCGTGAGAAAATCACACCCAATTGATTATTGAAGTTTCAAAAATCCTTTAAAAACAAAAGCATCTCGTAAGACAACGCCACAAATAAACATGTCAGGTTTTTACCTTACGTTAGCTAAAACAATTTTTATAGAAATCCTCTGATATTATAATAGTGTCTATAGAAAGTAAATAGAATCTAGCTGAAATGCTTGCATCTCACATTTCAGCAATAGTTGGGCACAATCAAAACCATACGGGCGCGTAGGGAAAACGGATTCCCACTAATGGCTAGGCACTGGGGTACCACCTGTCACAGTACCTGGTCTAGATCAGCGTACTGAGGAGCCACCCTAACTCCCCTGCAACACAAGACCGGAACCATCCCTTACTGGACAGTCCCGAGCAAGATCACCCCACGGTTGGGATCATCAACCGCCCACTAAGCCGAAATAAAGGAACATCTAGATAGGGATGACCTCACCCTCCAGTGGGGGCTACCCACGAAGCCTTGCTGCATATCCTCTGATTTTCAGCCATTCCCATTTGAAGAGGCTTGAGGCTAAGCGTTACCTTTTTAGAATATATCTCTTAGAATGCCCATCGTCCACCTGACGATGTTTCGCAAGCATTCATCCATACAAGTCCGTCCCGGGTTCGAACGGAACCGAAGGCACTATTCCTACTACATCCATTTTGGAAATATCCTCAGGATTAGTAGCGACTAGTCCTTGCACTTCACTGCTCCATCTTCGAATCCCAAAATCTTTTTTCACGAAACGTACAAACCGGATCGAAGTGGTTTTCGAGAAATAAATCTCGATCCCGGTCTCTTCGAAACGATCAGCGCATTTGGCCAATATTGATAGTCGGTTATTTAACTATCAATTTATATTCACAAGCAACCATCAACCAATAAATAATTTTCCCCAAATTATTTATTTATCTCAAAAATATCTTCACAAGATATATTTCTATTTTCAATCCTTTGAAAACAGTTTCAAACCATCATTCTTCTCAGAATCAACTTTCCCAAATATTTTATATTTCCTTTGAAATCACCAAGTACAAAAATAGATTTTTTTTAAATAATTTAAAACACTTTACTTTGAAAAATATATACTTTTAAACATTTATGTTAAATTACTTCAATATTTTGTAAAAATACATACTATATGAGTATTTGAAAATAAAGTTACTTAATAGGATATAAAACTAGATTTTCACTTTTGAAAACAAAATACTAGGTCATTTTTAAGTAATTACTACTATAATAGATTTAGGAAAATACTTACTATTGAATTTAAATATTAGAAATAATAAATTTTCTAAAACTTGCTTTTTTACAACAACTTTAAAACCTTTAAATTTATTTAAGAATTTACTTTAAACATGTACTTGGTTATCCAGAGTAAAATCCTAGCTTCAATCACTTAAATCAATTTCCCAAATTGATTTCCAATTTATTCCCTTTAAATTCAGAATCTATTAATTTCAGATCTCATTTCTTGATTCCATTTTTTTAGATTTCTCAATTACTTCTTCATTCCTTTAAATAAATTTAAACTTTAAATTTTAAAATAATTCTTTATTTCTTTAATTGATATAACTTAAGTTTACAATTCATCAATTTCATTTTATTCAAAATTCCAGTTCTCTTCATACTCGAAGTTATTTAGTATTATTTTCATATTACTTCTATTTCTTTTCAATTCATTCTTAATTTATTTAAACTTTCTATAATTATTTCGCTTACAAATTTACTTCTTTTTAATTTCTTTTCAACAATCCAATTCATATAATTTGGTAATTCATTATATCCAAATATCCAATCAAACCATAACATTCAATATCCCAATATAACTCATCATAAAATATCAAATAATCACAACAGAGAATATTAAATAATTTAAATAAATGTGAGGGGTCCAGTTGGATCCCTCTAACCTGTTTTCCCTGCATCCACAAATGTTAGCACAATATAATATGCCAATTCAAAATATCATACTATATCACATCAATCAATTCAGTCATTCAAACAATTATTTAAATTTAATCATTTAAATTTTACTGAGTGAGATTAACTCACCTTTGGCCTAAGATTGCCATTCACCTCAAACTCTTCTTGTTTCCACGATTTTTCAACTTGTAAAATCATCAGATGTTTTCTTAATATTTGTTCAATGGAACTAATTAATTCCCATCTGACAATTTAAACTTAATTAACCATAATTTATTTAAATCAATTTTTTTTTCAGTAGATAGCAAAATAAATTTCTACTTTACTGTTTATAATTTCCCTAACTTATATATATATTTATACATCCAAAATTAAACTGAAATAAATATACTGTATATACCTATATATATATATATCCAAATATCTACCTGTTTATAAATCTTACCACTTTTCAAAAGTCTTACTTCCATATATTTTTACTGTCGTCCAATATATTTAAATTAAGATATGTATTTATATTGTCTTCAAAATCTTATTTATATAAAATTTATGTTTAACTAAATACATATATTTATAAAAATTTGTTTTCCTTGTCTGTACAAATATATATAGAAATCTGCATCTAGATATATCCTACTGTAAAACAAATATATAAAATATCGATTTAGGATTCAACGAATACCTGCGACCAGCCGACCCCAAACCCTAACTCGAATTCCTCTCACGGTCACGCCGCCCTTACGTGACGCTCGACATCACCTCAACTTCCAATCGAATACGCGTCCACCCAAAATGACGCATCGAACCCCACAACCCCCGAACCCTAATCACCAACGCGATGCCCTCGCGACTAAATTCCAAGGCGACCAGAGCTTCCCTCCTGATGGCGCTGACTCAAATTGAAGATGAACGATTTCCTTTTTTTTATACGAAGTCGCGTTTGATATTCTCGAATGGGTTCGGGATTGGAAAATGAGATGAAGTTAAGGATTTTTGGTTTGCGTTCGATTGAGGAGCTTCGATTTAGGGCAATTATTCGGCCAAAATTGATTCTGCCCCCCTTTTTTTTCCCATAAACACGAACGTGCTTGAGTTTTGAACTGGGGATGAAGGCACCATTATGCGGCCATAAATTTTTTTATTTTTTTTTATTTGCGTTGTAATAGATGGGAATAAGGGTGCGTGAATCTAAGGCTCGATTTTGACTTCCAAAGAAGGATGAAGAACCGCGTTTGGAAAGCCAAAGGAAGTGTGCAAAGGAAGCTTATAATGATTTTGACCAGGCATACACAAGAAGCTTAATTAATTAGATTACATTTCATTAGCTTATAATCAATTAAATTTTCCGCGTTTATGTATCGTACACTCACACTAACCTCGATAAATACGAAATTTGAAATCCGATAATAATTCAATATTACGGACCCAATGGAACTGGTTTCGTCAAATTCCAAGACTGTACCTTGGAAAGCTATTTTTAAATTCAATCTAAACGATAAAATTTCAAAACTTAATAAAATACTTCCAAATTTAATTTTAACCCTTTTATTATCTTCAGTACTATCAATATGAATTTTACAAACTTTCAAATTATTTTTAACAGGCTTAAAATTCTAGATTCAACATTTTACCCACTTCAAATTATTTAATTCAACGGTTTAATTATCAAATAAATAGTGATATTTGAATTCAAATTAAAATTAGCTTTTGAATATTTAAAATCAATTAAATATTCCAATTTTAAATGCTCAAAAATTCCGGGTCATCACATTCCTCCCCCCTTAAAAGAATTTCGTCTCCGAAATTACTAGTTAGGAAGGATGGTCCAATACCCGTTTACTATTTCCCAAAACCAACATTTAACATCCTACCAACTATCTTTTTAATAAAAGACACATTGCCTTCTTATTAACTTTCCAAACTTTCCCAAACCTTCTATAGTTTCCAAATAACTTACCTGTTCAACTATTCAAATTATAATTCAAAACTAAATTTTGAATTATCAAAATTTTCTCAAAATTTTCTAACTCTCTAAATTCCCAAAAAAATTTGCCAGCATCTCCTTTGCGCGGCTGACTCGGTACAACTACAAAATGGCTCTACGGCCTCCCAAAACCAAAAAGAAAACAAAATGGTCAAGTGGCTCAATCCAAATCCCAATCAAATTTCATACCAAATTTAAATACATACCTCTTTGTCGAGCATTTCATATTTATCTCTTGAAATCAATCCAACTTTTCCTTTTTCCCTTTATATTACCTGCATATCCTGCTTAGTACTAATATCCAATCACAATATCCCAAAACATTTCATCGATTTCCTCACCAAATGACTATATCTATTCATTCCAATATTGTCTTAAATTATATTTGTAATGTCAACTTTTCATTTAAGAATTTACCATTCCTTTCTTAAGTTTAGTTTAAGTATTGTATATGCTTTTTATATTCATTTTCACATTACCATAATAGTTATTATCTATTTCTATTCAAATTGATTTCCACATTACATATGAATTTCATTTATTTTCAACTTTGAACTTTTAATTTTATCTTTCATTTATAACTGATTTATGTCATTACTTTAATTAGTAAATGAAACTAACTTATTTTATTTACCAATTCTAAATAGTTTTGTCGTTAACAAAAATTTCCAAAAATTTTCTAACTCCCAAAATTTCTGAAATTTTTTGGCAGAATCCCCTTTGTACGAAGGAACTTTTGCAATTTGACAAAAGAGATAAATATATATACATCGACCCATACGGTCGGAAAAATCAAAAACAGTTCATATTTTCTAATTTTTACTACGTAGGCGTACCTTATTTAGCATTTTAAGCAAGCGGCTTATTATTTTTAGCAAATAGCACAACCAAATCCAGCTACACGGCTTCCAGGTTCCTGTACTTACTCAATTTAAACATGTAAGTACGATATAAATGAACTTTAACTACATTTTACTTATTTACAATAGTTAAACATGTAAAAAATTCACACCAGATATTTTTTCCATAAGCAATTTATATAGTTCCCATGCCAATTCAAATCTTTTAATTCATTTATAACCATTTTCATTCAATTCGAATGGTTTTCAATCCATTCGTATACATCTTCATCAAATTTGAATGGTTTAAAACACAATAGCTTACTTTTAATTCATTCTTAAGCAAACCGAACTCACATTTAATTCAATTGCTTCCAAAATCAATTTATTTTACTTCTATCAACTCATAGAATTTTAATTACTTCCATTTACATCCAACGACAATTTATTCCATGCAATTCGACGAGATTTATGTGAATAAATAAGTATTTATGCTTTATAACCAATTTAAATTTATTTCAACTCAATTTATACTTAATTTTATTCCATTTTTAAAATTTTCCCCAATCCATATATTCTCAGTTTCATTGCATTTCAATTTTATTAACCAAACTAGTTCATTCAAAACCATTAACAACTTAGGTCCATCTTCATTACCAATTAAATTTCCTTTTTATTTTAATTCATTCACATCCATTCATTTATATTTAAAACCATTCCATAATTGTTTATTCCAAACTATTTTATTTAGCTCGAAAACAATCCAGGCTATTTCATTCAATAACCATTTCTCAACTCATTTAAACCAACACTTCATTTGATACTTATTTATTCCATCATTTATTTATTCAATATAACTAGTTTATCCACATTCACTTAAACCATTCTAATAAACTAGAAACATTCCATTTTCCTTATTGTCTCAAGTTATTTCAATCCCTTAATAATTTAATGGTTTACAATTATTTATTTAAGCATTTTCATTCCATTTTAATCGATTCTTTTCCAAATCAACTATTTATTAATTTTGATTCAACTAGCTTAAACATTTACCAGATTTTAAATTCAAACTAGTATACCCATCCAATTCTGGTTTATATTCAATAACTTAGTCTTTTATTGATAATAAGATCACTTCAAATCATTTCACACACTTGGATTTTATTTACGGTTCAACCATCACTATTAAAATCCAATACCAGTATTATTATTATTTTTCACACTTCCACTACTTATTACCAAAATTAAATCCCATTCCAAACCGGAATTTTTTTTCCAATATCAACATTATACTCTTTACAATACAAATTCCATTTAATTGTAATTTAATTTAGTCTCTAGCCTATTTTAATTCGCTTCCTCAATTCACTCTGAATTCATTTTGAATTTTCATATTCTTAAATTTTATTTACAACCCACCAAATTTTATTCCGATCCAAATTTATTTTTTACTTGGTTTAAATTCCAACCAATATCTTTAAACTTGGTTTTAAGTTGAATTCAATTCAACTCTCTTCGATTTATTCAGCTTAAGTCAATTTATTTCAATTTATTCAAATTTATACACTTAAGCTCATTTTCATTTTACAAGTAAATTTTCCTCTTTTATACTCAACTTAACTCAATTGATTCCAAGGCCATATCCAATTCATTTCCACGTATTTGGATTTTATTCGCAATGCAAACCATTACTATTTTAATCTAATTTCATTTTTATTCGATACCTTTCCAATTATATTTAATTTGCTAACACTTCATGTAACGATTGCGATTTTTCGTTGCCGAAAAACCGAAATGTTATGGGTTTAAGAAAGAAAAAGAGGTAGAAGAAGATAGAAAAGATAGAGGGAGAAGATAGAAAATAGAACGAAACAGAAAATAACAGAACAATAACTGAACAACATCAGAATCTCACAATTCGCAGCGGAACAACATATAATAATAAATGAATAATCTTTAAACAAAAATCTATATCAGTTATTACATTTCATCACATTTCATTACATCATATCATCAGAGTGTACAACAACAACATCAAACAGTGGACAAAGAAATACTATATACTAGTAATACGCCATCCAGCTCGCCTCCAGCAACTCCAGAATATCCAGAATATCCTGATAAACCTTAACTCTTGACTGCCCGTGTGGAAATTGGTGGGCACCTAGAGTTTAGGAAGGAAAACAATAAACTCCGAGTCAATCATGTGACTGGTGTGAGAACTCAAAACAGTTTATTTATCTTTAAAAATCAAAATAGAGGAATATTTTTTAAAGTCAATTCGCAATGCTTTTTAAAAAATGAGACTACCATAAGACCTCCCGCCACACACACAATGCAAACGCAGAATCGGAGGAGATTTCTCCTTATGATAGTCAAAGATGCTTGATACGCATTTAAAAGAACATTTGATATTATTACTAGTGCATAGTGTAGAGAAAATTCATTTCGAAAGTAGAATATAAATCTTAGCCAGCATAGACATTTCGAACTATGCCTACTATAGCTACCATCTAAACAGTGGTGACCACCATAAGTAAATGGCAGGTTCTACAACTAATACCGTACAAGTTTCGTATTGGGAATTGAATTTCCAACGAATGATCAGGCCAAGGAACTTCCCATTGCCACATGAGAATGCCTCTGGATGGACATCCCCGAGAACCAAACCGGATCTCTACCAACACAAGGCCGGGTTACCCCTAACTGAGTAACAACTGACCGAAATGCCATCCCCCGGTCCTTTGGGACCTTTCACCGAGCGCTCGTAATCAATTCACACAATCATAAAGTGTTTTCAACATGAGTAAGCATCTGGGCTCCATACCATGATACCACCCTTTTCCAGAAGGAAATGCACACATCCTAAAGGGCGCTACCCCTCATAATCTTGCTGCTTCTTTCCTGTTTTGACCATTCACGGGGTGTGAGGCTCGACGAAGTCACGTCCACAAAAACATACTTTATACAAAAGCCATGCTTTGGGTCAACAAATGATCATAGAAATGATCATCAAGATAGACGATCAAATAAACGATCCTATCACAAATAATCAACACAATGATCATTTCACAGCAACACTCAGCGTGTCACATTACCAAATTGGGAATATATCGCTGATAACCTTCAACTACATAACCTCTGAGCTCGTACGTCTCAGAGAAGGGTGTTAAGCTAAAAGAATAAATTCTCCGCCACCAACAGAAATATATTTGAATGAAATCGGCTTTATATCTCAATTTGTAATGTCAGACATACAATCCATACAAGTCTGTTCCGGGCTCGAACAAAACCGAAGGCACTTACAAAGAAGTCCTTGCAATCCGGATATTCACAATCCTGATCGGATTCACCATCACATATGGAGAACTCAATACCGTAGCTACTCGGTGCAGAGTCAATCGACAGGTCATCCTATCGCTCTCGCAAATATCGGGTCTTCAACACCGATCTTCAAATGCAATTTATAACGACGTATCACATATTCGGAATGGGTTATACGACCCCATGGTCCTTTCCCGATTAACCCGAATAGTGAGCGCTTATTCAAAAATAAGTGTGGCATTCAAATTCAAACAAATCACATCAATTACCCGTTCAAAGGGAAATATAGATAGTCGGTTATTGAACTATCAATGGATATGCACAACATCACCAGATTTCCAAATTATTTATTTCCCAAAAATATCTTTACAAGATATATAATTTCAATATGTCAAAAATAAATCAATATTTATTTTTAAACAATTTCCCCTTTCTATAAATTCCATAGTGAATTTATATTCCAAAATTATCCATGCATATACGATTTCAATTATTCATTTCAATTTATCTTCAAAAGGATAAATTCTCTAATATTCACTTTATATTGGAAAACATTTCCATACTTATTTATTCATAAGTAATTCACAAATTTTATTTATTTTCAACACTTGGAAAATATTCAATATACTTAAATCGAGATTAAGTATATATTTCATTCTTTAAGGAAATCATTCTCTTAAACATATTTATTTGGGCTAAAACGAATATTGTGTAAAACATCGTTACGACAACCCAAAATCACTAGTATAGGGATTCGAAATTAAAATAGATATATAAATCCCAATACTATACAAAACATTTCCTTTCGGAAATCATTTACTATAACAACAGTGTTATAGTCCACCATTTCCTTTTATTTCTCGAAACGTCTATTTCAACAATAGATGTTGAAATCTATGGTTTCGAATCTTAACACATTTTAAAACATCGTTAGATCGTTTTAATTCGATTTAAAACATCATATCTAAAACATTTTCTTTAACATATTATTCACTATTCAAAAACGTGAATATACTACGTTAACAAATTTCATCCTTTTATACATTTCATTTTAAAGGATTATTCACAGTCAAAAATGTGAATATAACTCCATTAATAGGTTTCAACAATTTACTTCTTAAAATAAGTCGTTTGCGAATTTATAAAACAACGTTTATAAATTCCTTTTCTATTTATCTTATAAAAACTTCTTTTTATAAATTCCTTTATTAACCTATTCGATTTATAACTCAATTATAAAACAAAAGTTCACATTATAAGTTAAACACTTATAATTTATTTGTTTACAAGAATCGTTCTTTTAAACATCTCAATTCATAAATCTTATAACTTATAAGATTCATTTAATCAAAAATCCATTCTTCAATTAACTTTTCAAATTTTATAAACCTACTGCTTATAAAATTCCATTTATAACTTCACCGTTTATAATTCTATGAATTTCATTTATTTATGAAATTCATTCACAATTCATTCTAACACTTATAAAAACTCGTTTTATAATTCAAACATTTTAATTTACAAATTATCAATTTATAAATCTCTTATATAAATCAATTTATATTAATATTTTAAAATGTCTTTAAACTCCTTTAAAAACTTCATCATTTTGATTTATAAAATAATCAAATTTTATAAATCCTATATTTTCAACTTTTTATAATAAATTCAAAAATCCCGATTAAACTCTTTTTATAAAGTTATTAACCCATATTTTCAAAAATCAACCTTTAACTATATTTCTCAAAAATCATAATTTTTATAACATTAAAAATTATACGTTTATTTATTTAAAATGAATCAATTCCAAAAATATTTTATAAACGTTTTCTTTCAAAAACCACTTTAAAAATCATTTTAAAATTCCAAATTTGGTCCAATGATGCTACATACCAAATAGTCAATCACGACAACAACGATATCATATATCGATATGATAATCCATCAAATATCAAAATATCTGAAATCAAATAAATACTGTTGAGGAATCCTGTTGGATCCCTCCAACCTGTTTTCCTGCATCCACAAACATTAGCACAATACCAATTTCGCTCCAGTACGAAATTATCGCGGTATATGGGATTTAAAATATTATCCGCTTAATAGACGGCGTAATAGGGTCTCATCCGCTATACAAATGCGGGAAATCAATAACTCCAATATATACATATGCCAATATGTATATATTGCTATTATATATAATACCAATTTCACTGTTTATGAAATATTCGCGGTATATGTTTTTAATAAATAACCTCCGCTTACTGACGGCGTATAATGTCTATTTTAACAATCAATAGATAACAATCATCATTCAAACATGCATTCAAGAAATTTAAATCTAACTATTTAAAATAAAATCGAAACTGATTCGATTGAGTGAGAAGTTCTCACCTTGATTTCAATTTCGTTTTAGCGATTTATTTCGAATAAAATTAAACGCGCGTTTAATTTTACCCGAAATTCTCACTAACTCCAAACGACCCCAATCCAATTTCATCGCGTAGTGCTCGTCCATACGATTCCAACGCAACTAGTTTCGCGCGTTTTCGACCTTGTATGAAAAAGATACGAATATTTGAAGTTACATGAATTTTATAACTTATATTTACAACATAATTTAACTAATTTTATAAACCTATTCTATTTCCAGCCTTCGGATCTGCATCCCCCCCATCTGGACCGTCCACTCCATCTCCCTCTCTCCCTCGTTCACGCTACAGAACAAAGCCGCACACATAACCCATAAACATCACGAACTAGGGTTCGATTTTGCTCCTCCATCAACCCACTTGAACACGATCAGCCAACGTCAACTCGACCACCTACGCAAGCTCTCCACTCGACCAGAGGAGCAAGGAGCTCGCCCCCCCCCCCTACAGCCTCAAAATGCGTGCCGAACTGTAGATGAACGCAGGCCAATTACTCCCTCCATACTGCGACATTCCACATCTCGACCGTATGGATCGATAGAACTCACTTCACTCTTTAAGTTGTTAGTTGGAAGTTTTTGCAATCGATGCATGGATTTGAAAATAATTCGAGGAGAAAGAGGATGATTTCTGGCCGTTCACACCATAGGAGGCGGCTGCAGTTATTAGGGTTTAGATATTTTTTTTTATTTATGAAGGAAGGGGGCTATTTATAGGAAAATCGATCGACACTATTTATCCGGAAATTCCGAATTCCGAACTCCGATTTACGCGCCGTAACCAGCGTTTCTAGGGTTTACCCCGCGTTCCGGACACAATGGAACAGGTTTCGGAAGCTAATTCGGACATCTGTGCGAGTTATGGAAATAAACGTTCAATTTAAATTAAACCGATTTAAATCGATTTCTAGGCGTTTTAACTCGTACCGGACAAACGGTAAATCCAATTGACACGAAATTTGAAATCTTGCAATAATATCACATTACGGATCCGATGAAACTAGTTTCGTCGAAATTCGAGACTTTTTGAAAAATGGCCATTTTAACTCGCCAAATTAATATTAAAAATAATTCGATGCGTTTCGAGCTGCCACGATCAAACGATAACTCCGATTGACACGAAAATTGAAATCCGGTAATAACTAACTATTACGGGTCCAATGGAACTAGTTTCGTCGAATTCTGAGACTGTTCAAAAATTGACTATTTTCACTAGTCGATTTTAATATTAAAATATTCAATTTTCACAAATTAACTTTTAATTCGATTTTAAAAGTTCTAAATTATCATTCTAACTCCAATATGATAAAATAAAATTTTACAAATCATTTTCAATCATATTTAACTCAATTTTCAATTATTTCTATAATTTAACATATTAAATTATCGATTTAATTATCCAATTAAATCCAATAATTCGAAATAAATTTTATTCGACTTATAAATTCACTTATTTATATTTAAAATTAATTAAATATTCAAATTTTAATTAAATAAAATTCTGGGTCGTTACACTTCAAGTTAAATTTTAGTTTATAACTCAAGTTCTGATTCCACTATCCATTTTCAATTTACCCCCAAAGTTCATGAACTCACAATTCATTTACATTTACTTCATCGACAATTCAAGTCGAATTTAATTTATAACTCGAGTTTTATTTTCAACCTTTATTTTTAACTCACAATTCAATTTCATTAACTAATTTATTATCTAATTAGTCTTTTCTCCAACTTATAATCCAGAACTTGATTTTAATCTCAAAATCTCTTCATTTAAATTTTCTTAAGTTCAAATTTATATTATAATTTAAGTTTGGATTTTCCCTTCATTTTCTAATTCATCAAAATATTAAATTTTGGCTTTGTATTCCATTCTAAATTGATAAGTCACCACTTATTATTTATACAATTCCATTCATCATAAGCTTGAATATATTCTTTTTTATTTTAACTCAAGCCTTATGCTTCTTTATAACCCAAGCATATTTTATTCATGCATTTTAATTCTTTTATAAGTTATTCTGATTTATCTATTTCAATCTGATTCTTATCCAACTTATTTCCCAGTTATCCAGGTAAAAATTTAATTTCATTTAATAACTTAATTGAATTTAAATTCCAATTCAATTTCATTTTAACCCAGATTTATTTAGCCCAATTCGATTTCAACTTAATTCGAATACAACTGGATATTATTTCAGCCTATTTAAATTAATTTTCAATCCAGTTAAATTTTATTTTCCAATCCAAGTAAATTTCATTTTTTTAACCTTTCACCTTAAATTCAAATTCCAACATTTAAAGCTTATATTTCCTTCCTGATTTAAAAATCAGCTCAATTTATAAGCTTACAACTTATCTCATCGGAATTTTCAAACACCCGGTTATTGGTTTCAAAACATTTTGAAATCTTCAACATCTCAAATCTCATTTCTCAAAAATTAAACCAATCCTGGTTTTATTCCCAACAAATTTCCTTTGAAACTTCAAAAACAACTAGCTCTTCTGAGCAAATAAATTTTTGGCAGCAATCTATCACTTAGAAATTCGAAAATGAATACTGATGATGCGCCGTCACCATCAGAATTATTTTTTTTCCAATAATCCAAGTGATTTCAATGCTATATCACTTTCAAAACCCCTTTAAAACAATTTCCCTTCAGAAATATCTCCCAAACAATTGTGCTATTATTCATCTTCAAATACTTTGACAAACACTTCCAAATTTCCGGGGTTTAAATTTCCAAATCCTGCTTTAAATCAATTTTACTATAATTTTTATTTGCATAGCTTATGCTCATACAAATTCTTATTTGGCTATATTTTAATTTATAATGCACATTTACAATTCATAATTATAAATTTCATTTCATACTGAATTTATTCCCTTAAATTTTAGTTATATACAATTTCTAGTTAAACTTTTACTTAACAATGATAATACCTTAATATTATCATTTCTAACATCCAATCAACCATATATTAGCTAAAATAGGTTACAAAAACTTTTCTTATATCAAAATATGTTTTTGGGTAAAATTATTTCATTCACCCATATTTAAAACAATACCGTGTCGATTGTTCTATTCAAGCGTTTAGAAACCCCTTCGATACAGTTGCGCAGACTGTGTCGACGAAGGTTCATATGCCACTCAATAAATCAATCAACACAATATTAAAACAATTTATATTCACTAACAAATACGCACTCATATTTATTAATACGCTCAAACTCATTATAGAGTAACTCAGACTCTAATTCAAATGAGTAATTCCCACCAGAGCCAAGGTTATCACCAACCTATGCTATGATACCAAGTGTAACAGCCCGCAAATCCGTACCCCTTGAGTCAACACTATTCTACAACAATCAACTCAAGTTGTATAGAAATACGAACCATTTGGGTTAAAGAAGGAGAGGTAGAAGGAGAGAAAACAGAAAACAACAACAGAATCTAACCATCGCAGCGGAGTAAAATATAATAGATAATAAATACCCTTTACTTAAAATCAAACATATCTGTTTACCTATATTACATCATCAGAGTACATCAATCACAGATCACATCAATATCATGCAACTGGATACACAGCTACACAACACAGCGAAAAAAATTATATATAAACAAGTACGAGAGTACGTATCGTCATCCGGCTCGTCTCCTGAGCTCAACAGCATTTCCTGTATCCTATAATACTAGGTCTGACCCGAGCATTACAGTTAAATAACACCCGAGTCAGTCTGGAATACCAGCGTGAGAAAATCACACCCAATTGATTATTGAAGTTCCAAAAATCCTTTAAGAACAAAAGCATCTCGTAAGACCACGCCACAAATAAACATGTCGGGTTTTTACCTTACGATAGCTAAAACAATTTTTATAGAAATCCTCTGATATTATAATAGTGTCTATAGAAAGTAAATAGAATCTAGCTGAAATGCTTGCATCTCACGTTTCAGCAATAGTTGGGCACAATCAAAACCGTACGGGCGCGTAGGGAAAACAGATTCCCACTAATGGCTAGGCACTAGGGTACCACCTGTCACAGTACCTGGTCTAGATCAGCGTACTGAGGAGCCACCCTAACTCCCCTGCAACACAAGACCGGAACCATCCCTTACTGGATAGTCCCGAGCAAGATCACCCCGCGGTTGGGATCATCAACCGCCCACTAAGCCGAAATAAAGGAACATCTAGATAGGGATGACCTCACCCTCCAGTGGGGGCTACCCACGAAGCCTTGCTGCATATCCTCTGATTTTCAGCCATTCCCATTTGATGAGGCTTGAGGCTAAGCGTTACCTTTTTAGAATATATCTCTTAGAATACCCATCGTCCACCTGACGATGTTTCGCAAGCATTCATCCATACAAGTCCGTCCCGGGTTCGAACGGAACCGAAGGCACTATTCCTACCACATCCATTTTGGAAATATCCTCAGGATTAGTAGCGACTAGTCCTTGCACTTCACTGCTCCATCTTCGAATCCCATAATCGTTTTTCACGAAACGTACAAACCGGATCGAAGTGGTTTTCGAGAAATAAATCTCGATCCCGGTCTCTTCGAAACGATCAGCGCATTTGGCCAATATTGATAGTCGGTTATTTAACTATCAATTTATATTCACAAGCAACCATCAACCAATAAATAATTTTCCCCAAATTATTTATTTATCTCAAAAATATCTTCACAAGATATATTTCTATTTTCAATCCTTCGAAAACAGTTTCAAACCATCATTCTTCTCAGAATCAACTTTCCCAAATATTTTATATTTCCTCTGAAATCACCAAGCACAAAAATAGATTTTTTTTAAATAATTTAAAACACTTTACTTTGAAAAATATATACTTTTAAACATTTATGTTAAATTACTTCAATATTTTGTAAAAATACATACTATATGAGTATTTGAAAATAAAGTTACTTAATAGGATATAAAACTATATTTTCACTTTTGAAAACAAAATACTAGGTCATTTTTAAGTAATTACTACTATAATAGATTTAGGAAAATACTTACTATTGAATTTAAATATTAGAAATAATAAATTTTCTAAAACTTGCTTTTTTACAACAACTTTAAAACCTTTAAATTTATTTAAGAATTTACTTTAAACATGTACTTGGTTATCCAGAGTAAAATCCTAGCTTCAATCACTTAAATCAATTTCCCAAATTGATTTCCACTTTATTCCCTTTAAATTCAGGATCTATTAATTTCAGATCTCATTTCTTGATTCCATTTTTTTTTAGATTTCTCAATTACTTCTTCATTCCTTTAAATAAATTTAAACTTTAAATTTTAAAATAATTCTTTATTTCTTTAATTGATATAACTTAAGTTTACAATTCATCAATTTCATTTTATTCAAAATTCCAGTTCTCTTCATACTCGAAGTTATTTAGTATTATTTTCATATTACTTCTATTTCTTTTCAATTCATTCTTAATTTATTTAAACTTTCTATAATTATTTCGCTTACAAATTTACTTCTTTTTAATTTCTTTTCAACAATCCAATTCATATAATTTGGTAATTCATTATATCCAAATATCCAATCAAACCATAACATTCAATATCCCAATATAACTCATCATAAAATATCAAATAATCACAACAGAGAATATTAAATAATTTAAATAAATGTGAGGGGTCCAGTTGGATCCCTCTAACCTGTTTTCCCTGCATCCACAAATGTTAGCACAATATAATATGCCAATCCAAAATATCATACTATATCACATCAATCAATTCAGTCATTCAAACAATTATTTAAATTTAATCATTTAAATTTTACTGAGTGAGATTAACTCACCTTTGGCCTAAGATTGCCATTCACCTCAAACTCGTCTTGTTTCCACGATTTTTCACCTTGTAAAATCATGAGATGTTTTCTTAATATTTGTTCAATGGAACTAATTAATTCTCATCTGACAATTTAAACTTAATTAACCATAATTTATTTAAATCAATTTTTTTCTTCAGTAGATAGCAAAATAAATTTCTACTTTACTGTTTATAATTTCCCTAACTTATATATATATTTATACATCCAAAATTAAACTGAAATAAATATACTGTATATACCTATATATATATATATCCAAATATCTACCTGTTTATAAATCTTACCACTTTTCAAAAGTCTTACTTCCATATATTTTTACTGTCATCCAATATATTTAAATTAAGATATGTATTTATATTGTCTTCAAAATCTTATTTATATAAAATTTATGTTTAACTAAATACATATATTTATAAAAATTTGTTTTCCTTGTCTGTACAAATATATATAGAAATCTGCATCTAGATATATCCTACTGTAAAACAAATATATAAAATATCGATTTAGGATTCAACGAATACCTGCGACCAGCCGACCCCAAACCCTAACTCGAATTCCTCTCACGGTCGCGCCGCCCCTGCGTGACGCTCGACATCACCTCAACTTCCAATCGAATACGCGTCCACCCAAAATGACGCATCGAACCCCACAACCCCCGAACCCTAATCACCAACGCGATGCCCTCGCGGCTAAATTCCAAGGCGACCCGAGCTTCCCTCCTGATGGCGCTGATTCAAATTGAAGACGAACGATTTCCCCTCTTTTTTTTATACGAAGTCGCGTTCGATATTCTCGAATGGGTTCGGGATTGGAAAATGAGATGAAGTTAAGGAATTTTGGTTTGCGTTCGATTGAGGAGCTTCGATTTAGGGCAATTATTCGGCCAAAATTGATTCTGCCCCCCTTTTTTTTCCCATAAACACGAACGTGCTTGAGTTTTGAACTGGGGATGAAGGCACCATTATGCGGCCATAAATTTTTTTATTTTTTTTTATTTGCGTTGTAATAGATGGGAATAAGGGTGCGTGAATCTAAGGCTCGATTTTGACTTCAAAAGAAGGATGAAGAACCGCGTTTGGAAAGCCAAAGGAAGTGTGCAAAGGAAGCTTATAATGATTTTGACCAGGCATACACAAGAAGCTTAATTAATTAGATTACATTTCATTAGCTTATAATCAATTAAATTTTCCGCGTTTATGTATCGTACACTCACACACTAACCTCGATAAATACGAAATTTGAAATCCGATAATAATTCAATATTACGGACCCAATGGAACTGGTTTCGTCAAATTCCGAGACTGTGCCTCGGAAAGCTATTTTTAAATTCAATCTAAACGATAAAATTTCAAAACTTAATAAAATACTTCCAAATTTAATTTTAACCCTTTTATTGTCTTCAGTACTATCAATATGAATTTTACAAACTTTCAAATTATTTTTAACAGGCTTAAAATTCTAGATTCAACATTTTACCCACTTCAAATTATTTAATTCAACGGTTTAATTATCAAATAAATAGTGATATTTGAATTCAAATTAAAATTAGCTTTTGAATAATTAAAATCAATTAAATATTCCAATTTTAAATGCTCAAAAATTCCGGGTCATCACAACAACCAACTAGATGCAAAGTGGGCTAATGTTGGCTGACAAGATTTAGAATTTATCATCGGAGCATAATGAACAGCGATACCTGATCCAGGAGGTTATTAATTGATTATGAGTTGTAGGTGGACTAACAAGTACCCAAATGTAATTCCACATAATCCAAAGCCAATGGGGGAAAATCAAACAGAGATCCAATGCAGTCCTTATTAACCCTGAGTAAAATCATGTTAGAGGTATAATAGAAGAACCAACTCAAGGCATAGTTGTGAGTGCACGAAATTGTAAAGGAGTGAAAAATTCTAATGCTGCACAGGAAAGAGAAGGTGGAATTCTGTTGGATCAGGTGCATTATGCAGTGGGGTAAAGAGGGAAATTTCGAAAAAAGTTCATTTTAATTCATTATGCAATAGATCTTTCATGGCGTTATCATGAGTAATATATTTACATTAACTCATATTTAATGTTAACTATTTCAATTTGATTTGATATTTAAGTTATATTATATTGTTGTAACAACCCGCATATTTATCGATTTTATATTTAAATATTTTATTTAAATATTTTATCAATACTCGGAATTTAGTCCGAAAAGCTACTTTTTGCATACGGTCGAATTAGGACTCGGGACTACCTCCATTGAGTTCAAAATGCCGTTTGCAACCTTTTTGAGTATAAGCTTCGATATGTTTGAAGTAAGTTGAATTTCGCTACATTTTCACTTAGGGCTTTGGGTTGGGTTCATCCCACTAGCCAACTTAATACCCCAAACTGAACCACTCCTCTTCATTCACTCCCTCTTCCTCTACTTTTCAGTTCTAAAGAGATTAATGGTGAGTGGAATGGGAAATTAAAACTCCAAACCCTAGTTGTCTTTTGCAAATCAAGCTTTTGCTCCAAACTAATAGAAGAAGCTTTGGTAAGCCTTCTCTTCATCTTCTCCAACTCTTTCTCCATTCAATTTCAGAAATTTCCTAAACCTAATTTAGGAAATGTTTCTCTTTTAAGCTTAGATTCAAGCTTGTTGGGTTGGAATTGAAGAGTGATTGTTCTTGCCATTGCTCTATTGCTTCTTCTTCATTGATTTTGTGAAAAGGTTAGATTTTTATCTCACATCTATGCTTATAATTATCTTCGATTGTTAGGTATGAATTCCTAACACTTATTCTTGTGCAATTACTTTTGGTTTGGATTGATTTGGTGAATATTCCAAATTTTAGTGTTTTGAGTTCAATTCTTTAAAAATCCTAACTTGATGTTTTGATCATGTTTTTAGTGATGAATCGATGAGCTTATAGGACCGGGTAGCCGATAGGCGTAAACCCCTAGCGTCCGTGCTTGTCCGTTTGCAAATTGAAGGAGTTTGCACCTCATTTGAAATGGGTTTCAAATTGCAGAACATCAGGTTCGGCCGACCGAGCTTTGAGACCGGCCGACCGACCTGCTACCAAAGTGCATAAACACTTTTCTGTCTCTGGTCTGGTCGACCAGCTACAGAGCTCAGTCGACCGACCTGCTTCCCGAGAATTTTTCTAGAATAGGGTCCGGTTGATTAAGCTCTGTAGCCGGCCGACCGACCTGTTGCTATTCTGCCTATTTCGCGTATTTTGCGTAGTTTCCAAATTTAATCGATTCGAGTTCTTTCCCTATTTGTTGTTATCATTTGTTATTGACTTTGATGACTTCTTTTCTTTGGGAATTTTAGAAATATCCATTTTTATGGATTCGGTATCGATTTCTATGGATTTTTATTCACGTCTTCGAATGTGAATTTCGGTGATTGATTGTGTTACAATCATTTTTGTGATTTGTCATTTTAAAAATATAAAGGTTTCTATACTAGTAGTAAATATCAAAACTCTTTCATCAAAACGATTTCAACACTATTTCAATACAAAGCTCATTTATTAAAACCGTTTTTCAATCTATTAGTATATACAAACCTTTACCTCACTCGTATGAGAAATCTAATTAAACGACTTAGTAAAACAAGTGGTATGAAACGCTTGCGTTTACTTCGTTGGCTAATTCTTGGACTTGTTCGATTGAATCTCTTGTGATAATTTTCTAGTGGAGATCTACAATTTGTTCGTAAATATTTAAGTTAAGCTAGTGGTTATGGGACATGAAGCTAAGCTCATATATTTACTAGCTTAGTGTAATTGACACTTCTTGATGATCGATGATGATCATTTTGTGATTTAGACTAGCGATTTGCAATGTTTCTTCGTCCACGTAGGGGATGGTACCTCGTTTTATTGAGTTTCGTCTCATTTCTTTTATAGGTTAACGACCTATGTTTTATTGAGTTTCGTCTCATTTCTTTTATAGGTTAACGACCTTCGTTTTATTGAGTTTCGTCTCATTTCTTTTACAGGTTAACGACCTATGTTTTATTGAGTTTCGTCTCATTTCTTTTATAGGTTAACGACCTATGTTTTATTGAGTTTCGTCTCATTTTTATTATAAGCTAACAACCTATTTATTTCATGGGGTTTCGACCCAATTTTTGTGGGCTAGCGACCCACGCTTTTATGGAGTTCGGATCTTCGGGCGTACCGTTGTACTGCGTCGTTGTTTCAAATTTTACGAGTTTCAGGTTCTTCGGGCGTACCGTTGTACCACGTTGTTGTTCCGAACTATTCGAGTTTCTGGTTCCTCGGGTGTACCGTTGTACTACGTCGTTGCACCGGCTCTATGGTTAGCGACCATGGGATAGCGTCCCGTTTTGTGATACATGTGTCGGTGAGTTTTCATGCTCCCATTTTGTGATAGGCCTCCCCCTTTTCGTGATTGATCGTTTCTACGATCATTTTTGTGATTCCTGGATTTCTATTGATGAACTCTAGAATTTGAATTTCACCAATTTTATGATTGGCATTTATATGTTTTCAATATTTGTGGCTTGGTGAATGAAATAAGGAGTATGACATTCCTTTTGATCTTTGAGAAGATTTTTGTGATATTTATTAATCACTTGTTAATTTTTAATTACTAATTTATCACAGCTTGGCATTGTGATTATTATACGTTTAGTCATACCTCTTATTCTATATCATTTCATCTGATATTTATAGCTAGACTGGTCCGTTTATTATTTTCTTATTAAATAATTCTCGGGTCAGACCGAGATGTTACAGGTGCTTCTGCTTGACGTCACTTCTAGGATTATCATCCTGACTTTTGGCTAACTACTTAGATTAGTAGTTTTTGGTTGTATACATTTGAGATATAGACTCATAGTTGTGTACTTATTCTTTTGTATAGCACATGTTGCTATTCTTTTGTGTCATTGTGGACCTTTTTTAGACCACTACTCTGATGAACACTTTTATGTGTTATATATATTCATGTCTATTTCCGCCTTTACGATATGAATTATCTGTGACTGATTTGTGTTATGTTTATTTCTACATTTGTTTCCGAAGATATTATAGCCACTGTGTAGTAGCTTTGAGTTTGTGTCGGTATGTCGGATTTCCTCTTGAAAAGAATGCAAGTTATATTTTATCTGGCATATCGGTACTCGCACAAAGCAATTATACAGATGGTCGCTCCTCAACAGCCTTATTCTCTATGCTAGTTGACGACATTACACTGTAGTGTCCTTGGCTAGCGTGGGTGTTCGTCGACGGAAATTCTATCGGATTAGAAAACCGTCGAACGAATTTAGAAATAAAATTTATACCGCAAACGCACGGTGTACGAATGTAGCACGCGGCGAGTACGGGTCGATCCACAGGGAATTGATGATTTTTAAAATTCTATTCAATCAAATTATACCAAAGTCAAAGAGGATTTGCTAACTAGAAATTATGAGGCTAACACTAGAAAATGTGATTCAAGAATTATTAGACTAAAGAACAATTTAGAGGCAAATCCACTCTCAAATTTTTGTAAATCAACAAACACATAATTTATGATCTCTAACTTTGATACTAAGTGCAATAATCATTGCATTTATCATAAGTATGGTTTGTTTATGTTATTAGTTAACATAACTCAAACCATCAAACTATAATACAACAATTATACCACTTACAATTCTCATGAAAAAGAAGCCAAAGCAAAAACTATTTTAAGTATGATCTATTTACTATTGTAACTAGTAACATAGATCATCAAATTTCATTTTTACTTTCATTTCATAATCAAAAATTAATTAGCAAATGTTGATGTAAATTTGTTTATGTTGAGTAAGAATAGCTCATTTGCATAAGCAATATAAGCTATCAAACTCACTTGTATAAACTTACATCAAAATTCACATTCATGAAGTCTAAACAAAGAGATCATACATCATAAAAATGTTGAAATTACATAAAGTTAGAGAGCTTCATCACCCCTAAATTGAAGGGGTTTAGCTACTCATTTGTGGCATTGAAGCAACACAAACAAATTTCAACATAAAAAAAAGAAAAGAGAATAGAAAACAAGCAAAGAAAGCAAAAGAGATTAGCTACTTACTACTTGCATAAATGTAAATCTAAGCTATGAACATAAAGAAAAAGAGAGCATAGAAGTAAAACATTAACAATAAAACAAAGAAAAGCATGTAGAAAAGAGAGAAGAAAGAGGCTTGAAAGCCATTTTTATTTCATAGAACATTGAGCTTACACTTTGATTTCTTAATTTCCTAAGTAAAATGAAAGAGTAGATGATGATCTTCATGTACATAAGAGGGCTATTTATACATGCATAAAACCCTAATTCTCTTTTAGGGAGCTTCCTAAAATACCCTTGAGGTGGTGTAGCCTCCAAGTAATCATTAACATTCACTAATCCCCCACTTAATATGTACATGAAGCTTTAAGTCCTTTTAGCATGTGCTTAGCTTCTAATTGGAAGTTAGGTAAGTGGGTGGGGTCCTCCATGATCTTGAACTTGAATTATTTCCTCTCCATTCCTTTGTATTTCCTTGTGCATGCATGTATCTTCATATAAGCCTCTTCCGTATGCATCCAAATTCCTGTAAAAATAATCAAAAAATGTCCAAGTAAAAATTCTTACACTGACACATGCACAAAAATGACCGTTTTGCCCCTGAAGGATGATGAAAATATGATTGTTTGGAAATAATTGAATTTTGGTTTTAAACATGTTAAAATGCCCAAATATGATGATTATTTAAAAAAAGAGATAAAATATGGATGTAAATATATGCACAATTACGTGCACATCAGTGGGTATAGAGGTGGGGCGTCACAGCTTGGTATCAGAGCCAAACTTCGGAACAATGTAGAATAATCTAGCAAGGATCATCGTCCTAAGTTCATCTTAGGAATTGTGCTTTTGGATTTAATTCGAGTCTTCGTACCAGTTCATCCTATTTTCTCCATGATTCCTTATTTTATCTATCAAGATTGCTTGATATTCATTTGTGAATAACCTTTTTCTTCTTCCTTCTTCTTTCTTAAGGAAGAGAAATGGTTAGACCTGGCCCAACGCCGGTCAATCTAGTGCTACTCCCCAAGATGGAGTTTTTATGTCTACCCAGCAGCTTCTTGGTCTAGTAAAGAATGCTCAAGCAGCCGGTTGTAATTCGGAACCAACTCATCCTAAGTTTGGATTTGCACGCTTGTGCAACGATTATACCAACTTGGGTGGGAAACCATTCTAGGGTTCTGAAACTATTATCAAAGTCCAGGCTTGGCTAAGAGCATGCGATCGAATCTTTTCTCGCATGAACCTTATTGATCTTCATCGAGTTCAGGTGGCCTCCAGTATGCTCCAAGAAAGAGCATTAGACTGGTATGAGCTTCTGATTTATGAAATTATTGAAGCGGATCTCACTTGGGAGAAATTCCGAGAACGCTTCGAACCAAAATTTGTGCCAGAAGCTGAGAAGGTGACTTTGGCTCGCCGTTTTATTGACCTTGTTCAAGGTGAATCTTCTGTGACTGAATATGTCGCATCTTTCGAATCTCTTTCTAAATACGGGGTTGAATACATTAATACCCCATTGAAGAAAAATCAAAGATTTGTTTATGGCTTGAACAAAAATCTCAAGAAGCCATTACTTCTAAAGCTAGTAGTTTCTTTTGATCAACTTGTTGATATCGCTCTTCGACTTGAAGAGGCAAATAAAGAAAGTGATGCTGATGTTGGGTGCCAAACTAAAATTCAACCACAACAAGAAAAGGTCTATTAAGTTCAAGGGGTCTTATCCCAACAAGAAAGGGAAGCAAGCAATTCCGGTAGCAAAAGCTTCTGCCCCAAGTGGTGGGCAATGCAACAATTGTGGTTCTAAGGACCATTATGCGAACAAGTGTCTGAAACCTCTCTTTCGTCACTATCGCAAAAGTTCGGACCATTATTTATCTTCTTGTCCCAAACTTCAAGGTATGAAGGAGGGAAAGCTTAATGATTCTAAAGCCCCTGGCAACACATCTCGTGGAAAAGGTATTTCTCATTCTATCCTTGATGGCATTATTATGTTTCGTGATCAAACCATTCGAGTTCTTTTTGATACGGGTGCATCTCACTCTTTTATTTCAAAAGAACTTGTTGATACTTTTTCTTTGGATGTTTTTTGTTTAATGACTTCTTTGAGAATTGCGAATCTGGTTGGTGGATCTGCAACAATCAGTTTATTGTGTAAAAATGTCGAGATTATTTTGTGTGATCTTTCTTTCTGTGTCGACTTGCATGTCATGCGCTACTTAGGCTTTGGAACGATTTTCGGAATGGATTGGCTTAACCGTTATGAAGCTCTTACCCAATGTCCTGAGCGGACTATTAATCTTCGACATCCTCAATCTGTTAAGAAGATTTCTATTAGCCTTAAAGATTCGGATTCCTGTTTGGTTGCATCTTTATACTCCTTAAACCCTCATGATGACGATAATGATGATGAGAAAGATATTATTTCTCTTATCCACGTTGTTCGTGAATTTTCTGACATATTTGAGCCCGTTTTAGGATTACCACCTAAGCGGGCAATTGAGTTCAGAATTAATCTCATCCCTGGAGCTCAGACTATTACTCGTCCTCCTTATCGGTTGTCTAATAAAGAAAATGAGGAGATGCACAATCAATTATCCGAATTGGAGACGAAGCAATTTATTCGCTCTAGTTCCTCTCCTTGGGGAGCTTCAGCTATTTTTGTGAAGAAATCCGATGGTACACTTAGGCTTTCCGTTGACTGCCGCAAGCATAACGATCTTACTATCAAGAATAAATATCCTTTACCTCGGATTGATGATCTATTCGATCAACTTAGTGGTGCTAGAGTCTTTTCACAATTAGACTTAGCTACTGGTTTTCATCAGCTTTGTATTGCAGAGGATGGCATTCCTTTGACATCGTTCCGTACTCGATATGGATCTTATGAATGGCTTGTTATGCCATTTGGCTTGACGAACGCTCCGGCTTATTTCGTCGACCTTATGAATCGAGTTTTCAAAGATTTTCTCGATCGATTTGTTCTCATCTTTACTGATGATATTCTTGTGTATTCAAAAACCGAGGAGGAGCATGAAAAACATCTTCGGATTGTGTTGGAAACTCTTAGGAGAAATCAATTAAAAGCAAAATTTTCTAAATGCCATTTTTGGCAATCTAGTGTGAAGTTTCTCGGTCATATTATTTACGAATCCGGAATTTCCATGGATCCTTCAAAGATTGAAGCGATTCAAGATTGGAAGAGACTGGAGAGTGTGACGAAAATCCATAGTTTCCTTGGATTGGCGGGTTATTACCGTCGTTTTATCAAGGACTTTTCAAAAATTTCTGTGCCTCTCACTAGCTTAACTAAGAAAGGTGTTAAATACATTTGGTCGGACAAATGTGAAACATCTTTTCAGAAATTAAAAGAACTCCTTTCCGAAGCTCCTACTCTTGTTATTCCCGAGGGGAACCAAGGTTTCGTTGTTTATACCGATGCTAGTCGCATTGGTTTGGGTGCCGTTCTTATGCAAAAAGAACGTGTTATTGCTTATGCTTCTAGGCAGTTGAAGCCAGCCAAGACTAGATATGCCACTCATGATTTAGAGCTTGCGGCTATTGTTTTCGCCCTTCGCATTTGGCGTCATTATCTTTTGGGAGAAAAATTTATTCTTTACACCGATCATAAATCTTTGAAGTATTTATTTTCTCAAAAGGAACTTAATTTGCGTCAACAACGTTGGCTCGAATTCCTTGCATCTTATGATCTTGATATTCTTTATACCCCTGGAAAGGGAAATCGTGTTGCCGATGCACTTAGTCGCAAGCAACAAGCGGTTGTTTCTATGATGATATCTGAATGGAATGATCTCGGAATTTTATCCACTTGTGAAATTCGAGATCGAGTTTTCGATTTATGTTCGTCTCTTGCTTTATGTAGTCTTGAGGTTCGTCCTTCTCTTTTAGACCGCATTCTTGAAGCTCAAAAGCTAGATCCCGAATTGGCTCTTTTTGGCCAAAACATTAAGGATAAAATTGATAATGAAGGTTTGAAAAACTTTGATATCGATTCTCGTGGCGGCATTCGGAGATGTGGTAGACTTATTGTGCCAAATATTAGTGATCTTCGTAAAGATATTTTAGAAGATTCACATCGTTCTAAATTTACCATTCATCCCGGTAGTAGTAAAATGAACGCGGATATGAAGTGACTTTATTATTGGGAGGGAATGAAATCTGATATTGCTAACTTTGTTAAGTGTTGCATGACTTGCCAACTCATTAAGGCCGAACATCAAAGGCCCGGTGGGTTATTGCAACCTTTATAAATTCCAATTTGGAAGTGGGATCAAATTTCCATGGATTTTATTGATGGCCTTCCCCGTTCTCGTTCGGGTCATGATAGCTTATGGGTTATAGTTGATAGACTCACTAAATCCGCCCATTTTATTCCCATTCGGTCCAATCGAACCGTTCCTCTCTTGGCTAAAATTTTTATCAAAGAAATTGTTAAATTGCATGGAGTTCCTACTTCTATTGTTAGTGATCGTGATCCATTGTTTACTAGTGGATTTTGGAAGAGTCTTCAAAAAGCTTGGGGAACGAAGCGTAATTTTAGCACCGCTTATCATCCTCGGTCCGATGGACAAACTGAGCGTGTGAATCAAACTCTTGAAGATCTTCTTCGTGCATGTGTTTTTTATTTTGGTGGAAGTTGGGAAGATCACATTTCTCTTGTTGAGTTTTCCTATAATAATAGCTTCCAATCTAGTATTGGTATGGTTCCTTTGGAGGCACTCTATGGAAGGCCATGTCGTTCTCCCTCTTGTTGGCTTGAGGCCGGTGAGAAGCTGGTTTTAGGTCCAGATTTTATTCATGATTCCACAGAAAAGATTGATCTTATTCGTCATAGGATGAAAGAAGCCCAAAGTAGACAAAAATCCTATGCCGATAACCGGAGAAGGAAATTAGAATTTTCTGTGGAAGATCTTGTGTTCATCCGTGTTTCACCTATGAAGGGTGTTGTACATTTCAGTCGATCGGGAAAATTAGCACCTCGATACATTGGTCCATTTTCCATCACCGAACGTATTGGTTCCGCGGCTTATCGCTTTTTATTACCGGCTCAATTTTCTGCTATTCATGACGTGTTTCACGTTTCTCAATTAGGAAGTGCCTTCGAGATTCCGATTCTATTCTTGAGCCCGGTGTTGTGGAGGAAATTGAAGTTTCGCCGAATTTAACTTTTGAGCAACATCCTATTCGTATTATTGCTTCGGAAGTTAAACGACTTCGAAATAAAGATATTCCTCTTGTGAAAGTTCAATGGTTCTCAAATCCTAAGGATTGCTCTTGGGAATCTAGAGAATTCATCGAGCGAGCACATCCGGACTTACTTTCTCATGCTCTTTGAGGTGAACTTTCTTTTTATTTCAAATTTCCTTGTGTTGTATATGCTCTCATGATTGTTACTATATATCTTTTTCTTAAATATTGCGAGGACGCAATTTCTTTAAGGAGGGGAGTCGGTAACAACCCGCATATTTGTCGATTTTATATTTAAATATTTTATTTAAATATTTTATTTAAATATTTTATCAATACTCGGAATTTAGTCCGAAAAGCTATCTTTTGCATACGGTCGAATTAGGACTCGGGACTACCTTCATTGAGTTCAAAATGCCGTTTGCAACCTTTTTGAGTATAAGCTTCGATATGTTTGGAGTAAGTTGAATTTCGCTACATTTTCACTTAGGGCTTTGGGTTGGGTTCAGCCCACTAGCCAACTTAATACCACAAACTGAACCACTCCTCCTCATTCACTCCCTCTTCCTCTACTTTTCAGTTCTAAAGAGATTAATGGTGAGTGGAATGGGAAATTAAAACTCCAAACCCTAGTTGTCTTTTGCAAATCAAGCTCTTGCTCCAAACTAATAGAAGAAGCTTTGGTAAGCCTTCTCTTCATCTTCTCCAACTCTTTCTCCATTCAATTTCAGAAATTTCCTAAACCTAATTTAGGAAATGTTTCTCTTTTAAGCTTTGATTCAGGCTTGTTGGGTTGGAATTGAAGAGTGATTGTTCTTGCCATTGCTCTATTGCTTCTTCTTCATTGATTTTGAGAAAAGGTGAGATTTTTATCTCACATCTATGCTTATAATTATCTTCGATTGTTAGGTATGAATTCCTAACACTTATTCTTGTGTAATTACTTTTGGTTTGGATTGATTTGGTGAATATTCCAAATTTTAGTGTTTTGAGTTCAATGCTTTAAAAATCCTAACTTGATTTTTTGATCATGTTTTTGGTGATGAATCGATGAGCTTATAGGAACAGGTAGCCGATAGGCGTAAACCCCTAGCGTCCGTGCTTGTCCGTTTGCAAATTGAAGGAGTTTGCACCTCATTTGAAATGGGTTTCAAATTGTAGAACATCAGGTTCGGCCGACCGAGCTCTGAGACCGGCCGACCGACCTGCTATCAAAGTGCATAAGCACTTTTCTGTCTCTGGTCCGGTCGACCAGCTATAGAGCTCAGTCGACCGACCTGCTTCCCGAGAATTTTTCTAGAACAGGGTCCGGTCGACCGAGCTCTGTAGCCGGCCGACCGACCTGTTGCTATTCTGCCTATTTCGCGTATTTTGTGTGGTTTCCAAATTTAACCGATTCGAGTTCTTTCCCTATTTTTTGTTATCATTTGTTATTGACTTTGATGACTTCTTTTCTTTGGGAATTTTAGAAATATCCATTTTTATGGATTCGGTATCGATTTCTATGGATTATTATTCACGTCTTCGAATGTGAATTTTGGTGATTGATTGTGTTACAATCATTTTTGTGATTTGTCACTTTAAAAATATAAAGGTTTCTATACTAGTAGTAAATATCAAAACTCTTTCATCAAAATGATTTCAACACTATTTCAATACAAAGCTCATTTATTAAAACCGTTTTTCAATCTATTAGTATATACAAACTTTTACCACACTCGTATGAGAAATCTAATTAAACGACTTTGTAAAACAAGCGGTATGAAACGCTTGTGTTTACTTCGTTGGTTAATTCTTGGACTTGTTCGATTGAATCTCTTGTGACAATTTTCTAGTGGAGATCTACAATTTGTTCGTAAATATTTAAGTTAAGCTAGTGGTTATGGGACATGAAGCTAAGCTCATATATTTGCTAGCTTAGTGTAATTGACACTTCTTGATGATCGATGATGATCATTTTGTGATTTAGACTGGCGATATGCAATGTTTCTTCGTTCACGTAGGGGACGATACCTCGTTTTATTGAGTTTCGTCTCATTTCTTTTATAGATTAACGACCTATGTTTTATTGAGTTTCTTCTCATTTCTTTTATAGGTTAACGACCTATGTTTTATTGAGTTTCGTATCATTTCTTTTATAGGTTAACGACCTATGTTTTGTTGAGTTTTGTCTCATTTCTTTAATAGGCTAACGACCTATGTTTTATTGAGTTTCGTCTCATTTTTATTACAGGCTAATGACCTATTTATTTCTTGGGGTTTCGACCCAATTTTTGTGGGCTAGCGACCCACGCTTTTATGGAGTTCGGATCTTCGGGCGTACCGTTGTACTACGTCGTTGTTTCGAATTTTACGAGTTTCGGGTTCTTCGGGCGTACCGTTGTACTACGTCGTTGTTCCGAACTATTCGGGTTTCTGGTTCCTCGGGCGTACCGTTGTACTACGTCTTGCACCGGCTCTATGGTTAGCGAGCATAGGATAGCGTCTCGTTTTGTGATACACGTGTCGGTGAGTTTTCATGCTCCCGTTTTGTCATAGGCCTCCCCCTTTTCGTGATTGATCGTTTCTACGATCATTTTTGTGATTACTGGATTTCTATTGATGAACACTAGAATTTGAATTTCACCAATTTTATGATTGGCATTTATATGTTGTCAATATTTGTGGCTTGGTGAATGAAATAAGGAGTATGACATTCCTTTTGATCTTTGAGAAGATTTTTGTGATATTGATTAATCACTTGTTGATTTTCAATTACTAATTTATCACAGCTTGGCATTGTGATTATTATACGTTTAGTCATACCTCTTATTCTATATCATTTCATCTGATATTTATAGCTAGACTGATCCGTTTATTATTTTCTTATTAAATAATACTCAGGTCAGACCGAGATGTTACAGGTGCTTCTGCTTGACTTCACTTCTAGGATTATCATCTTGACTTTTGGCTAACTACTTAGATTAGTAGTTTTTGGTTGTATACATTTGAGATATAGACTCATAGTTGTGTACTTATTCTTTTGTATGGCACATGTTGCTATTCTTTTGTGTCATTGTGGGCCTTTTTAGGCCACTACTCTGATGAACACTTTTATGTGTTATATATATTCATGTCTATTTCCGCCTTTGTGATATGAATTATCTGTGACTGATTTGTGTTATGTTTATTTCTATATTTGTTTCCGAAGATATTATAGCCACTGTGTAGTAGCTTTGAGTTTGTATCGGTATGTCGGATTTCCTCTTGAAAAGAATGCAAGTTATATTTTATCTGGCATATCGGTACTCGCACAAAGCAATTATACAGATGGTTTCTCCTCAACAGTCTTATTCTCTGTGCTAGTTGACGACATTACACCATAGTGTCCTTGGCTAGCGTGGGTATAGAGGTGGGGCGTCACAATTGTTATGAGTAACATTTATTCGACCATGACATTTACCAAAGTAATTTTGTTTTAACTAGTGTTAAAGTCTATTTAAAGTGATGCATGTATATATGTATGTATCATATACATATTTACACATAGATTTACTATAGATAAATAATTTATAATTTGTTTTGGTTAGAAGATGAAATTTGCAATGAATAAACATTCTCCTAATTTACTATATTTCTCTTGACAATGTTAATTTATAAATGTCTTATTGACAAATTAATTGCTAACATCTATTTTATAATATTATACATAAGTGTGTAATATGCAATTTAATTTTATCAAAATGTTTAGAATTTTAATACAACTTAATGACATATTTCGTGCATAAATTGTAGTTTATACAATTTAAACCATACATATTTGAATTATTAGGGTTGTATGTATAATTTTAAAATTTAGAGGGACTAAAAGAATAGAACCTTCTTCTTATCATAAAACCCTATCTACCGACGTTACATCCTCGAATTTTTCCCACCATTTTAGATCGTTTGATGCCCTATAACCAATGTCGCCAAGCTCCTTGTAGCGAGACGAGTCTGACCGTGCCCATAGTATCAAGCTTGTCGCATATGTCAAAAAAAAGTTTTGGTTCGACTTTTATGATCACCGCCGCTAATTTGTGATCCTCCTAAAATGATGGGTTTAATGGAACGACATCTAAAATCTCCAGCATTGATTAACGTCCCTTGGTTGATCGTTGGCTATTATGTGCATCTGATATGCGTAAACATGCACATGTGCATTTTCTTTTCAGAAACTACTAAAAAAATTATTTAAAAAAAAATAAAATCATTTTTTTGAAATAACAATTTGGAAATTTTCTTGAAAATCTTTCCGATGAAACAAACCTTGAACTATCGGTTTCACCTATGAAAGAACAATTCTCTAACTCAATAATAGGGCTGCAAGGTCAACCATTAAGATATAATTTATTGTAGAGGAGATAGAACGAAATCATGTATTTGTCAAACAAAGTATCTAGGTATAAATGTACCACCGACGGTCTATGAAAAATATCTTACTCAAATCCACTATTTAAGATAATGTCCTATGATAAGGAAGATCTTATTTCACTTAATTAATTAAATCCATTTAATTAGGGGGAATTAGGTAGAAAAACTTTAAAAATACTTTTGGATCTAAGTCGTAAAATATTTATTTTACGAAGAAGACCGCATCCATTTTACCGCCTTGCCATCGAAACTCGACCACCTCTATAATCAAAAGCCGCACCCATCGCCATCACCACCATCATCGAAAGCCAAAATGTCACCCGCTTGTTATCAAACTCTCCGCCTCTATCATCTAAAGTCATGCCCTATCACCATCACCACCACCTCTGTTATCGTAAGCCGCAACCCTAAATCTCGACCCAATTTTTGGAACCTAGATCTACTTCACCACACCAAACTCAAACTCGTAAAACAACATCGACGAATAGTAAAATAAAAATAATCAACAATAGTATAAAATGTTAAATTAAACTAGCATTATATGAATACAATGCTATATTTACTTTATAGTTTAAAAATGCTAGTTATAACTAACATCGGAAAATTAGTGCTATATTACTTTAATTAATTCTTATGGTGAATAACGCTTGTTATATTTAACATTATTGTTTGTTACTTTAAAAAAAACCATCACAAGTTTGTCCTTATGGTGAATTGTTACCAAAAATTTCTCCTCGAAGCCAAAAATAAAACTTTATGTCCTTGAAAACAAATAAATCACAAGTTTGTCCTAGTGGTGAATTATTACCAAAAATTTCTCCTTGGAGCAAAAACAAAACTTTGTGTCCTTGAAACCAAATCACAAGTTTGTTCCTGAGCCCATTTTCTATTTTAATTATTTCTTACCCGTATATATTTTGGCTCCCATTATTTAAAATAATATTAAAATTTTTAGCTACTAAAATCATATATGTGTATAAATATAATATATTAACCCATAAAAATTATTAAATAAATATATATATATATATATATATATATTTGTATATTTTGATAAGTACTCCTCTCTTTTAGAGGGTTGCTTATTTTCGTCAAATTAATTATGATATATTTTACTAATTAATTTTAAGACCTCTAATAATAATTAAATAATAATTAATTAATTAATATAATTATTGAATTAATTTCTCAATAATAATAATTTACTTTTATAAGTTATTTCATAAATTATCTTCGATCGAAAACTTAGAGTTACGATTGTGTGACTTTCTTGGGTGAACTCAATCCACGACATTATTTATACAATTTAAATATTAAAGCAAGTATGGACTTTACTATAACACAGTAGAAGATACGAGTTTAGTTGCTCATAGATTATCTTAGTGAAATCTAATTTCGTATCTTTAAATGTGACACCTTGAGCAATGATATGTTAAGGACATTTTTTCTTTATCATCAATTATCACTTAGATATCTTGAGCTTGGTAAATGGTCAAAACTCCAATAATACTCGTATTAATTGAGATTTCCAACATTAAAGTTCATGGCTCAATCCAATAACAGTTATCAATTAATCGATTTGCTTTTGCTAAAGATTTTGACTTTTCATTGGCTACGAATTACCGTAATACTAATTTTCTATTCGAAGAGATAAATCTTCTCTTGAATATGAAGGACCCCGGACCATTTTGCAATGGTTGAAATGGGTATGAAGATGGGAACAAACATGAAATTAGATCTAGATATAATCACCTCAAGGTCTAAACGAAAAGAGATAAAGGTGGTATTAGCAATTGAATATATCTTTCTCTTTTGAAAAAATTCAATTGATACTACATTTAACTTTCATACAAATGATATGTAATAATTGTTTGAACCGTGCTAGTCAAAAGCAGGTGAAATAGGTAGATTTTATGTTTTCTTCATATTTTGCATCATATTGAGCCTGTGATGTATGAAGGATTGTATTAGATCAAATCTAGTTAATTTAAGTAAAATCATATTTTATTTAATTTTTCCTTATTTATATAACTAAAGATATTTTATACGATTTATGAGTATATCATATATACGCATATTTATATAATGTGCACGTGCAACATAGCATTAGGTGTACATGGTTAAGTTTACACACAAGTGGATGTTAGGATTCACATCTACAATGTATATACTTGGCTTTTACATGTATGTTAGTTGCCAGAATAAATTAATCATAAATAGATATAATATAAAATTAGAATAATCCATTAATTCCAAATTTTAATTCTGCTTAGTAAATAAAATGAAATTTAAATTCTAGATTTGAAAATAAAATTTCAAAAATCTTGACATAATTATATATGTGTGTATTTTCTTAAAAAATTGTAATTAAAATTATTTATAAAGTTATTGTATAATATCTAATACTTTAAGTTCAAATTACAAATTTGAAATATCTAATTCGATTGAGTAAACAATATACACATGTAAAGCTTGTCTTAAACTTAAAATTTCTATTTTTTCAAAACATCATAATTTGACGTTATAATATTTAAAACAATATGGACATGTATATTTAATTATATGTAGATTCAAAAAATAATTTTTATATAAAAATTATTTAAACATTTATGTTTAATCAATAATATATATATATTCATATATATATATATATGTATACATATATACATATATATATATATATATATATTAATATACATGTTTTGGCAAATCTTTTTTGAGTCCAAAAGTAAAATTTTAATATTTATTTAAAACACATATTAAACAAAACCCGCGCACACACACATATATATAATTATTTTATGAAAATAATAATTTAGTCGATTTTTTCCTTATTGTTGAAATTGTTTTATTTAATAAAATTATTTATATAATACTTTAACTTAATTTAATTTACAAACCAACCATTTAAATTACTAAACAAATTTTAAAATTAGTTAAACAATTACATATTGAATTCAATCTAAACAAGAAATATATTAGTCGAAACAATTTATTTACATATATATAATTTTTTATGAGTTACATATTATAATGATAATAAACATGTATACTATGATTGCATGGATACTTACTTCATTTTGAATAACATCCTCAAAATCTTTAACTTTAGTCTAACAACTAAAATTTCGATTGTGAATACTAATGGAATAGTTTTAGATTTAAGTTTAAAAAGTAAAATAGATTTTTACTGGACACTTTATTCATTATAATTTATTAGTATATTTGGTTTGAGACAAGTCAGAGAATTTTTAATAATAATAATAGTCATTTTAATAAATTAATTTTTATAATTTATTCATTTTTTTTAGTTGGATCTCAAATCCTAAATATAAATTAGCTAATAATAATCTTTTTAAAGAATATCTTAGTAAGATTAGTAATAATATTAAGTTATATAAATATAAAAACAATATTTTTGACATTAATAATTGTAGTATTAACATTTATTCAAACTTAAATGATGATTCACTGTTTATCACAATATCATTTTGATCAAAGGACCATAAGAATAATTTTTAAATTTGTTTTTGTTTTAATTTTAATTTTTAAATTTTAGTCTGCTTTTGTTACAGTTTATTGATCTTTAACTTCTTTTGATTATAGATTCTTTTTCTCTATTTTCTATTTTTGTTTTTGTATTCTGTCCTACTTTCTTAGCTTTTGTATCTTTAATTTATTTTTTTAATATATATATATGTATATAAATTTCATTTATATACCTATGTGTGTATTATTCCTATAATTTTTTGGTTTCTTTTTTCAGATATAGGTTTTGGCCAGAAGTAGTGTTAGGTTTTTCTTGCAGTTCACAAGATTGCTGATGGCTGGATTGCGGTTAGCAAAGAGGACTTCTTATCAGTTCTTATATGGCGTTCTACTATCTGAACGGTTCATTTCCAACGAGGCGCTCTGTCTAATTTTGGTGAGTCTTCAAAGAGGAGCTTTTTATTCTGGATCTTTCGCATTACCATTTCTTCCGAGTCTACAACGTGGCATGTCCTTCTCAGATGATCTTGGCTTCTAGTATATTGGCACTGAGATACTCCATAGTTTTTTAGGTACTTCTAGCACCTCAATATCGAGCGGTGGCCTTGCTGGAATTCAATATTAAGGTTAATGGGCGGTGGCCTTGTTGGAGCTCAGTCCAGGGGTACCTTAGTTATTTTATTTGTTTTTGTACTTTGATTAGCTACCTACCAGGCTTGTTAGTAGCACCTAGACTTATGTTATATATACATATTTACATGTCTCCTCTCCTCCTTTATAGATAATCATACATTTTTCTCAAAAACATATTATAATGATAGGATGAATTATACATATCAAAAATAAATATAAAACCGGTATATGAATGACATGTAATGACATACACATATAAGGTGATATACCAGATACATAAATATAGATCACAGTATAAAATGTATGAATTTTATCTTAAGAGATAAAGTTGTAGAAACACATCCTTGTCCAAGTAATCTCCTTGATCTGTCCGATCTACAACTTCTGCTGCAAACAGGAGCATGCAAACACCAAATCTATTAGTATAAATTGTATGGATGTGATCGAAGTAAGTAAATTGGAGAGAGGAAGAGGGTTTCTTGTGGCAAAGATTGGTGAAGAGGGGAGCCAAAAAGTAAAGTAGAAAGTGGAGGCCAAAGTTTGAATGTATTGTGAGGTCTGGAGAGAAATATACGCATAATTCTCTCTTACCGATTCAAGCACAAAGGCCTACCCTTGCCCATCTTGCTTGGCCAGATTCATGGGTCCATGATGGACCAAAAAATCAAAAAGTCCATGTTGCAATTTATTTAATTTAAATCCAATTTAGATCTTTATCGATATCATATATAAATACGTACATTTATAACTTTTATATACACATCCAATATATTACTAATAGCACCCCAAACAATTTTAAAGGCTATTCCATTTTTCTAATGCACATTAATACAATAAATTCATTTATATTTTAATTACTATTAATTGATTTAGTAATTAATTAAATCAAAGGTTTTTTGAGATTGAACAAATTCAGTTGTGTGATTCATATGTGTGAAACTAAGCGGTTATTAACCTTTAAACAATTTAAATGTTAATGTTCACACGTCATCTTAGCTGTTAGTGTAAAGGTTTGACTTAATTAGTTGCTTACAAATCTAATCGGTAAAATTTAATTTAATAAATTTAAGTGGTTCCTTATAGTAACAATTAACCACGCCAATTCTCTTTGTTAACACTATATTACTTTAGGATTTATGGAACTTGGTTTTGGTTGAAATTACAATATCATCTACATTCATCTTGGCTAGTCCATAACAAAGTTCTCGGTTTAATAATAATATTCGTCATTGACCGTATAGCTCTGGCTAAAGATTTTAACTTTGAGTTGATTATAGTTGACCGTGATACCAATCTCATACAACTGGGGAGATGAATTCTTTATTGACACTTTCAATGCTTTAAATTAGACCCAGTTATATTCATTCGATGGAATGCATGCCATGATTTAACTACCAAAGAGGAGTTTTCACATTGAAGTTCAATAGTATTCTCAAGTCAAGAGAACTGTTTAATATTTTTACTTTGATATTTCCCATATGACCAAGTTGTTATTAACCAACATGAAACTCTCGGACAAATCATTCAATAGTTATCCAATAACTATTATTACGTAGCTTCTTGGTGCCGTCAGTAATCATGAGTAATGTACTGCCCAATATTTGGAAAGCATTATGTAATATGGTCTTAAGGGATGTATCGAGATCCTTTCTCGAAACAACTTGACCAAGAATATTCAAAATGATATGTTATTTAATCTACTGTGATAGTTTTGTCACTATTACAACTGCTTGTAATTATTATCATATAAAATTATTTAAGCATTTTCTAATAAATATATTAAATTAATTATTTAATTAATATATAATAGTATAATAAATATATAATAGAAAACAAGCACCTTTTATTTCGAATGAGATTTTATTATAGAGTTAACAGTTTACAATAAATTATAGAATTTTTCCGAGGCATACCCTTAACTCTCTCAATCTCCCATTTGCAACTGGGGCTAACTGTGGAATCTCAATCCCACCCTCTTCAACCAGTTTGCTTAGAACTAGTTGTGTTAGTCCCTTTGTGAATGGATTTGCTATGTTGTCCTTAATGTCTACTCTTTTAATTACAACTTCTTTATTAACGACAAATTCAACTTCCATAAAATGTATGTTGATTTCTTGTGAGCTCTTGGTTTCTTTGTGATCGCGACATTATTATCACATAACAGTGTTATGGGTTTCTCAACGTTTGGAAACATTCCTAGCTTGTCCATAAGCTTGTGCATCCAGACCACTAATTAGCCGCTTCACTGAGGGCAATGTATTCGGCCTCAGTCGTTGAGTCACCTACTGTCTGTTGATTAGAACTTTTCCAATGACTATTCTGCCTTTAGGGTGAAAACATAACCAGACACCGGTTTTCTATCATCGATATCACTTTATAAGTTAGTATACCGCTTCATAAGGAGGTCTTTGTTCCCATATATAACAAATAAGTCCTTAGTATTTCCTAAATACTTAGAACATATTTCACTTCCATCTAATGTTTTTCTTCAGGATTAGACTGATATTGACTTATGCATGCTAATGTGTAAGTCACAACTGGTCTACTACACGGCATAACATGATGGAATTGATTAGGAATGCATACCGTATCCTCTTCATATGCTCCTTCTCCTCATCAATAAAGATCATCCTTCTTAGAAAGGATTATTTCAGATTGCATTAAAACATTTTCATGCTTGGAATTTGATACTGTACCTTCTTAGTATGGTATCTATGCATAGGGATATGAAAAATCCCCACAACCTGTTAGATCTATCTCTATAAATCCTTATACAAAGTATACAGGTCTCTTCTCCTAAATCCTTCATAGAAGTTCTTGGACAACCATGTTTTCACCGATTGCAATAGCACAGTGTTGTTGCCAATCAGGAGCAAATCGTTAACATATAAAACTAAGAATACTATATCACTTCCTTATTCTTTTTGGTGTTTGCACGCTTCCTTTATACTCTGATAAAAACCAAACAATTCGATCACCTTATCAAAGCACTTTTTCCAACTCATTTAAACTTGTTAAATCCGTAAATAGATCTTAATAATTTACATGCTTTCCCTTGTTCCACTGACTTCGAAACCCTTACTTGTGACAGTAAATGATCTCTTCTAAATCACCATTTATAAATGCAATTCTCACATCCATCTTCCTTATTTTGTAGTCATAGAATGCGACGATAATGAACATTATCTGTAGTGACTTAAGCATGGCTATAGGAAAAAACATTTGATCATAATTAATGCTTTGAATCTAATGAAAACCTTCCGTAACTAACCTTGCCTTATGGTCATCTACCTCTACATCTGCATTTAGATTTCTCTTAAAAAAACCTTTTGTAGCCGATGTATTATACCCCTTCAGGTATGTCAGCCGAAGTCCATATTTTGTTGTCATACATGGAATCCATCTTCGATTTTATAGCTTCAAGCCAAAGTGTAAAGTCCTTACTATGCAATGCTAGTTGGAATGATAGAGAAGTGTCGTCTTCTTGGATGTAGTTCTCTTTTTTGCCACCCATGAGAGAATCATAGTATCTCTTTGGTGTGTTAGGTGAAAGCGACTAGGGATCGTGTAATATGAAATATTAACTAAACTATTTACCTCTATGGAATATAAATATAAAAGTAAAAGTAATAAAGTAAATGATACCAGAGACTGTTATATTGGCTCAAACTTCCCATTCTACGTCCAATCCTAGACTCCTTCCGAATTTAATCGATACCCTCATTTAACCCGGAGGAATAGGTATTATACCGCCTGAGCAACCGAATGGGACTTCAACCGCCTGGACAACCGAATATGAATTCAATGAACTAAGGATACTACAATAGGACTTCAACTATAAACAACAGAAAAGTATTTGACCGAGTATGCTCTTGAATAGCACTGATAAGTCAACAACGTACACCTTTCCTATAATCTTATCATTTGTGGTATATCGTGTAGTTTGTGAAGAAAGGAAGTAATTTTGATCACAAGAAAATATTCTTGAATGATCGTGTGATCAAAAATATATAGCAGTTTGGAATTGAGTGCTTGAGAGTTCAATAGTAAAGATAAAAAGAATTTAGAATAGAATTGATTATTGAAACAATTAAATGGATTGCTTTATATAGAGTTTAATAGTTGCAATCATTCGTGAAAAGAAACAGTGAAAAATTATGACTACAACACTTGATTTAAAAGATATATCTCTTCATGATGAAGAGGTACCTTTTTTGAAAACTAGCCGTTATACAGATTCAGCCAGCTGAGTAAAGTTTGGCAGCCATATGAATCAACAATTATTTAAAACAGCAAGAATGCAGTTCATTTTAGCCCGTTTTCAACCGTCTGAATATTACCAATCAGACAAATGAATATTCAAAAATCAGTATGTGTATGTGCACAGATTCAGTTGACTGACTTGGGTATTTCAACCGGCTGAAATTCAAATCTTTTTGGGATGTTTTATAAATTTCAAAAGATCGTGCATATATGTGTGCGTATCACATAGAAGAGATTTTAACAACTTTATACTTCTAGATATAGACACAATGAATAATAGTACTTTATAGCATCAATCATGTCTTCATTATGATAGAGTTGTCTCTTTGTAAAGTTGATATGATTTCCTACAAAAATGGTTGCATATACAATATATACTTGTATAGTTATCACTATCAAAACATCAAAATATAAGGTTCTAACATTGGATTCCCTACTATGCCTTTAGATTCCCTATTAGACCTTCTAATAGTTTGCTTGTTTTCATATAATGGTGAATTTGAATCTTCTACTGGTTCAGCCTCTATATTTACTTCTTGGATCTCACTAAAGTTTACAACTTGATTGTTAATTTCTTTTGATAGAAATTCCTTTTCTAAAAGGGTACAGTGTCAAGAACAATAAACTTTTATTCTTTGGTGTTATAGAAGATATATCCCATAGAATTTTTAGAATATCCTATAAGTCTACATAGAGCCGATCTTGCCTCAAATTTTATTAGGGCCTACATTCTTAACATAGGATGGACAATCCTAAATCTTCAAATGATTGAGGTGTCGTTTCTTCCCATGCCACATCTCATATGGCGATTTATGCATAGATTTAGTAGTATCAAACTAAACATATGCGCTGCGATTTGCAGTGCATATACCTAGTAGGAAAGAGGAAACTCAACCTTAACCATTGTGTTAAGGAGTGTAAGGTAGATTAATCTAAGAGATAATCTCATTGTCTTTTAAGTACTATTGGAGTTTTTGTCCAATACACCCACCTCCTCGATCTGATCAAAGTATTTTAATTTTACAATTCATTCGATTTTCTACTCATTCTTATGTTCTTTAACTTTCTCTTGGACGTCGGATTTACTATTCATATGATATACATATCTTGGTCTCAAGAAATCATTAGTAAAAGTTACAAAGTAAGTTGAATTATCCTTTGACACTATACACATTGGGCCACGTACATCAATATGTACAAGAACCAAGAGTTCATTAACTCTTTCATTGCTCCTACTAAAGGGGTCTTTCATTATATTTCCTTTGAGACATGACTCACATGTGTCAAATGATTGACAATCAAATGATAGTTGAAAACCTTTTATTTTCAGTTTGTGTAGTCTTTTGTCACTTATATGACCAAGCCTACAGTGCCATAAGTAACTACTATTAATGTCAACATAAGACTTATTAGCTTCAGAGATTTGATTAAGTACGTAAATGCCATTATCTAAAACAACATTATAGATTTTATTTCCATAAAATGAAATGCTCATAACACTATTATTACAACGAAAATTATATCCAGTCTCAAACAATCTAGACATTGATATTATTCCACAAATAAATTTTTTAACATAATAATAATTATTTAAAATCAAATAAAATCCATTCGGCAACATCAAGTGATAGTCTCCAATTATAGTTTCATCTACTAGAAATCCGTCAACAACTTGAAGCCTCATTTCACCCTTACCGCATATCGTTTGGTCCTAAGTCCTTATGACAAACTATAGATGTACGTCCTGAATCCAATATATAAAAACAAAGATAATTTATTGATTGTATAAAAGTTTTCAATCATAAACGTACAACTAGGAGCGGAAGAAACACTTTCCTTCTTTCCTTTGACCATCTTCAATTAGTTCGGATAATTGTGCTTTGAATTACACTACTTGTGACAGTGGTAACATTCACCTTTGTTGGCATGAGCATCCTCCTTATCTTTCTTAGAGCCTCTCTTTTGTTTCTTCGAACCTTTTAAAAACATGGTTTTACCCTTTACATCCATTGAATTTTGATCCTTGGACAATCCATTAGCTAACCTCAATGTATTAAGTAGTTCAATGAGTCTTATTCTCAATTGGTTTATATTGTAGATCAATATAAATGGCTCAAACTATGGAATTAGCGTGCTAAGGATCAAATCCACTTGCAATTTATTATTTATTTTAACATTTAGCTCTGAAAGTATATCAATATAGTCTTTCATTTGTAAAACGAAATTTTTGATACGACCGCCCTTACTCATTTTGAACTGAAAAACTTTTTTGTAAACTCGTACCTTTTGGAATGAGATTTCTCACCAAACATACTTTAAGGCTTTTGAAGATTATATGGACATACATATGTTCACGTCGCCTTTGCAATGACTTGTCTAATGTAAACAACACGAAAACTAGATCGATTTCGCATTGTAACGACCGGTAAATTTTAATTATTTAAATAACGTAATTAACTAAATTTTTGCAATGAAAATTTGATATTTGATTTGCATCTATTTAAACATAGAAAATGGCAGATTTTCATCAGAAAATATATATGTTTATTTTGTTGTTAAATTTTTGATTTAAATTTAAAATTAGTTAATATTTGACGTAATTAATTATTTCCGAAATCCAAATATTTTTTTACAAAAGAAAATTATAAATCATTTTTTGAGTGAGACGCCATATTTTTTTCCTCCAAATTTGGTATTTTATTTTCGGTATTTTAGCAACATTTTCGGCAGTGGAAAATCGAGTTTTGATAGGTGAGTCATGCACTCATATTCGTGTACCATTTTGTTTGTCCTATCATGTTGATCTCCGTAGTATATTCACTTGTGCATTTCAGCATCCGGTGCACTGCGAAATCTGCGAAACGATTAGCCGTATCGATACCCATTTTGGGCCTTTTAGTTTTAGGCCTTTTAGGTTCCCAGTGTCCATTCATTTGTCCAGCCGTGAGAGTGGATGCTAGTTTTTAATATTTTTCGAAATCAATATTTAACTTTCCCTATTCCTATCATTCCATTTATATTCTGGTTGCTCTCTGGTTGTTCAGACTATTTTCTATTCCTTCTGTTCATTCTGTTCTATATAAAAATAATAATTTACATAAACGTTAGCTTTCATCTTCTTGCTTGAGACTTCCTGCTCGTTTCCTTTGACCCACTTCCAAGCATTAGTTTTCCATCGCCAAAGCCGCCATTGACCGAACCCAAACTTCAGTGCCCTCATGACCTATTCCACCTATCTCCGCCACCATCAGTGCCTTTTCCTCCCTTCGTGCCGTCAATTGCCAAACCCCACACCACATAGTGTTCCGCCTCTCACTCACCACCCTCTGCCCTATCAACATCGTTACCCGACCCGATAACGCAACCTCAAGTCCATAACATCGCAGAAAGCTCCAGACCGAACCCACTACCTCCACTTCGCCCACATCCATCACCACACGCAACACACCCTCCGAACACCATCCATTTGATTCTCAAAAACCTCTCGTCCCCACACGACAGCCCGATCCACCGAACCTCCAGCCCCTTCGTTCGCTAGCACACCACAACCCTTGTCACGTCTCTACTTTTCTCCGCCACTGACCGAAGCCATTACCGTCCGATCCACCCCTCCTTCCTCCCTGCCAAACACTCCTTCGCATGTGCTTGTTCCTGCCTCAAACCCTCCACCACCCTCTCGACTCATAGCAGCAGCGAACGCCAAGCAACATAACCTTGCTCCAACTCGACCTGACACCGGCTGTCCACACCACCCTCATGCCAAAGTCCTCTCAGCACCCAAGTGCAATTAGCCAACGCCAAGACAACCACTGCCCGCATCCTCTACACATTCGAACCGTCCTCTAGCTTTGAGTTTATATATGTAGTCAGTTTATATATATATATAAGTTTTTATATAGCACGGTCCTTGATGAATAGTGTGCTGTCCTCTGGTTATGATCTGAGCAGTTGTTTTAGCTCCTCGGCCTAACCTTGTGCACTGATGCATGAATCTTCTTCTAGAGAGAATTGGTGGCCATATTATGATATCTCTTCTTCTATTTGAAAAGAAAAAAAATGTAAGTGTACATATATTGCATATATAACACACACACACACACACACACACACACACATATATATATATAATGTTTTCTTCGTCGTGCTAGCTTTGATTTATTTTCATTGCTGTCTGGTGATTTTTCAACAACTCTTGATTGGTCGCTGTTCCGTTGTGTGTGTGCATGTCCATGTGCACTAGTTCGCGTCTATATCTACGGATCGTTGCATCTTATTCTTGTCTATTTTCTCTAGCCTCAAAAGTTGAGCAATCACCCACGATTAACATTCTTATGTTTAGTAAATTGACTTCACCTGAAATGACGATTGAAATATGTTGTTAAATTTGAATTTGTTAGTTAATTACTTGATAAATATGATATGTTATTAATTGCATTTAGTCACCTATGTTAATTGACAATATTGGCACCAATAACCTATTAGTATATATATTATTTTTAAATTTATTAATTGTGATATATACATGTCGTTGATATATATGCTATTTTATATTATTATCATTTAACCGTTCTCCCACTATAAGTTCCCTGTAAGTTTTGGAATTCTCTATGGGTTGAAATGATACATACCCGAACGATTTATAGATTAGGGAAAATTATTATAGGTTGAAATGAGAGACCCAAGAGATTATATTAATTTTGAAAATTGGGATTGTAGGTTGAAATGGTATATACCGGTAAATTTAAAATTATTGTGCATTGAAATGATAAATATTCATACCATTCGACCATAGGATAGAAAATTATATACGAACGTCGTTGGTCTATTTTCAAAAAATGATTTCCAAGGTATTGAAAGGAAATATATGGGTTTTAATAAATATTTATTTTAAAAATAATATAAGGATCTATTTTAATATTTAAGTAAATTTAGATTTTTAACTTATATGTTTGGAAATTTTTTAATTTATAAGTCAAGTTTTAAAATTTTATTTTTAAGATTTTACTTATAATTTTATTATTTTTAAACATATAAAATAAGATCTAATACAAAAATAAATTTAATAATATGTTTTAATTTAATAAAACTTTAATAAAATTTAATTTAGTTAGTGTATATATAATATGTTTAAATATTTATTTAAAATTTATATTAATATTTTGAAAATACATTATGTAATAAATTTAATAAATTAAGGTTGGAAGGATGAATTGAAATTGATTGGAAATTTTATTTGTTTAAGAATTTTATATAAATAAGAATTGATTGGAAACTTATTGATTTTAAGATTTTAAAGATATGATTTTATAACTTGATAACTTGATTTTGATTAAAAATGATTAAATGAATATTTTCAAATATAAACTAAAATTGAATATTTAGTTTGATTTAAACGAGTAATTTGAAATTTTATTTAAATGCTTATAAGAAAGTGATTTGGTGTATATTTTAAAATTAAATATAACTGAAGTTAGATATTTAATTATTTATTTTATTTAAATTTGTAATTTTAGATTTTATTTAAAAGTTATTAAAATGAATAAGTGAATATTTTCCAATTTAAATAAAATTAAAGTTGAATTTTGAATTATAAATGAAATTTATCAAATTGAGTTATTGTGAATTGTTTGAATGTTTAAAGTTTGAAATCTGTTGAATTCAAAGTGGTTTAAATTTGTAGTTCAAATCTGGATTTGAAATCGATATAAATTTAAATGGTTTTAATGAGAATTTGAACCATTAATGTTTTGAATTGAAATTGTTGAACTAATATTGGTTTAAATTGAATTTCGAAACTAAAGTAGATTTGAATTGATTTGTGAAATTGGAAGAAATAATTCTAGTTTGAAACTGTTTTTAATATAAACTATTTAAATATATATATACTATTTTTAATATATAAACTATTTTAATCTATAACCTATTTTTTAAATATAAACTATTTATAATGTATATCAGTCAATATATAAACTATTTTCAATATTTAAGCCGTTTAAGTTGGAATTGTATGGTCTAAAGTGAATAATGATTTCGAAAGTGAATAATGATTTTGAAAGTGAATATTATTTCGTAAGTGATATGATTTGAAAAGAATATGATATTCTTCTATTAAGTATGAACTACTTGAAATGAAAATGACCACCGTGTGAAATAAGCGTTTGGTTGTTAAAGAGACCGGAATCGAATATTATCATACTCTGCCAATACCGAAAACCCACGTGGTGGAGATTCCAGAATGAAGTAGGATGGTTTGGTGGACGTCTGTATGAGGTATGAACCAACCCTGACTCCCATGAATCAGCTTGATGTGACTAAAACATGAGCTATAGCTGGGCCCAGTGAGGTCGCACCTCCTATCGAGCATGATTCTTCGATACCATTCTATTACTTTGTGATTTGATTGATGCACCTTTGATTTCGGGAGTGTGTCTCGAGGTGGACGGTAGTAGCTGCTATGCATTACCACCTGTCCGGTTCTGCAAAACCGTAGAATCCTGACCTAGGCATTGCCTTGCGTGCCTTGTCACATGCCTTATCGTGCCCACTATGAGATTCAATTATACCGTACATATGGAGTGCTCCCTGAGTAAACCACTAGTTTGGTGGAGCTTACGGCATATGTATAAACTATGGGAATATATAAAATGTGTTAAGGGGATATGGGTGATGTCTTAACACTATTTTAATATTTTACCTTACCGAAGAAATTATCTTCTAGCGTATTGTACTATGTATGTAGATAGTTTAATGGATTCTTAAAGGATAAGAATCCCAAACATCCTTTAGGTTATATTGCATTCATTTGGACATTTCACTTGAGTTGATTTACTTGCATAAGAATGTTAATCCCGACTCGAGTGTTCTGTTTTTTGCTTTATACTTAGATCGTCATGACATATGAGACCCACCTTTGGAGCTTGGAGCTTTGATTGAAGTTATGTCTTATATCTATTTAGCTTTCGGTTATTTCCTGTTATTTGTGTTCAGACATTTGCATTTGTATTGGAGACTTCTGTGTACTTGGGATTTTCTATTGTAATTGTTTCATACTCTGATGTTCTGTAGTAGCTTCATAAACTACTATTTATCTATTCCACTACTTATTGTTATATTACTCTATGTCTATGATTCCGTGATTGATTAATTTACTGTATATGCTATGTTTTGAAAATATAAATTAACAATATGTTGTTTTAAGTAATTCAAGTCTGATATGAGTGGATGATTGTCAATTTGAATGGTTCGAAATAGCAGGTCGTTACAAGTGGTATCATAGCTCTGGTTTAGGAGAAACTTAGCATATGGAGTAAAACTCATTAGAGATAGGGTAGTAATACCCTAGAATGAGTAAAATTAATTACAGAATCATCTTCGTTCGAGCTTGAAATTCTTTGTTAGGATCCTCATAGATTTGGATATCTTTTGAATTTTGGAACTCTCTTTTCTATTCTAAAATCCATTCTTATTTTCCCATTCGTGTTCTTTTTGATACTGGAGCATCCTATAGCATCAACCTCAATTGGCAACTTCATCCTTATGTCTGATTATTCTCATCAGCGGTCCTGCCAACCTTAGTATGAATTGAAAGGGTTGAAACTTCTTTACAACGGACGTCGATACACTAGAGATTTCTACAACTTTGGTTTTAATGTTGTTATCTCTTACAAATTCCGAAGCATTTCTCTAATAGACGATCATGGTAATTCTCTTGTGGTCGTATGTCGACTACATCAAGATTATGCAGGAAGTTTTATCTTTTCGCTTGATTCCCAGCCTAGTAACCTTGACTGTGCCCCTGTTGTCTAACTATTTCCAAATATCGTTGGTGAAGTCACATCTCTTCCTCTTAAGGGGGAAATTGAATTTCGTATTTATCATATTCCTGGAGCTCGACCTGTTGTTCTTCCTCATGGATGAATGGTTAGTCATGCCCTTTGGACTAACAAATGCTCCTGCCTTCTTCGTCGATATCATGAATAGCGTTTCCATGATGTTCTCAACAAGTCTGTCCTGGTTTTCATTGATGATATTCTTGTCTTTTCTAGGTCAGAGAAGGAGCATGAGTCTCAGAAGCTATGTTCTCCAAACTCTTAGGAGTCATTAGTTGAAAGTCAAATTTTCTAAATGCCATTTCTAGAAAGATAAGTCTGATTCCTTGGGTGCATTATTTCTGAAAATGGAGTCTCGACTGACCCGGTTAAGGTCACCGCAATTAATATAAGTCTATCCATCTTTCCTCTTCTGTAATTTAATTATCTTATATTCCTTTTAAGCCTATCTTCTTAGTTAGAATTCTCTTTGATTAGGTACCTCTAAATTTGAATCTCCATCGTTGTTTTAAAATTCATTCTTGAATTATCATGTGAGGGAGTGTATCTGTAATTGATATAAAAATGTTTTATATTGTGTTGTTTGAGTTGTTAAGTTTGAATTTTGGACTTTGATTTATTCGGCTAGCCAATGCTATCGATAGGAATTTCAAAACACTTGAACATAGAAAATTGACAGATACTGTTTTCAAAATTGGTAAATGAAATAATTTTACATATGATTATATTTAATATGTAAAGGTTTAAATTTTCTGAAATTATATAGTCAATGAATTGGTTGTTAGAAATGATAATACTAGATTGTCATTTACTGTTTTGGTAGCATTCCTAAACCATTAGCTTTTGTTGTATGTTATAAGGAGATGAAATTTTATAAACATGGTTTATAAATCTAATCTGCAAATGAAATGAATCTAAATTAAGGATTTGAGAATTGAATTCCCAATGCTTTCTAAATGTTGGTTTTCAAAAAGTTTTGAAAATATATTATTTGAAAGTATTTTTGAATGGAAATTGTTTCCAAAGAATTTTAAAAGAAGTAAGTCAATACTCTCCTCTTATGTCTTTGGAAAATAATTTCGATCATGACTGTAGCATCATTGACATTCATTTTCGAGGCTCAAAGTGGGAAGACCACTTAGTAGCTTTACTACACTTTTGTTTTGAAAAATGGATTTGATTTGTATTTCTTGAGTATGATTTGATGTACAATGTATATATATATATATACATATATATATTTATTTCAAATGGTTTAAAGTGAAACTGAAAAACTAACCCTTAAGTTTTAGGTTTAGTAATGGTTTCCAATTATTGAAATGAAGCAATTTTTTTGAATAATTGGAGTGTATAAAATGAGAAATGGAATTGAAAAAACTTGAAACATTTGAACTAGGATAAAATTTATTTGTATAATACTCAATTTCATTCTAAAACATATAAAGCTTACCTGAAATATTCAAAAAGTTAAATGTTGACGTGAATATGTAATTGAAGGTTATACAAGAGGAAACATAAGTAATAAAATGTTCAAACTAAACTTTGCTTAATAGAAATATTGTAAATAAAAGGTAAATTTGTATAGTGCTCAATTACATTCGAAAACATTTATAAAACATACGAGGAAAAAGGTTTATATGTAATGAGAACATGTAATTGAATAATATACGATATAAATGTAAGTTATAAGATATTCAAAAATGAAATTTATACATTTTGAATCAGTTATTGTATCTGTTATTACGAATTTTGAATCTGCCTTTCCCTTTTGTTGCTTCTATTCTCCTATCTCGTTCCTTTTCGAGGACGAATAGTTTTAAGTGAGGGTGGGTGTAACGACCCGTAAATTTTAACGGTTTAAATAACGTAATTAACTAAATTTTTCATAAAAATAAATAATTAAATTTTTGCAATGAAAATTTGGTATTTGGTATGCGTCTATTTAAACATAGCAAATGGCAGAATTTCATCAAAAAATATGTAAGTTTATTCTGTTATGAAATTTCAGTTAAATTTAAAATCAATTAATACTTGATGGTAATTAATTCGAAATATAAATATATTTTTTATATAAGAAAATTGTAAATTATTTTTAGACGTCATATTTCGTTTTGCCAAATTTAGACTGCTCTAGCTCTATTTATTTTATTTTCGGTATTTTAGCAGCATTTTTGGCAGCGGAAAATCAAGTATTGATAGGTGGATCATGTTGCTCATATCAGTGTACCATTTTGTTTGTTTATTCATATTGATCTTCACAGTATATTCATTTGTGCATTTCAACGTCTTGTACATGGCAAAATCAATGAAACGATTAGTTATATCGGTACCCACTTCGGGCCTTTTGGGTTCCCTGTGCCCATTCATTTGTCCAGCCATGAGAAAATAAATGGACGCTAGCCTTTGATATTCTCTGAAATTATTATTTGACTTTCCCAATTCCTATCGTTCCATTTATATTTTGGTTGCTCTCTAGTTGCTCATATTTTTTTTCTATTCCTTTTGTTCATTTCGTTCTATATAAAAATAATAATTTATATAAAAGTTGGCTTTCATCTTCTTACTTGAGACTGTCTACTTGTCTCCTTTGACTCACTTCCACGCATCAGTTTTCATCGCCATGCCCGCCATTGAACGAATCCAAACATCAGTACCCCTCTTGACCCACTCCTCCTATCTCCGCCACCATTAGTGCCTTTTCCTTCCTTCGTGCCGCCGGTTTCCAAACCCCACACTACACAGTGCTCTGCCTCTCACTCACCACCCTCTGCCCTGCCAACATCACTACCCGACCCGATTACACAACCTCAAGTCCACATCCTCGTACCAAGTGTTAGAAATGAATGAATGAGGAAGTGGGAAAGAGGGAGAATAAGAGTGTGTATTGAAACAAAGTCCCACATCATGGGATATTTGTTTCAATATCACCTTATATATCACAACCCATTATACTAATTCAAAAGAAAAGAAGAAGGTGACATGAAGACTTGTGCCAATGTAGGCTTTGGGCCTTCATATTAAATTTAAAATGTCAAAGATTGGGCCTTGGGCCTTGGGGCTCTTGGGGTCTCGTGATTAAATGGGCCACCGACTGCCGCTTGGGCCTGCATGTGCTAAAACGGCTATTTTTCGATCGGATGAGTCTGTTCGTTTGAATGGTCACCAGATGCAACCAGGCGCACGCACACAACGGTCACTACTGTTGGTTTAAGGGTCGCAACTTTTCCAATGGTCACGACTGCTCCGAATAGGCACCTCCTCCAGCCTATATATAGGCGGCCAGAATCTGAGAATAGATTATTCAGTTTTATCTCAAATTCTGTTCCTTCTTCCTACAACATCTCTCTGTTCTAGTGCTATAGTCTCTTCAGTTCGTCGACGCTCCGTCTGCAACCATGCTGCGGGGCTGGTCCGTTTCATCCTGGGGAACAAATTGCTAACACCCGTGAAACTACATACGGCGGCAATATTGTTTCAAGGAAACAGTTTCTGCTGGACTCGGACTCTTTGATCGGTAATACTTTTCATACGGATCTAGTCAGGCATTTTTGTGTTACAATTTATCAAAATTACTGACAGTTTTTTGCCGTTACTACTTCTGTGTTATTCTGTAAGTATTATTTAAGTTACAGTTGGTTTCGTAATGCTTTACGGTACTTGCGAATAACATTCTTGAAACAATATTGATTGTTGTAGACGACAATGTCTCAAAATAGCAACAACAATAATGCTGCACCAATACAGACGGTGACAAACACTCAGCCAACGCCTCTGCTTCCGACAATGGCACTGTCTCACGGAGAAAGGCTAGAAATGTTCAACGGGACAGATTTCAAACGTTGGCACCAGAAAATGTTGTTTTATCTAACAACATTAGGCCTCGCCAAGTTTCTGACCGAAGATGCTCCTGAAGTTGGCGAACTCGAACCCGATGCAATCAAAGTGGAGGCCGCAGATTTCTGGAAAAATTCTGACTTCATGTGTAAAAACTATATTCTGAATGGTCTGGATAATAGCCTCTACAATGTCTATTGTACTGTTGCAACATCCAAGGAACTCTGGACGGCCTTGGACGGAAAGTACAAAACTGAAGATGCAGGCATGAAGAAATTCATCGCTGGCAAATTTCTCGACTTCAAAATGGTAGATTCAAAGACTGTGATCAACCAGACTCAAGAAATACAACTGATCATCCGTCAACTGCATGATGAAGGGATGATACTTAGCGAATCTTTCCAGGTTGCCGCAACCATTGAGAAACTTCCTCCATCGTGGAAGGACTTCAAAAATTACCTTAAGCATAAGCGTAAGGAAATGACAATGGAAGAACTCATAGTTCGTCTGCGAATAGAGGAAGAAAATAGAAATTCTGAGAAAAAGATCTCTCAGAATATGGCTGCCAAAGCAAATGTTGTTGAGTCAGATAAACCTAACAAGAGAAAACGTGAGAATGCGCCTCAGAAGTCGAAGAAGAAATTTCAAGGTTCTTGCCATAACTGTGGAAAGAAGGGGCATAAAGCAGCCGAATGTCGCGCTCCCAAAAAGAAGAAATTAGAAGCAAATACGGCTGAAGTTACAAATGGCATTTCTGATATGGATTTATGTGCAGTAATATCAGAATGCAACCTTGTTGGTAATTCAAGGGAATGGTTTGTAGACACAGGTGCCACTCGACACATATGTGCTAATAAGTGGATGTTTACAACTTATAAAACTGCAACTAATGATGAACAACTTTTCATGGGAAATTCATCTACATCAAAGGTCGAAGGCATGGAAAAAGTTGTGCTGAAACTAACTTCTGGAAAAGAGCTTACTTTGAGTGATGTTCTTCACGTTCCAGAAATCCGCAAGAATTTGATATCATGGTCCTTGCTTAGCAAGCATGGGTTCAAATTAATATTTGTATCCGATAAGTTTGTATTATCAAAGAATGGAGTGTATGTAGGAAGAGCATATATATGTGATGGTTTATTCAAGGCAAATGTAACAACTATTGTACCAAACATTGATATGAATAAAAGTGAATCTTCTGCTTATATTGTTGACTCTTCTAACATATGGCATTCTAGATTAGGGCATGTTAATTTTTATACACTGCGAAAAATGATTAATCTAGAATGTATACCAAAATGTAACATAGACTCCAACTATAAATGTCAAGTTTGTGCAGAAGAAAAATTGACAAGAACCTCGTTTCATCATGTTGAACGAGAAACTGAACCTCTAGACCTTATACACACTAATGTATGTGATTTGAAAATGTGTCAAACTAGAGGAGGAAAAAGATATTTCATTACGTTTATTGATGATTGTACTAGGTACTGCTATGTGTATCTCCTTAGAAGCAAGGATGAAGCATTCGATATGTTTAAACAGTATAAAGCTGAAGTTGAGAATCAACTCAACAGGAAAATTAAAGCTTTAAGAAGTGATAGAGGAGGAGAATATGAATTTCCTTTTGAGGAATTCTGCGCTGAGTACGGTATTATACACCAAACTACATCACCATATTCACCTCAATCCAACGGTATAGCCTAACGGAAAAATAGAACTCTTAAAGAAATGATGAATGCTTTATTAATCAGTTCTGGCTTGCCAGATAACTTTTGGGGAGAAGCTATTCTTTCAGCAAACCATATTTTAAATAAAATACCACGAAAGAAAACATCCAAGTCTCCTCACGAACTTTGGAAAAATAGACCGGCATCCTACAAATACTTAAAAGTGTGGGGGTGTCTTGCCAAAGTAGAGATACCTAAACCAAAGAAGGTCAAGATAGGACCAAAACCAATTGATTGTGTATTCATTGGATATGCACAAAACAGTGCTGCTTATCGATTTTTAGTACACAAATCTGAAATTGATGATATTCATGAAAATACCATCATTGAGTCGAGAAATGCAAGATTTTTCGAACATATATTCCCTTTAAAGCTGGGCACTGACAGTGATACTCATAATAGACCAAGGGAAGATGAAATCTCCAATTCTCTTGAGGATACTGAAGACAACCTTCAGCAAATAAGTGCCGATCAACAAGTGGAGGAACCAAGAAGAAGTAAAAGGTCTAGAACGTCAAAAACCTTTGGACCGGACTTCTATACCTTTATGTTAGAAGATGATCCATTGACATACAAACAAGTTATGTCCTCCAGTGATGCCCTTTACTGGAAAGAGGCTATTAACAATGAGATAGAATCCATTATGGCTAATCATACCTGGGAATTAGTTGATTTACCTCAAGGATGCAAGACCTTAGGTAATAAATGGATATTTAAAAAGAAATTGAAACCTGATGGTTCAATAGACAAGTACAAAGCTCGTCTTGTAGTCCAAGGATTCAGACAAAAGGAAGAACTGGACTATTTTGATACATATTCACCAGTGACGAGGATAACATCAATTAGGATGCTTATTGCAATTGCATCCATACTTGATTTAGAAATACATCAAATGGATGTAAAAACTGCATTTTTGAATGGTGACCTAGAGGAAGAAATATATATGAAGCAGCCTGAAGGGTTTTTGAGCTATGGAAAGGAAAATAAAGTATGCAAATTAGTAAAGTCGATTTATGGCCTTAAACAAGCTCCAAAACAATGGCATGAGAAATTTGATGAAACCATGTTATCAAATGGATTCACAATAAATGAATCAGATAAGTGTGTCTACATGAAACACACACATTTAGGATATGTCATTGTTTGTCTTTATGTTGATGACCTGTTGATCCTAGGAAATAACAAAGCCATAATAACATCTACAAAGAATATGTTATCCTTTAGATTTGATATGAAAGACCTAGGACTGACTGATGTGATATTGGGTGTCAAAATTTTGAGAACACCAAAGGGATATGCATTATCCCAATCACATTACATCGGTAAGATACTTGAAAAATTCAAGCAATATAATATAACTATTTCAAAATCACCTGTAGATATGAACCAAAATTGGGTAAAGAACACTGGTGATGGTATCTACCAGCTTGAATATTCTCGTATACTAGGAAGTATCATGTATGTTATGAACTGCACTAGGCCAGATATCGCATACGCTGTAAGTAAGCTGAGTAGATTTACCAGCAATCCTGGTAAACATCATTGGAAAGTGATAATCAGAGTTCTAGGATACCTAAAGTATACACAGAACTATGGTATACACTATACAAACTACCCTTCAACAGTGGAAGGATACAGTGATGCCAACTGGATAACTGGATCACAAGATACAAAGAGTACAAGTGGATATGTGCTCACATTAGGAAATGGATCAATATCATGGAAATCATCCAAACAGACTTGTATAGCTAGATCTACGATGGAATCAGAGTTTATTGCACTAGATAAGACCGCAGAAGAAGCAGACTGGCTTCGAAGTTTCTTGGAAGATATTCCAAATTGGAGCAAACCTGTGCCTCCAATATGTATACATTGTGATAGTCAATCAGCAATTGAAAGAGCTAATAGTACACTATACAATGGTAAATCTAGGCATATTCGTCGTAGACATAAAACAATCAGACAACTTCTCTTTAACGGAGTTATCACTATAGACTACATAAGGTCAAAAGATAACATAGCGGATCCACTAACTAAAGGCTTGCCAAGAGAGAATGTTCAAACCTTATCGATGGGAATGGGGTTAAGGCCCATAGAATAAAAGTTTTTTCTAATGGAAACTCCACCTAGTTGACTGGAGATCCCAAGATCTAAGTTCAAAGGGACAACTAAGTTTAAGAGAAACTTGACAGCACTGTTACACACAAGCCATTCCTATGATAAGTCAGTGCCTTGTTTGTTGGAAAAATAGGATAAGTATTGATACTTTTAATGATGTTTGTACTTGAGGCATTGTGAATACCCTTTACAAAATCACCTACGTAAGTGCGAAGGCGCCGCTTCAAAGAGAATTGTAAGGCTAAATTCTCTAAGAACTTATGATACCAGGCAGGTGTTCAAGGCAAAAATGAACACATACAGAGAACGAAGGATTATAAGAAACATTGGTCGTGTGTTATCTATTGTAGAATTACACAAAAGGCTTACAGTTCAAGGACATTCTATGTCTACTGATTCGCCTGTAATTCAAATAGGTAAACACTAGGAAAGTTCAAGGCCTCTGTGCTACTTTAACCGATACGATAAATGGTTCGTGAAACTAAGAACAACTATTCATTCATGTGGGGGATTGTTAGAAATGAATGAATGAGGAAGTGGGGAAGAGGGAGAATAAGAGTGTGTATTGAAACAAAGTCCCACATCATGGGATATTTGTTTCAATATCACCTTATATATCACAACCCATTATACTAATTCAAAAGAAAAGAAGAAGGTGACATGAAGACTTGTGCCAATGTAGGCTTTCGGCCTTCATATTAAATTTAAAATGTCAAAGATTGGGCCTTGGGCCTTGGGGCTCTTGGGGTCTCGTGATTAAATGGGCCACCGACTGCCGCTTGGGCCTGCATGCGCTAAAACGGCTATTTTTCGATTGGATGAGTCTGTTCGTTTGAATGGTCACCAGACGCAACCAGGCACGCGCACACAACGGTCACTACTGTTGGTTTAAGGGTCGCAACCTTTCTAGCAGTCACGACCGCTCCGAATAGGCACCTCCTCCAGCCTATATATAGGCGGCCATAATCTGAGAATAGATTATTCAGTTTTATCTCAAATTCTGTTCCTTCTTCCTCCAACATCTCTCTGTTCTAGTGCTATAGTCTCTTCAGTTCGTCGATGCTCCATCTCCAACCATGCTGCGGGGCTGGTCCGTTTCATCCTGGGGAACAAATTGCTAACACCCATGAAACTACATACGGCGGCAATATTGTTTCAAGGAAATAGTTTCTGCTGGACTCGGACTCTTTGATCGGTAATACTTTTCATTAGGATCTAGTCAGGCATTTTTGTGTTACAATTTATCAAAATTACTGACAGTTTTTTGCCGTTACTACTTATGTATTATTCTGTAACTATTATTTAAGTTACAGTTGGTTTCGTAACGCTTTACGGTACTTGCGAATAACACCAAGCTCCATACTGAACCCACTGCCTCCACTTTGCCCACACCCATCACCATGCGCAATTCACCCTTCGAACGTCAGCCGTTTGCCTCTTAGCAAACTCTCATCTACACATGACAGCCCGATCCACCAAGCCTCCAGCCCCTTCATTCGCCAACACACCACAACCTCTGCTGGTCTCCACTTTTCTCCGCCACTGATCGATGCCATCACCGTCCGATCTACCTCTCTTTCCTTCCCTCCCATACACTCCTCCGCATGTGCTTGTTCCTGCCTCAAACCCTCCACCACCCTCTCGACTCACAGCAGCAGCGAATGCCAAGCAACACCCCCTCGCTCCAACTCGACCTGACCCCGGCTATCTACACCACCCTCAAGCTAAAGCCCTCTCAGCAACCAAGCGCAATCAGCCAACGCCCAATCAACCATCACCCACATCCTCCACATACACGAACTACCTCTAGCTTTGAGTTTATATTTATATTTAGTTTATATATCTAAGTTTTTATATGGCGCAGTCCTCGATGAATAGCGTGTTGTACTCTGGTTATGATCTGAGAGTTTGTTTTAGCTCATCGGTGTAACCTTGTGCACTGATGCATGAAATCTTCTTCTAGAGAGAATTGGTGACAATATTATAATATCTTCTTCTATTTGAAAAGAAAAAAATGTAAGTGTATACACACACACACACACACATATATATATATGTATATTTGTTTTTTTTTTCGTGCTAGCTTTGATTTATTTTCGTTGTTGTCCAGTGATTTTTATAGCAACTCTTGACCGGTCGCTATTCCTTTGTGTGTGTGCATGTCCACGTGCGCTAGTTCGTGTCCGTATCAGCGGATCATCGCATCTTGTTCTTGTCGATTTTCTCTGGTCTCAAAAGGTGAGTGATCACTCACAATTAGCATTCTTATGTTTAGTAAATTGATTTCACCCGAAATGATGATTGAAATATGTTGTTAAATTTGAATTTGTTATTTAATTACTTATTAAATATGATATGTTATTAATTGCATTTATTCACCTATGTTAATTGACAATATTGGCACAAATAACCTATTAGTATACATATTATATTTAAAAAATTTAATTGTGATATATGCATGTCGTTGATATATATGTTATTTTGTATTATTATTTAATTGTTCTCATATTGCAAGTTCCCTATTAGTTTAGGAATTCCCTACGGGCTAAAATGATACATACCCAAACGATATTATAGATTAGGAAAAATCGTTATAGGTTGAAATGATAGACCCAAGCGATTTTATTGATTTTGAAATTTGGGATTGCGGGTTGAAATGATATATACTCGTAAACTTAAAATGATTGCGGATTGAAATGATAAATATCCATACCACTTGACCATAGCATAGAAAATTATATACAGGCAACACTTGTCTATTTTCAAAAAATGATTTCCAAGGGTTTGAAAGGAAATATATGGGTTTTAATAAATATTGATTTTAAATATAATATAAGGATCTATTTTAATATGTGAGTAAATTTAGATTTTTAAATTATATGTTTAGAAATTTTAAATTTATAAGTTAAATTTTGAAACTATAATTTTACGATTTTTCTTATAATTTTATTATTTTTAAATGAATAAAATGAGATTTATAATAAAAATAAATTTAATAATAGATTTTAATTTAATAAAATTTAATTTAATTAGTATGTATATAATATGTTTAAAATATTTATTTAAAATTTATATTAATATTATGAAAATAGATTTGTAATAACTTTAATAAATTAAGGTTCGAAGGATGGATTGAAATTGATAAAAATTTATTTTTGTAAGAATTTTATGTAAATAAGAATTCATTGGAAACGTAGTGATTTTGAGATTATGAAGATATGACTTTATGGCTTGATAACTTGTTTTTGATTAACGATGATTAAATGAATTTTTTAAACATAAACTGAAATTGAATATTTAGTTTGATTTAAGTGTGTAATTTGAAATTTATTTGAATGCTTATAACAAAGTGATTAGGTGAATATTTTAAAATTAAATATAACTGAAGTTAGGTATTTAATTATTGATTTTATTTAAATTTAATTTAAAAGTTATTAAAATGAATAAGCAAATATTTTCCAATTTAAATATAATTAAAGTTTAATTTTGAATTATAAATGAAATTTATCAAATTGAGTTATTGTGAATTATTTGAATGTTTAAGCTTTGAAATCTATTAAAATCGAAGTGGTTTAAATTTGTAATTCAAACCTGGATATGAAATCGATAAAAATTAAAATGGTTTTAATGAGAATTTGAATTCGAACCTTTAATCTTTTTAATTGAAATTGTTGAGCTGAGATTGATTTAAACTGAATTTCGAAACTTAAGTTGATTTGTACTGATTTGTGAAATTGGAAGAAATAATTCTAATTTGAAACTATTTTTGATATAAACTATTCTAATATATATATATAGATACACTATTTTTAATATATAAACTATTTTAATCTATAACTTATTTTTTAAATATAAACTATTTTTAATGCATAACCATTCAATATATAAACTATTTTCAATATTTAAACTGTTTAAGTTGGAACTGTTATGATGTGAAGTGAATAATAATTTCGAAAGTGAATATGATTTCTATAACGACCCATAAATTTTGATAATTAAAACTATTAAATTAAATAAGATTTGAAATTTAATATTGTGAGAAATTAAAATTTATGATTTATTATTGAGGAAATAATTAGAATATGATTTAAAAATGTCGTTTGAGTGTTATTGATAGTTATTTAATGTAATTTCAATCAATTGAAATAAATTTTAGGTTAATTTGGTTATAATTGTAAATAATGAAATAAATTAAATGATGTATATAATGGTGAGATTGTATGTAATTGATTGAAATTGGTTAATATAGAATATGAAATCAGTGATATGGCAAGTAGCCATAATCTTTGTTTGTAAACAATAAATTTATAAATGTGATAAAATTACTAAAAAGTAAAAATTGTTCGTTTATCATCTCATTATTTTATATGGTTGGACATAATTTGGAAATCAACGAAAATTTATGTAATTAATTATTGCAGTTAATATGGTAAAAGATGTTAAAGGTAAAGTAATGAATGTAATAAAATGTAAACTTATATTAATATAATTCATAGGGTATTGTTGATAGAATAATAAGGATGATGACATAGGTTTGAACGTAATTGGATGAGAATTGGATGCGTAGCTAATGGCATGAACTGGATAATAAAGGAAATTGTAAGTGACAATAAAATGTAGATTTATTTAAGGAAAATAAAATGCATGATTTAATTGGAACATTCCAAGTTGATTTCAAATAACGGAAAGAGGTAAAACAATTAATTGGTAAGTGATGGATGTCTTTTGCTAATGCAATGAACATTACAACTGATTAATAACGACAATTGTGACGACCCAAAATTTTTAGGCATTTGTAATTGAAATATTTAATTAAATTTAAATATTTGCAAGATTGTTTAACTTGGATTTCAAATATCAGTTTGAATTTGGCGATTGAATTTATTGAATTTAATAATTTGAATTTGGGTGAATTATTGAATCTTCAGTTTTAAGCTTGTTAAAATAATTTGAAGGCTTATAAAATTTATAATGATGATACCGAAGATGATAGAATGGTTGAAATTTAATTTAAAGGTGATTTGTTCAGTTTTAATAATATATCGTTTAAATTGAATTTTAAAATAGCCTTCCCGGACACAGTCTCAGAATTCGACGAAACCAGTTCCATTGGATCCGTAATAGTTAGTTATTATTGGATTTCAATTTTGGTAGCAATCGGACTTGTCATTTGACCCTGTCAGCTCAAAACGCATAGAAACTATTTTAATTGATTTAATTTAAAATTGACCGTTTATTTCCGTAACTTGCGCATATGATCAAATTAGCCTCCGAGTCACGTTCCATTGTGTTCGGAATGCCGGTAAAGCCTTATAAACGTCTGGCGACACACCTCGATAGGAGGTCTAAATTTTAATTTGCGAAAACGAGATACTTTAGAAAGAAAATTATAAAATATTATAATGGAAAAGAAAAATTAAAAACCCTATGCCCAATCTTCTAAAGCATGCCATCCCTACCCTTTACGTATAACTCACGCATCCCCCCTCTTTCTTAGAAAATCGATATCAAAACGTGAGTTTTTCCCCTTTCCCTTTCTTCAATTCTTACGAACGGAAAAAAAAGAGCTTCGTTCTCCCTCGTTCTAAATAATAACCTAGAGTTGTCAAAATACGAAAAGGATAGAGTGTCGCGATCGCTGGAGGAACGCCAGCCTTGAGGCACGAGCATGAAGCAAGGTCGAGCAGCGGTGGGGATTCGAGAGGCTTAAGGCTAGGGCATGGACGCGATGTTCGCACGCGAGTAAGTGGAGGTCTTGAGGTCAACATCGCATGAGCCTGGCCGTCAAATGGAGGGGACGTATTCGCATTCTGGGGGAAGTTCGATGGTCTCTAGGGCTGGGCGTGCCTAGAGGGGAGGTCACAGTGATGGGTAATGGCGGTGAGGTATATAGCCAATTTTAATTTTATTTAATATAATATATATACACACATATAGGTTAGAGAAAAAAATAGTAAAAGTAAGTTTATAAAACAATTTATTTTCATTAATTTAAAGATTTTTTTATATATATATATACAGTAAAGTAAATTACTGTTGTTATGTACAGAAAGAGAAAAATATACAAGATTTTTAAAGTGTTTGAAAAATTTATAAAAGTTAGATTTTTGAAATTTATAATCTATATTAACAAGGATATGTAGTTTCAAGATAAGAAATAATAATAAAATAAATATACACCTTTTTACTAACTAGTCTACTTCAAAAATTTGTATTTAGGTGATTAGTTTATTTAATAAACTTATTTGGCTATTTAGTTACAAAAAGTAATTTATTAAAAGGAAAATTAGTTTAAAATCAAATTATTAGTCTAAATTAAATAAGTAAGTAGTATAGACTGTTTGGTTAGTTTAAATATTAACAAACCCTACAATATTTGTACAAGGTCTGAAACGTGAAGGAAACGAGCCATTTGGATTGGATTGCAAATAAAATCAAAGGTGAGTAAATCTCACTCATCTGGATTATTTAAATTTAAATGGTTAAATTTAAATAATTGGTTGAACGATTGAAATGTTTTGATGTGCTATATTATATATAGTAGTATATTGAATATATTGGAGTGATTGATATTCTGTGATGAATATTATTGGTAATTGGAATATTGAATGATGTGGTTTGCTTGAATATTTTGGTACCCTGAGTTATCAAAATATATAAAATTGGATTTTTGAAAGAAATACAAGAGTAAAATTTGGAAGTGATTATAGAATAAAATAAGGATAAGTAGGAAAGAAATAAAAGTGATTTTTAAAAACCAAAGTTAAATTGTAAAGTAGAGATTTAAAACAAGTTTTTAAATCAAAGTTAAATTTGGAAATTCAAGTTCGTGAATCTCAGTTTTTAAACAAATAAAGTTTTAAAAATTTAAATTAATTTTAACAACCTAAACGTTAAAGTGCATCTTTAAATTGATTTGAATTTAAAAATGAATTTGGTTTTAAATTCCCTTAAACTTCTTTTATAAAATGAGTAATTAATTTATTTCATGAAGTAAATAAAAAGGTAGTTAATTACTGGTTGAGATTAATCAAGAGTGGTAAATATTTGTGTTTTGATTATTGATTAATTACTTAATGTAATTAATTTAGATTAGGATGAATTAAATGTAATTAGAAATCATTAATTCATATAATTAATGATGTAATTAAAGGTTGATTAATTAAGATTAATAAATCAATAATAAATGATTTATGATAAATTAATAAATATAAGTGATTAAGGATTAATGTAATTAATTATAGTTAATTAATTTGTGAAGTAATTAAAGATTAATTTCTGTTTTGGATTAAGAGTAGTTAATTTGTAATTAACTAAAGATAATTACATGAATGTACTTGAAGGATAATTAATGCAGGGTGATTAATTAAGATGGATAATTAAGGGATGATTAATTAATTGATTTGAAATTAATAAATGTTAAGTGAAGAAATCTAAATGATTGAGGTTAGTAATTCAATCAGCATAAATTAAATTAATTTTGGATGTGATCAAGCTTTGCTTATGGATGGTTGAATGGTATCGGATGCCTTGAATGAGTTGATATCTCTTATATGAAATATTTTGTGGTAACATATGTTTGGACGGGCAGAATATTGTGGTTATCTATCAATGATGAATTGTTGTGTAAAGTGACATCCTGAATTTAAAGTGTGAAGTGTATTTTATTTGGATAACTTAGGTTAGGATGACATGAGACGCGAAAAGACCGGGCTCGGGTATTAGAAAAATACCCGAAACCACTTCGAATTTCTATAGATTGATATATGAAATCTATAGGCTGGAATGAAATGATTTAAGTGAATTGGACTATTTAATCTAAGTTTTAGTACTTAGAAAATTGATGTGTGGTATAAGTGATGTCTATAACAAATTATGAATTTGTAGATTTATACGAGTTAGCCCGGGTTTTATATAAGTCGTATGCTTTGTACTCCTTGTTGGATGGGTTTACTCACGCTGGTTTCCAGCCTGACTCGGGTGTTACTTGGTGTAATGGTCGGGTCAGACCGAGTATTACAGATTTTCAGGTGAGAACGTTCTAGAGCTCAGGAGGCAAGCTGGATGGCAAGAACGTATAGAGTATTTCCACTGCATTATATTATTGTAAATCTGAGACATGATAATTGTGTATATCTAGTGTCTGTATTTATGTGTAACTCAAATGTATTATAAATGTATTTGACAGGTACATAATTCTTTTGTAAACAGTTATTATTTGTTATTATATTTTATCCGCTGCGAATGTGAGATGTTGGTGTTTTGATCTTCTTCTTCTATCTCTTTCTTCTTTTTTCTAACTATCTGGGATTTTCGGGATCGAAAATTCCAGGTCGTTACAGTTGGTATCAGAGCAGAAGGTTAAGCGAGAACCTTGGCTCTGGTGGGTGTACTCATTAAAGATAGGTCAATAATACCCTAGAATGAGTACAGTGTATATATATGAGCGCGTACTTGTTATTTTCTTATATAAAGGTTTTAAATGATTTTATATAAGATTATATTTTGATATATATATATATATATAAAGAAATATTTATTATATATTAAGGTAATTGGTTGTTATATTATTTGAAAATTTTAATAATCAGAATTAAGTAATAGAAATACAACCAAATTAAAATGTAATGAAGATAAGTTTGAAATGGATTTAGAATTAAATTGTTTAAAGAGATAATTTGATTTGGTTTAAAGGATTAAATCAACATTTAAAAATTTAACACGAATTTATATAATTCAGGATGGTTTAAATTTGAAATTTGAATTGAATTCGTTTAAATTGAATCTGATTTGAATTAATTGGATTTGTGATTGAAGATGTATAAGTTTAAAATTTTAAATGGAAAATTTAAATTGAAATGATTTGAAACTAAAGTGGGTTAAACTGATATTAGTCCAAATTGATTGGAATAATTTGGAATTGTAATTAAAGTTGAATAGGTTTAAAATCAAATGGAATTTGATTTGAATTTGGAAAGAAATCAAGATTGATTCAACCTGAATGAGGTTAAATCAATTTCAATGGAAATTGAAGTTATTCAAATTAGAATTGAGTCAATTTAAATGGAAGTGGAAATTTAAATAGAATTGATGGGGAAGTGAACAGTTTTGACTCTGGACTATATCCAAAATAAATTGTTTTAATATAAATCAATTTTTCCCAACAATGTACTATATAACTTTTCTTTTTAAACCTAAAATTATCTTATACTTATTTTACAGTTATTTTCGAAACTATTTAACAAATTTTCAACTGTTTATAAAACTAATTACTATTTTTCAACAATTTTACAAATTAATTACTATTTTTCAATTATCTAAAACTTCTGAAACTATTTAACCATTTTCCAACTATTTTACAGATATTTTACAAATTAATAATTATTTTTCAACTACTTGACTATTTTTAAAATTTTCAAGCTATTTACTAGATATAAACTGGTCGGAGTTCAAACTGTTATTGATTAAATACCCAACTGAGGTAAGAATTGAAGTGATAATCCAAATGGGGATTGGGGCAATTGTGATTATGTGGATAGAAATTAAAGGAAATGTGAATAGAAAGAAAAATTGATTTAGTTGATAATCAGTGAAGTTAAATATGTAGGATGTACGTATATTATTCTATTCGCATAGTGATTTGATCCAGATTCGAGCACAAAATTTCGAGATAGTTATATCGATCCGAGTTGGGATTTTTCACTCGATTTTCGACGGCGAGCCTGGATATGGATGTTGATTGATTATGGATATTCTCTATCATAGTTATGGCTATGCAAGGAGAATGACGGTTTCTGATCAAGAAACCAGATCTGTGTCTGCACTAGGAAGTCGGATGGACGATACTAGTTCGGAAGTGAAGTTGTGTGATCGAGTGAGCGATCAGATTGGTATATCGTATGGATAATATGTGTACATTGTACGGATTTGAATGAAATTCATATTGAAAATTTGTGAATAAGAAATGTGAAATGATTTCTTTTCAAATGAAAGTATATTTTGTGAAATATACAGTGGATAAAAGTGAAAGTTGGATATTTTTATGATGATAAGTAAGATGGAAACAACTTTATAAAAAAAAGAGTAATCAAATTTGAATATTTGACTTTGAAAAAACAAAGTAATATATCTTTGTTATGTAAGATAAATCTCCCCTTGTTGAATCTATTGCCGGAAGAAAAGGATTTTGAAATTGTTTGAAGTATAAAGGGAGTTTTATACAAGTTTGAAATGATCCAAAGTTTTTAAAAACTTATATATATCTATATATATAAAGGATCTTATGAGAATTTTGAAAAAAGGTTTTGGGAACCTTTGGTTTGGCAAAAGCTTTTGATTTTTGGGTAAAATCAATATTAGATTTGGAAAGCCTAGTTTGAGAATTATCGATTTTGGGATAATCGGTTTTAAGAAAAGGAGATTTATATGAGATTCATACTAGGTGTATGATTTAGAAGGTACTATATGTGTATAGTATAAAGTATTTTGATAATGGCTTTGGGGAAAAAGGCGGTCCCTTGAAATGAACTTCTCAGGAGTGCCATAGGTTGGTATTGCCTTGAGCCCTAAGGGGAGATTCTAAAGTTGATCCTGTGAGGAGTCCGGACAAAACTAGTTCCTGAGGATTATGAGTAGTGTGTAGCAAAAATCAAGGGGCGCGGAGTGCCTACAGTTACATGGACTTTTGCTGTGATGGCAACGTAACCTAGGATGTAACTGCGACCATGGATGGGGGTGATGATTTCCAGAGCATTCTCACCAAAGATATTTTCTCTATTTTCAAAACTGTTTTCTATATTTTCAATAAAATTATTTTCCAAGTATTTTCACTGGATGTTGAAAATGGGTCTGCTAAGTACTTATAGATTTTCAGTCCTACGCATGATCAACGTATGACCGAATTTCTGTGGGAACAAGGATGGACTGGTTGAGCCATCGAGTTATAAGAGGTATTTTTATAAAAAGCTATTTTAATAGTATTATGTGAATTTAAAAGTATTTATAAGATTTTAAAATAAAAGTATTGGAATTTTGGAAAATCAAAGAAAATCCAAACTGGAATTATGAAAAAAAATTGAACTAAGGAAAATTTAATGAAGCGATTTTTGTAATAAAATCGAATATTGATTTAAAAGTTGGAAGTAAGCTAATTAGCTAAATAAATTATTTGATAGAGTATATTAATAAAATTTAACTCGGTTAAATAAAATGGATTGTAAGTTAATAATGAAGTTTGGAATGAACTCGAATTATAAATAGAATTCGACTTGGATTTGATAATGAATTAAAATAAGTAGAGATGTTGTAAAAATAAAAATGGAATTGGATTATAATAGAAATAATTTGAGTTACAAATAAATCCAATTGAAGTGTAAATGAGTTAAATATAAACTTGGATGTTGTTTTGACAAACTGAGAATGGGATTAAAATTAAAATGGATAAAGAGTGGGGTAATTGAATTTGATGAGAATCAAATTAAATAGAAGTGAGCTTAAGTTATAAAGTTGAAATAACCCGAAGAAAGTAATTAACTTAAGTTTAAAATTTATAGAAGTTGGCTTCGAGTAAAAGTGAAAGTCCAGTAAATAAAAGTCTGGGTTAAATTAATTTGGGAAATTGTTATCAACTTATAAGTATTGAATGTGCCAAGCTTAATGAAATGTCTTTGAGTGAAACAATTGCGGAAATGGAATGAAATGCAGGTGTATGGTTTGTAAATAAGTTAATATGTGAAGAGACTTTAATAAAAATTGATTTTGGAATCAACTGAAGTGAATTGGGTTCGTTTGGATGAAAAAGGGAATTGAATATAAGCGATTGAAAAATAAACCATTCTAACTAAATAAAAAATTGGTCGGAAGCTATTCGAACTTGTGTCGAAGTCTTAAAATTGTTTATAAGAATTGTTTAGTATGCATTGCTTATTCCATGTGTTAGCTATTGAAAATGAGTGAAATGTAAACAAACTCCCTATATTTTATACTTACATGTTTGAATTGAGTAAGTACAGGTACCGGAAAGCCGTTTGGCTGGATTTTAGACGCGCTAATTGCTAGAATAATAAGACGCTTGCTTAAAATGCTAAATAAAGGTACGCCTACGCAATAAAATAGGAAATATGAACTGTTTTTTTTTTCTGACCGTGTGGGTCGATGTATATATATTTATATCTCTTGTCGAATTGCAGAAGCTCCTCCGTCCAAAGGAGACTCCGCCAAAATTTTCCGAAATTTTTGGCAGTTAGAAAATTTTTGAAATTTTTTTGGAAAATTTTTGTTAGCGACAAAACGATTTCAAATTTGAAATTGAAATAAATTAGTGGATGAGACTAAATTAAAATAATGATATGAGCCAGTTATAAATGAAAGATAAAATTCAATATTCAGAATTTAAGATAAATTGAATTCATATAGAAATGGGGAAAACTGATTTGAATAGAAGTAGATAAGAAAATTTCTGTAAGGAAATGTATACAACGATTTTAAAAGCTATGATTGGATATTATTGCTAAGTAGGATATGCAGGTATTATAAAGGGAAAGGAAAATTGGTTTTGATTTCAGAAAATAAATTTGAATTGCTCGACAAAAAGTATTTGTTTAAATTTCTGTATGAAATTTGATTGGGTTTTTGATCTAGCCACTTGCGTTTTGTTTTCTTTTGGAATTTGGGAGCCCGTAGAGGCATTTTGTAGTTGTACCGAGCTAGCCGTGCAAAGGAGACGCTGGCGAATTTTTTTGGAAATTTAGAGAGTTAGAAAAATTTTGAGAAAATTTTGATAATTCAAAACTTGGATTTAAATTTAAATTTGAATAACCGGAGTAAGTAATGTTGTTGGAAACTATGGAAGGTTTTGGGAAGTTGGTTGAAGTAATAGTGGGTCTTTAATAAAAGATATGTTATGGCTAGTTGATAAAACAGTTTGGTTTTAGGAAAAATAATAAATGGGTATTGGATCATTCTTCTAAACAAGTAATTTTGGGGACGAAATTCTTTTAAGGGGGGAGCAATGTGATGACCCAAAATTTTTAGGCATTTGAAATTGGAATATTTAATTAATTTTAAATATTTGCAAGATAATTTAACTTGGATTTCAAATATCGGTTTGAATTTGGCGATTGAATTTATTGAATTTAATAATTTGAATTTAGATGAATTATTGAATCTTCAGTTTTAAGCCTGTTAAAATAATTTGAAGGCTTATAAAATTTATAATGATGATACTAAAGATAATAGAATGGTTGAAATTTAATTTAAAGGTGATTGTTCAGTTTTAATAATATATCGTTTAAATTGAATTTTAAAATAGCCTTCCGGGGCACAGTCTTGGAATTCGACGAAACTAGTTCCATTGGATCCGTAATAGTTAGTTATTATCGGATTTCATTTTTCGTAGCAATCAGAGTTGTCGTTTGACCCTGGCATCTCAAAACGCATAGAAACTATTTTAATCGATTTAATTTAAAATTGTTTGTTTATTTCCGTAACTTGCACATATGGTCGAATTAGCCTCGAAACATGTCCCATTGTGTTCGGAATGCCGGTAAAACCTTATAAACGCCTGACAGCACACCTTGATGGGAGGTCTAGATTTTAATTTGCGAAAACGAGATACTTTAGAAAGAAAATTATAAAATATTATAATGGAAAAGAAAAATTAAAAACCTTATGTCCAATCTTCTAAAGCAACCCTACCCTTCACGTATAACTCGCGCATCCCCCCTCTTTCTTAGAAAATCGAGATCAAAACGTGAGTTTTTCCCCTTTCCCTTTCTTCAATTCTTACGAACGAAAAAAAAGAGCTTCGTTCTCCCTCGTTCTAAATAATAACCTAGAGTTGTCAGGATACGAAAAGGGTAGAGTGTCGCGATCGCTGGAGGAACGCCAGCCTTGAGGCGCGAGCATGAAGCAAGGTCGAGCAGCGGTGGGGATTCGAGAGGCTTAAGGCAAGGGCATGGACACGATGTTTGCACGCGAGTAAGTGGAGGTCTTGAGGTCAACATCACATGAGCCTAGCCGTAAGTGGATGGGAGGTATTCGCGTTCTGGTAGAGGTTCGATGGCCTCTAGGGCTGAGCGTGCCCTGGGGGGAGGTCACAGTGATGGGTAATGGTGGTGAGGTATATAGCCAATTTTAGTTTTATTTAATATAATATACATACATACATATAGGTTAGAGAAAAAAATAGTAACCGTAAGTTCATAAAACATTTTATTTTCATCAATTTATAGATTTATATATATATATATATATATACAATAAAGTAAATTACTGTTGTTATGTACAGAAAGAGAAAAATACACAGGATTTTTAAAGTGTTTGAAAAATTTCTAAATGTTAGATTTTTGAAATTTATAATCTATATTCACAAGGATATGTAGTTTCAAAATAAGAAATAATAATAAAATAAATATACACCTTTTTACTAAATAGTCTACTTTAAAATTTTGTATTTAGGTGATTAATTTATCTAATAAACTTATTTATCTATTTAGTTACAAAAAGTAATTTATTAAAGGAAAATTAGTTTAAAATCAAATTATTAGTCTAAATTAAATAAGTAAGTAGTAATAGATTGTTTGGTTAGTTTAAATATTAACAAAACCTGCAATATTTGTACAAGGTCTGAAATGTGAAGGAAACAAGCCGTTTGGATTGGATTGCAAATAAAATCAAAGGTGAGTAAATCTCACTCATCTGGATTGTTTATATTTAAATGGTTAAATTTAAATAATTGGTTGAATGATTGAATTGTTTTGATGTGCTATATTATAAAGTAGTATATAGAATATATTGGAGTGACTGATATTCTGTGAAGAATATTATTGGTAATTGGAATATTGAATGATGTGGTTTGCTTAAATATTTTGATACCCTGAGTTATGAAAATATATAAAATTGGATTTTTGAAAGAAATACAAGAGTAAAATTTGGAAGTGAAATAATTATAGAATAAAAATAAGGATAAGTAGGAAAGAAATAAAAGTGATTTTAAAAAACTGAAGTTAAATTGTAAAGTAGAGATTTAAAACAAGTTTTTAAATCAAAGTTAAATCTGAAAATTCAAGTTGGTGAATCTCAGTTTTTAAACAAATAAAGTTTTAAAAATTTAAATTAATTTTAACAACCTTAATGTTAAAATGCATCTTTAAATTGATTTGAATTTAAAAATGAATTTGGTTTTAAATTCCCTTAAACTTCTTTTATAAAATGAGTAATTAATTTATTAAATGAAGTAAACAAAAAGGTGGTTAATTACTGGTTGAGATTAATCAAGAGTGATAAATATTTGTGGTTTAATTAATGATTAATTACTTAACGTAATTAATTTAAATTAGGATGAATTAAATGTAATTAGAAATCATTAATTCATATAATTAATGATGTAATTAAAAGTTGGCTAATTAAGATTAATAAATAAATAATAAGTGATTTATGAGAAATTAATTAATATAAGTGATTAAGGATTAATGTGATTAATTGTAGTTAATTAATTTGTGAAGTAATTAAAGATTAATTTCTGTTTTGGGTTAAGAATAATTAATTTATAATTAACTAAAGATAATTACTTGAATTTAATTGAAGGATAATTAATCTAGGGTGATTAATTAAGATGAATAATTAAGGAATGATTAGTTAATTGATTTGAAATTAATAAATGTTAAGTGAAGAAATCTAAATGATTGAGGTTAGTAATTCAATCAGCATAAATTAAATTAATTTTGGATGTGGTCAAGCTTTGCTTATGGATGGTTGAATGGTATTGGATGCCTTGAATGAGTTAATATCTCTAATATGAAATATTCTGTGGTAACATATGTTTGGGCGGACAGGATATTGTGGATATCTATCAATGATGAATTGTTGTGTAAAATGACATCCTGAATTTAAAGTGTGAAGTGTATTTCATTTGGATAACTTGGGTTAGGATGACATAAGACGCGAAGAGACCGGGCTTGGGTATTAGAAAAATACCCGAAACCACTTCGAATTTCTATGGATTGATGTGTGAAATCTATAGGCTGGAATGAAATGATTTAAGTGAATTGGTCTATTTAATCTAATTTTTAGTACTTAGAAAATTGATGTGTGGAATAGGTGATGTCTATAACAAATTGTGAATTTGTAGATTTATACGAGTTACGCCGGGTTTTATATAAGTTGTATACTTTGTACTTCTTGTTGGATGGGTTTACTCACGCTGGTTTCCAGCCTGACTCGGGTGTTACTTGGTGTACTGCTCGGGTCAGACCGAGTATTATAGATTTTCAGGTGGGAACGTTCTGGAGCTCAAGAGACAAGCTGGATGGCAAGAACGTATAGAGTATTTCCGCTGCTTATATTATAGTAAATCTGAGACATGATAATTGTGTATATCCAGTTTCTGTATTTATGTGTAACTCAGATGTATTATAAATGTATTTGACAGATACAGAATTATGTAAACTGTTATTATTTGTTGTTATATTTTATCCGCTGCGAATGTGAGATGTTGGTGTTTCTTATCTTCTTCTTCTTCTATCCCTTTCTTTTTTTTCTAACTATCTGGGATTTTCGGGATCAAAAATTCCGGGTCATTACAGTTGGTATCAGAGCTGAAGGTTAAGCGAGAACCTTGGCTCTGGCGGGTGTACTCATTAAAGATAGGGTCAATAATACCCTAAAATGAGTAGAGTGTATATATATATGAGCGCGTACTTATTAGTTTCTTATATAAAGGTTTTAAATGATTTTATATAAGATTATATTTTGATATATATATATATACATACATAAATATATATATATATATAAAGCAATATTTCTTATTAGTAAATATTAAGGTAATTTGTTGTTATATTATTTGAAAATTTTAATAATGAGAATTAAGTAATAGAAATACAACCACATTAAAATTTAATGAAGATAAGTTTGAAATGGATTCAGAATTAAATGGTTTAAAGAGATAATTTGATTTGATTTAAAGGATTAAATCAACATTTAAAAATTTAACTCGAATTTATATAATTCGGGATGGTTTAAATTTGAAATTTGAATTGAATTCGTTCAAAGTGAGTCTGATTTGAATTAGTTGGATTTGTGATTGAAGATGTATAGGTTTAAAAATTTAAATGGAAAATTTAAATTAGATTGAATTGAAATGATTTGAAACTGAAGCGAGTTAAACTGATATTAGTCCAAATTGATTGGAATAATTTGGAATTGTAATTAAAGTTGAATAGGTTTAAAATCAAATGGAATTTGATTTGAATTTGGAAAGAAATCAAGATTGATTCAACCTGAATTGGGATTAAATCAATTTCAATGGAAATTGAAGTTATTCAAATTAGAATTGAGTCAATTTAAATGGAAGTGGAAATTTAAATAGAATTGATGGGGAAGTGAACAGTTTTGACTCTGGACTATTTTCAAAATAAATTGTTTTAATATAAATCGATTTTTACCAACTATGTACTATATAACTTTTCTTTTTAAACTTAAAATTATCTTATACTTGTTTTACAATTATTTTTGAAACTATTTAACAATTTTCAACTGTTTATAAAACTAATTACTATTTTTTAACTATTTTACAAATTAATTACTATTTTACAACTATCTTGCAATTATCTAAAACTTCTGAATCTATTTAACCATTTTCCAACTATTTTACAATTAGTTAACTATTTTACAGATATTTTACAAATTAATAATTATTTTTCAACTACTTGACTATTTTTAAAATTTTCAAGCTATTTACTAGATATAAACTGGTCGGAGTTCAAACTGTTATTGATTAAATACGCAATTGAGGTAAGAATTGAAGTGATAATCCAAATGGGGATTGAGGCAATTGTGATTATGTGGATAGAAATTAAAGGAAATGTGAATAGAAAGAAAAATTGATTTAGTTGATAATCAATGAAGTTAAATACATAGGATGTACGTATATTATTCTATTCGCATAGTGATTTGATCCAGATTCGAGCATAGAATTTCAAGATAGTTATATCTATCCGAGTTGGGATTTTTCACTCGATTTTCGACGGCGAGCCTGGATATGGATTGTTGATTGATTATGGATATTCTCTATCATAGTTATGGCTATGTAAGGAGAATGAAGGTTTCTGATCAAGAAACCAGATCTGTGTCCACCCTAGGAAGTCGGGTGGACGATACTAGTTCAGAAGTGAAGTTGTGTGATCGAGTGAGCGATCAGATTGGTATAGCGTCGGATAATATGTGTACATCGTACGGATTTGAATGAAATTGATATTGAAAATTTGTGAAAAAGAAATGTGAAATGATTTCTTTTGAAATGAAAGTTATTTTTTGAAATATACAGTGGATAAAAGTGAAAGTTGGATATTTTTATGATGATAAGTAAGATGGAAACAACTTTATAAAAAAAAGAGTAATCAAATTTGAATATTTGATTTTGAATAAACAAAGTTATATATCTTTGTTATATAAGATAAATCTCCCCTTGTTAAATCAATTGCCAGAAGAAAAGTATTTTGAAATTGTTTGAAGTATAAAGAGAGTTTTATACAAGTTTGAAATGATACAAAGTTTTATAAAACTTATATATATATATACATACATAGAGGATCTTAAGAGAATTCTGGAAAAAGGTTTTGGGAACCTTTGGGTTTGAAAAGGCTTTTGATTTTTGGGTAAAACCAATATTAGATTTGGAAAGCCTAGTTTGAGAATTATCGATTTTGGGATAATCGATTTTGAGAAAAGGAGATTTATATGAGATTCATACTAGGTGTATGATTTGGAAGATACTATATGCGTATAATACAAAGTATTTTGATAATGACTCTGGGGAAAAAGGCGCTCCCTTGAAATGAACTTCTCAGGAGTGACATAGGTTGGTACAGCCTTGAGCCCTAAGGGGGGATTCTAAAGTTGCACCTGTGAGGAGTCTGGAAAAAACTAATTCCTGAGGATTATGAGTAGTGTGTAGAGAAAATCGAGGGGCGTGGAGTGCCTACAGTTACATGGACTTTTTCTGTGATGGCAACGTAACTCAGGATGTAACTACGACCATGGATGGGGGTGAGATTTCCAGTGCATTCTCACCAAAGATATTTTCTCCATTTTCAAAACTATTTTCTATATTTTCAATAAAATTATTTTCCAAGTATTTTTATTGGATGTTGAAAATGGGTCCGCTAAGTACTTATAGATTTTCAGTCGTACGCATGATTAACGTATGACCGAATTTCTACGGGAACAAGGGTGGACTGGTTGAGACATCGAGTTATAAGAGGTATTTTTATAAAAAGCTATTTTAATAGTATTATGTGAATTTCAAAGTATTTCTAAAATTTCAAAAAAAAAGTATTGGAATTTTGGAAAATTAAAGAAAATCCAAACTGAAATTATGAAAAAAAATTGAACTCAGGAGAATTTAATGACGTGATTATTGTAATAAAATCGAATATTGATTTAAAAGTTGGAAGTAAGCTAATTAGCTAAATAAATTATTTGATAGAGTATATTAATAAAATTTAACTCGGTTAAATGAAATGGATTGTAAGTAAATAATGAAGTTTGGAATGAACTCGAATTATAAATAGAATTCGACTTGGATTTGATAATGAATTAAAATAAGTGGAGATGTTGTAAAAATAAAAATGGAATTGGATTATAATAGAAATGATTTGAGTTACAAATAAATCCAATCCAAGTGTAAATGAGTTAAATATAAACTTGGATATTGTTTTGACAAACTGAGAATGGGATTAAAATTAAAATGGATAAAGAGTGGGGTAATTGAATTTGATGAGAATCAAATTAAATAGAAGTGAGCTTAAGTTATGAAGTTGAAATAACCCGAAGAAAGTAATTAACTTAAGTTTAAAATTTATAGAAGTTGGCTTCGAGTAAAAGTGAAAGTCCAGTAAATAAAAGTCTAGGTTAAATTAATTTGGGAAATGGTTATCAACTTATAAGTATTGAATGTGCCAAGCTTAATAAAATTTCTTGGAATGAAACAATTGCGGAAATGGAATGAAATGCAGGTGTATAGTTTGTAAATAAGTTAATATGTGAAGAGACTTTAATAAAAATTGATTTTGGAATCAACTGAAGTGAATTGGGTTCGTTTGGATTAAAAAGGGAATTGAATATAAGCGATTGAAAAATAAACCATTCTAACTAAATAAAAAATTGGTCGGAAGCTATTCGAACTTGTGTCGAAGTCTTAAAATTGTTTATAAGAATTGTTTAGTATGCATTGCTTATTCCATGTGTTAGCTATTTAAAATGAGTGAAATGTAAATAAACTCCCTATATTTTATAGTTACATGTTTGAATTGAGTAAGTATAGGTACCGGAAAGCCGTTTGGCTGGATTTTAGATGCGCTAATTGCTAGAATAATAAGTCGCTCGCTTAAAATGCTAAATAAAGGTACGCCTACGCAATAAAACAGGAAATATGAACGGTATTTTTTCCAACCGTGTGGGTCGATGTATATATATTTATATCATTTGTCAAATTGCAAAAGCTCCTCCATACAAAGGATACACCGCCAAAATTTTCCGAAATTTTTGGGAGTTAAAAAATTTTTGAAAAATTTTTAGGAAAATTTTTATTAGCGAAAAAACGATTTCAAATTTGAATTTGAAATAAATTAGTGGATGAAACTAAATTAAAATAATGATATGAGTCAGTTATAAATGGAAGATAAAATTCAATATTCAGAATTGAAGATAAACTGAATTCATATAGAAATGGGGCAAACTGATTTGAATAGAAGTAGATATGAAAACTTCTGTAAGGAAATGTATAAAATGATTTTAAAAGCTATGATTGGATATTATTGCTAAGTAGGATATGCAGGTATTATAAAGGGGAAGGAAAATTGGTTTTGATTTCAGAAGATAAATTTGAATTGCTCGACAAAATGGTATGTGCTTAAATTTCTATATGAAATTTGATTGGGTTTTTGATCTAGCCACTTGGCATTTTGTTTTCTTTTGGAATTTGGGAGCCCGTAGAGGCATTCTGTAGTTGTACCGAGCTAGCCACGCAAAAGAGACGCTGGCGAAATTTTTCAGAAATTTAGAGAGTTAGAAAATTTTTGAGAAAATTTTGATAATTCAAGACTTGGATTTAAATTTAAATTTGAATAAGTGGAGTAAGTAATGTTGTTGGAAACTATGGAAGGTTTTGAGAAGTTGGTTCAAGTAATAGTGGGTCTCTAATAAAAGATATGTTATGGCAAGTTGATAAAACAGTTTGGTTTTGGGAAAGAAATGGGTATTGGATCATTCTTCTTAACAAGTAATTTCTCAGGACGAAATTCTTTTAAGGGGGGAGGAATGCGACGACCCGAAATTTTTAGGCATTTGAAATTGGAATATTTAATTAATGTTAAATATTTCCAAGATAGTTTAACTTGGATTTCAAATATCAGTTTGAATTTGGCGATTGAATTTATTGAATTCAATAATTTGAATTTGGGTGAATTATTGAATCTTCAGTTTTAAGCCTGTTAAAATAATTTGAAGGATTATAAAATTTATAATGATGATACTGAAGATGATAGAATGGTTGAAATTTAATTTAAAGGTGATTTGTTTAGTTTTAATAATATATCGTTTAAATTGAATTTTAAAATAGCCCTCCGGCGCATAGTCTTGGAATTCTTTCGAAACCAGTTCCATTGGATTCGTAATAGTTAGTTATTGTCGGATTTCAATTTTCATAGCAATCGGAGTTGTGCTTTGACCCTGGCAGCTCAAAGCGCATACAAACTATTTTAATCGATTTAATTTAAAATTGATCGTTTATTTCTGTAACTTTCGCATGTGATCGAATTAGCCTCCGAAACACGTTCCATTGTGTTCGGAATGCCAGTAAAGCCTTATAAATGCCTAGCGGCACACCTCGATAGGAGGTCTAAATTTTAATTTGCGAAAACGAGATACTTTAGAAAGAAAATTATAAAATATTATAATGGAAAAGAAAAATTAAAAACCCTATGACCAATCTTCTAAAGCACGCCATACCCTATCCTTCACGTATAACTCACGCATCCCCCCTCTTTCTTAGAAAATCGAAATCAAAACGTGAGTTTTTCCCCTTTCCCTTTCTTCAATTCTTACGAATGAAAAAAAAGAGCTTCGTTCTCCCTCATCTAAAATAATAACCTAGAGTTGTCAGAATAAGAAAAGGTAGAGTGTCGCGATCGCCGGAGGAACGCCAGCCTTGAAGTGCGAGCATGAAGCAAGGTCGAGCAGTGGTGGGGATTCGAGAGTCTTAAGGCTAGAGCATGGACGCGATGTTCGCACGCGAGTAAGTGGAGGTCTTGAGATCAACATCGCATGAGCCTGGCCATAAGTGGAGGGGAGGTATTCGCGTTCTGGTGGAGATTCGATGGTCTCTAGGGCTGAGCGTGCCTAGGGGGAGGTCACAGTGATAGGTAACGGCTGTGAGGTATATAGCCAATTTTAATTTTATTTAATAATATATATACACACACATATAGGTTAGAAGAAAAATTGTAACCATAAGTTTATAAAACAATTTATTTTCATCAATTCATAGATTTATATATATATATATACATACAGTAAAGTAAATTACTGTTGTTATGTACAGAAAGAGAAAAATATACAGGATTTTTAAAGTGTTTGAAAAATTTATAAAAGCTAGATTTTTGAAATTTATAATCTATATTCACAAGGATATGTAGTTTCAAAATAAGAAATAATAATAAAATAAATATACACCTTTTTACTAACTAGTCTACTTTAAAAATTTGTATTTAGGTGATTAATTTATTTAATAAACTTATTTAGCTATTTAGTTAATTTATTAAAAGGAAAATTAGTTTAAAATCAAATTATTAGTCTAAATTAAATAAGTAGTGTGACGCCCCACCTCTATACCCACGCTAGCCAAGAACACTACGGTGTAATGCTGTCAACTAGCACGGAGAATAAGGCTGTTGAGGAGCGGCCATCAATAGTTGGCCTTACACTAGTATTGGTTATCTCGATGGGAGTGATATAAATATATATATTCTTTCATTTTTCATCTCTGATTTATTTTCTCCCATCGACATACCCCAATTCCAGTATAAAACGAACTACGATGGTTCGTAATAGTTTAGAACAGTAAATATAAAATAACAACACAGATAATATAAATGCGGAACACAGATGAAACAGAAAGTCTCATATATATATAATAACTGATGTCAGTTACAATACATTCACACGGTACATATGGTACAACTACAACAGTCGACTAAGGAAGTTACATATACAAGTACATTAACGTATATAATATACATGAATACATATCTTCCTATACAATTTTACATACTACTACAAATGACGACGACTACTCCAAAAGATATGAAAGAACTTCATAGCTCTAGCAGCAACCCAAAGCAGAATATCTACAACCTGAAATACTCGGTCTGACCCGAGTATTAGATTCAAAAGAAAATAATACTCGGGTCAGTCTAATTCAAACTCAGTTATTAGTGCACAGATGCAATAATAATTAAATAATGAATAGGCGACAGTAGTTAAACCAAATCAGAATGCAATTCAGAATATTGAATTGAAATGAACAAAACAGTTCAAACCATTGAAATATCAATTAAAATATTAAGATGAGTAGGGCTGCAGTACACGCACGCGTGTACTGCCTCGCCACTACAGCACATGAACTACGCAAGAGATTAATAAATCAAAACAAAATAGAATATCACAAAACCATACCGTGTGGCTACAGTTCACGCTTGCGTGCACTGCCTTGCCACTATAGTGATGTCGTACCCAAAAACTCAATACCGTGTGGCTACAGTTCACGCTTGCGTGCACTGCCTTGCCACAACAGTAATGATGTACACAATCGGGCACAAGGTCAAACCCAAAATAAAAAGACGGGTTCAACACAGGTGAAATTAAAATTGAATAGTGACATGCACAACATAAGAACATGTAAGAGAAACATGTCGTAACTACAAAGCTAAGTCACTTACGAAATGCAGAGGTCAAGTCAGTGACTCAACACAAGTGCAATGGAACAGTTTCAACAAAAATGCAAACTATGATAAAGAGATACAGTGACAATATAGATGCAACAAGTGTGTAGCGCAATGCACAAGCGAGGCTAAGGCATAGTGCACCAAAGGAATGAAACTGGGTCAAGCAACTGCGACAACAAGTGTCACAGCCTCAACAATGATATGGTTTTAAATATCCATATATGAACACTACAACACAATCAACATAAAAGAGAATGAATGCCACACAGAAAACTGCAGTAGCAACGTGAATGACCAGAAGGCTGTGATTACACATGCATGCACACTGAAATGAAGTGGCAACATCAACAAGTGTACATATGCAGTAGGATGCACATAGCAAGATGGTGCAACAGAGCAGGGTGCCAGCACAACAGCGGTACACAATGACACACATGAACATGCAAATGCACACACAACAATTCACCAGACAACAAAGTTCAAGCAAAACAACTCAAGCAACAAAGATGCAGGCGCAACAAGTGCACCAGCAAAACAAGCTGAATCAAAGTGCACAAGCATATTGAAACATGCGGTGGCAACAAGAATGATAAAGTATATAGGTGCAGATGCACAGTGCAGCAGCTCAAGTAAACAGAGAGAAGCAACTGGCAACAACGCACAGTGCCTCTGTGAATTAAACAAGACTCAAGCTCAACCAAAAGCTGATACAAGTGAATAGGAAATGGAGCATCTTCTATATGAAACAAGTCAAAGAACGAAGCTACAGATCCAGGCACACTGGAATATAAAATTGCAAACCTGACTGAAAATCACTTCAGAAGAACACATCCCAAATAGGCTACCACTTCAAATAACAAATATACATATATTCACATACATGTATACATGTATAAAAGAGTTCGAAGCAGTGACAGTATCAAGTGAATCGAGTTCCAGTCAAACCAACATGGTGATAACACAACCACAATGAAACTGACACAAAACACAAAAATGCACAGTAACCATCAAGTACACAGTGAACAAAAACAAGCCTACAAACAAATGTGCCAGATTGCAATTCAAGTCAATCCACCCATATATGCATACACACAAACATATGTATATATGCACATATATGCAGACACAGGTGACAAGCTTGTGTACAACTCGACACATTCATTTCATTTCATTTCATTTTATTTTTCTTTAAAAACATTTGCAGGTTTAAAAATCATGTAAATAAAAATCTACCCGAGCCTTACAAAGTTTTACCCGAGTCAAAAGCAACGAAAACCCGAGGCAAGCCTTAAATAATCAAGTAACGAAACATGTCAGTGAAGCCGGTCATAATGAAGATGACAAATGAAATGGCCAGCAACAACATGCTCAAGGACTAGTGTGCAATAAACAATGTAAGTCATGGGATCTAAATCAACAGCCCCAAAATCATCTCAAGGCAGAAAAGCATCAGCATCGAACAAAAACAGGGTCGAGGCGACAAAGTTACAAAAATCAATCATCAAAACAAATCGAATGGCCGAAGTCAGATACAAAAATTCAAGGCCGAACACAAAATCACCAAACAATGAATTTGAATTAGATGTGAGTAGGGATTACTCACATTGTCGACGAATTTAGGGGAAGCCGGCCAGAATTCGACCGAAGACGAACGAAGCTATCAACCGAAGCCCTAAATTTGGACAAACGAGTGAGAGAGAGGCCGCCATAATTTTCCTCTCGATCGATTAGGGCACGCGAATGTAAATGAAAGGGGGATCGGGTCAAAGTACGTAAAGAGGGGGATTGTGGGCTGGGCTGAGAAATGAGTTGCGATTTGATTAAGTTTTATAATTTAATACTTTGGGCTGAAATGGGAGAGGCAGTTTGGTTGGGCTGGTTTATTTAATAAATAATTTAGTTAAGGGTTTAGCTTGTTCGTTTAATAGTAAGTGCAATTTGATTGTTATAAAAATTATTCACACTTTCTGATAGCATTGTTCTTAATTCACAGGTACGCTATGGAAAACCAAGTAAACACTACAGAGATCGAACGTTTATCAACAAACTACTGAAAACCAAAGTTTGGACCGAAACCAAAACAAATGAACCACTATTTAAAAAAAAAACAAATCAAAGCCCCTCAAACTTTATAACCATTTGTAATTTAAATTTTAAAAACTTCAATTTGAAAATTGACGAAAATATCAGGTTGTTACAGACTACCCTCCTTAAAGAAATTGCGTCCTCGCAATCTTAAGGAATAAAAGGACAAATGGTAACAACCATAAAGAACATCATCATACGATAAAGAAGTTAGAAATAGAAAGTTCACCATATAGAGCATGAAAGAGAAAGCCTGAACATGTTTGCTCGATGAATTCTTTGGATTCCTAAGAGAAATCCATAGAATTTGAGAACCATTGAGAATCTCAACAAGAGAAACATCTATATTTCGAAGGTGCTACACCCCCGAAGCAATGATGTGAATATAAGATTGCTCAAGAATAGAAATTGGAAATCCCTAAGGCATTTCCGTAATTGGAAGACGTGGAAAACATCATGAATAGCAGAAAATTGAGTCGGTACACCGACATAGTACAATATAAATGCCAAAGAAATCTTTTGATTTCATAAAAGAAATTCACAAATTATCAACAAAATCTAATTATCAATAGATAATTCAGAAATCTCTAATCACAAATATTCGATTATCAAAAACGATAATCAAATCAACAAGTATTCGATTATCAAAATCGAAAATCAATCTTAAATCACAAATATTTAATTATCACAATTGATAATCAAATCTCAAATTGCAAATGTTTAATTATCACAAACGATAATTAAACCACAAATATCTAATTATCAATAGATAATTCAGAAATCTCTAATCACAAATATTCGATTATCAAAAACGATAATCAAATCAACAAGTATTCGATTATCAAAATCGAAAATCAATCTTAAATCACAAATATTTAATTATCACAATTGATAATCAAATCTCAAATCGCAAATGTTTAATTATCACAAACGATAATTAAACCACAAATATCTAATTATCACAAACGATAATTAGAAACAATAAATATCTGATTATCAAAAACTATAATCAGAAATCATAAATATTTAATTATCACAATTGATAATCAAATCTCAAATCACAAATGTTTAATTATCACAAACGATAATTAAATCTCAATTATCTGATTATCACAAGCGATAATCAGAAATCACAAATTTTCAATTAACGAGTCCGAAATTAACCGAAATAGCAAACGCACATGACCCATAACCACGAGTTTTACTAAATCGTTTAATTCACTTCATCGTTTCCTTGAAAGTGCAAAATTGTGTATTTTAAATAAATAACATTTTACGTTCTCAAACGGACAAGTCCGGAATTAAGCGAATCAGTAAAAGAAAGGGGTCATAGTCCTCGATTTTTCTGAAACGTTTAATTCGCTTCCTCATTCTTTTGAAAGCGCAAATCGTAAAAATTTTGAAAACAATTTTGATTTATATTTTGAAATATTTTGAAAAATAACAAATTTTTTTAAAACACGTGATTAAAATAGCAATGTCAGTAGCAACTTCGACATACGTCAAAATTTCATCTTAATAATTGGCATCAAAATATAATACCAATGAATTTTCGTTCATCAAAAGTGTCACAAGAATCTTCTCAAAGATAGAAAGGGATATCATACCCTAAACTTGTATTCATAACAAGTCAATAACACACGAATTCACCAATGCACAAGAATTGATAAAACTTATCAATAGAAATCACGAAAGTTGGTGAAGCACAAATTCTAGAAATCTACACAAGAAATCCAGAAATCACAAGATAAGAGTATGAGAACTCGAACGGAGTATGAAAACTCAAACGGAGTATAAAAACTCGAACGGAGTATAAAAACTCGAACAGAGTATGACATAGAATAAAAGATATGGCATAACATAAAATATCCATAATGACATACTACTATAAGTATGTAAATAATGATCAATAGGAGATCAACCGATGAGGGGTATGGCATAAATATGAAATATCCATACTGACATACGACTATAAGTATGCAAATAATGATCAACAGGAGATCAACCGATAAGAGATAATCAATATCACAAGAATCTTCTCAAAGATCCAAAGAGGTAACATACCCCAAATTTGTACTCATGACAAATTAATAACATATGAATTCACCAATGCACAAGAATAGGTGAAGCATAAAATTTCCAGAAATCAACATAAGGAATCTAGAAATCACAGAAAAAGGGAAAGAGGCCTATCACATGACGGTCCGAAGACCATGGGGAGCTACCCCGCATGTGTGAATGGAATCACACAGATTGAGGTCAAGACTAACCAAAAAGCAGAAAGGTATGTGTGAATGGAATCACACAAGTGGTGTCTAGTCTGACCATCAGAACGATCATCATGATCAACGAGGAGTGTCAATTACACTAAGCATGTGTGAATGGAATCACACAGATTGAGGTCAAGACTAACCAAAAAGCAGAAAGGTATGTGTGAATGGAATCACACAAGTGGTGTCTAGTCTAACCTCGCAAATAAAAAGACATAGCATAATTGCTAGTCTAATTCATAAAGCGATCGTCAAGATCAACGAGAAGTGTCAATTACACTAAGCTAGTAAATATAAAAGTTTAGCTTCATGTCCCATAACCACTTGCTTAACTTAAATATTTACGAACAAACTGTAAATCTTCACTAATAAAATTTGTCACAAGAGATTCAATCGAATAAGTCCAAGAATTAACCGGCGAAGTAAACGCAAGCGTTATATACCACTCGTTTTACTAAGTCGTTTAATTAGATTTCTCATACGAGTGAGGTAAAGGTTAGTATATACTATTAGATTGGAAAACGGTTTAGGAAAAGAGTTTTGTAGTAAAATAGTTTTGAAATCGTTTGAAGAAAAGGGTTTTGATATTTACTACTAGTATTGAAACATTTATATTTTTAAAGTGACAAATCACAAAAATGATTGCAGAAACAATCAATCACAAGAATTCACATACGAAGACGTGAATAGAATCCAAAGAAATCGATACCGAATTCATCGAAGGGTATGTTCACAAAAATTCCGAAGAAATGGTCATCAAAGTTGCTAATAAATGATAGCAACAAATCGAGAAATAATCAAAAATCGATTAAATTTGGAAACCAAATCAATTCACTAAAATTCACATTCGAAGATGTGAATAAAATCCAAATAATTCGATTCTAAATCGATCAAAGTAGGAATATCCAAAAATTCCAAAAATAGAAGTTTTCAAAGTCGACAAAGATGACAACAACTAATCGGACAAGAAGAATCGATTGACAAATGGAATAATGAAACAAAACGAGCATAAATGCATAAATGACTTCAACAAAAAAATAAAATAAAAATCAAGTCAATGCCGAAGTCAACAATTAATGGCCATAATAGAGTATAAAACGATTCAACATCATCATCAAAGGACTCAACGGCAAACCAAGTCAGAGTCTTGGAAATCAAGAATTTAGAAATTTCTCAAAAACAAACTGACCGAAGTCGAATGGAAATCAATCCGAGGAAAACATAAAATATCAAGTTCGGAATCGCTGAGATTCGAACAAAATCAATCATCGGCTAAATCAAATCAAAGCCGAAAACACAAGAATCAAAAATCAAATGCATACGAATAAGCGTTACGAATTCATACCTAACGATCAAAGATAATCATTTGCAAATATGAGAGATAAAACGTCGACAAATAGTTGTAACACATGTACTATCTAAGTTATGTTTTATATTTGTTCTAAACCCCAGGCTCTGATACCAAGCTGTGACGCCCCACCTCTATACCCACGCTAGCCAAGAACACTACAGTGTAATGCTGTCAACTAGCACGGAGAATAAGGCTGTTGAGGAGCGGCCATCAATAGTTGGCCTTACACTAGTATTGGTTATCTCGATGGGAGTGATATAAATATATATATTCTTTCATTTTTCATCTCTGATTTATTTTCTCCCATCGACATACCCCAATTCCAGTATAAAACGAACTACGATGGTTCGTAATAGTTTAGAACAGTAAATATAAAATAACAACACAGATAATATAAATGCGGAACACAGATGAAACAGAAAGTCTCATATATATATAATAACTGATGTCAGTTACAATACATTCACACGGTACATATGGTACAACTACAACAGTCGACTAAGGAAGTTACATATACAAGTACATTAACGTATATAATATACATGAATACATATCTTCCTATACAATTTTACATACTACTACAAATGACGACGACTACTCCAAAAGATATGAAAGAACTTCATAGCTCTAGCAGCAACCCAAAGCAGAATATCTACAACCTGAAATACTCGGTCTGACCCGAGTATTAGATTCAAAAGAAAATAATACTCGGGTCAGTCTAATTCAAACTCAGTTATTAGTGCACAGAAGCAATAATAATTAAATAATGAATAGGCGACAGTAGTTAAACCAAATCAGAATGCAATTCAGAATATTGAATTGAAATGAACAAAACAGTTCAAACCATTGAAATATCAATTAAAATATTAAGATGAGTAGGGCTGCAGTACACGCACGCGTGTACTGCCTCGCCACTACAGCACATGAACTACGCAAGAGATTAATAAATCAAAACAAAATAGAATATCACAAAACCATACCGTGTGGCTGCAGTTCACGCTTGCGTGCACTGCCTTGCCACTATAGTGATGTCGTACCCAAAAACTCAATACCGTGTGGCTGCAGTTCACGCTTGCGTGCACTGCCTTGCCACAACAGTAATGATGTACACAATCGGGCACAAGGTCAAACCCAAAATAAAAAGACGGGTTCAACACAGGTGAAATTAAAATTGAATAGTGACATGCACAAACATAAGAACATGTAAGAGAAACATGTCGTAACTACAAAGCTAAGTCACTTACGAAATGCAGAGGTCAAGTCAGTGACTCAACACAAGTGCAATGGAACAGTTTCAACAAAAATGCAAACTATGATAAAGAGATACAGTGACAATATAGATGCAACAAGTGTGTAGCGCAATGCACAAGCGAGGCTAAGGCATAGTGCACCAAAGGAATGAAACTGGGTCAAGCAACTGCGACAACAAGTGTCACAGCCTCAACAATGATATGGTTTTAAATATCCATATATGAACACTACAACACAATCAACATAAAAGAGAATGAATGCCACACAGAAAACTGCAGTAGCAACGTGAATGACCAGAAGGCTGTGATTACACATGCATGCACACTGAAATGAAGTGGCAACATCAACAAGTGTACATATGCAGTAGGATGCACATAGCAAGATGGTGCAACAGAGCAGGGTGCCAGCACAACAGCGGTACACAATGACACACATGAACATGCAAATGCACACACAACAATTCACCAGACAACAAAGTTCAAGCAAAACAACTCAAGCAACAAAGATGCAGGCGCAACAAGTGCACCAGCAAAACAAGCTGAATCAAAGTGCACAAGCATATTGAAACATGCGGTGGCAACAAGAATGATAAAGTATATAGGTGCAGATGCACAGTGCAGCAGCTCAAGTAAACAGAGAGAAGCAACTGGCAACAACGCACAGTGCCTCTGTGAATTAAACAAGACTCAAGCTCAACCAAAAGCTGATACAAGTGAATAGGAAATGGAGCATCTTCTATATGAAACAAGTCAAAGAACGAAGCTACAGATCCAGGCACACTGGAATATAAAATTGCAAACCTGACTGAAAATCACTTCAGAAGAACACATCCCAAATAGGCTACCACTTCAAATAACAAATATACATATATTCACATACATGTATACATGTATAAAAGAGTTCGAAGCAGTGACAGTATCAAGTGAATCGAGTTCCAGTCAAACCAACATGGTGATAACACAACCACAATGAAACTGACACAAAACACAAAAATGCACAGTAACCATCAAGTACACAGTGAACAAAAACAAGCCTACAAACAAATGTGCCAGATTGCAATTCAAGTCAATCCACCCATATATGCATACACACAAACATATGTATATATGCACATATATGCAGACACAGGTGACAAGCTTGTGTACAACTCGACACATTCATTTCATTTCATTTCATTTTATTTTTCTTTAAAAACATTTGCAAGTTTAAAAATCATGTAAATAAAAATCTACCCGAGCCTTACAAAGTTTTACCCGAGTCAAAAGCAACGAAAACCCGAGGCAAGCCTTAAATAATCAAGTAACGAAACATGTCAGTGAAGCCGGTCATAATGAAGATGACAAATGAAATGGCCAGCAACAACATGCTCAAGGACTAGTGTGCAATAAACAATGTAAGTCATGGGATCTAAATCAACAGCCCCAAAATCATCTCAAGGCAGAAAAGCATCAGCATCGAACAAAAACAGGGTCGAGGCGACAAAGTTACAAAAATCAATCATCAAAACAAATCGAATGGCCGAAGTCAGATACAAAAATTCAAGGCCGAACACAAAATCACCAAACAATGAATTTGAATTAGATGTGAGTAGGGATTACTCACATTGTCGACGAATTTAGGGGAAGCCGGCCAGAATTCGACCGAAGACGAACGAAGCTATCAACCGAAGCCCTAAATTTGGACAAACGAGTGAGAGAGAGGCCGCCATAATTTTCCTCTCGATCGATTAGGGCACGCGAATGTAAATGAAAGGGGGATCGGGTCAAAGTACGTAAAGAGGGGGATTGTGGGCTGGGCTGAGAAATGAGTTGCGATTTGATTAAGTTTTATAATTTAATACTTTGGGCTGAAATGGGAGAGGCAGTTTGGTTGGGCTGGTTTATTTAATAAATAATTTAGTTAAGGGTTTAGCTTGTTCGTTTAATAGTAAGTGCGATTTGATTGTTATAAAAATTATTCACACTTTCTGATAGCATTGTTCTTAATTCACAGGTACGCTATGGAAAACCAAGTAAACACTACAGAGATCGAACGTTTATCAACAAACTACTGAAAACCAAAGTTTGGACCGAAACCAAAACAAATGAACCACTATTTTAAAAAAAACAAATCAAAGCCCCTCAAACTTTATAACCATTTGTAATTTAAATTTTAAAAACTTCAATTTGAAAATTGACGAAAATATCGGGTTGTTACAAGTAGTAATAGATTGTTTGGTTAGTTTAAATATTAACAAACCCTACAATATTTGTACAAGATCTGAAATGTGAAGGAAACAAGCTGTTTGGATTGGGTTGCAAATAAAATCAAAGGTGAGTAAATCTCACTCATTTGGATTATTTAAATTTAAATAGTCAAATTTAAATAATTGTTGAATGATTGAATTGTGTTGATGTGTTATATTATATGTAATAGTGTATAGAATATTTTGGAGTGATTGATATTCTGTGATGAATATTATTGGTAATTGGAATATTGAATGATGTGGTTTGCTTGAATATTTTGGTACCCGGAGTTATCAAAATATATACAATTGGATTTTTGAAAGAAATACAAGAGTAAAATTTGGAAGTGAAATAATTATAGAATAAAAATAAGGATAAGTTGGAAAGAAATAAAAGTGATTTTAAAAAACTAAAGTTAAATTGTAAAGTAGAGATTTAAAACAAGTTTTTAAATCAAAGTTAAATCTGGAAATTCAAGTTGGTGCATCTCAGTTTTTAAACAATAAAGTTTTAAAAATTTAAATTTATTTTAACAACCTGAATGTTAAAGTGCACCTTTAAATTGATTTGAATTTAAAAATGAATGTGGTTTTAAATTCCCTTAAACTTCTTTTATAAAATGAGTAATTAATTTATTAAATAAAGTAAATAAAATGGTAGTTAATTACTGGTTGAGATTAATCAAGAGTGATAAATATTTGTGGTTTAATTAATGATTAATTACTTAACGTTATTAATTTAAATTAGGATGAATTAAATGTAAATAGAAATCATTAATTCATATAATTAATGATGTAATTAAAGGTTGATTAATTAAGATGAATAAATCAATAATAAGTGATTTATGAGAAATTAATTCATATAAGTGATTAAGGATTAATGTAATTAATTATAGTTAATTAATTTGTGAAGTAATTAAAGATTAATTTCTGTTTTGGGTTAAGAATAATTAATTTGTAATTAACTAAAGATAATTACTTAAATGTAATTGAAGGATAATTAATCCAGGGTGATTAATTAAGATGGATAATTAAGAGATGATTAATTAATTGATTTGAAATTAGTAAATGTTAAGTGAAGAAATCTAAGTGATTGAGGTTAGTGATTCAATGAGCATAAATTAATTAATTTTGGATGTGATCAAGCTTTGCTTATGGATGGTTGAATGGTATTGGATGCCTTGAATGAGTTGATATCTCTTATATGAAATATTTCGTGATAACATATGTTTGGGCGGACAGGATATTGTGGTTAACTATCAATGATGAATTGTTGTGTAAAGTGACATCCTGAATTTAAAATGTGAAGTGTATTTCATTTGGATAACTTGGGTTAGGATGACACGAGACGCGAAGAGACCAGGCTCAGGTATTAGAAAATTACCCGAAACCACTTCGAATTTCTATAGATTGATATGTGAAATCTATAGGCTGGAATGAAATGATTTAAGTGAATTGGACTATTTAATTTAAGTTTTAGTACTTAGAAAATTGATGTGTGGAATAAGTGATGTCTATAACAAATTGTGAATTTGTAGATTTATACGAGATATCCCGGGTTTTATATAAGTTGTATGCTTTATACTCCTTGTTGGAAGAGTTTACTCACGCTGGTTTCCAGCCTAACTCGGGTGTTAGTTGGTGTAATGCTCGGGTCAGACCGAGTATTACAGATTTTCAGGTGAGAACGTTCTGGAGCTCAGGAGGCGAGCTAGATGGAAAGAGCGTATAAAGTATTTCCGCTGCATTATATTATTGTAAATCCGAGACATGATAATTTTGTATATCCAGTGTCTATATTTATGTCTAACTCAGATGTATTATAAATGTATTTGAAAGATACAGAATTCTTTTGTAAACTGTTATTATTTGTTATTATATTTTATCCGCTGCGAATGTGAGATGTTAGTGTTTCTGATCTTCTTCTTCTTCTATCTCTTTCTTCTTTTTCCTAACTATCTGTGATTTTCGGGATCGAAAATTCCGGATCGTTACAACAATAGTAGTTACAAATATGTTAGTAACAATAAATTGGAAATTTATAACCACGATTTAATTTGAAATATGTATATTGAATTGATTGGCATTTAACCTTTTAAATATGATAAGGCGAAACAAGTTAAAATTGCTTTAATTGATATTACAACTTTTAATTAAGATAGTGTAGCGATCCGTAATTTTTAACAACTTCAAAATGGCAGTATTTTGAATTTAATTAAAAAATGTGAATTTTTTTTGAACTTGTGATGTTTAGTGTTTTATTTGACAAAATTTAATAGAATAAGAATTTCTTTGTGAATTTTCAAATTTTGGTCAAACTATACTAAATTTTAAAATTTTATTCTTCCAATATGATACTAGACTGAATTACAATATCCTCTCCAATTTCCTTTTGTTAAAATCGAATTCCTATTGCTCTAAAAATATAAAGTACTGTGAAAATCGACATAAATTTGCCGTGTATATTTGTGTTTTTGGCTAAGTTTTATTGGGTTTGTTTGGTCTAATGGGCTCCTTAGTAAACCAAGAGACCCTAGGAACCCTATGAGACTTTGGACCCTTCCTTTTTCCAACAATTAACCTTCTGTTTCCTATTTGATCAAACAAGTACGTATAGATTTTTTCTCATTTAGAAACTTTCTGCGTACTCTTCTTCCTCAAATCGACAGAACTCCAAAACTCCAAAATCACAATTCCCAAACTCAATCCCTCCTCTCTTCAAAACCCTTCCATCCTCTCTCCCCTTGCCATCGCCCTCCACCACCACTTCCGACCATCTCCTCTCTCCTCCTCTATTTTATAATAAAACATAATTTGTTCGATTTGCATTATCATGTTTTTCTTTGCTTTTGGATTGTTGCTTTGGATAGGATTGATTAGCTTGTCATGTTTAGATTTCAACTTGGATCTATCTATTTGTGTTGTCAAAAACTCTATAACATCGAAAGGTGAGCAATCACTCACGATTAACATTTTTATTGTTAGGTAAATGTGGCAACCAGGTGATTTTCGTCACCCGAAAATCGATACTAATACGTCCATTGTATAGAATGCGGAGAAATTGAGTGCCAAAAACACCAGGTTGTTAGGGTTTAAGAAGAAAAGAGAGAATAAAAAACAGAAATAACAGCACCGAATCTCACAATCACTGCGGAATAAACTACAATATATGATAACAGCAATTTATACAAAGAAAGTTATAACCGTTAATTTACATATGAGTTATCAGAGTACAATCATCAATATATAAAACCGAACCCTAAATACAGAATATACAACCTACAATACACGGCGGAATATAAAAAAATACGTACAATACGTCTATACCATCCAGCTCGTCTCTTGAACTCCAAAAGCGTCCTAACCTGAAATTCTATAATACTCGATTTGACCCAAGCATTACAATAAATAATACCCAAGTCAGGCTAGAAACCAGCATGAGTAAACCTACTTAATTTGAAAATACTTAAGCTATAAAAATCTTTGAACAAAGGTAACTCGTACGACCCGACGAGTTCTCATCAAATTATAACCAAAATAGTTTTGTAGAAATCCATCAATATTATAATAATGTCTAAGTACAGTTACTTATTTAAAGTGGTTGAATTTGTTAAATTAATCCAATTCCAGCATATTAAACTCTAAAACCAAACCCGTATAGTTCGTAGTGATTTTCAAATCGAAGTGGTTCTGGATAACACTGATATCCGGTCCTGGTCTCTTCGAATCCAAGCAATAAATTTTAAAGGTTAAATTGTTTTAAAATAAACAATTTACATTTAGGGTGACAATATCCACATATGGAAATTTTTAGAAATTTTTATTTCAAATAAACCGTATCATCATTTTAATCTACTATTTAACTCGTCTAACCACTAGATGGCACAGACAAGAGTAATTTGGAATAAATATCCAATAGAAATAAGCCAAAATATAAATTGTTACTAATTTAACGGTCAATAACAAATATCAAACAATTCACACATCAAGATTTAATTAACTTTAATTAACTGAATCCATTTATATTTTTTGTCCAAAATTAATTACAAAAGAAATTATCAGTCAATTTATTATAAGTTAATCAAAGTTAAACACTCTATTTAACATCTAATTTGCTAATTTACATAAGTTTTAAGTCAAATAATAATATAATCAATTACCCATTAAATTATAAAATATCATTGAACTTTAAATCACGGGTTTCATCGAACTTTAAATCATAGGTTTAAAATGACAACAGAATAAAATATAAATTATCATAAAAATATATAAGTTCCATTTATTCTTCTTTTTTTCTCTTCTCTCTCTTTCTTTCTTTATGCATGATGGTTTTCGATGAAACAAAATTTTAAAAATCCCATACTAATAAACTGACGACTTTCATTTTGAAATCAAGCTCTAAAACTAAAAGGATGTTGAGATATTGATTTTGGGAGTTAAAGGTTGAAATGTTTTTAGAAAAAATCAATAAACAGAGAAGTAAAATACATGGTTTTTAGATTGCAAATGGAGCTATCCGTGCCTAACACACAGATGCACATGCTATACACACATTCGATACATGTAAACGTGTTCTTTAACAAGATTCATCCAAATCATATTTGCGTGTGTGTATATATATATATGCAGTAAAGCAAAATAATGCGTTTTGCTCACATGAAAAAAATGTTCAATATTGTTTTGCTTTCCCCCTGCTTCAAGCCTTGAACACTTACCTTGATTTTGTTTTAATGGCAGACTCCTTTATTTTTCTTTTTTTCCTTTTTAGTGCTAGAAGGTACGCGTGCAGATAGCATAGGTAATTGTTTGAACGGCTAAATGTCTATCGAGTTAGAAAGTTGCCGAACGAATTTGAAATAAAAATAACCGCAAGGGCACGACGCACTATCGTAGTACGTGGCGAGTACAGGTCGATCCGTAGGGAATTGTTGATTTCAAATTTCTATTCAATCAAAGTTGAGAAGTGTTTAAGCTAGAAAATGAGAAAAATGACAAAAGAAAATTGATAAAAATATGAGAGTTTGAGGGAAATTTAGAGAAAAATCAACTCTCTAGATCGCATAAATCAACAAAATGAAATTATGATCTCTCTTTTCTTGTCACTAGTGTAATTAGTTGATACATTTATCATAAGTATGGTATATTTGTGCTATTAATTAGCACAATATAAACCATCAATCTATAATACAACCACTAATACACATGTAACTCTCATGAAATATGACAACAAAGTTGAAAGCAAAATCTATTTTAAGCATGGCCTATTAACTATTGTCTAGAAATATAGGCCATCAAATTTTAATTTCAACAATCACTTCATTACCATCATTATATGTAGATGAAGAGATAATTATTGTTTGTGATTGTTAAAGCATAGTCTATTTGGTGTCAACAATATAGGCTATCAAATTCACATCAAAATAACAAGTTAAACCACTTCATATTAAACACAAAAAGTGAGCATAAACCTCATAACGTTGCATCTACATACTAGAGAGTTTCATTACCCCTAAATTTTAGGGATTAGACTCTCATATTTGTTATAAAATCAAAAATTGTAGATTGCATCATGAAATAAAAAGAAAAGGTAAAAGAGAGAAAATGAAAAGAAGAACTAATCTACTTGCATAAAATAAAAACTACTCTACTTGCATGAATAATAAATCCACACTACTAACATCAAATGAAATAAACAAAAAGAAGAAAAGAGCATGTATTTAAAGTTGCATAAAAGAAATTAACATGAAATATAATGGCTAAATAGCCATGAAAAGAAAAGAGAAGCTTTTTTCTTTATTTTAAGCCTAAACTAATGAAGAAGAAGAGGGTTACATGAAACATAAGGGGTATTTATACATGTGTTAAACCCTAATTCATACCTTTGTAGGAAGTATATTGGCCAAGTTATCATTTGCTTCAATAATCCCCTACTTAAATGTACATGAAACTTTAATGGCCTTTTAGCATTTGCAAAAGCTCCTAATTGTAAATCAAGGTAAGCAGGTGTGGTCCTCCATGTTCTTCACTTTGAATTATTTCCATCTTCATTCTTTTATATCTTCTTTGTGCATGCATATTCCTTCATGAAACCACTTGTACCTGAGTTCAAATTCCTACAAAATAATATAGTAATTTCCAATTAAATTTTCTCAATTTAATATATGCACAAAAATGACCATTTTGCACTTGGTTGAATATGAATATGTGACAATTTCGAATAATTTGAATTTTGGTTTAAACAAGTTAAAATACTCAATATGATCATTTATTCAATTTAATTAGATTAAATATGGTGGTACAAATATGCACATTTACGTGCACATCAAATACCCCCACACCTATCTTTTTATTCGTCCTCGAATAAAGAAATACTAAGATAAATCCATCTTCATAGGGAGCACGATTGCATTGAGCATATGCAACAAGCCGCTAAACCTTTGGATAGTAGGACGAATGTTGTCTCATGAGGGTTTACAGCGGATACTGCCCACAAAATCCAAATGCAAAGTGAAAATATTTACAAAATGCAAGATTATTTACAAAGAGATGAATGCGATTTTTTGAAAGTATTTACAAATGAAGAATTTATTTTTAAATTGACACGAATAAGTTAAATATAGGTTTTAGTCACTATCTTGAAAATTTAAGTCATTTACCCATCAAAGTTTCCAATAAAAACGAAGTTATCGTAGCAAATATGCTATAATTTAACTCTTTGTTTCGGTTGATAACAAAGTGTAATTATAAAATGGATCCTTAGTTGATTATCAAAGTTTATCAAAGTGGTATATTCATTTCTTTTCAATAACAAGTCAAATCAAATAAGATAAAAATAGTACTAGGATTTCAATTGCTTACTCTTTCTTATTTTTTTGAATTTTTTTTTGATATTTATAATATTTACATATGCCTAACTCAGATAAACTGAGGCCAGATAAATTACCTATGCACTGCCTTGTGGATTTATGTGAGGGGAATACAGAGCGTGGCGAGTGAATACACGAGTGTGAACACCTATTGACTGTAGGCGTTATTAAAAATGAATTTTTATATACATACATCTAGCTCAGATAGATTGAGGCCAGATATACCGATCATGCACTGCCATTCGGGATTACGTGAGAAAGGTTCAGAGCATGGCGGGTGTACACACAAGTGTGTACACCTGTCGACCGTAGGTGTTAATAGAATATATATATATATATATAGACACACACACAAATGTTTTGTTTTTTTTAAATGAGAGAGAGTTTTGCAAAATCATCTTAGCACCATTTAACTTAGAAGACAAAAAAATTGTTATATCCTTTTACTTTCAATTCACCACTTTTAAAACAAAGATTTTCGATTAGGATGTATTTTATAATTAACACGTATGAATCTTCCTATGTACTAGTTAAACCATTGTTATTTGTAATCAAACTTCATTTTTATTTTTGTTAAAACGAATAAATTTTCAAAAAATTTAATTTAATAAACCAAAACCATATATTTATCTTATAGTGTTTCTTTAAAAATAAATCAAAAGAAAATTTGTTTTTTGGATTTTTTTTTGAGTTTTTGGAGGAAAAATTAATCCTGAAAAACCAAAAGAAGACGAGTCTCCCCCCTACACTTGATTTTGACTGTGTCCACACAGTCAACCCAAGTGAAAGGAACATTTATTATTATTTACATGAAAATAAAATGTATTTACACGACATCCGAAAGTATATTGTTAAAAAGTAAATGAAATGGTCTTCCAAAGACTGATTCATTTGTCTCATCGAGTATGCGAGACACAGCTTAAGCTCGAAAAACCAAATCAAAATTTTCGAAGTTGAATGTTGATTTGGAAAAACGAATGTCGTTTTATTAAAAATCATACGAGTTGTTTTATTTTCGATGATTTTTAGGGTCGATAAAACAATTGGTTGAAATTCAAGTTTATTTTCACCATTTTAAAATTCAAAATTGTCGTTAAATTTTTTTCAAAATTATTGATTTCCGAATCAAAATGGTGATTTAAATCTTCCCCTTCAAAACTCGACAACTCATCTTCGAAAAGTCTAAAAAATTCATGTTCATTAAATTCGTCTTCCTTTATTGAATTATTAACAACTTCATTGCATATGTCAAGTTCAAAATCCAAAGTTGTTGTATTCAAATTTTCAAAATCGAAAAAGAAAGACCGAATTTTAAATCGAGTTTTTCTCCCTTAAAAGAATTGAAATCCAACTCAATTACCGTATTTTCAACAACTTCATTAAGATTGTCGTTTTCAATTTCAAAAGTTGTTATTTGAAAATCGTCAATTTTGGTAAAAGTTGGATTATTATTTGACTTGTCACATGTTGGTATTTGAGTTTGTTTTTTCACATTGTTTCAGATATGTTTCAAATAACGAATCCGTGTGATCATTGTAAATTTCGTTAATTTGCTCAACAAAATTGAATTTATAGTTATGAACATGAAGATTTTCACTTTGAAATTGTTGAGAACAAAGATTTTCAATCGTAACATGTTAAGATTATTTTTATTTCCAAATTTGTTTGAAAAATGGTTTCCGTTTTCATTTCGATTTTGAAATTCAGTTTGAAGATCGAAATTGAATTGGCACGGGTTACACTCGAAATCATTTGAATTTTGAAGTGAGTTCAAATTTTGACTTGAGTTGTTGGACAAATATTAATTACACAAATAATTTATCTCTTGATTTTATTGTATAGAGATTTCAAGTAGAGATGAAATGCTATTTTCGAGATTCGATGGTTGTTCATAATTTTGAAAATTTGTGGTTCAAAACTCGAATCATTTAAACAATAGTTGTTGTTAAAATATCCATATGAATTTGGAGTGAAATTATATGGATTATATTGACTTTCACAACTATTGTAAAATTCACATAAGTGGGGAAACTCGGACATTTTCATGATGTTTTTTTTTGGTTTTTTTTATAAAGAAAAATATTTACAAATAGAATTTATTTTTCAAAATGGAAAATTGATTTTTGTTTTGTCTTTGGATTTTCAAATTTTTTTGGCTTTTTTTTAAAAGGTTTTATATATTTTTTTGGATTTTTGTTTTACTAATTTTTTTTTGGATTTTTGAAATTTCAAAGGAAAAGGTTTTAAAAATTTCAAAGAAAAATAGAAGGAATATTTACAATTTTTTTTAGTTTTGGATTTTTGAATTTTTTTGTTTTTTTTAAATATGCATAAACTAATGCAACAAAATGAATGCAAGGGTTAATTACAAATGATTTGTCCTAAGTTAACCCAAAATTATATAATCACACATTGTCTTAGATAAACAATGCCAAGTAACAGACAGGATTTATTGGTGCACCATGAATCACCGTAGCAATGCAGCCGAAGGTTTAAGTACCTTCAGAAAAACAACCACTATAATATTTATGAATCACTGTAATATTTATAAATGGTTATTGCTCTGCTGTAGCCCAAACACCAAGAAATTAAATTGTTCAAACAAGACAACTTGTCAATGTACAATCAAGTGTTATCGATTTCTAACCGTTATTATTAATCAAAATTCTAAGATGAAACGCAGAACTGAAATTAAACGTGTTTTAACAATGCAACTACAAATGGATTTCTGTTTTTGTTTTTGAATTTTCTAAAACTTTTTTTATATATACAAATGCAAACAACCAACAATGCAAGACAAATAAAAACTAGAGATGAAATCAGCAATTTGTTTAAGCAAGCAAGCGGAGCAGTTTTTCTAGCAACAACTCCTCCTTTATTTCCTACAACCTGAAAATAAAAATAAGATACTACAAGCTTTTTTTAATACATGAGGATCGAATTTAAAAAAAAATTAAAACAACCAAGTGGAAAGAAAACAAATGAAAACAAGAAAGATGAAAACAAATGAAAACAAAAATAAAACAAGAAATAAATTCAAACTTGCTTTTCTAGAAAGACTTCAACAAAAATAATAATAACATAAAAGCAAACAAACTAAACTTTACGTAAGAAAAAAAAAAGTTTAGGCCCAACTTAAACAAAGATCCACAAGACCACTCTTAACCACATTACTAGTTATCAATCAGCAATTGTTTTCTGCCACAAAAAAAAAATGGTAATCTTCTCTTTAAATCCCCACGGCCCCATCAAAAATGAAAATTCTATTTTTGCTTCCACAGTAGGTTCCTGGTAGCGGTTCGAGCCAAGTGAATTCATAAAATTGAATTCGAGTTTCGAATTTGGATTCGAGCAAGTTGCTTTCGATTGAGGGAAGCAGTTGTCTGCGATGGGTGATTAGGGTTTCGAATTGCTGCTCTGGTCGTGAAGGAAATTTGCAGGCGATTGAAGGCGAGGTTGTCAGGCGACTTGTATTTGGGTTGCGAATGAAATTGAATTGCATATGTTTGAGGAGGAGGAGATGTCGATTGAGTTTAGGTTGCGGGTGACGTTATCGAGGCTGGGTTCGAGAATCAGGAGAAGAAGGTGGTTCAGCGTCGAAGCTTTGAATTTGTGGTTCGGTGAAGAATTGATGGCGATTTGGCCTAAGTTGGAGTGCAAGCAGTGATGAGGAGGTTCTGGTGATTTTGTGGTTGACAGTTGATGATTATGTGGGATGGTAGGGGGTATTTGTGATATGGAATGGGCAGAAGTTGATTATGTGGGATGAAGCTTGCTGTTAGGAATGGTTTACACTGATTGAAGGAGTTGTGCAGGTTGTTTGATGGACAGTAGTTTAGTGATTTGATTTAGTGATGATTGGGTTCAGGGAAGTGTCGACCTGGTTGAGGCGATTTCGGTGACTGAGGGATTCGAGGTGATTGTTGAATTCGATTGGTTTGCCTGACGAGTGAGGTTGTTCGAAGGAGATGTTAATTCAGTGGAGAGGAAAGTAAATGGGTGTAGACGTTTTAGGGAATGTGGCTGTAGGGATGTGAATGAATGAATGTCTGCAGGTTGTTGGGCAGTGGAAGTGGAAGACGTGGTTGAGGTGAATGTTGTAGTGTTTTGAGCAGGCTGTGGGGTATGTAGTGGGTGTGAGGTAGAAACTATTGATGGTATGGTTCAAAATGTGTGCAGGCCAGGATGGTTCTGGCGGTGGAGGATGCTGCGATGTGTATTTTGTGACAAGGCAGTGAAGTATGTAGTAGGTGTGGACAGAGGGTAGAGGGACTGGAATGGTGATGGATTGTGAAGTTGCTGGTGAAGGAGCCGCTGTAGGAACATTACAGGGAAGGGGGATTGCGGTTGAAGTAGAGCAGTAATAGGTTGTGTTGCTATGGTTAATGCACAGTTATGTAAGATGGTATGATGGTGGAAGAGAAGGTCAGAGGTGAGGGATGAAATGACTGTTTTTAGTGGAAAACAGAGATGATGTTGAGGAGGGACTGCTAGAATGTGGTCAGTGAGCAAGATAGTGGAAGTTAGTGGTTTCGAAAGGCTGTGATATGTAGTTTCAGCCAATATAGAGAGGTATGAACAGAGAGCAGAAATGCACAGAACGGTATGTTTTTTTCTTTTTCTTTTGTTTTTGGTTTTGTAAATGTAAATCCAAAACAAAAAACGAAGAAAAAGCAAAATGTAAATGTAAAACTATAGATGCAAAATGCAAATGTAAATTAATAAATGTTTTTTTTAATGCATTCAACACACAAAATGAAAACACATAAAAATCAAACAAAAATAATTCGATGAATAGAAAATCAAAATCAAAGCAATTCTCCGGCAACGGTGCCAAAAACTTATTTGGACAGCTAAATGTCCATCGAGTTAGAAAGTAGCTGAACGAATTTTGAAGTAAAAATAACTGCAAGCGTACGGCGTACTATCATAGTACGTGGCAAGTACGAGTCGATCCGTAGAAAATTGTTGATTTTAAATTTCTGTTCAATCTAATTAACCGAAGTTGAGAAGTATTTAAGCTCAAAAATGAGAAAAATGACAAAAGAAAATTGATAAAAATATGAGAGTCTGAGGGCAATTTAGAGATAAATCAACTCTCTAGATCACATAAATCAACAAAATGAAGTTATGATCTCTCTTTTCTTGTCATTAAGGTAATTAATTGATGTGTTTATAATAAGTATGGTATATTTACAATATAAACCATCAAACTATAACACAACCACTAATACGCATTTAACTCTCATGAAATATGACAATAAAGTCGAAAGCAAAATCTATTTAAGCATGACCGATTAACTATTGTCTAGAAATATAAGCCATCAAATTTCAATTTCAACAATCACTTCATTGCCATCATCATATGTAGATGAAGAGGTAATTATTATTTATGATTGTTTAAGTATAGCCTATTTGGTGTCAACAATATAGGCTATCAAATTCACATCAAAACAACAAGTTAAACCACTTCATATTAAATACAAAAAGAGAGCATAAACCTCATAATGTTGCATCTACACACTAGAGAGTTTCATTACCCCTAAATTGTAGGGATTAGCCAATCATATTTGTTATCAAATCAACAAATGTAGATTGCATCATGAAATAAAAAAAGGAAAAAAAGAGCAAATGAAAAGAAGAACTAATCTACTTGTATAAAATAAAATATACTATACTTGCATGAATAGTAAATCTACACTACTATCGTAGAAGAAAATAAACAAAAAGAAGAAAAGAACATGTATTTAAAGTTGCATAAAAAGAAATTACATGAAATAAAAATGGCTAAGCAGCCACGAAAAGAAAAGAGAAGCTTCCTTTTATTTTGAGTCTAAACTAATGAAGATGGAGAGGGTTGCATGAAACATAAGAGGTATTTATACATGTGTTAAACCCTAATTCATGTTTTTGGAGAATGCCCAAAATGCCCTTCTAGGAAGTGTGGCGGCCAAGTTATCATTAGCTTCAATAATCTCTCACTTGAATGTACATGAAACTTTAATGGCTTTTTAGCATGTGCAGTAGCTCCTAATTGAAAATCATGGTAAGTGGGTGGGGTCCTGCATGTTCTTCACTTTGAATTATTTACATCTTCATTCTTTTGTACCTTCTTTGTGAATGCGTATTCTTTCATGAGACCACTTGTAATTGATTTTAAATTCTTACAAAATAATATAGAAATTTCTAATTAAATTTTCTCAATTTAATATATGCACAAAAAAGACCATTTTGCCCTTAGATGAAGATGAATAGGTGTCAATTTCAAATAATTTGAATTTTAGCTTAAACAAGTTAAAATACCCAATATGATCATTTATTCAATTTAATTAGATTAAATATGGTGGTACAAATATGCACATTTACGTGCTCATCAGTAATATATATATATATATATATATATATATATATATATATATAGTAAATAGTTTAGATAAGGCTGAGACTGCATTTGTACAACCTTTTTTTAATTGCTTCGAATATATGTAGACTTGATTTGAACATAAAGCTCGTTTGATTTTTCATGAGTTGATTTGATCTATTATGTTTTTTTGACTTTGATTAAATGTTTTGTATGCTTGAGTTGAAATTTTGTATGCTTGTATTAATTGCTTGCCATGATGATGTCTTCTTCCATACATACATGTATACATCATATAAATATATACATACATACACACACACACACACACACATATATATATATATATATATATATATATATTTCCATGTACACTAGTTTTGACCATATATGCATATACATATGTATATTTTTATCATCATACACACACACACACATTTTCATATTTACAAATACTATATACATCTTAACTTATGTATGTATGTATGTATTTATTTTATCATGTTTACGTTTATACATTCCTATATATATTTTACTTCATATATACTTATCCACTATTTTACATAACATTACTTCATATGGGGATGTATACATATACATATACATATACATATACATATACATATACATATACATATACATATACATATACATATACATATACATATACATATACATATACATATATATTGAAACATCATAAGCATGTATACATTTATATATATATATATATATATATATATATATATATATATATATATATATATATATATGGATATTTTATCTTAAGTTTAAATGGTGGAGTTTATATATATTTCTATAAATTCATCATATCTAGAAATTTATAATTCAACATTAAACATAGTTTTTAACCAATACATATATATATATATATATATATATATATATATATATATATATATTCAACTATTTTAAACATCAGAAAATTTATTTATTCGACTAATAAAAGTTAATATTCCAATAATTAAAATAAATTAATTGCCCAATATTCGATGGCTAAAAATCCGGGTCGTTACATTCCTCCTCCATTAAAACTTTTCGTCCTCGAAAAGGAACGAACGAGAATTTGAATTTTGATGTGTATTATTAATTAAATCATTCTTTCAAAACATTTAAACTCCTTACTCTTTTATCTTACATTTTAAAACACTTTAAATCCCATATTATTACCAAATCATTTTTATGAAAATATTTTTCATAACTTAATGTCTGAACAAGTCCATCTTTGTTCTCACAGAAATTTAGTCACGTTAATCGGGCGTAGGACTGAAAATCTATAAGTACTTCTCGATTTCAACACCGAGTGAAAATGCTTGAAAAACATTTTCAAAAATGCTATGGAAAAATCACCCCTCTTAACCATCACGGATCGCAGTTAACACGATGATTGCGTCGCCATCCTGGCGAAATTCATAAGAAAACTGTAGGCGTCTACATCTCTCAAATTACGCCATGGGAACACCATATATCGCAGCTACCACAAGGTTGTGTTGCTATCGCAGCAAAACAGTAAGTAGTCTGTAGCCAGTCACTGCCCTTCGAATTACGCTACCAAACGAAACTTTACCATATAGATCGCAGACTACACAAAGGTTGCATCACTATCCCAGTGAAATCCAATGTAGACTGTAGGCACTCACTGCCACACGATTTCCGCTATAGAACCAAACCAAATAGATCGCATTCTACCGATGTTACATCGCTATCACAACAAAATCAAACGTAGGTTGTAGGCAATCGCTGCCACCTGACTTACGCTATGGAACTGCGATAGATCGTAGTTACACAAAGGTTATATTGCCATCACAGCAAAACCCAATATAACTGTAGGCATCAGCATCACTCGACTTAATCTACCCAAAAATGATCATCAAGAATTCATTGAGTTTTTGTCCGGATGTTCTCTGGGATCCCAATTCTCATTGAACCCACCTTTTGGACTCCTAGGAAGAACCATACAGTGGATCTCCTACTATAAGTTTCGACTTTCATTGGGGTTCCTTTCCATACCTTTGTCTCGAAACATATCATACTATATACATATATAGTACCTTTCAAATCATACTTTTTATATGCATCACATATATACTCCATTTATGCAAAATATCTTCAAGATCGATAATTTTCAAATCTGGTTTACCCAATTTCCAAAATTAACAATTTTCCAAAATCAGTAGCCTTTAAAATTTGTGGGTTCCAAAACTATTTCCAGTTCATTCTCAAAATCATTCCTTTCCACTCGAATAAGTTTCAGATTAATAATTTCCGAGTCCATTTCATACTTATATAAAATCTATTTAGTATTCTCAAATACCTATCCAAGATCATTTCTTTCTGGTTATAAATAGGGGGAGTTTGAATATATAACTAACATTTATATTCCCATCAATGCCAAGTCAAATTTTCAAGTTCGATTACCTTTCAAAGTTATTTGTAACATTTCTTGCTTCTTATAGAGTGAGTTTTCAGTTATGGTAACTACTAGATCTTTACTTTTAAATCATCGTACTTACTCAAAATATACTATTTCATCTCAAAATCATTTTTGCCTTAATATATCGATTTCGGTTCCAAATCAAAATTGCTTCTAGTTCCATTTGGGTGATAACCTCAGTTTATCCCCATTAGTGTTTAAATGTAAATAATTTCCACTCTGACCGGTTTGAATTCAGAAAATAGCTTGAATAGTTGTTAAATAGTTAACATAAGATAGTTTTGAGTTTTAAAAAGGATGGTTTGTATAGTGAATAGCTTGGAAAATCCAAAATAATTTGAGTATTTAAGAAGAGAGATTTAGGACAGTTTATATTAAAATAATTTATTTGAAAATAGTTCCAAAGTCAAACTAATCTCATTCCCAATCTCCAATTCAACTCGATTTCGATTTCCACATCAGTAGTTTAGTAATTATAAATTTTCATTCAAACCAATATAAAAGTGATTTTATATTAGATCGTATTTCCACAAAATATTGCACAGCATCGATAGACTACAATATTAGTGAGTTCAAACATTACATTAATTTATCCATATAAAAGTCTTACATAAGGTCGTAAATCTAGATGCCTTAACAACTACCTAGGATTTAGAAAAGAATAGAGCCCTAGTATCCTTCATAAAAACTTCCTTAAGGACTCCCTACCAACTTGCCAAACCCGTCCATGCAATCCGTAACAGAGTGTCCTCACTTATAGAATTTTCCACAAAAGAACTCTACACTTCCATCTTTATGGATGGCTTTCACGTCTCCCGCAGGTGTTCCAAAACTTTCTCTTTCTTCCATCTCTTGGGGCAATCCCTAGCGATGTGTCCCGTCATTTTACAATGGTAGTAAATGGTTCATCCATAGACTGGTACCATAGGTTTAAGCTTCACCTTCCTCACTTTAGGGAAATGGTTTAGAAAATGTCCTTTCTTTTGACACTTAAAGCGTAAAATCTGAGAGCGAAACCATTTGACTTCTTCATTCTTTTCCATTCTTGGTTTACTGCACTTAGCTGCGTAATTTCCCTTACTGTGACATCATAGCATATGACATTATCATAAGGACCGGGTCCAGCCCTTTTCCCAACCCGTTTCTCATGTTCCAATATTGCTTCTTCCTGTACCTTACGTGCAGCTTCTCTCCGCTTCCTACGCCTTTCCTTCCATTCTTCTCCTTTTTCCATCTCTTACAACTTGGACTATATTCTAATAGGACTTCCTAACCTATAATTAAACCTCGATTAGTTGAATTTTCAGCTTTATTCTTATTTTCAAATATTCTTTTATTTGCTCTCGGTTATTTAATCCACTAATTTGACACTTTGGTTCATTTTAAATTTCTTATCAATATTACTTCCCACTGATACGTTCAAAAACTTATTTCTCTTTGGTTATACTTCCCATTTCAAAAGGGGGATTTCAGAATTCAAACACCCAGTTATTTATTTCAAATCAACTTTGAAATCGTGTATATATATATATATATATATATATATCCTGTTTTCATACCAAATCACATTTTATACTTTAGACCATCTTTGGTTTTCTTTGATCAAAACAAATTCATTTTCAAACAATTATTTTAAAATAAGAATTTCCTACATCAAATATATTCTAAATAATGTTACTAATTATTTTCTTAAACGTATTGAAGCACGTTTCAAATTTTTCGGGACTTAGATTCAAACCATGTAATTTAGATCCATTTTAATTTATAAATCATATTTATAAATTAAGCCTATATAATTTTACTTCCTTAAGATATTTCACAATGTTTTATCATTGTTTATTCTGTAATAAACACCTTTATTAAGACACAACAACCAATTTTATGATAATAAGCAATATCGTCATATATAGAAACCAAACACACTATATATTCCATAATAATTCCCTGAAAGATTACTTCTATATATATAATCAGGGTAAACTTATTCCATTTTTAAACTCTTTCTGAAAAACACTCTCAAAATTTCCGAAATTTTAATTTCTGGTTTTAAGTCTGTTTTCAGCTTACTTACCTATATAGTTCATTCTTACCCAGATTTCTAATTGGTTTTATATATATATATATACTGCCACTTAAATTTTATAATCTTATTTAATAATTACAGCCAATCACCTTGATATACTATAATAATCTACAAAAATAATTCCTTTTATATCAAAATTAAAAATTATTTTAAAATCGTTTTTAAATCATCATAATGAAAATAACAAGTACGCCATCATATAATACACTCAGCTCATTGTAGGGTACTGCTGACCCTATTTTTAATGAGTAATCCCCTTCAAAGCCAAGGTCCTCGCTTAACCTTCAGCTTTGATACTATATGTGACGACTGGGCGATTTTCAACCCCCGAAAATCGACACTAATATGTCCATTGTATAGAATGCCGAGAAATCGGGTGTTGGAAATACTAGGTTGTTAGGGTTTAAGAAGAAAAGAGATAGAATAAGAAACAGAACTAACAGCATAGAATCTCACAAGCGCAGCAGAATAAACTATAATATACAATAGTAGCATTTTATACAACGAAAGCTATAACTGTTAATATACATACAAGTTATCATAGTACAATCGTCAATATATAAAACTGGACCCTAAATACAGAATATATAGCCTATAATACGCAGCGGAATATACGTCTCTGCCATCCTGCTCGTCTCCCGAACTCCAAAAGCGTCCAATTGTGAAATTCTATAATACTTGATTTGACCCTAGCATTACAATAAAGTAACACCTGAGTCAGGCTGGAAACCAGCGTGAGTAAACCCACTTAATTTGAAAATACTTAAGTTATAAAAATATTTGAACATGGGTAACCCATACGACACGACAAGTTTTTATCATATTATAACTAAAACAGTTTTGCCGAAATACATCGATATTCTAATAATGTCTAAGTACAGTTACTTATTTAAAATGGTTGAATTTGTTAAATTAATCCAATTCCAGCATGTTGAACTCTAAAACCAAATCCGTAAGGGTTCGTAGTGATTTTCAAATCAAAGTGGTTCCAGATACTACTGATATCAGATCCCGGTCTCTTCGAATCCAAACAATAAATTTTAAAAGATATATTGTTTTAAAATAAACAAGTTACATTTAGGGTGACAATATTCACATACGGAAATTTGTTACAGATTTTTATTTCGAATAAACCGTATCATCAATTAAATATACTATTTAACTCATCTGACCACTTGATGACACAGATAAGAATAATTTTAAATAAATATCCAATAGAAATAGGCCAAAATATAGATTGTTACTAATTTAACGGTCAATAACAAATGTCAAAAAATTCACACATCGGGATTTAGTTGACTTTAATTAACCGAATCCATTTATTTATTTTTTCTTTTCCAAAATTAATTACAAAAGAAATTATCAATCAATTTATGATTAGTTAATCAAAGTTAAACACTCTGTTTAACATCTAATTTGTTAATTTACATAATTTTTAAGTCAAATAATAATATAATTAATTACCCATTAAATTATAAAATATCATTGAACTTTAAATCACAGGTTTAAAATGACAATAGAATAAAATATAAATTATCATAAAAATATATAAGTTCCATTTCTTCTTTTTTCCTCTTATCTCTCTTTATTTTCTTCTTCTTTCCTTTATCTTTTTTCCTTTCTTTTTTACCTTTTTCTTTTCCTTTTTCCTTGGCCCATTCCGGCCCATCCCTTTCCTCTCTTTCTCCTTTCTTCTTTCCAGTTCTATTCTTTCTTCCACTTTCTATTCAATTACTCGAAGATCCAAAACGTGCATCAACCGTGCATGTGCATACTTGTCTCCGATCAAAACCACCGCCGTCGACCATCTACGCTAGTCCCACTCAACCACCCAAATGCGTTCCACCTCCTGAAACCACGGCCCCATCCTCCGCTCTAAATTCCGCACTTCCAAAGTCCACCCTGACAACACCAACAACCATCAGCGCCTCGCCTTATCACCACCGATCGCCGTTAACCCTCAGATATCGCCCACGTCATCGCTATGCCCTCCTCTTTCAAACCCCCCTGGACCGCATACCCCTCACTTCCTCAGGCCATCGTCATTTTCTCTAGATCGAAGCTACCCGAAAACCCATCTCGAACTCTAAACTGACCTCGTCTAGCCACCACACCCCATCGAATAATGACGCATTATTTTTTCCGACTTCCCATCGTCTACGCTTCCTCCATGATCAATGCTCTGCCTTGCCATCGACTACAATGTCAAAATTTGATGAAATTCCAAATTCCTATAAACCCAAAAATTCTCCTACCACAGAGCCTTAAAAATCCTCAAATCACTTCCTAAAATCAAGATTTTCCGACAACGATTTCATCCATGTAATCCACACACTAAATTATATTAGTTAAAATTTCGATCATATTAAACCAATTTACTGTTAAGTGTCGTTTCTTTCTTTACGCATGATGGTTTTCGATGAAACAAAATTTTAAAAATCCTATACTAAAAAACAAACGACTTTCATTTTGAAATAAAGCTCTAAAACTAAAAGGATGTCGAGATATTGATTTTAGGAGTTAAAGGTTGAACTGTTTTTAGCAAAATCAATAAAGAGAGAAGTAAAATACAGGGTTTTGAGATTGCAAATGAAACTATCCATGCCTAACACACAGCCGATACATGTAAACTAGTCATAGAACAAGATTTATCCAAATCACAGTTGTGTGTGTGTATACATATATCCAGTAAAGCAAAATAGTGTTTTACTCACATGAAAAAAATGTTCACTAGTGTTTTGCTTTCCCCCACTTCAAGCCTTGAACACTTACCTTGGTTTTGTTTTAATGGCAGACTCCTTTTTTTCTTTTTCTTTAAGTGCTAGAAGGTATGCGTGCAGATAACATAGGCAATATATATTGAGAGTAAACAGTTTAGATAAGGTTGAGACTATTCACTTGTACGGTATTTTTTTTTTCTATTTCCTTTGAATATATGTAGACTTGATTTGAACATAAAGCTGATTTGATTTTTCATGAGTTGATTTGATCTATTATGTTTTTTTGACTTTGATTAGATGTTTTGTATGCTTGATTTGAAATATTGTATGCTTGAATTAATTGCTTGCCATGGTGATATCTCCTTGCGTACATACATGTGTACTTCATATAAATATATACATATATATAGATTTCCATGTACACTAGTTTTTGACCATATATGCATATACATATGTATATTTTTATCATATATATATATATATATATATATGTTTATACATTTTCATATTTACAAATATTATATATATATCTTAACTTATGTATATATGTATATATTTATTTATTTTATCATATTTACATTTATACATTCCTATATATATTACTTTATATATATTTATCCACTATTTTACTTAACATGACTTCATATGGGCATATATACATACACACACACACACACACACACACTCACTATATACTTATATATAAATATTGAAACATCATAAGCCTGTATATATATATATACATACATATATATATACATACATACATATATATATATATACACACACATACATATATATATATATACACACACATATATATATATGGATATTTTACCTTAAGTTTATCCAGAAATTTATAATTCAACATGAAACATAATTTTTAACCAATTTATATGTAAATATATATATTCAACTATTTTAAACATCAGAAAATTTACATATATATATACACACACACACATATATATATATATGGATATTTTACCTTAAGTTTATCCAGAAATTTATAATTCAACATGAAACATAATTTTTAACCAATTTATATGTAAATATATATATTCAACTATTTTAAACATCAGAAAATTTATTTGTTCGACTAATAAAGTTAATATTCCAATAATTAAAATCAATTAATTTTTCAATATACAATGGATGAAAATCATGGTCGTTACATAAATAAACATCGATTGAAATATTATGAGAAATGTTTGCTTTAGATAGGAATATGTGATATATGTTGTTATGTTCCCTTAAATTTGTGTTATAATATTCACATGCACATGTTGTTTTATATGTCACAAATATTATGTTATGTCACATATGCTATATTGGAAAAAGGTGTTAGGTTAATAAAATCATATGTTGCACATGCTATGTCAATAATATGTCACCAATGCTATGCGGAAATAATATGTTTATGTTTGAGAAAAATGATATGCCATGTTAATTTATTGTAAATCACCTTGCAAGTTCCTTGTATATATCTCATATTATATATTAATATATTATGTTAGTGTATGACACGTTAGAATTTGAAATATTCACTTATGCTGTTTATGATATGTGGCACGTGTGATATGTTAGTTATGCATGTGTATATATTAAATTGTTAATTATGCACGTACGTTGGTCATTGACATGTTATGTTATTATTGTTCTCATGCTCCAAGTTCCCTGATAGTTAACAAAATCACTTTGGTTTGAAATGATATATAACCGATACAAAACCACTTTGGGTTTAAATAAATTGATTTAAAATAATATTGGAATATTGTAAGTTTAAATTTATGTTTGAACTTGAAATTATGAAATTAAAATTTAATCGATCTAATGAAAGTTTTAATTGGATTTTTAGATTTAAACTTGTTGTTTGATTTTAACTTTATAGCTTTAAGTGAAAAATTGAAATTTGAAGTTGAATTTAATAATGAATCGATTGGAAACGAACATGAAAGTCAGTATTTGAACTGAACCGACTTATAATGTGAAAGACGATGTCTTTTTAAACGTAAGCATTTCACTTATTGAGTTATCTGTACATTCCACATGAGTTGACTTACTCACATAAGAATGTTAGACCTGACTCGAGTGTTTTTGTTTTACTTTACGCTCGGGTCAGACCGAATATTTCAGTCTAGAGAAGACATTTATTTCTGAAGACGAAGATGGAGTTGAGGACCGTATCCACTACTATTATAGCAATTGTCTATTCTGCCTAGAAAAAATGTAAATTCTGATTTTGTTGAAAAATAGCTTCATGAACTGTTTATGTAGTTATTTTGTGTATACTTTATCCTTTCACTGTGAGATTCTGTATTTTGTTCTTTTGAAACTTATTATATTTGAACAAACCTATTAATAATCCATCTTTTGAATTGTTTGAGTTAGACATGTGTGGTTTATTATCGACTTAAACTGTCCAAAAAGGTGAGTTGTTATAGTTGGTATCAGAGCTTTGGTTTAGAGATACCTTAGCTTGTTGGGGTTTACTCAATAGAGATAGGGTTCGTAATACCTCAGAATGAGTTTGGGTTTGTGCGTGCATGTATACCAGTACGTATGGCACGTCCGATTGGACGTGTAAAAAAATGCATTAGTTTTATTTTTACCAAGGACGAAACTATCCTTACGTTGCTCTATTTTTAGTTAATGTATAACAAAGGTATTAACGTAATTTCCAAAGCCTCAAACGAAGGTATTCTTATTATATATAGATATACGAGAGCACGTATTTGTTAGTGCTATAAAATGTTTTTTATAGTTTTGAAATGAAATAATTTTTTTCCTAACATTATTGTTATATATAAGGGAATGAATTTTTTTATAACTAAAATAGTTATTTGTAATGTGTTTGTTTCAGGAAATAATAATATTGAATTATTATCATTTACCGTTGATCATTTATATTTAGTTAGTTTACAAGCTTTAGCTATTATTGTTGATTTGAATCTATGAAATAAACACTAGTTTAATAATGATATATTAAAGAAAATAAAGTGAACGATTATATGAACATGATTTCTAGATTTAGTCTTAATAAAAAGAATTTAAACCGAAAATTTGAAAACTAAAAATTCCGGGGTTTTAGAAATTGGTTTCCTAATATTTTGTAAACAATAGTAATATTATTCAAAAGTGAATAATTAGAATATTTGTTTATGAAATTGAAAATGTTTTGCTGTGAATCTTGTAGTTTTGTTGATTGGCAGTTTCAACTATTGGTATAAAATGGAATGTTATGAAATTTTGGACAGTCCAAAATTTTGAAATTAATTTTAGTGTTAAAACTTGGTAATTTTTTAAAATTATAAAAGTTTAATTTTATGACCTTAGTTGGAAAGGCAAAATGAGTAAAACAAGATTTGAATTGTTAAAATTTATGTCAAGAAAATGATTACGAAAGTCTGTTTGTACTTATGAAATATGGTACATAAATGTGAATTTAAGTATTGGAGTGTTTGAGTTGAGATTGTGGAGAAAAATGTGTTATAAATAGAGTTAAATGGTTGTACAAATGTTTGTAAACTTAGTTAAAATTTATGAAAAGTGTCATAAATAATTTGAAAAGTAAAAGTGAAAACTAATTGGATAAAAAAATATGAACTAAAATGAAATGATTATAACTAAAGTCATGAACTGTAAATTGTTTATGAAATAAATGGATGTTGTAAGAAATGGTTATGATTAAAGTTGTGATAAATTTAAACTCAAATAATGTCTTATAAAAGAAGTTAAGCCTTTATAAATTGGTAATAAACTTAAGGAAATTTCATATGAAATGATTCACAAATAAATGTAGTATTAAATGAGAAATACTATATGTAAAAATGAATGTGATTGAAATGAAGCGAGACGTAGTAATGTTATTTATTAATGATTTTGTCATTAAACGGAGAATATTTTTTTAATCAATAAGAGATAAAATGTGTATAAATGAATGAGATTTATAATGTGAATTGAAAATGTAATCGTGATGAAACAAATTGGAATAAGTACGTAAATTATATGTATATTGTTTTATTCACATAATTAATTTGATCCGGATTTGAGTACACAAGTTCGAGGTGAATTACACCATTTCGTGTTAGGATTTTTCATTTGATTATTGATGGCGAATATTTAATATGGATTTTTGGTCTGACTCTATAATTCTCTATCATAGTATATGGCTATGCAAGGAGAATGATGGTTTCTAGTCAAGAAACCATATCAAAGTCCGCACTAGGGAAGTCGAATGAACAGTACTAGTTCGAAAGCGAAATTGTGTGATCGAGCAAGCGATCGAATGTGATACTGCGTGATGACGACATATGTACATCTTATGTTCTAATATAATTGATATGCTTTGATACTGAAAATGAAAGTTGTTGGGTTGGAAATCCTTTGTAATTTAAATTGGAATTTTTTTTATGCAAACCTGCTATAAATTCAAAATCATTTAACAAAACTATTTTTATTTTATTTTATGTACAAAACTATTTTTTATTTTATCTTATAAACAAAAACTATTTTACAAACTATTTTATATACAAAACTATTTTTTATTTTATTTTATATACAAAAACTATTTTACAAACTATTTTATATACAAAACTATTTTAGATTCAAAACTATTCTAAATTCAAAATCTTTTATAAAGCAAAGATGTTCAATCCCATATGGCTTTTTATGCAGCGTAATTGATTTTGAAATTTTTTTGATTCTCGCTTACTTTATATAAGTATAAGGTGATTTTGAAAACCATTGATTTCAGAAGGTATTCCATCTGAAAAGATAAATCTTATATACAATGGAATTTATATAAGAATGATTTGATATATTCAAGACTATTGATTTTGGAAAGTATTCGATCTGAAATGAAATCTTATATATAATGGAATTTATATAAGTGTGATATTTGAAGTTATGATTTTGGAAGGGTTACTATATATGGTATGATATATTTTGAAGTAAAAGGTATGGAGAAGTACCCTCCGCGAAGAAGTATAGTATGATATGCTTTGACCCAAATGGATTTGGAGAATCCAGGAATGGATTCAAACCGATTTGGTTGTTTGAACTTAAACTCATTAGTTCCTCGATTTTATTTAGGGTAGATGGTTCATTAATTTACCAATAAAGGTGCTTTCAATCCTGGGATCTGTTGTTTATGGATCTTCCGAGAAGGAAGTGCATCCATTACATAAGTATTGAATTGGTAGCGTACCACTGCAGTAGGGGTCGATTGTCCCTTGTTTATGAAATGACTAAGATATTTTTGTGGAATCCGAAAGGTGGAAGGATCTTTTGGAAAATTCTATGTCCATTGCGTAAACACTAGATCAGTAGTGGACCACTGCTATCGTAACATCATCATTTGACATTAAATTTTGAGCGGTACTTTTCATATCTATTTTAAGTATTTTCACTAGGTGAAACAGGTCTGCTAAGTACTTGGAAATTTCTAGTCTTGCGCCTGATCAACGTACGACCAAAGTCTGTAAGAACGAGGATAAACTTGTTAAAACATCGAGTTATAAAGGTATTTTGATAAAAGTATTATATAAAGGATATTTTGATTATTTTCCCTTTCTTTTCTAAATGCTTTAAAATTTTAAAAATATTGTTTATTTGCATACAACATGGTTTAATAGTAAATTATCAGTGTTAAATTTTGTGAGAAGTTATTAATTAAATAAAACATATTTAAAGTTAATGATTATTGATTTATCAATGATGTTTGAAAATTATTTTGAGATTTAAAATTAATAAAATTTATAAATAAAGAATTTAAGGTTTTAATAACTCCTTTTTAAATATAAGCAATGATGTAACTAATTATTTTCAATTAGTTTACATATATTTATAAAGAGGTTATTTAATTTTTTTAAAAATGGTATTTATAAATGAAGCAAGAAATTTTACAGATGATTTTTTTTTGTAAAGTATTAAAGTATTAAAGATGATTGATTTGCAAATGAAGTTTTTAAATGAATATTTCAAGTAAAATTTATATAATTTTCTTTGAATGTATAATTTAAAGTTTATATAAATGGACTATATATTAAAAAAAATGTGTTTCACAATTTTGTAAAATAATAAATGATTTGGGAAATTTATTTATAGTAATATGCTTGAAAAATAAATTGGAACCGCTATTTTTGAAAGTATGGTTTGAAATATTTCCTTGATTTCAAAGTACTAATAGTAAATTTAAAGGTTTATTTACCATTTGAATCTTGTATTAAACCAGAATAAATGTTTTCCATGATTTGTGTTGAATATGCGATTATATGATTTTTGTTTAATGATAATAAAAATATATATATTCGTGTAAATGTATTTGTTAATGTACTATTTTATTTTTCATAGATTAAATAAATATTTGCTGAATAAAAATAAATAACACAGAATTTGAATTCAAACAGAATTTTATTCAAACAAATATTTATTACAATTTTGAATAGTAGAAACTCAAGCTCTCACTATACACTATACAACTTTGATACAAATTCAATTACATCACAATTTTACATTTACTGTTGACCTCACTACATTTCACTCGCACTCGTGTTTATCTTCAACTTTACTCCAATTTGAATCCAACATCTGAGCAATCTGCAAATATAAATATTGACGCAGTAAAATTGAAAAAGAAATATTTTTGCAATATATAATAAAATATGGATTATGAAAATATTATTTGCCTCAGTTATTTGGGTTGTTCGTCATCATTTACATTTGAATTCATCACACATGAACAATGTATCACTGTACATGCCATAAGGCCGTGCACACTGATATACACTTGATAATGTTACAGGGACAGGTGAGCACAAGGTCAAACCCAAAATAAAAGGACGGGTTCAACTCAGGTGCAATATAAATAAAATCCCGACACGAGCATAAGGTCAAACCCGAGCGTTTAAGCTGGATTCAACTCAATGTACAAATCATAATACAACAGTGCCAACAGATCAGAGACCACCACAGATCGCATTCAAGTCATAGAAACAAATAACAATAAAGCCAGCTCAAAGAATCATATGTGCATGAGCTAGGCCAGAGAGTAGTTCAAGTGCATGAACACAGTGAAATGCACAAAGGCATAGCAACTGCACCAAACCAAGACCACATACAAGTAACATGCACTTCAATGATCAGTTCAGGTCAGACCAACCAGAAAAAATGATGAACAAATATGCAAGTAAAGATAACAAGTGCGCAAACATTTACATACATGAGCTAAGAAACATTAAAGGCATGTAGAAGATCAAAGTATGCAAGCTCGACTAACAGGTTCAACCTTTATAACATGAAACCAAAGCAAACTCAGGTGGACAGTACGACCAAGTATGGAAGTAACTCAAAACAGAGAGTACAATATGAATCAGCATGGTACATTGTAAGTGCAATAGTAGTATCAAAACGATCAAGACCAATACCACTGACTCCATTGAACAAATCAATAATGAAGCAAACCACTGACTCAAGTACACCAGTGATATCAAGACTCAGTGCAACAGGCAACAGTGAATGATCAACTACGACTCAAACACAATCTCAATGAATACAGTGAAGAATAAAAGTCGAAGCCGACCAGAATTCATTTTAACAAAGAACAATCAAAGTAAAAAAGAAATCATCCAACAAAGCCAAATGCATCAACCATCAGCTTATATATATATATATATACAACAAATATGCAAAGTAGTTTCAAGTCAATATACAAACAAACATGCACAGTGTCAACTAAGGCACAGAGCAAATTCAAGTGAAGCCAAATGAAAGTCAAGGCATCTTGTATATACACAATGTCAACCAAAGTAGTGGAACTGCAACAACTGGAATGAGCACAACATCACAAAATCAAGTTTGCAGTCGAAGACAACTGTAGTGCAAAACCGTGAGCTATTGAGCAAGCACATGAATTCACAAATCAATTTCAAGTTGAACAAATCAAGACCGAAGTCGGATGAACATTATCCCGTGATGACCAATTCAGAACCTTGGGAATAAAGGTATGGAACCAAGTCAAAATCAACAGCATGATTATTCAAGTAAGTAGAAGAAGTCAGAGAAATCATCAGCATCAAAGTGAAATCAATCGGCCGATCAAACAAAATTGACAAATTCAAATATATTTATACGAACGAAAATCAAGGATTACAAACCCTATATAAACAAATCATCATCGGCAATTCAATCATACGAGTTCGAATACGAAAATCATTAAAAGCACAAAGCATAAATTTTTACCCAGCAAGAATCAAACTCGTCGAAGCAGCCAAAGTGAGCAACAAGGAAAAGATCGATCAAAGCTACTCGCGAATTATCCACACGAATCGATCAGCATAAAGTCGGCTCTTCGGAAAGCCCTAACTTGGATCAAAGGACGAAGCCCTAATTTAGTTGCAAAGAGGAACGACCGCCATCTTCACAAAAACGAACGGAGCAAATAAAAGTGGAACGGGTTAAATTATAAAAGGGGCCGACCTGTTTTTTAAAAGAGCTTTCTCTTTTAAGGGTTTTTAATTTTTAAATAGGGTTTTTTTATTTTAAATTTTTTTAATTGTATTTTCATTTTTAAACCGTTTAAATTTCTAGTCGTGTGACTAGGAGACAAACTACGTGGCGTAGTTTGAGATTCGCAACTCAGTGGCTGAGTTGTGGCAGGGTTTTGAGCGTAGAGTTAGGTTTAGTCGATAGCGGGGGTCGCGAGTTTACGTGTGTAAGCGTCTGACTAACTAATTTCTAATAGAAACCTTGGGGGTAGCACGTAGGCAGGGTTTTGCCGAAGCTGGATAAATTCTGTGTCGTTCTATTTCTGCATTTTATTATTCTGCTATTTTTCTGTGCTGCTATTATTCTGTGATCTGTGTTGAAATTATTTTATAAGCTTCCGCAATTAATTTTTATAATTAACACCATCACCCTATTCACCCCCTCTAGGGTGAAATCGATCCTACAAGTGGTATCAGAGTTAGGAATAGAAGTCAACTTTTGTTTTTAAAAAATTCGTTTTTCAGAATCCAAATTTTGTTTTAAAAATTTGAATTTTTAAAATGGCTTCTTTCAATAATGATTTTTCTGAGGGTCAGTATATAGTTAGACCACCAATGTTCAATGGTGAATATGCTTACTGGAAAAATAGGATGGAAATCTTTTTGAAAACCATTGACGCTTAGAATATTATTGAGACAGGTTATAGGACACCGACTATAACTGTAGATAATCAGGAAGTAGATAAACCAAAGGAACAATGGATGAAACTAGAAAATAAATTACAAAATACTAATGCTAAAGCTATGAATTCTATTATCTGTTCATTGGATCAATTTGAACTTAATCGTGTCTCACATTGTCTAACTGCGCAGGAAATATGGCACACACTAGAAGCGACTCACGAAGGAACATCTCAAGTCAAAGAATCTCGCCTTGCCATGCTAAGCAGTGAATACGAGAACTTCACAATGGCAAAGGAAGAAAATGTCAAAGAGATGCATGGACGACTTTCCAATATCGTGTACAAATCAAAAGCTCTTGGAAAATCATATACATAGTTGGAGATAGTCCGAAAAATCCTTAGAGTCCTTCCACGAAGTTTTGAAGCCAAAGTGACTGCCATTCAAGAATCAAAAGATTTGAAACAAATGAAAGTCGAATAACTCATCGGAAATCTCACCACTTATGAGCTAGAAATGAAATTCAAGGAAGAGCGTGAAGGAGGAGATACTCGAAAGAAATCAATAGCTCTCAAAGGAACAACTGAAAGTGATGACGACGACGACGACGATGCAGCAACAGAATTGGAGCTATTAATAAAGAAATTCAAAAAGTGGAATCACAAATATGAAAATTCAGCTCGAATTCAAAAAGTGAAAAGCAGAATAGCCAAAGCACTAGACTACTCTGATGAACAGAAGATCATCTGTCACAAGTGCAACCAACCCGGACACATCAAGCCAAATTGTCCTCAAAATCAACGCGACTTTAAAAAGAAATCAAAAAGGAAAAGTTTTGCAGCCACATGGAATACAAGTGATGAAGATAATCAAAGTTCTAGCAGTAAGAGTGAGAAAGCAGATATGTGCCTTCATGGAAATATAACATATAGCGACAATGACGAGCCAAGCGAGGTATCAAAACTTACTCACTCTGAATTACATATTTATTTCCACGAAGTAAATGGCTATTTTGAACGACTTAGGGAAAAATACGCTAAACTTGAATCACAAAAAGAAACTTTGATAGAATTAAATGAACAACTTGACCAATTAGTTAAAACCTATCAAAGTAGGATCCCTAAGTGTGATAAGTCTCCAACATTTGATGAAGAAATTAAAAAATCAGAAATTAAAATGAAATCGCTTGAAAGTGAATTCTGATTTTAAAAGAGAATGAAAATACTAGAAGAGAGAATTCTATTAAAAAGTGCACACAATTGTTAAACGAAAATGAGTCTCTCAAAACACAAGTCCAACAATTGTCAACGACTTTAGATAAATTTTCAAAAAATTAAAAATCGTTGAATATGCTATTAGGAAAGCAAACTGTTAATACGGTAAGACAAGGACTTGGAAATAATCATTTTGAAAATGTTTAAAGAAACATTAATCAAGTTAGTTCTATGTGCACGATTTGTAGAAAATATGGACATGCTCAAAATAGTTGTTGATATAGACCCAAACATGTGAAAACTATACCGATTTGGGTTCCAAAAGGCACAAATATAAAATCTCTCAAAGTTAAACAAATTTGGGTGCCGAAAGGAACATATATAAATAGTTTTGGGTCTCCACAAAATTATTTTTTAAAATATTCTGCCACTAACTACCATGGACCTATAAAAACAAATAGGTCACAAAAATCCTTCATCGTGTAGGTGTGGTGGCAGGCTAAGGAACAACAATAGTGCCACTTGAATTTTGGCTGTTCCAAGGCACACCAAGCAACAAAGAAAAGTTCCTTAGCCTAGTATAAAGGTGACAGAATCACAACAAACAACAACGAAAAATATCATAAAGGTAAAACAGGTAAAGGTATATTTATTTGAATGATATATTAAATGTGATAATCTGCACCATATTCTGAATTAAATCTGCCAATAATGAGATGATGAAAAAATGATGATTTTGATTCTGACTTATTCAAAATAGTTGGCCAATTATATTCTTATGCCAAAAACACTATAAAAATCTCTAGATTCTTTGAATTACTTCATATATATCAGTTTGGATTAAAAATAGTGTTTTGTTGGATAATACATTTGGTTATAATACGGCTAACTCTATATTCACGATTTTTGATTATTTACACGGCTTCATTTTAAATTCAAGAGAATGTCATTTAAATTGCTGTTAAAATTGATTTTGAAAATTTTGATGTCCACTCCTTTGGTTTGTTTGCATTACGTTGTATTTTTTCGGTACACATGCCGTTCTGGTTTGAGGCTGTATATATGAGTTTTGCTTCCACTTGAGATTGTATTGTCACGTTGCATTGAGTTGAGTCATGATAGCAGTGACTTGAATTTGATTTTTGACCATATTTTCATTTCAAATAATAGAAGAAAATTTTCTTATAAAACCCCCTCGAGAAAATCAATTTTGACCATATTTTCAGATTAGTTATTTTGAAAAATTGATTTCATAATTATTTTTGAATTTGATTTTAAATGACTATTTTGACTAATCTGACTCCTTAATAATTATCGAAAAGATAAATAGTGATTGAAAAAGTGATGAGTGTTGATATTTATCATATATTATGACTCGAGACGGTATAATTAGTATATTTCTTTAGAAATTTAAACAAGAGTTATAAAACTTTTGTTGGTAAAAATTCCATGACCATCTCTATTTCTATTATATTTCTAACAACCATCACCCATCAAAGTTCTATATAGTTTGTCGATATGTGGTACTTTAAACATGAATCATTCGTTTTTCATTTTACATTTACATTTTTAAAAAATAAAATAAATAATAAATAAAAAAAAAATTAAAAAAAATTAATAATAAATAAATACCAAAGTATTCACTCTCATTTAAAATTCCTCACGGTTATGCATGGGTGAATTACTTGGAATTTGTTATGTGCTTCCATGCTCATTTAAAAGTCCTCACGGTTATGCATGTATGGAATGCATATCAAAGTTGATTTTTAAAATAAACAAGTTGATTCTAGTCCCATTTAAAAGTCCTCACGGTTATGCGTGGTTAGAAGATACTTGAATTCATTTTTTAAAAATAAAATTGGAATACTACTAATCTCATTTAAAAGTCTTAACGGTTATGCATGGTTAGTAGATATTCAAATTCCTGATATAAATATACCACAAATAGACACAACTGTATGGTTTTATACGATGACATCATTCCCATCATTCTAAAAGTGGAATATGCGCCTATCAAAATATTTATGATTTTTGTTTGATTCTTTTTTTTTGAAGTTTAATATTTATATTCAATTGAGTTTTTAATGTTGGATTAGTGTCGATCACTTTATCTCTATTTTCTCTAACACTATTATACTTTTGCTGATAATAAAAGGGGAGAGAAAAATTAAGATTTTGTCAAATAAAATCAAGCAAAGGTCAAATAATTTTCTATTTGCATCTAGGTTCATTTGCCTATTTTTATTTGTATGCATATATGTAGGGGGAGCTTTGTGTAGAGAGGAAGCATTTAAATAGGGGGAGCAATTAGAGCATATCAATGATCAAATACATTTAACATATTCAAAATCTTAAATATATGTTTGTTATCATAAAAAGGGGAGATTGTTGAATATGCGATTATATGATTTTTGTTTGACGATAATAAACATATATATATATTCGTGTAAATGTATTTGTTAATGTACTATTTTATTTTTCATAGATTAAATAAATATTTGCTGAATAAAAATAAATAACACAAAATTTGAATTCAAACAGAATTTTTATTCAAACAAATATTTATTACAATTTTGAATAGTACAAATTCAAGCTCTTGCTATACACTATACAACTTTGATACAAATTCAATTACATCACAATTTTACATTTACAGTTGACCTCACTACATTTCACTCACACTCGTGTTTATCTTCAACTTTATTCCAAATTGAATCCAGCATCTGAGCAATCTGCAAATATAAATATTGACGCAGTAAAATTGAAAAAGAAATATTTTTGCAATATATAATAAAATATGGATTTTGAAAATATTATTTGCCTCAGTTATTTGGGTTGTTCGTCATCATTTACATTTGAATTCATCACACACGAACAATGTGACATGCACAATGTATCACTGTACATGCCACAAGGCCGTGCACACCGATATACACTTGATAATGTTACAAGGATAGGTGAGCACAAGGTCAAACCTAAAATAAAAGGACGGGTTCAACTCAGGTGCGATATAAATAAAATCTCGACATGAGCACAAGGTCAAACCCGAGCGTTTAAGCTGGATTCAACTCAATGTACAAATCATAATACAACAGTGCCAACAGATCAGAGACCACCACTAATCGCATTCAAGTCATAGAAACAAATAATAATAAAGCCAGCTCAAAGAATCATATGTGCACGAGCTAGGCCAGAGAGTAGTTCAAGTGCATGAACACAGTGAAATGCACAAAGGCATAGCAACTGCACCAAACCAAGACCACATACAAGTAACATGCACTTCAATGATCAGTTCAGGTCAGACCAACCAGAAAAAATGATGAACAAATATGCAAGTAAAGATAACAAGTGCGCAAACATTTACATACAGGAGCTAAGAAACATTACAGGCATGTAGAAGATCAAAGTATGCAATCTCGACTAACAGGTTCAACCTCTATAACATGAAACCAAAACAAACTCAGGTGGACAGTACGACCAAGTATGGAAGTAACTCAAAACAGAGAGTACAATATGAATCAGCATAGTGCAACAGCAGTATCAAAATGATCAAGACCAATACCACTGACTCCATTGAACAAATCAATAATGTAGCAAAACACTGACTCAAGTACACCAGTGACACCAGTGATATCAAGACTCAGTGCAACAGGCAACAGTGAATGATCAGCTACGACTCAAACACAATCTCAATGAATACAGTGAAGAATAAAAGTCGAAGCCGACCATAATTCAGTTTAACAAAGAACAATCGAAGTCAAAAAGAAATCATCCAACAAAGCCAAATGCATCAACCATCAGCTTGTATATATACAACAAATATGCAAAGTAGTTTCAAGTCAATATACAAACAAACATGCACAGTGTCGACTAAGGCACATAGCAAATTTAAGTGAAGCCAAATGAAAATCAAGGCATCTTGTATATACACAATGTCAACCAAAGTAGTGGAACTGCAACAACTGGAATGAGCACAACATCACAAAATCAAGTTTGCAGTCGAAAACAACTGCAGTGCAAAACCGTGAGCTATTGAGCAAGCACATGAATTCACAATCATTTTCAAGTTGAACAAATCAAGACCGAAGTCAGATGAACATTAAACCGTAATGACCAAGTCAGAACCTTAGGAATAAAGGTATCGAACCAAGTCAAAATCAACACCGTGATTATTCAAGTAAATAGAAGAAGTCAGAGAAATCATCAGCATCAAAGTGAAATCAATCGGCCGATCAAACAAAATTGACAAATTCAAATATATTTGTACGAACGAAAATCAAGGGTTACAAACCCTATATAAACAAATCATCATCGGCAAATTCAATCATACGAGTTTGAATACGAAAATCATTAAAAGCACAAAGCATAAATTCTTACCCAGCAAGAATCGAACTCGTCGAAGCAGCCAAAGTGAGCAACAAGGAAAAGTTCGATCAAAGCTACTCGCGAATTATCCACGCGAATCGATCAACATAAAGTCGGCTCTTCGGAAAGCCCTAACTTGGATCAAAGGACGAAGCCCTAATTTAGTTGCAAAGAGGAACGACCGCCATCTTCACAAAAACGAACGGAGCAAATAAAAGTGGAACGGGTTAAATTATAAAAGGGGCCGACCTGTTTTTTAAAAGAGCTTTCTCTTTTAAGGGTTTTTAATTTTTAAATAGGGTTATTTTATTTTAAATTGTTTTTAATTATATTTTCATTTTTAAACCGTTTAAATTTCTAGTCGTGTGACTAGGGGACAAACTACGTGGCGTAGTTTGAGAATTCGCAGCTCAGTGGCTGAGTTGTGGCAGGGTTTTGAGCGTAGAGTTAGGTTTAGTCGATAGAGGGTGTCATGAGTTTACGTGTGTAAGCGTCTGACTATCTAATTTCTAGTAGAAACCTTGGGGGTAGCACGTAGGCAGGGTTTTGCCGAAGCTGAGTAAAATCTGTGTCGTTCTTTTCTGCATTTTATTATTCTGCTATTTTTCTGTGATCTATGTTGAAATTATTTTATAAGCTTCCGCAATTAATTTTTATAATTAACACCATCACCCTATTCACCCCCCCCTTTAGGGTGATATCGATCCTACAATTTGAATATTCATTTTAAAATAAGTGTGTAAAATTAATTATGAAGATACAATTTTTTTTACTTTGATTTAGAATTTATTGTAAGATTTGAGTATACTATTAGTTTAAGTTTAATAATCTTGAGAAATAACGAGTCTAAGATTTAAGGAACTTTATTTTTAAAGCATATTATAATGTTTTGATATAAATTTCTAACATTGTTTTAAACTTTTGGAAAATCCTTGCATAATGCTGTGAGGATGTTTTAAATATATCTTATATTTTTACTAAGTGAATGAGGTTAAACTTTTTAACTGAATTTATTTTAGATATATTGAAATATTTCTTATCTCTTCAAGGGTGAATACAAAAAACTTAAATTTTTAATCTATAACCGAATTAAGTTATAAACTTAAGTAAGGCGGTAGAAGCTTAAGTAGTATTTTATGAAATGATTAATTAATGAATTAAATTTTTTATGGAAAACAAATTATGTAAGTGATTGATCTTTATATAAATAAATGAAAGTAAATGATGAAGAAACAAACCAATCGAATAAACTTAAATAATAGTTAAAATCCAATGTGTTTGGCTTCTAAGATGTTTGGGGAATGATACGTTAAATTGTTTAAGGTTGTATGAATAATCTATTAAGTAATTACCAAAGGCTGTTAAGCATAATTTACACTTGGTAGTTTATTTAGCACTCTTGGACGATGGAAAGTGTTTGAACCTGAACAAACCATGAGTTCGGTTGCCATGGATGTTTAATAGTTTCTTTTGTTGAATATAATGGTAGAACTTCTTTTATTTGCAAATGATTATTATATATATTGTATGTTGCTTGAACTATTAATTGAAACAGCTAATATATAATCTTTCACATAATTTTAACTCTTTTGGATTATATAAGTGAAATATAGGTTTATGTAAGTAATAGCTATTGCTTTTGGTTTCATAAATTAAGTTGTTTGTCCGACAAATAGGTACATTTTTGGATTACAGTTTTGCAATGATATTTTAATTGTTTTTCCCATGGTTTGGGTGTTTTATTTTTGAAATATGATTTATATATATTTAAATTATTCATATTATTATTTTTTCAGACCTATCCTGTGACGCCCCACCTCTATATCCACGCTAGCCAATGACACTATGGGGTAATGCCGTCAACTAGCACGGAGGATAAGGCTGTTGAGGAGCGACCATCCGCGTAATTACTTTGTGCGAGCACCGATATGTCAGATAGTACAACATGCATCTGGTTTCAGGAGGAAATCCGACATACTGATACAAACTCAAAGCTACTACCCGATGGCTATATATATTCTTTGGGAACAAATATAGAAATAAACATAACACAAATCAGTCACAGACATCCATATCACAAAGGCGGAAATAGATATGAATATATAACACATAAAATTGTTCATCAGAGTAGTGGTCAGACAAGATCCACAATATCACAAAAGAATAGCTACAAGTGCTAGACAAAAGAATATGTACACATCAATGAGTCTATATCTCAAATGTATACAAAAAAAACTACTAATCTAAGTAGTTAGCAAAAAGTCAGGGTGATAATCCCAGATGTGAAGACAAGCAGAAGCACCTGTAACATCTCGGTCTGACCCGAGTATTATTTAATAAGAAAATAATAAACGGATCAGTCAACTATAAATATCGAATGAAATGATATAGAATAAGAGATATGACAAAAATGTATGATAACCATAAAACCATACTGTGATAAGTATGTAATTGAAAATCAACAAGAGATTAATCAATATCACAAGAATCTTCTCAAAGATCCAAAAAGAATATCATTCTCTTTATTTTTATTCACCAAGCCATAAATATTGACGATTATATCAATGTCAATCACAAAAGTTAATGACACAAAAATTCACCAATGCACAAATATTGATAAAATATATCAATGTAAATCACGAAAATTGGTGAAACACCAATTCTAGAAATCATCAATGGAAATCCAGAAATCACAAAAAGGGGGAGGTCTATCACAAAACGGGAGCACGAAAACTCACCAACACGTGTATCACAAAATGGAACGCTATTCCATGGTTGCTAACCATTAATTTTGAGCCGAAGCTCCATAAAACAGCCCGAAGACCATGGGTCGCTACCCTACCAAATTGAGCCGAAGCTCCACAGAAACGGGGTTTAGTCTCCCTCGTAGACAAAGAGACATCGCACATTTGCTAGTCTAAATCACAAAAATGATTATCAACGGTCATCAAGAAGTGTCAATTACAGTAAGCTAGTAAATATACGAGCTTAGCCTCATGTGCCATAACCACTAGCTTAACTTAAATATTTACGAACAAATTGTAAATCTCCACTCGAAAATTGTCACAAGAGATTCAATCGAACAAGTTCAAGAATTAACCTACGAAGTAAACGTAAGCGTTTGATACCACTTGTTTTACTAAGTAGTTTAATTAGATTTCTCATACGAGTGAGGTAAAGGTATGTATACACTAGTAAATTAGAAAACGGTCTAAGAAATGAGCTATGTAATAAAATAGGGTTGAAATCGTTTTGATGAAAGAGTTTTGATATTTACTACTAGTATTGAAACCTTTATATTTTTAAAGTGACGAATCACAAAAATGATTGTAGAAACAATAAGTCACAAAAATTCACATTCGAAGACGTGAATAAAATCCAAAGAATTCGATTCCAAATCCATCAGTGGAAATACCCTTGCGACTTAATAGCCACGACTTACGACTTAACATAATTCAACATAAGAAATCAACGGCTCAACACATGCGAGTCCACGGCATACGACCTAAGAGATCAACGACTTAGGAAATAACATGCGGCCTAACAGAGCAACTTACATGGCGTGACCTATAGCATGGCGCGACCTAAGTTGGTGCGAGATATAATAGCAGGCCGAGCGACCTATATGGTTGTGACTTAAACCATGACGCGACCCATAGCAGCAGGCCGAGCGACCTAAGTGATGCGACCTAAGGGGTGCGACCAAGCCGAGCGACCCAAGTGGTGCGACCTAAGGGGTTCGACCAAGTCGAGCGACCTAAGTGGTGTGACCTAAAGGGTGAGAGTAGGCCGTGCGACTTAAGTAATGGAACGACCTAATGGCCGAGCGACTTAAGTAATGGAACGACCTAATGGCAGAGCGACTTAAGAAATGGAACGACCTAATGGCCGAGCAACTTAAGAAATGGAACGACCTATCCCATGGCACGACCTAAGCATGGCGCGACCTATGTTGGTGCGTCCTATATGCAGGCCGAGTGACTTAAATGTGCAGGCCGAGCGACCTAGGGGATAGAAGTGCAAAAACTCTCTCTATTTGCAACCGGTCGAGCACGGACGCTAGGAGATTACGCCCATCGGCTACCTGGTCCTATTGGCTCCTTGATGCATCACCAAAAATGTATTCAATCATCAAAGTTAGGATTTTTAAAGATTTGAACCCAAAACACTAAAAATTGGGATTTTCACCAATTCAATCCAAACCAAAAGCAAATGCACATGAATAAGTGTTAGGAATTCATACCCAACAATCAAAGATAGTTATAGACAAAGATGTGAGATAAAATTCTCACCTTTTCACAAAATCAATAAACGAGAAGCTTGAAAAGCAAAGGAAGAATCAACCACACTTCAATCTCAACACAAGAAGCTTGAATCAATGGCTTCTCTTTGGATTTGGAGTTAGATGTTGGATTTGCAAATAAACTAGGGCTTGGAGTTTTAATTTCCCATTCCTCTCTCCATTTTTGATGAAGCTTGAGTGTTAGGAAATGAAAGTGAAGTAATGAAGGGAAGAGGGGGTTGAGCTAGAGTTAATAGTTTAGGCTAATGGGCTAAACCAAACTCAAAGCCCAAAGTGAAAAAGTGGCAAAATTCCACTAACTCCAAACATATCAAAGTTTATACTCAAAAAGATCGCAAACGGTGTTTTGGACCCAATGGAAGTGGTCCCGAGTCCTAATTCGACCATATGCAAAAAAGTAACTATTCAGACTAAAATCCGACTAACGATAAAATATTAAAATAAAATATTTAAATATTCAATCGTAAAATATGCGGGTTGTTACAGACTCCCCTCCTTAAAGAAATTGCATCCTCGCAATATTTAAGAAGAAAATATAAGGTAACAACCATGAAAGCATATCGACACAAAAGAAATTTGAAATAAGAAATTCACCTCAAAGAGCACGAGAAAGGAAGTCCGGATGTGTTCGCTCGATGAATTCTCTAGATTCCTAAGAGCAATCCTTAGGATTTGAGGACCATTGAACTTTAACAAGCGGAACATCTTTATTTCGAAGGCGTTTGACCTCCGAAGCAATAATACGAATAAGATGTTGCTCACAAGTTAAATTAGGCGAAACATCAATTTCTTCCATAACATCGGGCTCAACAATAGAATCGGAATATCGAAGGCATTTCCGTAATTGAGAAATGTGAAATACGTCATGAATAGAAGAAAACTAAGTAGGTAATAAGAGGCGATAAGCCACTGAACCAATACGTCCGGTGATAGGAAATGGCCCAATATATCGAGGCGCTAATTTTCCCGATCGACTGAAACGTACAACACCCTTCATAGGTGAAACACGAATAAACACACTATCTCCCACTGAAAATTCTAATTTCCTTCTCCGGTTATCGGCATAGGTTTTTTGCCTACTTTGGGCTTCTTTCATCCTATGACGAATAAGATCAATCTTTTCTATAGAATCACGAATAAAATCTAGACCTAAAACCAGCTTCTCACCTGCCTCAAGCCAACAAGAAGGAGATCGACATGGTCTTCCATAGAGTGCCTCGAAAGGTGCCATACCAATACTAGATTGGAAGCTATGAATATAGGAAAACTCAACAAGAGAAATATGATCTTCCCAACTTCCACCAAAATCACGAACACATGCACGAAGAAGATCTTCAAGAGTTTGATTCACACGCCCAGTCTGTCCATCGGACTGAGGATGATAAGCGGTGCTAAAATTAAGCTTCGTTCCCAAAGCTTTTTGAAGACTCTTCCAAAATCCACTAGTAAACAATGGATCACGATCACTAACAATAGAAGTAGGAACTCCATGCAATTTAACAATTTCTTTGATAAAGAGTTTGGCCAAAAAAGGCACGGTTCGATTGGACCGAACGGGAATAAAATGGGCGGATTTAGTAAGTCTATCGACTATCACCCATAAGCTATCATGACCCGAACGAGAACGGGGAAGGCTTTCTATAAAATCCATGGAAATTTGGTCCCACTTCCAAATTGGAATTTCTAAAGGTTGCAATAACCCACCGGGCCTTTGATGTTCGGCCTTAATGAGTTGGCAAGTCATGCAACACTTAACAAAGTTAGCAATATCAGATTTCATTCCCTCCCAATAATAAAGTCGCTTCATATCCGCGTACATTTTACTACTAGCGGGATGAATGGTAAATTTAGAACGATGAGAATCTTCTAAAAAGTCTTTACGAAGATTACTAATATTTGGCACAATAAGTCTACCAAATTTTCGAATACTGCCACAAGAATCAATATCAAAGTCTTTCAAACCTTCAATATCAATTTTATCCCTAAAATTTTGGCGAAGAAGAGCCAATTCGGGATCTAGCTTTTGAGCTTCAATAATGCGGTCTAAAAGAGAAGGATGAGCCTCAAGGCTACATAAAACAAGAGATGAACATAAATCGAAAACACGATCTCGAATCTCATAAGTGGATAAAACCCTGAGATCATTCCATTCGGATATCATCATAGAAACAAACGCTTGTTGCTTGCGACTAAGTGCATCGGCAACATGATTTCCCTTTCCGGGAGTATAAAGAATATCAAAATCATAAGATGCAAGAAATTCGAGCCAACGTTGTTGACGCAAATTAAGTTCCTTTTGAGAAAATAGATACTTCAAAGATTTATGATCAGTGTAAAGAATAAATTTTTCTCCCAAAAGATAATGACGCCAAATTCGAAGGGCGAAAACAATAGCCGCGAGTTCTAAATCATGAGTGGCATATCTAGTCTCGGCTGGCTTCAATTGTCTAGAAGCATAAGCAATAACACGTTCTCTTTGCATAAGAACGGCACCCAAACCAACGTGACTAGCATCGGTATAAACAATAAAATCTTGGTTTCCCTCGGGAATCACAAGAATAAGAGCATCGGATAGGAGTTCTTTTAATTTCTGGAAAGAAGCTTCATATTTGTCCGACCAGAAGTATTTAACTCCCTCCTTTGTCAAACTAGTAAGAGGCACAGAAATTTTTGAAAAGTCTTTTATAAAACAATGGTAAAAACCCGCCAATCCAAGGAAGCTACGAATTTCCGTTATGCTCTCTGGTCTCTTCCAATTTAGAATCGCTTCAATCTTTGAAGGATCCACGGAAATTCCGGATTCAGAGATAATATGACCGAGAAACTTCACACGAGATTGCCAAAAGTGGCATTTAGAAAATTTTGCTTTTAATTGATTACTCCTAAGAGTTTCCAACACAATCCGAAGATGCTTTTCATGCTCCTCCTCAGTTTTTGAATACACAAGAATATCATCAATGAAGATGAGGACAAATCGATCGAGGAAATCTTTGAAAACTCGATTCATAAGGTCAACGAAATAAGCCGGAGCATTCGTTAAACCAAATGGCATAACAAGCCACTCATAAGATCCATAACGAGTGTGGAATGTTGTCAAAGGAATGCTATCCTCTGCAATACGAAGCTGATGAAAACCGGTAGCTAAGTCTAATTGTGAAAAGACTCTAGCACCACTAAGCCGATCAAATAAATCATCAATCTGAGGTAAATGATATTTATTCTTGATAGTAAGATCATTAAGCTTGCGGTTGTCAATGCAAAGCCTATGTGTACCATCGGATTTCTTCACAAAAATAGCCGAAGCTTCCCAGGCGAGGAACTAGAGCGAATAAATTGCTTCATCTCCAATTCGGATAATTGTTTGCGCATCTCCTCATTTTCTTTATTAGACATACGATTAGGAGGACGAGTAATAGGTTGAGCTCCGGGGATGAGATTAATTCTGAACTCAATTGCTCGCTTAGGTGGTAATCCTAAAACGGGCTCAAATATGTCGGAGAATTCACGAACAACGTGAATAAGAGAAATGACATCTTCCTCATCGTTATTATCATCATTATGAGGATTTAAAGAATATAAAGATGCAGCCAAGCTGGAATCCGAATCTTTAAGGTCAATAGAAATCTGCTTAACAGATTGAGGATGTCGAAGATGAATAGTCCGCTCAGGACAAAGGATTTGAGCTTCATAACGGTTAAGCCAATCCATTCCCAAAATCATTCCGAAGCCTAAGTAGCGCATAACATGCAAATCTGCTTGGAAAGAAAAATCACACAAAATAATCTCGACATCTTTACACAATAAACTGATTGTTACGGATCCACCAACAGGATTCGCAATTCTCAAAGAAGTCATTAAACACATAACATCCAAAGAAAAAGTATCAACACGTTCTTTTAAAATAAAAGAGTGGGACGCACCCGTATCAAAAAGAACTCAAATAGGATGATCACGAAATAAAATAATGCCATCAAGGATAGAATGAGAAATACCTTGACCACGAGAAGTGTTACTAGGAGTTTGCACCACATTAAGCTTTCCCTCCTTCCTGTTTTGAAGTTTGGGACATGAAGATATACAGTGGTCCGGGCTTTTGCAATAGCGACAAGCTCGGGTCTTTGAACACTTACTTGCATAATGGTCCTTAGAACCACAGTTGTAGCATTGCCCACCACTTGAGGTAGAAGTCTTGGTTGCCGGAGAGGCTTGCTTCCCTTTCTTATTGTTGGGATAAGGACCTTTGAACTTATTAGGCCTTTTCTTGTTGGTGAAGTTCGGTTTAGCACTCCCAACCTCAACATCACTTACTCTATCAGCCTCTTCAAGTCGAAGAGCGATATCAATGAGCTGATCAAAAGAAACTTCTAATTTTAGAAGTAATGGCTTCTTGAGATTTTTATTCAAGCCATAGACAATCTTTGGTTCTTCTACAATGGGGTGTTTATGTACTCGACCCCGTATTTAGAAAGTGACTCGAATGATGCGACATAGTCTGCCACAGAGGATTCACCTTGAACAAGGTCAATGAAACGGCGAGCCAAAGTCACCTTCTCAGGTTCTGGCACAAATTTTAATTCGAAGCATTCTCGGAATTTCTCCCAAGTAAGATCCGCTTCATTTATTTCAGAAATCAGAAGCTCATACCAATCTAATGCTCTTTCTTGGAGCATACTAGAGGCCACCTGAACACGGTGAAGATCAATAAGATTCATGCGAGAAAAGATTCGATCGCACGTTCTCAGCCAAGCCCGGACTTCAATAATAGTTTCAGATCCTTTGAATGGCTTCCCACCCAAATTGGTATAATCATTGCACAAACGTGCAAATCCATACTTAGGGTGAGTAAACTCTGGATTAGATCCGGCTGCTTGAGCATTCCTTACTAGATCAAGAAGCTGCTGGGTAGACATAAACACTCCATCTTGGGGAGTAGCACTAGATTGACCGGCGCTGGGACGGCCAGGTCTAACCATTTCTCTACCTTTTGAAAGAAAGAAAGAAGAAGGATAAGGTTATTCACCAAATGAATATCAAGCAATCTTGATAGATAAACAAGGAATCATAAAGAAAATATGATGAATCAGTACGAAGACTCGAATTAAATCCTAAAGCACGACTCCTAAGATGGACTTAGGACGATGATCCTTGCTAGATTATTCTACATTGTTCCGAAGATTCGCTCTGATATCAAGCTGTGACGCCCCACCTCTATACCCACGCTAGCTAAGGACACTAGGGGGTAATGCCGTCAACTAGCGCGGAGGATAAGGCTTGCATAATTGCTTTGTGAGAGCACCGATATGTCAGATAGTACAACATGCATTTGGTTTCAGGAGGAAATCCGACATACCGATACAAATTCAAAGCTACTACCAGGTAGCTATATATATTCTTCGAAAGCAAATATAGAAATAAACATAACACAAATCAGTCACAGACATCCATATCACAAAGGCAGAAATAGATATGAATATATAACACATAAAAGTGTTCATCAGAGTAGTGGTCAGACAAGATCCACAATATCACAAAAGAATAGCTACAAGTGCTAGACAAAAGAATATGGATACATCAATGAGCCTATATCTCAAATGTATACAACAAAATCTACTATTCTAAGTAGTTAGCCAAAAGTCAGGGTGATAATCCCAGATGTGAAGTCAAGCAGAAGCACCTATAACATCTCGGTCTGACCTGAGTATTATTTAATAAGAAAATAATAAACGATCAGTCTAACTATAAATATCAAACCATTAATAATAAATTAATTAACCTTTAATTAGATAAATAATTTAACAACTAATGGCGACTAACTCAACAACATCACTTTCGGATCTGGGAGGGGAGGACGCGGAGGAGGACAGCTGGACTCGGGTGATGGATCGAAGAAAAAGGCAGGTACTCTCGGCTAACAGGCAGAAGGAGGCGGCAGATCTCATCAAATCAGTTCCACAAACAGAGCAGTTTCAACAGAAAAATCAGATTAGGAGGAAAAATGCATCAATCGGCACAGCAGTTTTTACAAAATCAAAACCTATAAACTGGTGTGAACTGGTCAAAGGAAAAAAACAAGGTGATCTAATACAATACTTTGACCCAGAAATTGTTAATGACAAGAAAACAACCATAATTGGAGAGGAAGAGCTAATATCAGCAGAGAAAATGTGGTCCAACTCTATTCTCATATACTTGGTAGGTAAAAGGCCGTACTACATGTTTTTCAAAGCATATATAAAAAGAATGTGGGCTCCAAAAGGTAAATTTGAAGTATTTGCTAGAGATAATGGTTTTTATCTAGTTCAATTTGAATTAGCAGAAGATTGTAATAAAATACTAGAAGGAGGACCATGGATGATGGATGGAAAGTTCATAATCATGAAAAAATGGAAACAGTTCCATCAAATATGAAAAAGATCTATTGCTATCCATTCCTATATGGGTGAGATTTTCAAACTTAAACTTTGCATATTGGAATCATATTTCACTATGTAAAATTGCTAGTACTATCGGCAAACCTATTGCAATGGATGAGCATACCAAAAACAGAAGTAGAATAACATTTGCCAGAATGCTTATTGAAGTTGATGCAACTTTCAAATTTGATAAAGAAGTACAAATCAAACTGCCTAAAGGAGATTGTGTAATGCAAAATGTTGAATATGAATTCATACCCCCGGTGTGTAGTAACTGTGTATGTTTCGGACATGTCAACAATGAATGTCCTATATCTTTTACACAACAATGGATACCAAAGCCCACAACATGCAACAAAGAGACTGATCTCATGGACTTTGCTTCAGAAGGAAACAACTCAACTCAGAAATAACAGCTTATCACAACACAGGAGTTATTACAATTGAAGAGTCCAATGTCCAAGATTATACAAACAATAAGAATAAAGATGTTTCTCCATCAGATACATCAGTCTTATATGTTGAGACAGATCAGATGTCATCAAAGAATCCTACAGTTGCAATTGAAGCCTCGCCATTAACTGAAGCAGCTAAATGTGCAGTATCTAAATCTCATTCTCAATCCAACATGGCTGCCACAATTGCAAAGGGACCCTTTTCTTGTACTTCTGACATGAATCAAATACAAAACATTGTAGAAGAATCACTTACAAGTACCAAGACTCTGGATCCAACTGCTATGACGTCATCGACAAAAGCCTCAGTCAATTTATCATCATCAGAGAATTTATGCAACAGGGAGTTATCAAATCATAATGAACTTATCTCAAATAGTTCTCACCCTCAAATTTCAGATCTAACATCTGTAGTGTTTAATCCTTTTCAGGTGCAAAAAGACATGAAAGACTCAAATGTGGAAGCATCTTCTTTATCTCAATCATGTATCAATCCCACATACCCTTCTACCATCAACCCTCTCAACAATTCACCAGCAAACCTCACATCCATCAACCCTGAATTTGAAAAGGTGCTATCAGAAATGAAAAAGAAAAATCCTCAAGAAAAGAAAAAGAATAAAGTGATTCATGACAGTGTGACTCCCACTATAAAAACTAGGAGTCAAGCAAGCTCATCCAAATAATGTCAATCTTGTGCTGGAATGTGTGAGGTCTTAACAAGGCAGCACATGTTCTAGAGGTAAAAAACATCGTTTTCTCGCAAAAACCTTCTATGTTTTGCTTAGTTGAGAATAAGTTGAGAAGAAATAAAATTCATCTATTTATGGAATCATGGGGTAATAAATGGACATGCATCAACAACATTGAATATCATCATAAATGCAGAATACTCATCATGATCAACTCGGATATTTGGAGCAGCTATGTAATTTCTATGAGCAAACAACACATTACATGCATGCTAAACAATACTGCAGGGGCTCAATGTATTGTCACTGTCATATATGCATTAAATCTTGAATCTGAAAGGAAACCTTTATGGAAACAACTGGAAAAAGAAGCAAACACCTTCATTACCCCTTGGTGCATCATAGGGGATTTCAACTGTGTTAGATTTTTGAAAGAAAAAATGGGAGGAAATAAGTTGACAACAAGAAACATTCAGGAGCTAAACAATTTTATAAATTCTGCAGGAGTAAAAGAACTCAGCATTTCAGGGGTTAAGTATTCATGGAGATCAGGACCAAACAAAAATATTGCTACAAAGGTTGACAGACTATTATGCAACATTGAATGGATGAACATGTTCAAAAGTTCCCATGCAAAATATCTAGATCTATCTACCAGCGATCATGTTCCTATTATGTTTCAGTTTAACTATACACAAACATTAGAAGGTCCAAAACCTTTTAAATTTAGAAACCACTGGGTCAAATGTGAGGGGTACAAAGAAGCAATTGAAAAACATTTTGTTTTCCCTGAAGAAAATCAACTTTTCAACCTTATACAAATGCAGAAAAACATCAAAAGGGAAATCAAAAGATGGTGCAAAGGAAAAAATGATTTGCAGACAGAGGTATCAAAATGCAAGCATAAGGTCAACATTGCATTACAAATATTAGAAAATAATCACAATTCATTAAATGCACAAAAGCTGCATGAAGCACAAGTAGATTTGGCAAAAAATTTGGGGCTGCTAGCAATGGATAACAAACAAAAAACAAAATGCCAATGGATCAAATGGGATGATAGTTGTTCGAAATTCTTCTTTGCAAAACAAACAACCAGAAGATTTGTAAACAGTTGTCACAACATCATAAAAGAAAATGGAGAAGTAGTCAAAACCTCAAAAGAGATAGAAGATGAAGCTGTCAAATATTTTTCCAACATATACAATAGAGGAAACATGATTAATCAGTTTCCAAATATCATTCCAAAAAGGAAAATAAATGATTGGGGTAAAAATTTCCTTAATGCTACATTTGAGGAAAAAGAATTAAAAAGAGCCATTTTCAGTATACACAATGATACTGCCCCTGGATATGATGGTTTCAATGCAAAATTTTATAAAAGACATTGGAATGAATTAAAAAAACCTCTTTTAAAAGCCATGCAAACTTCCTTTGATAATGGCAGAATAGTGAGAGAAATAAATCATACTATTATCTCCTTAATCCCAAAAGTCAAAACTCCAGAAACAGTTTCAG